>CM057465.1:28676167-29992335 GCA_030035585.1 Dugong dugon
GTGTTATGCCAGTTGAGCTAGATGTTCCCCGAGACCATGGTCCCCAGAGCCCTCCGCCCAGCAATTCAGTCCCTCAGGGAGTTTGGATGTGTTTATGGGGCTTCCATGACCTTTCCTTGTACAAGTTGTGCTGGTTTCCCCTGTATTGTGTACTGTCTAACCTTTTACCCAAGATACCACTATCTAATGCCTATTTAGTATTTCCCCCCCACCTCTTCCATCCCTGGTAACCAACAAAGATGGTTACATTTTGTGTGTGAACTTTTTCATGCATTTTTACAATAGAGGTCTCATACAATATTTGTCCTTTGGTGATTGACTTATTTCACTCAGCATAATGTCCTCCAGTTTCATCCATGTTATGAGATGCTTCACAGATTCATTGTTCTTTCTCGTTGCATAGTACTCCAATGTGTGTATGTACCATAGTTTGTTTATCCATTCATCTGTTGATGGGCATCTAGGTTGTTTCCATGGTTTTGCTATTGTGAACAATGCTGCCATGAACATAGGTGTGCATATGTCTATTCAAGTGACGACTCCTATTTCTCTAGGATATATTCCTAGGAGTGGGATTGCTGGATCAAATGGTATGTCTATTTCTAGCTTTCTGAGGAAGCGCCATATCATTTTCCAAAATGGTTGTATCATTTTGCATTCCCACCAGCAGTGCACAAGTGTTCTGATCTCCCCGCAGCCCCTCCAACGTTTGTTATTTCCAGTGTTTTTGATTCGTGTCAGTAATGCCGGGGTGAGATGGTATTTGATTGTGGTTTTAATTTGCATTTCTCTAATGGCTAGTGTTCGCGAGCATTTTCCCCGTGTGTCTGTTGGCCATTTGAATGTCTTCTTTGGTGAAGTGTCTGTTCATTTCCTTTGCCCATTTTTTAATACGATTAATTATCTTTTTGTTGAAGTGGTGTTGGATTTTCTTGTAGATTATGGGGATTAGACGTTTGTCTGACTTGTACTGTCCAAAATTTTTTTCCCAGTCTGTAGGTTCTCTTTTGACTCTTTTGGTGAAGTCTTTTGAAGAGCGTAGGTGCTTGATTTTTAGAAGATCCCAGTTATCTAGCTTATCTGTTGGGTTTTGTGTGTTGATGGTTATGGTTTGTATCCTGTTAATGCCATGTATTAAGGCCTGAAGTGTTGGTCCTATTTTTTCTTCTATGAACTTTATAGTTTTAGGCTTTATGTTCAGGTCTTTGATCCGTTTTGAAGTAGTTTTTGTATACGGTGTGAGGTATGGGTCCTGTTTCATTTTTTTTCAGATGGATATCCAGTTTTGCCAGCACCATTTGTTAAAAAGACTGTCATTTCCGCATCTGATGGACTTTGGGCCCTTGTCGAAGATCAGGTGACCGTAGGTGGATGGATTTACATCTGGGTTCTCAATTCTGTTCCATTGGTCAATGTATCTGTCGTTGTACCAGTACCAGGCTGTTTTGACTACTGTAGCTGTATAGTAGGTTCTGCAGTCAGGTAGTGTGAGTCCTCCAACTTTATTCTTCTTCTTCAGTAGTGCTTTACTTATTCGGGGCTTCTTCCCTTTCCATCTAAAGTGAATGATTAGTTTTTCCATCTCTTTGAAGAATGTTGTTGCTATTTGGATCGGTATTGCATTGTATTTATAGATTGCTTTGGGTAGAATTGACATTTTCACAATGTTGAATCTGCCTATCCATGAGCATGGTATGTTTTTCCATTTATGTAGATGCCTTTGGGTTTCATGCAGAAGTGTTTTGTAGTTTTCTTTGTATAGGTCTTTTACATCCCTGGTCAGATTTATTCCTAAGTATTTTATCTTTTTAGGGGCTATTATAACTGGTATTGTTTTCCTGATTTCCTTTTCATTGTTCTCCTTACTGGTGTATAGGAATCCAACAGATTTTTGAACGTTTATCTTGTATCCTCCTACTCTGCTGAATCTTTCTATTAGTTCTGGTAGATTTCTTGTGGGGTCTTTAGGGTTTTCTATGTATAGTATCATATCATCTGCAAACAGGGACAGTTTAACTTCTTCATTACCAATTTGGATGCCCCGTATTTCTTTTTCTTGCCTTATTGCTCTAGCTAGAACTTCCAGCACAATGTTCAATAGGAGTGGTGATAAAGGGCATCCTTATCTTGTTCCTGTTCTCAAGGGGAATGTTTTCAGCCTCTCTCCATTAAGAATGATGTTGGCTGTTGGTTTTGCATAGATGCCCTTTATTATGTTGAGAAATTTCCCTTCTATTCCTATTTTATTGAGAGTTTTTATCAGGAATGGGTGTTGGACTTTGTCAAATGTCTTTTCTGTGTCAGTTGAGATGATCATGTGATTCTTTTCTTTCCTTTTATTTATATGGTGGATTACGTTGATTGATTTTCTAATGTTGAACCATGCTTGCGTATCTGGTATGAATCCTACTTGGTTGTGGTGTGTTATTTTTTTGATATGATGCTGAATTCTATTGGCTAGAATTTTGTTGAGAATTTTTGCATCTATATTCATGAGAGATATTGGTCTGTAATTTTCTTTTTTTGTGACATCTTTACCTGGTTTTGGTATAAGCGTTATGCTGGCTTCATAGAATGATTTTGGAAGTGTTGCTTCCTCTTCTATGCTCTGAAATAGCTTGAGTAGTACTGGTACAAGCTCTTCTGTAAATGTTTTGTAGAATTCTCCAGTGAAGCCATCTGGGCCAGTGGTTTTTTTGGTTGGGAGTTTTTTTTATTACCTTTTCAATCTCTTCTCTTGTTATGGGTCTGTTCAGATTTTCAACATCACTTTGTTGTAGTTTGGGTAGGCCGTGTGTTTCTAGAAATTTATCCATTTCCTCTAGGTTTTCCAATTTGTTGGAGTATAGTTTTTCATAATATTCTGTTATAATCCTTTTTATTTCAGTTGGGTCTGTTGTAATGTCCCCCATTTCATTTCTTATTTGGGTTATTTGTGTCCTCTCGTGTTTTTCGTTTGTCATTCTGGCCAGTGGTTTGTCGATTTTGTTGATTCTTTCTATTGTTTTTCTGTTCTCTATTTCATTGATTTCTGCTCTGATCTTTACTATTTCCTTTCTTTCGGTGGTTGTGGGCTTTTTTTGTGGCTCTCTTTCTATTTGTTTGAGTTCTGTAATTAATGTTTTGATTTTGTCCCTTTCTTGTTTTTTGATATGTGCATCTATTGCTATAAATTGTCCTCTGAGGATTGCCTTTGCTGTGTTCCAAAGGTTTTGGTATGAAGTGTTTTCATTCTCATTTGATTCTAGGAATTTTTTGATTCCATCTGTGATTTATTATTTTACCCAATGATGTGTAAGCAGGGTTTTATTCAGTTTCCATGTAATTAATTTTTTTTCCTTGCTCTTTCTATTGTTAATTTCTACCTTTATGGCATTGTGGTCAGAGAATATACCTTGAATTATCTCAGCGTTTTGGATCTCGTTGAGGATTGCTCTGTGGCCTAAGATGTGGTCTACTCTGTAGGACATTCCATGTGCATTGGAGAAGAATGTGTACTTTGTAGCGGTTGGATGGAGTGTTCTGTATATGTCTATGAGGTCAAGTTGGCTGATTGTGCCTTTTAGGTCTTGTGTATCTTTGCTGAGTTTCTTTTTAGATGTTCTGTCCTTTACTGAGAGTGGTGTGTTGAGGTCTCCTACTATTATTGTGGAACTTCAATTTCTCTTTTAAGTGTTGTTAGAGTTTGTTTTATGTATTTTGGAGCCCTGTCATTGGGTGCATCGAGGTTTATTATGGTTATGTCTTCATGATGGATCCTCCCCTTAATCATTATATAGCGTCCTTCTTTGTCTTTTATGGTGGATTTTGTTTTAAAGTCTATTTTATCTGAGATTAGAATTGCCACTCCTGCTCTTTTTTGGTAGTTGTTAGCTTGATATATATTTTTCCAACCTTTGACTTTTAATAAATTCACATCTTTGTTTCTGAGGTGTGTCTCTTGTAGACAGCATATTAATGGATCCTGTTTTCTTATCTATTCTGTCACTCTCCATCTCTTTATGGGTGCATTGAGTCCATTTACATTCAGTGTAATTATTGATAGATGTGAGTTTGTTGCTTCATTTTGTAGTGCTTTTTTTTTGTTGTGCTGAAGTTTTCTTTGTTCTTACTCTCTTGTGCTGAGTTACTTTTGTTTGTGGATTTTTTTTTCATTTCTTTTGTTTTTGTAGGTTTTGTTTTTGCTGAGACTTTATGTTTTTCCTATTTTTTTATGAGTATTGTTGTTAACTTTCTTTGTGGTTACCATGAATTTTACGATTATCTTTCTAAGTTTGAAGCAGTCTACCGTTACTTGATATCACCTTGCCTTCCTCTCCATTAGAAGGCTCTACACCTATGCTGTTTATTCCCTCTTTAATTGTTTTGATGTCATTGTCATTTACTGATTAACTTCTCTGATTCCCTGTTGTATTTCTTTTGGTATTGGATAGTCCTCAAGAGGTCATTTCCTAGATTGGTATCTGGCTTGTATGACCCTGCATTCTAGATTCTGCCTGTGAGCTGAAGGTGTTAGTCCTCAGATCGAAGAACTCCCTTTAATAGTTCTTGTAAGTTTGGTTTGACTTTTGCATATTCCTTTAATTTCTGTTTATCTGTAAATGACCTAATTTCACCATCAAATTTGAACGAGAGTTTTGCAGGATATATTAATCTTGGCTGGGAATTTTTTTCTTTCAAGATTTTTTATATGTCATCCCATTGCCTTCTTGCCTGTATGGTTTCTGCTGAATAATCTCAGCTTAGTCTTCTTGTTTCTCCTCTGTATGTGACTTCTTGTTTTTCATGAGCTGCTCTCAGGATTCTTAGTTTGTCTTTGGTTTTGGCGAGTGTGATTATGATATGTGTTGGTGATTTTCTTTTGGTGAGTCTCCTATATGGGGTTTGTTGAGCTTCTTGGATGGCCAGCTTTTCATCTTTCATTATATTGCGGAAGTTTTCTGTCAGCAGTTCTTCAATGATCCTCTCTGTGTTTTCTGTTTTTTCCCCCTGTTCTGGAATTCCAATCACTTGCAAATTTTTGCTTTTGATTTTATCACACGTACCTCTCAGGGTCTCTTCATTTTTCTTTGTTCTTTTTTCTGAGTTTTCCTGAAGCAGAGTTGTATCCAAGTGTTTGTCTTCAATTCCACTGATCCTGTCTTCCACTGTTTCAAATCTGTTTCTCAGACCTTCTATGACACTGTCCATTTCTGAAATCTTGTTTTTTAGCTTTTAGATTTCTAATTTGTTGTCTTGGTATAATTTCTAGTTGTGAATTTATTTTGGCATTTTGTTCCTGCATGATTTTCCTGAATTCTTCTGATTTTTTGTCTGAATTTTCCATGAATTTGTCTGTTTATTCCTCATGTTTGTCAGCTTTTTGCCTCAGCTCTTGGAGAATTCTGAGTGTTAGAAATTTGAATTCCCTATCAGGTAGTTCTAGTGCATTTCCTTCCATTGGAGGTCATCTGGTGTTTTATTTTGGATGCCTACTGGAAGCATCCTGTCCTGTTTTTGTAAATATTTTGATACTGTCTGCTGTCTTCTGAACATTCAGTAGTTATTTTTCTCGTTTATTGATTGTAGATTTGTTTGTTTCGTCCCTTTTTTTTTTTTATTTGACTGTGTCTGAGCACGTGGACTGTGTGTTCTTTGTTGTTTGCTTGTCTGTGAGCATAATAATTTTTGCATCCTTCTCTAATTGGCAGGGTCAGTCACTGAGATATGGTACGGCAGGGTGGTCTAGCTGAAAAGGAGTTACTGGGACGGGTTGTTTGTGGCACTTACTACAGCCAGCAGGGCGGGTTGGTAATCGATGTAGGGCATGTTCCAGTAGGCCGTGCCTTTGCCGCTTGGTGCTGTGTTGTTAAGTGCATAGTGCAGGTAGGCAGGATGTAGTGGGGAGATAGTTATTTGTGGAGCTAAGATGGATATGGGAGAGAGGAGAGAGGAAGAGGAGCCAAAAACATACAAACAAACAAAAGAAAAATGCTAGCAGAGCTTGCCATTGTAGTGGAGAGATGAGAGACTATGAAATGGACAAAAACAGAAAGGGGAAGAGGGAGAAAAGAGACGAAAAGAATGAGTAAATAAAAATCAGAAAGATTAAAGAACCGCAAAGTTCCCAGGGATACCACCAGGGCAGGTATGAGGTCTGGGGAAGTTGCCTTCAGGTGTTGCAGTACCGTCTGTCTAGAAGGCATAGAGGTATACAACGCCTGGTATTCAGGGATCAGAAAGAGAAGGAAGATATAGAGAGATGAGAAACTGAGTAATGAAGAAAGAGAAAAAGGGAAAAAGAGGGGAAAGAAAACAAAACAAATTTAAACAAGAAAAGAACAAGAAAAGTCCCCCAAAAAACAGAAAAAAAAGGAAAAAAAAACCAACGAAGAAAGAAATGTCCTCAGGGATCCCTCTGCACGTCTGTGCCAGCCGAGGGGATAGTCTCCTTGCCACGCAGCACCGCCTGGCCAGAAAGGGCTCCCAACTCAAGAAAAGGAAAAGAAAACAAACAAACAATTCAAAACAAACAAACAAACAATAGCTCCAGGATCCTACCAGCACGGCAGCCCAGACTGGGAAGCAGCTCCACACTCGAACGGAGCTCCTCAGCCCCTCAGGAAGAAGCAAAGATGGTGCACGGCTCCAGGTATTTGAGAGAATGGAGGGGGAGGTGGTGAGAGGTAAGGAAGAAATCAAAAGAAGCAGAAAAAAGGAACACCAGCAGCCAACAAATGGCACTCAGAGAGCTGGCCCATTCGGGTGTGTGGGATCCAAGCAGGTGGTGTTTCCCGGACAAGAGATTGTGGCCGCGGGAAGCAGAAGAGGCTGAGTGGGGGTGAAGAAGGGTGGGGGGTGGGAAAGCGTATATCGCAAATTACCAGTTGTTTTGTCTCCCGCTGGAAGCTCCGTGAAGCTGCTTTCTCGTACCCCCGTTTGTTGGTCTCTGATAGGAGTCCAAGATGGCGGATCCGTGCTGTGTTAGCTGGTAGGGGACCTCTGCATGAATGTCTCCTCACTCTCCGTTCTCTGTCAGTTTTCTCACTCCATTTGGTGCTTGGTTGAGTTCTTTATCTCTTCATTTGATGTTTTAGGGTTTCAGGATTGTTGTTTTCTTTGTTTGGCGTAGTTTTTCAGATCTTTGCTGTGGAGGGACGGTGTGGTGCTTCTGCCTAGAGCACCATTTTGCCAGAAGTCTCTCTTCCTCCAGTCTTGATGCTGCATTCTTCTTCATATAGTCCAGCTTCTCAGATTTTATGGTCAGCATACAGATTGAATAAATCTGGTGAAAGGATTCAACTGTGGCACACTCCTTTCCTGATTTTAAACCACACAGTATTCCCTTGTTCTGTTTGAACTACTGCCTCTTGGTCTGTGTACAGATCCCACATGAGTACAGTTAAGTTTTATGTAACTCCCGGTCTTTGCAATGTTATTCATAAATTGTCATGATACACACAGTCAAACGCCTTTGCATAGTCAATAAAACACAGGTAATCATCTTTCTGGTGTTCTATGCTTTCAGCCAAGATGCATTTGAAATCAGCAAGGACATCTCTTGTTCCACATCCTCTTCTGAATGTGGCTTGAATTTCTGGCAGTTCCCTGTTGATGTATTGCTGCAACTGCTTTTGAAAGATCTTCAGCAGAATTTTACTTGTGTGTGATATTAATGATATTGGTTGGTAATTTCCACATTCTTTTTCATCACCTTTCTTTGGAATGGGCACAAATACGGATCTCTTTCAGTCGGTTGACCAGGTAACTGTCTTCCAAATTTCTTCTTGTAGATGAGTGAGCCCCTCCAGCACTGCATCTGTTTATTGAAACATCTCGGTTGGTATTCTTTCAATGTTTGTTGAAACATCTCAGTTGCAGCCTTCTTTTGTGCCAGTGCCTTCAGTGCTGCTTGGACTTCTTCCTTCAATACCATAAGTTCTTGATCATATGCTACCTCCTGAAATGATTGAATGTCGACTAATTCTTTTTGGTACAGTGACTCTGTGTATTCCTTTCATCTTGGTTTGATGCTTCCTGTGTTGTTCAGTATTTTGCCCATAGAATCATTCAAAATTTAAACTTGAGGCTTGAATTTTTTCTTCAGTTCTTTCAGTTTGTGAAATGCCAAGCATATTCTTCCCATTTGGTTTTCTAACTCCACTTCTTTGCACATTTCTTTATGATATTTTACTGTGTCTTCTTGATATGCCTTTTAAAATCTTCTGTTCAGCTCTTTTACTTCACTTCTTCCATTCACTTTAGCTACTCCATGTTGAAGAGCAAGTTTCAGAGTCTCTTCTAACATTCATTTTCATCTTTTCTTTCTTTCCTGTCTTTTTAATGACCTTTTGCTTTTCTCATGTATGATGTGCTTGATGTTATCCCACAGCTCATCTGGTCTCCAGTCATTAGTGTTCATTGCATCAAATATATTCTTGAGATGGTCTCCAAATTCAGGTGGGATATACTCAAGTTTTCATTTTGGCTCTAATGGACTTGTTTTAATTTTCTTCAGCTTGAACTTACATATGAGCAATTGATAGTTCAACTTGAACTTACATATGAGCAATTGATAGTCTGTTCCAGAGTCGGCCCCTGGTCTTGTTCTGACTGATGATACTGAATTATTCTATTGTGTCTTTCCACAGATGTAATCAATTTGATTCCTGTGTATTCCTTCTGGTGAGGAAATGTTAAACCGAAAAAACCAAACCCGTTGCCAACAAGATGATTCCAACTCATAGCAACCCTATAAGACAGAGTAGAACTGGCCCATAGGGTTTCTAGGGAGTGGCTGGTGGATTCCAACTATGACCTTTTGGTTAGCAGCTGTGGTCTCAACCACTGTGCCACTAGGGCTCCAAAACTGAATCCACTAATGTCCAATTGATTCTGACTCATAGAATAGAATTTCCTCATAGTGTTGCCAAGGTGGAAGCAGACTGCCACCTCTTTCTCCCGAGGAGCGGCTGGTGGTTTCAAACCGCTGCCCTTTTGGTTAGCAGCTGAGCACTTTTAACCACTATACCACTAGGACTCCTTAAAATCTCTTTAACCCATTTATTCTTAAAAGAGAGGGCCCTACTCTGAAGGACAGCCTCTTGCTAGTTTATATCTTGAAATATATCATTTTAATTGTATCACTTTCACTGAAAAGTTGTTCCCCTTCTCAACTGCCCCCTAAGGTTTCTATCTAATTTTTCTAGTTGTTGTCATTCATTTGATCCCATATATAAAAACCAAAAAAACCTATTGCTGTCAAGTAGATTTCAACTCATAGTGACCCTATAGATAGTTCTCAAAAGAGCATGGTGCTTAAAGCAGATATTTCTTGTTAGTTAAGCTAAACTATTATTTGGTTTTAAGAGGACTTCAGGGATATTTTTGGTTTAAAGTTTAAAGGTTATCTAGGGGCAATAGTTTCGAGGGTTCATCTAGCCTCTGTGGCTCTAGAAAGTTGAGAGTCCATGATATTTTGAAATTCTGTTCTAAATTTCCCCTTTTAATCAGAATTATTCTA
This sequence comes from Dugong dugon, assembly GCA_030035585.1. Classification (NCBI taxonomy): domain Eukaryota; kingdom Metazoa; phylum Chordata; class Mammalia; order Sirenia; family Dugongidae; genus Dugong; species Dugong dugon. The sequence continues at coordinate 28,685,670 of CM057465.1, forward strand.
TAGCAGCTTTGATCAAAATTTTCAGTAATGGTAGCCAGGCACCATCCAGTTCTGGTCTCATGGCAAAGGAGGCAGTTGTTCATGGAGGCAATTAGCCACACATTTCCATTTCCTCCACCTATTCTTGATTCTCCTTCTTCCTCTGTTGCTCCAGATGGATAGAGACCAATTGTTGGGTCTTGGATGGCCACTTGCAAGCTTTTAAGACACCAGGCACTACACAATGAACTAGGAGGTAGAACAGAAACACTAAACACTTTATTAGGCCAATTAACTGGGATATCCCATGAAACCATGACTTTAATAAACCTCCAAACCAAGGAGCCAAGTCTCATGAGGTGTTTGGTTGTACATAAGCAGCCTCAGCAGCTCCTCTCTCTCTTCTTTTGGTTGTAAATATATCTGTCACACAACTTTTGCCAATTCAACTTTTTACAGATATACAACTTATTGACAGCACTCAACAATAATCAGCTGTGCAACCCTACCCATAATCAATGCAATTTTTCCATTACTGTAAACCAAAATTCAGTAGTAGAAGATTTACCTAATATATGGCTAAATTAAATATGGACTACTTCTTTATTATTATTTCAATAACATTTTTTTGGAATCTATTGCATGTTAACCATTCACCCAAAGAAGAGATAATAGTTAGTGTAGGTGATTAAGATGTGAAGTTGGAAGAAACAGTCTTTTTTTTAAAATTTTCATTAACATTTATTTTCATAAGACTAAAATAATAGTTCTTTTATCCACCCCTACATTGTTTTTGTAGACGTGTGTAAAAGAATTATTATTTTAGTCTTATTATGAAAATAAAAGTTAATGAAAATAAAAAAAAGATTGTTTCTTCCAATTTCACATCTTAATCACCTACACTAACCATTATCTCTTCATTAAGCCTTAGTTTATGCATTTATAAAATGGGCATAATAAGAGTACCTATTGTGTGAGTCAATTAAATAAGATAATCTATGTGAAGCACCAAGCACAGGGCTAAGAAAGTTAGTGCTTAATAAATGGTTGCTACTATAATTATCACGTTTGATATTTTATTTAATCCTTGCAACAGGTGAGATCTGTTTATCCTTTTGCTGCAGGGGAAACTGAAGCCTGAAAAGTTCAAGTGTTTAGTCTAATGCCACACAGCTAATAGGTAGTGGACCAGGAACTGGAGCCCATAAAATTCACTCATTCAAATTAAACTTTTGAGTCCTACTGTGTGCCAGGTGGTAAGAAGATGGAAATAAAAGGTCATCCCATGCAACATGAACAAAGACTTGGAGGTGAAAACCAGTGCTGTGTGGTGGCTGTGGAGAATTGCAAGTAGTCTGGCATTCTCGGTGTGCAAAGACCAAGATGATTAGAGAGAGTGGTATGTTATCTCTGAACTGCGCCTATTATTTGCAGGATTGTATCAGAATACAAGTGGAGGCCACCCTGAGTCTCCATCCCCAAGCCCTGGCCTGTTGCCAGCCTCTTGTCTTCCCATTCCTGGCTTGGTCAAGCCTCATGAGAGGCACCTTGTTTATGTGTGGACACCCCTGTTTACACCTCTGCACCTTAGAGGTACACACACAGAGCATGGTTCCTGTGGGCAGAGGAAGAACCCTGAAGGACCAAAGAGGCCCATGCTAGTCCTAGAAATGAACTCTGGGCTTAGTGGTGTCCTGGTGAATGTTTAACAACTAGCCTTCTGAGTGTAGTTCCCACATGAATGGTATTGTCATTTTCATTTATGTTAATGAGTAAGATGAAAGTGAAGCAATGAAGCAGAACTTAACTTGCTCTTCAATGACATGAGTGACCTCTTTTCTGAATTGGATAATAGTTTTCAAATACTGGACAAGTATTTCTTAAATTTGTTTGTGACTGTTTGTAATGGTTACAGACATGATACACTTTAAAGTTTAATCTGCACTATTAATATTTTGGAGCCCCAGTGGCTCAGCGGTTAAGAGCTTGGCTGCTAACCGAAAGGTTGGCGGTGTTAATCCACCAGCCACTCGGAAACCTTAGGGGGCAATTCTGCTCTGTCCTGTGGGGTCAGTATGAGTTGGAATCGATTCGACGGCAATGAGTTTGGTTTTGGGTTTTCTTAAATTAATATTTTATTAGTCATTTTCTTATATTTGGACAGTTATGGAAACAATAAATCCATGTCGCCTTTGCTGATTTATGTTTTCTTAATACTGTCATCATGGCCAATTTCAGGTTACCAATGTGATGCCACTGAATGCAGTCAGGAAGAGATGCACAGTAGCACACCCTTGTATAGTATTTCCACCATATGGGCACAATATACATAAATAACTTCAAGAACATAAATAATGGTAGAATAATGAGTACATGAATATTTATTTTGAATATTTATTATCTTTGTTTTAAATATAACTTATTTAACTATAAATTTATATTATTTAATTTTTAGTAATGGCCATATTTAACATTTAGCTTCCAAAATTTCTGAAAATTTAACAATGGACTTTTGTAAACAGTAGAGCCGGCTTCAGCCAACTACTGTCTGGGTTGTTTGGGCATGGAATTCCAGACTTTTGGGTGTCTGAGGGATGCATGGGCTCCAGATGGGCAGAATTCTTCATCTTTTGGGAGAGTTGAACTGGACAAAAAGCAGAAAGAGGTCATCCAAAGCACAGGGCGCAGCCTTGGGCCCTGGCTCCTGTATCAAATGACATTTCTGGAGAGAAATGACAGAGTGCCTTCTAGTCTTCTTTCTGTACTACTCAAAGTGACAAGTGTTCCTTGGGTGAGTGAAGCTATAGGATAAGCATAATGCCTCTTGATACAACATCAATTTTACTCAGATATTTGATAGGAAAATGCATTATTTTTCTATTAAAATAAGAAGGACTATATCACATAGCATTCAAAACCTTCATTTATTTTTTGAAGATAATGTCAGACAGCACTAAAATACCATGTTTCTGCTGGCCTGTTTCTAGATACCCAGGCAGGTTTTATTGTTCTCCCCTGCCCTTATGGACCATTCAGTGGACATTAAGGAGAGCTGGTGTCAGAGCCGGCTTAACTTACCACTGTCTGGGCTGTTTGGGTATATAATTCAGGTTCTTGAGTATCCTCAGTAAGAACTGGTGGGGATCACTGAAGGAAATTAAGTTTTGAAAGATCTGTGAGAACAGAGAAGTAAAGACCTTTACTTACGGCTGCCATTAATGGCTGTGCAAGTATATCCTTACAAAAGCATTCAGCCAAGAAGGTGCACATGCAGGCTGAAATCTAGCTGGTACACTCTTACCAAGTGTAATTCCTCTGCCCAGATAGGCCCATTTGTGATTTGTTTGCCCAAGTGGGGTGCTTTCTTCTAATTGTTCCTTCCAGAGGAACATCTTTATGTTAATTCATCTTCCAGAAGGGGGCACCATTTTGAAATATGTCTGCTTAGAGGTGGCTCCCTTTTCTCAATCAAAAAGGCAGTGCCCTGTGTGCTAGTATGTTCTGCAGCTGTATTTCTTGTTTACTTGTTGTATGTCCAGTGTCTAATTTAGAGTCTGGCATATAAGAGGTACTTAGTAAATATTTACTGAATGAATGAATAGGTGGAATGACATTGTGAAATTCATATTTCAAATAGATCTCTTTGGCAAATTGTGTGGAAGATGGTTTTAGAGGAGACAAGATTGAAGGCAAGGAGACAAATCTAGGTGAACAATACTGAGATCCTAAAATTAAGTAATAGTAGTTGGAGTGGAGAGAGGGTCTTCCCACTCCCAAATCAGTAATATGTTCATTCATAGCTGAGGCCATTAACTAGAAGGCTATTTTTGTTGTATATTGTATTAGTTATTACTTATTCTATAACAAATTACCCCAGACTTTTTGTTGTTGATTGCTGTTGAGTTGTCTCTGACTCATGGTGATTCCACGTACAACAGAATGAAATGTTGCCTGGTCCTGCACCATCTTCACAATCATTGATATGCTAGAGTCCATTGTTGTCACCACTGTGTATTTTGAGTGCCTTCTCACCTAGGGGGCTCATCTTCCAACACTATATCAGACAATATTCTGTGTTGATTCTTAGGGTTTTCATTGAGTGATTTTCAGATGTAGATTACCAGGTCTTTCCTCCTAGTCTGTCTCAATATGGAAGCTGTGCTGACACTGCACATATTGGGTGAACCAGCTGATATTTGAAACACTGGTTGCATAGCCTCTAGCATCATAGCAACACACAAGCCACCGCAGTATGACAAACTGATGGGTGGTGGACCCAAAACTTAGTAGCTTAAAACAACTTTGATTATCTCACAGTTTCTGTGGACCAGAAATATGGACATGGTTTAGCGTGGTCATCTGGCTTAGGGTGTCTCATAAGACTGCAGTCAAGGTGTTGCCAGGGGCCACAGTTATCGCAAGGCTCAACTGGGGGAGGATCCACTTCCATGCTTACTCGTGTGGTCGTTGGCAGGATTCAGTTCCTCGTGAGTTGTTTGACTGAGGGATTCAGTTCCTTGCTGCCATTGGCTGGAGGCTGCCTGCAGTTCTTTGCCATATGAGCCTCTCCATAGAACAACCCACAACATGGCAGCTGGCTTATGAGAGTGAGCAAGCTAAAAGAGCCCGAGAGCCAGTGAGCAACAGAGCAGGAGCAAGCAAGGGAGATGGAGAAGGAGAGGGAAAGGAAGAATGGGACACAAGTCAGTCTTTTGTAACCAATCTAGGATTTGACATTTGTTACTTTCGCCATGTTCTTTCCATTAGAAGCAAGTTACTAGGTCCTGCTAACACTCAAGAAGAGAGTATTATACAATGGTGTGAATACCAGCAGGCAGGGATCGTTGGGGACCATCTCAGAGGCTCCCTACCATATATGGTTTATTTTTTGTGTGAGTCAAGGTTTGTAGTTTAAGTAGTGGCTCAACTTTCAGAAAGTTGATAAGTGTCAATCATCTGGAAATATGTTTCTTTAATCCTGTTAAAGCAGTAGAAAACCTCTGTTTGCTGGTTTAATTCTCAGCACGTGTATGTTACTGCACCTTCTGCATCACCCTGGACCACTGGTGAGGCTGTTAATCACTTTGAACCCGGACTGTGATCTTGATCTTTTCCTTTTGGGAGTCCTACTATATGAACAACTCTCTAATTGATTCAGGTCATCTATCTTCTCTTTGATGTGAAACATTTTAAAAAAGATTATTCTGGGAGCCATTATAAGTCTTGGGAAATGTAAGTATACTGAAGAGGGAAAAATCTCTTATTTGTCCTACTGTTCCTTTTGGAGAGGCTAGGACTTATTTTCCAGATTAAAAGTTATTTGAGTAATTTCACAATGGAAACAAAAACTTGTGTTGGCTAATATGATATTAAACTAAAATAAATTAAAAAAAATAAAAACATACATTTAAGTGCATGTGAATCAATATGCATTCTTTTGAGATCTATGCACTCAGAGAAGTGTGTTGGTACTTTGATGGATATATACAGCCAAAACAATATAAACAGTATGAATTTTCTGAAAATTTTCTTGACCTTATACATTTATTTTTGTATTTGTTTTGAGTTGGAAACATTTTGTTTAGTAGAGTCTTTTTCACTAATAGATTTTTTCCAGTAGGATATGGTATATGGAAAGTTTGATTTTTTGTTCCCCTATTTCATGGTTAATGGATTTTGCTTTTTCAAGCTGAATTGTATGTCTTTTCCCTCTGACATGTTTCTAGCTTCAGGGAATTTAGTCCCCTCTGGTCCATTAATATTAGCAATTGTCAGTGATGTAATCCTGTTTCATTTTTACTGTGGATTTTATACCGTAGTTATAACTTCTCATACAGAAAGTTGAATTTAGCTAAGCATGCATTTCTACCATGTTTCCTATGAATATCTTTGCATTCCTAAAAATGCTAACCATATATATCATAAATTCATTTGCTTCTACAAATATTCTGCAATCTTCATGGGAGTACATAGTTTTATTTCTAATCTGCGTGACTTTCTTTTCTTTTATTTTATTGCCCTTATTAGACAAATAGGTGTTTTTTATGATTCTTAAATTTTTAAGCATTATAGGGCAATATTGGAAGGAATATTGCCAGCAGGTGCTGTTATTAGAGTGACTTTATTTGATGATTGGGACACAGTGAATTCAAACATGGCTCTGTTTTTCTTTCCTATGTTTTGCTTCTAGTGAGAGAATTTCCTTAAGAGGTAATCAGCATGCCTTTTGGCCCCTTTGGCTCTTTTTGGTTTATAGACAAATGCATACCCTTCCAGTGTCCCGAGCAGTAGACTCTGCTTATTTTACACTGAGGCCAAACATTATCCATTTATTGTTGAGGATGATTATTTATGACTGTAACTAATTGCACATGGAGCCCTGGTGGTGCAGTGGTTAAGAGCTGGGCTGCTAACCAAAAGGTCAGCAGTCTGTATCCACCAGTCACTCCTTGGAAACCCCATGGGGAGGTTCTACCCCATCCTGTAGGGCCGCTATGAGTCGGAATTGACTCGATGGCACATAACAACAACAATTGCACATGTAGCTCTGGATCAGAGAAGGCCAAGCCACGTGGCCTTGGGATTTCTTTTGGGACAGTAAAAAGAGCATGGGTTTTGAGGTGAGAAAACCTGGGTATAAGTGCTGCCCATTATTTCCTAAATATATGATAGAAATCAATCACCTTTTGAGCCTTATTTGCCTCATCTGTAAAATGGGAACAGCAACCGTGCTGTTAATATCAAATAAGTATTTAAATAAAAAGTTTTTAAAATAAATCAGAATATGCTTGTTCATACAAAAATCTAAAAGGAATAAAGCACTGGAGCTATTGTATTCAAGTCTGCTGTCATCATTTTGTTTTGATAGGTGCCACATACCAACCATTTCCATATTACACGTACTTTTTTTCTTCAGAACTACAACTATTCCTTCAGATAACCTGCTTTCTCAGCAAACACATATGCAAACATCACTTTATTCTTTCCTCTATCTCCACATATTCTTGTGAAATTTACCCAGTTCTTTAAAGTTACTGTTAATTGCTATATGACTTACTCAATCTTGCATCTTTAAATATACCAGGAGGCAGAAGATCTTGTCCTCTTAAATATTCCTCCTCCTTTGGTGGATGGCCATGCTTGGAGGAGAACAGGAAACATGACAAAGATGACAGTGATGATGATGATGATAGCTCCCACATATCTTTGTGCCAGCACTTTTTATATTATATAGCTCAATATTTTGATATATAATGTAATATATAACATAATATATTATAATCTTCCTTTTACATTTGAGGAAACTGAAGTTCAGGTAGATTAAATAACTTTCCCAGGGATATATAGCTGGTAAGTGGTAGAGTACCAGATTTTTAACCAGTGCCTGCCTGTGCCTATGTATGAGACCAGAACTCCGGCATAGAGTTGGAATAAGTAGTTCTACTTGGCTAAGTTGGGATCTTCCAGCTACCAAACTTTCTTCCAGGGATTGCTCATGAGCAGTAAGTTTTCATAGAAGAATGGGGGATACAGAGATATCCAAAAGGAGATTACAAATACCTGTGTTTTCAGAGCATATGACTGGATGTGAACAAATAAATCAGATACTGCAATTGGGGGATGTCTTAGGCTGGGTTCTCTAGAGAAGCAAAACCAGTAAAGCATATAGATATATGTATATATAGAGAGAGATTTATATCAAGGAAATGGCTGACACAGTTGTTGAGGCTGAAACATCTGAAGTCTGTGGGTCAGGCTGGAGGCTTCTTCTGATTCATGTAGACAGAGGGGCTGGTGAACCCAAGATTGGCAGGTCAGACAGCAGGGCTCTGACTCACGGCCTAGGAAGACCAATGAATCCCAAGATCAGCAGGCAATTGTAAAAGGAAGATTATAATATATTATGTTATATTACATTATATATCAAGATGGCAGGTAAGCTGCTAGCTGAAGTCCCAAGAACCAGAGGTAAGACAAACAGGAGCCAGCTGCAGGATGCAGAGGGAGCAAAAGCCTTGCCAGAAAGTCCACCTATGTTGGATGTAGGCCACACCCCCAAGGAAACTCCTTTTCAACTGATTGGCTATTTACAGCATACCCCATCATGAAGATGATTACATTATATCAAATCTCATCATGGAGGTGATCACATCATTATACAACTGCCAAACTACATCATAACTGCCAAACCACTGAGAATCATGGCCAGCCAAGTTGACACAATCTTAATGATCACAGGGGAGAACATGGCACACATTTGCATATAATTGACTGTGAACTTGAAGGAAAAAATTGTAGCAAAACATTTAAATATGTTTGCATTTTTGTCATACACAGCTTGTTCAACTAATGGAAGCTGCAGAGAAAAAGCCTAGAAATTTTTCTAAATTTCTACACATTTTCCAGGTAAAATATTTCACAAACTGGAACAAATCTTTAGTAAAGAATGAAGCCCTGGGAAGTAGACATCCTATGTGTGATAATCAGATGTGCTGAAGAAGCAAACAAGATTAACAACTGTGAAAATAATTCTTGTCCCATAGGGTTAAATAGAATCATACTTTGGTCTGGAAAATCAGTTCTGCCATGTTACAGAAGTGTAGACTACAGAATATCTACAACTAAAAGTGTTCTTTATTGTAAATGGCATTGGAACTATTTATTTAATGGATGCATGGGAAATTCTGCCTGGATATCCAGACAGTTGCAAGGGAGAAGTTCCTTTTTAGTTTACAGGGATGTGACAAACTGGCAGCCATAGTAGAGAAATAAGGACAATGGCTGAAAATATTCTTGAAGAAATTTTGAAAGAGGCTGTTGCTGCATCTTCCTGCTATCACAGCCGTTGTTTCGGACTCATTACACTGTCTTGCATCATAGAGTTTTGAACATACTGTTTTATTTGCTTCACTTGTTCACCAGCTTAACTCATCCTCTTTCTACAGATATTGGCTCAAGGAAGCTTTGTGTAACATTCTAGACTAGTTCAGATTCTTCCGTTATATGCTATCATGGTAACATTGACCATGGCAGCATCCCTCAGCGTAATTTCACCTTGTGTGTTATTTCAAAAATTAACATTTGTCTCCCTTGCTAACTCATAACCACAAAGGTTGCAGTGTGTTTTTCTCATTATTATAACTCCATAGTCTATTCAATGCTCCTTAAACGTAAGTTGAATGACTGGATAAATCTACATCTCAGCTTTGGAATTTTTTGGAAAAGAAAGATTTGGCTGACTTTTTCTTAATTGTGTCTGTTTTATCTACTTATTATGAATATAGATAGAAACAAGTTATTTTTTACGAGGATGCTGACTCCATCAATGTGTGAATTGTTATCTGGATCACCTACCCTTACCGTTAAAAAAAACTCAAAAACATATAGTAGCATAAGAATTTAAGGAGCCATCTTGGTGACGTGTGGAAGTGGTGGTGGCTGCTTATTATTTCCATTACTTATTTAGCTGTAATACCCCCCCCCCCGCCATTTTTATATTGACTACTTTCTTTCGAGATGCAGACAATTACTTTTTTCCTTAACTAACACTTTTGAATATCTGCTTAAAAATACAATATAGTAATCATAGACTTCCTATGTAGAACTGGGCTGGGCTGTTTGCATGCCACTGTGTTATCAAATTGTGTGTTGTTTTGAGTTGCTAGGAAAATGGTTACAAACTGTAGGGTTCTCCATTTGGATTTCCCTGTACTTCCACACTAATTCTCATTGATGTTTATTGGTGCTTTATTATGAACTTTTCTAAGACTTTTTGTTTTTTTTGTAAATGGTTGTTAAGAAATACATTAAAAGTGGCCTTTTAACAGTGATAAATACTTATGTCGTCTTATAAAAGGAGCCGTGGTGTCTCAGTGTTTAAAATTCTTGGCTGCTAATGGAAAGGTTGGCAGTTCTAACCCACCAGCTGCTCTGCAGGAGTAAGATGTGGCAGTCTGCTTCCATAAAGATTACAGCTTAGGAGATCCTGTGGGGCAGTTCTCCACTCTCTTATGGTGTCACTATGAGTCAGAATTCACTTGATGGCAATGGATTTTATGTAGTCTTGTGGAAAATTATACTGTTTTGACAGCCCATTTTAGAGATTGTGCCAGTTGAATAATGAATTTGAAATTGAGACAAAATACTTGTCTCTGAGAATATTTGACAGAATCCCTAGCTCTTATATACTTTCTTCCTTTCTAAAAAATTACCCAGTAAAATCCACAAATACACTTGTTTAACTCTTCCAGTCTGCAGCGGTGATTTTTTTTTTTATCCTTGCAATTGTGGATCTGTGTGTTGTTGACTTAGAAAAATGGAATATAAATTAAATTTTATTTAAAATTTATTGACCAGATTAAAAATACATTGAGATTCAACATTTTGTTCACAAAAATGACCCAGTAAGGCAGTGAGTAGAAAAAGCAAACAATCAGAATTCTGTAAAACAAAACTGGCATGTTAATCTTTGATCACACATTCTAGGGAGATGGACACCTTGGATATTCATAAGATAATATACTATGGAATGCTTCGAAGAAATTAATTAGATTTTATATTTAGAAATATAAATAGATCTGAAAATTACTTGAATGGAAAAAAGTAAAAAAGGAAAAGATTATAGTATAATACCATTTATAAAAACTTAAAAAACACACACTTGCAAAATAATATTGTATGTCTTCCTGGATATTGTTACATGTAAAAACATGTATGGCAGGTAGAAAGGAAAGGCATAGGAGTTGGTGCCAATAAGGAGAGAGGAATGATCTTGAGAATAGGGAATGAAGAGGAAAATCAGTGATAAAAATAAACTGTAAAACAGAAGAGGAAACTTTCACATACCACTGTTGAAAGCATGACATGACATAAGCTCAACATAAACAGAAATTTAATCTGTTTTGTTACTACTCTATCCCTAGTATCTAAATCAGTACCTGAGGGTTAGCAGTTGCTCAGATAAGTAAAATGTGAATGAAGAATGAATGTATACATTAAGGAGAATGATCAGCCCAGTTCAATGTACCTGGAAGCCAATCAAAACTAGTCCCCTTCCTCAATTTCTTTCATTCTTTTTTTAAATAATTAAATGCATATTACATATAGGCACTAGGCTAGATACAGAAGTGAATTAAATATATTCTCTACTTTCTAGAGACTAATAATCTGGTTGGGAAGATTTAATGGAAAATTATTTATATAAATTATGACGAATACTATAGATAGGAATTTTCAGAGTACAGTGGAAGCACAGAGGAGGAATGCATGGACATTCATTCACTCATAATTTATTCACTCGACCAATATCAATTGAGTTCCTGCTTTGTGCCAGTTCCTCTTGTAGGTATTGGGAGACAATGGGGAGCATTCATGGAAATCTGAGTCTCTTAGAGAGACTGACATTAATTAAATAGCACTGTGGTGCATTGGATCACTTTTGTGTGGCCTTTCTTGCCATGGTCCTATAACTCCAACCCAAGTGATATGGTGGGACCATGAAGAAAGGTCTGTGGAACCTTAACAAAGAGATTGGTCAGTTTTGCCATCCTACTAGGCTTAAAATGAGCTATTTCAGAGGTGAGAGAGAGAGAATCTCACCATCACCAAGAAAGAAGGGCCAACAGTGGAATGTGTCCTTTGGACCTAGGATCCCTGCGCTAAGAAGCTCCTGGAACCAAGAGATAGAGAGAGAGAGAAGTGAGAGAACTGTAACACTAAAGATGGCAGGAAGTTGTGGCAGAGAAATGGTGGTAGGAGAGACCGGCAGGATATGGCATAGTGGGCTTCCCAGCCCACAGAGCAAGAAACTGAGTGCCTTTGGGCAGGAAGTTTGCTGGAGGAGTAGGGTGCCTCCGGAGTAGGGTGGGGCTATGTTTGCTGACCCGCAGAGCTAGATCTGAAAGCTTTTGGACCAAGGCTTACTGGCAGAGTGAGGTGCCTCTGGACACTTATCAGCAGAGCTGAAACAGCTTTGTAACACTTGCCCGAGCAGGGCAGAGGCTGAGGGGCCAGAGAGAGGTCTGCCTGTGGGCACAGCTGAGAAGAGGGTGTCCTGATGGAAGAATTGTATCCAAACCTGAATTGTAACCTAACTACTTCCGTAATAAGCTCCAGAATTGTGAGTATGGTCTGTGAGTTCTGTGTGGCAATTGCAATGAATTACTGAACCCAGTAGAGAAGTAGAGAGTGCTGTGAGAGGGATGGTTGGTGTCAAAATTGGTAAAGATGGCAGAGAAAGGAGGCACATCTGAACTTCACCTCATAGGAATCCACCTCAGGCTGTTGATCTTGATTTTTCTTTCCCCTCGTGAAGTTAGAGGAGGTCAGACGCCACTCAGACGCCATTTTATAAGCATACAAAAAAAAAAAAAAAAAAAAAAGTGCAGCATTGCAATTGTGCCGAATATTCTCTGTAAGAGCTTATAAAACAAGAATCATGCAAAAAACTTAATCTAGATTTGGATTCCAGGAATACGTTTCCTAAAGAAAGGATGGGAAGTATGAAGAATGAGTCAAAGTTAATTAGGAAGGGGTCGTGGTGTGGTTGGTGAAGATGTTTAAGGTTAAGTGAACAGTTTACACATAACTGGTTAGAGATTGACCACACAGACATTATAGGTGTTTATGCTCAGAGCAAATGAACATATTAAAGGTGGAGGTTACATGATCAAATTTGGTTTCTAAAAAGAACCTTCTGGCTACATTGTGAAGAGTGTATATAGAGGAGAAGAAATGGATGCAATAAGTTAGGAGGTTATTACAGTATTCCAGTTGAGAGATGGGAACTAAGATGGTGGTAGTGGTGGCTAAAGAGAGAAGTGATGGGTTCAAAATCTTTTTAAGAGGTCAAGTTAAAAGGTCTTGGTGATTATAATAGTTCCCCAGAGGTGCTATTACAAAGTACCACAAATTGGGTGACTTAAAAATACACAAATGTATTTTCTCAGAGTTCTGGAGGCCCAACATGAAGATGTTGGCAGGGCTATTTCCCTCTGAAGGTCCTATTGAAGAATTTCTCTTTGCCTTTTCTCATTTCTGGAGGTTTCTAGCAGTCTGGGATGTTCCTACTTATAATTGCATCACTCAAATCTCTGCCTCCATCTTCATAAGGCTTTCTTTACTGTATGTCTTCTCTGTGTCTTTGTGTTTGCAGATCTCCTTCTCCTTATAAGGACACCAGACATTGGATTTAGGGTCCACTCTAATCCAGTATGATCTCATTTTAATTTTATTACATTTACAAAGACCCTATCTCCAAGTAAGTTTATATAAACAGTGTGTCAGATCAGGAACAAATCTCACCTTTGTTGCCAACTGAATGTTAAGGATCAGAATGAATCCATTCCCGAAAATGTGGAGATTGATCCAGTCCTCATCTTCCCATTTCTCCATCCTCACTGCCAGCTGCCCATATGGCAGTCTTTCTCTGATCCTAGCCACTTGGAGCTGGGTCAGAGGTCACATGTTAGAAGGCCATCATCCTATAGACCAGCTGCCCATGTAGCACTTCTTAGATCCTAGCCACCCAGAGCTAGGTCAGAGCTCACATGTTAAAAGGACACCGCCCTTCAGACTGCCAAATAGGCAGATGCCAGCTGCAATTTTGGGGAGTCCACACAACACCCCAGCATTCTGCCGTGCTGTCTAAAGATTCCAGGCTGGTTTCTCATTGCCTCTTCAGGATGCCAGCCACAAGCTCGTGAGTCCGTCCACACAACACCCTTACTTCCTGACCTGCTAGCTCCCACTGTCCCTTTGTGTTCAATAAATTGCTGGAAAAACTCACAGAATATCACGGAGACACAGAGAGCATACCATACTTAAAATTAAAGAATTATTTTAACCATGTTGTTTTTAGGTGCCGTTGAGTTGATTCCAACTCATAGTGAGTCTATGTACAATAGAACAAAACACTGCCCTGTCTTGCACCATCCTCACAATGGTTGCTGTGTTTGAGCCCATTGTTGCAGCCACTGTGTCAATCCATTTTGTTGAAGGCCTTCTTTTTTGCTGACCCTTCACTTTACAAAATATGATATCCTTGTCCAGGGACTGGTCCCTCCTGATATCATGTCCAAAGTACGTGAGATGAAGTCTCCACATCCTTGCTTCTAAGGAGCATTCTGGCTCTGTACTTCTTCCAAGACAGACTTGTTCATTCTACTGGCAGTCCATGTTATAGTCAATATTTCTCGCCAGCAGCACAATTTGAAGGTGTCAGTTCTTCTTCAATCTTCCTTATTCATTGTCCAGCTTTTGCATGCATATGAGGCGATTGAAAACACCATGGCTTTGGTCAGATGTACCTTAGTCCTTAAAGTGACATCTTTGCTTTTTAACACTTTAAAGAAGTCTTTTGTGGCAGATTTTCCCAATGCAATGCATCTTTTGATTTCTCGACTCTTGCTTCCATGGGTGTTGATTGTGGATCCAAGTAAAATTAAATTCTCGACAACTTCAATATTACCTCCGTTTATCACGATGTTGCTTATTGGTCCAGTTGTGAGATGTTTGTTTTCTTTATGTTGAGGTGCAGACCATATTGAAGGCTATAGTCTTTGATCTTCATTAGTAAGTGCTTCAAATCCTCTTCACTTTCAGCAAGCAAGGTTGTATTATCTGTATGTCACAGGTTATTAATAAGTCTTCCTCCAGTCCTGGTGTCCCATTCTTCAGATAGTTCAGCTTCTTGGATTATTTGCTCAGCATACAAATTGAATAAGTATGGTGAAAAGATACAACCCTGATGCACACCTTTTCTGAATTTAAACCATGCAGTATCCCCTTGTTCTGTTGAAATGACTTCCTCTTGGTCCACGTATAGGTTCCTCATGAGCACAATTATGTGTTCCTGGAATTCCCATTCTTTGCAATGTTATCCATAATTTGTTAAGATCTGCACAGTCGCCAAATGCCTTTGCATAGTCAACAAAACACAGGTAAACATCTTTCTGGTATTCTCTGCTTTCAGCCAGGATCCATCTGACACCAGCAGTGATATCCCTTCTTCCATGTCCTCTGCTGAATCTGAGTTGAACTTCTGGCAGTTCCTTGTTGATGTAATGCTGCAACTGCTTTTGAAAGATCTTCAGCAAAATTTTACTTGTGTGTGATATTAATGATATTGTTCTGTAATTTCCACATTCTGTTGGATCACCTTTCTTTGGAATGGGCACAAATATGGATGTCTTCCAGTTGGTTGGCGAGGAAGCTGTTTTTCAAATTTCTTAACATAGATAAGTGAGCACCTCCAGCACTGCATCTGTTTGTTGGAACATCGCATTTGGTATTCTGTCAATTCCTGGAGCCTTGTTTCTCGGCATTCCCTTCTGTGCAGCTTGGACTTTTTCCTTCACTACTGTCAGTTCTTGATCATATGCTACCTCCTGAAATGGGTGAACATCGACTAATTCTTTTTGGTATAGTGACTCTGTGTGTTCCTTTCATCTTCTCTTGATGCCTCCTGCGTTGTTGAATATTTTCCCTGTAGAATCCTTCAGTACTGCAACTTGAAGCTTGAATTTTTTCTTCAGTTCTTTCAGCTTGAGAAATAGCGAGCATGTTCTTCCCTTTTGGTTTTCTAACTCCAGGTCTTTGCACATGTCATTATAATACTTTGTATACTGAGCTGCCCTTTGAAATCTTTTGTTTAGCTCTTTTACTTCATCATTTCTTCCATTGCTTTAGCTACTGTATGTTCAAGAGCAAGTTTCAGAGTCTCTTCTGACATTCATTTTGTTTTTTTGTTTCTTTCATATCTTTTTAATGAACTTTTGTTTTCTTTATGTATGATACCCTTGATGTCATTCCACAACTTGTCTGGTCTTCGGTAATTAGTGTTCAATGCGTCAAATCTATTCTTGAGATGGTCTCTAAATTCAGTGTGATATATTCAAGGTCTTATTTTGGCTTTCATGGACTTGCTGTAATTTTCTTCAGCTTCAGCTTGAACTTACATATGTGCCACTGATGGTCTATTCCTCAGTCAGTCCCTGGACTTGTTCTGACTGATCATATCAAGATTCTCCATCGTCTCTTTCCACAGATGTAGTCTGTTTGATTCCTGTGTATTCCATTTGGTGAGATCCACAGGTATAGTCGCAGTTTATGTTGTAGAAAAAAGATATTTGCAATGAAGAAGTCGTTGGTCTTGCAAAATTCTATCATAAGATGTCTGGCGTCATTTATATCACCAAGACCATATTTTCCAACTACAGATCATACTTCTTTGTTTCCATCTTTCACATTCCAATTACCAGTAATTACCAATGCATCTTGATTGCATGTTTTGATCAGTTTCAGACTGGAGAAGTTGGTAAAAATCTTCAGTTTCCTCATTTTTGGCCTTAGTTGTTGGTGTGTAAATTTGAATAACAGTTGTATTAACTGGTCTTCGTTGTAGGCATATGGATAGCTTCCTATCACTGACAGCATTGTGTTTCAGGACAGATCTTGAAATGTTCTTTTTGATGATGAATGTGATGCCATTCCTCTTCAATTTGTCATTTCTAGCATAGTAGACCGTATGATTGTCTGACTCAGAATGGCCAATACCAGTCCATTTCAGCTCACTAATGCCTAGGATATCGATCTTTATGCATTCCATTTCATTTTTGACAATTTTCAGTTTTCTAGATTCATACTTCATACATCCCATGTTCCAATTGTTAATGGATGTTTGCAGCTGCTTCTTTTCATTTTGACACGTGCCACCTCAGCAAATTAAGGTCCCAAAAGCTTTACTCCATCCACATCATTAAGATTGACTCTATTTTGAGGAGGCACCTCTTCCTCAATTGTATTTTGAGTGCCTTTCAACCTGAGGGGCTCATCTTCTGACACTATACCAGACAGTGTTCTGCTGATATTCATAAGGTTTTCACTGGCCATTTTTTTTCAGAAGTAGACCACCAGGTCCTTCTTCCTAGTCTTAGCCTGGAAGTTCTGCTGAAGTCTGTCCACCATGGGTAACCCTGCTGGTATATGAAATACCAGTGGCATAGCTTCCAGCATCACAGTACCACAGTACCATATAACCACAGTATCATTATAACCATAAAAGATACAAACAAAGAGATGCATAGGGCAAGGTCTAGGGAGACTCCCTACACAAAGTTTCCAAGTATCATGCATTATCCTCCTGAGAACAGATGTTCTTACCAACCAAGGAGCCCTCTAAGCCTTAAGGTTCCAGGCTTTTATTGGCAAGTTCTACATGATAAGCTAAATCATGAGTCCTTTCTGGTCTGGCCAGCCCCCACCCACCAGCACAAACCATCAGGTGTGGCCTGGAAGTCCAAGACACCACAATTACTCCAGGGGTTATTTCCCAGAAAGCAAGGACAAAGGCCACCTTGCTCTGGGTAAAGCTGAGTTCTTTACCCCACACGCAACACAGGGTTTAGGACTTCAACATATCCCAACAGTATATGTAGTCTATGACTTAACCACGAAGTTCCGTTCTGATGACTCCATCGTAAGTTGTGTCTTGGTCATCTAATGCTGCTATAAGAGAAATACCACAAGTGGATGGATTTAACAAAGAGAAGTTTTTTCTCTCACAGTCCAGTAGGCTAGAAGTCCGAATTCAGGGCACTGGCTCCAGGGGAAGGCTTTCTCTCTCTGTTGGCTTGGAGGAAGATCCTTGCCATCAGTCTTCCCTTGGTCTGGGAGCATCTCAGTGCAGGAACATCAGGTCCAAAGGATGCACTGTGCTCCCAGCGCTGCTTTCTTGGTGGTGGTTTGAGGTCCTTATGTCTCTCTGCTCTCTTCTTTCTTTTATATCTCAAAAGAGATTGGCTTAAGACACTATCTAATCTTGTAGATCTCATTGATATAACTGCTACTAATCCAGCTCATTAAATCATAGTGCTAGGATTTAAAAGACATAGGGAGGTCACATCAGATGACAAAATGGTAGACAATCATATAATACTGGGAATGATGACCTAGCCAAGTTGATAGATATTTTTTGGGGACACAATTCAATCCATGACATGTTGGTTCTGACGAACTGTATTTTTATGCAAACAATGCACACTTTTCTTCATTTGTTTGCCAGCCGCCCTCCCCCCCCCCCACCTCGAGGTATTTTCATAAGTGCGTTGTGCTGATTTTTTAATAACAACATGTGGAAGAGGATTGGCATGGTGGCGCTTGTGAGGGTGCTTCATAGGGGAGGGTGCAGCTGGCAAAGAAATGCAGAGGGCACACGTTATTTGTGTAAAAACACAGTAAGTTGAATCCCTCATTTAAAAAAAAAAAAGTTTTCATTATTCTTGCCTTTTATTGTCAGTATCTTTATAAATCTGCTTTTCTGATCTTTGTGTTTGCGAGATTGGCATGAGAATGATAATATCAGCAAATTATGAACTGCAACAGTGTTTGTAGTACATATTACTAAAGATGGGATGTACCAAAACCAAAAACAAGAAATGAACAATAGTAAATTTGGTTTGTCATAACTCGAATACGTGATAACTTGGGGACTACCTGTAATGGATTGGATGTGGGATCTTGTGATGAGGTAGGAAAGGATCAAGAATAATCTGAACAGAATAAGAAAAAGCAAAACCATATCTGGAAACATGATGAAACATGATAAAACACCAAATACAAAGAGGAAACCTTAAAATCAGTTAGAGATAATTTTTTTTTTTTAATTTTTTTTAGTGTATAATGGTATGAAAATGGCGTGGAGGCATTGTCTGACCTCCTCTCTGTTTACAAGGGGGAAGGAGAATCAAGATCAACAGCCCGAGGCTGATACGTATGGGACAGAGGTCAGATATGCTTCCTCTCTCTGCCATCTTTACGAATTCTGACACCAACCGTCACTCCCACAGCACTCTACTTCTCTGCTGGGTTCAGTAATTCATTGCAATGCCCACACTGAACTCACAGACTATACTCATGATTATGGGGTTTATTAGGGAAGTAACAGTTACAATTTAGGCTCTGGAACACTGAGGATACAGTTATTCCATCAGGACAGCCTCTTCCCAGTTGTGTTTGCAGGCACACATCTCTCTAGCCCTCGGTCTCTGTTAAAAGGCACGCAGCTTTCTCTTTCCATGGGCCAGGAAGCCCACCACACCAGCTCCTGCAGCCAGATCTCTGCTGCTGGATCTCTGCTGCCGCTTCTCACTGCCTTCAGTGTTATAGCTCCCTCTCTGTCTCTGCCTCCTGGTTCCAGGAGCTTATCAACAGAGGGATCCTGGGTCAAAAGGATGTGATGGCTCCTGGCTGTTCATTGTTTGTGGTGGGATCTTCTCTTTCCTGCTTCTAGGGTGGCTCATTTCAAGCCCAGCAGGATGACAAAACTGATCAATCCCTTTGGCAGGCCACAATTAGCCTATGACATAGTCCCACCCAATCACTTGGGTGGGAGTTACAAGACCACAGCTATAAAGGGTACACAGAAGTGATCCATCGCACCACAAATAGCATCCCAGTTACATAAGAAAATACCGTTCTTTTTTTGGAGATGCATATGCTATGGATGAAATGACATAATGTCTGTGATCTCCTTTAAAACAGAAAAGAAAAAAATATAGATGAAGAAAATTCTAGATGAACATTGAATTTTGGAGATGTTTCTATAAAGGTTAATTCAGCTATTATCTCTGCTTTTGTATATATTTAAAACAAAAAAACAATAACCAGGAGTCCCCTGGTGGTGCAGATGGTCATAAGAAAGGCCTGGCAATCTATTCCTAAAAAAAAAATAAATAAAAAGTCAGCCATTGATCACCCTCCAGAGCACAGTTCTACTCTGACACACATTTAGTTGCCATGAGTTGGAATGTACAACTGGCTGTTGGTTAAGAATGGCCAAGAAAGTTTTGAAAAAAAAATAAGAAAAGCATACTGGTGCCACTATTTCTCATGTTTTATTGTTTAGTTTTAGTGATGACAGAATATGCTAGTGACAATAGTGATAGACCTACTGACCAATGGAAAACAATAGTGACCCAATCATATATGGGAACTTGGTGTATGAGAGAAAAACATTAAAATTAATGGGCAAGGCAAGACTATTCAATAAATAGTACTGAGGCAGTTGATTATCCAAATAGAAAAGAATAAAATGAGATCCCTACTTCAACACTCACACAAATACATTCCATATGGATTAAACCTCTGACTTTGAAAAGCAAAAGTTTAGAACTTTATTTATTTATTTATTTATTGTACTTCAGGTGAAGGTTTACAGAACAAATAGTTTCTCATGAAACAGTAGTACACATGTTGTTTTATGACATTGGTTAACAACCCCAAGACATGTCAACCCTCTCCCTTCTCGACCTTTTTTTTTGGTGAAAATATACCTAGCCAAAGATATACCATTTCAAAAATATCTACATGCACAGTTCAGTGACATCGACTATGCTTTTCCAATTGTGCTGCTATGCTCACTTTAGATGAAGGTTTACAGAACAAAATAGTTTCTCACTAAACAGTTAGTACACATGTTGCCCTATGACAATGGTTAACAACCTCACAACACATCAACACTATCCTTATTCAACCTTGGTTTCCCTATCACCAGTTTTCCTGTCCCCTTCTGCCTTCTAGTCCTTGTCCCTGGACTGCTGAGCCTCATTAGTCCCATTTGGTTTTATGGGGCTATCCACTTCCCGGCTGAACGGTGAACCTTGGAAGTGACTTCACCACTGAGCTAAAAGGGTGTTTGGGGGCCATACTCTTGTGGTTTCTCCAGTCTCCTTTAAGCCAGTAAATCTGGTCTTTTTTTATGAGTTAGAATTTTGTTCTACATCCTTCTCCAGCTCTATTCAGAACCCTCTGTTGTGATCCTGGTCAGAGCAGTCAGTGGTGGTAGCCGGACACCATCTAGCTGTACTGGACTCAGTCTGGTGGAGGCCTTGGGAGCTGTGGTCCATTAGTTCTTCGGACAAGTTTAGAACTTTTAAAGGAAAATATAGGAAGCATGTCTTTTTAGACTTGAGGGCAGTGAAAGATTTCTTTGACAAGACCCAGAAAGCACAAACACTAAAGGGAACGTTTGATATTTGATTACATTCAAAGTAAAAGAAAAAAAAAAAAAAAACAACTCTATTTGATCAGGGACATAATGCATAATGTCAAAGACTAGCACAGACTGGAAGAAAATTTCTGCAAATCATACACTGGCAAATGATTGCTATTCTGAATGTACAAAGAACTGCTACAAATCATGGCAAAAAGATAAATGATCCAATGGAAGAATAGGTAAAGAACAGGGCGGTTTAGGAAGAGGAAACTGTAATAGCCAATAAACGTACGAAACGATGCTTAACCTCACTATTATCAGGAGGATGCAAATTACAATTAACATTAAGGCACCATTTCATACCCACTGATTAACAAAAAATTCAAAATACAAAATTCAATGAGAATGTAGGGAAGCCAGGACTCTTGTACATTGCTGGTGGGATGTAAATTGGTAAAACTTCTTTGAAGAAAAATTGATAATATCAAGTAAAACTGAAAGAGAAATATTACATGAATTGGAAATATACTGCACAATTGAATATGGAAGTCTCTGAATATAGAAGACTCTGATGTTGAATATAGAAACTAGTTATCACGTCCATAGTTAATTCTAGAGGCGAGGGAGGGCAATGGGATAGAGAGGGCTTGTTGCCTCAAGGGAATTTGTAATTTTTTACATACTTAAAGCATATATAAAACAAAATGTTGGAAAAAATATCAACATTATTTAAATCTGAAGGGGGTATAAGAATATGGTTATATTATCCTCTGTCCTTTTGTATATGATTGACATAGTTTATAATTTCTTTAAAGAAAGAGTTGAATAGAGAACCTTGAGGACTGAAACAATGAAGGTTTTAGGGACATTGATCAGTGGCTGTTTCTGAAATGCATTCCCCCTAGAAATCTATATTCATATAGCTCACATCCTCACGTGTTTTACGTTTTCACTCAAATATCACCCCTAACCTTTAACATTTCCTAACTCCCTTCTCTGAATTATTTTTTAACACTTAATACCATTTAACATTCTAGATATTATTTGTGTTTATCTTGCATATGTCTGTCTTTCCTACAAGAAGATAAGCTCTCCATGGTAGGGATTTACAGCTGTTTGGTTTACTTCTGTAACCTCAGTGCCTAGAAGAGGGACTGGTGCAGAATATGCTCTCAAATATTTGTTAAGGGAATAAATGGAAAAAAACCAAAAAACAAAAACGAATTCTGAAGTTTTAACCCTTAGTTAAGGAGCCCTGGTGGTGCAATGACATGGTTGCTAACCGAAAGGTTGGTGGGTGAACCCACTCAACAGCTCCATGGGAGAACTGCTTCTATAAAAATTACAGCCAAGAAAACTCTATGGGGAAGTTCTGATCTGTCACATGAGGTTGTTATGAGTAGGAATTGATGTGATGGCACTCAGTAGCAACAACAACCCCTAGTTGCGAAAGGATATCTGCATTATTGAAAGATACAAGAGAAATGGGTGGTGTGGGTAGTTTGATGTGTTTGAACTAGATGATGGTGATTTGGCAGGGAAGATGGCATACGTAAAAGTGAGGTCAGAAAGCAGTTGGAAATCAGGGAATAAAATGACAGATGGGCCAAACTAAATTGAAACTGAATCCAACTGTGCACTGAGCCCCTGTATTTACAGATAAATGTACTTGGCTGTCAGTCTTGCTGAAGATATATGACCAGGCATAAAATAGATAGCTTAATAAGGAAATTCTCTAAATTTATTCTATCTTGGTTAAAACAAAAACAAAAACTGCAATTCATTGTACTACAAAAGAGGTACTCTATCTCAGAGAGGGATTAAATGCTACTGTTTTGTCTATGGGCCGTGACAGTTCTAAATAGTTTTTACTGATTTCCAAACATCGAATACGACTCATCCATTGTTTATTGTTTATTGTGCAGGGGAAAAAAGATTTAGTTGTTAGAGTTAAAAATAATAACAACCATGATGAATGTATGTTCATTGAAGACTCTTGAAAAGATGTTGAAAGATATTTAAGAAATAAGGATATACATACATATATGTGTGTATGTATATGTATATGTATATATATATATGTTTTCCCAATGTGTTAGGCTTCTCCTAAATATTTCTTTCAGGGCTTGAGATTTGCTTGCTGTAGGGATAAATGAACAAAAGATTCTCAGGTGCTCAAGGCCAGTGGTTTTTCAACTTTAGTACACATTTGGTTCAACCACAGAGGTTGTTAAAATGCGAATTTTAGGGCCCTACCTGAAAGAGGTGTTTTAGTAACTTCTGGAGTGGCTAGGCCTAGGAATCTGAATTTTAAAGTTATCCCAGGGGATTCTGACGCAAAGCATCATGGGGCCACACTTGGAAAAACAGCACTGTAGATGATTCTTACTTTCATTTAATCATTGCATTTTCCTTTTTTTGTGTGCTTTCTCTATGCATTAATGTGTTCTTGTGTGCTTGGTAATAAGGAAGTAATACAGGTGTGCCAAAGTGATGCTTTGAAAGCTGTAAGGAATTATACGCAAGAGAGAGAGGCACACAAAGAAACACAAAATGTACTCCCACCTCAAGAGGCTGAAAATCAAATATAAAAACAAATGATTTATTAAACTGGCACAAAGATAAAAGTTATATTGCATTAGCTTCGTACTACTGCTATAACAAATTACTATAAATTTAGTGGCTTAAAACAACACAGATTTATTGTCTTGCAGTTCTGGAGATCAGAAGTCCAAAATGACTCTCACAGAGCTAAAACCAAGGTGTTAGCAGGGCTAGTTCCTTTTGAAATCTCTAGGGGAGAATCTGTTTCCTAGCTTTTTCCAGATTCTAGAGCTGCATTCCTTGACTAATGATCCTTTCCTCCATTTTCAAAGTCAACCGTGTAGCATCTTCAAACCCCTCTCTGCTTCTGTCATCACAGAAGCAACACCTTCTTTTATTGTCAAATATCCTTCTGCCTCCTTCTTATAAGGACACTTGTGATTATATTTATGGTCCACCTAGAAAATCCAGAATAATCTCCCTATCTCAAGATCCTTAATCACATCTGCAAAGTGTCATTTGCTATATAAATTTAACAGTTACAGGTTTTGGAGATTAGGACGTGGCTATATTTGGGGGCCATAATCGGCCTACCACATACACACTTAGAAAAATGTGAATGTGATACAATGAAAGACACGTAGATCAATGGAACAGAATTGAGAACCCAGAAGTAAATCCATTCACCTGTGGACAGCTGATCTTTGACAAAGGGTAGAAGTTTATTAAGTGGGGAAGAGGTAGTCTCTTTAACAAATGGTGCTGGCAAAACTGGATGTCTATTTGCATACCTCACACCTTACAAAAAAACTAACTCAAAATTGATGAAAGACTTAAATGTAAAACTTAAAACTATAAAGATCATGGAAGAAAAAATAGGAACACTGTTGTTGCTATTAGGTGCTGTCGAGTCAGTTCCAACTCATAGCAACCCTGTGCACAGCAGAGCGAAACACTGCCCGGTCCTGCACAATCCTCACAATTGTTGCCATGCTTGAGCCCATTGTTGCAGCCACTCTGTCAATCCATCTCGTTGAGGGCCTTTCTCTTTTTCGCTGGCCCTCTATTTTACCAAGCATGATGTCCTTCTCCAGGGACTGATCCTTCCTGATAACATGTCCAAAGTGTGTGAGAGATAGTCTCACCATCCTTTCTTCTAAGGAGCATTCTGGTTGTACTTCTTCCAAGACAGATTTGTTTGTTCTTTTGGCAGTCCATGGTATATTCAATATTCTTTGCAAATACCATAATTCAAAGGCATCAATTCTTGTTTGGTCTTCCTTATTCATTGTCCAGCTTTCACAAGCACATGAGGTGATTGAAAACACCCTAATACATGGCATAAATAGAATACCAAACATAACTAAAAATGCACAAACAGCAGATGATAAACTAGATAACTGGGATCTCCTAAAAATTAAACACTTACACTCTTCAGAAGACTTCACCAAAAGAATGACAAGGATCTGATCTCTAAAATTGATAGAAAATTTCAACACCGCAACAAAGAAAGACAACCCAATTTAAAAATGAGCAAAGGTCATGAACAGTCACTTCACCAAAGAAGACATTCAGGCAGCTAACAAATACATGAAGAGATGCTTGCGATCATTAGCCATTAGAGAAATGCAAATCAGAACTATAATGAGATACATTCTCACCCCAGAAATAATGGCACTGATCAAAAAAACAGAAAACAATAAATACTGGTGAGGTTGTGGGGAGATAGAACTCTTATACACTGCTGGTAGGAATGTAAAATAGTACAACCACTGTGGAAAATGGTATGGCACTTCCTTAAAAAGCTAGAATAAGAAGTACCATATGGTCCAGCAATCCCCCTCCTAGGTATATATTCTAGAGAAATAAGAGATGTGACAAGAGTAGATGTATGCACACTCATGTTCATTGCAGCATTATTCACAATAGCAAAAAGATGGAAGCAACCTAAATGTCCATCAACAGATGAATGGATAAACAAATTGTGGTACATACATACAATGGAATACTACATAAAGATAAAGAATAATAATGAATCCATGAAACATCTCACAACATGGATGAATCTGGAGGGCATTATGCTGAATGAAATAAATCAATCACAAAAGGACAAATATTGTATGAGACCACTATTATAAATAGTCATGAAAAGGTTTATGAAAGGGAGGGAGGGAAAATCTCTAAATAGAGAGTAAAACCAAATCAAAAAAACCCATTGCCGTGGAGTTGATTCTGACTCACAGCGACCCCATAGAACAGAGTAGGACTGCCCCATAGGGTTTCCAAGGAGTAGCTGGTAGATTTGAGCTGCCAACCTTTTGATAAGCAGCCGAGCTCTTAACCACTGTTCCACCAGGTCTCCAACTAGAGAGCAGACATGTTAACTTTGGTGAAGGGAAAGACAGTACATAATACGGAGGAAGTCAGCACAACATAACCAAGGCAAAGGAAGACACTGAGAGATACACAAGAATAAAAGGCTACAAAAGGTAAACAACATACACAATCCTGCAACAATAACAAACAATAATCTATGAGTAGATACATAGGTAGATATGTATGCTAAATAGGTGTGGGAGGGCATATGGAAGTACATCCATGTACATATGTAGGTGTGGCTGTGGATATTTCTACATACATATTTATATGTGCTGTATGTATATCATATATATAATAGAGCACACAGGATGCACGGTTATGGAAACATCCTAGACATTTAACCTAGCAGGACTGAGTTACTGGGCTTGAAGGTTAAGGACCATAGTCTCGGGGACATCTAGGTATTTAAAAAAATAAAAAATGCAAATGAAGTAAAGTCCTACCCTTTCCTTGAAGTGGTGTTGTTGTTATTAGCTGCCATTGAGTTGATTTCAACTCATAGCAACCCCATGTATAACAAAATGAAACACTGCCGGGTCCTGCAACATCCTCACAGTCATTGTTATGCTTGAGCCTATTGTTGCAGCCATTTCCTTGAAGTACTTCTAAGTAATTGAAACTTGTAAGCTGCACAGTGAACTGATAAATACTATGCTTGGTCAATAAATGTGAAGTGATTTGCAAAACAAAGACTATACAGATTGCCACAGTGCTAATTTCCTTGCCTGAAGCAAAATGCAGTTGGAAGATATAATCTATAATAACAGCATTTTAGTACTAGAGTGGACAAGAACCTTCAAAGTTTATTATTGGTTTATGGGAGTTGTAATATGTTGTCAGTCCCTGTTGGGTGTGAAACATTGTATTGGACATAGTGGAAAGTGAAAAGAGAAATTGAAAAGATGGACTCAATGCTTAAAGAATTTAAAATCCTATTGAGAGATGAAGCAAACACACTTTAAATATGAACCTACAGGATAAAGGTTGCTAGGTCCAATAGGAACCCCATAGAAAGCAGCAAGCCAGTTTCGGAATTCTCGGCACATGTTTTACTCATGATTCTTAGTAAAATTCTATGAAGGAGAAAGAGGCAGTGGTGGTTCATTGGTAAAATTCTCATTTTCCATGGGGGAAATCTAGATTAGATTCCTGGTTGGTGCACCTCATGCATAGCTACCACTCTACCGCAGTGGAGGCTTGCATATTGATATGATGCTGAATAGGTTTAGTAGAGCTTCCAGAATAAGAGGGACTAGAAAGGAAGGCCTGGAAATCTACCTACAAAAAATCAGCCAGTGAAAACCCTATGGATCACAACAGCCCGATCCCATCCTGCACTTGATGGCAGCAAACAACCACATGAAGGGGAAGAGGGAAGGGACACAAGCAGAGACAGGCCTTTAAAGCAGCTTTATCACTAACAATAATCTGGATTGTCTTTATAACAGTGTTCGATACGAGGTGGAATTTAGTATAAGGCTGGTCTTAAGGATCTATTGCTATCGAGTTGATTCTGACTGACTCATGGTGACCCCATGTGTTACAGAGCAGAACTGCTCCATTGGGTTTTTTTAGCTGTAATTTTTATGGAAGCCGATCACTAGGCCTTTCTTCTGTGGCACTGCTGGGTAGGTTTGAATTGCCAACCTTTAGGTTAGTAGTTGAGCACAAACCATTTTCACCAGCCAAGGAGTTAAGGCTGGTCTTAGACGTGTTTAAGATGTTTAAAGTATTGTTCTCAAAATATCTATCCCATGGGTCTGTGGCCTGGATTCCAATGGGAGATTCTTTGAGAGGCTCCAATTTTTATTTCTGGTCTGTGTTTTTGCCAGAATGGTAGGTTTTGACACCACCATGTGCCTCAATTCTCAGTTCTGAGATTTTTTTTCTCCATTCATCCCTGATTCTAAATTTTCATCCTTCTCAGAATGAGTTCTTCAACTGCAGTGATAGAGAGTGCCTATTACTGGCTGTTCTCTCTGTAGAATCTACAGAACACATTTTTCACTTGTAATAGTATGCTTTTCTACTCACTGGCCTCCCTGTCTCAAGATGTCTTAAATTCTGTTGCTAAATAATCTCCCTTTGTTGTTTTCAATCATGTTATTCTGCTTTAGACTCTAAAGCGGCTCTGTTTCTCAAAGTAACACATCCAGACTCTTCACTTGGGGCATCAAGGCCCTTCACAAATCATTGTCTCCGTAGCCTACACCACCTGCCCTAGCCAGGCCAGCTTCTTCCCCATTCCCCTTCCAGATTCTTCTTTAAGTTTATTACCACCTGAGTTTGGCATTGGCCTCATTTCTGTCAGTTTTGTGTGTATTTATTTTCCTTGTGCTTAGCCAAAAAAAACCCAAACAAAAAATTTCTAAATTTTAAATTAAGACTAATATGCCCGGGCTTTTAGATTCTTGTTTACTACATCCTTTTCTCTTTGTCCAGTATATTTTGTCTTGTGATTAGTATCAAAAGCACCTGTATCTTTCTGGCTTGTTGGGTTATACTGATTTGTATGAAGAATTCCCAAATCAAATTATATTCATGTAGGTGAATTAATTCAGCTTTATTGGCTAAGAATTTAGTGACAACACATTGTCGTTTGGCAATTTTTAAAGAAAGGGACTGATTTTTCAGTTAGAGCAAAGCAAAAGTAAATTTATTATTGTTATTACAGTGATATTTTTAAAGCGTGAAATAATTACTGTCTACCAAAGTTCATAATATACTCTTGCAGTGTAAAATTTTCTCAGAGAATAATTCTGGCAAGACAGAAGGTTTATTTAATTTAAAGTACCAAATTACAAAAGTTAAATCAGAGAAAATGTTATTGAAGTCCTTATTTAACAGGTGCACTACTGTTGTAAATGCTGTTTTTCTCTTTGCTGTATGGTGTAACTGATGTTTCATGTAATTATATAGCAACTACCACAATTCATTTTTAACACAACAAATAATTAAAGCAGTCTAGTAGAAAGGCTTTGGGTGGAGAGATTTAGTTTCATTGTCCATTAAAGCAGCTCAATGACTATAGAAAACCTTCTCTTCATATTCTTCATCTACAAAATTAGAATTTACTGCTTAACTCTATGCCTATTCCACAGGTATTTTCTAAAGATAAATAAGAAAATCTGTGAAGTATTTTAAATTATTAGAAGAAAGGCTTGAAAATTATTTAGTAAAAGATTTCATAATATTTCTGATATGTGCATGTATTTGCTTACCCTTTTTCTGCATTGTATTACAATTATTTATGTCTTTTTACCTTTCTTTCCAGATCTTTAATACAGAGAAAGGTGCAGCATTATACATAAGAATCTGAATAATTGTTTGCTTCTCCTTATTTCTATGGCACTCTTTTCCTGTTCTGCTGAATCGCCATCTCTATAGAAAGGACATCTCTGAAAAGCAAATGTAAATCAGGTTCACTTTCTTATTCTCTATTATATTATAGGTTCTTGTTGTTGGGTCTCCCCTCCAGACTGTAAGCTCCCTGAAAGAAGAGACAGTGTCTCTCTTGCTTACCTTTGAACACTCAGCATGTGAACAGTGGCCTGACTTAATAGACGCTCATTAAATATTAATTGAATAAATAAATAAATGATGAAATCCTTAAACAGTCTTTGGTGTGCTTACTCTAAATTGCACAAATATCAAAGACAAAATCAATTCAAATCTTTGTAGAGTTCCTTTCCATTGTGACTTCTTTCCAAAGAATATTCCATCCTAATAGTGGCAAATGTCTGGCATCAATACTACCTCTTCTACCCTTAAGTGCACAGTGAGCATTTCACAGATTTTTTCTGCTAAGGCCAGATGTGGTCTCCGGATTCTTCCCAGCTACTCTCAGTCATTAGGATAACTGAAATTTACCTGCTATTCATGCTTTTGTGAGAAAGTGAGATGACTTTTAAAGGGATTGAAAGATATCTACCATTAGCATTGTTTTTTTCCTTTCAATGATTAAAAAGCTTAAAATCCTGTAGAGAGATGAAACAAACATACTTTAAATAGAGAGAGTCTATGAAACTACAGTGTAAAGCCAACTGGGTACAACAGAGACCTCCATAGGAACGCCTATGCTTGGTATTAGAGTGTTCTAAGGGATCAAAAATCTGTAGCTCCTACGCTTTGGCTCATTACTACAATGTATTACCACAGGGACAGAGCCATAAAAATATGTTCCCAAAGCCAGCCTCTTCCATTTCATATTGGTTACTATTGTTATTTCTGTCTAACCCAGTATCAAGTTCATGAGTAGTTCAGGGAAAGAAAGAGGAACACTCAAGAATAAAGTATGAGAAAGATAGCTGAAGAGTGGTCTGTATTTTCAAGAGAAGTGAAAAATGTAAAGGAGCAAAACTGAAGAAAATAAAACCTTTTTTATTATTTTCTTCTCAAAATAAATGGGGACTATATAGGAGATGAAATTAGATTTATATGACCTATCAGTCTCCCACGCATAACAAAATGATAGAATATTACCCCTGGAAGGAACTTTGAGCTGAGATCCAGAGAAGTTAACTGACTCCTAAGTTGACACAAGTAGTTAGTGAGAAGACTGTCTTAAATCCCTGTGTGCAGAATCCTAGTGTCAGTGTCCTTCCCATTGGACTAAATGGGCAACTTGGTTCATATTGGTTGTTAGGAGAAACTTTGTAGGAGAGAGAAAGCCTAGTGGAAGAAAAGTAAACAATTTACCTTTTTAATGCTGAGCTCTTATCGTAGAATGTCAGAAATACAAATAAGCAGGTGTAATAAAATATTTTACTGCTTTTAAGTGATAAATATTTTATTGCTTTATGTTTATGAAGATTTAGTTTCTATGTAATGATTAGGTAGAACCTAGTTACTCTAAAAGAAGAAAATGACTGTGATTTTTTTTTTTCACACTATAAATTATTATACAGCAAATTCTTGATTAACCACAAGGGAATTGCCTAGTTTGTGAAATATTTTGGACTCTTTCCCCATAATTCAACTGAGTCCCACTTATTACAACAGGGCACTGAAGTGAGACGTGTACAGATAAGGTGAATAATTGTTCTTAAATGAAACTGGGTCTACGGTTTGCTTTACTTGATAACCAAGGGACTTGTTCAGAAGAGTATTAGGATAAATTGAATAAATCCATCCGTTTCTGTACATTCCTATTTCCATCTCTCTTGATCAAACCACCATCATCTTTCATCTGTACTTCTGCAATAGTCTAACTCATTTCCTTTCATTTATTCCTAGTCCTTTTTAATCTATCATCTACACTGCAGCTAATGTAACCTGTTAAAAATTCTGATTATGCCATTCTGTGGCTTAAAATCTTTAAATGACCTGCTTGTGCATTAAAGTCATATTCTGTATTTCAGTTTATAGGCCCTTTTGTAATATGCTTGATCAGTTTCTCCTTACTTTCTAGTCTTCCCTCTCACTATTTAGCTCTTCACTTTTCTTGTTTTTCTAATTCACTCTCTGCTTGCAGTCCTTAACAAGCAGCCCCCTGTACCTCAGTTCACTAGGTTTAGGGCACTGACATGATCTTTCTGAAATGAAAAACTAACTTTGTCACTTTCTGGCTTAATATCCTCCAATATTGGAGGAAGGTATTACCTTTAAGGAAGGTGGAAAAGACTGCGGGAGGAGTAGGTATGTGTGGGTGTGGGTGTGTGGGTGTGTGTGTAATCGGGGGTATGGCTTTAAACATGTTAAGTTTGAAATGCCTATTAGATATTCGAATGGAGGTATCAAGTGGGCAGCTGAATTTATGGGTCTAGAATTATAGGGGAGATCTTCAGTTTCTAGATGGTTTTTAAAATCGTGAGACTAGATAGGGTAATCACCAAGGTGCTAAGTGTACACAGTCTATGGACAAGGTCTAGGGATGGAAACCTGGAGTTCTCCAATGTTAAGAAATGAGAAGAATGAGGGGAAACCAGCCAGAGGTTAAGAGGGAGTGGTCAGTGAGATAGAAGAAAAAGTGAGACAGAAACCAAGTAAAGAAAGTGTCTCAAAGAAGGGAAATTATCAACTGTGTTAAATGTAGCTGATAGGGCAAGCATGTATTGTGAGGTTGTTAATAACCATGAATTTGATGAGGGTAGTTTTGATAGAGTACTGGGAATGAAATCCTGGTTACAGTTCAAGAGAGACTAGAAACAGGGAGTATAAATAGGTCAACATCCTATTTATACTTATGTCTAGGTTGTATTACCCCTTTCATTCTGGTTAAGATGTTAAATTATGTGTTTATTTTAACTATATAGAAGACTCTTTTGAGGAGTATTGCTATGATAGGGAGCAGAAACATAATGCAATAACTGGAGGAACTGGGATCAAGGTTTTTTTTTTTTTTTTGTAACATGGGAGACAAAACAGTATGTATTCATGGATGAGAATGATTCAGGATGCAGGCATAAATTGGTGATGCAGGAGAAAGGGGAGAATTTTGGCAGTGATATCTTTGAACAGGCAAAAGGGGATGGAATATGGAGTGCCTGACCTTGGATGGTAGCTTAGTCAGTTCATCTGATGTAATAGGAGGGAAGGCAGAGTACACTGTTATAATTCTCACACTGTATTTTTCTTGTTGATTTGTTTGTCTTTTCAAATGCTGTGAACCTCATAAGAGTAGTAAGTATAAACCTCTTGTTCATTTTGTGATACTTTTATTGTTCGTCTATCTCTGTGCCCTACCACAATGCCTAGAGCACAGCAGGCATGCAGTAAATGTTCAAATGAATAAATGGAGACGCTACTAAGCATGTGTATGTTTTCTTCTCACTCAGATTGGATCATTTACATCAAATCTTGACAACCTGATTGATTTAATCATGTTTCTCTTGTCTGGTCCTGCAGATAGCTTGACTGACTGGTGGAGCTGATTGATAGAAATGGCTGTGTTTCTACAAAATCAGTGATGCTTCCCAGGAGTAACATCAGTGACCCTTGCTCCATCACTTTGTAGTGGTCCTGGTTGTAGTTTTAACAGGAGTTCACTAGTTACTTCACTTTGAACCTTCTGAAAGCTATCCATTCTTCTGCAATATCCATTTGCCATTTATGTTTTACCATTCACATGGCAAGTGTTGCAAATATAAATCTTAACTTACCCAATAAATGGTAAGCTTTTTCAGAATGGTGATTATATCTTCATTGCTTTTTTGTTTTTTCCTCAGTAATGCTATGTTACCTCGTTTGCTTAGAGAACATGTCTTCTTCATTAAATTTAAGATACTTAGGCCAGACCATGGCACATAGCAGGTGCTAAATAAATCTCTGTTGAATGAATAAACACAAGCATAAGTGAATTACTGTCTGTAATAGATGCTGTTGTTGTGCATTTATATCCCCTTTACTGTTTGGTGTGCCCATCTCTCAGGTCTTGCTGCTTTGTTCCCAGTGGCACGTACCTGAAACTTCCAAAGGCCTGCCCTTGGGCTACTGGAGTTGTATTGCCAAAATGCTTCAAGAACCAAGAGTACCTGAGATTTTATGTCCTCCCCTTGGCAACCAGCAGCCAATGACTGACTGATGCAGGAGTATGGAAGCCAAGCAATCTTGTCTCAAGGCAGGACAAATTCTGTAGTGTAGTTTACACTCTAGAGGCCTTGTAAGATCAGTCTGAATTCAGGACTTCATATGAAATTGAACAGCTTCTTACCTTTCCTTATACTGTTTCCCCCACTCCCTTGTAGGTCTCTTCTGGAAGCCCCTCTTTATTAAATCACTTACTCATTATTGTCTTACAGTCTACCTCTTGGGTACTGTACTTAAGACATTGAATGTTTATCGAGCAGTTGATGTCAGGGACAGGGAATCATAACAACTGCCTCTCTGAGAGTGTCAAGAGTATCAAGTTCTGCTCTTCCAGATGGGCTGTCTTGGCAGTTTTGGTTTTATACTATTGCCAGCTAAAACTGTAGGCGACTGAACTAAATTTGGTATTTGATTTAGTTTCTGGGTGAACAGTAGCTTCACAATTTTAGTAATTGTTGAATTCATTGCAGATGGCTTGACTGACTGGTGGAATTGATTGATAGGAAAGGCTATGTTTCTGTCAGCCTTTTTTGTTGTAAATATGTTATTCAGTAAACATGTTAATGAATTACAGGTCTTTCTAAGCTAACATCAAAATGTATTTTCCTTGACTTTCTATACTTTTTGATTATACATATCACTGGGTCATGCAAATGGTTTGTGATCGGCTGCTAACCTAAAGGCTGGTGGTTCAAACCTACCCAGCAGCTCTGTGGAAGAAAGGCCTGGTGAACTGCTTCCATAAAGATTACAGCCAAGAAAACCCTATGGAGCAGTTCTATTCTGTGCCACATGGGACCACTGTGAGTGACTCGACAGCAACAGGTTTTTTCTTTTACCTCTCTCTTTTTAACATGGATAATAAAGAGTTAATTGTGTAATCAAATGATATATTATGATTGAGTAAGGCTTTCCTTTGTCATCTTGTTGAATATAAAAGTCCATTTCCATATACTGAATGAAATACTTATTTTTATAGTGATTTAAAAAGAAAAAACCATCAACTGTCTTATCTGTAAAATGGGATTGGGAGCAATATGTTTTAGAACGGAAAAGCACTGTAGAAACCATCTGGTGGTTTCTGGTGGTAAAATAAACACCTTTATTTTATAAATGAGAAAATTTGAGATCCAAACAGGTTAAGTAATTTGTTCAATATCGTCCAGCTTTTTTAGTGGGAGAATAGGACTAAAATCCAACTCCCAGGCCACTGCACTCTACTACTCCACAAAATGCATAGCTCTTATTCACACAATTGATATGAGGATTAGGGACCACATCTGTGAAAAATAGATTTAGCCTTTGGAAAGAAAGATGCTGGATGGCTTTATGAAAACTAATTTCATTTTAACCTTTTCTGTACAATTGTTCATTTTGTTTAGTTTTATGTTATTTGCCTTAGGCTCTTTTTTTGCTAAGGACTGGATAATATACAATGCTTGATTTAAAAATCAATATTAAGTATCTGGATTGTGTTAGAAATATGAGTTACTTCAGCTGGTTTTGAAGCCCTGAGTAGTTGCAGATGGCCTTCCAGAATGGGGATCTTTTATGTACATGAGAGAATTTTCTATCCCTAGTTTGCATATTGGGAATAAAGACAGTTGTTTACAAAGAAAAGAAGGCAGCATACATTATATTTTTGCTCAGCTTGGTAATACTTCCAAATCTTGTTACAATGTGTATTTAACAAACCATGAATTTTCTCTCCTGCCAAGCCACCGTATCCTGCCTACTTTCAGCATGGTCAGGGACCCATTATACTAATCCACCATACCTTCATATCTCTAGCAGGCACATGTAAGTGATAACTTTGAATATTTATTTTGATGCAAGGTGTATAAATCTTCTCTATGTCATCTTGTAAAGTGAGGAAATTGTAACTTGCTTAACTTGGCAACTTCAATTGTTTAAGTTTGATTCTTTCTGCTACAGAGTGCTTTGATATATCATCAAGAATACTGTTTAATTTTTGTATTATTTGAAGTAATTTGTGTAGATTCATATTTGCAGGAAAGATAAAACCTGAGTACCAAAAGGCTAAAGTAACTTATACACATATTTTTAATTAGGTGCGATTATATGCAAGACCCGATGCTATCAGAAGAGGATCCGGGGACTATGCTCTCCATATAACAAAGAGATTAATAGAATTTTATGAAGACTACTTTAAAGTGCCCTATTCCTTGCCAAAACTCGGTAAGAATTTTGTTGGTTATTTTATTGGAGGGCTCCTTCAAGTTGGGATTTCTTGGTTAAGACATTTGGAAAGCATAAAAATTCCAAGGGTTATATTTGTAGAGACTCTGAGCATGAACTAGAGTTTCTTCTGAAGTGGTAAAATAAAATTTAGTGCTTCTGGAGTCTTGCCACAAAGTGCTCACAAGAATTAAGAAAGAAATTATGTAAGTTTAGGATTCTAAAAGATAATTAAAATACTTTATTGAAAAGATACTACGGATGAGGTTCTTGCCAACATCTCATTTAATCTTCACAAGTACCATGTAGAATAGGTATGGCTACATCATTTTCCATACAAGGGAATTGAGACTCATGGATCCAGACAGCCAGTAAGTGAAGGAGGTAGAATTTCAAACTAGGTCTCTATGACTCCCGAAGTCTTCAGTATGTTACAGTGAGAAGATGCTCATTGATTAGTTTCTCTTTCCTAATTCTCAGATATTGGGCCACAATGTATTAGTCATCCCTTAGGTTATTTTTGTTCAGTCACAGTTTGAATACAGAGTTATAGTAAATACAATAAAAAGAAGAGAGAAGGGGGACTACAATGTTAATGGAGCTTGTGTTCGTGATGAATGTGCTTATATTTCCTCCTTTTACAAAGAGAATATGCTCAATAATAGTTGGTTGAATGAATAAATGAATTAATTTTGTTACTCTAATTTGGATGGGGCTGTTTTTTTTGCAACATATTTTTTCTGACTTTCCAGAAAGTTAGAAAATGCATATCCATTATAAATGCTAGTTATTTTTCCTTCTGAGAACATCTGTTTTGAAGTATTACATCACAACAGTCCTTTTTTCCTCACCTCCCCCTCCTCATCCTTTTTTTTCTTCCCAAGAGCATTTTTGATCAGCATCCACATAAAAGGTATTGCTCATTGATAAGAAAGAAGTCCTTACTTGATCAAAGTGTTAGCATTTGAACCACAGGTTCTCCTCCCTGGAGAACTGGGCCTATTTCATTAACTTACTTGCTTGCTATGTAGCTTTACTGGTCTTAACTATGAGTAGTTCAGAAAGTAGACTGAGTACTAGTTGATACTGTTATCAATGGGTGTGGCATACAGTTTTTACAAGTGATATTATAAAATTCTGAGCTCATTTTAAAATATGTGCTCTTAGAATCCATAAGCAAAATTTTATTTTAAATAGGTCCTATGTTTTGTTTTGTTTTCTTTCCTTTTTTTGCCCTCTATATCAAGTTCCCCATTAGAATCTGTTACACTGAAATCTCCCTGGTAGTCACCCAAGGCAGAAAGGCATGCCTGGACCTCATTTGCAATGGAGGTGACTGTTCTCTACTCTCGATAAAACAAACTGGAATTTCACAGCTTGACCCTAATGTAAAATTCACAAGGGCTTATGTTGCAAGTTCAGCAAGAGAAATAAAATGTGAATCTTTCTTTGTCCCCTTCAGACCAGTAATTAGCAGAGGAACTCAGTTTACAACTTTAGGGGGGTCTGTGTAACTGTCAGTTTGCTGCAGGAAGCATTTCTGTTCCTCTCTTTCACTCACAATTGAACTATGTAGGCTTTCCGCTGTAGAAAAGAACTTTGTTCACCGTTACTCTTACTTGTTAAGCTGCTTTATGGTGTATATAATTGAATGATTGACTTAACCCAGCACACTCCTTTTTATGTGTTTTGGGTAGTTACCACAGCACATGTGCTTTGTAAAATTTCTCTTAAAGTTCTATGTATTTTATGCATTTATAGATAATTAGATGTATATGTTAATGGCTTTAGAAGTACACTTTCTACATGAAATCCTACGTAAAAATCGTTAACAGCAGAAGCTTTTTGACATAGCCTTAGCTTTTGTTGTACATTATGAATTATATTTTTGAAAACAAATTTTGTGGAAACCAATTCAGTCTCTATCAATGATCCATGTAGATACATTATAGATATTAGCCGTGGCTGCCTTGACCCTTCAGATCAATCTAAGATAGTTTCCAAGTCCTCTTCCACTCTTCCTCCCTCTCCCTCCCTTCCTTCCTTCTTACATCCCTTCCTTACTCCCTCCCTCCGCCCCTCCTTCACTTATTCTGCTGGTGTTTATTGAGTGCCTACCGAATTGTAGACACTTTACTATGTGATGGGGATAAAGTAGTGAATAGAAAAGGCAAAAGTTCCTTCTCTTCTACAACATTCTATTAAGCGGAGACATGTTAAAGCAATAAGTAAAATGTATAGCATATCAGATGGAGAGAAGTGCCATTAAAAATAAAGCTGGAAAGGATGAATAGAAAGCGTGTGGGGCTGGCAGACGTGTCTGAAGTTTTTAAATGGATGATCACAGAGGGCTTTGTTAGAAAGGTGACATTTGAGCAAAGGACTTAAGGGAGTGAAGAAGTTAGCCCAATGGATGTAATGGAATGAGGGCTATAGACAGAAGGAACAAAACAAAGTGCAAAAACCTTGAGGTGGAGCTCTTGTATTGTAATGGATGTATTTGAGAAACAGCAATGAGGCAAGTGTGGCTGGAGAAGAGTGAGTGTGGGAGTGACAAGTAAGAGATGAGGCCAAGGAATAATGGATGAGTGTCAGATCATGTAGATCCAGCAGGCCATAGTAAGGACTTTGGTTTTTCTTCTGAGTGAGATGGAAATCTATTGGTCAGTTTTGAGCAGATGCATTACATGATACAGCTTATGGGGTAAGAGGATCATTCTTGTGGCTGGGATGAAAATATACTGTAGGGTAGTAGTTCTCAATCATGGGCAGTTTTGCCCCCCCCCAGAGAACATTTGGTAATGTCTGGAAACATTTTTGGTTCTCACAGATGGGGGAGGTGTGCTACTGGCATTTAGTGGGTAGAAGCCAGGGATGTTGCTAAACATTGTACAATGCACAGGCCAGCCCTCTACATTAAAGAGTTATCCAGCTTAAAATGTCACTAGTGCGGAGGTTGAGAGATTCTGCTGTAGGTGGAAATGGTAGAGGCATGAAAACAAGTTAAAATTTAGGCAAAATATGAATAATCACTTAGACTAGGATGTTAACAGTGACATAGACAGGAATAGTCAAATTCTGGATATATAATTAAGATAGAGGCAACAGAATTTTCTGATGAGACATGAGAGAAAGAGAAGAGTCAAGGATGACTCCAAGGTTTTTGGCCTAAGAACTAGAAGGATGGAATTGCCATTTACTGAGACAAAAAGTTTATCTATCTAAGGAGGAGATAATTTAGAGAGTGACATGTCTATTAAACATTTAGGTAACACCTTGATGTCTGTTAGAAATTTGAGTAGACTGTTGAATTTGCAAATATGGAGTTTAGGGAGGTCTGGCTAGAGATATGCATTTGTTGGCATATAATGAAATATAAAGCCTGAGGCTTGGTGGGATCACCAAGGCTGTGAGAGAAGATAGAAAAGAGTATGGGAACAAGGCAGGACTGAGTCAACATTTAGAGATTGGAGCCAGCAAAGGCTAGATTGTTGTTGTTGTTGTTAGGTGCCATCAAATCAGAAAGGATGAGGAAGAAGGACCTGATGGTCTACTTCTGAAAAAAATTAGCCAGTGAAAACCTTATGAATAGCAGTGGAACATTGTCCGATATAGTACGGGAAGATGAACCCTTCAGGTTAGAAGGTACTCAAAATACAACTGGGAAAGAGCTGCTTCCTCAAAGTAGAATCGACCTAAATGACATGAATGGGGTCAAGCTTTCTGGACCTACATCTGCTGATGTGGCACAACTCAAAATGAAAAGAAACAGTTGCAAACATCCATTAATAATTGGAACGTGGAACGTATGAGGCAGGAATCTAGGAAAATTGGAAATTGTTAAAAATGAAATGGAATATATAAACTTTGATATCCTAGGCGTTAGTGAGCGGAAATGGACTGGTATTGGCCATGTTGAATCAGACAATCATATGATCTACTATCCTGGGAATAACAAATTGAAGAGGAATGGCATCATGTTCATCGTCAAAAAGAACATTTCAAGATCTATCCTGAAGTAAAATGCTATTAGTGATAGGATAATATCCATACAGCTACTAGGAAGACCAGTTAATACGACTATTATTCAAAGTTATGCACCAACCACTAATGCCAAAGATGAAGAAACGGGAGATTTTTACCAACTTCTGCAGTCGATCAAACATGCAGTCAAAATACATTGATTCTTACTGGCAATCGGGATGCAAAAGTTGGAAACAAAGAAGAAGGATTGGTCGTTGGAAAACATGGCCTTGGTGATAGAAATGATGCTGCAGATCGCATGATAGAATTTTGTAAGACCAATGACTTCCTCATTGCAAATACCTTTTTTCAACAACATAAACAGTGACTATACACGTGGACCTCACCAGATGGAATACACAGGAATCAAATTGACTACGTCTGTGGAAAGAGACCATGGGAAAGCTCAGTATCATCAGTCAGAACAAGGCCAGGGGCTTACTGCAGAACAGACCATCAATTGCTCATATGCAAGTTGAAGTTGAAGTTGAAGAAAATTAGAACA
Organism: Dugong dugon; assembly: GCA_030035585.1. NCBI lineage: Eukaryota > Metazoa > Chordata > Mammalia > Sirenia > Dugongidae > Dugong > Dugong dugon. Next base: position 28,725,818 of record CM057465.1, read on the forward strand.
AGTCTTTAAGAGCCAAAGTACGACCTTGAGTATATCCCACCTGAATTTAGAGACCATCTCAAGAATAGATTTGACCCATTGAACACTAATGACCGAAGACCAGATGAGTTGTGGAATGACATCAAGGGCATCATATGTCAAGAAAACAAGAGGTCATTAAAAAGACAGGAAAGAAAGAAAAGACCAAAAAGGATGTCAGAAGAGACTCTGAAAGTTGCTCTTGAATGTAGAGTAGCTAATGCAAATTAAAGAAATGATGAAGTAAAAGAGCTGAACAGAAGATTTCAAAAGGTGGCTCGAGAAGACAAAGTATTATAATGAAATGTTCGAAGAGCTGGAGATAGAAAACCAAAAGGGAAGAATACATTTGACATTTCTCAAGCTGAAAGAACTGAAGAAAAAATTCAAGGCTAGATTCAAAAACCCAAACCAAACCTGTTGCCATCAAGTTGATTCTGACTCATAGTGACCCTATAGTACAGAGTAGAACTGACCCATAGAGTATCCAGTGAACGCCTAGTGGATTCAAACTGCCGATCTTTTGGTTAGCAGCCATAGCACTTAACTACTAAGCAACCAGGGTTTCCAAGGCTAGATTAGGAGCCAGTTAAATGCCACTGGGAAGGAGGAACTGATTGAGGCACTGAAGAAACCAGTAGTAGATGTTGTCTAGTGAAGAGAGTATTTCAAACAGGAGCAGGAGATCAGTTGTGACAGGTAAAGTTAAATGAGAACTGAAAATTGACCATTAATTAACTTTAGCAATGTCAAGGTCATTAGTGATCTTGACAAGAACAGTTGCAGTGGAGTGTTGGGGGCAAAGGCCTAATGGATGTGTTCAAGAGAGAATGGGTGGGGGCAGTGAATAAAAACAATGAGTATAAACCAAGGATCAGCATTTCTGCAAATTCCCAATAGGGAGATTTCTGGGAATAGGAGGAGAGGGAGAAAGGCTTGTGTTCTAATAATGCTTATCTCTGGGTAAGTGCTGTTTCTGCTGAACTGAAGCATCCTTACCTTGCAGGTCTGTCTTTGTTCCAAACCATATCAAGTGAAATGTGGAACTTGTCTCTTTGCGTTAGAAAACCAAAATTTAAAACAAATAAGCAAATAATAAACTCTTTACTAGTTGACCTGATTTTACTGAAGCTCTGCAGGGAATGTGTGCATGTGGGGATGTTTTAATACAAAATAACCTTAAAAGTTAATGTTAGATTCTCCTTTTCTTAAAAGCCATTTTTGTTGTCCTGTCATAAACTCTGCAATATCTTCTCTCTTCTCTTTTTTTCCCTTCACAAATTCTTTTTCATTTGTAATACTGAGTAGTTTTAAGTTTCTCTACTGTGGCCTCATCTCATGCTAGCTCATCTCTAAGGATTTGAATTTTCACCTCAAGTGCTTTATCAGGATAGTTTCCTAAGAGGAATTTTTGATGCTTGCCATTAGGATAGTAATTTACCCCCCTTGTTATACAAAGATGTAGCTTTAACATTATTAAGCCAAAATAGATAGTTGGTGTTAGCTGTGTGAGGATTTGGTTTTAAATCTCTAAATTAGGTAATTAAACTATAGATAGGTAAACTATTTGTATGAGGTTGGCAGATTTTTTGTATCCCTTGCTATTGTAATTAGAGGTATACAGTCTATTTGGGAAACCCTGGTGGCATAGTGGCTAAGTGCTACCGCTGCTAACCAAAAGGTCAGCAGTTCAAATCCACCAGGTGTTCCTTGGAAACTCTATGGGGCAGTTCCACTCTGTCCTGTAGGGTCACTATGGATCAGAATCAACTTGATAGCAATGGGTTTTTAGTCTACTTGACACAATATAGCAAGCCATTATATTTCTGTGTTCTATTTTCGTGAGAACTATCAGAGGCGTGGAGTGCTACTTTAAAAGAATGTTGTTGTAGAAATATAAAGAATTAAATCATGCTCTTTCCTCTCATCGCAAAGACACACTGAAAACAGCAACAACAACAACAACAAATACTTATGTCACATTTACTGTATGTGAGCCACTCCTACGGGTTTGATACTTTTTAACCCAGTTAGTCTTTATCACAACCTTCTGAGGTAGTCCCTGTTATTTTCTCATTTTTCAGATGAGGAAACCTAGGCATTTAGTCATTAAGTAACGTGCTCAGATCACAAAGCAGGAATTAGTGGATCTGGAATTCAAACTCAGACTGTCTGGCTTCAGGAAGAATAGAATAGGTATTTTTGTTAATTTCTTACTGATATTAAAAGTAATACATGTTACTTTTAGAAAATTTGGAAACTTAAAAAATAGGAAAAAACGTGTTGTAACTCATAATTTCATCACTCAGAAGATATATCTGAGTATTTCAAATGTGTTTTCATGATGGATGTTTTATAAATTAATTAGGTGTCAGACGAAGTGACTCAGAGTTGTACTGGAATATTTTGTTATTCACTCTATTTATATTTCAGTTAATTATGGTAGATACCTTTCAGTTTCCTTTTGCTGCTGCTCTGTAATTTGTAAATCAATAAGTTTCTCAAAGCATTTACTTGATTACATCTTTTCAGGACTTCATGCTTTTATGAAGAATTCATTACTTCATTACCTACTGGCACAGTGCTTCCATTGTAGAGGGAGAACCGGTGTTTTGTAACAAGAATTTCTGCCCTCAAGGAGATTGTGGTTTTGTTGAGGAGACAGTGCAATATTTATAGGAATAGAAGAATTAGAGACTCACACAATATGGAATATAATTAAGCACCAACATTTTGTAGAGTACAAATACAAGTACCATGTTAGGTTAAGAATGGGAAATCATTGTACAATGCTGTAGGCATTAAATGTATATAAAAAGAAGCCTTATTTTTACTTGAGTCTTGAAAAAGAGATAGGAATTTAATGGGAGGTGGAGAATAAAGGAGAGGGAAGGTCGTTTTGAAAGTTGTATAGTAGGGTAAGTCCATGGATTTCTCTTCATACCTTGGGCTTTATGTATCATGTTGATAGTCTTTTTTTTTTTTAATAATAGATGAATTATGAGATAAATTGTCGTTTTGAAGATTAATCAACAAGGAAGCTAGCTTGAGTTATTTTTTATAGTCATAACAGGTATATCTATTTCTTTAATGTGATGATGACGACGATGATGATAATGATGATCTGCTACTTGCAGGTAGGAAAGGTTTTGGATAATTTTTTCCCATGAGATTTCGTATTGACTGTTAAACATTTACCTTCTTTGATTATATACTTTTCCCCTTGAATTAGTGGCTGTATTTGTTGTTTTTAATTTAAGATAATAATTATATAATACTACCCTGTATTACTATCTTGATCATGCATCTCATTGTTGGGTTATTTGAGATTTTCTCAATGTGTTTTTTTTCCCTTAGTATGCCTTTTTTTTTTTTTTTTTGCTTTTGCTTAGATAGTAGATTGCATAAATATTGAATACTATGTATATGTTTTGTTGAGGACCTCAAGCAATATTGCTTTTTAAAATAAAAACTTCTGGGGGCTCTTAATATAGTCTAATCTAATTCTGTGTAATGTGAATTCATCCCCAAAATGCTTTCTTTCAACCAGAACTCCTCAAAGTATTTGAACTTACACTGGAGCTATTTAGTCTTGCGGTTTCTTAGTGGAAACTAACTTAAGGATCTTTCTGTGGATTAACATTATTAGTGCCTTCTTAGGAAAAGTATCATAGGGAAATAGTTTGTTCAAATGACTATCATTTCCCTCTCTTTTTAATCAAATAAATATAGTCTCTTCCTGTCTTATGAAGGTTTAATTTATTTCTGCAAAATCCTTCATAAGGTGATTTTTCTCATGAACTAAAAAAAGCAGTTATTATTTACAATAGGAAATATTTTTATGGGTTTCTAACCTGCACTCCATTCTGATAAAACAACACTAAATCCTATTAAAATGGGTACGGTAGCTTCAATATTTAACAGTTATTTTAACACAATTTAACAAGGGATTTTCCCCTTCATTAATTATAAAATAGCCATTCAGCTGTTCTTGTTAAGACATTTTGTAGCTATTACATGCTATATGTTTCCAAGACTACACTAAGAAACAAAACGTGTATGGTACTCAATGTTTATATTTTACCACTAATTGAAAAAAAAAAAAAACACAGTAAAGATAAAAGAAAACAATGAAGGCAATGCATTTTAGTGGGAATGATGCGTGAGATCATTACTGCTATAAACTGAGAAACCATAAGTACACTGGAGAGGAGAATTTAATGCAGTACAAATCAACTATAGAATTGGATTAACTAATTCAACAAGCATTTATTGAGTAGTTACCATGTACACTGTTCTCAGGAATGATCATAAATGGTCTCTTCCACTAGAAACCTAAAAACGAGTTGGAAAGAAATTTTTTTGTTATTTTGCTAGCTTGCCAATATTGTTTCATGTTCAATTTGATTCCCACCCTCTTCCCTCATTCTTTAGTTTTAAGAGTTTCAGACTTTTACAGCTTTGGATTTATGCCCAAGCATATTTTCACTGATTCAGTCTGGGTCTAGTGAAAGATGGCTTTTCATCTGGAAAATAAATGCACTTTTTGAAAATGCTTAACTTAATCAGGGCATATTTATAAGGAGGCCTCCAAAGCATTTGTTTTACATATTCCAACAGAAGTATTTGGTTCTTACAGCTTAGCTGTTACGTTAGAAAATAACTGTTTCCAACATTATTAATTTAATAATTGCTTAAGTCTTGTGAAGTAAAAGAGCTAAACAAAAGATTTCAAAGGGCAGCTCAGTATACAAAGTATTATAATGACATGTGTAAAGACCTGGAGATAGAAAACCAAAAGGGAAGAACACACTCAGCATTTCTCAAGCTGAAAGAACTGATGAAAAAAAAAAAAAAGCCTCAAGTTGCAATACTGAAGGTTTCTATGGGGAAAATATTAAATGACGCAGGAAGCATCAAAAGAAGATGGAAGGGATACACAGAGTCACTATACCAGAAAGAATTGGTTGATGTTCAGCAATTTCAGGAGGTAACATATGGTCAGGAACCGCTGGTACTGAAGGAAGAAGTCCAAGCTGCACTGAAGTCACTGGCAAAAAACAAGGCTCTGGGAACTGATGGAATACCAATTGAGATGTTTCAACAAACGAATGCAGCGCTGAAAGTGCTCACCCATCTATGCCAAGAAATTTGGAAGACAGCTACCTGGCCAATTGACTAGAAGAGATCCATATTTATGCCTATTCCCAAGAAAGGTAATCCAACTGAATGCGAAGATTATTGAACAATATCATTAATATCACATGCAAACAAAATTTTGCTGAAGATCATTCAAAAGTTGATATACTGTAGCAGTATATCAACAGGGAACTGCCAGAAATTCAAGCTGGATTTAGAACCGGGGATATCATTGCTGATGTCAGATGGATCCTGGCTGAAAGCAGAGAATACCAGAAAGATGTTTGCCTGTGTTGTATTGACTATCTAAGGCATTTAACTGTGTGGTTCATAACAAATTGTAGATAACGTCGCAGAGAATGGCAATTCTGGAACACTTAATTGTGCTCATGAGGAATCTGTACATGGAACAAGAGGCAGTCATTCAAACAGAACCAGGGGATACTGCATGGTTTAATGCCAGGAAAGGTGTGCGTCAGGGTTGCATCCTTTCGCCATACCTATTCAATTTGTATGCTGAGCAACTAATCCGAGAAGCTGGACTATATGAAGAAGAAAGGGGCATCAGGATTGGAGGAAGACTCATTAACAACCTGCAATATTCAGATGACACAACCTTGCTTTCTGAAAGTGAAGAGGACCTGAAGCAGTTACTGATGAAGATCAAAGACCACAGCCTTCAGTATGGATTACACCTCAACAGAAAGAAAACAAAAATCCTCACAACTGGACCAGTAAGCAACATCATGATAAATGGAGAAAATATTGAGGTTGTCAAGGATTTCATTTTACTTGGATCCACAATCAACATCCATGGAAGCAGCAGTCAAGAAATCAAAAGATGCATTGCATTGGGCAAATCTGCTGCAAAAGACCTCTTTAAAGTGTTGAAAAGCAAAGATGTCACCTTGGGGACTAAGGTGCACCTGATCAAAGTCATGGTGTTTTCAATCTCCTCATATGCATGAGAAAGCTGGACAATGAATAAGGAAGACTAAACAAGAATTGATGCCTTTGAATTGTGGTGTTGGCAAAGAATATTGAATATACCATGGACTGCCAGAAGAAAGAAGAAATCTGTCTTGGAAGAAGTACAAACAGAATGCTCCTTAGAAGCAAGGATGGTGAGACTACGTCTCACAAACTTTGGACATGTTATCAGGAAGGATCAGTCCCTGGAGAAGGACATCATGCTTGGTAAAGCAGAGCATCATCGAAAAAGAGGAGGACCCTCGACACGATGGATTGACACAGTGGTTGCAACAATGGGCTCAAGCATGACAACGAGGAGAGAAGGCAAACTTTTGGTCACTGGGTAAATCAAATAAACTATAATTTTATTTTTTTAATAATTAAAAAAAAATTTTTGTTGAGAATGTACACAGCAAAACATACACCAATTCAACTGTTTCGTCTCATGTACAATTCAGCACTATTGATTACATTCTCTGAGTTGTGCAGCCTTTCTCAAGCCCCTTTTCTGAGTTGTTCTTCCCTCATTAACATAAATTCATTGCCCCTTAAGGTTCCTGTTTAATCTTTCAAGTTTCTGTTGTCAATTTGATCCCATAAATGTAGATCTTAAAAGAACATAATGCTCAAGGAGGACATTTATTACTAGTTAAGCTGAAAAAATAAAATAGAAATGTTGGTGGATTGGGTTGTAGTTTTAATCAGGGTGTATTGTCAGTGAAGGAGCCCTGGTGGTGCAACCCGTAAGTGTTTGACTGCTACCTGAAAGGTTGGTGGTTTGGACCCACCCACCCACTCTGCTGGAGAAAGACCTAGAGATCTTCTTCTGTAAAGATTACAGCCAAGAAAACTCTATGGGGCAGTTCTACTCTGTCGCATGGGGTCGCTAAGAGTTGAAAATCGACTTGATGGCACCTAACGACAATAATGGTAAGGAAATGCCTGGCTGAAATGCTGAAAACCTGTAAAGAAATGAGAAAACCCTGACGTAGGAGGGTTTCTGACTTGTTGAAGAAAAAGCAAGAAGACAAGTGTGCCAGGGGCAGACTATGTGAGACTTTTGAGATTAGGGTCTGCGCAGTGACTGTTTCCTGATGATGAAGGGACCTTGTTTGGTCATTGAAAGGCCAACTTTCATTTTGAGCAGAGGAGTGATCTGGTGTGACTTAAGATTTTAAGAGATCACTTTGGCCGCCTCATGTAAAGTAGACTTTTGGGGAAGAGGGGAGGCAAGTGTAGAAGCTGAGAGGCCTTTGCAATAATCTGAGAAATAATGGTGTTTTGGACCAGAGTGTTAGAGGTATTCAGAAGTAAGTGATTCTGGATATATTTTGAAAGGAGAAGCAACATAGTTTGCTGTATTACAACACGTTTGAAGGCTTGATGCCAATTCCTCTGAACTGCAGTTTGCTGTATTTTCTATGGTGACTAGCTTGCAAAACTATGAGCTTTTCTTCTTTTTCCCTTGTAGCTTACATTTCTGTGCAGCTACAGAGAAGGGGAGCAATCTTTTTATGCTTCCTCCTTTCCTTTTTGGTTATTTGAAATTAACATAGCAAGATAAGTAATTTGTATTTTCAGTAATTTCCAAACAGAGCAGCTGCACTTAGAACAAAATAATGGTTGTAATAATCCTTTCTTGGAGTGAATTGTTCCTTCACTGGCTATTGGTCAGTCTGGAGTTAATTATAACCAAATAGCAATCCAAAGCCTCAGAGGACAGAAGGAACATTTCACTAAAGTTTAGGCTGGGGATTATTGCTGACAGAGGCACTGCCAATCAGGCAATTTTAAAAGAAAGGTGACCATTCCCATAAACTTTAGAGCTAAAATAGCTTATATTGAGATCAGTAGGTTTTTCAAAATAGCTTCATTTCAAGAAACTGAACTGAGGGATAGTTATGTAAATTAGGGTTAAGCTTCTGAAAGTCAATTAAGGCAAAATGCTCTGTAAGAGAGAAATAGTCAAAATACATTATCTTTTTCCTTCTGCCTTTTTCCAGGTTATTGTGATAGTGTTCTTTATCCAATTCAAAACTTCTCAGACCTGTTGCAAAGATGTGCAGTGATTACTTGTTGATTGATTATCATTCCTAAGGTTTAGGAACTTTGAATGGTTATCATAATCAGGGCATTCCTTCACCTCTGGCATTTAGGTCTTCTGATATTAGATGATAATGGAAAGTAATAAAGATCTTTGCTGTAAACCGTGGAATATCTACTTGCTGTTCTGTAGAGTGAAAAGCAGATGTGCTATTGTTATTTGAGTGACTTGTATCTACTTTGTTCACTCTTTTTTGTAATCTAGCAGGCGGATCCCCAGAAAACCATATAAAATTAAACCCGGATGGATATTGAGAGATTATTGCAAGAAAAAAGAAACTTAGATATTTTTCTAGCTAATAAAAAATGATATAATCTTTTTTAGAATGAATTATTTTTTGTAAAATCAGTTATTCTGAAAGTTTAAATTATGGCTTTATCCACCATGACATTGGATTATCTGGGATTGAGACTGAAGCTTTTTGTGGGATTTCAAATGAAAAATGTATTATTAGACCAGTTTTTACTCTGAAATCCTCTCATCACTGTCTTTGAGAATTTTGCTGCTGCTGCTTATATGTTTTGAAATGTAAAACAGACTGAAGTGTAAAACAAACCTTAGCTTGTATGGGAGGTTGCAATACACAGGCAGAGGGAATCCAAGATGGTAGTTGTAAATGAAGCCTCTAGGGCATTTCTAAAGCTTTTTAGAGTCTAATTTTGAAAAAGGGTGAGCGCCAAATGCCATTTTTCAGTTGGAGGAATTTTAGTGATTTATAGTTTAGATTTATACTTTATTGGCTTTATTTTTTTCCTTATGGGTTCTGCCTTCCTATGGGAAATAATTCATGAATGACCTAGAGTGTGACTTCAGTAGTATAGAATAGGATGTTTTTTAGCATTTAAATTGTTTAGCGATTTATTCTATTTTACAGACTGAAAAATATTCACTAGGCTATAAAATAATCGGTACGTTGATAATGTTTAGGATCATTTAGTTTCTTAAGTACTTTTAGATATACCCTGTCAATTTTTATTAATCTTAATAAAGCCAGCTGGTAAGTGGTATGAAACTTGATGAGCCCAACTTCTCTGGTGGACAAAGCCAACACTCCATAGCTGTAGCAGAAATTTGGTTGTAATTTCTTATACTTACATATGGACTTGGGTTATTTTCAATACTGTTTGCTTAGATTAGTGGTAATGCCAATGAGTACATGGCCAAAATACAGATTGTGAAAACCACTTGAATTTTTCAGGCCTCCTCTTCACAATTCCATTTTGCATGGCTTAATTTCATCATTTAAGAAATATGATTGATGTATCTTCTTAAATATCTGTTATGCTGCCATAACCCTCCCTGTCATCTGTAGTGAAAGAATTTTCGTCAGGTAGAGAAGTCTCCATAATCAATATCACAGTGGTTAGAAAACTTTCTCTGTAACAGGTCAGATAGGAGATAAATATTTTCAGATTTGTGAACCATAGCACATTTGAGTTGGTTACGACTACTCAACTTGGCAGTTGTAGCAAGAAAGCAGCCATAGACAATACATAAAGGAACGAGTGTGGCTGTGTTCCAATAAAATTTTATTTACAGAAACAGATGGCTAGCTGGATTTGGCCTGTGGGATGTAGTTTGCATTACTTGATAACCTCTTTCATTCAACCATATAAAATCTACAATTTACTCAGACCAAGAGGCCCTAATTAGGGATTTATTTTTTTGCATGTTTTTGTATATGCTTGAAAGTCAAACTGAACTGGCAAATTAAAAATAATTAGTGCACTTTGTTTTTATTAAGGGAATCTATTTTCTCATAAATATATATAATAGTATACACATTAATGAGATTTACATGTATATTAAAAACAATAGTTATATACTATATTATTTATGTATATGATGTATCAATTTACTATATATGTTAGAACATTTTAAAATTGTATATTATATAGGTATGTATAAGTTTATTTATATATACCCTATTACACATTCATATTTGTATACTGCATATTCATATTCTGTATTGCCTATTCATACGAAGACTTTTATGTTGATACCTTTGTATAATTTATTTAACATTCCCATCTAGAATGAATAACGTCTGGAAACTTCCTTGATTTTTCTGTCAGGATTAACAAACTCATTTTTCTTTGCAACTTTGAATAATGCTTCAAGTTAAGAAGAAAGGTAGTAGAGTTTAATTGTTGAGCCTATAGACTTTTGAATCAAGCGACTGGACTTAAATCTCAGGTCTGCCACTTATGACCTGTAAGACCTCTCTGAATTTCAGTTTTTTTCAATCTGTAAATGTGAATGATAATATTACCAACTTCATAGAGTTGTTGTGTTCTTTGTATAATGTAAGTATTAATATGTGCCATTGTTGTTGTAGTTGCTGTTGAGTCGATTTCGATTCATGGCTACCCCATATGTGCAGAGTGGAACTGCTCCATAGGGTTTTCAAGGCTATAACTTTTTGGAACCAGGTCACTCACTAGGCCTGTCTCCGGAGGTACTGCTGGGTGGGTTCAAAGCACCAGCCTTTTGGCTAGTAGTCGAACATTTAACCATTTGAGCCACCAAGGGACTCCACAGTATATGTTAGATATTTTTATTTTTACTGATACAGTGCTTCTCAAAATACTAACTTCACCAAGGCTTATGCCTGTGTCATTGATGTTCCTGCTTCAGAGCTTGGTCCACAGGAAGAAAGCCCCATGTTGCAATAGAGTTATCCCTGAGAAGTGCAGGGTGGTATGAGGCAAGAGTGGGGAAGGGGTGTGCCTAACCTAACAGTTAATCTCAGGGAACACTTAACATTTTTCAGCATCTGTCGCATTTTTAAAACCTAGAAAATGCTAAAATTGAGGATTTGTTCCCATAGTGTCAGATTTTGTACATCTGTTGTCAAACATATCAGTCATTTGAGATATGAGATGAAAAAAAAAAAACCTACAAATAAATGATCACTGCAAAGAAAATGTGCTTATCCTCATTTTTGGATGGCTGTTGATTTATTTGGATTGATACAATGCTGCGTGGTGGTTGAATTCCTTTTTTTTTGTACTGAGCTTCTAGAGTGAATCTTTAAAGTTGAGCTCATATATAAAGCGTGTCACAAGTATGATAAAGATGTTACTACAAATTTCATGAAAATAGTAAAGTTTTCTACTAACTTTTTTTTTTTTTCCTTTAAATTATAGTAGAATCAAGGTTAATATAACAATGCATCTCTCGTGCATTTGTTTTCTGAAATGCTTGTTTGGAAGAGAATGAAAGGGTTGGAATTACAATCAGTAAATGTGCACGCCTTTCTCTTGCGAACACATTCAGTTATATGTTATTTCATTATATGCACTGAGGTTGTCAAAAGTTTAAGAAATAACTAGTTTAGACAATTAGTTGCACTTTGTGCTTAAAATTATCCCCTCTGTCTTAAATCAAGTTTTTTGTCCCTCTCCACTAGATCATTTTTATACAAATACGCCGCAATAAACGCTATCTTAAAAAAAGAAAAAGAAAAATCCCCTGACCTTGCTTACCACTCTAGCTATGATTTTTTCTGTTTCTATTTATTGCAAAACTCATCAGAGTTTTTTTTCTGTATATTCTTCATTCTGTACTATTGTCCTTAGGTCTCACTTTAATCAGGCTTTTAACCCCTTCTTCTCTACTGAATCACACTTAGAATGTCACCAAAGACTCTAAGGATGCTGTCTTACTCATCTAGTGCTGCTATAACAGAAATACCACAAGTTGGATGGCTTTAACGAGGAGAAATGTATTTCTTCACAGTAAAGTAGGCTAAAAGTACAGATTCCGGGCATCAGCTCCAAGAGAAGCGTTTCTCTCTGTTGGTCTTCTCGTCAGTGTTCCCCTAGACTACGAGCTTCTCTGTGCAGGGACCCAAGGTCCAAAGGATATGCTCTGCTCCCAGCACTACTTTCTTGGAGGTATGAAGTCCCCCAATTCTCTGCTTGCTTCCCTTACCTTTTATCTCTTGTAAGATAAAAGGTAGTGCAGGCCACACCCCAGGGAAATTCCCTTTACATTGGATTAGGGATGTGATCTTAGTAAGGGTATTATACAATCCCACCCTAATCCTCTTTAACATCAAATTACAATCACAAAATGGAGGACAACTGCATAATACAGTGAATCATGGCCCAACCAAATTGATACACACATTTCTGGGGGGACGTAATTCAATCCATGACAGATGCCAAGTCTAACGGTAAGTTGAGATGCCTAATTTCAATTGGCCTTTCAATAGCGTTTAACAGAGTTAATCATTTATGCTTTCAAAACTCTCTTCTGAAATGCCACATTAGAGTCTTCCTACCTCACTGGCTATTGTTTTTATTGGACTCCTTTCCTGGGTCCTCCTAATTTTCTCAACGTCTTGTGTGTTTGCTATTCCAAGAACAAAATCATTGCTCTCTTCTTTTCTCTATTGTTATTAGTTACGACTGAGTTGACTCTGACTTATGGAGACCTTATGTATAATAGAATTAAACACTTGGGCTTGCACCGTCTTCATTATTATTGTTATGTTTCAGTCCATTATTGTGGCTATTGTGTAGTGCTTTCCAACCTGGGTGGGGGGTCACCTTCCAGCACTGTATCAGACAGTATTCTGTTGTGACCTATAGGGTTTTCATTGGCTAATATTTGGAAGTAGATTGCTAAGCATTTCCTCCTAGTCTGTCTTAGTCTGGAAGCTGTGCTGAAACCTGTCCACCATGGGTGACCCTACTGGTATGTGAAATACCAGTGGCACAGCGTCCAGCATCATAGCAACCCACAAGCCACCGCAGTACAGCACAGTGTGACACAGGATGACACCACTCTCATTTCCTCAGAAATTTTCATTGTGTTTCCTCAATCTGAAATGCTTTTTCATTAGAGATTTATTTTGGTAGTCTACTCAGATGCCACTTCCTACAAGAGGAAAGAGAGAGAGAGATCCCGACCAACCTTCCCTAATCACCTATCAAAAATAACTACCTATTCGACCTATCTCCTTGTCCTATATTGTTTTTCTTTATAGCACCTATTACTATGTGCTGTGGAATTATATACTTTGTCATTTATGTAATGCAGTGTCTACCCATTAAATTGGAAGCTTTATGAAGGCATGGATTTTTACTGTAATAACCATGCACAGTAGTCTCTGTTCCAGCAGTGCCTGATATATAATAGATGCTTAATAAATATGTGTTGAATAAATGATTTATTGAAATACAGGTATCCCCCGCTTTTTGAAGGTTAGCTCTATGCCACTTCGCTTTTACAAAAGACCTACGTTAGTACCTGTTTTTGCTAATACTTTTACAAAAAAGAGTGAAAAGTGAAACCAGCGGTCAATGTTTGTTTTGCAGTGAGCCCTTAAAGAGGCAGTGTGCACCCTGAGCAGCGAGAATAGTGTCGCCAAACTCTTTCCCTGGGAACTACACTGTACATAATTATTTCTACTTTATATAAGCTGTGTATTTGTCATATCATTCCTGCTTTTACTATGTGTTATTGTTATTTTAGGTTTTATGTGTTATTTGGTATGATTTAGTAAGTTCTTTTTGGGCATGGGAACACTCAAAAATTTTTCCCATATAAATTAATGGCAATTGCTTCTTCACTTTACGCCATTTTGGTTTATAAAAGATTTCACAGGAATGCTCTACTTTCGGATAGAGGGGGAAACCTGTATCAGTGTTTCATTGCAAATCACTCCTAGTTCACTATTTTTTTTTTTAATTTCCTTTTGTGAAAATTTGAATAAATTTTCAAATATTTTATATCAGCAAAACCAAGTTTTAAAAAATTAAATCTTATATGCAGCCCCAATATAGACAATGAATGAAAACAACGCTTCTTTGGTTAATGTGGGGAGGAGAGCAAGTTGGAATTCCCTCACTCTACCCATCTTCAAGAGGTACATATTGAAGTATTACATGCTTAATGTTAATAGAAGCATTTTTCTAGTCTACACTTGAGGTGTTTCTAAATTAATAGAAAATTTAAGACTTCAGGGATTACCTGAAAACCCCATGGTTAGAAAAATCTTTCCAAAAATAGCATAGGAGAATTTCCCAAACATTAAATTGTAAAATTGAATTTTCAAGAGAAGAATTTCTATTTCTTACTGCAAAAAGTACAAACCATTTTATCCAGTAAATGTGTCAATTATCAATTTCTGGAATAATCTGACTCTGAACTTGACCATTTTTGTTTATTTAGTTATTGTAAAATGCTCCTGTGCTTATGGACTATATGGATGATTTATTTATTATAATATTTACATAAGAACATAATTGTCAGTGTTGCAAGTTATATTTCTCAAAAACTCTATAGATCTTCTTGGTAAAAGCTAAAATTTGCATGCAGAAAGTTCAAATTAAACCCGGTTTGTAATTGATGAGACACATAAGCTGCAAAAAATAACTTCCTTTCATGCGATTTTAGATGGCTTCTGCAGAAGTTTTATTAAAAACTGTTCTTCTGATTCTTTATTAAAGTGTAGTCATTCTTATGATTTACTCTTTTTTAAAAAAGAGTAAACTGTCAATGGTAGATGACTGACAGATTTCTAGATTCCTTATTGCCTTTATATCTCAATCATCTGTGGTCTATTTTAACATGTAGATGAATAGGCTATCAAGGGAGAAAATGGAGTACAAGGATTTCAGATTTAATTTCCCACTCTGGCACTAACTCACTGTTTAATCTTGGACCAAAATCTCTCTGGACCTCAGTTTCTTAATCTAATAAATGGGGATCTTACTTTTTGTCATATTAATTTTTGTCTAAGTTATTAACGAGATGAGTATCAAGCCTTTTGCATCAAGAAGTGGTTTATTTGCCAAATATAGATTAAATACCAAAGTTTGTTAAATTCTTTAGTCCAGCCAGACAAGTGTGTCTTCTTGTGTATTACTAGAATGAAATATTTTTAAGTGAAAATTCACTGATGGGACACTGCAGCAGAAGGTATTTTGCAGGATATTCAAGTTTATTTGTTTTAAAGTCATTCGTTGATTTTTGAGAGGTTTTTTTTTTTTTTCACAGCAATGTGGAAAACTAGGCATTGGTATTAACTGCTGTTGGTTTGAGTTATTCTTTTGCTCAAAGGAGAGATAGATACAGCCTAGACTACCCAAACATTTATTGAATATCAAAGTGTAGACAAAATTACATTTCATGTACAGAGAAATAAAAACTCTCAGTTTAGACTAGTGTCCAAATCTAGGGGAGGGAACTTCCTTGTTAGTAGTTATGCACATTTGTAGCTATGCACTGAGGAAGCTTCCACTTAACAAGTATTGCATATTCTTAAATTTTGGGAGAGTGAGGACTTTTGGAGAGATACTTGCAAAAATGCCTTTTAAGATATTAGCATGTATTTATAAGTAATTTAAGTAAGCTACATGCCTGGTTTATAGAGATGATTTTCAATGAATCATTATAAGACTGAATTTTAAGTTATGTATATCTTGCTGAATTACACATTTGGATTTCATAATGCATTGTAGGCTATTCAGATTTGAGAATTTTTTTTTTGTACTTACAGAGGCTATGATTACTAAAACACTTTGCATGCTGAGTAATGCTCTCTTGTATCGTTTTACCTAGAGCATTTTACTCCTTTGCTTGGAGAATGTGATTTTCAGTTAGAAATGAGAATACTAACGGACTAAAATAATTTCTTTCTTAAATTATTCTATTTTGTGTACAATTGAGATTTTAAAAAATGACAGTTACATTGAATTGATTCTGACTCATGGCAACCCCATGTATTTCTGAGTAAAACTGCACTCCATAGGGTTTTCAATGTCTGTGATCTTTTGAGACTAGATTGCCAGGCCTTTCTTCTGAGGTGCCTCTGGGTAGATTTGAACAATCAACCTTTTGGTTAGTAGCCCAGCGCATAACCAGTTGTAGCACCAAGGGATGCCACAGTTGAGAAAGATGTACTATAATCTGTTGAGTAGTATTTAGGCAATCTTTATGATAAATTATTTTCCAAAAGTCATAATCAGATGTTTTTCCATCCTTTTATTTTATGCTTAATGTTGTATCATTTTGCTTCACTTGGTTTAAAAATGACATAATGGGGGGAATGTAACAATTGAGAGGAATGATTTTCAGTGATTTTTTATTTTTAAGTCATTTTTTGGTTTTTGGATGGTATTGTCTTTTATTTAAAGCAAACCTCCATAAGTTTTGACTTTTCCAATTTCTCATAAAGAAATTAATACATACCTATACAATGATCCACCATATGTCTGTCAGTTTGCTGTATGGTGGTAGCTTGCATGTTGCTGTGATACTGGAAGCTTTGCCACTGGTATTTCAAATAGTAGCAGGACCACACTTGGTGAACAGGTTTCAGCAGAGCTTCCAGACTAAGACAGACTAGGAAGATGGACCTGGCAGTCTACTTGCAACAAAAATAGCCAGTGAAAACCTTATGAATAGCAGTGGAACATTGTCTGATATAGTGCCAGAAGATGAGCCTCTCAGGTTGCAAGGCACTCAAACTATGACCGAGGAAGAGCTACCTCCTCAAAGTATAGTTAACCTTAATAATGTGGATGGAGTCAAGATTTCAGGGCCTTCATCTGTTGATGTGGCACAATTCAGAATGAGAAGAAACAGCTGCAGAATGTAGAATGTACTAACTGTGAATCTAGGAAAATTCGAAATCATCGAAAATAAAATGGAACACATAAAGATCAATATCCTAGGCATTAGTAAGCTGAAATGGACTGGTATTGGCCAATTTAAATCAGAAAATCATATGGTCTACTACACTGGGAATGAAAAATTGAAGAGAAGTGGCATCGCGTTCATCATCAAAAAGAACATTTTGAGACCAGTTAATATGACTACTATTCACATATATGCACCAACCACTAATGCCAAAAATGAAGAAATGGAAGATTTCTACTAACTTCTGCAGTCTGAAATTGATCAAACATGCAGTCAAGATGCATTGATAATGACTGGTGATTGGAATGTGAAAGTTGGAAACAAGAAGGATTGATTGGTGGAAAATAGGGCCTTGGTGATAGAAATGACACTGGAGATTGTATGATGGAATTTTGCAAGATCAATGACTTCTTCGTTGCAGATACCTTCTTTCAGCAACATAAAGGGCAACTATACATGTGGACCTCGTCAGATGAAATAAACAGGAATCAAATCAACTACATCTGTCGAACTAGACGATGGATAACTAAATATCATTAGTCAGAACAAGGTCAGGGGCCGACTGTGGAGCAGACCATCAATTGCACATATACAAGTTCAAGTTGAAGGGGAAGAAAATTAGAAAAGGTCCACGAGAGCCGAAGTACAACCTTGAGTATATCCCACCTGAATTTAGAGACCATCTCAGGAATAGATTTGACTCATTGAACACTAATGACCAAAGACCAGATGAGTTGTGGAATGACACCAAGGACATCATACATGAAGAAAGCAAGAGGTCGTTAAAAAGATGGGAAAGAAAGAAAAGACTAAAATGGATGTCATAAGAAACTCTGAAAGTCACTCTTGAACGGCGAGTAGCTAAAGCGAAAGGAAGAAATGATGAAATAAAAGAGCTAAACAGAAGATTTCAAAGGGCGGCTTGAGAAGACAAAGTAAAGCATTATAATGAAATGTGCAAACACCTGGAGACAGAAAACCAAAAGGAAAGAACACCTGGCATTTCTCAAACAGAAAGAACTGAAGAAAAAATTCAAGCCTCGTGTTACAGTAGTGAAGGATTCTACGGGGAAAATATTAAATGACGCAGGAAGCGTCAAAAGAAGATGGAAAGAATACACAAGAGTCATTGTACCAAAAAGAATTGGTTGATGTTCGACCATTTCAGGAAGTTGCATATGATCAAGAACTGGTGGTACCGAAGGAAGAAGTCCAAGCTGCGCTGAACACATAGGTGAAAAACAAAGCTCCAAGAATTAATGGAATACCAACTGAGATGTTTCAACAAATGGATGCAATGCTGGAAGTGCTCATTTATCTATACCAAGAAATTTGGAAGACAGCTACCTGGCCAACTGACTGGAAGAGTTCCATATTGGTATTCATTCTAAAGAAATATGATCTAACAGAATGCAAAAACTATCGAACAACATCACTAATATCACACGCAAGTAAAATTTTGCTGAAGATCATTCAAAAGCAGCTGCAGCAGTACATCAACAGGGAACTGCCAGAAATTCAAGCCAGATTCAGAAGAGGATGTGGAACAAAGAATGTCATTTCTGATGTCAGATGGATCATGGCTGAAAGCAGAGAATACCAGGAAGATGTTTACCTGTGTTTTATTGACTATGTAGAGGCATTTGACTGTGTGGATCATAATAAATTATGGATAACATTGCAAAGAATGGGGATTCCAGAACACTTAATTGTGCTCATGTGGAACCTGTGCTTAGACCATGAGGCAGTTGTTCGAACAGAACAAGGGAATACTGTGTGGTTTAAAGTTAAGAAAGGTGTGCGTCAGGGTTGCATCCTTTCACCATACTTATTCAATCTGTATGTTGAGCAAATAATCTGAGAAGTTGGACTATATGAAGAAGAATGTGGCATCAGTGTTGACGGAAAACTCATTAACAACTTGCACTATCCAGGTGACAGAACCTTGCTTGCTGAAAGTGAAGAAAACTGGAGGCACTTACTGACAAAGATCAAGGACCACAGCCTTCAGTATGGATTACACCTTAACATAAAGAAACAGAAATCCTCACAACTGGACCAATAAGCTACATCATGATAAATGGAGAAAAAATTGAATTTGTCAAGGATTTCATTTTACTTGAATCCACAATCAATGCCCGTGGAAGTAGCAGTCAAGATATCAAATGTAGCATTGCATTGTGCAAATCTGCTACAAAAGACCTCATTAAACTATTAAAAAGCAAAGATGTTACTTTAAGGACTAAGGTGTGCCTGACCCAAGCCATGGTGTTTTCTCTCAAGTCATATTCACGTGGACACTGAATAAGGAAGACTGAAGAAGAATTGAGGCCTTTGAATTACAGTGTTTGCGAAGAATATTGAGTAGAATATACCATGGACTGCCAAAAGAACAAACACATCTGTCTTGGAAGAAGTACAGCTGGAAAGCTCATTAGAAGCAAGGGTTTCATCTCACACACTTTGGTCATGTTATCAGGAGGGACCAGTCCCTGGAGAAGGACATAGTACTTGGTAAAGTAGAGGGTCAGTGAAAAAGACAAAGACCCTTTTTGAGATGGATTGACACAGTGGCTGCAACAGTGGTCTCAGGCATAACAACATTTGTGAGGATGGCGCAGGACTGGGCAGTGTTTCATTCTGTTATACATAGGGTCAATATGAGTAGGAACCAACTCAGTGGCATCTAACAACAATAAGAATGACAAACGATAGCAACAACCACAGCTAATGCTGCCTGAAATCTTCCCATATGTAAGATGTCTTAGTTTCCTTGTGTTGCTATAACACAAATACCACAAGTGGGAGACTTGAAAGAACACATTTTTTTTTTTTTGTCTTACAGTTTTGGAATTTAGAAGTCCAAATCTAGGGGAGGGTCCTTCCTTGTTGGTAGCTCTGGGATTTCCGTGGCATTTCTTGTCTTGTTGACCGTTCTTCACATTGCATCTGTCTTCCTCCTGTATATGTGTCTGTCTATTCTGCTATTTTTATAAGACATAACTCTGAAATGATTAGGTTTAGGACTCAGCCTACACTCGTGTGACCTCATTAAAATAACGAAAGAAAAAACCTATTTCCAAACAGGATTACATTCAGAAGTACAGAGACTGGGACCTCAACATACATTTTTGGGGGATACTATTCAATCCATATTATAAGGCATTTACTAAGCATCTCACGCCCATTATATCCTTTAATTCTGTCAACCTTGTGTGGTAATCACTATTATTATCCTCATTTACAGATGAGGAAACTGCACCTTGGAGCAATTGAGTGACATGTCTAGGGTCACACTTGAGGCAAATGGAAAAGTAAGGATTTGAACCAAATTAGTGAGGTCCAGAGTCTTCAGTTAACTGTTACACAAACATAGAAGTCAGTGTTTTCCTTTATGCTGACAACTGGTAGTTTAAAATGCAATTAAAAAGATCAAGTTCATATTAACAACACATTTTATAAAATATCTAGGAACATTGTTAATAAGAAATGTTGAACCTTATATGCATTATCACTAAAAACCTCAAAAAACTACATGCATCAAGATTTACTTTATCTTGTAAAAAAGTTCAGAACTTAACAAAATGTTCGTAAAGTTCAGCTGGAAGAATAAAAACAGATGAACAAGAATGGATGATAAACGTTTGCAAAGAGCATGGTAATAGCTGGGGATGAGAATACTTGCCTTTCCAGGTGTGAATAATAAACTGGTCAGTGATATTACTGGCCAGGGTTGTGGAACATCTTTTTCTATATCTCAGGATTTTGGACACTTTATGATATGTCATTCATGGCTGAAGTTACTAGTAGTGGGTTTGAATTAAGGTTAAACTGATTACATTTATTTTTTTTCTTGACTGAATTGCACTATACTTACTGCTTTTTGAAATTTTCTTACTATTTACTGACCACACCCCATGCCAGTTGTGATAGTGCTACATTTCTTATGAAATAGCCTCTTATGAAATAGCCCCACTGACTTTCTCTCAAAAAGGCACACCTTTTTCACCTTTACTTCCTATGGTAAAAGGTAGTTGGCCCATGTTGGGGAGACAGACTGACTCAATGGCAAGGGTTGAGGTGCAGGGTGCCTTCATTCTGCCTTGGAGCTGAGCAGCCATTCTAAGCTAATGATTATGTCCTCACTAATCACCTTCTGCTTCATCCAACCTCATTATTTATTCGGTCATCACATTCTCATTAGGTGATGTTGACCTAAGATCACATACTGAGTTCAGTTAAACCCAGAAAAAGCTGGTGCCTATGCTGGTGGAAGAGTCTCTGGGTGACACAGATGGTTAAACACTTGGCTGCTAACTAGAAGGTTGGACGTTCGAGTCCACCCAGAGAGAGACACCTTGGGACAAACCAGTTAAAAGCCCTGGATAAGAAGCTTGTTTAGAAGGCTGGGAGAACACAAAGGAGGAACACGACCTTTAAGAGATGATGCTTGAGCTGAGTATTGAAGCATAAAGGTAAAGTAAAGAATAGGAAGGGCATTTAGGTAGAAAAAAAGTCCTAAAAGCATACTGAATTCTCCTGTAATCTAACCTTCATTCATTCAACACACCTTTGCCTTCTTTGCTATGTATGAAGCACCATTCTAAGTGCTTTACATATATTATTTTATTTCATCCTCAAAGCAGTTCTGTGAGGCGGGTCCTAATATATTCCCCATATTTCCAGTGAGGAAGCTTAGGCTCAGAGAGATTAAAAATTTGCACAGGATCACTGGAATTCATTTCCAAGTTGGACTAACTCTAAATATTCATACTTGAACTCAAGGAAAGATGGATTCCAAAGCAGCACTTAGATTTGATTCCCAGGGACCTGAATTGGACACAGGAATAGGGTTGGCCAGTCCCAAAAGTGGTGGAATTTAAACCCAAAGATTAAGCCAGAGTCTGGAAAGTCAGCTTCCAACTCAGAGTGATCTCATGTATGTCAGAGGAGAACTGTGCTCCAAAGGGTTTTCAATGGCTGATGTTTTTGAAGTACATTGTCAGGCCTTTCTTCTGAGGTGCCTCTGGGTGGATTTCAACCACTAACCTTTTGGTTAGCAACCTAGGATGTTAACTGTTAGACTTCTATCTGAAGAAGATAGTCAGAAATAGTCAGAAAGGCAGAAACCAACAAGACAGTAACCAGAAGTATCGTATCAGAGCATGGGGAGTTTGGAGTGGAGTGGGGTGGAGGAGTTAGGTCCTAGCTGGAGATGGTTTTAGTAGGTGTCTTAGTCATCTGGTACTGCTCTAACAGAAATACCACAAGTGGATGGCTTTTGAAAGAGAGAAATTTATTCTCTCACAGTCTAGTAGGCTACGAGTCCAAATTCAAGGCATCAGCTCCAGGGGAAGGCTTTCTCCGTCGGCTCTGGAGGAAGGTCCTCGTCATCAGTCTTCCCTTGGTCTGGAAGCATCTCAGCGCAGGAACCTCAGGTCCAAAGGGTGTGCTCTGTTCCCAGCATTGCTTTCTTGGCACTATGAGGTCCCCATGTGTCTCTGCTCGCTTCTCTCTTTTATATCTCAAAAGAGATTGGTTTAAGACACTATCTAATCTCGTAGAACTCCTCAGTATAATTGCCTCTATTCCATCTTATTACATCATAATAATAGAGTTTACAACACATAAGGAAATCACATCAGATTACAAAGTGGTACGCAATCATACAATACTGGGAATCATGACCCAGCCAAGTTGATATACATATTTTTTGGGGGACATAATTCAGTCCATGACAGTAGGCATTTCTGATTTGAACTATGAGCAGAAAAGACAATGTTTAAGACATCAAGCTGACTCAGACACTCAAGTCTGTTCTTTACAGTTAAGCTGAATGCACGCAAATGTACGTGTGTGCTTCTATAGTATCAAGACTCGGTTTGGTATACTAGTTACAAGCCAGACTGCCTGGGTTAAAAGTCTTCGTTCTAACACTTTCCAGATATGTGACCTTTGGCAAGTTAGTTATCCTATCGGTATCTCTGTTTGCTTGTCTGTAAAATGAGGATAACACTTATAAAGCATGTAGACCAGTGTCTAGTGTATAGTAAGTGTTCAGTTAACAATAGTATTAGTTACGATTGAAAAACCTAAAACCAAATCCATTGCCATTGAGTCGATTCCAACTCATGGCGACCCTATGTTTTAACTATGATTGATTCTGCAGGAGATTGCAACAAGGGAAACAGATTTAAGGAAAAAATCAGAGCATAGCAATAATGATCATTATTAATATAGTGCTCACTGTATTCAAAGTATATGATAAAGCTTATTAGGAGTTACTTCATTTAGTCCTTCAGGTATCATTAATTTTTTTTTTTTTTAACAGAAAACAAAACTGAGACAATAAGGAGAACAATGTGTATGTATATATGGTAGAGCACCATCCCAGGGCATCACAACAATGCTGTTTGGTGGTGTGAGTGGCCCCTTGGATGAGATGATGTTTAATATTTTATCTCTTGACTTTTAGAAATTGTACATTGCTTGTTTGCTTATGTTCATTTTAAGTGATCTCTCCATAGAGCACTACTATGATTGCTATGTTAGAAATGTCTCCATTCTTTTCAATGCTTCCCTACTATGATTTGATTTAATTATCCAGTAGTAATTCTGGTCTCTAATATTTGACTAATTTGTTATTATACTTTCCCCCTAATCATCACTTATCTTCTGTTGAAGGCTTCTGTTATTTCTGTTTTTCTCTATCCAAACTCTTTTCTTACATCTGTTCTCCAAGTGCTTGGGCCACAGAAGGGAAAATTAAAAACAAAACGAACAAATTAAAAAGAAAACACAAGGCTACTTCAGAAGAGGTTTTATGTGGACTGATTTAAAGCCTCTCATCTAGGATCCTTTGTGATGTTTCCAAAAGGGTGAATGCTTGGCCAGTGTAAAGGAAAACATAACATCATGAGGATTTACATTTTCAAGCAAGTTGGCAGTCTTGCATACATGGAGCAATTACCGAGGACAAGATTCTGGGGTGTAATATAATATAGATGGTCAGTGTCCCTGTCTTCAATTCATATCACTATTACCTTTGCATGAATCTTTGCTTTGTAGGACTTGCCAACTGAAACAGCTCTTTTTTCTGTCTCATTAATTCTCCTCAATATTCAAACATTTCTTTGCTCACTGGCCCATAAGACTTTTACTTCTCTCCTGCTTAAGGAAAAAAAAAAAAAGAAGCTTAAGTAAGTAACTTGGCTGTTTTACTGGAAATCATTCAGGGATGCAGGACTCTGAAGGCTTCTATATAAAATAATGTGTTCTTTATTTCAAATTCTGTGTTTACAGAGCTCATACTGCTAAGGATTAAGGACTGTGCCATGACAAATCTGATTCTGAGCAGGATTACCTTCCCCAAAATACATCAGTTGCATTCAAGTAGAGATTTTGATTTATGAGAATTAGAGCTAGTGCATAGTGCTCCCTATAATGTCAACAAATTACTGTTTCCATTTAGGCTCCCAGTGGAAGTCCAGCAAAGTACAGCAAACAGCTCTCAGTCTGTAATATTGCTCCTTCTGAGCAGGGGCCAGGATATTCAGGCTTCCCCTCATGTAGGAATCACACAACTTTTAGAGGAAATAGGGTTTTTGCTAGTAGATGTTGATTATTCTTCATAGGAAATGAGTGGATGTCTTTGGTGAGGGTGAAATTTCCTGCTCCTGAAGGAGACTTTAAAATATTTGCCTCTCCTAGGTACTGTTTAAACACACTTTACTATCTTTGAGAAAGCTTTAAAGCTTCTTTCCCATCTTCTTTCTTTGTGATATACAGATTTATTGTCATCCTTTTCACCACTGAATTTTGGATGTTTTTGTAAATTAGCAATCATAAAATTCTGATAGTCATTACAATTAACTATATCATGTGGTTTTACTTGTTATCTTTTTTTTTTTTAAAAAAGTAGGGTTGTTAAAGAAGCAGTGTACATTGATGTCAGCCTTCTCACCATAAGCAGAAGAGATTGTGGCTAAAATGTGGGGTTAAAATTTTTAAAAAGAGTGTTTAAATAATTTGTTTCTGATTATGAAAAACAGCTTCAAAGAGTACAGGATAATGCTCCATTTTTGACTTAAGTGTCAAAACAGTGGATATAAGGATATTAAGTGAGAATAGACAATTTGTCTCTGATGCAGAATTTACAGAATGTATGCACAACCTGTTCCATGACTCTTGAAGCGCTCAACAAGATCATGGCCCTTAAAGTGTCAGAGAAGATTTGGGAGGATTGATTGCCAAAGAGGTTTCTTTCCAGATAACTCTTTCCATAAATTGAGTCCCTATTCTACTGACTTTGGGGGATGAATACTCCGTTCCCCACTTCAAACCTTGTTCAGAAGGGCTCCAGTGAGACAACCCAGAGAGCTCTCAGTGTGTCTCCTGCATCTGAGAGTCATAGAATACTCATAGAGCAAAGTATGACTTTAGACTAAAGTCTGACTCCTGCCAGAGAAATCTGGAGGTGATAACAAGTTGACAGATTGCTTTGTGACAAAGCATCAGACAGAGCACTGATGCATTGGTGTCTTAGTCATCTAGTGCTGCTATAACAGAAATACCACAAGTGGATGGTTTTAACAAAGAGAAGTTTATTTCCTCACAGTCAAAGTAGGCTAAAAGTCCAAATTCAGGGTGTCAGCTCCAGGGGAAGGCTTTCTCTCTCTGTCGGCCTTCTCATCAGTGTTCCCCTGGACTAGGAGCTTCTTGGCGCAGGGACCGCTGTCCAAAGGACGCACTCTGCTCCTGGCACTGCTTTCTTGATGGTATGAGGTCCCCCTGTCTCACTGCTCACTTCTGTCTTTTTTATCTCAAGAGATTGCCTCAGGACACAATCCAGTCTTGTAGATCCAGTCCTGCCTTACTAACACAACTGCCATCCATCCTCCCTCACTAACATCATGGGGCAGGATTTACAACATAGAGGAAAATCACACAGTAACAGGAATCATGGCCTGGCCAAATTGATACACACATTTTTTAGGGGACATAATTCAAACCATGACAATTGGATTGACCTGTACTTTCAGGGTTTGTTGGGGCAAGGGATGTGCAGCATTTCCTATAAACTAGATGTGATCCACACAGAATAAACTGGTGTGGAATCATCTTATGTTTACTCCAGTGGTCACTCTCAGAGAAAAGAGGCTGGAGATGTACTGCCAATGACCAGGGGTTAAGACAGTTGTCTGAAATAACCATCAGCAATAGAGATGCATCTGCCCTATCAGGGAACACACACTGGGTCCACAAAGTATGCCATGAGAATAAAACATAAAATAGAAACACAACTCAAAATACATCAGATATTGGAATCATAAGCAAAAGTGATAAAGCAAGTATGGTAACAATGTTGAACAAAATAAAAACATACTTAAAATAGTAACACTATAAATATTCCCTATCATATATGAAAAAGAAGGAAATAGAACTTTTATAAATGAGAAACCTGATAACAAATTAAAAAAACTCAATGAGTCAATCAGAATAACTATCCAGAAGATCAGTCAGAGTAATTTTCCAGAATATAGCACTAAGAGGAAAAGATATAAAAATATATGAAAGAGACATTAAAAGCCATGGAGAATAGAAAGAGAAAGTCTAATATATGAGGTCTAATATATGTATAATTGGAGTTCCAGAAGAAGAGGAGAGAAAAATGAGGCAGAGGCAATATTTGAGGAGATATTGGCTGTAAATTTTCCAGAACAGAAGTTAAGATACCAATCTATGGATTCAAGATGTCCAACAGATCCTAAGAATGATAAGTAGAAGGAAATATACACCTGGATATGTCATAGTGAAACTGCAGTACACCAAAATACAGATTAAGATCTTAAAAGCAGCCACAGATTAAAGAGAGATAATCATTAAAGTATTTAGCAGTTAGACTGATGGAAAATTTCTTAATAGTAAAAATGGACTCAGAAGAAAGTGAAACGATATCATTGCTGTGCTGAAAGGAAAAATACGTAGTGAACTGCATACCCAGAGAAGATATATTTCAAGAATGTCAGTAAATAAAATACATTTTCCAGACAAACAAATACTGATTTTATCGCCCACATACCCTGTCTAATGGAAATGCCAAAGGCTGGTAGGATAGATATTATTAATATCTGATGGTTTTCTGACTCTAATAGGGACCTCATGCTTCACTGACATCAGATTGAATATGTCACTTTATTGTCTGATAAAATGTGAGATAACGTGACATGAGACACTTCTGATCAGAAAGTTTAGAAAATAGTGTCCCAACATTTTTTGATGGTTATGGGGGTAGGGATGGAGGGTGAGGGTTATTTACTAACTAGATGGTAGATAAGAATCATCTTAGGCGAAGGGAAGGATAGCACACACTACAGGGAAAGTCAGCACAACTGGACTAAAACAAAGCTAAGAACTTTTCTGAATATAGTCAATTACTTTGAAAGTCAGAGTAGCAGGGGTAGGGGTCTGGGGACCATACTTTCAGGGGACATCTAGGTCAATTGGCATAACAAAAATTATTAAGAAAATGTTCTGCATCCTACTTTGGTGAGTGGCATCTGGGGTCTTGAAAGTTTGCAAACTGCCATCTGAGATGCATCAATTGGTCTCAACCACCTGGAGTAAAGGAGAATGAAGAACACCAAAGACACAAGGAAAGTGTTAGCCCAAGAGACAGAAAGAGCCACATAAACCAGAGACTTCATCAGCCTGAGACCAGAAGAACTAGATGGTGCCCGGCTACCACCCATGACCGCCCTGACAGGGAACACAACAGAGAGTCCCTAATGGAGCAGCAGAAAGATGGGGTGCAGAACTCAAATTCTAGTAAGAAGACCAGAGTTAATGGTCTGACTGAGACTGGAGGAACCCCGGAAAGCATGGCCCTTGAATTCTCTATCAGCCCAGAACTAAAACAATTTCTGAGGCCAACTCTTCAGACAGGGATTGGACTGGACTGTGGGACATAAAGTGATACTTATGAAGAGTGTGCCTCTTAGTCAAGTAGAAACAAGAGACCAAAGGGGCAGCTTCTTTTCAGAGGTAAGATGGGAAGGCAGAGAGGGTTAGGAGCTGGTTGAATGGACATAGGGAATCAGGGATGGAAAGGAGTGTGCTGTCGCAGAATGGGGTGAGCAATTAGGGTCACATAACAATGTATGTATAAAATTTTGTATGGGAGACTAAAGTGAAATGTAAACTTCATTTAAACTACAATTATTAAAAAAAAAAAAAATAGTGTCCCAGATAGGGGTTTCTTCCTCAGCTTTGATCTAAAGTAAAGAGTACATTGAGCGGAGCTGTAGCAGCAGATCTACCATGGACATAATGTGAGAGAGAAATAAATTGTTGTTGTATGCCAGTAAGATTTTGGAATCATTTGTTATTGCAGAATAATTTGGCTTAAATTATTGATACAGTTGCCATTCAGACTGAAGGAAAATGATCCCAAATGGAAGGTCTGGAAAGCATGATGGAAAGGAAAAAAACTGGTAAAAATGTAGGCAAATGTAATATTAATTGTTTAAAACAATAATAATAATGCTTTGTAGAGTTTAAAATAGAAATGGATAACTGGCAATTATATATATATATATATATATATATACACACACATATATGTATACATACATATGTATATATGG
The DNA here is from genome assembly GCA_030035585.1 of Dugong dugon. Lineage (NCBI taxonomy): Eukaryota > Metazoa > Chordata > Mammalia > Sirenia > Dugongidae > Dugong > Dugong dugon. The sequence continues at coordinate 28,754,351 of CM057465.1, forward strand.
CAATAAATGGAATTATAGTGTTTTAAGTTCTTGCATTGTTCAGGAAGAGGGAAAAATTAAATAGTTAGAAAATAATCCAAAAGAGGTCATCAACAAAGCCAAATGTTGGTTTTCTAAAAAGAATAATAAAATTTACAAATGATTCATTAAATAAATCAAGGAATAAAAAAGAGAATGAACAAATAATCCATGTAAGGAATAAAAAGTTTGTCAACAATACTGCAAGTATTAAAATAATATGAAAATTTTATTAATATTTTATGCCCATAGTTTTGACCATTTGTTTCAATGGACCAATTCCTAGAAAAATAAACTTACTGATGTTGAAAAAAAAAGAAAGAAAAATAATAAATTAACTCTGAGTCTTGTGTCCCTGCAAAATATTTGTCAACTTGCCTAGGCCATGATTGCCAGTATTGTGTGATTGTGCACTATTTTGTCGTCTGATGTGATTTTCCTTTGTGTTGTAAATCCGACCTCTATGATGTCAGATAGGCAGGATTAGAAAGTGTTATGTTAATGAGGCAGGACTCAATCTACAAGATTAGATTGTATCTTAAGTCAGTCTCTTTTGAGATATAAAAGAACGAAGCTAGCATAGAGACAGGGGACCTCATACCACCAAGAAAGCAGATGCAGGAGCACGAGTTCTTTGGACCCAGGGTCCCTGCGCTGTCAAGCTCCTAGATCAGGGGAAGACTGATGACAAGGACCTTCCCTCAGAGCCAACAGAGACAGAAAGCGTTCTCCTGGAGCTGGTGCCCTGAGTTCGAACTTCTAGCCTTCTAGACTGTGAGAGACTAAATTTCTGTTTGTTAAAGCCATCTACTTGTGGTATTTCTGTTATAGCAGCACTAGATAACTAAGACACTGATGCTGAAACAAAAAAGATAGAAAAATAACAGATCTGTTAAAATATTTCTACAAAGAAGACTCTGGGTCTAATTGGCTTTACTATTGAATTCTATTATATTCTACCAAATACTAAAAAGAAAGATAATGCCAATTTTACACAAAGTCTTAAATGTTAATAGAAAAGAAGGAACACTCCCAAATTCATTCTAAGGTGCCATCCTAACTTTAATATCAGAAAGTTACAAGGCCATTATGAAAAGAGAAGATTACATTTAACTTAGATACAAATATTCTGAACAAAAATGTAGCAAGTATAAAATATATAATGCATCATTGCAAAATTGAATTTATTCCAGAGATGCAAGATTGGTTGAATATTTGAAAATCAATCAGTGTAAACCAGCACAATAAAATAATACAGGAGAGAAAATATGTGATAATCTCAACAGATGCAGAAAAACATTTGTTCAAATTTAACATCTAATTTACAACAAAGATTCTTAGCAAACTAGGATGGGCTTCCTTAATTTTATAAAAGTTATATGCAGACTCAAACTTAAATGATGAAGTATTGAATATTTTCTTTTGGATTAGGAATCAGAAAATGATGCTAGTCTGCTGTTCACCACTTCTATTCGACGTCACACTGGAAGCTTTAGCCAGTGCAGTAAGTCAGAAAAATAAACAAAATATATGAGGATTCAAAACAAATACAAAATTGCGATAGTTTATAGATGATATGACTATATACACGGAAAATCCAAGAGACACTGTGGATCAATTATTATGATTGATAAGAGTTTAGTGAAGTTTGCAGATACATATTATTTAATAATAAATTATATTTCTATACACCGGCAATGTAACAGTTAAAATGAAATAATACAATATTTTACTCTAGCTTACAAAATATGGACTACTCCGGAATAAATCTAACAAAGTTGTGTAAGAGTTCTGTGGAAAAAAATATAAAAATTTACATTTAAAATGACAAATACATTTAGAACAAAAAAATTCATAGATTGGAAGATTCAAAATAATAAAATGTCAATTCTGTCCCAATTGATCTCTTTTGTTGTTATTGTGTGCCATCCAGTCGATTCTGACTATAGATTCAGTGAATTTCAAACCAAATCCTATTAGATTCCTTTGTTCAGCTCAACAAACTGGTTTAAACATAATATGGAAGTTGAAAGGGTCAAGGAGAACTAAGAAACTATTGGAAAAGGAGCATGATATGGGGCTTATTGCCCTCTCTGGTATGAAGAGATATTTTAAAGTTATATAGCTAAGCTGGTGGCATGGGCTAGACAGATGTACCAGTGGAATAGAATGGAGACCTCCCCCTCAAAAACCTCACTTATTTATGGACATTTGATACACGAAAGAGGTAGTCTTGTAGATCAGTGTGAAAAGGACAGACTCTTTAATAGATATTGCTGGACCGTTTAGATATCTAAATATATACATATATATAAAAGAGTTTGACTCCTACATCGTAACGTATAGAAACTGACTCCATGCCGACTAAAGTCTTAAATATGAAAGACAGAATATAAAGCTCTGGAGGATGATGTAGGGGAATATCTTTATTTCAAGGCAGAGAAATCTTTCTTAAACAAGATATAAAAATCAGTATTCATAAAGACTGATATATTTATTTCATTAGAGTTAAGAATGTTCATCAAAAGACCCAATTAAAAGCAAAGGAAGACAAGTTAAGAGTTGTATATATTTTGTATATTTGTATAGCCAAAACATGGGCTAATAGCCAGGACATATAAAGAAGAACAATAAGAAAAAAAGACAGCCTAATAGTAAAATGGACAAAAGTTTTCTATAAGAAAATCACAAAAGAGGAAACCCAAATGGTCAACAAATATACGAAAAGGTAACCAATTTCATTAATAGGAAAATACAAAATAAAATAAGAATGAAATATCATTATATACCTATCTGTTTGGCAAAAATTACGAAGTCTGATAATACTAGTTATTGGTTAGTACATGGTAGAATTCACTGGTGGTGGTGGTGTTGTTAGGTGCCGTCAAGTCGATTCTGACTCATAGTGACCCTAAGCACCACAGAACGAAACACTGCCCAGTCCTGCGCCATGCTCACAATTGTTGTTATGCTTGAGCCCACTGTTGCAGCCACTGTATCAATCCATCTCGTTGAGGGTCTTCGTCTTTTTTGCTCACCCTGTACTTTATCAAGCATGATGTCCTTCTCCAGAGTCTGATACTTCCTGATAACACGTCCAAAGTATGTAAGACGTAGTCTCGCCATCCTTCTAAGGAGCTTTCTGGTTGTACTTCTTCCAAGACAGATTTCATCATTCTTTTGGCAATCCATGGTATATTCAGTATTCTTCTCCAACACCACGATTCAAAGGTGTCAATTCTTCTTCAGTCTTCCTTATTCGTCGTCTAGCTTTCTCGTGCATATGATGCGATTGAAAATGCCATGGCTTGAGTCAGGTGCACCTTAGTCTTCAAGGTGACGTGTTTGCCTTTCAGCACTTTAAAGAGGTCTTTTGCAGCAGATTTGCCCAGTGAAATGCATCTTTTGATTTCCTGACTGCTGCTTCCGTGGGTATTGACTGTGGATCCAAGTAAAATGAAATCCTTGACAACTTCAATCTTTTTCCATTTATCGTGGTGTTGCTTACTGGTCCAGTTGTGAGGATTTTTGTTTTCTTTATGTTGAGGTGTAATCCATACTGAAGGCTGTGGTCTTTGATCTTCACCAGTAAGTGCTTCAAGTCCTCTACAGTTTCAGAAAGCAGGGTTGTGTCATCTGCATATTGCAGGTTGCTAATGGGTCTTCCTCCAATCCTGACACAACTTTCTTCTTCATATAGTCCAGTTTCTCGGATTATTTGCTCAGCATACAGATTGAATAGATATGGTGAAAGGATGCAACCCTGATGCACACCTTTCCTCACTTTAAACCACGCAGTATCCCCTTGTTCTGTCTGAACAACTGCCTCTTGATCTGTATACGGGTTCCTCATGAGCACAAGTAAGTGTTCTGAAATTCCCATTCTTTGCAGTGTTATCCATAATGTGTTATGATCCACACAGTCGCCGAATGCCTTTGCATAGTTTATAAAACACAGGTAAACATCTTTCTGGTATTCTCTGCTTTCAGCCAGGATCCATCTGACATCAGCAGTGATATCCCTGGTTCCACGTCCTCTTCTGAATCTGGCCTGAATTTCTGGCAGTTCCCTGTTGACATACTGCTGCAGCCACTTGTGAATGATCTTCAGCAAAATTTTACTTGCGTGTGATATTAATGATATTGTTCGATAATTTCCACATTCAGTTGGATCACTTTTCTTGGGAATAGGCCTAAGTATGGATCTCTTCCAGTCGGTTGGCCAGGTATCTGTCTTCCAAATTTCTTGGTGTAGACGAGTGAGCACTTCAGTGCTGTATACATTTGTTGAAACATCTCAATTGATATTCCGTCAGTTCCTGGAGCCTTGTTTTTCGCCAGTGCCTTCAGTGCAGCACTGCTGGTGGAAAGTAAATTCATTTACCATTTTAGAAAAGTTTGACATTATATGTTAAAGCTTAAGATGGTCATATCCTATGATGCACCAAGTCCACTCCTAATCATATTCTTGAGATATTCTTTGTCTCAGCTATTTAGTGCTGCTATAACAGAAATACCACAAGTGGATGGCTTTAACAAACAGAAGTTTATTCTTTCACAGTTTAGGAGTCTAGAAGTCTGAATTCAAGGTGCCAGCTCCAGGGGAAGGCTTTCTCTATCTGTTGGCTCTGATGGGAGGTCCTTTTCATCAATCTTTCCCTGGTCTAGTAGTTTCTCAGCACAGGAACCCCAGGTCCAAAGGATGTACTTCTCTCCTGGTTCTTCTTTCATGGTGGCATGAGGTCCCTTTCCTCTCTGCTGGATTCTGTCTTTTATATCTAAAAAGAGATTGACTCAAGATACAGCCTAATCCTGTAGATTGAGTCCTGCCTCATTAACATCATAGAGGTTAGGATTTACAACACATAAAATAATCACATCAGATCACAAAATGGTGGTCAACCACACAATACTGTGAATCATGGCCTAGCCAAGTTGACACACATTTTTGGTGGACACAGTTGAATCTATAACACTCTTATATGTGTACCTTTTCTAGATACATGGGCAAGGATAGTAATAGCAGCATTATTTATAATAACCAAACACTAGAAAGAATTCAAATGTCAATGAACAGTTGAATGGTATAGTCACATAACTACTGTACAGCCATAAAAATGAATAAACTTACCTATCACATGTATTAATCTTATGAAGATAATTTTGAGCAGATGTTACAATTTTCCAGATAATACATACTACCTGATTCCATGTACATGAAATTAGCAAGTGGAAAATCTAAACTATTATATATTATTTAGAGATGCATGCCGATGTGATAAAACTATATTAAAAAAAGGTAAGGAAATGATTATCACAAAAATCTGTATTTAACTCTAAGGAAGAAGTGTGTTGTAATCAGGGTTGTTCATGGAGTGACTGGGTGAGTTGTATTTCTCGACCTAGATGGCTATTGTATGTGTCTTTGCAATACATTATTGTTTTTTATGATTGCATTTATACTTTGTGTGTCTTTTCTATGTATGTTATCTTACATTAATGATAATAATAATAGAACCAGTTAGGCAATAAACTCCACATACTTGTCAATGCTACTTTGGATGCAAGGCGATTCTCTACCATAATACATATGTCTTTTATTCCTTTCTGCATATGTGGATGCTTTGCAAACTGTAGAATTGTAAGTTTCTGGACTTCTGTGGTGGATGAGAACTTAAAGTTTGTCTAGAACTACACTGTCCAATATGGTAGCCACTAGCCACATATGACTGTTGAGCACTTGAAATTGACTAGTTCAAATGGAAAATGGTCTGTAAATATACACACTGAATTTCAAAGATTTAGTGTGAAAATAAGGAGCCCTGGGGGTGCAAGGGTTAAGCACTTGGCTCCTAACTGAAAGGCTGGCAGTTCAAACCCACCCAGTGGCTCCAAGGGAGAAAGACCATATCTGCTCTGGTAAAGATTATTGCCTTGAAAACCCTAAAGGGCTATTCTACTCGGTCACATAGGGTCAGTATGAGTTGAAATCGACTCGATGGCACCTAACAACAATAACATGGAGAAAATAAGAATATTATATACCTCATTATTAATTTTTATGTCAGTTTCATGTTAAAATGATATTTGAGATATATTGGGTTAGGTATTATTAAAATATACCTTACCTGTTTTTTTTTTAATGTGGCTGTTAGAAAATGAAATTTATGTAAGTACCTTACATTATAGTTCTCTTGGATCCCTCTTACCTAGACCATATTGCAGATGAGAAAATAAGTCACAGATATGGCAAATTACTTGCCCAAAGTTTATATACCCTAATTAATACATACATCAAAACCTGAAAATTTTCCTGAGGTTCCTGGAGTCAGGAAAGATTATGAGACTCATAGTCCTTCTTGCTCTGCCCCTCCACAACTCCTTATATTGTCACACATCGATGTAGTGAAATACAAAGCATGTTGGCCTTGCTGGCATACAGACTTGGATTCAAATGCAAGCTGTACAGTGTAGTAGCTATGTTACCTTCCTAAAGTTATTTAGTTTAATAAGGGCTTATATTCTTTGTCTATAAAATCATATAATGCTACTTAATTCCCTGGGTGATTGTAACAATAAAATGAGATAAACTATGTGCCAGTTCTTAGCAAGGTGACTATTGTAGAATAAATCTTTTTTTAAATTATTTCCCCTTAGCATTTCTATGGGCTGCTCCTGTCATACGTATCTTCTACTTGCTTGTATATTGTCTTAGGGATGAAGTCTAATATTTTCTCGGTTTTTATTTTACTTCTATAAATGGATTTTAAGTTGCTATGGGCAGATCTGGGGATATATGTGGAAGGAAAGTTTCTAATTATGAAAAAATAAATGTACAGGGTCACATTTAAAAGTCAGCACTATAAAATGTGTGCCTTTGTAACCACAGAAGATACCATTTGGGTAACTAGTTAGGTAATTACAACAGCTTTTTGGTGAGAACAGATTGTCTTGTGCTTACTCATGCTGTGTGGCCCAGGTAAAAGTTACATACTCTTACATGATCAGGTTGCTAGGAGTAATATTTTATACATCATGGTTACATTACTTTGTGTGGTATTTTATACATAGGGAAATGAATAATAATTGTCTGATTTTGACTAGGATTAAAACAAAGCAGTGACAAAAGTAAGGTTCGAATTAGACTTAGGAGTTGTTAAAGAAGTAATGAAACTGATTATAAATTGTTACCAGCTGCCTTGGAGCTGATTCTGACTCATGGTGACCCACTGTATGTCAGAGCAGAACTGTGCTCCGTGGGGTTTTCAATGGCTGATTTTTTGGAACTAGATCACTAAGCATTTCTTCCAAGGTGCCTCTAGGTGGACTCTAACCTCCAACCTTTTTGCTAGCAGCTGAGTACATTAACCTTTTGCATCGCCCAGGTACTTACTTCAACAAGTAGCGTGGTGGTGGCGGGGAGTGAAATTCAGAGTCCATGCATACCTTTGGATAAGACTGAGACTAATAGAAATGCAGAGACAATGAAATCCATGTGCTGTGGTACTAGCCCAGTATTAGTTACTAGCTACTTGGGGGTAATTGCTTATTTGCAAAGAATTAGAAGAAAGAACAAAGAAAGGTTAAAGACGTTCATAGATATTAGTTTAAATCAATGAGTTTTAAAAGGCTAAGAGTTTCTCAGTAACCATCCTCTGTCTAGAGCCTAGAATTAAGACTGGAGTATGATAATTGAATAAGGTCAAGAAGAAAGTGACTTAATTTGCAGTTATGTAAGCAGTAGGGACAAGCATCTTGCCAGCGAGGTTGTTAATCACTATGATAACCTAGTAGAGATGATTGGCTGTAAAATTGCTTTCCCTCCAAGTGTTTGATATGTATAGTGTTTAGTTTTGGTACAGGCCTGGGGATATATTAATTGATCTCTGTTTAGTATAATCTGGGGTTGTGGGTGAGGAAAAACAATTAATTTATTTACTACTCTTCTGCTGGTCTCTTTACATACATTAAAACATTACATCATTACAACAGTCCTGTGAAGGAGGTATTAATATGCTTTTATTTTTAATGAAGAAACGGAGACTAAGAAAATTTAAGTAAATTGTTCCAAGTTTCACAATTACTGAGAGTTCTGAATGAGGATTTGAATTTAGTTACGTCTGATTCTGAAGCTGGTGCAGCTGCCTCTGTGGAAGAGTCTCATACTGTTAATGTTAGTTTATAAATCTGTATTTCAGGATTTTAGCCATTAGGTCCTTTATACAACTGAAATTTCTGTATGTAATACAGCTGCCTCATATTGCCCAGCTTCTGAACACGTCACTTGGAAAATTATCACTATAGTTCATTAATCTATTATTTAGTTCCTAGTACTTTTGGTTCTACCACTAACCTCTAAAAGACAAGCATAGTAACCACAAGGGGGCTGGAATATGACTTTGATAGTCTTAGATTTCAATTGTGTCTTTTCAATAGACACGTAATTGGAATCAGTGGGAGTTTAGCATTGCTGAAGATTACAGAATTAGGCTCTTATTATTCTTGCAATTTCACATCAGCTTTGGCTTATTTGATTACTCTGGTTTTCTTTTGTGCTCCGTGCAGTTTAGGGCAAGCCAAGACATTAGTGACTCTCTGGAAAACAACCATGGTTTCCATGTTGGGGTTACTGTAAGCAACTGATGCTATCTGTACCAAGTATAATGCTGATGATTTTGAATTTCAAGCTGTTATCCAGAGAAAGAAATAGTGCTGGAGATGTGGGGTTTTACTTTTTTTTTCTTTTTTCTTTTTACTGCTTTATTTGACATCAGTTCTGTGTGATGGATTTATAAAATTTATTTTCCAAAATCACTAGGCTGTGATGTTCTAATTGGAGCACACATTTTAGATTGTTATTGAAGTTCTTTCTTGAATTTCCTAGATAACTATGTCACCTTCTGTGACTGATCATATAACTAAACCTTAGATATTTCTAGATCATTGTAATTTCCTCCCCCAAAATATTAGTACATAATTTATTTTATTTCTTTTAAGGCAACCTACCAATTTTTATTAGTCTCTCTCATATGTTTTTCCATTTATTTTTCTCAATTATGGAGGCAAATTCATGGTGTACATTAATTGTTTACGAAATGTAGTAGAGAATGAAAATTTCATGTTTGGCAGTTGCTAATTATTTGACCTATAAAACTTGTTGCCCTCGAGTCGATACCCACTCATAGCGACCCTATAGGACAGAGTAGAACTGCCGCATACGGTTATTGAAGGCTGTAAGTCTTTACAGAAGCAGACTGCCACATCTTTCACCTGTGGAGCAGCTAGTGCTTTCAAACCTCCGACCTTTTAGTTAGCACCTGAGAGCTTAACCACTGTGCCACAAGGTCTCCTGAATTGACTTATAAGTGGCTAAATGTCTGAAAGTAGACACGAGCTCAACCAGGGATGTTTTGTGTTTTCAGATGCCCTAGGTATTATTTTTAAAGGTATTTTAGAATTCGTGCTAAAGTTCAAATATTTTCATAATTCCTGTTTTATTAACTCTTGCTATAAAAACTGACTGGCAGGGAGAAACTGTTGCTCAGTTTCGTTCAGGCATAAAGATGTGAATCAAGAATGGTTCTCAAGAGTAACTTTTAATTCCCACATTTATTAAGTCGCGGCTCAAAGTTTTTATTATTTGAGTGTTTCTCTTTTTGTATTCCATTTTAGTGGCAGAATGTAAGATAAATACTTTCATGGATAAATGAAAAATATGTGATATTTACTAGAACAATGCATATTTATTTTTTAGGTGAATGCATATTTAATATGTTTAAAAGCTGTCAATTTCATACAGTTTCTTAAGTAAATCTGATATGCTTCATGGTTCTGATGACAACATGTAGTACAATGTCACTGAATCTGTATCATTTTCTATGTGAGTTTCTTCTTTCTCCTCTAGCACTGTTTAAAAAAAAAAAAGTAAGTAAATTGGATTTTTTTTTTTTTAACTTTCCTTAGAGGCTGATGAATTGATTTCTCCATCTTTTAAGGGGAAATCAAAGTGATAATAGAGCAACTTTTATCACAGGCACTCAAAGTGCTTTGCAAACATTGCCTCATTAATCCTCATACCAATAATGGGAAAATATTATTGTCCCAGTATTTTAGGTGAGAAAAAGAAAGCATCAAGGGGTCTTGTTGTTTCAAATCATGAGCTTAAGTCAGTGATCAAGTCTATAATAGCATTTTGTCTTTTGTTTCTGTTATCAAGGAGCACTGCTGTCTTCTGTGCACTTTTTTTTTTGCCAAAGAACAAGAGAGGGCTTCAGAACATTTACTGTTTTTTTTTAAAGTTATCAAAGAAACACAAAGATAATAATGATAAGCAGAAGTCACTTTTGGTTTCTTGGGAGATAGAGGGACAAGACTTAAATCTGACCAACCAGACACTGAATATTAAAGAAGAAGGAATAGGAAGGAACTCTAAGGGAAAAAAAAAAAAGAACCAGCTGAGTCATCAAAGAGTTAATCAGAGAGGAGCTATTAGAACACATACCAATTCAAAATTATTACAGAAAAAAAATTGGAATTCTTTTGATGGAAACTTTAGGCATGAGAAGATATAGATCAAGAGAAATGGAAAATATTCCAAAATAAAATTCTGACAATATAATCATAAACGATTCTAATGAGGTAGAAAATATATCAGTGTTTAAGGAAATTGATGTGTCTATCCAGAAAGCTGCCCAATGAATTTGTTAGAGAAGAGATGTGAAAGCATATGTACAAAAAGATGAAAACGGAGGTAGATGACCAAAGGTGACAATAGAAATTCTAGATAACATTCACCTTGCTGCGGCCACATACAGTTTCAAATCTCACAACACATCATATTTTGGATAATATTGTTATTTCCATTTGAGATGAGACAGCTGAGCCACAGAGAAGTTAAGCAACTTGGCCAAGGTCATACATTAACATAGAAGTGTGGCATGGACTTATGAGAATCAGGTCTGAAAGATAAAGCTTGGGATGCTGTGAAGCTTTTTAAAGAATAAAAGAAGTGCTGACAATCAAAAGGCAAGTCCTGTTTGGAGTAAAAAAAGAAAGGGAGTGGCCTAATCCTTTGGACAGATGGCAGGAAAAAGAAAAAGTTCTTAATTTCATCTCTTCTTTCCACTTCTCTGTGAAGCGAATGATTGTTAGATGAAAGAGAGAAATGTTTATAAAGCAAAACTAGAAATCCAGGATTGAGGAGATTGTAGGAGACAAATAGCTGCTTACTGGGTGATTGTAACAATCTCCTCAATCCTGCTAACAATCAAAAGGGCAAGTCCTGTTTGGAGTAAGAAAAGAAAGGGAGTAGCCTAATCCTTTGGACAGATGGCAGTTTTGTTTCGTTTTTTTGGTTAATCAGTTAGGAGCCCTGGTGGCACAGTGGTTAAAACACTGCTGCTAACTGAAAGGTCAGTACTTCGAACTCACCAGTTTTACTCTGATCTGTGGGGTCACTATGAGTCGGAATGGACTCAGTGGTGGTGGGTGGTGGTAGTGGTTAAATCAGTTATCTCCTTTAGTCTCATAACTTCTAGGAAGTAGGTAGTAGATATATTCTTCCTAATTAACAGGTAAGAAAACAGACTCATAGAGGTTAAATACCCGCCCAAGTTCTAAAGCAAGAAAGTGGCAGAAGCCAGCATCAAATCCAGGTCTTGTTCATTCCAAAACTCATGATCCTTCCATCATTCTCAAGAGCCAATTCCAGAGCAGAAGGGAGGAGCCCGCCACCAAGGAAGGAGAGACCAGCAGGAGACACCCAGCAGCAGAGACCTGGAGGCAGGAGATGGCGTGGTGGGCTTCCCAGCCCATGGGGGCTAGAGATGAGAGAGTTAGGGCTGGCTGGTAAGAAGTAAAAGGAGTTGTTGGACTCCTGAAGTTTACATGTGGAACGCGCTGACCTAGCCTAAGTGGGCTAGGGATGAGAGTGTGTGAATGTGCTGTCTGAAGTGCCAGGAGGTGTGTGAACTCTAGAACCTGAAGCTGCTGCACATTATGACCTAGCTTGGATGGCTAGGGATGAGCTGACCAGAACCTGACTGAATGAAGAGAAGGATGTTTGACACCATGAGCTGATGTAGATTGCTGCAATTTGATGGCTTGCTCTGGACTGGATTTTACTTATGGATGCAGGTGCTCAAAGTCCCAACCGGAACAGAAGATTCATCAAGACCAAGGAATACCCTTGTCTCCTCTGAGTACTGGTTTGATGGGGCAGGCAATTTAAACATTGGCTATCTAAAATGGGGGGAGATTAAGGCTTGAAGTGGCTGGCTTACATGCTTTTGTGGCTGTGTTTACACGCAAAATGAGGGGGACAAGGGAGGATCCCCACTAAATAGTTTCCTCTTTTCCTGATGGATCTGGGGAAGAGGGTTTGGGGGAGGATTCTGATGCCACTGTTCAGTTCTTCCCCACATCACCTAAAATTGCTTTTCTCCTGCTGGATACTACGGTTCCAGGACCAGGGATGCAACTGCAGGTGCTGGAAGCAGGGGTGATCCGTAAGCAAGAGACTCTAACTATACCCCTGAACATGTATGCCAGAATTGCCGAGGGCCTGATGGGATGGACTGTCCCTTCCCCCTATCTGGGCAAAATTGGGGTTGACAGTGAATACTGCCATATTGCCTAGTGGGCGAGATAGCCCACTAATGTTATATCTATGTAACCCTACCGAATACGAATGGGAGTGGACTAAGGCGGGAAGCAGTTGCTAGAGTGGTCTGCTAGACTAGCACAGCAGCTGAACTTGATGTTCCTTCCCAAGGTGGAAAAGTTTGGGTAAAAATAAATGACGAATGGAAGGAAGGAGAAATAATAGCTCAAGATAAAAGAATGAATAAATGAGTTATGCAGCAGAGGAAACTTAACATTATGCTGATACCTCGAGAGACACTCAGAGCAAGGGAATAATCTTCTCTCAGTTGAATTTTATCAGAGGCCAGAAAGGGGAAAGATGAGATGACATTTGGAGAACCTGATCAGATCAGATGGTTACCTGCTGCAGACCTGAATGGCTGGTATCTGAGTAGACTCACCCTTTGGACTCTTTGCCCTATTAGGACTAATTGTTAATGACTATTTTAGACTGGTAAAATGATTGGGAGGGGGAGGTTATCTTCAAGATATGAAAGAATCATGCTGGAAAAGCCAGGTGGTGGCCTACGGTGCAATTAATTACTTTTGTGTGTGGCCTTTCTAGCCATGGTCTCGAAACTCCCACCCAGGAGATTGGATGAAGCTGTGCACATAAGGTAGTTGTGGCCCACCAAGGAGATTGATCAGTTTTGCCTTAAAAGAGAGCCAATTCCAGAGCAGAAAGGAGGAGCCCACCACCAAGGAAGAAGAGACTAGCAGGAGAGACTTAGCAGCAGAGACCTGGCAGCAGCAGGTGGCGTGATTGGCTTCCGTACCCACAGAGAGAGAAAGCTGAGTGACTTTGGGCACAGACTGAGGGCCAGGGAGAGGTGTGCCTGCAAGCATGGCTGGGAAGAGGCTATCCTGATGGAAGAACTACATCTTGAGTGTTCCTGAGCCTGAATTGTAACTGTTACTTCCCTGATAAACCCCATAATTGTGAATATGGTCTGTGAGTTCTGTGTGGCCATTGCAATGAATTATCAAACCCAGTAGAAAGTGCTGTGGGAGGGATGGTTGATGTAAGAATTGGTAAATGTCTAATCCCTGCCTCGTAAGAATCAGCCTTGATTCTCCTTCCCCCTCGTGAAGGTGGAGGAGGTCAGACACTGCCCCTACACCGTTTTTACACAAACCCATTGCCGTCAAGTCAACGTAGTAGTCACTTAATAAATGTTTGTTGCCTTATATTTTCTCCCTGCTGTTGTTGTTGGCTGTCACTTCCTTGCTAGATCCTGATAAACTGTATCCCAGTGAATTGCAGAGGATGCTGCTAAACTACTGTAGGTAACCTTTGAAGAGTCAGAGAAAATAAAAACGGAAATGGAGGAATGCTCCATTGTTCAAACAAGCAAAAAGGAAAATTAGGAAAGCCACCAGCCAACAAATAAGCGCGTAAAAAAGACAGGTAAAATTTTACAATGCATTAGTTAAGACATTGCCACCATGGGCATAAGGGGCAAGAAATTGTCTCTATTAATCAGTGATTTTTTCCTGGACTCTGCATTATGCTACATCCTACAGCTAGTGCCACTTGACCCCATCTGTAGATTCAGGCCCACCTCACATCTCTAAAAGCAGGTGTGAAATTAGGTTGAATGCAGTTAAGAAGCTCAGCTTAGACCCCTGAGAGTCTGGAGCAAGGCCAACTAGTCCTAATTTTGGAAAATGCAGCCATGTCTTGTTTTGTATTCTTGATCCTTTACCTAAGCAGTGATTCTTAGTATCCTAATTTTCACAAGATGAAGGTCCAGACAGAGCTGAAAGAAAAATTTTGGGGCAGAAATGCTGCTTCATTTCTGGAGGGGTACAAACTATTTACATAAGCCAAGTCCAAGGAACTTAGGACCTTTCTGATCCAAGCCAGCATCCATGTCCAATGAGTCTGCATGATAAAGAACATGATATTACATCCATGGTTTTTTGCATTAGGTGGATTATTAGTCATAGATAAGGGAATCTGAATGCTTTCCTGGAAGCAGAGCTTAGCCCTGTAGAAACGGTCCTGAAAAAAGTCGAGGGAATTAGGGTATCATCTGAACAGACTGGGCTCCAATTCTACCAGAGATTAGGACATAGAACCAGTCAAACAGGCTAGCCAGACAGAGAATATGTAGGGAGGCTCTAGGTCAATTTCACATGTACTGAGATAGTTTCCACCTTTGAGACATCAGATGAGAAGTAGATCCCAGTATTAGTGGGGAAACAACTCTTAAATACTCTCAGGCTAGACTCAAAAACTCAGTCTGAGGGCTGGGCATGGCTCTAAGTTTGTAGACATTAATACATGTACTCTGATTCCTAAATTTTGCCATACCCCCTATGTATTGTATTCTTTTCTTAACAAAGTAACTTTGAGATTAGTATAGTTACTATACCAAATATAAATTAGGTTGTGTGCTCTAGTTATATAATGCTGCATAACAAACCTCTCCAAATTTTCTGGTGTCAAAGAACAACCATTTTGTTATGCTTATGGATTGTGTGGGGATGGCTTGTGTCTGCTTCGTGATGTTTGGGGCTTCAAATGAGAAATCCTCAGGCAGAGGGTGACTCTTGGATGGCTGGGAAATCATTTAGAGGCCTCTGTACTCACATGGGAGCCCTGGTGGAGCAGTGGTTAAGAATGTGGCTGCTTACAAAAAATGGTTGGTAGACTGAATCCACCAGTTACCCCTTGGAAACCTTATGGGGCAGTTCTACCCTGTCCTATAGGATCACTATGAGTTGGAATCAACTGGACGGCAGCAGGTTTTTTTTTTTACATGGATGCTCATATCTGTGATTCCTGGGCCAAGAGGAATTGAAGCCTGGGCTTGGCTGGGACTAACGATAAGAATACTTACAGGTGACATCTTTGGCCCTTCTGCATGGTTTGGCTGTCATAGCTTGACAACTGGTTCCAAAGGGGAAAGGCCTGAAAAGGAGCACCAGGAAAGGGCATCGTATGACACCAAAGCAGGAGCTGAAAAGTTTCTTCTGACTTGGTTTCTGAAGTCATGCAGCTTTATTTTTGTGACATTTTTTTAAATTTAAAAAAACAAAAATTTGTTGTTATTGAGAATATGCTGTAATTATTGTCATTTAAGTTGTATACCAGTAAAAAGTTGAATTGGCAAAAGGTGTGTAATAGAAACATTTACAACAATAACAACAACAACAAAAAGAGTAGCTGCTGAGTCTGCTTGTGACATTGTTTTTACTACAAGAGAGTCTCTAAAGTTAGCCCAGATTCAAGGGGAGGGAAATTAGCAAGATCATGTTGTGGAAGAGCCTGTGGGATGGGAGATACTGTGGTGGGCATTTGGGGGAAATGCAATTGGCCACACTGCAGTGTTTGGTTTCTTTGTTTGCTTGACTTTTGTTTTATTGAATAATAAGTAAAGTGGGAAGACCTAGGAAAACCACTGAATTATTTCTTGCTAGGCACCGGAGCTTTTTTAGAATCTTTTGTGGTAGTGAGACTTGACGGCAACTGGTTTGGTTTTTTGGTTTTATGATGGTAATGGCAATCCGATTATGAGTTTTAAAATCTCCGTTGTTTCAGGACATTTTTGTCAGAGCTGGGATGGGTATATACTCGAATATTCTATTACCTAGAAATGTTATGTAAACAAGAATGTCAAATATTTTATGGTCCAGAGACAATAGACCTATATGTCCACCTTTATTTCTTAATATTGACATAGATTTATTGTTATAAAGCATCTTATGTCTTTTTCATAGCTAGGGTGATTCATTATCTCTCATCTGAAACAATTGTTTCAAAGTACTCTAGAGCTGCTGCTGTTCATCTCTCATATTGTATTAAATTTTTATCTCTAGAAATAGTTTCTTTTTCAGTTGGGATTGTATGGTTCCTAGAAATAATGACAAGAGTATGAAAATTTTGCCAATTTTAAAGTGGTAATCGTTTGAAAATTGGTAACTAGCACTTAGCATCCTGTTGAAATAGAAAGGGCTAACATTTGTTACAACTTCTACCACTTAATCTTTGCATTCCCTATACAATTCTCCAAGTCTTTATTCATTAGCAGTGAAAGACAAGATGCTGTGTTCTGGCTATGCGCAGTTCCAAGTGACTGAAACATTTTGATTAGCAATCTATCTTTTCAATTCTAGCCATTGATTTATTCTTGGAGAGAAATGGATTAAGATAGGAATAGTAATTTTCTATGGCTTCATAACTGAATAATACAAAATGGTATTATTTCAGTGTTATATCTTCAAAGACTACAGGGTGTTTTCATTTTACTCTTCCTGCACAAATTTCTTTCTGTAGAAAAAGCAAATGTGTCCAAGAAATAGATGACTCTGTTTCTACAATGTGTTTGGTTTCTTGACCTTCCAAGTAAAGTTAAATTTACTTAGGTTGGCCTTCAAAGTTCTTTAGGCTCCAGCCTTAACTTTATTTTTGAACTAACTTTTCATGAATCCCCTTTAGATTATCCTTTGCTATGGTAAAGCTACACTATTTACATTTCCATAATCACAATCTTCACTTTCCTATTTCTGTGCATAGCCTCAAGCCATTCTTTCCACTTGGGATATATTCCTCTATCAAGATCACCAGTCAAAAGTCTTGCTAAGATTTTAAGGTAGTATGGATTTTCTGATGCCTGTTCATGACATATCAAATGAGGTTTATAAATCTATTTTTAATCATTTTCAACAGACACCAAGGTGATTCTGATATAAGTGGTCTGAGTATCACATTTTGGGAAATTCTGGTTTATGGACTATTGTAGGCAAAATAATGACCACCCCAAAGATGTCCACATCCTAGTCTTCAGGACCTGTGAATATGTTATGTTAAATGGTAAAGGAGAATTAAGATTGCAAATGGAATTATGGTTGCTGATCAGTTGACCTTCACATGGGAAGATTATCATGGATTATCAGGTTGAGTCATATGTCATCCCAAGGGTCTATAAAAGTGCAAGATGGAAGCAAAAAAGGAGTCAGAGTCAGAGAAGGAGATGTGATGATGGAAGCAAAGGTCAGGGTGATTTGATGGGAGTAGGACTAGACCCTTCTGTCCTGAGGATGGAGGAAAAGGGCCACAAACCAATAAATGTAGGTGGCGCTCTAGAAACTGAAAAAGACAAGGAATCAGATTCTCCCCTAGAATTTATAGAGGTAACAAAGACCTGCTAATCGCTTGGTTTTAGCCTAGTGAGACCCTTGTTAAACTTTTAATCTCAAGACAGTAGGAAAATAAATTTGTATTGTTTAAAACACTAAATTTGAAATAATTTGATACAGTAGTCATAGAAAACTTAATACATGGACTAACTCAAATGCTATCTCATCTATGAAAGTCCTTTATCTTCCCTTTCTAAATTGCGGCTCCCTTGCCAATACTGGAAACCCTAGTGGCTTAGTGGTTAAGAGCTACAGCTGCTAACCAAACAGTCAGTAGTTTGAATCCACCAGGCGCTCCTTGGAAACCCTCTGGAGCAGTTCTACTGTGCCCTACAGGGTCGCTATGAGTTGGAATCGACTTGGTGGCAACAATTTTTTTTTTTCCAATACTAACTTGTTCACAGTTCTCTAATTGAATATTAACCACGAATCATTCCCTTGCTATTTTGTTGTAGTTTGTATCCCACTAATGCTAAATTTCTTGAAGGACTAGGCATTTTGTTCTTCGTTTTTGTGTCTGCTCGAGTAACTAGTACCTATAGCCATGAAGTAAGTACTGGTGAGTGTTAAATTCTCATATAGAACCCTATTGCTTTTGTAATAGTGTCAAGTGATTCTCTCAGACTAACTACTTTAAAACTAAAATAAAACAGAAAAAAAAAAACCAAGAAAGGAAAAAATGAATTCCCTTAAAACTTTATTATAAAGCTGTTTTATAGTAACTTTTAAAGTATCTATAAAAACTTTACTCCTATAGGAGAAATGAAGGTAATATTGGTCTTGTGTTTTACATTAAATTTTATTGTGGGTTTTGGATATCTTGACAAGAAGAGCAATTGTATATGCATTTTGTTGTTGTTAGGGTGGCTAAAACTACCTTGTTTAAATTCCAAGAGTACTTTTCAGGTGTGGTGTAAGAAGTGTTAGCATTCTGTTAACCA
Organism: Dugong dugon; assembly: GCA_030035585.1. NCBI lineage: Eukaryota > Metazoa > Chordata > Mammalia > Sirenia > Dugongidae > Dugong > Dugong dugon. The sequence continues at coordinate 28,773,097 of CM057465.1, forward strand.
GCAAAACCCTCAATCTATTCTCTTGAAAAGCTAAAAAAAATCAATTTTGCTTTTGTATTTGAGTTCTGCAGCTAATGCAAACTACATAAGATATAGTTAATGTTATGGATTGAATTGTGTCACCCCAAAAATATGTGTTGAACTCTTAACCTCTGTACCATAAATATGACCCTGATTGGAAATAAGTTTTTCTTTCTTATGTCGATGAGGTCATACAAGAGTAGTGTAGGTCCTAAACCTAATTACTTCTGAATTATAAAAAGAGCAGAAGAGAAACAGAAACACACGCAGGGGGAAGAGGAAGACAGCCAAGGAGACAGAGGCATCTACAAGCCCAGGAATGCCAGGGATTGCTGACAGCTATTAGAAACCAAAATAGGCAAGAAAGGACCTTCTCCTAGAGCCATGCCCTGAACTCAGACTTCTAGCATCCTGAACTGTGAGAAAATGCATTACAGTTCTTTAAAGCCACCCACTTCTGATATCCCTGTTATGGCAGCACTAGATAACAAAGACAGTTAATATCAATCTTTAATTTTGTTTTGTAGTTTCCAAATGTCCCATAGTACATTTAGATGTTTTAAAAAATTCTTACTTACAGAAGAGTTTCAAAGAATTTGTAAACCAGATTGTCTTTGTGTATGTGTGTTGACTCCATTTAGTTTAGCAATTGAACTTTATGAAATCAATTGAGTTTCTATAATTTGTCTTCAGTTAAGTTTCCTCACTTAATGACAGCTGATGGAAAGCTCTTGAAAGAATTTTTCACTATAAGACAAGATTGAAAATAAATGGAAAAACAATACTTCCTTCTTGGCTCAAGTCTACACAATAGTTTCTTTAAAATTTTGGAATTTCTGTGTCATTTTTCTGTTTGCAACGCTAGTTGAGAGAAACCATTTTAAGCTACTTAAAGAGGATAAACCTTGATACTGTCACACACTACTGATGAGAGAAATTTAAAAAAATTAATTAACTTAATTGTTCTTCTTCTTCTTCTTTTTTTTTTTTTAACTAAGGGTCTGTGAAAAATAAACCATACTTGGTGCTGTGGTTAATAACAGCAACAAAAAACAAAAATTTCCATAAGGTCACAGAGGACCTAGAAAGGAAAGTAAGATACCAGGTGTTCATGGCAATAAGCACTGGTGACAGAAACAGCCAGCTGAGCTAATGGTGAAGACAAAAGCTAATATTACTAAGGAATCTTGCTAATAGTGTGCAGTAAATGCAATTCCATGGCATTTAAATATAATGTGTGTATCCTCTCAATAATTAAGAGTAGATTTGCTTTTAAAAGTACACTGTAAAGTGCTATGGGGGATATCCTAAATAAAGATATATTTGGTTTACGAAAGAAATAATCACATTGGCAACATATTTTACCGTTGTTGAACGTAATAAAAAAATTGTTGGTAAAATGGTAAAAGTAGGTAAAATGTCTTCATAGGAATGCATAGTATGTTGGGCTTTCCTACTCTGAAAAAAAAAACAACAAAAAAACCCATTGTTGTGGATTCGATTCTGACTCATAGCGACCCTATAGGACAGAGTAGAACTGCCCCATAGGGTTTTCGAAGGAGGAGCTGATGGATTCAAACTCCTGACCTTTTGGTTAGCAGCCAAACGCTTAACCACTGTGCCTCCAGGGCGTAAACTTTAATCTCCGTAAAAGATACTGATCAGAAACTTTAACTATTTCTAGGAAAAAGAATGACACTTTTATATGGTCACATTAAACTGTGTATTGTAATTAAAGATTTTCAGAAAACAACAACAAATGCTCTACCATGTGCCAGACACTATTATAAATAATCTACATATATCATCTCAGTTTATCCTAACAATAACCTCTGAGGTTTTTGTTATTGTTAGATGCCATCAAGTCAGTTCCAACTCATAGTGACCCTGTGTACAACAGAATTAAACCCTGCCCAGTCCTACACCATCCCCACAATTGTTGCTGTGTTTGAGGCCACTGTTGTAGCCACTGTGTCAGTCCATCTTGTTGAGGGTCTTCCTCTTTTTTGCTGACATTCTAATTTACCAAGAATGATGTCCTTCTCCAGGGACTGGTCCCTCCTGATAACATGTCCAGAGTACATGTATTTTGGCTGTATTTCTTCCAAGACAGATTTGTTCATTCTTCTGGCAGTCCATGGTATATTCAACATTCTTCTCCAACACCATAATTCAAAGGCATTGATTCTTCTTCAGTCTTCCTTGTTCCTTGTCCAGTTTTAGCATGCATACGAGGCAATTGAAAATACCATGGTTTCATTCAGGAGCACCTTAGTCCTCAAAGTGACGTCTGCTTTGTAACACTTTAAAGAGGCCTTCTGCAGCAGATTTGCCCCATAAAATACATCCTTTGATTTCTTGACTGCTGCTTCCGTGAGCATTGATTGTGGATCCAAGTAAAATGAAATCCTTGACAACTTCAATCTTTTCTGTAAGACAGATCTTGAAATGTTCTTTTTGACAATGAATGTGACATGTTCCACTTCAGTTTGGCAATCCTGACTGTCTTAGTCATCTAGTGCTGCTATAGCAGAAATACCACAAGTAGATGGCTTTAACAAAAAGAAATGTATTCTCTCACAATCTAAGTGTCTAGAATCTGAATTCAGGGTGCCAGCTCTAGGGTGGTAAGGCTTTCTCTCTCAGTTGGCTCTGTGGGAAGGTCCTTGTCATCAATCTTCCCCCACTCTCACAGCTTCTCAGCACAGGAACCTCAGGTCTAAAGGACACACTCAGCTCCCAGGATTACTTTCTTGGTGGTGTGAGGTTCCCCTCATGTCTCCTTGCTCACTTCTCTCTTTTAGATCTCAAAAGAGATTGATTTAAAATGCAACCTAATCTTGTAGATTGAGTCCTGCCTCATTAACATAACTGTCTCTAACCCTGCCTCATTAGCACCATAGAAGTAGGATTTACAACATATTGAAAAATCACATCAGATGACAAGATGGTGGACAATCACATAAACTAGAAATCATGGACTAGCCAATTTGACACACATTTTTTTTGGTGGGGGGAAGCAATTCAATCCATAACACTGGCATAGTAGACCATATGACTGTTTGATTTAAAATAGCTAATAACAGGCCTTTTTAGCTCACTAATACCTGGGATATCGATCTTCAAGCTTTCCACTTCATTTCTGACAACTTCCAATTTTCTTAGATTCATACTTCATACATTCCCCATTCCAATTACTAATGGATGGTTGCAGCGGTCTTCATTTTGAATTGTGCCACATCAGGAAATGAAGGTCCCGAAAGCTTTACTCCATCTACATCATTTAATGTCGACTCTACTTTGAGGAGGCAGCTCTTCCCCAGTCGTATTTTGAGTGCCTTACAACCTGAGGAGCTAATCTTCTGGCACTATATCAGACAAAGTTCCGCTTCTATTCGTAAGGTTTTCACTGGGCAGTTTTTTTCAGAAGTGTATCATCAGATCTTCTCCCCAGTCTGGAAGCTCTGCAGAAACCTGTCCACCATGGGTGACCCTTCTGGTATTTGAAATACTGGGTGGCATAGCTTCCAGCATCATGGCAACACACAGGCCACCACAGTACAACAAACTGACAGACAAGTGGTGGCTTCTGAGGTAGAAACTATTATTTTACAGATGAGAGACCTGGAGACCTGAAATATCAAGTTACTTTCCAGAGATTGCCCAGCTTGTAAGTGATGGAGGTGGGGTCAACAGCTATTTACTGGGCACCTCTATATTTGAGGCACTGTTGTAAGTTCTGAGGCCATAACAACAAACAATAGAGATAAAAAAAAATCCTGACCTTAATGGTATTTATATTTTTATAGATTTTTTTTCCTGGGGATGAGCATTGGTTGCCAGGAAGTCAAAAATATCTTTTAATAAGCCACAGAGAATATCACTGTGATTACTCCATTTACTGTTTTTTGTCCCCCCCCCCCCCCCCGTATTTTCACACTGTCAAATCTCTTTTCTCTGTGAAATGGACATTCTTCTTCATCCTACTCATGTCCACTTAGTGGCCAGATATCATCTATCTTTAGTGCTGGCCCTTTGATGGCCCAGAATATTAAAGGTAATTCTTTAGTCATTCAAGTTCTATAACAAATTCTAGCAAATTGTATCATCTAGGCTCTACAACAGTGCTGCATTTTCAGCTTTGTGGGCCATAAACTCTCAGCAACAACTACTCAGCTTTGTAGTTGTAGCATGAAAGCAGCCATAATAAAAATGAAAAATAAAAAAATAACAGTGCTGGCAAGTCGATTTTGACACATAGCAACCCCATGTGTAACAGAGTAGAACTGCTCCATAGGGTTTTCTTGGCTGTAATCTTTTGGAAGCAGATTGCTCCCCAGACCTTTCTTTTGAGGTGCCACTTGGCCATAGACATATAAATGAATGGGTGTGGTCAGAATTGGCCTCTGAGGCTGTAGTTTGCCAACACCTTGTTCTAGAAGCTGGGATCACCTGAAGGAAGAGGACCTTTTTCTCATTTGCACATAGATGCCCTGGTGCCTGATATAGCAGGGGCCCTACTTATGGACCTGCTTTATCTTCTCTCCTGGGACAGACCTCTCACAGACCCTTAACCTCTCTGCATCCTTTCCCTAGGACTCGGCCTCTCTTCTTCAGTTTCTACATAGAGCTGTAAGTCATTTCATTATGCCATGTTTAACACTGTATGGAATAATTGTCTCAGCACAGCTCATGGAGGGTATCAGCTAGACTTACTGTTTTCACTCTGCATCTAGTCTCAATAACAGCTCACACTATCTGTATCTTTGCTTTTGTGTGGTGGTAGGATGAGGAGGAGAAGGGAAAAAGATCCCTCCTCAGGAAATTTTACACTTTCTCCCATGTCATGGTTTGAATTATGTCCCCAAAAAACTGTGTGTCAGTTTGGCTGGGCCATGATTCCTGGTACTGTGTGATTTTCCTATATGTTGTAAATCCTGCCTCTATGATGTTAATGAGGGAGGATGGATGGCAGTTGTGTTAGTAAGGCAGGACCTGATCTACAAGACTGGATTGTGTCCTGAGGCAATCTCTTGAGATATAAAAGACAGAAGTGAGACAGGGGGACCTCATACCATCAAGAAAGCAGTGCCGGGAGCAGAGCGCGTCCTTTGGACCAGGGTCCCTGCTCTGAGAAGCTCCTAGTCTGGGGGAACACTGATGAGAAGGCCAAGAGAGAGAGAAAGCCTTCCCCTGGAGCTGACACCCTAAATTTGGACTTTTAGCCTACTTCACTGTAAGGAAATAAACTTCTCTTTGTTAAAACCATCCACTTGTGGTATTTCTGTTGTAGCAGCCCTAGATGACTAAGACATCCCATATGACTTAATTTACCATTATTATAACAAAGAACCACATGAGTCATTGAGACTACAGAACAAGCACTAATGGGTGATTTTTAATATGTTCAGACTCAACATAAAAAGGGCATGCTACCAAATAGAGCTCTCTGATGATAGAATAATCTGTCATCTGAGGTCAAGCTATCTCTTTCCCTTTACGTATTCGTGCATAGGCTGGATAGCCATGTGCCTGAGATGTTTTGGATGCAGTTTCTTTATTAGGTTAGAAATTAGATAGGTTTTCTGAATCCCACAGCTGTGCCTGAATGGCTATGTTAGAATGACCTGGAGAGCTTGGGAAAACTCACATTCCTAAGTCATACCCTCAGAAGTAGAGTGGGTCTAGGGTGGGGTCAAGTGAATTGTCTGTTTACAAGATCCACATCACTGTTAAACATTCAGAAAACATACAAAAGTTTTAAAAAATAAATATTAAGAGTTATCTCAACAGCCAGATATTAGTCCTGTTAACATTCTGGTTTATATTATTCCATATATATACATATCCTATTGTATCATTTTAAAATTTTCCCTAGCAAAATTTTTCAACATAATAAAGAGCACCTATGCAAAACCAATGGCCAACATCACTCTTCATGGAGAGTGGATAAAATCATTCCCCGTGAGAACAGGAACAAGACAAGGATGCCCTTTATTACCACTCCTATTTAACATTGTGCTGGAAGTCCTAGCTTGAGCAATATGGCAAGAAAAAGAAATAAAGGGCATCCAAATTGGTAATGAAGAAGTTGAACTGTCCCTGTTTACAGATGATATGATACTGTACCTAGAAAACCCTAAAGATTCCACGAGAAAACTACTGGAACTAATAGAAAGATTCAGCAGAGTAGCAGGATGCAAGATAAGCATACAAAAATCAGTTGGATTCCTATACACCAATAACGAGAACGATGAAAAGGAAATCAGGGAAAAAATACCATTTAGTATAGCCCCTAAAAAAATAAAATAATTAGGGATAAATCTAACCAGGGATGTAAAAGACCTATACAAAGAAAACTACAAAACTCTACTGCAAAAAACCCAAAGGGATCTACATAAATGGAAAAACATACCATGCTCATGGATACATAGACTCAACATTGTGAAAATGAGAATTCTACCCAAAGCGATTTACAAATACAATGCAATCGTGATCCAAATGCCAACAACATGCTTTAAAGAGATGGAAAAACTAATCATTAACTTTATTTGGAAAGGGAAGAAGCCCCGGATAAGCAAAGCACTATTGAAGAAGAAGAATAAAGTAGGAGGACTCACACTACCTGACCTCAGAACCTACTATACAGCTGTGGTAGTCAAAACAGCCTGGTATTGGTACAATGACAGATACATTGACCAATGGAATAGAATTGAGAACCCAGATGTAAATCCATCCACCTGCAGTCACTTGATCTTTGACAAGGGCCCAAAGTCCATCAAATGGGGGAAAAGACAGTCTTTTTAACAAATGGTGCTGGCAAAACTGGATGTCTGTCTGCAAAAAAAAGGAACAGGACCCATACCTCACACCATATACAAAAACTAATTAAAAATGGATCAAAGACCTGAACATAAAGCCAAAAACTATAAAGTTCATAGAAGAACAAATAGGATCAATGCTAGAGGCCCTAATGCATGACATTAACAGGATACAAACCATAACCAACAACATACAAACTCCAGAAGGTAAGCTAGATAACTGGGATCTTCTAAAAATTAAACACTTGTGCTCATCAAAAGACTTCACCAAAAGACTAAAAAGAGAACCTACAGACTGGGAAAAAATTTTTGGACATTACAAGTCAGACAAAGGCCTAATCTCTAAAATCTACAAGGAAATCCAACACCTCTACAACAAAAAGACAATCCAATTAAAAAATGGGCAATGGAAATGAACAGACACTTCACCAAGGAAGACATTCAAGCAGCCAACAGACACATGAGGAAATGCTTGCGATCACTAGCCATTACAGAAGTGCAAATTAACAGCACAATGAGATACCATCTCACCCCAGCATTACTGACACGAATCAAAAAAACTGGAAATTACAAATGTTGGAGAGGCTGTGGGGAGATCAGAACTCTTATTGCACTGCTGGTGGGAATGCAAAATAATACAACCATTTTGGAAAATGATATGGCACTTCCTTAGAAATCTAGAAATAGAAATACCATATGATCCAGCAATCCCACTCCTAGGAACATATCCTAGAGAAATAAGAGCCGTCACACGAACAGACATATGCACACTCATGTTCATTGCAGCATTGCTCACAATAGCAAAAAGTTGGAAACAACCTAGATGCCCATCAACAGATGAATGGATAACCAAACTATGGTACCTATACACACAATGGAGTATTATGCAATGATAAAGAACAATGATGAATCTGTGAAGCATCTCATAACATGGATCAAACTGGAGGACATTATGCTGAGTGAAATAAGTCAATCACAAAAGGACAAATATTGTATGAGACCTCTATTGTAGAAACTCATGAAAAAGTTTACGCACAAAAAGAAACAATCTTTGTTGGTTATGAGGAATGTGAGGGGTGGGTGGGGGAATACTAAATAGACAATAGATAAGTGGTAATTTTGGTGAAAGGTAAGACGGTACACAATACTGGGGAAGCCAGCACAACTTATACAAGGAAAGGTCATGGAAGCTCAGTAGACACATCCAAACTCCCTGAGTGACTGAATTGCTGGGCGGAGAGCTGTGGGGGAACATCTAGCTCAATTGGCATAACACAGTTTATAAAGAAAATGTTATACCTTCTACCTTGGTGAGTAGCTTCTGGGGTCTTAAAAGCCTGTGAGCACCCATCTAAGATACTCCAATGGTCTCACCACTTTGAGAGCAAGGGAGAATAAAGAAAAAAAGATACAAGGAAAAGACTAGTCCAAAGGACTAATGGACCACAACTACCATGGCCTCCACCAGACTGAGTCCAGTACAACTAGATGGTGCCCGGCTACCACCACTGACTGCTCTGACTGGGATCCCAACAGAGGGTCCTGGACAGAGCTGGAGAAGAATGTAGACCAAAATTCTAACTCACAAAAAAGGCCAGACTTACAGGCCTGACAGAGACTGAAGAAACCCCAAGAATATGGCCCCCGGACACCCTTCTAGCTCAGTAATGAAGTCACTCCTGAGGTTCACCATTCATCCAAAGATTAGATAGCTGCATAAAACAAAAGAAGACTAATGGGGCACAACAGTCCAGGGACAAGGACTAGAAGGCAGGAGGGGACAAGAAGGCTGTTAATAGGAAACCAAAGGTTGAGAAGGACAGTGTTGACATGTCATGGGTTTGTTAACCATTGTCATAAAACAATATGTGTACTAACTGTTTAATGAGAAACTATTTGTTCTGTAAACCTTCATCTAACGTACAATAAAAAAAAAAAAAATTGCCCTAACAATATATTTGGAACTTACTTACAAATCAGTACTTCGGAAAAAAATGGATCTATGTGCTGGTTTTTGATGACACTACAGGATATTGTAGGATTTAAATGTGTTAAATTATTTAGCTAATTCTATACTATTAGACATTCAGGGTTTTTTTATACTTTGCTGTTATAAAGAATGCAAGGGTGAACATTTTTGTATATGTTGGTTATATGTCTTTGGACACTTGCTGGAATGCTTTTGTCAAGTATGGCTTCAGTAATAAAAGTACAAAGTGTATCTTTGACAAACCTAGATCTGATTTTTTAAATATAAATTTTAACATATTAATATTGAGATACATTTTATATACCATACAATTCATCCATTTAAAGTGTACAATTAAATATCTTTTTTAGTATATTTGAAGAGCTATGTATTACCACGGTCAAGTTTAGAATATTTTAGCAACCCGTAAAGAAACACCATGCTCATTAGCAGTCACTTCCCATTTCACCTAACCACTTTCCAGCCCTAGACAACTACTCCATCTCTTTTTTATTATCTGTGTAGATTTGCCTATTTTGGATATTTCATATAAATAGAATCATATAATATGTGGTTTTTGTGGCTGACTTCTTTCACTTAACATAATATTTTTAAGGTTCATCCATGTGTAGCATGAATTAGTACTTGATTCATTTTTATAGCTGAGTAATATTCTGTAGTATGGACATGCCACATTTTATTTATCCATTCCTCAGGTGATGGACATTTGTGTTGTTTCCCCTTTTTTGCTGTTATCAATAATGCTGCTATGAACACTCATATACAAGTTTTTGTATGGAGATATATTTTCATTCCTCTTGTCTATATAGCTGGAGGTAGAATTGCTGGATAATATGGTTACTCTATGTTTAACATTTTGAGGAACTGCCAGAATGTTTTCCAAAGTGACTGTATCGTTTTACATTCCTATCAGCAGTGTATGAGAGCTCAATTTCTCCACATTCTTGCCAAAACTTATTATCTATCCTTTCAATTATAGACCTCCTGTTGGTATGAAGTGGAATCTCATTTGCATTTCCCTGATGGCTGATGATGTTGAGCATACTTTCATGTACTTACTAGGCTTTTATGTATCTTCTTTGGAGAAATGTCTATTCAGATCATTTTGCTTATTTTTTAATTGGGTTATTCTTTTTTTATTGTTGATTTGTAAGAGTACTTGAGTTACAAGTCTCTTATCAGATGTAAGATTTGCAAATATTTTCTTCTATCTTGTTGGTTGTCTTTTCACTTCTTTGATGGTATGCTTCAAGAATAAATGTTTTTAATTTTGATGAAGTCTAATTTTATGCATGTTTTCTTTTATTGCTTATGCTTTTAGTGTTACACCTAAGAAGGCTTTGCCTAATTCAGAGTCATTAGGACTTACTCCTATTTTCCTTTTTCTGGGAGATTTATAGTTTTAGCCCCTACATTTAGGTCTATGATCCATTTCAAGTTTTTGGTGTATAATGTAAGAAAATGATCCAACTTCATTCTTTTGCATGTGGATATTCAGTTGTTCCAGGATCATTTGCTGAAAAGAGTATTTCCCCATTGGATTGTCTTACACCCTTGTTAAAAATCAAATGACTGTAAATGTGAATGTGATTTGTAAATAAATCTATCCATAGATCTATATGACTATCTTTATGAATGTACCACAAATGTGTTGATTACTGTAACTTTGAAGTATGTATTGGTTGCCTAGTGCTTCTATAACAAAAAGTGCCACAAGTGGGTCGCTTTAAAGAACAGGAATTTATTTTCTCACTGTTCTGGAAGTTAAAAGTCCAAATCAGGATCCTGTCTATGTTGACTCCTTCTGTGGGCATCCCTCTTGGCTTCTGGTGATTGCCAGCAATCTTAGGCTTTCCTTTGCTCCTTATATATCTGTGGTGCCTTTCCTGTGTGTGTGTTCATGACTTTTTTGCTCTTTGTATAAACACCACTCAGAATTGATAAGGTTAGGACCCACCCAACTCTGGTATGGCCTCATTAACATAACAAAAGAAAACCCCTTTTTCCAAACAGGGTCATATTTACAGGTAACAGGAGTTAGGACTTTCACATGTCTTTATGGGGGACGCAGTTCAGTCTATAACAAAGTGTGAGTACTCCGATTTTGTTCTTATTTTACATGATTGCTTTGGCTCTTCTGGATCCCTTGAATTTACAAATAAGTTTTAGGATCAATTTGTCAATTTCTGCTAAGAAGCCAGCTGAGATTTTCATAGGGATCGTGTGTTGAGTCTGTGGATCGATTTGGGGAGTATTGTCACGTTAATATTAAGTCTTCCAATCTATGACCATGGGATGTCTTTCCATTTATTTAGGTCTTCTTTAATTTCTTTCAACAATATTTTGTAGTTTTCAGCGTGCAAGTTTTGTATTCCTTTCATTAAATTTGTTCCTCAGCATTTTATTCTTTTTGATGCTATTATAAATGGAACTGTTTTCTTAATTTTATTTTTGAATTGTTCATTCCTAGTGCATATTGATTTTTGCATATTAAACTTGTACTCAGTAATCTTGCTGAACACATCTAATAGTTCTAATTGTTTTTCAGTGTATTCTTTAGTAGTTTCTATATAAAAGGTCATACCATCTGCAAATAGAATCAGTTTTACTTCTCCCTCTTTGTTATAGATTAAATTGTATCCCCCCCAAAAGATATGCTGAAGTCCTAACCCTTGGTACCTGTTAAAATAACCTTGTTTGGAAATAGGGCCTTTGAAGATGTTATCTACTAAGTTAACATGAAGTCGTACTGGGGTGGGATGAGTCCTAATCCAATATGAGTGTCCTTATAAAACAGAAGAGTTACAGAGAGGCAGGCAGAGGGAAGACAACCACATGATGACACATCTATAAGTCAAGGAATGTCATCTCCATTGTTTTCAAAAGCACCCGTGATTTGAACTTCTCCACATTATGTTCCCAATAAAAATATCTCTGGGGATAACTTTTGAGCTCTCTGTTCTTATGGCTTGCCTTTCCTTTGGGCAAAATCTCTGGTCCCCTGCTTTGGCACTGATGTCAGGAACAGTGGCCTACTTCTCTTGGAGTGATACTTCTGATTTATGAGTGAGGTACTGGGCAGGGGCGGAAGCCTCTGGCTTGCTTCTCCCAGTGTGGAACTTCCATCCTATGAGCAAGTTGAAGCAAAGGTGACTGAGGATCTGGTATGCTTGACCTATTTCACCTGGGGCAGGGCTTCTAGCCTACAAGTGGGAGCTGGGTTAGGAAGGGGGCCCTCTGACTTCTCATCACTTGTGCCTGGAATTTAACCTCTGCAACTTGGAGCTGGGGTGAGGAGAAATGTTGGCAGCCTGTCTTTTCAGAGGAGATAAAGTATACCTTGACTGGGAGCTGGTGGGGGATGGAGCCTTGAGCCCCATCTTTATGGCCTCACCTGCCCATAGTGGCTTACATCATGCTGAAGGAGTGAGAGAGGGAGTGCGTTGTGGTTCAAATGCCCCAAACTCTCACTTTCTTACTGAAAGTTAGTGAGTTTTCTTGAATAAATATTTCTTCATTTGTTGTATGTTCTTAGGACAATTTCCAGAGGCTTTATATGGTAGTTAGGAGTCCCTGGGTGGTGCAGACAGTTAATGTATTCAGCTGTTAACCAAACAGTTGAAGGTTTGAGTCCAACCAGAAGCTCCTCAGAAGAAAGGCCTGGTGATCTACTTCTGAAAAATCAGCCATGGAAAACCCTTTGGTACATAATTCTGTTCTGACACACATGAGGTCGCCATGAGTTGGCTTTGACTCAATGGCAGCTATTAGTTTAGGTTATATGGTAGTTATCTTTATAATTTTTACCTGCTAACCGTGGTGGTGTAGTGGTTGAGACTTTGGCTGCTAACCAGAAGGTTAGAAGTTTGAATCCACCAGGTGTTCCTTGGAAACCCTGTGGGGCAGTTCTACGCTGTCCTATAGGGTTGCTATGAGTCAGAATCGACTCGATGGCAATGAGTTTTTTATGGTTGTTTTTCCGGGGAGCTCCTCAGGCTGCAGTGTCAGAAATGGAATTCCTAGACTAGATTTTCAGTCATTACTGGTCTTTTGTCACATTAAATGCCTGTTAAAGGTTTCTCAGTGATTCTGATGATAGCCCAGTCTGGAGGAGCCCTGGACTAAGTGACCTTGTAGGTTGTTTCTAATGCGAAGGTTTCATATTTCAATGTGTAACTCTTACCTTCTGTGCTACATCAACCAGGGGAAAACCAAGGGCACAGGTTAAAAAACAAAAATCAAAGAATGTTGTACTCTGTCTACCTAATTACCCCCCACCCCAACATACATTCACACTTTTATGGGTACTTGTTCTCTTTCTGTTTTCCCCACACTTGAGCCCTCTGTAAGGCAGGACTCATGAGTAGAAGGACAATGAGAGTTGGTCTTCGGACTGTATAACGAGGATCATGAATTTAAATATGCCCACAGGAATCAGGCATGTAGTGGGAATTGGAGACCTAGGGATTGAGGTAAAGACCTACCACAGTTTAAGGGAGAAATTCTTCCTTGGAAGCAGCTGATCATTTCCACATGGAAATGCCTCCCATTGTCACATCTTGACAGTTTTCAAGATGAGCCAGAAACCCAGATTCATTTCATATGTGAAAGCTCTCAAATTTTTAGCCATTGGCAACTAATTTAAGAAACAAACAAACAAAAAACACAAAAAATCTGGAGTCAAGCAAAACCTATCTGTCATTTATACCTAGCCGTCGAATAAAATGAAGATCTACTTTAATAATCTGTCTTTCCCAAAGGATGGAAATCTTCCTTCTAAGGGCAACAGCTATGTAATCTTGTATGAACTGATGCCTGTATGACATCAGTTCATTGCCATTGGTGATCTTTTAGGTTGCAAGCTCCCTTTGTTGAGAATTAGGCCAAAACTTCGCTAAACTGGAATGGAGAAATATTCAGGACAGAAGGATTCTCTTTCAAATTTCTTCTAAATTAGTTTGTTATGTGTTTGATTAGAATATGGAAAAAATAACTTTAATTTTATGACATTAATAACACTGTCCTGCTTTTCTTGGAAAATCACTCCTAATGCACTTGATTCAATTTTGTGGACAAGATACTTGAATGAAAGTATAACCAAAGTTGAGCATCCTTTCTTGGTCAGAATTTCCAATCTACTGTTACATTGTTTATGCTCTGAATGAAGTGGTTAATAGGCATTTTTCATAGTTCTTTTGGGATGCAGTGTAACAATTTATTACTATCAGCTGTTACAAGAGAAACATATAATTCTGAACTAATGACCTGATAGGTAAAAGAATAAATAGCTGCAATATAAAAACCAGTTCCCAAGAACATAATTATGTTATTACTCGCAAACAGAGAGTTTCTGGTTCATTAAGTCAGAAAGGCAAAAAAAAAAAAAAAAAATATAAATGATAAAGGTGAAAATTTAATTTTTTCACTTGCTCATATCTTTTCCCCCTTGACCAATAAAAGTGAGAGGGAGGTTTTTTACACTAAATGAAAAGGTAAACGGTGAAGTCTTTCTTAAAGCCAGGGCCGTGTGTCTGTTCCCAAGCTTTTTCTTATGTGGAGTTTGACCTTTATTTAAAGAGCATCTGTGTTCGATGATAATTGATGGTGCTTTGAGTGAGAGTTTATGACAGTACTTCTACTTAATAAAAATATTTTCCTTAAGGTGAAGATGCTTCTTTTTAACTTTTGTCCTAGCTTAACCTTTAGAAATACCATGTGAGCTTAGTTGCATTTATAGATTTAATTAGCATGTTGTGGGCTTTTTTCAGGTTATTAATAAAGATATGGGATATGACCAGACTTATTTCTAATCCTGATAACTCACCAGTTTGTTTCACTTAATAAATCGTTCATTCTTCCTTTTTTCCTGTTGGCTTTTAGTCTGATTTGATGATAAATTCAAACCTATTAAAATTTTAATATGTTCTTTATATAAAGACATTATCCTAATTACTTCCCTGGTATTATTTTGAGGTCCTACTACAAAATAATTGTGTTTTGTTTTGTTTTATTTACTCAAGCATACCCCATCTGCTGGCCTTCACAGGGTTTGTATGAGGTCAGGCCCAATGGTAAGATAGAGACTGGCTACAAGTATCTGTGCTTTCTTTTATAATATTCCAAGACAATCAGCCCAGCTTGCTCTCAAGAATTTACTATACTTGAACCTTCAGTAAATATTGAAGAAGAGTTATTTCTCTAACATCTTTTGCTGTCTTGCTTCTAGAAGGATATTCTGTTTGGTGCTATCCAGGAAGCATATGGATAAGTTAAGTGTAGTATAAACTCCCTTCTTAAATGCCATAATCAAACACTTCCATGAACTTCACAGATCCTACGATATTAGATCCTAGAATATTAAAGCAAAATTTTAGCATGCAATCATTTATACACATTAACTATATTAATATCTGATTGAATATACCCTAAAGCACACCCTCCGTTATCTATTTTACAAATATTTCTAAATTCAACTTATACAAGTAAACTACTTAAGCCACTTTATATTTGAGGGAGACAGTATAGTAGAGTGCATAAAAGTCAGATTGGGCACAATTCCTGTCTACAGCCCTTACTGGCTCTAGTATATCCTTGGGAATGTTACTTAACCTCTTTATGTCTCTCTATGTAAAATGGGAATGAAAATAATAGTTGTTATTTACTGTCGAGTCAGCTCTGACTCATAGCGACCTTATGTGTAAAAGAATGAAACATTACCTGGTTCTGTGCCATCTTCATGATCATTGGTATGTTTGAGTCCAGTGTTGTGACTATTGTGTTACTCATCTAACTGAGGGTTTCGCTCATTTTCGCTGACCCTCTACTTTACCAAACATGGTGTCCTTTCCAAGAGACTGGTGTTTCCTAATGTTGTGTCCAGAGTAAGTGAGCTGAAGTCTCGCCAACGTCACTTCTACCTCATGTAAAATGTAAGTGTTTCCTATTGTAGATTCTGAAAATAACTCATTAGAAGTCAGAATCAGGCAAGCTTTGAACTATGATTGTCACTTTTAGATCATTATATGGTTTTATAATTTTTATGGACTTACAGGATGTTTGACATCTTCAGAAGTCAAACTCTAATTCAGCTTTGTACACATGCTTTACAGGACTCTTCCAACTCATCTCCTTGTTGCATTTGGCATTACTGATCCTTTCTTCATTCTCGGCACTTTATTTCCTCTGATAGCACTACATTCAATTTTTACACACGTTTTTTTAGAATAAGCTGACATCTGAAATGACTTTTTTGTTAATCTTTTTTTTTTTTTTTTTTTTGTAGCGGGGCCAGAAATACATTTACCTCCTTAAATTCATGATAATAATGCTAGCTAAGATATATTCAGCGTGTATTATGTTACCATGGGTACTGACTTATTTAATCTTCGTTACAACCCTATGACATATGTATCATATTACTCGACTTGTACAAATGCAGGGACTGAGGCACAGAGAGTTTAAGCAGTGGCAGTAAGTGGCAGATTCGGGATTCAATTCTGGGCAGCTTGACTCCAGCATCCAGGGTGAAACCTTCCTTGTTCTGTCAGTGGGAGCTACAGTGTGCTCAAAGCATCAGGAGCAGATCTCACCCAGTACAGGATCTGGCACAGGTTGATGCTGAGTATTTGTTAATGACGGCAATCTGGACTTCAGTTATTGGGACTCAGATGACATCATGCCTTCACTGTGACTGTAAAGGATAGCAGTGTGTGTATGAAAAACTGATTTTAATCAAGGAGATAATAACGAGTGACTCAACTAGTAAACAGTATACACTTGGTGACTTTTTTGGGTGAAGGATATTCATGGCAGTTATGACTTTCTGAAATGAGGAAAATTTTGGATGAATCAGGAAGCATCAAAATTCTGTTTTACTTAGTTCAATGTTATCACTTTAGATTTTAGTATTTTGTAAGGTGGTAACAATTTAAATAAAAATAAATGATGGATGAATTTTAGCTATTTGCAGCTCAGAGGGATTGTGTTGTGATGAATTTCCTTCTGTTTGATTTTTGTTGTTGTTATTTTTGTTTTGTTTCTTAAGTGGCACTCTCCCCTCCTCTCAGATATGGTTTTTTGCCTTTTTATTATTGAAGTTATGTAGTCATTTGCAAGGAAAGAGATAAATTTGTTGTTTGGCTGAAGCAGAAATAAAATGTTCAATTTTCCCTTTTTCCTCTGCTTCCCTCATGCCTGCCCCCATGATGACTGACTTGCTCTTTCTACCGAAGCCTCCAGTGAAGAGTATCTCTGGATAAGGCAGTCCGTCATTGCTATACATAAGGTGGTTGACATCAAGCTGGACAACCAGGAAAGGGGAATGGCAGGAGGTGTGGGGAAAGTTTGATGAGAAGTACAGCTTCCTATTAATCCTCCTGGAAGAGAATCTCTTAAAAACTCTTCAAATGGTTTACTGTTACAGGAAGAATCATAAAATATAAGTAATACTGGGTTTGAGTTTAACGAAGACAGCTGTTATAGGTATGTCTTAGTCATCTAGTGCTTCTATAACAGAAATACCACAAGTGGATGGTTTTAGCAAAGAGAAGTTTATTTCCTTACAGTAAAGTAGGCTAAAAGTCCAAATTCAGGGTGTCAGCTCCAGGGGAAGGCTTTCTTTCTCTCGGCCTTCTCATCAGTGTTCCCCCAGACTAGGAGCTTCTCAGCACAGGGACCCTGGTCCAAAGGATGTGCTCTGCTCCCGGCACTGCTTTCTTGATGGCATGAGGTCCCCCTGTCTCTCTGCTCACTTCTCTCTTTTATATCTCAAGAGATTGCCTCAGGACACAATCCAGTCTTGTAGATCCAGTCCTGCCTTACTAACACAACTGCCACCCATCCTCCCTCATTAACATCACAGAGGCGGGATTTACAACATATACAAAAATCACACAGTACCAGGAATCATGGCCCAGCCAAACTGATATACACATTTTTGGGGCGACATAATTCAAACCATGACATTCCACCCTTTGGCCCCCCCAAAATCACATCTTTGCAACATGGAAAACATTCACCCCATCATATCATAGCAAAAGTCTTAACTCCAAGTCCAAAATTCAAAAATTCCTCTTCATCTGAAATCTAGAATACAAGTTATCTGCTTCCAAAGGTACAATGGCATAACAGGCACAAGCTAGACATTTCCATTGCAAACGCAAGAAACTGGAGGGAAAAAAGGGTAACAGGCACCAAGCAAGTCAGCAGAACACATTACGTTAGCCCTCAAGGCTTTGAAAATAATCCTCTGTTCTCTGAGACAATTTACACAATGGCCCTGCCTTCCAGACTCTAGGTATTGGCCACAGTCTCTGGATTTTGAGTGGAGGCCCCTTGGCCCTGGGCTTCAGCTCCGCCTTCCAGGCCCACTGGGACAACAACTCTGCTCCCTTGGCTTTAGGAGCACCATTCTCCCAGTCCATCTGAGTAGTGACTCCACCCTTAGAAGCACCAGAGGCCATTGCTCCACCCTTTGAAACCCCTGAGGTCATGGCCATACCTTTTGAGACTGAGGCAGCTTGGCTTCTTGTGTCCCTTGTCTCTTCAACTTCTGCTTCTGTTTCCTGTGGCCTCTTGACCCTCGGGCCTCATGCCTGCGTCTGCCCTGCTGGGGCAAGTGTTCCAAAGCTCTGTAGCTTCACCAGTATAAGTGCCTGGGGGCACCCCACTCCTCCAGAAAGCCTCGTGCACGCAGACACTCAGCTGTCTCGCTCTGTGGGTCGGCAAGCCTAGATCCACCGATAAGTGCCCAGAGGCACCCCACTTTACCAGGAAGCCTCCTGCACACAGGCACTCAGCTATTTCGCTCCGTGAGTCGGCCCTAGTGCCATCTCGCACTGGTCTCCTGGTTCTGCTGCTGTTGGTTCTCTGCCACTGGCACTTCTCTACCCATTCATAATTTCAAAACTGCTTCCACATTTTAGGTATCTGTTAGAGCAGCACCCCACTCTCTCAGTACCAAAATGTCTTAGGCTGGGTTCTCTAGAGAAGCAAAACCAGTGAAGAATATGAATATATATAGAGAGAGATTTATATCAAGGAAATAGCTCACGCAATTGTAGAGGCTAAAACGTCCCAAGTCCACAGATCAGGGTAGAGGCCTCTCCTAGTTAATGTAGCTGCAGAAGCTGGCGAACCCAAGGTCAGCAGGTCAGGGAGCCGGACTCTTGCTTGCAGGCTGAGAAGTCCGATGAATTCGGAGATCAACAGGTTAGCTGCTAGCTCAAGCCCCACAAACCGGAGGTGAGACAACAAGAGGCAGCTGCTGAGTCTGGAACAAGCCAAAAACCTTGGCAAGGCGAGCAGGCAGAAGGTAACGGGCGGAAGGCAGAGAGATGAAACCAAGAGGGTGGAGAGCTGCCACAGGCCCCGCCTCTGCCAGTGCCACTCAGCAGATTCCATCATGGGGGTGATCACAACACTATACAACTACTAAAACACTGAGAATAATGGTCTAGCCAAGTTGACATACAATCTTAACCATCACAAGGTGCATTCTCATTTCCAGAGAACAAGAAGCTATTCCATTCCTCTTGATGTTGTTAGGCCAAATAGAACACATGCATGTTGAATATAATCCCCCAAATCCAGGGATAAACAAGATAATAAAGCAAAGCTTGTGACAAATAGAAAAAATAATATTATTTCAGAGGAGTGCTTGGAAAAAAAAAAAAGAAAGAAGTTGATTCGGATGAGAATTCTCCTCTTTTATCTATTTTTTTTTAAATATGCTTGGGCACAACGGACAGGATTAGAATCCTCTAGAACATTCCCTGTAAACACTAAGCAAGAGATGGGGTGGCCAAACCATAACTGCAAGTCTTTTTATGTTCTTTTTAATGTTTGAAGTATGTTTAGGGTCACATTCCACCATACAAGGATGGTGTAGTCCCTAAAAGTTGTTGTTAGTTGTCATTGAGTCGATTCTGACTCAGGGAGACCCTTTGTGTGTAAAGTGGAACCTCTCCATAGGGTTTTCAAGGCTATGACCTTTCAGAAACAGACCACCAGGCCTGTCTCTTGAGGAGCCGACAGGTGGATTTGAACTGCCAGCCTTAGGCTAGTGGTTGAGCACTTAACCATGTACACCACCCAGGTACCTGTCTGTAAAAGATTCTGGGATCATTTTAGATTTATGTGTTGTCATTCTGCCTCATCCTGCCCCTCTTCAAGTGCTTCACTTAGGAGATGTATGAAGGTAGTTGATAACTGTCACTCACAATGCCTTTTTAATGTAATTGAGGTTTTATACTCAGTCTGAGGATAATGACTCTTTCTTTAGGCCACCTTGATAGAGATCCTCACCGATGAGTGATAAAGTACAAAGGAAATTTCTGCTCCATAAAAAGAGGGCAAAGATATTTGGGCAAGTCTAGCCCATCTGGATAGGTTTGCAATCTCTGGAAGATTTGCTGCCCCCACTTGTTCTCCATTTAGTCATTCCTCAGCCTATTGCTGTCTGGCTCTCACCCCCAATAGTCCAGTAAAACTACCTTGCAAAAGCAAAATTGCCAAATCCGATAAACACTTTTTCAGTACTATCTAATTGCATCTCCTTGCTACATTTGGCATTATTGATCCTTTCTTCATTCTTGGAACTTTATTTCCTCTGAAAGCACTATCTGCTGTTTCTCTTTCTACCTCTTTGATTAATGTTTGCTGGATCACCCCTCATGGATTATGACTCATATTTTTGCAACAGATCCAAACAAAATTTAACATCTCTTTTCCCCATTTTGCTCTTTCCGTGCATTCCATATCAGTTGTTTGCACTCCGTGTAAGAACTTGTCTGAAGGCAGTAAACTTAAGGAGAGGCTTCTTAGATTCCTCTGCCTTGCTGCACACCATATCACTCCTTCAGTTTATGTCTTAAATATTTATTAATTCTATCCTTCTACAGTCCTATTCATACCCTATACAATATGAAGACCTCAGTTTTCACTGATTTTTTGCCTGGTGTTATTTTTACTTGACATTCATCGTTCAGACTTGAAAATGACAAATCTGGCCATGTCATTCTTCTGAACCCTTCATTGGCTTGCCATTGCCCTTAGAATAAAATCCAAGCTCTTCCTGTGACATGTAAAGTCCTCTGTGATTAGCCAGTGACTACCACTTCAACTTCATTTTCCCGTACTCTTTGCTTCCAACTAACTGTACACTACAATAATAATCTGTAGGTTGATTTCTACAATACTATTCTGTTTCACCCTTTCTGTCTTTGCTTTCACTAGTCCATCTTCTTGGGTTGACCTATGCCCTCATTCTCTTGTGGGTTTTACTCCTGCTTTCTCTATAGGGAAATCTAGTTAAGTACATCTGAAAGATCAGCCATTGAAAGCCCTATGAAGCACAGTTCTACTCTGACACACATGGGTCTCCGTGAGTTGGAGTCGACTGGAAGGCAACTGGTTTACTGGTTTTTTACTCAAGCATCATCTACTTTAAGAAGGCTTCTTTTAATCCTTAATTGGGTTAGATGCTCTATTTTATTTATTTATTTATTGTACTTCCGGTGAAGGTTTACAGAACAAATAGTTTCTCATGAAACAGTAGTACGCATGTTGTTTTATGACATTGGTTAACAACCCCACAACATATCAACCCTCTAACTTCTCAAGCTTTTTTTTTCTTGGTGAAAATACACATAGCCAAAGATACACCATTTCAAAAATTTCTACATGCACAGTTCAGTGACACTGACTACGCTCTTCCAATTATGCTGTTATTCTCACTTAAGATGAAGGCTTACAGAACAAAATAGTTTCTCATTTAACAGTTACTACAAATGTTGCCTTATGACAATGGTTAACAATCTCACAACACATCAACAATATCCTTACTCAACCTTGGGTTCCCTATCACCAGCTTCCTTGTCCCCTTCTGCTTTCTGGCCCTTGTCACTGGACTCCTGTACCTCGTTAGTCTCATTTGGTTTTACGGGGATGTCCACTCCCAGGCTGAACAGTGAACCTCGGAGGTAACTTCACCACTGAGCTAAAAGGGTGTCTGGGGGCCACACTCTTGGGGCTTCTCCAGTCTCCTTTAGGCCAGTAAATCTCTTTTTTTGTGGGTTAGAATTATGCTCTACATCCTTCTACAGCTCTGTCCAGAAACCTCTGCTGTGATCCCAGTCAGAGCAGTCAGTGGTGGTAGCCAGGCACCATCTAGGTGTACTGCATTCAGTCCGGTGGAGGCCTTGGTACCTGTGGACAATTAGTCCTTTGGACTAATCTTTTCCTTGTATCCTGTTCTCTTCATTTTCCCTTGCTCCCGAAGGGATGAGACCAGTGGAGTATCTTAGATGGCCGCTCACAGGCTTTTAAGACCCCAGACACTACTCACTAAGGTAGAATGTAGAGCACTGCCTTTATAAGCTGTGTCATGCCAGTTGAGCTAGATGTTCCCCGAGACCATGGTTGCCACAGTCCTCGGCCCAGCGATTCAGTCCCTTGGAGTTTGGATATGTCTATGGGGCTTCCATGACCTTTCCTTGTACAAGTTGTGCTGGTTTCTCCTGTATTGTGCACTGTCTCACCCTTCACCGAAGATACCACTTACCTATTGTCTATTTAATATTCCCCCCCCACCCCTCCCATCCCTGGCAACCAACAAAGATTGTTACATTTTGTGTGTGAACTTTTTCATGGGTTTTTACAATAGAGGTCTCATATGATATTTGTCCTTTTGTGATTGACTTATTTCACTCAGCATAATGTCCTCCAGTTTCATCCATGTTGTGAGATGGTTCACAGATTCATTGTTGTTCTTTCTCGTTGCATAGTACTCCATTGTGTGTATGTACCATAGTTTATCCATTCATCTGTTGATGGGCATCTAGGTTGTTTCCATGGTTTTGCTATTGTTAACAATCCTGCCATGAACATAGGTGTGCATATGTCTATTCGAGTGACGACTCTTATTTCTCTAGGATATATTCCTAGGAGTGGGATTCCTGGATTGAATGGTATGTCTATTTGTAGCTTTCTGAGGAAGTGCCATATCATTTTCCAAAATGGTTGTATCTTTTGCATTCCCACCAGCAGTGCATAAGTGTTCCGATCTCCCCGCAGCCCCTCCAACATTTGTTATTACCAGTGTTTTTGATTCATGCCAGTAATGCCGGGGTGAGATGGTATCTCCTTGTGGTTTTAATTTGCATTTCTCTAATGGCTAGTGATCGCGAGCATTTCTTCATGTGTCTGTTGGCCATTTGAATGTCTTCTTTGGTAGATGCTCTATTTTTGTGTTTTCATATCATTCTGGGCATATTTCGCTTACTACATACTTAAACTATTTGTTCAATAATCTTTTTGAATCCTAAGAAGCAAGGACTTTGATTGAGTGTTATTCATTTTCTTATTCCTAGAAATTTATTCATTTATTAAATACTTATTTACCTCCTATTATGTGTTAGGCACACATTTAAAAAATTATATTGTTCCTGTTTTATAGAAAATTTGTCTGGTGAAAGATAACAAAACAATAAGTAATTATGGTATAATATTTTAAGTGCAGTGATAAAGATGTGGAGAGGGTGATATGGAGATATGAGGAGAGGCGTCTATTCCAGCCTTGAAGAAAGAGAAATGTGTCAGGAAGATTTCTTGGAAGAGGTGTCTTGAAAAATCATTGTCTTTGGGTTTGTTGGGGTGTTACTGCTCCACGTGTTTCTTATTCTTTTTCTGGAGTCGACAGTTGGCAGGGCATAGTCTTCTCATGGTGATGGCAAAGACCTAGAGCGAAAGCCTGAATGCACAATCACATTGTTTCCTATCTTCTTGGCCATGGCAAGTCACAAGTGAAGAGTCGCATAAGGCAAGGTCTGGAGAGGATTCCTAATGCAAAGCTCCGTATCTCAAGAAGGGATGTGCTACACTCCCATGTGCAGTGATGTCTTTCACCAACCAGGAAGTACTGGTTATTATTCATTTTTGTGTTACTAGGATGTAGCATGGTAGCTGGGTAGAAACACAGCAATGGTTAATGAAGTAAACTGTTAAAAACTTTTTTGAGTTTTGTGCAGAAAAATGAAGAACATGTTGAGCAGAAATTTTGCGTTAAGTTATGTGTGTGTATAAATGTTATTTTTTCCCCTCTCTCTATTGTTAGTAATTACTATGGCAACATGGGAGTCCTGGTGGTGTAGTGCCTCAGAGCTCAGGCTGCTAACCAAAAGGTCAGCCGTTCGAATCCACCAGCTGCTCCTTGGAAACCCTGTGGAGCAGTTCTACTCTGTCCTGTGGAGTTGCTATGAGTCGGAATCAGCTGGACGGCAATGGGCTGGGTATGGCAACATGGTCAAGAGGAGCCCGTTTTTTTGTTTTTCTTCTGCGTACCCTTTCTGTAGTTTTGGATTTAGTACTAACCCAGAGGTAAAGGAGTTTCCTTTTGTAGAATAGTAAGGTTGCAGTAGAAAGGTGATGAATTCCAAGAGAACAGTGGTCCTAGCGTGACTTAGTATGATCAGGATTTACTTATTAAATTACGCAAATATTCCATAGAAATGAAAGAATTTTTTTAATTAAAGAGGCTATAAAGATTATCTACTTCAGCATCCCATCAAACTGGTGATTTTGTCAAGCACAGAACCTGACAGATATTAGGCCTTGATTAAATGTTAATTGCTTTCTTTCTCCTTTTTTCGTATTCAGAAACTGAAAAGGTGAGGGCAATTTCATATACAGTAAGTGAAATGATTAGGGCATTTTCATATAGAGTAAGTAAAATGGCTTGGCTTTAGATCACATGGTTTCTTACAGGCAAAGGTGAAAACAAAGGACTTCTAATTTTCAGCACAGTGATCTTTTATATCATGTAGTTAATTTCAACATTGTTTTAAAGTCCCCAAAGGTGAGTGGTTATCTTATAAATTTCAGGGATTATTCACATTTGTATCCCCTAATCTTGGCAGTTTCAACTACAAATTCCCTTATTTTCGTAGGGCTATAAAAGCCTATCTGCCATCTGTTAATATATATCATTTAACATTCCATATGAGTTCCTTCTTCCCTGTTTTATTTTAAGAAATCATTTCAACTAATGTATTTTTGCCTCTTAAGTGTCATTGGTATACCCAACTTTTTTTTTTTTTTTAAACAGGTTGGTGGCAGAATAAACTACGAGATGATAGTGAACTTTCAAATATGGAACAAAAACATCCCGTTAAACTTTGTTTCATTATTCTAATTGTAAAAACTTGAAAAGTTCATAAGTGTGTATGTACAGAAAAGTATTGTCCTAATTGCTGGTCTAAACTGAAGGGCTTTGGAAAGAAGTGAGATAGGGTTTCATGATTTAATAGAATTAAAGTTGAACTGTATTATGAACACCTTTTATCACTGACTAAGAAATGAACTAGTGATTCTGGAGAGAGCCATTTGAGATTATGGAGTGAAGGGTCACCTCATGAAAGGTGTGTGTTCACAAGGATAGCCTGGTTAGGAGAGATTGGATATTTTCCTTAGCCTTTTTCTATTCCATTCCCATGTTCTTTAGGAAACTTTGCTTGTTTACTGGTGTTCTAGCAGAGTAATAAGCAGTTTTCATAACTTCTCGGTTCTGTTTTCTCCCACTCAGATATATAATTTGTCTTTTGTGATTCTTCTCAGCCTGCTTAGCTACACACTGTGACTTTTTCTAGTCTTAGGTGACCTTTCTGAAAGATATCTTCCTGTTATTCTCTAGATAGCTTCTAAGTTAGATGTCTTTAATAAGTGATTATATGAACGTTTAAAGTAAAAATTCTCAGTGTCCAAGAAATCATTAAAATGTAGCCCATTGAGCATATTTGTGTGCCTTAATTGGAGATTCTTTTTCCAAATTCCTTCTTAATTAAAGAAAATGATATGATTCAATATTATGTTTATATAAAGTGGAACTGAGGTTGTTTTATCATATTTTCCTTAACAAGTGAAAATAAATTCTACATACATAAGATTACTATTTTTCTTCCACTCCTAGAGGCTTATGACTAGAAATTTTTCAATGTCGATAGATGTATTTATCAGCAAACATAATCAAATGTCTCAACCTTTCTCATTTTGAGATTGATTGCTCTCACATCTCATGTTCTTCAAAGGCACGCCTGAGGCATGTCAGCATCCTCTCTTGCTTCCTACCTTATAGCTGCATAAATTTTCTTCCATAAGTTGTATTTCAAAAGTGCCCCATCTAACATTTATTTTTTCTGTTGCTTTGTCAACTTCTTGTCAGGCAAAAGTATGCCCTAAGGAAAATAATTATCTGTTACCAAAGATACCATTTATTTTAAGCTTTTAAAGAGAATTCTAAAGGAATTTCCAAAAAATTTTTCAAATTTTAACTCAATTTATAATTGACTCTAAGTTAGAGATCACAACTAGACTATGGGCCAAATATAGCCCACAGACATATTTTATTTGGCCTTGAAGATGTTATGAAACCTTTGAATTAATTACCAATATTTTACAGTTGGAAGATCTCACATAAACATCCAGATTACAAATTTTCTTGAGAAATTAGACTATCTGGCAACACTGGGCCTGCATTTCCACATGGGCACTGGTTGGTTAGAGCTGAAGGGTTTAGAATATGAGCTCTCCAGTTATCGGCAGTTTCCTAACCTATACCATCCCATTTATATTCCTCTTTGTTCCAATAGGGTTGTAATTGTTTATGCTCTGTACCAGGGCTTTTGAAATTTTAATTTCCCTATGAATCACCAGGGGATCTTATTAAAATTCAGATTCTGATCCAGTTGTTCTGGGTTGGGGCCTGAGATTCTGCATTTCTTACAAACTGTCAGTGATGTCAATGTTGCTATCCCAGGACAACATTTTGAGTAGCAAGGTTTTAGACCAGTGGTTCTTAAAGTGTGGTTCTTGGGACAGCAACATCAACATCTACTGAATCATGAATTCTGGAGTGGGGTCCAGTAATGTGTTCTAGTAAGCCCTCCTGCTGATTCTGAAGCACACTAAAATTTAAGAACCACTGTTCTAGACTCTCTTAGGACTGAATACTATTCCTAAAAGCATCTATGTCAGAGGTTTTAAAACCTGGCTGAACTGTAGAAATCATTTGGGGAACTTTCAAAAAACACTGATGGTTTGACCCCACCCATAGAGATTCTGACATAACTGGTCTGAGGTGAGGCCCAGGCATCGGAATTTTTAAAAATGCTTTAATTGATCCTACTGCACGGCAGAGCTGAAAACCACTGCTAAATAAAGAGACAGTCTTGGCACATTACCTGAATATTCAATAGCTCTCTTGTCAGAAATAATCTTATAACTAACATTTATAACTTAAATCCATTTGTATTTTTCTATATCCTTTGTAAATCAAAATGTAGCTGATTTCCTATCATGCCCTTTGGTCAAAATATGATATTTCATAAATTAACTCTTCACAAGTATATTTTTTAAAAATTCGAAAATCTGTCTCACTCTTTGCGGAGTGCATTTAGCTTCTGAGCTGTATGGATTAGAAAACATTTCTTTTTAATACTCTTGACATAACCTAATAGGTTAGGTTGTACATTGTACAACTCTAGGAGGGCACTTTTCATATTTGTAGTCATCATAGATTTGTATGTTTATTAAGACCATTTTCTGGCAGGTGGCAGAACGGTGCCTGGAGGAAGAGGCCACGTTTTCTAAATTGTAGAGTGGCGTAATTTGGGCAAGCAATAGAGTTGTATTTAATTGCACAGACAAGATCACTATAACCTCATGATAAAACAGATTTCCCTTCACTGAAAATATATGCTAATAAATCATTTTGCAAGTAAGCATTGGTTCAGTTTAGTATCAGTGTTAAGAGGTTAAATGTTTGAATTAGCTAATATTCTGTTAAATTTAGGGTGGTAGTGTTCCAGTAAAAATTGATTTGAAGGTCAGATAGTAAGTCCTAATTCAGTTTGCTATTTTAGAACTGCTTTTTAAAGTTGTACCCATTATGAATTATATTCTTAAATATAGAATTATTAAGAAATAAAATCTATCATCTCTAAAACATTTTAGAGTATGGAAAGTATTATCACAGGTTAGCCTGATAATTGGAACTGTAGTGTTATAGAAAGTGATTTAGGAAAGAAAATGAAAAAAAAAAAAAGAAAAGACATATTATCACAACTCATTTTTGTTTGCCTTTGGAGATAATGGAATATTTTTATTTTTACGTTTTTTTTTTAATACATATATAGAAGAGGCAACAAAATGACTTCAGCTAACTTTAAAAATATAATGGATCCTTTGCCTTTGGGCTTGAAGTGTAAGTGACTGGCTTGTAGTGCCACTTTACCACCTGCTGTTATATTCGCTCAGAGTGGAAATGAGACATTTTTATATTGTAGCAGTCAGTACTGTGCCATATATATTTTCTTAATTTGATAATGTCAGTACAGTGTGGTTTGCACCTCATCTCAAATTTCCCCTTTTCCTTTAAGGATTAAAATTTACTAGTTCTTATTATAGGGTGTTTGTGTGTGAGGAAAGCAGGTTTTGATGTTTTTCATCAACACCAAATAATATGCCATACTACAGAATACAGGCTCTCAGTTACTAAACAACAAAAATATATTTAAAATAGAGATCTAACTGAATCTTGGCATGAGCTCATTGACACTTAAGCAAATGAATTTATAGCAAGTCTAT
Organism: Dugong dugon; assembly: GCA_030035585.1. Taxonomy (NCBI): domain Eukaryota; kingdom Metazoa; phylum Chordata; class Mammalia; order Sirenia; family Dugongidae; genus Dugong; species Dugong dugon. The sequence goes on from CM057465.1 coordinate 28,801,567, forward strand.
TCAGAATCTAGTCTTTTATAACAAAATTCTATAAGAGAGGCTTGAATATTTGTAGGAATCAACATGGGTAGCCCATAATAAGACTGAAGATGTTGTTTATTTTATATTTTCCTATATACTAGCAGAAGAAGTCCACGTGATCTGAAATGTCAACATTTTTCCAGTGTTACAGACATGCTGCCTTTATTATTGTTCTTTCAAAAAGCTTTTTTAAAATAATAAATTTTAGTTTATACTATGTGATAAGTAATAAAAATATAGACTGGGGTTAGGCACAATCTTTTCAGTGTCTCATGAGCTCTGAATGCTAATCCCTCCTATTTTTGACATTGTTTGGCCTTTAATTGAGTCCCTTTTCCATCAACATAAAAATAGAGCAGGACTATGGCCTCTCACCCTAGGCAGCCTATGTTTTAGTTATTTGAAAGGATTTAAAGACATGGTGTTAATCTCTGGGTAGTGCAAATGGTTAACACCCTCAGCTGCTAACGGAAAGGTTGGAAGTTCAAGTCTACCCCAGTGGTGCCTCAGAATAAAAGCCTGGCACTGTCTGAGAAATCAGCCATTAAAAAACCTGTGGAGCACAGTTCTGCTCTGATGCACATGGAGTTGCCATGCCTTTGAGTGAACTCACGGCAGCTGATTTGGTTTATGGTATTAGAGGGAAGGAACTTCTGTATCACATTTCCATTACTAGCAAAAATAGACTTTTTGAGCTTACCATTATGAAACTAATTTGTTTTATTTTTAATTTAAGCTCTTCCCCTTCTCCTCCCTCTCGCCTCCCTTCCTTTTCTCATTCTCCCCCTTACGGTTCCCTGGATTCACCATCTTGGTTGATGGAGTACCATAATCCCATTCATTCATCTAGGTAGCATGCTCTATGGCTCCTTAGTGGATTTATCTTAGGTATTTAATGAAATACTAAGTCCTGTACATTTCCACCTCTGAAATACATCTATATTTTAGTAAGGATTCTATTACCTCTTACCTGGACTACTACAGTAGTCTTTGAACTAGTCTTTTTACTTCTGTTCTCCCCAAGTCCAAAGCAGTGACTTTCAGCTCTCACTAAATATTAGGCCATTTAAGGGATAAGGAGCTTCCGCTGCTAACTGAAAGGTCAGTGGCTTGAACCCACCAATGGCTCCACAGGAGAAAAGACCTGGCAATCTGCTACCATAAAGATTATAGCCTAGGAAACACTATGGAGCAGTTCTCCTCTGTCCGATAGCATCACTATGAGTCAGAATTGACTCTATGACAACTAACGACAACAACAGGAGCACTTTATAATAATTAATTCAGGATCTCTGGGAGTGGAACCCAGCGTCAATATTTTTTAAAAGTGTTCCAGGTGACTCAAATGTACAGAAGTGCTTAAAGACCTCTGTTCTAACAGCTCCTCTATTACAGTGGTTCTCGAAGTGTGATCCTCAGGCTGCAAAAAGCATCAGCATTGTGGAGAACTTGTTAGAAATGCAAATTCCTGGGCCTCATACCCAGATCTGCTAAATCAGAAATTCAGGGCATGGGGCCCACCAGTCTGTTTTAACGAGCCCTACAGGTGATTGTGATGCATGCTCAATTTTGAAAACCACTGTTCTACAAAAGTAGCACCCCCTCATTTAAAGTTGTTCACCACTGCTTGTAGATTTTCTTGAGTATGTCCATCTCTACTTATGTATTGAATTTGAAAGAGTCTATATCCCTTTCATGATTGTTGGAATATACAGTTTCCCACCAATATTTTCTGTCTCTCAGATTTATTGGGAAGCTACTTTCCCACTTACAGTGCATGCTGTTGCAACGCAGGGGCCTTTATGACATTAAAACTGAAAAAATGGGTGTGTGCTGCGCATTACTGTTTCTACAGGATGTTGTATGAGGTGTGTGCATTTTGGGTAAGAAAAATAGATATTTTAAAAATTCTTATGTGGCAGACATTTGTACCAGTGGACTCTGGGAGACTCTAGGGTAAAATTAGTGGTACAACATATGTACTTTGGGGCAGTAAGGGTAGGCTTGTGGGAGGGGACAAAAAAAAAAACCATGCTACCTACCAAAAAGTCAGACACACTCAATGATTCAGCATGCTCCCATTAATGAAAATACATGGTATCAACAAAAAAATTCAAAGCAGAAAATTATTGAGTCTTGAAAGGGATATACTACTTTCATTAGCTAAATTTCAAGGCACAATATACACTTAGAATGAAGTTCCTTATTAATGAGAACCCCATTGTCTTCAAGTTGATTCTGACTCATATGGACCCTATAGGACAGAGTAGAACTGTCCCGTAGGATTTCCAAGGGACACCTGGAGGGTTCGAACTGCTGACCTTTTGGTTAGCAGCCAAACTCTTAACCACTGTGTCACTAGGGCTCCTTATTAATGAAAGTGGATGTAAATTCATAGTGCAAATGCTCTTTGATTTTTTTTTTTTTAATTGTGCTTTAAGTGCAAGTTTACAGCTCAAGTTAGTTTCTCATACAAAGATTTATAGGCACATTGTTATGTGACCCTAGTTGCTCTATCATGTGATAACACACTCCTCCTTTCCACCCCAGATTTCCTATGTCCATTCAACCAGCTCCTGTACCTTTCTGCCTTCTCATTTCACCTCTGGACAGAAGCTGCCCATTTAGTCTCATGTATCTACTTGACTAAGAAGCACACTCTTCACGAAGATCATTTTATATCTTATAGTTCAGTCTAATCTTTGTCTGAAGAGTTGACTTTGGGATGGTTTTAGTTCTGGGTTAACAGAAAGTCTGAGGGCCATGTCATCTGGGATTCATCCAGTCTCAGTCAAACCATTAAGTCTGGTCTTTTTACTAGAATTTGAGTTCTACACCCTCCTTTTCTCCTGCTCCATCAGGGACTCTCTGTTATGTACCCTGTTAGGGTGGTCATTGGTGGCAGCCAGGCACCATCTAGTACTTCTGGTCTCAGGCTGTTGGAGTCCCTGGTTTATGTGGCCCTTTTTGTCTCTTGGGCTAATGTTTTCCCTGTGTCTTCAGTGTTCTTTATTCTCCTTTGCTCCATGTAGGTTGGGACCAACTGAAGCATCTCAAATGGCTGCTCGCTAGCTTTTAAGACCCTAGACGCCGCTCACCAAAGTGGGATGCAGAACATTTTCTTAATAAACTTTGTTATGCCAGTTGACCTAGATATCCCCTGAAATCATGTCCCCCACCCCCCGCCCCTGCTACTCTGTCCCTTGAAGTGTTTGGTTGTAGTCCGGAAACTTCTTAGCTTTTGGTTTAGTCTAGTTGTGCCAACTTCTCCTGTATTGTGTGTTGTCCTTCCCTTCACCTAAGATAATTCTTGTTTACTATCTAGTTAGTGAATTCCCCTCTCCCTCCCTCCTCACCCTCGTAACCATCAAAGAATGTTTTCTGCTGTGTTTAAACATTTTCTTGAGTTCTTATAATAGTGGTCTCCTACTATAGTGCAAATTCTCTTGTTAACTTTGAGTTTCTCAGTTGTTTTTTTTTGTAATATATAATAGCTCTTCTTTGTTTTGACTTCATAATACAAATGATGGGTAGTGGTTGAGGATTTCCACCAGACTGCGAAAGTTTGCAGTCCATCTCTGCCAATATATCTTGGCCTGGGCAATTTGTGTAATTTTTTTGTGCCTCTATTTCCTCATCTTCAAAATGGAGCTGCTGATAATGCCTGTCTCATAGAATAGTTAGGATTAACTGAATTAATACATGCCATTACTTAGTAAGTGCCTGGCCTGTAGTATTAATCAAAAACATTATTCTTACTAAAAACTGGAAAACTGTGCTGCCATTTTCTTGTTTCTTGGTATCTTTGCATTATTAATATTAATCTAAATCTAGGATTTTTTATTGGAATCTTTTTTAAGAGACCTATTTATTTCATGAGGGTTGGTCTAGTTAAGCTAGATAATTGTTATGTGCCCTTGAGTCAGTTCTGACTCATAGCCTTGGTGATAAAAATGACTTTGGAGATTCCATGATAGAATTTTGCAAGACCAACAACTTCTTCATTGCAGATACCCTTCTTTAACAACATAAATGGTGTCTGTACACATGGACCTCACCAGATGGAATACACAAGAATCAAATTGAGTACATCTGTGGAGAGAGACAATGGAGAAGCTCAATATCATAAGCCAGAACAAGGCTTGGGGCCGACTGCGGAACAGACCATCAGATGCACATATGCAAGTTCAAACCGAAGATGAACAAAATTAAAGCAGGTCAATAAGAGCCAAAGTACAACCTTGAGTATATCCTACCTGAATTTAGAGACCATCTCAAGAACAGAGTTGATGCATTGAACACTAATGACTGAAGACCAGACAAGTTGTGGGATAACATCAAGGACATCATCAATAAAAAAAGCGAAAGGTCATTAAAAAGACAGGAAAGAAAGAAAAGACCAGAACGGATGTTAGAAGAGACTCTGAAACTTGCTCTCGAACATAGGACAGCCAAAGCTAAAGAAGAAATAATGAAGTGAAGCTGAACAGAAGATTTCAAAGGATGGCTCAGGATGACAAAATAAAGTATTATAATGAAATGTGCAAAGACCTGGAGTTAGAAAACCAAAAGGGAAGAATGTGCTTGACATTTCTCAAGCTGAAAGAACTGAAGAAAAAATTCAAGCCTCGAGTTGCAATATTGAAGAATTCTATAGGCAGAATATTGAAAGATGCAGGAAACATCAAAAGAAGGTGGAAGGAATACACAGAATCACTGTACCAGAAAGAACTGGTCAATGTTAAACCATTACAGGAGGTAGCATATGATCAAGAGCTGATGGTATTATAGGAAGAAGTCCAAGCTGCACTGAAGGCACTGGCGAAAAACAAGGTTCTAGGAATTGAAAGAATACTAATTGAGATGGTTCAACAAATGGATGCAGCATTGGAGATGCTCATTTGTCTATGCCAAGAAATTTGGAGGACAGCTACCTGGCTGACTAACTGGAAGGTGTCCATATTTGTGCCCATTCCAAAGGCAGGTGATCCAACAAAATGTGGAAATTATCAAACAGTATCATTAATATCACTGTCTTAGGCTAGGTTCTCTAGAGAAGCAAAACCAAAAAAGTATATAAATTTATATATAGAGAGATTTATATCAAGGAAACAGCTCACATGATTGTAGAGGCTAGAACATCCCAAGTCCGTGGTGCAGGGTAGAGGCCTCTACAAATTCACGCAGCCGCAGAAGCTGGCAAACCCAAGGTCGGCAGGTTGGAGAGCAGAGCTCCTGCTCACAGGCTGTGAAGGCTGATGAATTCCAAGATCAGCAGACAAGACTGCAAGGTTTCTTCTGATTCACATAGCTGCAGGGGCTGGCGAATCCAAGATCAGCAGGTCGGGGATCAGGACTCTTGCACACAGGCTGTGAAGATCGATGAATCCCAAGATTGACAGGTAAGCTGCTAGCTCAAGTCCAAAGATCCAGGAGGTGAGACAACAAGAGGCAGCTGCTGGGTCCAGAACAAGCCAAAAGCCTTGGCAAGATGAGCAGGAAGGAAGTAGCCAGTGGAGGGCCAAAAGATGAAGGCTGAGGGGGCGGTGAACTGCCACAGGCCCTGCCCCTATTGATACCACTCAGCGCATCCCATCATGGGGGTGATCACATATCAGATTTCAACAGGGAAGTGATCACAACATTATATAACTGCCAAAACACTGAGAATCATGGCCTAGCCAAGTTGACATGCAATCTTAACCATCACAATCACACACAAGTAAAATTTTGCTGAAGATAATTCTGAAGTGGTTGCAGCAGTACATTGACAGGGAACTGCCAGAAATTCAAGCCAGATTCAGAAGAAGATGTGGAATGTGGGATATCATTGATGATGTTAGATGGATCTTTGGTGAAAGCAGAGAATAGCATAAAGATGTTTACTGGTGTTTTATTGACTATGCAAAGGCCTTCGACTGTATGGATCATAACAAATTACGAATAACATTGCGAAGAATGGGAATTCCAGATCACTTAATTGTGCTCGTGTGGAACCTGTACATAGACTAAGAGGCAGTTTTTCCAGCAGAACAAGGGAATACTGCATGGTTTAGAGTCAGGAAAGGTGTGTGACAGGGTTGTATCCTTTCACCATACTTATTTAATCTGTATGCCCAGCAGAGAATCAGAGAAGCTGGACTATGTGAAGAAGAACATGGCTGGCATCAGGATTGGAGGGAGACTCATTAACAACCTGTGATATGCAGATGACACAGTCTTGCTTGCTGAAAGTGAAGAGGACGTGAAGCACTTACTGATGAAGATCAAAGACCACACCTTCAGTATGGATTACACCTCTAAAGAGGACAAAAATCCTCACAAGAGGACCAATAAGCAACATCATGATAAATGGAGAAAATATTGAAGTTGTCAAGGATTTCATTTTACTTGTGTCTACAAACAACGCCCACTGAAGCAGCAGTCGAAAAAATCAAACAACCAATTGCAATGGGCAAATATGCTGCAAAAGACCTTTCTAAAATATTAAAGAGCAAAAATGTCACTTTAAGGACTAAGGTACACCTGACCCCATCCATGGTATCCTCAATTGCCTCATATGCATGCGGAAGCTGGACAGTGAATAAGGAAGACTGTAGAAGAATTGATGCCTTTGAATTATGGTGTTGATGGAGAATGTTGAGTATACCATGGAATTCCAGAAGAATGAACAGATCTGTCTTGGAAGAAGTACAGCCAGAATGCTCCCTATAAGCGAGGATGGCTTGACTTCATCTTATGTACTTTGGTACTTTGGACATGGTATTGGGAGGGACCAGTCCCTGGAGAAGGACATCGTGTTTGGTAAAGTAGAGGATCAGGGAAAGAGAGGAAGACCCTCAATGAGATGGATTGACGCACTGTCTGCACTGATGGGCTCAAGCATAGCAAAGATTGTGAGGATGGCATAGGACCGGGCAGTGGTTCCTTCTGTAGTACATATGGTCGCTATGAGTTGGAACTGACTCGATGGCACCTATCAACAACATATTATGTGTGCGTATACTGCTTTTCAAAACCCTGGTGGTGCAGTGGTTAAGAAATTGGCTGCTAATCAAAAAGATTGGCAGTTCAAATCCACCAGCCGCTCCTTGGAAACCCTATGGGGCAGTTCTACTCCATCCTCTAGGGTTACTATGAGTCATAATCGACTCGATGGCAACGGTTTTATACTGATTTTCAGTTGTGTATATAGGAGCCCTCCTAGTGCAGTAGTTAAATGCTTGGCTGCTAATAGAAAAGTTGGCCATCTGAACCCAGCAGCCACACCTGGGGAGAAAGATGTGGCAATCTACTTCAGTAAAGATTTACAGCTTCAGAAACCATATGTGGCTGTTTTACTCTGTCCTGTAGGGTCGCTATGTGTCAGAATCGAGTTGGTGGCAATGGGGTTATATATCAGGATAGATATGCATTACATATGATATCTAAATGATATTATATATATTATATCTAATCTATAGCATTTGTACACAGACACATACATGCCGAAACTATATATAAATATACAAGTGTGTGTATATGTGTGTGTGTCTGTGTGTGTTTATATATAATATATATATATGTGTGTGTGTGTATATATATATATGTATATATATATATATGTGTGTGTGTGTATGTATATATAGTATTTACTGAGATCCAGAGATGGATGGACACAAGCTCCTTGACATGAAGCATGCCAAACACTTTGGAATGTTCCCTGTCCAGACTGTAAGGATGGCCAGGCAGTAAGAGTGCCATTCGCCATCCAGGACTTGAATATCCCAACTGCTACTGTCAAACATGAGCAGATGCTCTTGTGCTCTTGGACCTAAGCATTTAGTGCAGAACTCCACATGGTGCTTATATTAGAATATTGGTTTTCATTTTAGTAACTATTCAAACAGATTCCAAGTACACAAATAAAAGATTTGCGTAGTGTGTTAGGAGGACAAAAAGAAACATTAACAATGAGAGGGGTGTGACAATTTTCTTCATGGTAGCCTGCCAGGTGTACAGTGATCAGTTCCATGTTGTTTTGAGCTGTAGAACCCTCATGCTTTATTAACTGTGGTGTTAGGAAAATGGCTCCTGGCAATTTTCCATCATGTCAATTCCCTGAGTATTTACATTAGGAGCAACATTTTTATGATAGGTACCAAAAAAAAAAAAAAAAAAAAAACTCCTCTACATTTTCCCATTAGGCATACAAAATGTTTTCCTTCCTATGAAATACGCTTTAGAAGTATAACTTACTGATGCACATTAGATGTTGGAGACTGGAGAGGTAAAGGGTTCAGTTCAATCTTCTGGCTCATTATTAGCTCTTTCTGTATTTCATTTCTTGATCTGATGTAAGTTCAACTAGGGAATACATAGAACTCTAGTAATGGGTTTTGAGAAAAGAAAAAAACATTGAACAGAAGCTCTCAGAAACTCTTGTGTGGAAAAAATTTGGTAAAGGCAGTTTTCTTTACACTCTCAATAAGATATTTATACAAAAGCATCAGGTACCTTCAGTAATGAAAGACATTGTTCATATTTTGATCAATACCTCCCAAATGATGCATAGTTCAGACTGAATGGGACATTACATTAATTTTTCTTCACCAAATTGAGTGACTTGATGCTATTTCAGATGATAAATCTAGAGGCTAGGGTTATACAAAGATAGTCTTTTAGTAATATGCATGTCAAGGACTAATTGATAAGGTTCTATTTAGTTCCCTTAAAGGAAAATTAACTTCATGTTAGTGTCATAATTTAGTAAAATAGTACATTATTACCATATTTACTTTTTCTATTATTCCTTTTTTTTTTTTTTTAACTTACTTTTCTCTTTATTTTCTCTCTGCCTTCATTACCCCAAATGCTCTGAGAGATCTCCCTAGGAACCTTTAAAAATTCACAGTGAATTTCAGTATCTCAGCTTACAGTACTAGCTCTCTGAAAATCCATCTATTACCTAGATGCCAGTTAATATTAGGTAATACTTTGTACTGAAATATGAAGTGATTAAAAAAAAAAAAAATCCACTACTGGGTATCAGTGATTTTTTTTCTGAGGGACTTCAGCTAGTATTTGAAATTAATGCTAGACAGTTTTAGGCTAAGAACTCAACATTACTTCCTTTGAATTATATGTTTTTTTGTTGTTTGTTGTTGTTGTTGAATAATCTGTACACCACTAGCACAGTTTATGCTAAGAGGAACTGGCCTTAAGGCACAATGAATTTTTGTTTCCACTTACCAAATTTACATAAATAATTTCTTTTGGCAGTAACCACTTTGTACTCAGACTGTCTAAAGTGCATACGATTTTGGAAATAAATTTTACTGACAACTACAAATTTTAAGAGTTAAGAATGCTCATCTATAAGTAGTACTATTTTCATACTGTCTTCTACTGGAAGTATGTATCTGTCAATTTAAAAGTGTCAAAAACTACCCGAAATCTCAAAAATGATTCCCAGCTACCTCAGACTTTTAAAACAAGGAAGTCTGTTGAGTTCCATGCTGTGGGACGGGCCTGCTCTAGCAACTGACATTCACTAAGTGTCTGATTAATGAGTACTTCTAAGAGAGTATTGTTATGTGGTTTTTTTTTCCCTTCAAATAATGACTGATACATATGATTAGGCTTTGTGTTATCTGTGTAAAGATTTTATAATTTGTTTTGAAAATCTATGAAGAATGATATTGAAAGGCAAGTTAGTATTCTTTGAAAGCATTAATAAAAAATTTAACTACCGGAGTGTATATTATCTGTGTTTTATAAATTTACCTAAGATATTCACAGACACTGCTGCCTCATCTCTTCTTTCTGGATGGCTCACTACTCTTGACTGATGTAATGTCACATGCTCCTGGTTTTTTTCACCTCTCTCATGACAGAACATTCTCAATATCCTTTGTGGCCTCTGCTCCCTTTGCCCCTATTCCTCTATCTCTTAAATCTCAGTGCTCAGACATCTTAGTCCTCTTGTACTCAGTATTGTTCAGAGTCTCCTACTACCTATGTGTTGATGACTTCGTGGATCTATTTCCCCAGCCCAGACTTCTCCCCAATGCATCTGACCTCTATAGTCAGCCTCTCACTAGACATCTCTATTTGAATGTTCCAGAGGCACCTCAAACTCAGCATGTGCAAAACAAGACTTGTTACTGTATGCTTCAGCCATGTTGCTGTAGTATTTTTTTCCTGAAAATACCATATTCTCTCTGTTTTCTTTGCACATACTACTGCCATGGCTTGATGCTGCAGTCTCGAGGCAGAATTTCTTCTTCTCTGAGAATCCTCAGTTTTACTCTTAAGGCCTTTTACTTTGGAGCCCTGGTGACGTGGTGGTTAAGAACTCGGCTGTTAACCAAAACGTCAGCAGTGCAAATCCGCCTGCTGCTCCTTGGAAACCCTATGGGGTCAGTTCTACTCTGTCCTATAGGGTCGCTATGAGTTGGAATCGACTTGATGGCAACGGGTTTGGTTTTTTATTTTGGTTTTCGGGTTAGGTATTATTCACCCAGCAGATCTCAGAATTGATTTTTTTTCTGGAAGCATTCCTTGATTCTTATGTCAAGGGTAGGGTTATTTTTTATACAGTAATGATAGTGATAAAAGTAAACAATATAGTGATGATGGTGATGCTGATAATGATAACTGTGTTAGTTTTCTTTGCTGCTGTAACAAATTATCACAGACTTAATGGCTTAAAGCAACACAAATTTATTATCTTGTTGTTATGGAGGTCAGAAATCCAAAATGGATTTTGCTAGGTGTCTTAGATATCTAGTGCTACTCCAAAAGAAATACCACGAATGGGTAGCTTTAACAAACAGAAATTTATTTTATCATAGTTTAAGAAGCTAGAAGTCCAAATTCAGGGCACCAGTTCTAGGAGAAGGCTTTCTTTCTCTGTGGGCTCTGAGAGAAAGTCCTTGTCCCTTTTTAACTTCTGTTCCTTAGCAATCTTCATGTGGCGTATATCTTCCCCTCCATTTGTGCTCGCTTCTCTGTACATAATCTGCTCTTTTTATATCTCAAAGGTGATTGGCTTAAGACACACTCTACATTGATACGGCCTCATTAACATACCAAAGGAGAGCCTATTTCCAAGTGGATTTAAACCCACAAATATCCAATTGCCACCAAGTCAATTCTGACTCATAGTAGGAATCTATAGGACCTATATACGACAGAGTAGAACTCCATAGGGTTTTCAAGGAGCGGCTGGTGGATTTTAACTGCTGACCTCTTGGTTAGCAGCCAAGCTCTTAACCACTGGTCCACTAGGGCAACACATATTTTCTGGGGAGACAATTCAATCCAGGGCTGTGTTCCTTTCTGGAGGCTCTAAGGTGATATCTATTTCTTGCCTTTTCCACTTCCTAGAAGTTGCCCACATTTTTTGGCACCTGGTCCCCTTCCATTTTCAAAGCTAGCAATGGCCAGTGAAGTCTTTCTCACGTTGTATACATTGACCCTGACTTTTCTGCCTCCTGCTTTAACTTTCAGGGAGGAGCCCTGGTTGCACAATGGTTCAGTGCTACAGCTGTTAACCAAAAGATCAGCAGTTTGAATCCACCTTGGAAACCCTATGGGGTAGTTCTACTCTGTCCTATAGGCTCACTATGAGTCAGAATTGACTCAACAGCAGGGTTTTTTTTTTTTTTTTTTTTTTTGTGATTACATTGAGTCTACCTAAATAATTCAGGACAATCTCTTTCTTTTAAAATTAGAATATTAGAACCTTAAGTCCATCTGCAATCTTATCTATCCTTTGCCATGCAACCTAACATATTCACTGATGCTAGGAATTAGGACATAGACGTCTTTGGGGGACCATTATTTGGCTTACCACAGTAGCCAATAGTTATTGGTAACTTACCACATGCTAGGCACTGTTCTAAGCACCTTGCATGTATAACTCATATAGTTGTCAAGCACCGTGAAGGGTCTGAGATTTTACCTCACCCTACCTGCAAGTTTAACAAGTCAGCATGACATAATTTCACTGATGCTGGCAGAAGGCACAACACTCTCGAATTAGAGACAAAAGACTTAATTGCCACAGCAATAACAGTAGTTGGAGTATCAACTTCTTTTTTTGTTTGTTTTCTGATGCTTGTTCTCTGAGCCTCATTTTCCAAGGGTGAAACAAAAAGGGCTAGGTGAAACATGAGCATGTTATGGATTACATTACAGGTGAGGAACTCTGAGCTGAGGATTTTCGATTCTTTTATATGTGGTGGTAGTCATGCCTGCCCTTTGCTCCAGGCACTATTTTTATTTTTGCTGTGTGATCATGCTTAAAAAGCTGGTCTGGCACAAAAAGTAGCCAGTGTCTGTGCTCTCACGTGTACAGAGTTGTGTTCCAACAATAGCTGTCACAGTTATCCTGTGAAGTGGTCGCTATTATAATCATGTCCATTTTGCAGGTGAGGACAATGAGGGACAGAGAGGATAAGTAACATGTTCTAGGTCACATATCTAGTAAGTAGCAGAATTGAGTTTTGAATCTAGACTGCCTGGCTTCAGAACCCATGTTCTTAATCTCTGTTCTGTGGGGCATGCATTATACCACGTGCTCATCATAGCATATGCACTCTTCTGGAATTGTCTTCACATGTGTCTATAATACACATGGTTTTTAACTGGTCTGTATCCACCACTCATTTTTAAGCTCCATGAGGGTCTACAGGGACTGTATCTTTATTGCTTAAGGTTTACATATCTACCCAGATCAGTCTGGCCTAGATTAGGTAATGAATACATATTTATGGATTAAATGAAATATGTATTATTGTAAATGGAACCTTAATAGAAAGACGCCTTTATTTCCAACCTGCAATCACTTACATTAAAGCAAATCTTTGTTACATAACAACATTAGTCAACTGTGTGACTGGTGATGGGGGTCATTTAGCGTGTTTGTTATATTTATGCCTAATTGTGTCCAGTAAGACAAAGACTGTGAGAGTTTGGAAAGTGCTAGAAAGAAGAGGAACAATATGATGATGGAAATTAAAGTTGAGATAATTTAAAAAATTAAAGGGGTGAGAAAATGACAGATGTTCCCTGGGCACATGGGATAACTCCTCTGGCACGGGCATTATTTTGAAAGGACAGAGGAAATCGGCAACACATGAAAAGTGTTCCTCCTTTGCAATTGACGGTAATCAGCAAGTGTCAAGGAAAAGTAGTTGCAGAAATGAAAACCATAAAAACCAAAAACAAACAAAAATCTTTTGAGTGTCTGGCAGGAGGATCAACAAGAACATTAACTGCCTATTATGGCCTACTGCTAATTCATTCAGGAGAATGCTAGTGGTTTGAGAACGTGAAAGCTAAGCTTGTAAACTCAAGTGCTGCTGCAGAGAATTCTGTTACAGGCCAAAATGTGTAGATGAAACTAGTCTTCTCTTGAAGGAAAGATGCCCCCATAGGAAGTCCGTCAGGAGAAAAGTATGTATAGGTTTAAACTCGATGAACCAAGTCACTCTTAAATTTGTTGGGAATGCATCTGGGGATAGCAAAGCTTAAACTCTTCTTTGTCAAATGAACTTAAAAACAGTCATCCAGAACCTATCCTGTTTGTGAGGAGAAAAACTTTAGAGTGTGTACTTGGAAGGAAGAAAAAGAATGGTTGTTGTCAGATTACAAATATTTGTAATTGTGACACCTATGAATTTTACCTGCTTACTCTTACTGTTGCAAATGCAGTTTATATTTTTACTAGCCGTATATGCTAAAGTTCAGAGCAATGAGTTTTATTTTTTTATACTTAAGCAAAACACATATGTAAATAGTATCTTGAACAAGGGCCAGTCATGGCATAAGCAAAATACAACATTTTTTTTTTTTTTAACCTGCCATAGGGTCACTATGTGTAGAAACCAACTTGACAGCCCCTAAGGACAACAACAATACCTTTAACATTTATTTAGTGCCCCTGAATGATAATAAAGGCATGTCCTATGATGTTTTTTTGGTCTCGTTCTTAGTTAGGTCCTATGTTGCTTTAACTCATAAAATACATTTTCTATTCAGAAATCAAAGCATTAACAAACACGTTCATTCAAAGCCAAAACTCTCCCTCCTTTCTCAAGATAAGGACTGTGATGCATTCTATTCTCTTAGGTGGGGTATAATTGGGAGAGTACCCACATAATGATAATTAACACTAGTGTATCATATGTTTTGTGCCTAGGGCTAAGTGCTTTACATAGAGTACCTCATTTGATCCTTACACCAACCTGCCAGCAAGTACTGTTATTACCCCCATTTTATCAGTGAGGAACTGGTAGCTGAGAGAAGTTGAGCAATTTGTTCAAGTTCCCAAAGCTAGTAAGTGGTAGACCTGGCTTTGGATCCCAGACACTGGATTCTAGAGCTCGAAACGTTAACAATTATGCTCACTGCCCTTTGCAAAGAAGGCCCGAGTAGCAGAGCTGGAAAGATAACTTGCATTGTGATTGAGATGCTACTATGTTATAGCATAGAAGACAGTTTTGTTGTTGTTATTGTTGTTAGATGCCAATGAATCAGTCCCCAGATCATGGTGACCCCATGCACAATGGAAAAAAAGAAAAAGAGGCTGCTAAATGCTGCCTGGTCCTGGTACTGCCCCATGATTGATTGAGGATCAGACCATTGCAATCCACAGGGTTTTCATTGGTTGATTTTTTTGGCAGAAGATCGCCAGGCCTTTCTTCCTAGTCTGTCTTAGTCTGGAAGTTCCTCTGAAACCTGCTCAGCATCTCAGCAACATGCAAGCCCCCACTTACAGATGGGTGGTGGTTGAGCATGAGGTACATTGGCCCAAAATTGAGCCTGTGTTTCCTGCATGGAAGGTAATAATTCTATCACTGAACCACTACTGCCCCCCGTGGAGGATGGTATGCAGCATGAAATTTAAAGGGTGAAGTGAGTCAGGTAATTGAAGTAGACTTAGCTCAGAAGCCTAAGGATTTGAGTTAAGATGTATTGAGGTTGGAAGGACCGGGACAAGCAGTCTAGGACCTGTCTGTGAGTGTGTAGCGAGTACATCTGTATGATACTTAGTATAGCAGCAGAGAGGTGATTTAAAGGCGCAGTGGAGCACTTCACATGACAAAGAGTTAAACCATGGAATTGATGACCAAACCTGGTAATCTATGTAGAACTAAATGCCCTTTTCTGGATGGGTATTGGTAATGGTTATACATGTGTTTGGTTTATAATAGCAGAGAAAACTATAGCTATATTCATTGTGACTTGTCTTGACAACACACATTAGTCATTCATTTAACAATTAATTTTTGAGCACCACACATGTGCTTGGTGTTATTCTGGGCACTGTAGACAAGGCAAGTGAGATAAAAAGTACCCTGCCTGCATGGAGCTTAAAGGTCAGTTGCGTTGGCATTTCATCTCCTCAGAGAGACTTTTCTTGGTCACTCAATCTAAAGTATCTTCCCCACCACACTGTTACTCCTTAGTATACTCCTGTATTATTTTCATAGCTCCAGTCACTATCTTGGAGCATCAATCACTAGCTCATATTTTTTTGTTTATCTGTTTGTGTATTATTTGGTTCACTGCCCTTCCCCAACCCTCTCCCTGCCCCACTCCAAGCTGGAGTGTGAGCTCTGTGAGAGCAGGATCCTTGTCGGTCTTATTCTTTGTTATATCCCTAGAGCCTGAAGAGAATAAGGACTCAACAAACTTAGTTGAATGAATGAATGGCATTAAGCGTACAGGGAAAATCAGAAAAACCAGCGACCCCCATGGAAAAAAACAGACTTTTCTGTTCTGAGACCGTAACTTCTGGCATAGTGGCAGTCTAGATTTCCTGAGAAGCAATTTACATACCCAGGACATGAAGGAATTGGCTGCTGAGGTGATTTAGCTGGAGGCAATACTTCCTTCCTTGGAATTAAGCCCCTTGTCTTCCAAGATCTTCTGTCCTTTTTCAGCTCAAGATTGAAGCCTGGGACACTGGGTTTCTGATCCTAGCAAGGATGCTCTTACTAGTCTAAAATATTTATATTAATAAATAGATTACAAATCTAAACTGAATTAATATGATTGGGTGTAGGTGACTGTAAGGCAGAACTTGGCTGGTGAAGAAATATTGCTGAGGAGTCAGGACCCTATGGAGTTCAGTTTAAGCAAAAGGGCAAGTGTCAAGAGACAAGTATCTGAGGTCACATGCCTAGATGGTATCTCCTCTACTTCTGTCACTCTTGGCTGGGGCATTGAGTGTGAGCTTGATGATGCAGCAAAGAATATCTGAGCTGGACAATACCAGGCTCTTTTACCATGGAATCAGGGCTTAGATGAGCCTAAAGGTAAGAGTGAATGCATCTGATTCTAGACTGACAAACTATGATGCTTTGTGAGCTCAGAATCTGACTGTAGCAGAGAGGAGAGGTCTGGTACAGCATAAAGTTGTTGTTAGTGGTTACTTGATTACGTAGACTGTATTAGATAAGAGTAGTAGTATTGAGATAAGAGTACAGTATTCTCTTGATTGAGCTGAAATTATTTTCATTAGAAGGCCCAATGCCTTTGACTCTGTAGATTTCTGTTGCATTTGGTTTCCTTGACTTTCTGAAACTTATTAGGATGGGCCCATCAATAATAGTGCCAATATTTCTGGCCACCTATAACATTGGGCCCAAAAATGAACTGTGATGAGTAGATGTGACCAGCATTTACGATAGTCTATATTCTAGATTACGAAGTTATGTATCTGAAGAGTAAATTATAGTAACACTGCAGATAATGATGGAGACTGAATTTTGGTGTGACTGTACTTTTAGACAAACCCTTTGGTGATTCTTTGGGCCTTTCCACATAGCTACTGGGTTCCTCCCAGCATGATGTTCTCAGGGTAGTGGAACTTCCTTTATGGAGGCTGACTCTCGCCAGAGTACAAGTGTGGATGCTGCAAGTATTTCTTAATACTTAGGCCAGATTAAAGTGGGGTGGAGGGTGCCTACTCCAGAAGGCATAGTTCATTGAGGGCCTATCAGATAACAGTCTGCTAAAAGGTGCTTGAATATTTTCATCAAGAGCTCAAAGAGAGCTTCTGGGCATGTGGGCGTTTGAGGGGATGAAAATACTCAAAGACAGCAAGTAGCAGAATGAGAAAAAATACATACACATGTAGAAGCCATAGATGGAAATCCTGAGAACATCGATTTTCAAAAGTTAGAGAATGACAAAAAAAAAAAGGAAAGACAAAACAAATAGAACAACAAGGACTAATATAGAGAAGTGGAGGAAAAACATGAATATACTGTTATTACAGACCCTAAAGTATGATAATTCTCATCGATAGCGAAAAAGGTAAGAGCTGAGAAGTGTCTGTGAGAGTTGGTGACATGAGTCAGCCAGAGCTGTTTCAACATCTTGTTAAGGGTAGAAGGCGAATTGTAGTGGGTTGAGGGTGAGTCGAAAGGGAACAGGTACAGAGAGTAAAATTTTTATGTAAATTTGTTATCACATTCACCAGTCGTATAAATTGGGTTTTTTCAGAAGAATAGAACCCATGTTATACATGTAAATATGTAGGTATATATTTAAAGGAATTGGGTTACACAGTTGTAGGGACTGGCAAATCTGAAATCTGTAGGGCAGTTTGGCAGGCTGTAGTCTCAGGCAGGAGTTGATGCTGCAGTGTTAAGGCAGAATTTCTTCTTCTCTGGGAATCTTCAGTTTTAAGGCCTTTTACCTTATTGGATGAGGCCCATCCACATCTTTGAGGGTAATCTTCTTTACTGAAAGTCAATTGTTTATAGATGTTAACTACGTCTACAAAATACTTTCACAGCAACACCTAGATTAGTGTTTGATTGAATAACTGGGTGCAAGAGCTAGTTGACACATAAAACTAACCATAATACTAGTATACCATGAACATTTCCTATTGGCCTATGTTTCTCAGACTGTGGTAATTAAATGTTTGGAATCAGACTACTATGCATAATTTTACACAGGATCTTCTTTGAATTTCCAAGTAAATTAGATTCTAAAACATTTGCATTCTCTCACTTCTGTTTTTGAGGCATATTAACAGGATAAGTTGCACATTTTAATGGATATAGCCTCATGACAAATTAATTTTGCAAAAATTAAAATAGTTTCATTCATTGTGTATAAATGTTATCTTCTTGAAAAAGGAACAAAAGAATATTTTAGTTACTGACCCAAGGTTTTTTTTCAAACAGCTTTTTCGAGGTATAAAAAAACAAAAAAACAAACCCTTTGCCATGAAGTCAATTCCGACTCATAGCAACCCTATAGAACAGAGTAGAACTGCCCCACAGGGTTTTCAAGGAGCGGCTGGTGGATTCCAACTGCCGACCTTTATGGTTAGCAGCCTGAACTCTTAACCACTTTGCAACCAAGGCTCCTTATTGAGGCATAGTGATATACAATAAACTGTACATATTTAAGGTGTACAATTTGGTAAGTTTTAATATATGTATATATGCATATACGTATCATAATTAAGATAGTGACCATATCTGTTACCCTCAAAGTTTTCTATTGCTTCCTTGTAATCCCCCCTCCATTCCTTTTTCTCAGGCAATTACTGATCTTTTATTATTATAGATTAGTTTGCATTTTCTAGAATTTTATATAAATGAAATCATACAGCATATATTCTTTTTTTTTTTTTTTTGCTACAACTGTCTTGAGATTCATCTATGTTATTGCATATATGGACAGTTCAATTGTGTTTATTGCTGAGTAGTATATTATTGAATGGATATATCACACTTTGTTTATCCATTCACCTGTTAATAGACATTTGGGTTGTTTCCAGTTTTGGGCTATTACAAATAAAGCTTCTATGAACAGTCATCTACAAGTTTTTTGTATGGATATATGCTTGATGCTAACTAAAGGGTCGGCAGTTCATATCCACTCTGCGTGCATTGGATACTCTATGGGGGCGGTTCTACCCTGCCCTATGGGGTTGCTGTGAGTTGGAATCGACTCGACGGCAACGGGTTTGGTTTTGGGTTTTGTATGCTTGGTGCAGGTATTCTTAAGTTATAAAAGTATCACATGAGATTCCTTAAGTTTTAAAGGTGTAGAGCAGAGACACAGTTAAAACTACCTCACTGTAGTTGTTTGAACAAAGTCAAAATTTCTTCATTTCTTTGTTAAATGGTTATTAGATGTATAGTAGGACAACCTAAGCTTCAGTTTCTTGTCTTTTTTTTTTTCTTTCCTCTATCAGTTCCCCCATGTCTGTTACAAAGCCTCTCTGAGCCTCAGAGGCTGTCCCTGTAATCCTGATACCTCTCTTTTACTCTGCTCCTCAATCACTTCATCTGAATTCCAGTTGCATTTGCTAAGGGTTCTTATCTGGCTGTTATATAGCTTTGTTACCTAGGCCTGACTTCTGTGTCTTCATATCTCTGGATACCAACATGTCACCACCAGCTGTCTGCTTTGATTACCATTACCTGATTTCTTTGCCACCAACCTTCATCTGCCCCCCCCCCCCAATCAAACCTGCTTGTGCTGCTAGTCAGGGTTTTTCTATCTTATGTCCAACTCCTGAGCATACTTTCTTCTTTATTCCAAACTCTTAGACTATACCTGGCCCTTATGTCTGGAGTCTTCTCTGTGGCATTTGAGCCAATCTAAATTCCAGTATATAGACTGATCTGCTCACTTAATCTTGAGAACCTGACTTCTCTCAGCTCTTGGAGAACCACAGCATACAGAAGCACCTCCACTTTGTAACAGACTGGGTTCCAAAAGGCAGCTCATTAGTCCAGGAGTTCCTACAAGCAAATAACACTAGACATGCAACTTCTGTTGCCATCTGCTGGTGGAAGGCAGAGTTGATGCAATGTTGTTCTGTTGCCTAGTTTGTTCCTATTTAGGCAAGTTCTTAAGTTAAAATCTTAAGTAGAAGAACGTTTATTTGTTATGGACTGTCAATTTGTACCAATTCTCTGATTTGTATTCCTCTATTATATATACTTCAGTCACACTCATTTTCTTTCTGTTTGTCCAACATACTAGTCTCATTTCCACCTTTGTACTTGCCATCCACTCTTCCTAGAACGCACTTCCACAGATTTTCAAACAGCTAACTTCTATGATCATTCAAACCTCAGGTGAAATGTGATTTCCTTAGAAAGGTCTGCCTTGAATACATTACACCCATCCCACCAATCACTGTCTTACTCTATTATATTTTCTTAGTAGTATTTATTACTTGCTAAATTTCTTTCCCATCACCTGTCTGTCAGTTTGTTAGCATGTATGTTGCTGTGATGTTAGAAGCTATGCTGCTGGTATTTCAGATACCAGCAGGGTCACCCATGGTGGACAGGTTACGGTGGAGCTTCAAGACTGAGACAGACTAGGAAGAAAGGCTTGGTGATCTTTATCTGAAAATTAACCAATAAAAACCCTATGAATCACAACAGAATTTTATGTGATGTAGTGCTGGAAGATGAGTCCACTAGACTGGAAGGCACTCAGAATGCACAATGGTCACAACAGTGGACTTGAGCATACCAACAACTGTGAAGGTGGCATAGGGCCAGGCAACATTTTGTTCTGTTGTACATGGAATCACCATGAATCAGAGCTGAGTCAACAGCAACTAATAACAACAACAACATGTTCTCTTTTCTCAACATATTTTTCAGATTATTGATGTCGATACACATAGTGCTAGAATCTAGTGGTGAGATCAAGTGGTGAGATCATTTATTTCAATTGCTGTATAATATTCCTTTAGATGACCATTTCACAGTTTCTTTGTTCATTATCCTGATAAAAGGCATTTGGTTTCCAATTTTCATGCTTACAAAGAATACTGCAATGGAAATGCTTATAAAAATGTCCTTGATATTCTAGGGAGTTACACTAGGGTTTATGTCAAGAAGTAGATCTTCTGTCTGAGCCAGAGACTAAGAACACTATGGCATTGTGATTAAGAGTACTGGTGCTGGAGCCAGGCTGCCTGGGTTCAAATCCCTACCCTGCCACTCACTAGCTTTCCCACAAAGCAATGGGCACAGCTATTTTCAGCCTCTTTTCATGAACATGTACATCCCATCTCAACCCTTGGCATCAAGCAGTCAGCTTGGCTTAGGTTCTCCTGGCTCTGGTGAAGCCTGTTGGAGCCAGTTCCCAGCTACCACTGCTTGCTCCTGCAGCCAGAAACCAGCAGGCCTATGGCTTCACACTCAATCACCACTTTGCATTTCTGTACCATTTCTGGTCCATGGAGAAGTTTATTTTTGAGCCTGGAGGTGTTTTTTAGTTTTCTCTTTTAGTATTTTACTTATCATCTCTATATGTTTGGAGCAGAGGGAGTACCTAAAAGCATGAACTTACTGTGGCACCTTAACCAAAAGTTGATAATACCTCTATGACCTAAAGTAAGCACAAATCTTAGAATTCTTTAATCATAGATTTTTGGTGCTGGATGGAATTTTAGAGATAATTAAGGCCGATAACACTGTTTTATAGGTGAGGGCATTGCAGTCTCGAGAAATTAAGTGCATTTACCAGTGTCACATATCTAGTTAATGGTAGAGGCAGGACCAGAACCAAAGCTTGGGGTTACCGCAGTACTCCTTTTGCCGCTATATCTACTGTCATATTTTTCTCTACAAACTGTATTTATATATAATATTTTTAACAGAACCCAAAAGTAAATTAGAATTTAAACAATTAGAAAATGACAACGGCATTTTAAAACTGATATGAAGTGTTTACTCTTGGAAAATATTGAGATAAGAGTACAGTATTCACTTGATTGAGCTGAAATTATTTTCATTAGAAGGCCCAATGCCTTTGACTCTGTAGATTTCTGTTGCACTTGGTTTCCTTGACTTTCTGAAACTTATTAGGATGGGCCCATCAATAATAGTGCCAATATTTCTGGCCACCTATAACATTGGGCCTGAAAATGAACTGTGATGAATAGATGTGACCAGCATTTACAATGATAGCCTATATTTCTGCTGTCATGTAGAAATGGCAGGTAGTTTAATTTAGGAAGAAAAAAAAAGTTACTGAGATGGAGCAAATATTCCTCCTAATTAGGATTTCTGGATTTATTTCAGGATATGGGTTTAGAATCTGCTATCTTTATTAAAGCCTTTGGAACTGTTTTTTATTTTATTTCTAGATCTTTTAGCTGTGCCTAAGCATCCGTATGCTGCTATGGAGAACTGGGGACTAAGTATTTTTGTGGAACAAAGAATACTACTGGATCCCAGTGTTTCATCTATTTCTTATTTGCTGGATGTCACCATGGTCATTGCTCATGAGATATGTCACCAGGTATGAGAAAAGGATCAGGTGTAAGTATAATGTACAAATGATTAAGAATGTAGAATGATTTCAGATACTTAGATTAGGACCTAAATTATTATCCTACCAGTTATGTTTTAAGTATATACAGAGCACTGCATAGTTCTTTCTAGAAGATTCGTAATTTTTCCCGGATGATAGTGTAAACAAAAGTAAACACACTGATTGTATTGAATAAGCAACTGTCATTCAGTTTAGTTGAGGAGTGAGATGGCTCTGCCACTTAGCAGCTTCTTTGGAGACCCTATCCGGTCACTCTTCTTGTCAACCTTGCTTTATTTTCTTGTGATTATTGGTGGGTATATATGGTAAGTGCAGTGATAGCAATGATTTATTGCATTGCTCCAAGATGCAGCTGAGTTTTGTGTACCTGTCAAAATTTTGTTTTTGCTGAAATCAATTTGCTATTCCCCTTTTCCCATCACACAGACACTTAGGAAGTCTTTCACTAATGCCGCTGTAGACCTTTTGTTCTCAAATGATTGATAATTTTGTCTCGGCATGTTTAGAAATTCATATGTAAATTAGTCAACTTTGTAGTAAAGCTAAGATCAAATTAATTTCATTTTGATTTTATGTATGTTCTTAAAATGAGTGGAAGATATAACAGAGATTTTGCAGGACTTATTTGAATCTTGATTTTATTAAAAAAAAAAAAGCTGAAAACAGATGTTCATGCTAGAAAAAAGTAATACTTGCCCTGATTACCAATAACTATGTATAGTCTTTAAATTAAAACACCAGAAATCTTATTGTGCTTCAATATGATTTCAATTTGTTATAAACCTAAAACCTTTTCTAAAAAGCTAGAAAAACTCAAAAAAGAGTGATATGGAAAATGCTGTCAGTGATAGATGAACTTCTAAGCGCTAATAAATGAATACTGACTGATAAATTGATACAGGCTATATGATCATTTACCTAAATATCAGCCTTTTGCAGTGAACCTGTGATAGAAAGGTGTTTATACTCATCATGCTGGCCAGGTTGGGTATGTACTCCTCCTTACTCAGAGACTTAAGGGGAGTCATTACAGAGATAATCAGTGTCACTCTTCTGTGCTGAGGAGACTGGTTTTTTACCTAAACATATAATTCTTTGCAGAAAAAGCAGTTTTTATTTGAATGTTCCTATAAATGACAAGTTAGATACATAGTTCTGTAGAAAGAAGACCACCCTGAAAATGTTATAATTCATCAATCTGGATTTCATTTGTTCCACGTTCTACGTTACTTCTGAGTTACAACTTAGTGGTGCTACATTATTTAGCATGAAGGAATGAACCGGAAACTAGGAGAAACATCTATAATACTTTTCACTATCATTGCTAAATTATTTTCTGTGCTACTCTCCCTTCCCACTAATTATTGTCTTAATTCTTAAGATAGACTTAATTTAAAGGTGGAATATGCATTTTTGATAAAGAGTAAAGATTATTTTAAATACCCTATATTTTGTGGTTGTCAATAAGCTCAGACCGCTCTCTTATTTGTATTTCTGTTAGAGATCTTCTCGGGTAAGTTATTCTCATTTTGGATACTGAAACGCTCAGTCACCAAACTCTTTATTGTGGTTCTTAAAGCTGTTCATGATCTGGCTCTTGTTCACCCTGTGGAACCCTTCACCTGGCTCTGCAGTCCTGCTGCATTGCTACCACGTTGGCCTTTCCATTTTTAAATAGCCCATTTCCACCTTAGGGCCTTTCTCACTAACAGTTACATCTACCTGGAATCCTCTTGCCCAAGGCTTTCTCATGGCTGGCTCCTTCTTATCATCAAAGTCTGAGCTCTAAAGTCACCTGCTTAGAGAGAACTTTTTTGGTTTTATAATCTAAAATGAACCCCTCCCCCCATCATATTCTATCTCACTTTATTATAATCTGAAATGATGTTGCTCATTTACTTATTTATTTTTTGTCTGTCTCATCCCACCCCACCCCCAATAAAATGTCAGCTGCGTGAGAAGGGACATTATCTGACTTTTCACCATTGAATTAAAAAAAATATTTAGAATAGCAACCGGCATTTAATTCTTTTTTAATGAAAAAAGGATTTCTTCAATCTTTTGCTGAACTAAGCAAGGGATTCAGAATAATGCATCGTGATCTAATCGAAACACCGACTAAAATTACATTGTTTTTCATGAAGGGATCTTAAATAAAGATTTTTATGGCCCAATCCCTCATTATCATAGAATCATGGAGAGTCAGGTGTGGAATACCTTAAAAGCCCTTAGTTCCATCAATGAGCTGATGTCTTCTGTGAATATTTTCTGCCACTAGAAAGTGATGCTTCAGTACCTCCTGTGATGAGTCGTTCACTGTCTCCCGAGGCAGTGTTTTCCATCTTCAGCCATCTCAGCTTGCTAGAGGGTTTTCTGTATTTTCAGCAGACATCTACCCATCCAAACTTCCATCCATTAGTCCTGGTTTGTCCCTTGAGGGACCAGAAGAAACAAGCTTTTTCCTCATCCGCATAATAGGCCTTTAAATGTTTGAAGATGACTGTCATCTGTTTTTTTCTCCTTAGTCCTTTCTTCTTCAGCTTAAATATTTTTTGTGTGTGTTCCTTGATCATTTTTCTTGTTCTTCTCTGAATGCATTTATAAAAAAACTAGTGTAGTCCAAGTAGTCGAATAAATCAATATAGTCTTGCCACAACACATTTTAAGATCAAAAAATCAATTGGGGAATGAATTCCAGTTATGATAAGTGTAGTTTAATACATTTAATTTTAGATAAAATAGTTCTGGAACAGATTTAATTATATCCAATGCTGGTTCATTTTGTCACTGCAGTGGTTTGGTGACCTTGTGACTCCTGTGTGGTGGGAAGACGTCTGGCTGAAGGAAGGTTTTGCTCACTATTTTGAATTTGTTGGCACAGACTACCTCTACCCTGGCTGGAACATGGTAAGTGCACTTGTCTTTAATTGTATGGAACTTTCAGTGAAAGGCTGATCTGGTGTTGCTTTAGGGTTATGTTATGAACAGAGGTGACTGAAAATACCAACTGATACATGAAAGAATTACATGTTCAGTAAAGAAAAAGTAATCAGAAATTTAAATGATAGTATTCCAAAAGAGTTACCTTTTATTAGCAATGAAATAGAGTCTGGTTTCTTATACATTGATTTAAAAATGCTACAACTTTTCCATGAGGAAATATTTTTCATTGTGTTATTTGATAATAAAGTATCTTTTAAAATAGAGAAGGTTAACAGTAACTGATAAATGATATTCTAGATGTATATAATATTTCAATATATAGAGAAATGAGAGCTTAACATTTCTTCTATGTGATGACAAAAAATTAGCTAAAGTATTTGATGCATTATTGTTGGAGATAGATATGATTAGGATTAAATGACTTAATAAGAGGTCATTAGCTTTATTTATGAAGAGCTGTGTACATTATACTCATATTCTAGGAAATATACTTGTACATTTGTACTTGAAGTAGGA
The DNA here is from genome assembly GCA_030035585.1 of Dugong dugon. NCBI lineage: Eukaryota > Metazoa > Chordata > Mammalia > Sirenia > Dugongidae > Dugong > Dugong dugon. The sequence continues at coordinate 28,827,376 of CM057465.1, forward strand.
TTTGTTGTCCTTTAAGCAATGATGTTCTAGAATATTCCAGAAGAAAAAAACAGAATAAATTGCTTTTATTAAATGGCAGTGTTATTAATAAATTCTACCCAAGGTATATACTGGTTTGCAACTCAAATTTTAAACTTATTTTAAGTGGTACTATGTAAAAATTGCAAAGTACCAACAGTTAACCAATTTACAAAAGCTCAAATTTCATCTGTGATATATCATAGGAGGTAATATATAGTTTTTTTATAAATTATGAATAATAAGTGATTATCTAATTGCATGTCATTATTCCAAGTACTGTGTGAAGAGAATGTAAACCAAGGTGAAATACAAAGTCGTCTGAAAGTCATGAGGTAACTTCTTTACCGTAAATTCAACTGACTCCTGCTGAGTAAATAATGTGACCTTACACATCTCTCAGAAGAAATGTTAAGTGGTAATCCTTTTGATATGTTTTAATTATATTCGTGCAGTTTTGCCCATATTTCATAAAGGCAATCTGGTTCATTTGGACAAACATATGAGATAAGTTTACTCAGATTTATGTAGCTGGGTATGTATGTATGAGGGATTTTTAAAAATCTTACTAGAACTGTTTGATTATGGCATTGAAGTTAATTAAAAATGTCTTTATATAAATTCAAGAAAAATCACAAATACCAAGCAATATTATTATTTGAAGTATTCTTTAACAAATCTGAAACTTTATAACTTCAATGTTTAAGGCTATTGAAACATTTCCAAAAGTATCTTCTGGCTTTTAGATGACTTTCAACCAACTTTGTTTAAACTTTTCATTTAATTTTTATTATGCTGTGGATTATTACTGATTTATAATTTCATTATGTTTCAATATTAAAAGATATCCTTGTTACAAATGGCATGTTACTCATACAAGTAAGCTTTTTTTTTTTTTAGCTCATTCCGCTATCTTAGATAAAATTCCTTCTATTTATCATTGTTAAAAATACATCTTGGATTAAAAAGTAATCAGTAGAATTATACATGGGTGACTGCCTTTGATAGTTTTTGCATGGACATATTGCCTGAGTTTCAACGTCCTTATACTGGGTTTTGTCTTTGAGTAATTTTTTTTTTATTCTTTCATCATTTCCATCATCAGTTAAGTTATAAACATAGGTCTTCTGGAGAACATTTTTGTAAGAGAGAGATAAAATAAACATAAAGTCTAAATAACACATTTGAGACTTTGTCCTTAATAGAATATAGATAATGTAATGAAAGTGCAAAAACCTGTGTCATAGAAGCCTCCCCTCTAAGAAATGAAAGCCTAAACTTCTCCAAAATTAGTTTTCAATTAATAGTGAGAAGAAACAAGTCTTATTATGATGACTCTTGTCTTAGGTTGAGTTCTCTAGAAAAGCAAAACTAGTGAAGCATTTATGTATATGTATATATATATATATATATATATATATATATATATATATATATATATATATATATATACACACACATATATCCCTATTTATATACGTACACATATATATATAAATAGGGAGAGAGATTTATCTCAAGGAAATGGCTCACGTGGTTGTGGAGGCTGGCAATATCCAAAGTACATGGGTCAGGTGTAGGCTGGAGACTTCTCCTAACTCACATGGTTGCAGGGGCTGATGAACTGAGAACTGGCAGGTCAGGTGGCAGGCTGCTGGCTCACAGGGCTGCAGAGCTGGCAAATCCCAAAGTCAGCAGGTTTGATGACAAGCTGATGGCTCAAATCCCAAGAACCAGAGGTAGGATGATGATGAGCTGGAAACAGGATCCAGAGCAAGCAAGCTAGTTTTGCCAGAATGTCCATATATATATTGGGTACAGGTCACACCCCTGAGGAAACTCCCCATACTACTGATTGGCTGATCTCATCAGATCACATCATGGAGGTGATTACATTGTATTACTTATGTAAGATCACAAAATAGAGGGTAATTACATCAGATCACAAAATGGAGGATAATTACATAATACTGAGAATCATTGCCTAGCCTAGTTGACACATAACGTTAACGATCACAACTCTTTGTGTTCAGACTGTAAAGATTAAAAATACTTTCCTGATCATTGATTACACTTTGTTTTTAGTAGTTTCTTTATTTAGTTTGGTGTTATTGTTGTTGTTAGGTGCCATCAAGTCAGTTCTGACTCATAGCGATCCTGTGGACAATAGGACAAAACACTGCCCGGTCCTGCACCATCCTCATAATCTTTGCTATGTTTGAGCCTATTGTTGCAGCCACTGTGTCAGTCCATCTCACTTAGAGTCTTCCTCTTTTTCTTTAACCTTCTGCTTTACCAAGCATGATGTCCTTCTCTAGGGAATGGTCCCTCCTGATAACATGTTCAAAGTGCGTGAGATGAAGTCTTGGCATCCTCACTTCTTCCCCTTCTTCTCTTTTTATTAATTAATTATCTCTTTTATTGTAAGTAATGTGCAACACTGGCCTGGGTTTGCACTGGAAGCCTTCTGTCAAGATATTGTCAAATAATTATGGCTGCAGGTTTTTTCTGCATGCTCCACAATTCAGACCACAGACACAGAGCTTGGGAAGATGGGAGAGCAAGAGAAGTGGCAGAGAGAGGACTAGCCCCACCCCTGGCCTCTCCATGCTGGGTTGACCATGGTAGACATACACATGGAATGATGAGAAAATGGTGGCATGGTGCCTTCCCACAGCAAGCCTAGGGGCTCTTAGGAAACTGCCCTTCAGAACCTTTGGGCCCAGGCCATCCTAGGGCCTCACAACGTTTCATTTGGATTATTTAATAAAAAACAATAAAGTAAAATTAAGCAACAGCTTGGTCCTCAGGATGCTGCGGCAACATGTCCACAGCTTTTGGCACCAAAAAAAAAAAGAAAAAAAAAATCATGATTTTTTTTGTTGTTTTGGAGTGTAGGGTTTGTTGGCTTGTTTTCAAATTCATTTTTAAAATACATTCCCTGTAACACCCTAGGGGGTAGGGTTCTGTGGAAGCCTGAACCCTGGACACACAGAGTCATCTTGTCTTATCAACACCAGCACCACACTGTCTCCTCTTGGAGAACAGGTACTGGGCTTGGGGGTGCAAGCCAAGAAAAGTGCTACCACCATCAGTATGGGTCATGGAGAGGCCGAGCTGCCACACAGCAGCTGTGGTCAAGACAAGGGGCAGATCTCCACCCTGAGCCAGGGCCAAGGTGGAAGCAGGAGTGTGTCCTCACTTTCTGGAGGGCAGGTCTAGGGGTGCCTGACAGAGGCCCCTGGGGTGGGATAAGGGTGGAAATGGAGGGGCCAGGCTCAAGTGGCAATGTGCAGCACGTATTTCTGCAAAAACAGCTGCTTTCATTTTTTCTTCTCTCTCTTGAGGTGTCCATTACCTGTAACAGCCTAGAACTGATATATATAGAAACCGTCAAGTATGATGTGAGATATAAATTAACAAGTATACGACCTGACATTACATGATGTGAAAAGGCTAAAAACAGCAATAGAAACTACATTCATGGAAGTGTATCGTCAACATACAACAAAGGTTTTGGTTTTTTGGGGCGCCCGTGGGACACAGGCATGGCTGGCAATGAGCTGCTCCCTGGAGACACCCTTCCCTGGGCACTGGCTTATTTTTCTTTAATGGAAACTCCCAAGGAAACTGTATGTCGAGAGTGAGGAGCTTTTGCAATAGGCACATTTTGTAGGGGTCATCCTCGCTCCTAATGAGCATTCTGGCTGTACTGCTTCCAGGACAAATTTGTTCATTCTTTGGAAGTCCATGGTATATTCAATATTCTTCACCAACACCATAATTCCAAGACATCAATTCTTCTTAGGTCTTCCTTATTCATTGTCCAGCTTTCATATACATATGAGGTGATTGAAAACACAGTTGCTTGGATTGGTGCACCTTGGTCCTCAAAGTGACATCTTTACTTTTGAACACTTTAAAGAGGTCTTTTGCAGCAGATCTGTTCAGTGCAATATGTCATTTTATTTCTTGACTACTGCTTCCATGGGCATTGATTGTGGATCCAAGTAAAATGAAATCCTTGACAATATTTTCTCCATTTATTATGATGTTGCAGAGTACCCCAATATATTAAGTCCATGAAACCTGTAAGGAGGAACCCTAAATAAATTATTCTTCCATATATTATTAATATCTTCTTTGCAAGAAAAGTTTTAAGACTAAGTTAGCCACATAAAAAAGAGAGAATACTAAGTGGCTTTACAGCTGTTGCTTTTAGATGCCATCGAGTTGGTTCCGACTCATAGTGATCCTATATACAACAGAACAAAGAACTGCCCAGGCCTGTGCCATCCTCAGAATTGTTGCTACATTTGAGCCCATTGTTGCAGCCACTGTATCAATCCATCTCATTAGGGCTGTACCAGCAATATTTTTTATAACGGCATCAGCAAGAGTGAAAGAAATACACCAAAAATGCAAGTTACAGCTGTGTCAGCAGTAATTCATACTGTTGTGATATGCACAGAAGCTTACTTAGAAGAGCATGGCTTGAGCTTCAGTAGAGCTGAGCCTAAAATAGAAAAACCAGGAGTCAGGCCTGTGTCAGGAGTAAAGAAATTTAGGAAGCTGACTTCTTTTGCATCTAATTTCAAAATAGTGCCTTTATCGTTTTTAGAAACCAAGGCTCAAGCACTAAAATACAATTTCAGTTTGCTAGGAAGAATACCTGTGACAGTCTACCTTCAGTGAAATGGCAATAAAGAAGCCCAGAATTACATAGTACTCTTAATAAAGCTCTTATATTGATCTAGGCCAGTATCCTTGCTTTTTCTACTTAACTATTAGTAAAATCTTAGGGTGTGTTTGTGTTTTCAGAGCTGGTTTCTGAAATGGAAATAATTAGTTTTTACATTGGAGCACTACATAGAATAAAAACTTGTCTGATAATTTGGTTCCTCAACAAATTAATCATTTTATAGGTATGGGAATTGACAGGTAATATGATGTAAGGTGGGGCAATGGATAGGAAGGAAGAAATTCAGATTCCAAGAAACATATTTTTACCTCTCTGACTAATCCTTATCATTTGAAAAATGGGACAATAGTACTGATTTCCTAAGCTCACATGATGTTTTGTGTAGATAAAATCACCTGTGAGGTCTTTGAAATGTATGAACCGCTATACAAATGTGAGCCAGCATCATGGACCTAGAAAATAAATGCTCCATTAGAAAAGTGCATTGATTTTATATATAGAATTCTCTAACATGTCCAACCCTAGTAACCCATTCTGACACCCTAGTTTTATATCAATTACGTATAGATTACAAAATAATTTCTATAAAGTTTATATCTAGACTCAGACTCACCAAATCAATTCTTATCTCTACTGGCAACATGGACTACTCTGTAGGAACATAAGCCTTAGATAACGTTTCATTCATCAAACAGAAATGTCAAGATCATTAGAAGCAACTTCCTTAGCTCAGGGTTAAGCATACATTTCAAGGGACGAGTAGTCTTTTTGCTTGACGTTATTTTATCAGTGTTGGCTGTTAGTGACAACTTTATTGGAAGGATCAAGTTATGGTGTGCTGCTGATGGCAGTCATATTAAATCTTATTGTGTTTCCTCAAAAGGGATAAAAAGAAAGACCGAAGCAACATGCAGTTGCTAGTCTTCAACAACTCTTGATCATTTTAAATTGGAAAAAGTCCATGCTAAAATAATTTTAATACAGGAAAAAGATGCACAGTGAAATATTGTGATGAAGAACTCTTTCTTTTATAGATCTGGTGCTGATACAGGTTAAATCAAAACCCTGTGCATATTGCATAGGTTTTCATTATAATTTTCATAGCTTATATTGTGGATATGTCCTTTAGTTTCCTGAACGTGACATTGTAAGGAAGTGCTGCTATAATGACAATCATTACACATGTGTATATTTTTTTTTATATGAATTGGGATGTTACAGAGCCTCACACAGCAATATGCTTATAAGTTATAATTTTAAGATCTGCAGACTGGGAATTCTCCCTAAATTGTGAGGACACATACCTGGACATAAAGATAAATATTAATGAAGAATTACACAACTAAACTTCATCATGCTAAATTTTTAGGACATTTCAGAGTGTATTGCTTAAAACCTTGATAAATGTTCTCAATCATGGGCAGGTTTAAAATAGTAAAAATGAATTTTGCCATTAGACTCAGTTCCTGTTTAATGTGCACCAACACAAATTGCCTTTAAAATGTAACAGGCATTGCAATAAAATTACCCTTACCTTTTAAACTCTTTTATTTTTATTCAAAAAGAAGTCAAGAAAATTGAAAACTAAAATAGATATAGAAGAGTTTATTGAGTTCAGTGTTTTTTCCAGTTTAAATGTAAAGATATACAGCGTAATCATTCTAAATAATAATATACACTCTGCTATTCAGAGGGGGGAAATTGAAAAATAGAGAGAAAAACTTTGTTTTGGTTAACATTTTACTCGTTCAGTTGTTCATTTCTTAAGTCCATTATTGATTTAACATCTGTAGAGAAAAATGCTTCCACAATCTTCTCAAAGTTATTTAATATATATTGTGACAATAGTTGGTATATGGTTGCTATCGCATGTAATTTATCAATATCAATTTATTTGTTCAATAGAGCTATGGGATCAGAGACAGACCAAGTGTGAGTGAAATAATTCATTTTAGAATCTTATCCCTTTTGTGGTCTCTGGCACATTTATGTTCCAGCTATATTTTCCACCCTGGAGGTTTATTGGCAGGCATTGGAGCCACTTAAGTACATTCTGGCATCATGGCAGATAGTGGTGCAACTGCCTAAAAAACAAGGGAGTTGGTCTGTGCCACATTTGAGTGTTGAAAGCCATTTATATGAGGGGATGCTTCCTGAAGCAGTGATTGTGTGAAACTCTTGTGTCTTTTGGCTTCTGTACAGCAAGATAAAGCTTGCAAGTATGTTTACAATTTCCTTTGTGTTATTAGGAAGGTATGGTTACTGGCATTTGAAATATTCAAGTAAAGGAGTTATTTTTGGGGTGAAAACAGTTTTTGATACACTTCCTGGGCCATGATACCAATATGTACTGTGTGTGTGATGTGCTTCATGGAACATGGGACCGATATGCACGCTTGCATTAGTCATCTTTCAGATGACATCTTTTATAAAGCGCTCGCTGGAAAGCTGAGTAAGATATTTTATGGCTCAAGTGTAACCAGGAAGTGTGATGCACTTCCTGGGCCATAGTACCTATATGTATCAGTTTGTGATGTACTTCATAGAACATGGTACCCATATGGACCGCTTGCAATTAACTAAACAAAAAACCCATTGCCATTGAGTCAATTCCGATTCATAGTGACCCTATAGGACAGAGTAGAACTGTCCCGTAGGGTTTCCAAAGAGCAGCTATTGGATTCAAAGACCTGCTGACTTTTTGGTTAGCAGCCAAGCTCTTAACCACTGTGACACCAGGGCTCCAATTTTTTCAAATAGTAAAAAACTACCAATAAACAATGACTTAGCAGCCATTCTATTTGTGAATAAACATGGCAACACCAAAAAATTCCAAAAAAAAAAATTTATCCATGATAGGGTTACCTTATATATTATTGAATACCAAGTAAATGTATGTATATATACTCAGATTTTCTATATAGTTGGATCTGTCTACTATGATCAAAGTCCACATTATATTCTACTTCTCCAAAATTAGTAAATTAGAAGGTGATCCAGGTGTTTTCTGCTGGTTGCTGACGTTTTATCCTCAAATGCCCAAAACATATTGAATGTGAAAGATTTAAAAGCTTCTTAGGGCTAGTCCTAAGGGTCTGTGGTTATTTTGATCCTGTTCAGAAGCTTATAAGTGGCATTTTCATTGAAAGACTAGAAGGGAAAGTAGGAGTGCCTTTCGGGTCTCTTGAGGTCAGTTCCCAAATGTAAAAGTGAGTTTTTCCCCCACCCTTCCTCCTGTCTCCACTCTGGAAGCAATTATTTTCCTGCTGAAAACACAGACTTTAAAAAAAATATAGAAAAAATATTCTCCCCATTTGAGAGGCATCAGGGAGCAGTAGCTCCCTATTCTGGGAGAAAGGGTTGCTTTTTTCCTGGCATTACTGGTCAGAGCAGTTTTTGGCCTTGGTGGATAATGGGTCTGTAACAGAGACAAAGGAAGTACACAGAGGGAGGAAGAGCAGCAGTGAGAACATCAGCTAATACCGTTAAAGGAGATTGTCTAGTACTTGTGCCTTATCTGAACTGAGTAAATGCAGAAGGAATCTTAATGTATATATGCCCAGCACATTGAGGATCAGGCTAAAACTCAGAGAGTGTACAAATTAGGATAATCCAAAGGGATGTCAGTGTTAAGAAGCAGGCTTAAGATTCAGATTCTAACCAATGGTGACTGACGAGATATTAATTAAGAATTTCTATCAAGGAATAACAGAAACTGTTCAAACTGGTGCCTGTTACGCTAGCACATTAAAATAGCTCTCACAATGGCTAATACAGCAACAAATTGTATGTGTATTTTCTCTTATTTTAAGACTAATTCTGTGTTTTTGATGCACTGGTTGCCCTGTTAAGGAGATCAGTCAGAAGGAAAAATAGAAATAGGGTATGCATTTGTTAATTATTGCAGTATATTAACTGGTTTAGAAGCTCTATGGCAAAAACAGATTTATAAGTATAAAACTACAGCAGTGAAGAATAAGTAATACATTTATACTTTCTGTTTTGTTTATACTTCCAATTCTTTCATAAAAATCAGGACTTCTGGCTGTTGTTTGGAATTGGGAGGCTTTTGAAGAGCTTGAATGTTATCAAGGTGTGTTATTTCACTCTCAGAAATGTAAACCTGTTTTATGTACTGCTTCAGATGGCAGCCTAGCTTTTATTAGGTAAAATATATTAGAAAGAAAAGAGAAAACAAACATGATTTATTAATATTCATATATATTCACATATCTGTATATTCAGGTATGTATCTTGGAGGTTTGTTTTAGTTTTATTTCATTTCTTATTTCTTTATGCATTATTAAAATTTAAAACAAAGCTGCAAGTTGAGAATTTCATACATATTCTTAGTCAATTATTTTCTTACAGTGAAGTCATTTTGTTCAGAAAGGCACTGTTTTGGGTCTTGTACACTTTAAACCTAGAGGTAAAACATAAATGGACTTTCCCTTCAAAATAAGGTATTTCTTCACAGGACAGTGTTCAGGTTTGCTTGGTGTCAAGGTCTTTCTATATTTCCTTAGGAATTTTAAAACTAACTAGTAAATTGACAAGATGTCATGGATTGAATTGTGTCCCCCAAAAATGTCTGTCAACTTGGCTAGGTCATGATTCCCAGTATTGTATGACTGTCTACCATTTTGTTGTCAGATGTGATTTTCCTCTGTATTGTAAATCCTATCACTATGATGTAATGAGATGGATTAGTGGCAGTTATATTGATGAGATCTATAAGATTAGATAGTGTCTTAAGCCAATCTCTTTTGAGATGTAAAAGAGAGAAGCGAGCAGAGAGACATGGAGACCTCATACCACCAAGAAAGCAACACCAGGAGCAGAGCGTATCCTTTGGACCTGAGGTTCCTGCGTGGAGAAGCTCCCAGACCAAGGGAAGACTGATGATGTGGACGTTCCTCCAGAACCAACAGAGAAAGCCTTCCCCTGGAGCTGATGCCCTGAATTTGGACTTGTAGCCTACTAGACAGTGAGAGAATAAATTTCTCTTTGTTAAAGCCATCCACTTGTGGTATTTCTGTTATAGCAGCACTATATGACCAAGGCACAAGATTAGATATTTTCAAAGAAGAAAACTTTTAATGAACCCAGAGCATAACAATAATGCAAAGGCATCCTTTATCCTGTTTAGAAATATTGCAGGGAGAATTAACCTATTCATTCCATTTTCAAATAAGAGCTGTTTGTAAGCAAAATATTCCAACTTGTTAAAAAACATCAGACATCATCATGTGATGAACTAGAACATTGATAATGCCAAAAATTGATGCCAAGATCATGAAGTGTTCTCTTCGGTATTGTTGTCTTCAAATATATATGTATTACAATAGATTATACTGCTGTCCTGGCCACCACCTTTGGTAAAAATGTTCATCTTCCTATAATACATGAATTTTTCAACATCTGATATTATTCAGAATTTTCCCAGGTTAGTTAAAAAGAATTTGTTTTGAATTTGAGAACACAGCCAACAATGAAAGCTGGGGACTAAGAGGACATCCAAAAATAATACATTAATTTTCTAATTATTACTCATCCTTAATCAGACAGCTATATGTTTTAAAAGGCATTAGAACACAACTCAATTTCTAAGCAAGGAGTGACTGTCTCAGTTCATAACATTTTATGGGACTTTTTTTTTTTTTTCCTTTTCATCAAGGTTACTTTAACATTGTTTAGATGATATCAGACAAGATGACAGAAATGAAAGTAGTGAGTTAAAGTAATATGAATCCAGAAATGTAAAAGAGCTATTCATAAAGAGAAAGAAAGAAAAAAGAAAGAAAAGCAAAGAGATAGTGTGACTGATGAAGATTTTTTTGCATCAACTGATTCTGAAGTGGTTGTCACAGTAAAGACTTATGAAGCATTTACTGTGTACCACTAAACACATTACATGTATTAATTCATTGTGAAAAAGGGTAAGATGATATTCTGCTAAGGAGGTATCTTGAGAGTACCCATCCTCTGTATTGCCACTTTTCTTAAGAATATGGAGTGTATTATACTGGCTCACACCATTATTCATTACATCATTCAGGTAGCTCTCTGTAACCATAAACCCAAAAAGATTATTTCTAGTAAAACATGTTTGGAAACTGAACTGTGCTAATAACCTCTGTATCTACCTTTCACAAATTTAAGTAGACCTTTCTTGAAATCGTATATGGTGAGTTTTTTACCTGTCCTTTGGATTAATGAAATAAAATTCTTTCTAATGATTGGAGTTTTATCTTTTGTCACATTTTTGTCATCTTTGTCATGTTCATAATCCTTGTCTTTAAAAAATAAAATATATGGAAATGTTTGTTTTTCTAAGACCTTACTTCAAATACAGCTGTGTCCAATTAATTCCCTTAATCATTTTATTTTCTCCTCCCCAGATTTTATTTATAGTTCTGTGATGCTTTTCTTGAAATGTCATTAGCAGTAATTAGCTCAATAATTTTATGTAAATTATTTTCATGTATTGCTGCCACTTTTTTGCCTTTCCATTCATTCATGCATTCTTCATTCATTCAAAGAGTTATCAAGCACTTAAAATGAGCTATTAATTATGACAAATGCTATGGAGTAAACCTCATGGCATTATTAGTATGGCACTGGTATACATCAGTTTCTAAAATGCATTGTATTTTACCTTCAGTGCAGTGTTTTCTGTTGGTAGGTGTGTATGACACTTAAGTTTTTTATTTTGTTTCTCTCTCTTAGCTGAAAAACCTTGCCCCCGTCAGAAGTTGTTTTGTTTATAGAGTATCTCAAAAAACATGGAGCCGTAACCTCAGTCAAACTATTCAGATTCATAGGTATATTTGGAAAATAAAAATTGGCATACTAGGTCTCAGAGGATTAACCCAATCATGGAACAATGAGGACATACAGCTTCCTATGATTATTTTTATATTACATTTTCTCTAAAGTTTACTCAGTTTTACCTAGTTACAATGTTCATCACGTTTCATTTAGATCTGAGTATTTTTCTGCTCTGATCAGTTCTGCTTTTTAGTCCTGCTTCTTTTTCTCAGCTTCACAGCTTTGCTTGGAAGATAACTACTTAAACCACAAAAACAGATTTCTGTCCTCTTGGTTGTAATGGTGGTGATGTTGATAATGGTAGGGTATTTTCATTTATATATTGTTTTCCAAATTGTATGATAAAATACAAGGTCAAATTGCCATTCAGAGCAAAAGTTGGCATTGATGAGGATTCGTTGAGTATTGATTCTCTTCATAACTACTGAAATGTTTTGTCCAATTTGAAGAACTTTTGAAACATGATAACACTACTGGTGATGGCTAATCAAAAATAAAAACTCTGAACAAAGTTTGTTGCCCTACTTTCTGACATTTAAGATTACAAGAAGCTTTTCTTGGAATCTTTGACTCCTTTTGAGAGCTGACAGGCTATATTACTTACTAGGCCTGAAAATGATTTGGCTTCTCACAAGATACTATTTTTCTATTTGTTATTAAGAAATTTGCTGGCACGTTTTGGCCCTAATTAACCAAATATTTCCAGGGATTAATCTATAGTGACTTAATCATTTTTCATTATTTAACAAGCATTTATTGGATGCCCATTCTTCGCTAGTTTTTCTATTAAAGCTAAGGAACACTCAGGAGAGTATGAAACATCAGTGTCCTCAAAGCCTCACAGACCTATTTTACCAATTTAGTTCAGTGGTTAAGTGATATGGTTGCTAACCAAAAGGTCGGTAGTTCAAATCCACCAGCTGCTCCTTGCAGACCCTGTGGGGCTGCTCTTTGCTGTCCTCTAGGGTTGCTATGGGGTGGGATCGACTCAATGGCAATGGATTATTTAAACTAAACTGGCAAAATATAACAAATGTAACTCTTACAACCAATACGAGTAGTGCAACCTTACATGTGCCTAGAATGAAGTTCAATTCCTCTTTTCTACCCATCTCATGGATTAAAATGTTGGCTGTCTTCCACCTATTAGCTGTGTGATCTTGTTTCTCAATCTTCAAAATATGTATTATGTATTAAAATATCTGTGCTGCTTTGGTCACAGAATAGTTTTAAAGTTCAAAAATATTTTTATTTTTTTCTATCATTATTACCAATACTATTGTTACTATTAGGTTCTTAAATGTAGTTTTATTACATATAAGATCCAAACATGTTTTCTAATGGAGTAGTTTGCAAATTATATATTAAAAAGTAGTGAGAACAACAGAAAAAAAAAAGTCTTCATGTAATACTTTTGAGTATACCTACTCTATTCCTGAATGATTCTGGAATGCTAATAGTGTAATATTTCTACACATTGTAAATGGATTGATAGCACAGGTTTTATGTTATGAATAGTGATGTTTTTCTCTACTAATCATATAGTCAGCTTATAAATATGATAGCTTACTTTTGAAATGCAACAATATATATTTGGCATGGGAATAAAAATGTAATTTCCTTTTTGAATTAGCTATTTGTTGGGCCTTAAATATTCTGTGTGTTCCTTTGTGCTGGAGCATTTGCTCTATGTTATTAAATCTTTCAAATTTGAAAAAGAAATAATTTTGATTTTGATTGAAAAGATAAAAACTTCTATGATTTGGCAACAAGTGCCGACTTTGGACCTACTAGATGTTTGATGAACTGACCATTTCTATCAGTAAATAGTGAAATTAAAGTATAAAAAAGGTGGTATTTAGTAAATCTATTCATCAAGTTAATAAGAATTTTGTTACAGAATTAAGGCTATCTGAATTATTTATTTCACAAGTTAAAATAATATAAATTAGCTACTTTGTAACCATGGTAATAACTTTTGTGAGTTGATTAGCTCATTGTTAAAATTTTCTAGACCAAATGGCATGAGCAACTATGTGTTTTAAACAGAGATGGAATCTGTTTAAGACAGTCAGTATGCATTTAAAAATACTCTGAATTTCATTTTACCAATCAAATATTAGAGTGCCTTGATTAGCCTGTTATGTGTGTCTGCAAAATATTGGGGACTCCTTGTGATGGATGTGAGAAATAAGTTTGCGAGGATCAAAAAAGATTGACAAATTTGATTTTATTTAAATGTCTTATCAGCTGTCAAAAAAAAATTGTGCATAGAGATAGAGAAAAATATTCTTAGTGCCAAAGTAGAGATAGGATTATTGAAAAGATAAAAATCTTGTTGGAGGTATTATCTCTCAGAAACTTAAAAACATGGACGGGATCCTGAAGTGCCACTCTAGACAAGCAGGAATGAGTCTGTGTTAACTAATAAAGGATGGGGCATTGGTGGTACAGTGGTAGAATCCTCGCCTTTACTGTGGTAGAAACCCAGGTTTCATTACTGGTCAATGCACCTCATGTGCAGGCACCATCAGTCTGTCAGTGGAGGCTTGCATGTTGCTATAATTCTGAACATGTTTCTCCAGAGATTCCAGACTAAGATGGACTAGGATGATCTACTTCCAAAATTCAGCCAAGAAAACCCTGTGGATCACAACAGTCCTATCTGCAACCAATCATAAGGCTGGTGCCTACAATGGGGCCACCATGATTTAGGGGCTGACTCATCAGCAGCTAACAACACTAATAAAGGAAAGGAACTCAGCAACCCCCTCCAGTAGACAATACACACCGTCAGGTTAAGGACTGTCTTGTACACCATCATTTCTCAGCATTTAACCCAAACTGTAGCATATATGAGGGGCTCCATAATAAAAATCTGACTAAATAATAAGAATTATGAAATTATGTTAAGAAGATAAGTTATGAAAGCTTATGGGTTCCTATATCTATATTAGGAACTCATTCAATGAACTAAAAAGAACATTGAGATTAAAAATATAGGAACTAAATTGGGTATTTGAAGGAAAACAGAGAGAAAGATGTAAAGAAATCCTCAAAAATAAAGGGAAGCTAAATGACTTCTATGAATTAAGAGGCTTGTATGAAAGCACATGGCATATGGTGATTGTTCACAGTGATTTTTTTGGCTGCTAAAATAAAAATGAGCTATGTAATTAGACAACCTGTTGATAATTATTACTGTGATTGGCATTATTTAGAGCACATTCAAGATTGTTCTGTAAGACCCAAGATTATCATAATTAATGAAAACTTGAGTGACAGATTAGTGATAGCTTCTGCTATAGCAATATTGCTGTATCTTTAAGATTCTTGAATAAATCTGCAGAAGGTGAATTTGGTTGTATAAAAATAATGCTGTCCATGTAGTGTTCAATGTTAGCATTTTCCCATAGCTGCATCACATCTTGGATAATATGAGGCATGACACACTGAGCTTGGATATTACAAACAAGACAAAACACCTGAAGGATGTGATCATTGAAGGGACTCACAATTTAACCCACTTTCTCTGTGTTAGTCATGTTTGCGAGTACGTTGTTTTTAGTTGCTGTTGAGTGAGCAGCTCATAAAAACTTATGCCAGGAGTTACTTGGGGTTTTGAGTCATTTATAAAGTCATTCAACACATTCTTATAGAAATATAATTGCTTTTTTAGTGTATGCATTGATTAAGGTATCTTAGAGAATTTGTGGATTGGCAGTAGAGTAAATGTGGTTGATAGTTAAATCAGAACATATAGAGTATATTATTTCAGCTACTTACTATAAAGCTTATGTGAAATCACAAAATAATGTTATATCTGCCTGAAGTTTCTGTTCATGTACCACCTTCCATGAAAGGTTCTGTCAACAAATATAGAGGCAAACTTTTCAGTTTAGTAGTTGTTTCATTGTAGACGTTAATGGTGATTATTTTTTAAATTCTTTTTCAATGCTTAAAGTATATGTGTCTTTACAGAAGTGTGACTTTAATATAAATGGACTGCTTTAACAACCCACACGTGAAAATGATTATTAGCATCTTTGGCATGGGTATTTTAAACAGACGCTTATAAAATGTTAATTTTTAAAGTACATTGCTATATAGAACTAGCATTTATTTTCACTAGCTCTTTAGTTTTATTTTATCTGTCAGTATGTTTTAGCTGTCTATAAAATATTAACTAGTGAGCTAATGGATGATGTAATATTTCACAAGTAAATATAGCTTTTAACTGATTAAGGCTTAACATATTTTTGCACATTTTAGGACTTCATAAAAAATAGAATGACAATATAAAATTACAGAGTAAAGTTCTCTTAATGATATAGGAAACTTGGAGCCCAAATAATTTCTAATTTTCCAAATACGGCTTTGTGATACGTGTTTACCAACAACGATAACTGAAAAGTTATGCAGATATCATATCACTGGAAAACACGAGTGAGACCTAATAGATTTTTTTTTTCTCAATACATTTGCCTTTCTTGTTTGAATTCTTGATTGTATTCCCTTCTTCAACCTTTGTCACGATTTGAGTAAATCATGAAGAACAAGAGTAAAAAAGCCAACTGCGCAATACTAGGTATACCTGTATCTTTCATTGTAGACTTGTATAAGGCAGGGGTTCAGATTAGTAACGATACATGTGGTAATTGTTTGATCTATGAAACCTTAAAAATCTTATGGTAATATAGATTTCCAGAGAGGTGAAACATAGATGACGTATCATATCTTATTTCTCCTCATTATAATAGGTCAAATGAGGTTAAATCAACATGGTCATTAATACTGGAAAACATTTTACCCTTACCTTTCCCTCTAGTGTCTACTCCACAGTACTTTGTTTATGCTAATAATATGCACCCATCACATGGTGTTAATTGGTTGTACACATATCTGTCTTTCCTACCATATTGGGAGTTACTTGGAGGCAGGAAACGTGTCTTAGTTATATTTGTTTCCGCAACCTCTGACACAGCATCTCCCATATATGAAACAGTAAACACGTAGAATTAGATTGCATTGTTCAAAGAATTTAGTCCAACATTCTTATGGATCAGAATCCAGAAATAAGAAAGATACCTTTATAGTTATTTAAGAATATATTATAAACATTAAAAACTTTCAGACTTTATATTAATAAGTGGATTTCATTCACATTTTGAAAGAATATATTGAAAAATACTATTTGGATATTTATATGTATTTATATACATATCTGTATGTCTGTGTCTATATCTATATTTAATTCATACATTTTGGGACTCCAAAGTAATCCTTTGTTTGATCACCATTGATTATCCCAAAACTCAATTTAATTTGAAACAAATAATTGGTACAACATTTTGTGATCACAAAGCTCAAGCTTATACTGTGTGCTACTTGTATATAATTATGTAACATTGTCCTGTTTTTCCTTTTCTGGTTGCTCCTCACTCTTTTCCACTCTCCCATTCTTTATTCAGAGTTATATCTCTAAATATGAGTCTGATGATGTTGCTTCTCTGGATCCCTAAATTGGCATGGAGCATCCTTAATAATTTTGTTCTTGTCTATCTGTTTGTGCCCATTACCAATCATTCACCTGGTTATACACCCTGTCGTCTATATGCACTGTAGTCCCCCAAACAGACCATGCTGTTTCTGGTCTCCATGACTTTGCACACTTAATCCTTTATGCTCAAAATGTCCTTTTCTGCCACATCCTCCTAAAAAAAAAAAAAAAAAAAACAAACCAAACCCATTTCTGTCGAGTCAATTCCAACTCATAGCAACCCTATAGGAGAGAATAAAACTGCCCCATAGTGTTTCCAAGGAGCGGCTGGTGGATTGGAACTGCTGACCTTTTTGATTAGCAGCCAAGCTCTTAACTACTGTTCCACCAGGGCTCCAAAACATGTAGCAGAGGATAGTTTTGATCCATCGACCTCTGGGTTATGGGCCCAGAACGCTTCCACTGCACCACTCTGCTGGCTACATCCTCCTAAAAAACTCAAGTTATCCTTAAAAATTCAACTCAAACTATCCCCTTAGGAGTTTTTCCTGCTCTCCCCCAGGCAGAACAAATCACTACCTTCTCTGTGTAGTCACAATATGTATCTGGAACCTACAGAATGAACATTTCGTTCTGTTGCACATAGGGTGACTATGAATCAGAACTGACTTGATGGCACCTAACAACAAACAACTTTCATTTATAGTAAGTTGTGTTTTAATATTTATTTCTCTCTTCTAGTACTGTAAAGTTTTTGAAGGTAAGGTCCATGTCTTTGTATCTCTCTATCCCAATACCAGGCATACCATCTGAGATGTAGCAGGTGCTCAATAAATATTTGTAGAACAAACTGTCTTATTTAATCTTCACAACCAAGTTTGTTTACAGATGAGGATGCTGTGGTTTAAAAAGGTTGAGTAACAGGTAGTGAATGGGAGCTATTTTTCTTGTAATCTAGGGCTCTTTTATCAACTTTAGAGCAGTGTGCATGTCTTTCATCCTTGGAACACAGAAAAATCCCTTTATGTTTGGATCCCTCTTCCTAGAAAATTGAATCCTTTCAGCTGCTCTGATGTAACCGAGGTCTTCCCTAAGAATGTTTTTCCTGCTCTCTTCATGCCTCTGAACACCTCACCATGACTTGAATTGGCTCAGGCTTGGCTCTCATCTTCCTAGTCTTGGTTTGATGTATCTGACTTTCTTTGATCTCCATTCAGATTATTCTTGGATGTTATTTTTTCCTTTTCTGGTGACAGAGTCAAAATGTCTGTCTAGTTTTACTCTTCACTAAAATTAGTCAGCCACCCTGAAGGAAATTGCAAACACCCTTCTGTCTTTCAGTAGTATTTCCTGTTTCCCCACTCATCACCAATGACTGATTCCAACTCACAGTGACCCTGTAGGACAGAGTAGACTTGCCCCATAGGGTTTCCAAGGTTGTAATATTTTACAGAAACAGACTGCCACATCTTTCTCCTATGGAGGGCCTGGTAGGTTCAAACTGCTGACCTTTCAGTCAGCAAGCTAGCGCTCTAACCACTGTGCAACCAGGGCACCTTTGACTGTGGTTAGACTAGGCATATTCTGTTTTAACCGCTCAGACTTTGACATGTTCAGGTATGGAACCCATTTTGAGACCTCAAGGAATAGAATATCTCAAGTGTATCTAAAACTATGATAAGAATTATTAATTTCCTCCATCCTTCCCTACCCCCCCCCCAAAAAAAAAACCCTATTGCTATGGAGCCGACTCATAGCGACCATATAGAACAGAGTAGAACTGCCCCATAGAATTTCCAAGGAGCGGCTGGTGGATTCGAACTGCTGACCTTTTTGGTTAGCAGCTGTAGCTCTTAACCACTTTGCCACCAGGGCTTCACATATATTACTAAATGCCAATGCATGAAATGCTGATGTAAGAAATAAGGAAGTGAATTCTTTCTGAAACTTCATTTATATTTCTATACAAACTCCAGTTTCATGACAAAATTTTTAGCATTTGCCCCTCATGTTGGACCCAGGCTTTTACTTTCAGTTGCCTATAGCACATCTCTTTTTGGATGTTCACTGTCTGTTTCCTTGCAACATATTTAAAACTGACCTTTTTAGCCTGTCCTCCAAACCAAACTTTTTTTTCCCACTTCTCTGTTTCTGTCAGTGGCTTCACATTTTTTAAATTTTTAATTCCATCGGTCTATAAGCCATGTAGTTATGTTTGAGTACTTCCTCTCCATCATCCACTAAGGGGATCAATGCATCAATGTCGGTTGATTTTTCATTCAAAATCTCTCTCAGATCCAACAATCCTTCAGTAACATCTTGTTTAAATACATCATCACCACATACCCTCTTAATACAATAGCCACTTCCTGTCTCCTGCCTCTACATACATCAAGCCACTCTGCATACTGCAGTTAAGTTAATTTTCCTAAGACGTTACCTTTATTGTGTCATTATTTCTGCTACTGCCTATTTATTAAGACCAAACTCTTCAACCTGATAACTGAGGATTCAAACAGAGTAGAGTTTTTATTTTGTTTTGTTTTTCTCATGTGTCCTATGCCTAGATTTGCCCTTTTTAGCTCCTTCTCCCATTCATTTGAGTAACTCATCCTTCAACAATCTGCTTTAATGTCACCTCTCTGTAATGCCTTTTCTGAATGAATTGATCTCTTCCTCTATGTTTTTATACCATCTGTTATATTATAATAGAGTTAGCTGTTTATCTGCCTTTGTCTTGTACTTTCTCTTCCACTCTAGAGCATTTTAAAGGTAGAGACTCAGTATTAGTTATCAGTTTATTCACAAAACACAGCACAGTATGTGGCATAGAGTAGAAACTTAATACATACTTCTTAAGTGTGTGAATGAATGAATAATTAACATGACGGCAGCTTTCTTGTTTTCCATGATGTTAATTCTCAAGGCTGTGTATTTACTCACACTTTTTCACTTTTCTGAAATGCCTTTTCACTATTCTCCAAAAATTTAAATGCAATTTATTTTTTAAAATAATAATATACAAAATGATATATTAGAGATTAATGGAACTATTTAGATGTACGCATTAGTTCAGAAACTCTATGTGGCGTTTGTATTAGGGTAGTAGGATTAATTGCTACTGTTAACATTAAACTTATTTTAAACATCTGAAGTTCTGTAATTTGCCTTATTTTGCTGCTTTTGCGACAGTAGTAGATAAGCCTATCTTGTGACCTTAAACTGTGCAGCAAAATGAAACTAGTTGTTGCATATGCACCACAAATATAGTTTCCCCTACACAAAACACACATGCACTCACACACACCCAAAAATTTAAAGTTCTTTAGGGGTCAGATCAAATTCCACTACTTCTATTAAACTTTCCATGAATAATTCTATTTCAGTATTTTTTCTCAGACTCCCTTTAACATTTCTAATCTGTTAAGTAAAAACTTATCTTATTCATTGCAGCCAACTATTTTTTTGTTTTACTCTTACCTTGCATTAGCGCTGGCATTTTTTTTCTTTAAATTCTTCCCTCTCCCCTCCTCCCCCAACAATCCACAACACCTGTTGCCATCAAGTGGCTTCTAACTCATAGCAATCCTATAGGGAGGTTGCTATGAGTTGGAACCTCCTCTCCAAATACCAGGAATTTAAGCAGAGATCTGAAGTGGAACCGATGGACTCACATAGAACAATGATCTTAGCTTGGGCTGTCTGGTTCAGTGGCCTGGAGGAATATCATGCACAAGCTCAGTCACTGCAAATCATCGTTTGGCTGTGGCCATTGGCTGCCATTTACAGTGTCGTAGACCATGCTGTCAGAATGAAAAAGTGGGCACCACTCTTACCATGCTCACCCTCATGCTGCCAGTCTCCCTCTGCCCCAGTATTGGATACAGTAGGGATCACCCACCAGTCAGCCCAGGATAGACCAGCAGGGAGGAGCCAATTGCTCTCGTATTCTCCAGCTTCAGACAGACTTACCTCCTCAGCAGTACCTGTGGCTCTAGCCTGGGCCCTTGTAAAGGAATCTAGCTCTGGTAGTAGCAGCTGGAGAGGGCAGTGGGACCTCCTGCTAAATGGACAAAGATGGGTGAATGAATGAGTGAGTTGCAGAGATCACTTGCAAACAAATCAGGAGTAATAAGGAAACAGCTCATTCAAGCAGATGCTCTTATCACCTAACTCCCAATCTTGCCTAGTGCAGAGAAGCCATCTCCCCTGGGAGAGAAGTCAATGGAATGTGAGGCTATATTCTCACTACTGAGTCTTCCCAGGAGCCAGGGCTCCTGGTTCTTCATTCTCTAAACTACCCTCCCCTCTCCTTCAGCTCTCACTCTTTGTACTTCTTGTGCTCTTTCTTCTTCTTTGCTGCCTTGCTGTCTTTGGATGTGTGCCTCACCCTTTTGACTGTATCACTCTCAGAGTCTAAACTGTCAGAGTCAGATGACTTTCTGCCCTTATGTTTCTTTTCTTTTTTTTTCCTCTCTTTTTATAGAAGAATTGCCTGTGTGGTCAGGCTTATTAAACTGTGCTGATTTGCCTCTTCCTTCTCCTCTGGCTCATCAGGTATCAAAGGGTAATTTAGTCCCTCCTGGTTGCATGAAACAGTCCTTTGCAGAGTGACCTTACAGGCACACGTTTTGCAGTAGTGCCAGGACAGCTTCGAGGGTCATCTTCTGCTTAGTGAAATCTTGGAAAGATCTCCTCCACCTCTTTTCTTGCACAATAATAATGTTGTTGGATTGAGGCCTTCCCCAGTCCCTCAGTTGACTATCTGAATGTAGAGGGATACTTTTATCCTATCATTTTCTTCTCTTTCCCAATAAATTTCTCCCACACTTTGTCTCTGACATCTGTTATCTCAGAGGGCTTATCTATCCGGCGGAATGACATGGAAGTTGGATAGACTAGACCTTGCTTCTGACAGCCTGGGATTTTGATGATGGCTTCATAGTCTGTCACCATAGCAACTTCTCCTTGGAAAATAATGTAGAACAGGCAAGTTTTTCATGGCCTTGGATCTTCCTGAATTCTCTTTAATGTCCTATAGCTCTTCCATCTCTCTTCTGCTGAAGCTAATTCAAGTTCTCAGTGTTGGCTTGCGATTCCCAGTTGGGTCATTATGCAAAACTCCACATGTAACTTCATTTTTAAACTTTCACAGTCTCTGGTAAACAGTAGGCAATTAATCAATACTTAGTGATTTTTTTTTTCTTTATTTGTTGTTGTTGTCAATGATGAGGGTCCTAGCCAGATACTGGCAAGCTAGGATAATTTCTTATAGTGACACAGATCCTTTTATAAAATATTAAAATACTCTTTATAGTTCTGTTAAATTGAGTTTGCCTCTGGCTAGAATTTTCTTTTTCCTCCTCAGTTTAAGGTATCTCTCTTTTGGGCTTTGTGTTTTCTTCCAGGATTTTTTTTTTTTTAAAATATCTTTCTGCATATAAGCCTTTTTTCTTAATTACATAATATTATTTTCCCCAATACTGCAAGAAGATGAATCTTTTGCTAGTGACATAACTGTACTAAATTTAAACACTGCTTATTGAAATTCTACTTATTAAACAAAGGTTTGCTTTTGTTTTGGTATAGAAGCATCTAGCAATATATGATCTATAACTTAGTATATCATATATAACTCAATATATCATATATAACTTAAACATGAAAGTGTCCCCTTTGAAATTTACCTTAGATTCC
This sequence comes from Dugong dugon, assembly GCA_030035585.1. Taxonomy (NCBI): domain Eukaryota; kingdom Metazoa; phylum Chordata; class Mammalia; order Sirenia; family Dugongidae; genus Dugong; species Dugong dugon. Next base: position 28,850,124 of record CM057465.1, read on the forward strand.
ATTTTTAAGATTACTTAGCCATTTATTTTGTATCATTTAAGTTAAGCAAAGACATTTACTAAGTTTTAATACTGATAAATACATATTTAGTATTGCTAAATATTAAAAATTAGAATTCAAATAAACATCGTTTTAAGCTCACTTTATACCGTGGTTTTAGATTACATGTTTGAGTAACAGGTACTGGAGCAGGCAATCACTGTTTGAAGAGTTGAATATTATTTTATCTTCAGAATGGAAATCACATCTTCAATTAGTACTTGTTATAAATGAAAGTGTTGACTGGTCAAGTAGTAGTAAAATTATACAGTTTATAATTTCTCCCATTAATTCCAATGTCAAATAATTTTAATGTGCATTTTAAAATTACATGAGTAACAGGTTTGGACATCTGCTTAAAAGTAAATTAAAATTTTTATTTTTGAATCGGCATGTGATTTTCTCTTATTCTGTAAATTCAGGTCATTTGTCTGAAATCTTGTTGTTGTTTTTTAGTGGACTTAAAATGAACAACGTATATACTGTTTTCTTACTCTTAAGAATTTAAACCACAATGTCTAGTTCTATTTTCCTTAATTCATCTTGAATGAGGAACTTAATTTGAGAAGGAATATGGCGTAAGTTTGTGCCATATTTCTCACTTAATTTAGTGTAAGTTTAAACTTCTAACCTGTGGCCTTGTGGTGCTGGAGCAGTCCTCTATGGTTCAGAATGAGGTTTGGTTCAGTTATTGCTATATAGTCTTCTTTGAGGGAACACAGGCCATTGCTGTGAAGCTCTTAGTGTAAAAGAGGAATGAATAAATTAGATGTATAGCCAATAGAGTATAAAAAATAAGCTATTAGAAAATAAACCTTACTTTGTATAGTTGAATGACTAATTAATTGAATTATTGATTAAACATGTTGACTCATTGAGTAAATAATGATGAACAAAAACATTTCTTTAAAGCAAGATTTAAAGTAACACACACTTATATGTCCCAGTTAACTATTCTTTTCTTGGCATATTTATTCTCCATTTCCATTTCTTTAAATCCAGGATTAGTCTCTGCTCAGCTGGAAATTAAAACTTGCTCAGAAATAACACACTGTTCATCTGCTGGCTCAAAACAGGAGGCTCCAGGAGTGAGCTCAGAATTAGAGCAATTTAAGGTTTGCAGTATTTAATCTCTGTAATGATGCTCCTTAGGTCCCAACTATCTAGGGGCTATTTAGCCCTTGTTATTGCTTGCAACTTCTTTTTTTATTTTACTCTTCCCTCCAGTAAGGCAGGAGGCCAGGAGGACTAATAGCCACCAGCGTTTTTGTTAACAAAACCCAAGCTGTTTCCTTAAAGGAGGTTTCTTAAAATAAAAATAACAGAAAAGTACTTTCTACTATACTTTGTTTCTAACATAACAAATTGGCTTTTAATAGAGCACATACTAACATCTCAATAATGCACAGAAGTCTTGTGATTTTGTCTGCTTTTACTACTTCATGGTAACAGGTTATTAATACATATTATTATCTACTTTGTATTTATTATTCTAAATTCACAGATGCATCCACAGATATTATAGTTTGGTGTCAATAATGCTTTCACTACTTGTGGTCTCCTGAAACTCTTTCCGAAAATAAATGTGTGTGTGTGTGTGGGTGTGTACATGTTGAGAAAGGTAGAGAGAAAGGGAGGGAGGGAGAGAGGATAAGCTGTTCAAACGGTACTAGAGATAAATGGTATAAATACTAAAATACTGCTGGAATCCTGAAATTTAGTTAGCATTCTTACATTGAATTTACCTTAAAAAATTACTTTGAGACTTGAATTGCAGTATTGATATTGTAGAACACACAAAGAAGCCTTCATCTCAGTCACTTTCATTATATGCCCACTGTCCAAATATGCTTTAACCACTGTTAAAGCAGAGTCAACTGTTTTTTATCTGTTTAGAGCTCATTGTAGTTCATTGATTTTGTTTCATGTTGTGCTCAAATCAACCATTTACATTTTAAAGTTAACTTAAGAGGCATTTTGTTCACTGGGTTCTCTTCAGAGTTGAGTCTCACCTTGTAAGACTGATGAGCTTCATCAAAAGTGACACATATTCTGTTCTTGTCACACACATTCTGTCATAACCATGAATCACCTATGATATTGCTCTGTCTATTGTATTGCAGGAAAAACAGAGGTTTCTGACGGATGTGCTACATGAAGTGATGCTGCTTGACGGCTTGGCCAGTTCCCATCCAGTATCACAGGAAGTGCTACAGGCAACAGATATTGACAGGGTGTTTGACTGGATCGCATATAAAAAGGTGAGAATAGATAAGACCCAAGTGCCAATTGGATATTTCACTATCCAGGGCCACCAAACTGTTTCCTGCTAGATGTATTATATTTGTCTCCTCTTCCTGGCAGATAGAAATGGACTATGAGTTAGAAAATATAAAAAGTCACTAGGCTCATGTCATTTGTATGAGTTAGGACTTTGCTTTATAAATTAGTAAAACGGAGATGACTGTTTGCCAAATAACGCATAGAAATATTGGAAGTAGTAATGAATGTTTGGAGACTCACTGTAAAGTTACTATACTAATGGTGTTATGTAAATGTCACTTTTATTATTAACAATAACAGAACTGACTAATATAGTGACAATTATTTTTCATTAGTGCCCCCTACATACTTATTTTGATTGGCCAATGCAAATGGGTATAGGCAGTGACATGATATGTGTATTTTATAAACAATTTTTATGGAGACATTTTGAGAATTAAGCATCTTTCCTGGAAATAAGTATTAAAAACAAACGAAAAACAAACCCACTGTCATCGAGTGCATTTCAACTTATAGAGACCTTATAGGACAAAGCAGAACTGCCCCATAGGGTTTCCAAGGAGGGGCTGGATGGCGGATTCGAACTGCCGACCTTATGATTAGCAGCCAAGCTCTTTACCACTGCACCACCAGGGCTCCTGGAAATAAGTATAATAAAAAAAAATTTAAAGATGAGACTTTGAATGGCAAATAAAAATTTGGACCAATAATTGAGGAGCCCTGGTGGCACAGTGGTTAAGTGCTCGGCTGCTAACTGAAAGGTCAGCTGTCCGAATGCACCAGCCCGTTCTGGAGAGAAAGATGTGGCAATCTGCTTCCGTAAAGATTTACAGCCTTGGAAACCCTATGGGGCCATTCTACTCTGTCGTATAGGGTCGCTAGGAGTCCGAATTGACTCTGCAACAGTGGGCTTGGTTTTTGGTTTGGGACCAATAACTAGACATAGAAATAGGATATCTTACACAAACTTTTTTCCATTGTTACTTGGATTAGGACCAGAATTTTTTCTTATACCTCTATCCCTCAGTTCTATTTTTAACATGAGAATGTGCACCTCAGTGTTTAACACTTAATAACTACTTAATTGTTAAAATAGGTTTAACATCTGCTGTCATCAATTTTAAGACTATACTAAATGCGTTCATTGGGATTGGTATGTACTTTGTTGATTTAATTTTTTTTCATTTTTAACATTACTAATATTATTTTTTCTATAAAAGACATCCTTATTTAATAAACAGTGTTTAAATAATGATTCATCAGAAGTCCTTCGTGTGGTAATTTGGATATTTGGTTTTTGCTCTCAGATAGTGACTATCTCAATGACCAGTAGTTAATATTTTATGTTATATATATAAATTATGTTAATAGAAAACCTCTTTGTAAACTAGTGATCATTGCCTTGGCTGAAATGGTATGTGGTTTGATGTTTTATAAAAATAATGGAAGTTTAGAACCATGGCATATTTAAAATATGTATTACATTTTACGTATGCATTTTTTGACTGAGGTTTGTTATATGGATGAGTTCATTCGAAAGGATCAGTTCTTTGAATGTGACACAAAAATAATTTATTAAGATAGTTTGAAATGAATCTGGAGGCGTGTTTCTAGTTATTCCTCAATTCTAAAAGACAATTTGTAAATACTTCAGCATGAATGAAATCAGAAAATGCTCTTTTGATTTAAAATGTTGTGTGTTTTCACAAATAAATAACATCTATTCCATATTCCATAAATTAGAGCAGTTTTGAATTTATTCAAGAAGCTTAAGAATCTGCACTTAGGTGCAGATGCTAGCCAATTTACAAATGTGAAAAATGAGTATAGTATGCTACCATTCTCAGCGCCTTCACCCACCGTGGTTACTGACTTACTTGTCTCTAATCATTTCTCTTTATGCTTAAAATACCATTAGAAATATTGTCCATACTGTGTTTTCAAGTGATGATAGGATCCATCCATTTCCAATGAAGACTTCTTAGGAACACCTTTTCTTCTCGCTCCCTCCCTTCCTTCCTCAGCTATACTGAAGTAGAAATAACAATGAATTGCACATATTTGAAGGGAAGAATTTGGTATGTTCTGATATATGTAGACATCCATAAGTACATCGCCACAATCAAGTTAATGAACATATCCATCACCCTGAAAAGTTATCTTATGCCCGTTTGTAATCCCTTTACCCAGTCTCTCCTCCCTTTTTCACTGATCTCCTTTCTGTCACTATACATTAGTTTGTATTTTCTAAAGTTTTATATAAATGGAATCATATAGTGTGGACTCCTCTTGACTGCCTTATTTCTCTCAACATGACTATTTTGAGATACACGCACATTTTAGAGTATACGGACATATCACAGTTGGTTCATCCATTCACCTTTGTTTGACATTTGGGTTGTTTCCAGTTTCTGGCTTTTACCAATAAACATTGGTAACTGCTGTGATATGTGCATATGATTTTTTTCCCCTGTGTCTTAGATTGTTTAGTGCTGCTATAACAGAAAAACCACAAGTGGATGGCTTTAACAAACAGAGATTTATTCTCTTACGGTCTAGTAGGCTAGAAGTCCAAATTCAGGGCACCAGCTCCGGGGGAAGGCTTCCTCTCTCTGTCTGCTCTGGGGGAAGATCCTTGTCATCAGTCTTCCCCTAGGTCTAGGGGTTTCTCAGCTCAGGGACCCCAGGTCCAAAGGACGTGCTCTGCTCCCGACTCTTTTTTCTTGGTGACATGAGGTCCCTGCACTGAGAAACTCCTAGACCCAGGGGAAGATTGATAACAAGGAACTTCCCCCAGAGCCAACAGAGAGAAGCCTTCCCACAGAGCTGACACCCTGAATTTGGACTTCTAGCTTCCTAGACCGTGAGAGAATAATCTCTGTTTGTTAAAGCCATCCACTTGTGGTATTTCTGTTATAACAGCACTAGATAACTAAGATAGAATTTGGTACCAGGAGATGTATTCATTTGCTCAAGCAATGAAACCACATCTGGAATAGCAGTTGCAACTGGAGCCACCACCTTGTTAAGTTTTCGATAATCCATAAGAGTTTGGGTAAATATCTAAAAGTGGATGTCCACGTTATATGATAAGCATGTTTAATATTTTAAGAAACTGTAAAACTGTTTTCCAAAGGACTGTAACATACATTCCCATCAACAGTATATCAGAGTTCTAGCTTTTCCCATATCTTCACCAACACTAGGTGTAATTAGGGCATTAATTTTAGATATTGTAGACCTGGGTTTGATTTGTGGTCAATGTACCTCATATGTAACCACCACCCATCTGTCAGTGGAGGCTTGAGTTTTGCTGTGATGCTGAACAGGTTTCAGCAGAGCTTCCAGACTAATACAATTAGGAAAAAAAAGGCCTGGTGATCTACTGAAGATCAGCGGGGGGGAAAACCCTATGGATCACAATGATCCAATCCACAACTGGGCAGCATTTCATTTCCTTCATTGTGCAGGGGGTTGCCATGAGTCAGAGGCCAACTTGATGACAGCTAACAGCAATAACAATAGGTATGTAATGGTATCTCATTGTGCTTCTAATTTGCATTTCCCTAATGACCAATAATGTTGACCATCTTGTAATTTGCATATTTTCTCTGTGTATGTCTTCCTTGGTGAAGGGTTTAAATCTTTTAACTTTTTTTTCAAATTTGAGTAGTTTGTTTTATTGTTGAGTTTTGAGGTTCCTTATATATTCTGACTACAGGACTTTTATCAGATATATGATTTGCTAATTTTATTTCCCCCTATTTGTGGCTTGCCTTTCTTTTTCTTAACAGCATCTTTCTGAAGAAAAGAAGATTTTAAATTAGATGAAGTCCATTTTATTATGTTTTTCTTATATGGATAGTGTGCTATTGGTGCGTATCTAAGAAGTTATTGCCTAATTCAAGGTCATGGATCTTTTCAAAGTTTTATAGTTTTAGGTTTTATATTTGTCTGTGATCCATTTTGAGTTAATTTTTATATAAACTGTGAGGTATGAATCAAATTTCTTTTGCCTTTTTTCTTTCTTCTTACTTTTTTTGCATATGCATATCTAATTGTTCAAGTGCCATTTATTGAAAAGTCTGTTCTTTCTCTGCTTAACTGCCTTTGCGTGTGTGTTGAACAACGGTAGTCCACGTATGTGTGGATCTATTTCTGGACTATTGATTCTGTTCTATTGATGTATTTATCTGTCTTGGTGCTAATCACACAGTCATGATTACTGTAGTTTTATAGTAAGTTTTGAAATAAGGTAGTGTTAGTCCTCCAACTTTGTTCTTTTTTCTAAAGTTCTTATGGGTATCTTTGTTCATTTGCAATTCTGTATGGATTTTAGAATGAGTTTGTCAGTTTCGACAAAAATCCTGCTAGGATTTTGATCAGAATAGCATTGAATTTATTGATTAATTTGAGAAAATTGATATCTTAGCAATATTGACTCTTCTGACTGATGAATACCCTCTGTCCCTCCATTCACTTAGTTCCTCTTTATAAGTATTTAATATTTTTATTCTATTGTAAATGGTCTTGTTGCTTTTAGAATTTTTATTTCTGATTTTGCTTTGCTATACCTAGAAATATAGTGGACATTTGTGGATTTATTTTGTATCCTGTAATCGTATTAAACAACATTAGTTCTAGTAGCTGTTTTGTAGATTCCATCAGTTTTTCTACGTAGATGATACCATCAACGTCTAATAAAGACATTTTTATTTTTCCCTTCCAATCTGGATTCTTTTTATTATTTTGTTTCCTTTCCTTATTACATTTGTTAAAAGCTCCAGTACAATATTGAATAGAAATGGTGAGAGCAGATATTCTTTTCTTGTTCCTAATTTTAAGGGTAACACATTCAATCTTTCACCATTAAGTATGACGTTACCTTTAAATATTTTAAGTACCCTTTATCAGGTCGAAGAAATTGTATTCTATTCCTACATTGCTTAGAGTTTTATCAGAAACAGATGCTGAGTTCATCAAATACGTCTTCTGCATCTATTGAGATGGTCATGTTTTTGTTTTGGTGTTAGTTTTTTAGTTTGTTAATGTGCTGAATTATTCTGGTTGATTTTTTTTAATGCTGAACCAACTTTGCATTCCTGGGACAAACACCATTTAATCATAACATATTATACTTTTACTATGTTGTTGGATTCAATTTGCTAAAGCTTTGTTTAGAAATTTTCATCTGTGCTCATGAGGGATATTGATCTGTAGTTTTCTCTTCTTTAATGCCTTTCTCTGGTTTTGTTATCACTGTAATGCTGGCCTCATAGAGTGAGTTGGGGTCTATTACCTCCTTTTCAGTTTTCTGAAACAGCTTATCTAGAATTTATGTTCTTTTCAGTGTAGTTATCTGGGTATGGAATTTCCGTCATGGGAAGGTTTTTAACTAATAATTCAATTATATGTATACACACACACACACACACATATATATATGTATGTATATTATATGAATATGTTTCTTAGGGCTACCATAATGAAGTACCACAAACTGGATGGCTTATAAGAACAGAAATTTATTGTCTCACATTCATGGAGGCTAGAAGTACAAATGAGGGTGGTGGCCGTGTTGATTCTTTATAAGAGCTATGAGAGATAAACTGTTGCATGCCTCTTTCCTAGCTGCTGGTAGCTCCAGGCATTCCTTGGCTTACAGCTGTGGTGTAATGTGACATCATTCCCCTGTGTCTTCCTGTCTCTGTGTATCTTGTTTACTTTCATAAGGACATCAGATGGGACTCACTCTACTCCTCTATGACCTTATATTAAACTAACTGATAATATCTTTAAAGGCTCTATTTCCAAACAGTGTCACATTCACAGATATGGGGGTTAGGACTTCAACATATATTTTTTGGGGGACACAATACAAACCATAACAATAGGGTTATTCAGGTTATTTATTTCTTTGTGAGTGAGCTTCGGTAATTTGTACCTTTTCCAAAGACTTGGCCCATTTCATCTAAGGTGTTTAATTTATTGCCATAAAATTATACATTATGTATTTCCTTATTATCCTTTAATAATTACCTTAGAATGTCTCATTATGTCACCTCTTTCATTCCAGATGTTGGCAATTTGTGTAATTTGTGTCATATCCCTTTATTCCTGATCAGTCTAGTTTATCAATTTTATTGGTCTGCTAAAAACAAAACAAAAACTAACTAAACCAGCTTTTGGTTTCATATATTTTCTCTTGTTTTCTATTTCATCGATTTCCTATCTAATAATTATCGTTTTTTTAAATATAACTTTGGGTTAAATTTGCTCTTCTTTTTCTAATTTCTTAAGGTGAAAACTGAGGTCATTAATTTGAGAACTTTCTTTAATTTGTAATTCATTTATCATATAAACTTCCCCCTAAGTATGGCTTTAGTGGTATCCCAAACGTTTTGCTATATATAGAATTTTTGTTTTTATTCAGTTTAAGATATGTCTAGGTTTTTCTTTTTAATTGATTCATAGATTACTTAGAAGTCTGTTGATTAGTTCCCTAATATTTACACATTTTCTGGGGAACATTCTGTTATTCATTTCTTATTGAATTCTATTTTTAGAGTGAATATGCTATTTATGAATTGAATCTTCTTAGATTTATTGAGGCTCATTTGATGGCCCAGGATTTGGTGTCTGTTGGTTAATCTACTGTGTGCACTTGAAAAGAATCTGTATTCTGCTCTTGTTGGCTAGGTGTTATATAAATGTCAGTTATATCAAGTAGTTTCATAGAGTTGTTCAAATCTATATATTTATTAATTTTTTCTGTCCATTTGTTCCATCAGTTATTGAGAGAGAGCTATAGAAATCTCTATGATTGTGGATTTGTTTATTTTTCCTTGTAGATCTATCAGATTTTGCTTCCTGTATTTTGAAGCTGTCTTTTTAGGTGCATAAACATTTAAACTTATTACGTCCTTTTGATGATTTGGCTCCGTTATCATTAGAAAATGATTTTTTTTTTTATCCTTATTATTTTTTGCTCTGAAATCTACTTTGATATTATCATAGCTACTTTAAATGTCTTTATTAGTGTTGGCATATTATATCTTTTCCCATCATTTTACTTTTAACCTATCTGAGTCTGTATTTTGAAGTCTGTTTTTTATAGTCAGGATGTATTTGGGTCTTACTATTATCTCCGCTCTGACAGTCTCTGTCTTTTACTTTTGGTATTTAGACATTTACATTTAATGTTATTAATGATAAAGTTTGATTTTAATTCTGTCTGTTCTTTGATCCTTTCTTACTTGCTTTGCCTTCTTTTGGGTTAATTGAATTTTTATAATTCTATTTTATATCATTTGCTATAGTGCTTTGTTTTGTAATTTTAATGATACTTTAGGTTTACGTTATACATTTTTAATCACAGTCTATCTAGAAGCAATATTATACTACCTCATATATAGCATAGTAACCTCACAATAGTATAATTCTATTTCTCTCTTCTTGTCACTTTTGCTATTTTTTCATACATTTCCTTTATATGTTTTAAAAACTTCACAATACATTGTTATTAGTCAATTATCTTTTAAAGAGTTTTAAATAATAGGAAAAATCTTATATGTTTACCCACATAGTTACTATTTTTAGTGTTCTTCATTCCTTTGTTTCTATCTGTCATTTTCTACCTGCCTAAAGGACTTCTTTAACATTTCTTGTAGTGTGGATCTGATGGTGATAAATTCTTTCAGATTTTGTATGCCTAAAGACATCTTACTTCCTCTTTTGTTTTTGAAAGGTCTTGAGGAACCAGTGAAGTGTTTAAAGCAGAGGAGTAACATAATTACATTTGCATTCTAAAAAGACTGTTTCTGTAGGTGTTGTAGATGGTGGAATTAATATGACATCTGGGGATTATAGAGATTATTATAAAATCTAGAATTTATTTTGTTTTTTGCCTTTTTTTGTTATTTATTATGTCATTACCCTTAATAAAATCTTGCTACTGCTCATCTGTGCTCTCCTCCCTGTAGATCTCTGTTACTAGTCAACATTAACCTCTGCCAACAGTCAACCCCTCATTGCATCAATACTCTGCTAGGTTATCATCTCTTTTAATTATTTCCTTAAGAACTGTCCTGATTATTCCCACTTTTGTTTCATTATTTTTTCCGAATTGTAATTTTAGTATGCTTTTAACATCTTTTTATGTAGGAATGTATCCTGGAGGTGTGGAAGATTATAGAAAAATAAAAATTACGATCCAGTAGAACAGATACTAATTTTTGTAGGCTTGAATTTAAGAACTGAGTGTCTTTGAAGAAATAATGAATGGTGTTCAATATGAGTAGTCCTAAGACCAATATTAAAAACAAAAACAAACTACTAAAATTATATCATGCATATTCTTAGAATAGGAAGAGAAGAAAGTGAGAACTAGTCTGGGAAAACAAGTCAGATTTAGTGAAATAAGTTTTCCATTTTAATCATAGATTGAAAAAAGAAGATGAAAGATAAAAGTACAATGGAAGCAGGACAATACTGTCCATAGACAGGAAGGACTGCAAAAGATGGATTGAAACAGTCTCTTTGCTCTAAAAGCACAAAGGGAAATAAGAATCAATGACGCAGTGACCCAGATGAGGAGAATGAGAGAATGCTCATTAAATTTACATAAGATGCCAAGTTGGAGAGGTTCCCTATAAGCTTGGAAGTGAGGAACAGATTTCAGAATGACTTAAGTAAATTTAAAGAGGATCCTTTATAAACAAAAACATATTTCAGCAGTTCTTATATCAGGGTTACAATATTTTAGAGGCCAGACAAAATTACAGAGTTAAAGGAAAGAGTTTGCAAGCAAAAAAAAAAAATTTCACAGGGGTTGTGGTGAACACAAATTTAAAAAAAAAAAAAAGTCAATACAATTTGCAATGTTCTGCCAATATATTCCACACCAAAAGTTTTGAAATCCTTGTATAGCTATCAGAGCAAATATATAAATTACCATCTGTAGAAATGGATATGAAAAGTTCACCTGGCCATTTGCAATTGCTGTCTTTTGTGATACCAGTTTCCCTATCTGTAGCATCATGTCAGCCAGGCCATGGTTAATACATGGATAGTGCACATACTAATTCTACATACCGAATAGATCGTTTCTGTAGGAAAAAAACAAGATGGTGCCTTCCTTCAAGAAGGTTATAAATCAGCAGTAGACATAAAACAAGGAGCCCTGGTGGCACAGTGTTTAAGCACTCAGCTACTAGCTGAAAAGGTCAGTGGTTTGAACCCACCAGCTGTGCCACTAGAGAAAGATGTGGCAGTCTGCTTCTGTAAAGATTACAGCCTTGGAAACCCTATGGGGAAGTTCCATTCTGTCCTTCTTTGCCATGAGTTGGAATTAACTCGATGGTGATGGGTAGACATAAAACACATGAAATGATAACAGTAATTTTATTAAGAGTAACACTAACACTTTTGCTGAAGATAATTCAAAAGTGTTTGCGTCAGTAGATCAACAGGGAACTGCCAGAAATTCAAGTGGGATTCAGAAGAGGACATGGAACAAGGGATATTATTGCTGATGTTAGATGAATCTTGGCTGAAAGCAGAGAATACCAGAAAGATGTTTACCTGTGTTTTATTGACTATGCAAAGGCATTCGACTGGTTCATAACAAATTATGAATAACATTGTGAAGAATGGGAATTCCAGAACACTTAATTGTACTCTTGAGGAACCTCTACATAGACCAAGAGGCAGTCGTTCAACAAGAACAAGGAGATACTGCGTGGTTCAAAGTCAGGAAACGTGTGCCTCAGGGTTGTATCCTTTCACCATACTTATTCAATCTGTATGCTGAGCAAAGAATCTGAGAAGCTAGACTATATGAGGAAGAACGGGACATCAGGATTGGAGGAAGACTCATTAACAACCTGCGATATGCAGATAACACAACCTTACTTGCTGAAAGTGAAGAGGACTTGAAGCACTTACTGATGAAGATCAAAGACGATAGCCTTCAGTATGGAGTACACTCAACATGAAGAAAACACAAATCCTCACAAATGAAACAATAAGTAACATCATGATAAACAGAGAAAAGATTGAAGTTGTCAAGGATTTCATTTTACTTGGATCCACAATCAATGCCCATGGAAGCAGCAGTCAAGAAATCAAACGACGTATTACATTGGGCAATTCTGCTGCAGAACACCTCCTTACAGTGTTAAAAAGCAAAGGTGTTACTTTGAAGACTAAGGTGCGCCTGACCCAAGCCAAGGTGTTTTCAGTAGCCTCATATGCATCAGAAAGCTGGGCAATGAATAAGGAAGACCAAAGAAGAATTGACACCTTTGAATTATGGTGTTGGCAAAGAACATTGAATATACCATGGACTGCCAAAAGAATGAACAAATCTGTCTTGGAAGAAGTACAGCCAGAACGCTCCTTGGAAGTGAGGATGGCAAGACTTCATCTCAAGTATTTTGGACATGTTATCAGGAGGGGTCTGTCCCTGGAGAAGTGCATCATCTTGGTAAATCAGAATGTCAGTGAAAGAGGAAGACCTTCAACAAGATAAATTGATACAGTGACTGCAACAATGGGCTCAAATATAGCTATGAGTCGGAACCTGCTCAATGGCACCTAACAACAACAACAACAACAACAACACACATCTGTCATTTAATGTGCATTTACTATGTACAGGGCATTTTGTGAAATGCTTTAGATGTGTTTGTTTACCCATTTCACTTATTAGGAAACAAACTTAAGCAGTTAAGTGATTTGTACAGGGTCAGACAGCTGGCAAGTGGACAGATAGGATGTGAACTGGAATCTAACTACATTCTGGGCTCTTATTTACAACACATTCCACAAATAAATATATTTCAAGTCAAGTTATAATATCAACCATTTTAGTTGATGATAACTCCTGGTTCTCAGGCCACCTTTACTCCTCTCTTTCTCTCATCCTATTTGTCAGGGAATTCTGTTGGCTCTACCATCAAAATATTTCCAGAATCTCACCACTTTTCATCACCATCAGTATTGCTAGCCTAGTTTGAATTACTACCACCTTGGAGCCCTGGTGGCGCAGTGGTTAAGAGCTACAGCTGCTAACCAAAAGGTTGGCAGTTCGAATTCAGCAGCTGCTCCGTGGAAACTCTATGGGCAGTTTGACTCTATCCTGCAGGGTCGCTATGAGTCAGAATTGACTCGATGGGAACAGATTTGGTTTTTTTGTTTGGTTTGCTGCAGCAGTTTCCTGAAAGATCTCTCTGCTTCTAATCCCACTCTCCTGCAGTGTATTTTTAACCAGTCAGAATGATGTTTTTGAAACGTAAGTTATATACTGTCCAAGTTTTACAATGACTCCCCACCAAAGGGCGAATAAAAGCCAAAGTCTTTATAGTGACCCATGAGGCCCTACCTGACCTCCAATATCTCACTCTCCCCAACCTGCCATTGACCTTAATTTACCTCTTATCTCTATTACTTCATCTCTTAATATACTCCCCTCACATATGGTGCTCCTGCCTCACTACTCATTTGCTTTCTCTGGACTCCACCAAGTTCCCTTTCACACTAAGGCCTTTAAACTCGCTGTTCCCTTTGCATAGAATGTTACTCAAGATATTGTCATGGTTCTAGTTTGCTTTTCCTGAAGCCTTTGCTTAAATGCCAGTTTCTCAAAGAGGCCTTCCATTTAAAACTGCAACCAACCCCCTCATTCTTGATTTCCCTTTTCCTGCTCCACTTATTCTTTTGTCCTTTGGCAGTGATCACCTTCTAACATCTAATATATTTTACTCAATATAATGTTTACTATAACTCCCTAAAGAGAGAGGTCTATGTCTGTGTGTTTCACTGGTGTATATCCAGTACCCATTACGCCGTATATAGTAAGTATTCAATAAATATTGGTTGATTTGAATTAACTGGAGCCCTGGTGGCACAGTGGTTAAGAGCTACAGTGAGCTATGGCTGCTAACCAAATGTTGGCAGTTCAAATCCATCAGCCGCCCCCTGGGAACCCTATGGGGCAGTTCTGCTCTGTCCTATCGGGTCACTGTGAGTAGAAATCACTCAACAGCGATGGGTTTTTTTTTTTTGTTTTGCTTTTTTTTTTTGAATTAAAGTGAATATCAGAAAAACAACATAAGCAAAACATCATGGTGTTTCAGAGAGAAAGACCCAATCTATTTATAAGAATTAGGACGAAAGATTTGGTACTGGAAATAGGATTAAGGCGTTTCAGACAAATTCCATATAAATTCAGGAGAGGGAAGGAAGATTGTGTTGCACGAACATTCTGTTTTCTAATGGGATCTGTCACATGTGGCCTGACCCTTCAGCCCTGGACTCCAGGGACCCGTTCCCATCAACTCAGATCTCCTCCTGCTGCCTCTTCACTCTCCTGCCTCAGGCACAATCATCCTTCCTGTTCTGCTCTTATTCTTCTAAACATGTCCTTCCTCTTAGTCTTTGCTTTCCCTATCCACAGTCTGAACTACTACATCTATACTATAAAATAAATGTAATTAATTATTATTTTGTCCTCTTTGACACATTTGTATATACTTTTCTATGCATTATCTGGTAATGTATGGTTAAGTGTTTGGCTGCTAACGCTATGGGGCAGTTCTACTCTATCCTATAGGGTTGCTATGAGTCGGAATCAACTCAATGGCTGCCGATTTAGATTCTGAGTTTATAGCAGGTGCAGTCATTTCTATAAAAAGGTTTAGCAACAGGCTTTTGGTGCGGTATATAAAGGTATTACTATTAATAGAAATAATAGTATCAATTGTTTTGTGGTGTCTTTTGTGGCACTGGACATAAATTTATTATTTTACTTAATCTCCCACCCCTATAAGGTAGATAATATTATCTTCAATTTACATAAGAAGAAAGAGACCCAGAGAGTTTAATAATATGCTCTGACTCCTAGGTGGCAGAGCTGGGATATCTCTCAGAATATCTTCTATAACTAATTACCTATTATGTCATTGTTTAAATAGAAAATATGATTTGAGTTGTAGTCTTTTGACATATACCAGAGTAAGGAATTTTCTGTATGAATGAAAAAATAGAGTATCTTTAATAGGTAAGATACTGGCATGCCGATTCAAAAATGAAGGTTATAAAATCTGAGAGGTGATAATAACTGGTTATGATCATCTTAGTTACAAAGAAAATGTGAGAAAGCTTAAGAGACTGATAAAAAGTAACTGAAGAAGAGAGAGACAGAAAGAGGGCTGGAGAGAGAGAGATTGATTTTGAAATATTTGGAGATAAAGCCCATCAGAGAAGGCTAGAGAAATTACATATGTCCACCGTGGAGAATTGGGGTCTAAGAGGTAACTTAATAATTGGCTCCAATATATGAAGGGTTATTACAGGAAGACTGCTCACCACTTCTCTGTCAACATCAGGGTCAGAGTAAAACAAATGACCTTATATTACAGGAATAAATTTTAGTTAATATAAGAAAGACTCTCTTGACATAAAAAAATTAAACATGTGCACTATCCAAGATTGGAAACTCTTCATTTTTTGATACTCTTTAAAAGTAAAATTGAATATCTGCTCCCAAATTAGCAAGTTAAATTGGAGGACCATTGAAAAAAAATTCTTACTGACTCTTGACTTCATGGTACATGGTAGTCAAAGCATGTAATATGAAGTCTGTACTTTATTAAAAATTAGTTTTGCATGCATATATTTATGTTTACATCATCCCTTCTCTATCTTGGTTATAAATGTAGTGTTCAAGTAATGGTAAAGGAAGCACTTGCTTCTTAGGTAAAATTGAAAAATATGAAAGCAATTCCTATCCATCTCTGAATCATCTGCTGCTATCTCTAAAACATCAGCAAAAGAATTTCCAGGATGAAATGTACTTTACTGACTGTTATTCTTTATTACTAGAGAGTCTTGTCTTTGCCTTTGGCCTTGAACTACCATTACACTAGGCCATAGGTGATTTTAAGACATAATGTAAAGGAAATGCTTTTTTGCCCTTGTAAAGAAAATGTACATGGTGAGAGGACATGATTTTATTGACATTTCCATGATAAATGCCTTTATCACTTACTGGTAAATTATTAATTTGTGCATTTTGCTGAAGGAGGCAACTTTTGTTTTGCACATGTGTTTGGTTCATTGCTGTTTGAATGGTTTCTTTATTTTCTTGCTCAGAACTTAATATCTAAACCAGCTTTTTTTTCTTCTTCTTGTACTTGGAAGAACTTGTATTTCTTCCAGCTAGTTGTTCTGCTCTGATTTAGCTTGATAAAACTGAAAGAATATGTCTATTATTTAGTGAAAATAGGTAGCAGGTTATTCACTAGTATAATGAATGGATTAATCCCATCAAAAATTCTCATGATCTTCTCCTGCCCCTCTCATATCAAATTATTTTGTTACTAATGGTTTTTATATGCTATTTTTTAATTTCTCTGTTGCACACAGTTTCTATCATTTTTATTTTGACGAAATGCTTAAGAAGGTGCAGTGTTGGTTTTGACTTTACTCACCTGCTATTTTTTATGCTGCCTTTGTGAAAGCTGGAGTGATGATCACATGATGTAGAAAAGCTTAAAAACCAGAGCTATGTTAGTCTTAGCTTGCAGAAATTTACTGTAGTGAGATTCTGCTTCTGCAGCTTTCTGAAATAATTTCACAGCTATAGTTCTTCTTAGTGTTCGCTTATGCAAAAAGCCTGATTCTAATGACTTCTGCAATGATTTATTTATACAATAGCCGTAATTAAGACTAAAAAGTTACCATTTCAGTTAGTATACGGGGTCATATACAAAGAGTATTCCATTCCTGTAACTTGCTCACCTTGCAACTATATGGCGCTCTGATTCCATTAGGCTAGGAGGCAGCTTCAATGTGTCTCAGAAATGATTAGGGCTTCTGCTAAATGTACAAGATCAATTCAGTTCTGAGCTTCTGAATGTCAAATTGTTTTATACAGGGTACTCAGAGAAGAATTGACAACTGAAGATAAAAACTAAATAAAAGTGGGAATAAACCAATATATAGTTCCATAGCACATAGTTAGAAAAGGGGGATTGTAATGCTTTGAATAAATTTTCCAGAATGAAGGGATTCTACAATGGTTAGAAAAAGGACAAAGTAACAACATTAGAAATAAGGTTTAAAGGATAAGCAAGTCCACTGGAATTAAACGATTGACATTTTGACAAATGAGAAGTGTTAAAGAAGGCAAAGGAGAACAGAAATACAACTTCCTTTTTATAAAAAGAATTTTTGGAGAAAATTCAGAATAAAAATATTCACAATATACAAAGTCTGTGTACTTACAGTAATGGAATATATGAGAAGTTGAACTGAGTCAAATTTTCTTTTAGAATAATCATGTATGGGTTGTGTTTTAGCATTTGATGGGCTCACCGTTTTAGTTATCATCAACACAAGCCCATTTTCAATCAACCACACATATTGATGTAATGTAAAATCTTCAAAAGCCATATATATGTCTTAGTTGTCTATTGTTACTGTAACAGAAGTGCCAAAAGTGGATGACTTTAACAAACATAGATTTATTGTCTCAGTTTAGAAGGCTAGAAGTCTGAATTCAGGGGGCCAGCTCGAGAGGAACCCTTTCTCTGTTGGCTCTGGGAGAAGGTCTTTGTCTCCTTTCAACACCTGTGGGCCCTGCGTCCCTTGGAGATTTCCATGTGTCTTGGCATCAATCTTCCCCTGAGTCTAGGAGGTTCTCAGCGCAGGGACCCTGGGTCCAAAGGACACGTGTCATTCCCGGCTTATCTTTCTTGGCGGTACTGAGATCCCTCTATCTCTCTGCCCAATTCTCTCTCCTTGTATCTCTTATAAGATGAAAGGCAATGCAGGCCACACCCCAGGGAAACTCCCCTTAGATCAGGGCCATGACCTGAGTAAGGTGGTGACTTAAATAAAGTGATGCATCCCACTCAAATTCTGCCTCATTAGCATAACAAACATAACTTACTCCTCTTTAGCATAACCTAATCTTGACTCATTAACTACAGACAGAGGTTAAGATTTACAACACATCACAAAATGGAGGATAATGGAATCATAGCCTAGCCAAGTTGACACATATTTTGAGGTGACACAATTTGATCCGTGACAATGTAATTCAAAAGGATTTGTCCCCAATTGTTTCACTATTAGGGACCCCTTTTATAGTTATTTCTTTTTGGACCCAAGATTATCTTTTTTTTTTCCTAACAAAAAAAGTACTTAGTAATTATTAAACAATTCACCTCTTTATTAATTAAAGACATTAAAGTCTCAATCCAAGGTTCTGCTTCAGCCAGGTAAAACTGTTACCACACAAGATAGATACAATTCTAGTCAAAGCAAAAAACAAAGAACAAAACAACAAAAAAACAAATCTCTTTGGCTCCTGTAACCTTTTTGCAGGTAAATATACTATTCCTTTTGAAATAATGAAAATGTTTATTTGCATACACTTTTACAGATATTTTCATGGATTTCTTTTAGAGAAGGCTAAGGGCTATTTGATGACCTACTGAGAAAATTATCTAGAGACTACATGTTTTCTACATCCTTTAACAATCATCCTATTGTATATTTCCTGGTAGCACTGAAATCAAGTTGTCAGTTTTTCTGCTTTTTAAAAATAGAATGTCTTTCAGTTTTTTTTCAGTTGTCATATCAGTACTGGAAGACTTGGCCCTGATTTCATACAACATATCCTTACCTTTAAAGAACACAGAGGTTAAAAGAAATACTGAAGCTGGCTTTTGTCTTGAGGGTATTTTCCCAACTAAGAGAACTTGCACATCAGTTTTGAAGGTTTCATGAAGTTAGAGAAAGAAGACAAAGCCAATAGTGAGATGTTTAATAGGAAACCTCCCATAATGCCAGGACCTTAAAGGGCTGTACCTTTAGCACACAGATGAACTAGAAATAAACCTACCTCCATCCTCAAAGGACTACAAAGAATTTGTCTGTTCCAAACCTTAGTAGTGATTGGAGAGGGAAAGTATGTTTCCCCTGAAAATTTGCAATCATATTGCAAACCTCAAGTGAGTATTTTAATTTAAAGTGGTTGGTCCTACACTGGAAATGCCTCCAGATGTCAGCCAGAAACTAAAACAAATCCTTTCTAGAGAAACTCATCTTCTTATTTCACCACAGAAGATTTCAACACATAAATCTGAAATAAAAATAGCATCTTACCATCAAAAATCACCAATTACACAAGGAAATATGGTTCCGTGAACATGAGTTAGCAGAGACAATAGATAAAAAGAAGAATCAGTCCTGCATGTAATGAATGTGAATATCTCAGGCATAGAGTATAAATAGTTTATTAATAAATTGAGGAAATAAAAAGAGACTTGAACATATGAGTAAAATGCAAGCAGATTTCGAGAACTAAAGAGGGTTCCTAGAAATGAAAATGTAATAACTACATTTTGAAACATAGTAAGTAGATTTAATGCAAATTAGAAAGGACTGAAGAGAGGATTGTAAACTAGAAGATAGAGCTAAAGAAAATATCCAGAGTGTAGCATAAAGAGACAAAGTAATAGGAAATATGAAGGACAGACATAGGAGAGGGAGTGAGAAGTTCTAACAAATGGACACTGCACGAACTCAAGGCTTAGTTTCACTTATATCGTAAGTGTACTGTGTTCCCATCCTTTGTTTTGTTTCTTCATTAAATTATTGCTTTATCATATCAGGGCCTAAAGTTTTTGCCTTAAGCAGTGACATCATTCTTAGAAACAGAACTTTGAATTTGATTTAAGACTTTATCTTAGAGTAATAGATTCCACCCATCAACACAAGCATTGTTCTTATCATCTTTATTGTCCTTTTCTCGCATCTTTAAACTTTTAGTAAGATGAAACAATGATATTATTTTTAAAAAACTGCATAGTTTTTCATATTAATACTTCTTATTTTTTAAGTACTCACTACGTTCCCAGAGTTTTACGATATATCACCCCATTGAAACTTTCAACAAGTTGAAGCCTAGGGTTGTTTCACAGTTTGCCCAAGCTCATATTGTCTATAAGTAGCAGAGCCAAGATTTCAACCCAGCCTACCTAATTCCAAATTCTGCCCACTCATGTATATTGATGGATCACGTAGTCAAATAGGTGGTGACTTTCACAGAAGAGAAAGTTATACATTTATTCAAATAATTCTGCTTTTTATCAGATTATTTAATATCTGTTTTGAAATGACCTTTAGATACCATTTCTTACTTGCCCAAGGAAACCAGTCTTACTAATGAATAGTTTCTAGATTCTCTTTTGCTTAGATACTTTTAATTTATTTCTGCCTCCTTCTTATCAATCCCTACTTTACTCTATTAAGGTTTTCCTGGCTTACTCTCCTTTGTATTTGAGCCAAACAGCCCAAGGATCCTTAGAGCAATGCTATGCTTAGGCTGTCTTGGGGGTGGAAGACTCTAAATAGAGATGTACGTGGGCTAGAGTGGTGCAGTATAGGCCTAGGTGATTCTGAGAGGCATGGTTAGGCTTCTGCAGGGCAGAGCATATCCAAAAGCAAACAAACTCCTCATGGAGCAGTTGAAACAATTTCAGTAGTCACATTCCTCAAGAATAAACACAAGAGTGTTAAATGCTATATAATGTCTAAGAAATGTTTCTCCAGTTTGAAACGAGTATGGTGATAATGTTAGGGAAAAGTTAGCCTGTTTATAGGTATTTATGTCCAAAATAATAACCCTAGTTAATACCTATAAAACAATATGTGCCAGTCACTTTTCATAATTTCTGTATATTTATTAAGTCATTTAATCTTCATGATAACCATACAATATAGAAACTATTTCCATCCACATTGTATAGATAAGAAACTGAGGCAGTAATTTGCCCAACATCACAAAGTTAACAAATGGTGGAGTCAGGATTCAAACACTGGCAATGATATCTGTGCCTTTAATCACTGCACTGGACTTCCGATCTTTCGATTTTTCTCTATATTTACAGAACCATACTGCACATTTCTTAAAACATAAAGAAGCACTCATTTCTTTTCTAATAGAGCCCTTATATTTCATAAATATTTGTATAGATCTGTTTAATTAGTCCCCTTAGAATAGAAGCTGTATCTTTAGCAATGTCCAAGTTACCATCTAGTTCAGCATCTTGTAAATAGTGAATACACAGTAAGTACTTGTAGTTCAAATGAATTTTAACAATGAATAACTGTATCCTACAAACCCTCAGAAGCTCCATTCAAGGTAGTGATGCAAATTTAAGTTCTAGTTGAGTCAGATTCACCCTCACAGCAGTGAGTTTTGGGATACTTTTGTTTTTTTTGTTTTAGACATTTAGCATGAAAACGAGAATAAGTCTCTGTACTATTAAGAAAAGTCATACGTCCTTAAAAGCTCATATTTTTTTTTTAAGAGTTTTTTTTGTTTGAACTCTTCACACCTTTCCTGAAAACTAGTTAGTAAAACATTTTTGGCTTGTCCTAAATTACTTTTCTTCATTCACCAAGTGACACTCCCTAGTTATGATATCTTATGATTCCTTAGCCAAACCAGATGGAGGAGTTAAGAATGTTCAAAGCATCTTCTTTACTCCCAATGTCTGAGATGAAGCTCATGGAGAACAACAGCAAACTGCCTCTAAGTATCCTTTGATGACTGTCAGAGACAACCCAAAGTCTGACAGACCACTGATCTTCTCCTTTATGGCATTTTTGTTCCTAATTCCACTTTTGTTTACTTTAAGAGCTAAATATTTCATTGTTTTCCACTTGTGCTTGAGAAAACATTTTTACACCTTTGGGACCAAATATTTTTCATCAGCTTATTTTAATTCCTCTTTTCAATGACCTTGTTGCCAGCTGAAGCCATGATGTTGCTGGTAGAATATTAATTTTCTGTAAGTGAACTATAACACTTTTTCTTTTCTTCCCCAAATAGAACATAACAGTAGCTTGCTTTTTCACTTAAATTTGCTCTAACCAATTTTAAATCAAAATAAAGTCAAATTGACCTTAATTGTTCTGGAATGGAAGGATGCTATATTGTCAAGTATGCTGGTAGTTTATTTCTTCTAGTCTGTGGTATTAGCAATAATCAATAAGTTTGTTGTTTTGGTTGATGGTAAGAAGAATCAAGGGAAGTTAGAGATAGAAATATTGCTGTCACAGAGAAGAAGCTAAAGTTTGTAGATATAATAGAACCTGCGATGTAGATGTTTGCCTAGAGAGTGTTAAATGCTTCCTTATAGGTTCCTAGGGAAAAGGGCACTGTGTATTTTTACACATGTGTCTTGGGAGATTGTATCCTGTAAAGATGGTGTTTTCCAAAATGTGATCTGTGGTATACCAGTTCTACAGTATGTTCTTTTAAAATTACTTTCCTTCCTTTTAGTCATATATTGGAACTTCAGATTTCATCAGATTTGGCCTAATGACATTTCACAAAACTTCTGCTTAAATGAGAAGTTTAAGCAGTGAATATCTTACATTGTCTTGCTGAGTTAACTCAGGCAAAATTGTATTTGCTTGGTTTGGTATAAAAACTTGGACGGTTTATTTCTGCTCATGATCCACCACTGTCGTAAGAGTTTGCTTCATGATAAATGGCTTGTTATTTTGGTTCCCTGGATGATATGTTTTTGAGTCTGAAACTCTCAGGAGACAGAATGCATCTGTGCTTTCCAACACTGGAAAAAAATCAAAAGCTGGAGGCAAAAGCTGTCTTTATGTTTTATGAGAGGTGATTGTGATGAACACTTATTGACTGACTTCAAGATGTTATCAAGTCCACAATACTTACCTGTTCCCTATTGCACTTTGGTGCACACAAGCATCCAAACTGAAGTTATGACTTTTACCTTTCTGGAGGAGAAGCAAGGAAAGAAGTAATCCACTTCTCCAAGAAATCAGTGAAGAGGCTAATTTATTTTCTAGAGAACAGCTGATGGTAGTTTGATGAAACTTTAATCTGGGCATTTCATTGTCTCTGTACACTCTCCGTAAAGTTAGAATAGCTGAAAGGGAGACAGAGAAGACCTTACTCAGGCAGTCATTTCCCTTATCCTGCAAATATTTATACAGTAAAATAATTTCTTTAGCTTCCAGAAGACAAGTCATGTCATGTATGAATGAATTTGACGATGAAGATTAAAAAGTTTTATTCAACCATCAAGCCCATGCCCTACACAAGATGTTTCTGTTCTTTGCTTTCCTCTTATATATATATATGAGTGATAAAATGATGTGCAGATCTCAGTTGGTCCATTTCCTTTGTGGATTAATTGCAATAATTGAAGCATTAGTCATATTGGTATTCACTTGTAATACACATTTTGTTTATTACAGATCTAGTTGGACAGTAAATTCAGTTTTATAGCACAGTGGAGTTTGAGAAGCGTGGCTTTATTCAATATTGTTCTTGAACTCAATGATGGTCCATCAGTGTAAATAATCTCATCAGCCTCTTGTGTGAGTCCATCCTTGAAGATTTTTTCATATGGATGCTTATTTAAAAAGTATACTACACTTTTGTCCTTGTCAGTGTGTCAGAACAGGTGACATGTTCAGCACAACTGCTAAATCAAGCTTCTACTGTAAGAGAAGGCCCAGCAACATTTTGTCCAGATAAGAAGTAGCTTGTGCATCCTGGTTTCATGGAAAAAGACAATCTTGAGTCCATACAAAGGACAGTTTTTTATGGTTATGTCTAGTGACCCTGTGCATGTGGAAAACAAAACACAAAAAAAAATCCATTGGCTTCAAGTCAGTTTCATGTCCATGTGGTACAGAGTAGAACTACTTCATAGGGTTTTCTTAGCTGTGATCTTTATGGAAGGAGTTTGCCAGGTCTTTCTTTTCCAAACCCTTTCGGTGAGTTTGAACTGCCAACCTTTAGGTTAACAGCCAGTCGCAAACCGCTTGTGCCACCCAGGCTCTTGTGCATATGGGAAGTATGCCTAAAATTCCAGAGAACTGACCGTCACTTCTCAAGTCTTCTGGACTTGAATTTCTTTAATTCTCCACGGAGGTTTCTTTTAACACCTACCCCCAAAGATACATACTAAGTCGATCCTATCCTAAGATATACTAGAATCTGGAGTTTCTGAATTAGACCAAAAAGTCATGGAGTTTTACCCAAATAACCTTGTGAATTTGGTTGTACTATAGTTTACTCATTTTAATGTCATTTAGGAAAAAAAAATCATTTGAACACACACGTTTTAGAAAAAATGTTTTGAAAATCTGAAATCACCTTTGAAAATAGAGATAAAATAATTTTGCCTGTTAGATGTTCATTATTTTTAAATTGAGAAATCTATCCTAAGTCAGAACCTGGTGTTTTAATTTTTTTCTAAGGTTACTTATTTCTGTAAATATGAGCTTTTTAAATCTAAAGACTGATGCAATAGAGTGAAATATTTAAAAATTAACCTAATGAACTAAAAAATAAAAGGATTATGTCTGGTATACATTGGGGTAATTATTGAAATTTAGTCTTAGATTTGCTTACCTTTACGGTATGTAATCACATGGAACCTTGACATAGCACACTGGTATTTTTCTGTTCCTTATATGAACGCATGTGTGTAGCTGGCAATTTTCAGGGCATTCTCTTCTTACCAGAAGGAATACTTGTCAGTTATGGTAAAAAGGATTTCAGAGCAGCAACTATATTAGTAGGAAGTTGGGTGGTTAGGTGAATGAAAAGTGAAAGAATGTTCCAGTTTGGAGATGGACTAAGCAAGAGTTCACACATAGCAATTTGATTGTACCAAGTCTTAGTAGAGAACACTGTTTTACATTCAGGCAAATTAATACTTAAGCCCTTGATACAAAAAGAAAAGATAGCTTTATTCAAAGTACCATTTGACAGACAGTATATATGTCCCATTGATGATTAATGCCAAATAGTAAGGTTGTCATAGTTAAGAATTTTTTTTTTTCTTTTCAGGTATCAAAGTTTTAGTCTTTTTTTTTTTAATGTTGTTGCTCTTTAACTCCCAGTAGACTTGAGGACAACCAACCACGTTTTCTTTTATGACACTTTACTGTGTTTTAAAATTATTATTAAGCTTTTATCTGGCTCCTATTTTCCAGGGAAAAAAAGTTCATATTTTTAAAAAATCTTTTATCCTATCTTTGGATTTTCTATGATGCACCTTCATTATTTTACCTATATATATATATATATATATATATATATATATATAATTTTAATTTTTCAAGAACATGGTTATTTCAGCTCAGTATGGTCTGAGTAGCACTTGGAGATTCTCAGGATACTCAGGATCCAAGGGGTCATGCACTCTATTGCTGCTCTTTTACTGGATTGATTTCTTTATATTTTTTCAGACAACTTATTGCTAAAATCCTCTTTCTTAACAACTAAGATAATAGCAATTGCTTACTTTTTGTCAGATATTAGTAGAAGATTTAGATATATTAGCTCAAGACTTCAGCTATACCTCAGCTATTCTGAAGCTGCTTTTGGCTTGGTTAATACATTTGTAATGGATATTTTATGTGGTTGGGATGAGTGTACTTTCTAAATGTTAATCTGATTATTCAAAATTATTCCTTAAAAATGAATATGCAGAGCTGAATGATGTCAGCAAAAATGGTGGCGTAGGGAGCTCCAAGACCCTGGTCTTCCCCAGAAATATGGGAACATCAAGCTGAAACTGTCAGAATCAAGTTTGTCAGAACTCTGAGAAACAGTCAAAAGTTTACAGCAGTTAAGAGAACAGTGAATTAACAAAAAAAGCTGACTTAAAAATAGTAGGGACACTTCGTAGCATTTTTATTTGCCCTTGCCCCTGACTCCACTCCCTGATTCAGCTGTAGTCTTGAACTCAGCAGCCTGCATTCCCAGTGTGGAATACTCGTCCCTGATTTTGTAGGGAGCAGGACAGACCTTCTACAGAGAATTGTATTTGAATGTTCTAGCCTTTCTGGGGACTTCCTGAAGAACTGATACAAGGTGCTTGTCTTTGTTTTGCCTAACTCAGAACTTACTAAGAGCAGAAAAACAATGGACATTCCTTGAAAACTTTAACACAAATGAACTACTACCCACAGTCACCTGAGTCAAAAGATTAGCGTTAAGGCAAATGATAAGAGTGCTGAAAGCCTGAGAGGAAAAGCTGGGGAGAGAATTTCTTTGGGAAATTAGGGCATTCAAAAGTGCTGGTGTATGCTGGGGAATTTAGAAAGCCAGGTATATGCCCAGAGCAGGGTGCATGCTCAGAGAAAACCTGAAAAGGCCCTAAGCTTTCACTTCTAGCTGATCTCTAGGCGCTGCACAACCAAGAAGTGAAGACTAAAGCAGTGTTATAATTAGCTTGGCTAATTGTAGAAGGAATGCCCCAGCACAGGCCAATCTACAAAGACTGGAGAGTTTTGTTTTTTGAATTTTTTTTTTTCTTTTTCTTTTTTGGCTCCTGGTGTTCAAGGAAATGTCTGTTAAAACAGTAGCTCAACACAACCTAAAGGAACAGAGACTTCAGAAACCATGTATGACAAAGAATACAGACTTTATAAAAATACTTTAGAAAAGTCACTAAACAAACAAAAAGCTATATCCTACAGTAAGCAGCAAAAACAAAATCTGATGAGATGGAAGAATCTGATTTCCACAGTTACCACATTATAATATTCACAATATCCAGTTTTCAATAAGAGCATTATGAAGCATGCAAAGAAAAAATAAAATTTGGCTCATACATAGAAGATATTGATAGAAACTGTTCTTAAGGAGCATACACGTAGGACTTATCAGACAAAGGCTTTAAATTAGCTGTTTTAAATCAAAAGTTAAAGGAACACATGGACAAAGAGATAAACTAAACCAGGAGAACAGTGTATGGACAAATAAAAAATTCAATAAAGAAATGAAAATTATAAACAAGGACTAAACAAATTCTGGAGCTGAAAAGTACAGTAACAGAAATGAAAAATTCACTAGAGGATTTCAATAGCTAATTTAAGCAGGGAAAAGAAAGAATCAGACAACTTGAGGGTAGGTTGATTGGAGTATCCCGAAAGAAAAAAGAATGAAGTGAAATGAATGAACCTAAGAGGCCTGTGGCATGTCATCAAGCATATACCAACATATGCATATTGGGAAATCCCAGAAGGAGAAGACAGAAAGGGGCAGAAAGATTATTTGAAAAAAATAATGGAAGAAATGTTCCAAATTCAATAAAATACATTAATCTGTATGTTCAGGAAGCATAAGAAACTCCAAGAAAGATAAACACAAAGAGATCCACACTAAGACACAGTATATTCAAACTGTTGAAAGTCAAAGACAAAGAGAGAATTTTGAGAGCAAGAAAGAAGTGACTCTTCACGTGGAAGGGATCCTTAATAAGATTAACAAAAGATTTCTCATCAGAAATCATGGCAACTAGAAGATAAAGTGAGATGATAGTTTTAAAGTGCTGAAAGGAAAAAAAAAAAGTCAACTGAGAATTCTGTATCTGGCAAAACTGTCCTTCAAAAATGAAGAAAAAATCGAGATATTCACAGATAAAGGAAAGCTAAGAGGTTTTGTCACTATTAAGCCTGCCAAGAAAAAGAAATAAAAGGCATCGAAATTGGAAAGGAAGAAGTAAAACTATCTCTGTTCACAGATGACATGATCCTATATATTAAAAATCCCAAAGAATCTACACGTACACAAATAGAGCTAACAAATACATTCAACAAAGTTGCATGGTTCCAGATCAGTGCATAAATATCAGTTAAATTTCTATACACGGGCAATGAACAATCAGAAAAGAAAATTAAGAAAAATAGTTCTATTTTCAATCACATCCAGAAGAGTAAAATACATAAGAATAAATTTAACCAGAGAGGTGAAGGACTTGCACACTGAAAACTATAAAACATTGTTGAAAGAAATTAAAGAAGACCTAAATAAATGGAAAAAAACATCCAGTGTTTCTGGATTGAGAGACTTAATATTGTTAAGATGTCAATATTACCCCAAATTATCTACATATTCAACACAATCCCTATCAAATTTCCAGTGGCCTTTTTGTAGAAATGGAAAAGATGATCCTCAATTTTGTATGGGCTATCAAGGGGCTTCAAATAGCCAAAACAGTATTGAAATAAAAGAACAAAGTTTCAAGGAGTCACACTTTTCGCTTTCAAAACTATTTACAAAGCTGCAGTAATCAAAACAGGTATTACTGGCATAAGGACACACTTATAGACCAACGAGTATACAGAAATAAACCCATACACCTATGGCTTATTGATGTTTGACAAGGGTTCCAAGACCATTCAATAGGGAAAGAATAGTCTCTTCAAGAAAGAGTGCTCAGACAACAGGATTTCCACATGGAAGGAATGAAGCTGGATTCCTACGTCATACCATATGCAAAAATTAACTTCAAATGAATCAACGACCTACATATAAGAGCTAAAACCATAAAATTCTTAAAACAGTGATAAATCCTCATGACCTTGGATATGGCAATGGATTCCTATATATGACATGAAAAGCAGTAGCAAAAAAAGGAAACAGTTGGACTTCATCAAAAATAAAAACCTTTGTATATCAAAGAACATCATCAAGAAAGTGAAAAAAAAAAATACAGTGCATGGAAATATTTGCAAATCACGTGCCTGACAAGGGTCTAATATACAGGGCATATAAAGAACTCTTTAAGAACTCAACAACACAAAGACAAACAACCCAATTAAAAAATGGGAAACAAACTTGAATAGTCAGTTCTCCAAAGAACATATACAAATGACCAACAATCACATGAAAAGATATTCAGTTATTTAATATCATTAGCCATTAGCAAAATGTAAATCAAAACCTCAATGCAATGCCACTTCATAGCCACAAAGATGGTTATAATTAAAAAATACAGAAAATTACCAGGGTTGGTAAGGATGTGAACAAATTGGAACCCTTATGCATTGCTGGTAGGAAGGTAAAACAGTGCAAGTGCTGTGGAAAACAGTGTGGTGGATTCTCAAAAATTTCAACATAGAATTAACATATGACCCCGAAATTGCAGTCCTAGGTATATATCCAAAAGAAATGAAAGCAAGTACTCATATACATGTACACACATGCTCATAGCAGCACTATTCCCAATGGTGAAAAGGTTGAAACAACCCAAATGCCTATCAATGAATGAATGGATAAACAACATTGTGGTAAGTTCATACAATGGAATATTATTCAGCGATAAAAGGAATGACGTACTGGTACATGCTACAGTGTTGAAGAACCTCAAAATCATTATGCTAAATAAAAGAAGCAGACACAAAGTGTCACATACCGTATGATTCCATTTATATGAAGTATCCAGAATAGTTAAATCCATAGAGTTAAAAAAATACAGTGTTACTAGAAGCTGGAGGAGCAAAGAATGAGAAGTAACAGCTTAATAAGTATGTGGTTTCCCTTTGGGGTGATGAAAATGTTTTGGAACAAGATAGAGGTGGTGGTTGCAGAACATTGTGAGTTACTAAATGCCATTGCACGGTTCACTTTAAAATGGTTAATTTTATGGTGTGTGAATGTCACCTCAGTATAAAAAATGATTATGCAGAGGCATTTCCTCAAATAGCATAAGATCAGTTTTTCATAATATGCAAACAGGTTTTCTCTAGCAACATAGCAATTACACAAAAGTACATGTATTCTGTTATAGTTTATCTTGCCCAAATGTCTTTTTCAGTAGGGTTAAACTTGGTGGTATTCCTGTTTGACTACAGAATGAGAAAGGTGTCTGCACATGTATAGCTAGGTTTTGGGGACATGTCTCTTTATAAATTTACATAAATATCAAAAGGATCTTTGATGACCAAGGGATATGATTTAATGGCTAAATGGAAATAAGATTAAATGGTTAAATCAGAGACATTAAGAGTATTAAGAAAAATCTATGAAATGGAATTGTGATTTTGGAAATCACGAAAAGCCAACGTAGATGAATAATAAGATCTGGATCCAATCCTCACCTGTGTTGGTCTCTAGAAAACAGGAGAAATATTTATCAAGGGATAATCTTTGACCCAGATAATGCTGCTATTATACTTATTTACTTCTTCTTTTCCTGCTGTTTCGCGCTAATATTTCACACATTAACGTATTCACCCTGCTATCTAGTTAAATAGACATGTGTTGAATGTGTTGGAGTCTCTGAGTGACGAAAACAATTAAGCACTCGTGTACTAACCAAAAGGTTGACAGTTCAAACCAATGAAGAGGCACCTTGGAAGAAAGCCCTGACGATCTGCTTCTAAAAGGTCACACGGCCTTGAAAACCCTATGAAGCAGTTCTACTCTGCACACGTGGGATTGCCATGAGTCGCATTGAACTCGGCTGAAACTGGTTTGAGTTTTTGTTTTTATCGAATGTCTAGTCATACAGAGAAATGCAGGATTTTGCAGAACATGGGCCCTCCATTCCCTAACTCATATTCTAGTGGTGCAGCCAATATGTGTTATATGTAAATTCTTAAAATAAGACAGACTGTGCTATATGCTAAAATAGATTTTAAAACAAATGCTATGGGAGAATTGTGAGAATTTTAGTTCTGACTTGAATCAGAAAATATTTCTTAGAAATATCATATGAGGTTTATGCCATATAAAGTTAACACTTTGATTTATGGTATTTGGAGAATTTCAGGCCTGGAGAAGTTGTACAAAGCCAAGGAGAGTGGAAAGTGCAGAATTTGTTGTAGGAACCAGAAGAAAGGGCAATCAAAAGACTGGGAGACCAGATAGTCTCTCAGAAGACAATGAGGACAGAACCTCAGCAAAGAGGCAGATTCAAGGATTTTTTTTTTCTTGTAAGAGTCAAATGTCTATTATTTTTATCTTCTTTCTTTCAATAAGTCAAAAATTATGAAGGAACTGGCATATGTTACATATATCATTTATATATACATCAATATAAGTGATAAAATAATAAAAATGAAGTTTAAAAAGAAAAGAAAAGAAAAACTGGGAAGGAAGCATGAATGCATGAGTTGGACCATGTAACTAAATTTTATGTTGATAAACTAGTTTATGAATAACTTTCAGATATTTGGATATTTTAGATCTGATAACTAAGTGAAAAAGCAAATGTTTAGATTATTCAAAAATTTGCAACTCAGTAAAAATTAGTACTCTATCTGAGGTTAGTTCTGTACTCTAATTTTCAGACAAAATATCCAGCTGACACTAAAATTTCATTATACTCACAATATATTATTGTTTGCATAATAAACCATATTTACTAAGGTTGTTATTGTTCAACTAAATCCAGCAGTGCCTCTTAAAGAAGTACTGTGCTTTTATATTAGGACAAATTGGGGAAGTATTTTGTATTCACAGTGTATCTAAAATTTAATTTGTAATGATCCTGTTAAGTATTTAATTTGTGATATTTGTTTGCACAATATTATGCAAGTGTCTTCTGAAAGTCTTGTTTATGTAGCACATTTGACATGCCTTGTTCACTAACATTAATTCATGTCGTATTTTTCTTGATAAGCTAAATTTCATATGGACTTCCAGCTGTGATAGTCTAACTCCAACAAGGAACAATTGTTCTATAATAAGTGACGAGGATACCATTTGTTGGCTGATACTCAAAAACGCAAATGATGTTGACGTCTTTGTGCAATTATTTTAGAGCCTATTATTCTCAAGTTCTAAAACGAATTCAGGATTAAAGAATATTTTTAATTTTTAGGAAAAATGGTGTTTACTGAACTCCTTAAGACAATTAAATTAGTTTTACTTATTCAACATTGTTATTGAGGTATGTCAGTTTTCCATTTGGTTCAGAAATAAAATATATATGTAGACACTATGAATCAGAACCAACTTGATGGCACCTAACAACATATATATAGTATCATTTATTCATAAACCATCACTTTGCTAATATCTTTGTACTTTATTGTGAATTTTAATATGTTAAATAATAGTTCAATTTTTAAGGAAATTATTATTTATAAGATCTTAATTTTTTAAAGGATTACACCAAATGTCTGATAATGCAGTTCAACGCATCATTATATTTTTTTATCTATCAGATAAGTTCATTTTAATTAAAAAAAAAAATCCTGTAACAGCAAAATACTCCTAGAAAGCTCTACAGATATATCATGAGTCATAGATGTTCCACAACTAAAATTTCGATAAAGCACAGGGGACTGAATTATATGAGGTTAATCTCAGGTGTTCTTGTTCAGCAATATCCCCCCCAAAAACTGCTACTTACTATTTTCAAGTAAAAATATCAGTTAAGAAGTATTTCAAACATACACAGCGTATCTGGCATACCTGTACTCAAGATCCAGACTGAAAAAATACTATCATTTTGTTAAAGATATACACTAAAGCCTGCGAAAACTGGAACTGGAAACCTGTCAGAGAAGGAAAACTCAAATATTTTCCACTAATAGCAATAGAAAAGTGGTAAGACTGCATCCTGTCAATGGTGGAAAAATTGTGAGACCTGGAAAAACAAGGCAGTTCAGCTGAGTTCTGGCTCTCACAGTGTTCACTGTAGTTACTTATGATTTACTTGAAAGAAAAAACATTAAAGTTGAAGCCCCTAATCCCTTCCCTCATCTCACGCGCCTCCCTTTCTCCCTGGGGATAACTATTAAATTGTTGTTGTGTGCCATAGAGTCAATTCCAACTCATAGTGACCCTATGTGACAGAGTAGAACTGCCCCATAGGATTTTCTTGCCTCTAATCTTCACAAAAGCAAATCATTAAGCCTTTCTTCCACAGAGCTGCTGAGTGAGCTCAAACTCACTACCTTTTGGCTAACAGCTGAGTGCTTAATCATTGTGCCACCAGGGCTCCTAAACCATTAAAAAGACCTTGTTAATTTACCTCCTCCATATTTTTATACTCAGTTTTCTGTCATTCATCTTCACTGCTATACAATATTTCATAATATGAGTAAAAATTGATATACTTATTCTCCTATCCATGGACCTATTTGTTTGCAATTTTTCTCTATTAGAAACTATTGAAATTAGAATTTGAAATTAGAAACACTATTGCAAATGTATCTTTCTACACGTGTCCTTGTGTTCATGTGTGCATGTTTCTAACTAACAGCATATATACCGGTTAGTGAAAATTGCTGGGTTATAAGATATGTGCATTACATTTCCCAAGTCGATTTACTCCTCTTCCAGACAGTAATACCTACTTTCTTCTCTTTCCTTAAAAGTGTCCACATTCCTTTATGCTTTCTCACTCTCAGCTGATGCTCTGCTTATTTCACGACAATAACAGAAGCAATAAACATTTCAATATTCTTTCACACCAAACCTATACATCCCACCTGTAAATTCCATTCACTCTGCTTTCCTTTTTCTTAGTTACAGTGAATGAATGTCTGCTCCCATCTAGGCCAACCTCTCCACTGCGTACTGGCCCCATCCTGTGTCACAGACTCAAGGATATTGCTCATGTAAATCTGTCTTCTTTCCCAAATCAACAGTTTTTCCATCTCTGCTAGAATATTCTTACTAGCATAAGACATGCTGTAGTATTTTGATATTACACATTCCTTTGACTTACATCTCCCTCGGGTATTTTATGTCTTTGCATTCTTGTGAAAAACTCCAATTCCTTTTCCCCTTATCTCTTAAAACCACTCTATGTTTTCATTCTTATCATTTGACCAAATCTCTCTTTTCAGGTCAAAAATTAATTCTAATCAGTCTTCATCCTGGTTGACTTGCTTTCTCAGCACATTCTATAGTGATCATCCTTCTCGTGAAACACTTTTTTCGCTTTGTTTTTTAGATGCAACCTTTTTTTTTTTTTTGGTTTGTTACCAACTTCACTGCCCATTTCTCCTTCATTTCTTTCTTTTTTTTTTTTTTTTCAATTGCCTGGCCTTTCTTTGAAGGTGCTCTCGGTGGGCTCCAAATGCCAATCTTTTCTTTTTTTATTGTTGTAGTTAAAATTAAGTTTACATTTCAAGTTAGTCTCCCATTCAAAAATTTATACATACCTTGTTATGTGACCCTAATTGCTTTCCCTATACTATACTGTGACAGCACACTCCTTGTTTGCACCCTTGATTCCCTGTGTCCATTCAACCAGCTCTTAACCCTCTCCGCCTTCCCATCTCACCTCTGGACAGAAGCTGCCCATTTAGTCTCTTGTATCTACTTGAGATAAGAGACACACTCCTCACGAGTATCAGTTTATGTCCCACAGTCCAGTCCAATCCCTGTCTGAAGAGTTGGTCTCAGAAATTGTTTTAGTTTTGGGCTGATAGAGAATCCGGGGCCATGCTTTCCGCGGTTCCTCCAGTCTCAGTCAGACTGTTAAGTCTGGTCTTCTTACTAGAATTTTAGTTCTGCACCCTGCCTTTCTCCTGCTTCATCAGGGACTGTCTGTTGTGTTCCCTGTCAAGGCAGTCATTGGTGGTAGCCGGGCACCATCTAGTTCTTCTGGTCTCAGTCTGATGAAGTCTCTGGTTTATGTGGCCCTTTCTGTCTCTTGGGCTAATACTTTCCTTGTGTCTTTGGTATTCTTGATTCTCCTTTACTCCAGGTGGTTGGGACCAATTGATGCATCTTAGATGGCCGCTTGCAAGTTTTTAAGACCCCAGACTCCACTCACCAAAGTAGGATGCAGAACACTTTCTTAATAAGCTTTGCTATGCCAGTTGACCTAGATGTCCCCAGAAAGCATGGTCCTCAGACCCCAACCCCTGATACTCTGTCTCTCAAAGTGTTTGATTGTATTCAGAAACTTCTTAGCTTTGGTTTAGTCCAGTTGTGCTGACTTCCCCTGTAGTGTGTGCTGTCCCTCCCTTCACCTAAGATAATTCTTATCTACTATTTAGTTAGTAAATAACTCTCACAGTTCCTCCCCACCCACATAGTCCATTTCCTCTGGGTTTTCAAATTTGTTAGAGTACAATTTTTCATAGTATTCTGTTAGGATTCTTTTAATTTCAGTTGGGTCTGTTGTGATATCACCCATCTCATTTCTTATACAGGTTATCTGCATCCTCTCCTGTTTTTCTTTTGTCAGTTTGGCCAATGGTTTATCAATTGTTGATCTTTTCAAAGAACCAGCTTTTGGTCTTTCAATTGTTTTTCTATTCTCTATTTCATTTAATTCTGCTCTAATTCTTATTAGTTCCTTTGTTCTGGAGCCTGAGGATTTCTTTTGCTGCTCTTTTTCTACTTGTTGCAGTTGTAGGGTTAATGTTTTGATTATGGCCCTTTCTTCTTTTTGGCTGTGTGCATTTGTTGCTATAAACTGACCTCTGAGCACTGCTTTTGCTGTGTCCCACAGGTTCTGGTAGGATGTGTTTTCATTCTCATTTGATTCTATGAATTTCCTAATTCCATCCTTAATTTCTTCTATAACCCAGTAGTTTTTGAGCAAGGTGTTGTTCAGTTTCCATGTGTTTGATTTTTTTCTGTTTCTTTTTCTGTTGTTGATTTCTACTTTTATGGCTTTATGGTCAGAAAAGATGCTTTGTAGTATTTTGATGTTTCGGATTTTGTTAAGGCTGATTTTATGGCCTAATATGTGGTCTATTCTGGAGAATGTTCCATTTGCGTTGGAAAAGAAAGTATACTTGACTGCTGTTGGGTGGAGTGTTTGGTATGTGTCTATGAGATCAAGTTGGTTGATGGTAGCATTTAGCTCTTCTGTGTCTTTGTTGAGCTTCTTTCTGGATGTTCTGTCCTTCACCAAAAGTGGTGTGTTGAAGTCTCCTACTACTATTGTGGATCTCTCTCTCTTTTCAGTGCTGTTAGAGTTTGTTTTATGTATTTTGGAGCCCTGTCACTGGTTGGGTAAATATTTGTTATAGTTGTGTCTTCCTGGTGTATTGACACTTTAATCATTATATAGTGTCCTTCCTTACCCTTTGTGGTGGATTTTACTTTAAAGTCTATTTTGCCAGAGATTAATACTGCCACTTCTGATCTTTTTTGAGTGTTGTTTGCTTGATATATTTTTTCCATCCTTTGAGTTTTACTTTGTTTTTGTCTTTAAGTCTAAATTGTGTCTCTTATAGGCAACATAAAGATGGATCGTGTTTTTTGTATCCAATCTGCCAGTCTCTGTCTCTTTATTGGTGCATTTAGTCTATTTACATTCACCATAATTATTGATAGGTATGAGTTTAGTGCTGTCATTTTGATGTCTTTTTTTGTGTGTTGTTCACAGTTTCTTTGTTGCACTTAATTTTCTGTGCTGTGTTGTTTTTCTTTATGTATTTTCTTTTCATCTTTTGCTTCATCTTTATTTTTTTTAGTTTTTTATTTTGATTTGTAGGGTTGTTAGTTTCCTTTGTGGTTACCTTAATATTTACCCTTTATTTTCCTAAGTTTGTACCAGTCTTTTATTTCTTTATATCGCCTTGACTTCCCTTCCATAGGAAAAGTCTATGTGTACATTTTTTAAGTCCCTTGTTTTTGTTTTAATGTTATCATCTTTTACATATTGACATCTGTTTCCCTATTTTCAGTGTTTTAGCTTTGATTTATTTTTGTGACTTCCCTATCCGGGTTGGTATCTGGTTGCTCTGTCCTGTGTTCTAGTCTTGGGTTGTTATCTGATGTTACTGATTCTCTAACCGGAGGACTCCCTTTACTATTTCTGGTAATTTTTGTTTGTTTTTTGCAAATTCCCTAAACTTCTGTTTATCTGGAAATGCCTTAATTTCTCCATCATATTTGACAGACAGTTTTGCTAGATATATAATTCTTGGCTGGCAGTTTTCTTTTCTTCAAGGCTTTATATATGTCATTCCATTGCCTTCTTGCTTGCATGGTTTCTACTGAGTAGTCTGAGTTTATTCTTATTGACTTTCCTTTGTAGATAACTTTTTGTTTATCCCTAGCTGCTCTTAGAATTCTCTCTTTATTTTTGGTTTTGGCAAGTTTGATTATAATATGTCTTGGTGACTTTCTTTTAGAAACTACCTTATGGGGGGTTCAATGAGCATCTTTGCTAGATATCTTGTCATCTTTCACAATATCAGGGAAGTTTTCTGCCAACAAATCTTCAACAATTCTCTCTGTATTCTCTATTATTCCCCCCTTGTTCTGGTACTCCAATCACTCATAGGTTATTCATAATTCTTAGGGTTTCTTCATGTTTTTAAATCTGTTTATCTGATTTTTTTCTTAAATAAGTTGATGTAAAGCACTTTATCTTCAGTCTCACTAATTCTGACTTCCATTGCCTCGATTCTGCTCCTCTGACTTTCTACTGTTGTCTAATTCTGAAATTTTATTTTTAATCTTCTGGATTTCTGATTGCTGTCTCTCTGTGGATTCTTGCAGCCTGTTAAATTTGTCATCATGCCCTTCTCTAATCTTTTTAATTTCCTCTGTTGTGTGTTCTGCATTTTGATTAATTTCCTTCCTAATTTCTTGAAGAGTTCTGTATATTAATCTTTTGTATTCTGCCCGTGGTAATTCCAAGAAATTTTCCTCCTCTCGAAAATTTCTAGATTCTTTATTTTGGGAGCTTGCTGAAGCCATCATGGATTGCCTCTTATGTTATTTCATATTGACCGTTGTCTCAGAGCCATCAATAAGTTATTATATTTGTTTATTTATGTTTATTTACTGTGTCCTAGCTTCTTGTTTTGTTTTGATATGCCCAAATAGGCTACTTGTATGAGATAGTTTGATTATTGGCAGCTCTGAAGCTCTAATGTCCTGTCACCAGGTGGTTAGATCTGTTACTAGGTATGTGAGCTCAGGAGTCCACCAACTCCTCCTGTATGGATTCAGCTCAGGTGCCCAGGTAGATAGTGTGTGGTTTAGGCTTTCACCTACAGTCGTAGACAGGCATGGATGATTGATGTAGGCACAGGCATCTGGCTGTAGCAGGGGGACACATTCTGAGCAAGGTAGGGGGCTGACGGCCACCCCCGAGTGTCCAGGAGGAAGGCTTGTCCCTATTCCCTAGAGCGTGTAGGTAGGTGGGTTTTGCAGCCAGACTATGAGCACCTAATGCTGTTGGCTGTAAGGACTGGGGGTACCTCTTATTCATGGGCCCCTCTCACAAGTGGCTAGGTGGCATGGGTGGAGCCACTAGTCCTCAGGCCCCTGATGTGGATAGGCGAAGATCCTGCTTAATGGGCAGAGCAGTGTCAAATGTCAAGAACCTGCCACTTCACAGCTGAAACAGTTGAAGTTAGGGTTCCAGTATATACCCTGTTGTACTGAGGTAATGAGGGCCTATGTTGTTGAGATGGGCCCACACAAGTCTGTGCAGGGGGAAAGGCACTCAAAATCCATGGACCACTTATGCGTGTGCCTAGGCAAAGGAGCTGTGCCTTCCCTGGGTTCCTGGCTTAGGGGAGCCAGCAGTTTATTTTTTCCCCTGTTTGTTAATTTGTTCAGTCTCCAAGGCAGGGAGAATGGCTCTGGGTGTGTGATGGATCCTACTTCTGGCCCAGGGGACTGGGCAATTGCTGAAGCCGGTCCAGGACCCAGTGCAGAGCAGGGAGCAGGTGGGTAAATGGGAGAGAGGGTTTTCCCTAACGGGGGTGTTTTTGATCCATGCAGTAAGCTGTATGCAAGTACTTATCTTTCATGGCGGGCTGCTTCTCGCTGCTTCTGGGTGGCTGTGTAGACTGTCTGGTGCTGGGTCTCTCCTGGTGTGGAAAATGTGCCTCCCGAGCATGGCAGCTTGCCTGTCTCACCACTCACCCCAGAGCTGATCAGGCCTGAAGGGCTCAGGCTCTCGCCGGGTCAGGTCTGGCAACTCCTCACTACTTCCGGACCGTCTCTCCCATCTCTCCCTCCCCCTGCCACTCAGTCTGGTTCCTCAACTCTGCCTTTGATGTTCAGGGCTCCCAGATTGCTATATATAATTGAATCACTTGTTTTTTCGGGTCTTTGTTGTAAGAGGATCCATTGGAAGCGGCGTCTGACTACTCGGCCATTTTTGCCCCCGACCCCCTTCTCTTCTTAGTTTACCAGTATATATTATTTTGAGTGAATGCTAAATCATATCAAATGTTTCTGCCACATATATTGAGATGATTGAGTAGTTTGCTGCCTTTAATTTGTTAATGTGATGATTTTCATTAATAGAATTTGTCTTGTTAATCCTGCATCAAATTTCTGGGATAAACTCTACTTAGTCTCTTTTTTTCTCTCTGTGTATATGATAATATATATCATATTTATGTATTATATGTATTGGCTAACTGGCATTTATATTATTACATGTATGTGGGTTTTATCCCTGAAATTATTGTAATTAATATATAATATGTATTATAAAGGAACCTAGGTGTCACAAGCAGTTTGTAATCAGCTGTTAACCCAAAGGTTGCTGGATTGAACCCACCCAGCGGCTCTGCAGAAGAAAGGACTGGTGAACTGCTTCTGTAAAGGTAACAGCCAAGAAAAAACCCTATAGGGTAGTTCTACTGTGTGCCATAACAGGTTGCCACGAGTCAGGGGTTGAGTCAACGGCAGCTAACAACAGTAACGTAAAATATAAAGTTTCTGTATATAACTATAAAGGAGACTGACCTATATTTTACTGTGTCAGGTTTTCATATCAAAGTTATACAGCATCATAAAAAGAAGTAGAAATTTTTTGCTATTTTTCTGTTACTATCTTTCAGTTGTGCAGAGGTAAAGGCTTGGCCTCAGAGAATAGAAAATCAAAGAGCACTCCAAGGCAGCAAGCATGAGTAACCGGGGCAATAGGGATTAACTCTGCTTTCTTATGTCAAATTAATTCTTTCCCTTTTCTTCCTCTTTCTTCTACTTTCTCTCTGTCCCTCTCAGTCTTTCTTTTTGGTGACCGATTTGTAAAAGGTAGATACTATTCAGGATTAGGCATTTTCTTTCTTTCTTTTTTTTTTTTTCACCCATACCTTGGGCCCTAAATGTAACTATCATACTATTGTTAAAAAAAAAAGAAAAAGAAAACAAACATGTGGTTGGAAAAACCATGGGCTGTTTAAGATTTGCTTTTATTCCAGACCAAAAGCTATTCTTAAGTAGCAAATTAGTTAGAACTTCAGATTATCTTCACACATACCTAAGTTTAGTGTGGTGACAACTTTTAGAAATTTACATTTTAAAAGTACTTTGATTTAGAATCAATAGACTGATCCTTTCAACAACTCGAATGATAACAAGAAAGTCTTACTTCTTAATTTTCTGTGCTGATCAAAGAACTCAACAACTGAGTGGATGGAAGCTGGTCTGGAGAAAAGTTCCAGCAACTACTATACTTAAGTAACTTTGGAGAAATTACCTGATACCTTTGCCTCAGTCTCTCTGATATGTAAACTGAAAATAATGATACATTATTCCTTACCTTCTCCTAAAATGGAGGAGAGTAAACCATAAAGCACACACCTTTGTAGTATCTAATACTTAACAGCCAAAGGACTGCTTGAGAGGAGTTAAGAAGGATAAAGACCTGGTTTTGGTGTGTGTTTTACTTGTCACTAAAGTATACTCATTCCCACCTTATTCCAGTGTTTTATCATCCAACAGTTTACACTTTTGTGAACCTCAGCATTTAAAATTGTCCTACTGGGTTAGTTCAGAGCTACTAAGAAGTAGACACTGTGATGTGCGAGAGATTTATTTGGGAAGGGAGCAGGAAAAGGCAGGGAGAGCCTTGTTCTGACCATGCAGGTTGATCACCTGTGCAAGGAGAGACAGAGGAAGGAGCCTTCATATTGTGGCCCCTGAATGCAAAAAACATTCAACCAGGCCAATGGGGAGCCCTTAAGCCAAAGTTGCCTACTGGGGGAGTCCCTTGGTTCCCTGGAATGGACTTGCCTAGTTCCACTGCTGTGCTCAGTCATTGGCTGAGAGCAAGCCACAGAAAGTATGGCCTTGGCTATGGTGGTGATGGCAGTGGGAAGTATGAACAATGCATTTTCATGGCTGCCACATCCACATATAGCATCTAATCAAAATGTCAAAACACCATGATTTCCAACCTTGTTAGACCTTTATTCTTACTGAACCTGCCCTAAGGTATCATTATGTCTCCTAGGTCCATCGACATGTCCTATTCAGCTAGCTAATTTATAGATTCTATTCACTCACCAGTCCTGGGCCTCTTAGTCAACCATTTCAACTCTGACTCATTAAATTAAATTTCCCTTCATACTCCTCTGTGAGCATCTTACTGATTCCAAACAGGGAGGAATTTTAAGAATTTTTTTTCTTTTTCTTGTTTCTATGCCCAGTGTGTCTGGAGAGATTCATGTAGCTATTTTGATTTGGGATAACAAGAGGTAATCTAAAATATTTAAAACTACTGATTTTGGAGTTGTAGATAACTGGGTTTCTATTCCTGGCTCCATTATTTAATTACATGTGTCAATTTGGGCAAGTCATGCAACCTTTTAAGCCTCAACTTCCTGGTCCAGCAAATAAAGATAGTAATATTTTTTTTATAATATTGTGAAGATGGCACATAGTAAGTGTTTAATAAACATTGGATTAATAACTTCAGCTAGGATTTATGGCTTTTCTGTACTTTGATACTTTTTTTTTTACTCTCTATTATCTTTTCACTGGGGTTATTTCAAACCTATTTCTACTCTTTCTAACTCTCTTCAACTGGGGACCATGCCTCCTACACTGTTGAGAAGTGAAAGACCATCAATCAGTCAGTCAACCAGTATTTATTGAGAATCTATTATGTGCTAGGAATTTGGTTTTGGCAATGGGTCTATAGTGGTAAATCAGACAAATCAAGTCTCCACCTTGATGGAGCTTATAGGCTGGCGCATGCAATCTGTTTCCTCAATTTCTAAGTTTTACACTTCAGACTCCCCCATATGTCTTTACTTGCCTTTCATGCCTCTGTCCTGTCTCAGAAGAAGATTGCCCTCTTCTTTTCCAAGACTAACCTTGATCTTATTCTTACTTGGCTTTCCTAGAATCTTGCTCCCACAACTATCTTTTGTCCTACTGCATCTCCAGTCTTTATCTCCACTGGATCCTCTTCTTTTCTCAAAATTTTCTTACATATTCTTCAAAAGGAAAACACAAACAAACCTCACTTGAACATGTCTCTGGCTTTCTTTTTCCTTCTCTTTTTTATTTCAATTTGCTTTTCATATCCATACGTTTATTTGAATATCTGTCTCTTAAAAATGACCTACTATGGTCTTCTCTTAGCTATCATTTTCATTGAATTCTGAAACGTTCATTCTTAAAACATGTCTTCTCTGATGCTACTTCCTCTCAGTTCTCCTGTTTTTCTCACAGTATGTCATTCTTTGCTTTTAATTCCATTTCATCATTGATTTCCTTGAATAATACACTTCATTTATATTCATTTATCTATTGAGTGGCTATCATGGTCACTCAAGTGCAAGTCATACAGAATCCGTAGAAAGATTTTAAGATTGTTTTTTATCTCCTTCGCTAAAACCTCAGTATTTTTCTTTTGGCATCTCACCCACTCCAAATCCCAATGTGTGTCTTCCATCATTATCTCATTTCCATGTTCACATTTTCTTCTGTTTCTTAGGTTCCTTACTTGTTCTTCAGACCCCGCATGTTTCAAATGAATACTATCATAGTCACCTAATCAGAACTGTCTTCTAAGTTTTGTATATCTGTTAATGTCACCTTCCAATCACTCATGCTTTAAAATTCAAAATTATCTTTGTTCTCTTTTTTAAACCTATCTCTTCTTTTTATCCCCATTGCTACCATTTGTTTCTGGTTATTTTACTTCCTGGAGTATCATAGATCAGTCCCAAGTTTTTTACCACCTTTCTGAAATCCTTCCTGATCCTGTAACAAAGTCCAGATTCCTTAGCCCTGATACTCAAACTTCTCTAACAACTGCCCAATGCTTTCTTCCAAACTAATCTTCTACAATATAAAGGATATGCCCTTTATCCTTCAGTATCAGGCTCCCTACTTGTGCTTTCCACTTTCATACCTGCATAACTATGCAAAGGTCATTTCTGCCATCCCTCTGCAATCGTCTTCTTTTATTTTTGCTCATGGAACCCCATCCATCCTTCAAGGTTCAACACAAATGTCACTTCTTTAAATCCTCTCTATCTTTCATCCATCCCGAAACAATAATCTGTCCCTCTTGTGAAACACACAGAATATTTTATTTCTTTTATCATTCATCTTATACTGCTTTGTATCTTCTTATCTTTCCTACAAGGTTTTGAGATCATTGAGAACAGAGACTTATGGCACTCCTATTTATATTCTGCAGGATACTAAGCACACCACCTTACTCAATAAGCTTACATGAAGGAATAATTACTTTAGAAGATCTCTCTCTCTCTTCAAAAGTGATTTCATTTGGCACACCAATGAAAAAATAAACTGTGTATGCTGGCTGAATACCAGCTCTTCAAGAATTCAAAGTAATTGCTATGTGCACAGATAATTTTTATTTCTCTCTCATCTATTTAATAACTTAAGGGAAAACTTCCTCTGAGCTAGGCACTGAGGGGAGGGGAGAGAACCAAGGCATGAGGGCACAGTCCTTCTCTGGAGATGGTTAATGTCAGCAAGATTGATATGCATGCAAATTTTTACAATGTAGATTAAATAAATTTTAGCTGGAGACTTATATGAAAATGATTTCTCCAAATGTAAAAATTACTAATGGATGAATGAGTTTATAAGCATACTTCTGTGAAATATTCTTTCTGAAACCTAAAACCGAAACAAACAACAGTAAGTCATTACCATCCTAGTATTTCTCTGAACCTAAGTTTAGCTAACAGTGATGAATGCCCTTGAGCTAATCTCAGAATTTCAAAAATCTTGCAGAAACAGTATATTCTTTTTCCCATACAGCTACTTGGGCTTCCTAAATGTCTGCTCTCTTTTACTGGGGCAGGAATGTTAAATGGCAAGTGAGTATAAATTACAGTTTTGTAGACACTATTTGCTTGATGAACAAATACTTTAAAGAAATGATGAAAGGGGATTCAGTGTTTTTTAAAAAAATATTTTTAATTAGTTTTGCCTATGGAAAAAGATGTGAGCTTTCTCATTAACCCATGTATAGTAGGTGCTTAATATATGGTGGCTGAATGAGACAGTTGGAGAGACTATCTGGCTATGAAATTCTGTGAAATAGAGATCTTTAAAATTTTGCTTTGGAAAGAAAAGGCAACATTAAATATAAAAGAGTGCATGCTACTCTGGAGACTTTAAAATGCTCAAGTGGGCAACACAGACATATTTTCTAAAAGTTAATTAACTCCCAATTATACTAATGATATTATGTAACTTTTAAAATATTGATGATACTTCTGGGCTTTATTTCCAGTTAGCACATGGCTCCAGCTTAACCCAGACAGGAACATGAGCACATTCCTTATGATTAGAAAGAATTCTTTTGTCATTAAAATAAAACAAAACCCTTTGCCCTTGTGTCGATTCCAACTCATAGTTCACCTACTAGAACTGCCGCATAGGGTTTCCAAGGAACTGGTGAGTTACAATTGCCAACCTTTTTTGGTTATCAGCCGAACCCTTCACCACTGTGCCACCAGGGCTTTGGTAAATTGATAGTTTTTATAGCTCGACAAGAGACCAAGTCATCATTTAAAACTCACTGCTGTCGAGTTGATTCTGACTCATAGCGATCCTATAGGACAGAGTAGAACTGCCCCATAGGATTTCCAAGGCTGTGA
This sequence comes from Dugong dugon, assembly GCA_030035585.1. Taxonomy (NCBI): domain Eukaryota; kingdom Metazoa; phylum Chordata; class Mammalia; order Sirenia; family Dugongidae; genus Dugong; species Dugong dugon. The sequence continues at coordinate 28,895,085 of CM057465.1, forward strand.
AACTTTACGGAAGTAAACTGCCACATCTTTCTCCCACAAAGGGGCTGGTGGGTTTGAACTGCTGACTTTTCAGTTAGCAGCCATGTGCTTTAACCACTACACCACCAGGGCTCCTAAGTCATCATTACCTGGGCAGAAACATTTAAATCATCTGAAGACAGTGTTTCTGTTCTGAAGGAAAGTTTGAGTCGACTGCTAGAGATTTTAAGTCTCACTCACCAGATAGCAAGGATTAGGTTTGATGTGAACTGACAGTTTCCACCCTCGGGGTGGATAGATGAGATCAGGAAATGTACAGGAGAGCTTGTCAAGGAAATTCAAGAAACAGAGATGATAGGTTCTAAAGGGAATCCTAACCTGGTCCCCAGATTGAATCATAAATACTTATATTTTGTGTATTTACACAAGTGTGTGGAAGATAAGGAGGAAGAAGCAAAAGAGAGAAAAAGTATAGAGTGTGAGAGGAAAAAGTATCAGAAGACTCATAAAACTCTGACTTGTCCAGCTCATCATTGTTGATTTGTGAATAAAATTTTGGTGGTAACTGAAGGTTTTTTGAGACCCTCCTTTAATGTGATGCACAAAACCTGAGTGTTGTATAGCATTAAAATCTCAGAAATGGTAGGAAACAGCTGTCATAACAAACAATAGAAATGCATTCTCCATCTCTGCACTGGCTGCAGCAGTCCAGTCCCAGGCAAGATGAGTCTATATGTGGTTCTTACAATTCTCTTGTAAAAAGGGACACCTGGTAAGAAATGAGTTATTGGAGGGTGTGAATTTGTAAGGGGTATGAAATGGAATATATAGCTATAAAGGGATTTTTTTTCTTCTAGAACCAGACTATCATTATATTTAAACTTCTGCTGCTTACAATCCACTGCTCCATAGTTGAAACACTTTGGTGTAGCTTGAAGTATCTTCTTGAAGACTTACTTATATTCTGTTTCCCAAATCACTTAGGATACAATAATCACTCAATTATAGTATCTTTGTGGAGATTTTATTTTTTGTAGGTGTATTAATTTATTGGGGATTTTTAGTTTGAGGAAATGTTTATAAAATAGTGAAAAGTCTTTGTGTTTATGGTAGATAGCTTACATAAACCATTTAAGACGGGTAAATTGTCAAGTACTTGTAACAAAAATGAAAGGAGAAAAAGAACTCAGGAGAAAGTTCTTGATTATGACAACTGATATCCTGAAATGTATTTGAAGATTATTAATATTATTTCAGTGACATCCAGGACCCTAGACCAGAAAAAGGAAAAAGCAAGAATTCCCTTTGTCTTTCCAGCAGTTCCTGTTCTCCACATACTGATGGCACCCTGAGGGATGTCTCATGCCACGGTCTTTCCATCTTACCCGAATCAAAGCTGCCGTTCATAAAACTCACGTCAACTGGTTACCTAATTAAAGAACCTAATGTTAAATGAATGGTCTCTAAGGGGCAGACATATATAGTTATCACAGGTGAATCTTAATTTGTGGGACTATGAGTAGGTGGCTTTTGTAATGCAATTTGCCAATTTCTCTTCTTTACTATTCCCCCAAAATAAAATAACATCACGTGCCCAAAGCACATGGCTGTATACCACTGGGCCTCATGACCTTCTCAAGTGATTTTTTATGATGTATGGCTCTATATAAACAGTCATCCTTGGGGTAAAAACATGTGTTACAGAGTGCAAGATGTAGGTTTTTGAGAACCTGGGGGGCTCCCTATGGGTTTACTTACTGTTTTTTTAACCCGCCATAAAATGTTTTCTATTAGTGGTAACAAAGTTGATCGTTGGTAAATTCCTTGTTATCTCTGTTGAGTTCTACTCTTAGGTCTTTCCAATATAAACTGACTCTTTAACAGAGAGAAAGGAAGGCAAAGGGGGAACAAAGGATCTGTAAACTAATTTTTCTTGTATGTGGACCTGTGGGCTGAGCATCTTTTTTCTTTTTCTATTTTTTAACTACTGTACCAATCATTTGTTTTACTGAAGTATTGTAATCTTAAAGCGGTTTTGGTGCTTTCTGTTAGTCTGTACAAGTCAGACATTTGCTAGTACTGATTTTTACCAGTCCCTACCTATCTGGATCTCACATTCCGGTGGATGCTTTTTTGCTATTGTATTATCAGTCGTTTTTGTAGGGTTGACTCAATATGGGAAGTATTAGCTATCAATAGCAGAGTCTTTTGTCTTTTCCCATGTAGATATCTAGGCCAGATCAAACTGCCTGGGTTCCTGGTTCTGTCACTTACTAGCTTGTCACTAAACTTGAAGCCTCTGAAAAATAGGAATAATAATAATACCTACATCATAGGGTTGTTGTGAATTAAGATGTGTAAAGCATTTTGATAAGTACCTAAGACTGTGTTTTCTGTCATCATCATCATCACCTTCATCATCACTACATCATAACCATCACCTTTCTAGTCTACCTAGATTTTTAAAAATATAATTGGATCATGCCTGGCCTTAATGAAGCAGTGTCTTAATTTTAAACTGACAGTTTGTCCACATTCACATTCATTCTTTCATTCATTCATGCAACAAATACTTATTGCGTACTTGCTCTATGCCAGTCAGAGTCCCATGCACTAGGGGGATTGTAGTCAATAAGACAGGCAAGTCTTTGCTATCATGGAGCGTATGTTCTTAGAGGGCAAAACAAAACAGGCAAATACACAAGCACAATAATTGCACAGAATAGTAAGTGCTATGAAAACAATAAATGGGTAATAATAAAGATAATAAAATGGTTAATACGATAGAATGAATTGACATTGAGCTACTTTAGATAGATTTTTAAAAAAATTCTTACTGTGGTGAAATATATGTAACAAAACACTTCAATCATTTTTGCCGTACAATTTAATGACATAAATTACATTCAGCATTTTGTGTAAAATCACCATTAGCCGTTTCCTTTTTTTTTTTAATTACCCTTCACAGAAACTCTGTACTCCTCAAGAAATACTCACCCACTTCATCCTTCAACCTACCCCTTGTAATCACTAATGAACTTTGGCCTCCATGCATTTGCCTATTCTTGATATATTATGTAAGTGGGATTATGCAGTATTTGTTCTTTTGTGTCTAACTTAATTTCACTCCACCTAATGTTTTCAAGGTTCATCCAAATCATAGCACGTATCAGAACTTCATTTCTCTTTATGGCTGAATAATATTTCATTGGATGTGTATATCACATTTTATTTATCCATTTGTCTGCTGATAGACACTTGAGTGGTTCCTACTTTTTGGCTATTGTAAATAATGCTGCAGTGAACATTGGTGGACAAGTATCTGTTTGATTTAGATAGATTTTTGATTCATGCAGTTTAAATGCTGTAACCAGTTTTACTAATTTACCATTTCACTTGATTTTTTTGTTGTTGTTGGTTCATGTTAATCTGAGCTTAACCATCATTACTTGGAACATTTCACATTGACTGTCTACCTTTGTGCACTGATATGGTTCTACAATATTATAACAATGGTTCTCAAAAGTGAGGTAGACTCTTTTAAGTTACCATATTTTATGCAAATAACGTATGCCTTTTGTGTTTGCCAATGACGCCCTCCCCCACTGCAAAGTATTTTTGTAAGTGTGCTATGCCAGTTTTTTTCACAGCAACATGTAAAAACAAAATAAGATAGCAGCGCTTATGAAAATACCTCATAGGGTTTCCTAGATTGCTTGGCTGCTAACTTGAAAGCTGGTCATTTGAACCTAGCAGCCACTAAGGGGAGAAAGATGTGACAGTCTGCTTCTATAAAGATTACAGCCTTGGAAACTGTGGGGCAGTTCTATTCTGTCCTGTAGGGTCGCTAGGAGTCAGGATTGACTTGACGGCAACTAGTGATATTTATGGAAGCAGATCCCAGGTCTTTTCTCCCATGGAGCAGCTGGTGAGTTCAAACTGATTAGCAGCTGAGGGCTTAACCATTGTGCCACCAGGGCTCCTTAACATTCGTATAGTGCTTAGTATTTTTCAGACCCTGTTCAAACTGCTTTGCATATATTAAATTATTTAATCTTCAGAACAACCGCATGAAATACAGATGACTATTAATTACATGTTAAAAGTGAGGAAAGTGAGAAAGAGAGCAATTAAATAATTTTCTCAGGGAACCATGGAGAGTAAGTGGCAGAGCCAGTATTTGAACCCAGCAGTCTGCCAGCAGGGTCTGAACTTTTCACGCGTACTCTCTACTCTCCACTCCCACAACTAAACTATTCTTGGTTGAGCCAGCGGTGCAGTAAGTATCTGTGTTACTCCAAACTTACATCAATTAATGTGAATATCCCTCCCTTACTAGTTTATGAGCTGGTAAGTACAGGAACTACTTTTTATTTACTTTGTTATATATAGATTGCTCAGTAAAATGTTTCTTTCACCTGAATTATAGCTTATTATTGTACTGAGATATTCTGTCCAGGAGACTTCTATTCTGCAGTCGTAAGTTTTACATCCACAAAACTTTCAGATCTACAAAACAAAATGCAGTTGTTATCTATAAGTGATATATGTTTATGATTCTCTTGTTTCTGAACTGTTATATTTTAGAATAAAATAGCATGGATGAAGCTGACTGATTTTGATTGATAGAGGGACATTTTGGAATCATGTTACTAGCTTGAAATTCTTTTCTTTTTAAAATATTCTTTCCTACAGGGTGCTGCTTTAATTAGAATGCTGGCTAATTTTATGGGCCATTCAGTATTTCAAAGGGGTTTGCAAGTAAGTAAAATGCTTTATTTTCTCTTAAAATTTTCCTTGTCAATATATTTTAAAGCTATTTCACAGTTTAGGAAATTGCTAATGCAAGATTGCTGACTTTGATGGAAAGCTTTAAAATGTGTAAGGTAAGCAGTGTCTTTCAGTATGACAAATGAAAGTTATAGATACGATGCACACTATATCAACAGACCAAACTTGAAAGGTTATATGATTTATAATCTGTTTAATTTGCATTTTTAAATTGAAGTTATTTCAAATATGTAAGAGCCTAAGTAATCAATAAAAGATTTTCAGAAAGCCTGCTTTTCTTTTTTTCCAGTGAAAGGCTTATATAAGGTGAAAATAAATTATATTAATATTAATAGAATTACATATTTAAGAAAATCTTAATACTATTTTTCAGATACCTAATTTTTATGTATTTGTTGTTTCACTGTTGATGTATATAGGTTATTTGTTTGAAAGTTATTTAAATTTTTTTCCAATTAGAAAATGCAATGCTTTATAAAATAAAGGAAAAGAAACAATTTTATCAAGCTCCATTTACAGTAGGAAGTATGGAATCTAGAAGCAAATTCTTAGAAAAAGGGGATTCTTAAACTCTTTTAAAGCAAACATAAGTACAGGAAAATAGAACTTTTGTTCCATTGAAATCTGTTGGAGAAAAGCATGTTCCTAGCAGCTGTGATTGATGAATTATTTATGATGCATTCTGCTACTTAGAAGTGTCCTTTAAAGTAAATTGATGTTCACCTGAAATACAATTATGCTAAGACAGAGAGAGCAATCAATCTTATCAGTTCTTACTAAGCTTTTCATTTTGAAATTTAAATAAACTATATCTGGGATCAGGTCGTATTTTAGTAGTATAATTCTATCTTTACCCAAAATTAACCAAGAAGGGTAAAATACAAAGCAAGAGCTAAATATGTTATGGCAAAACTATATTTACTTAACACAACAAAGAAAAAATGTTAACTTCTTGAAAAATACCTTAGAATATACTTTTACAGATTTGTTCCAGCAGGGGTTGAAATTTACTTTAATCAGCTCTTTCCGTTAGGGACACCTTCAGAGTAGCTGAATCTATAGAACCTATTTTGCCAGGTGTGAAAGGTTCTATTCTGATCACATAGTTGGGAAAATCTTTTTTTGTTAGGGAGTGCCTTCCATGAATATCAACTGTCTGGAGGAATGTTCTTCTTTATCACCGTTTCTTTGTTTTGCCCATTGAAGTTGTAGCATGACAGTTCCAGAAAATATCTAAGCTTTCAAAAAACAGTACAAATTGAATTTGATTTCCTGGTAGCAAGTTGATGTGAAATCATTTTCTGAATACTTTTTTTATTCTCTTTCCTCATCTGTGTGTATAGATTTGCTCAGCAGATTGAATAATTATAGTTATGTTATTTGGAGAGGGTTATTATTTTGCAACATTTTTCTTTATCCTGTCATACTTTCCTTGGTATGTAGAATACATATAGTTTTAATATGTCCTTTTTTACTGACCCAGTCTGTTAAGTTTTATCTGAAACAGAGTATTTCTCAGACTCCCATTATAGTAAACTTTTATTCAAAACTTGCATTAACGTGTGGCTTTATGCCCTGAAACTTGATTGGTTAATTTTCAAGTGAGGGACTCCATGTTTGTCAACATTACATTTCATTTGCCTTGTAATATCTCATGGATCAGATAGATCTGTATCCTTCAGTACTTCACTTTCAGCTTTGTTTATACTCATCACTCAAACTGATTTAGTGTATTTTCAGCAGTTTGGATTAGTTTACAGTAGATCTCTACATCTAGGTGATAAATTATCATCTCTTGTGCATGAAGATGTATGGGATACATTTTGGAGATGACCTCCTGAACAGACACTTCATGTCATGGTGCTGAGTGGTCACAGAGTTGATATTAATATGCATCCCTTCACAAGGCTCTGGGGAGTATTGGTTTGCAAGTTGTTGAAACAGCTGATCTGGGCTGTCAGGGTTTACCTCTGCTGGAAAATCTATTAATTGTTTTCATGATAACTATGGCTGTTTCTGTGTTAACAAACGAAAGTGTAGCCACAGGATTAGATTTACAGTTATAGACAATCCCAAATTGCAAATAGTATGTTTTCCCTATTTTATTCTTTTTTTCCCTTTCTTCCCTCCCTTTCTCTCTCTCTCATTTCCTTTCCTTCTTTCTCTCCTTTTTGTTTTTGTATTTGGAACTTAGCCTTCATGTTCCGCACATGAAAAATGTTATAATGGTGGTTTCTTTCATTTCTTATCTACATAATTTTTGTGTTCTCTTGCAATTTGTGTAACCTTACCTAACAAGCTTTTCTGGAAACAAGACAACACTTTTTACAACAAAACTATAAATATATATAGTAAAAGAAAATAAAAGTAATATAGAAAGATGTGACACAAGCTTTCTGGGTCAGTTCACATGTTCACATTTAACTTATAAATTATCTAAACATAGGTTCCACTATATTTTCTACCTTTTATGGTATCTTTTATGGAAAATGTTTCAGTTTCCAACTCACACATGTATTCTTCAGTAGGAAGGGACTCTAGTAAATTTTTGAGAAAAGTTTTGTTCTCAATAGCTATATATTTCATTGGAACAGCTATTAGAAAGTTCAGAGAACAGTTTTATACTGAGTAATCGCAACTTTCCTTGGTCTAGACTTATTGATACATTTTTTCTACCCCCCTTTACTTCTTGAATTTTGTCTGTTGCTTACATAGTTCATTCTTGCAAAATTTATTTTTTAAATAAGTAGTTTCAGTTTGTTTGTTGGTTTTTTTTTTTTTTTGTAAATAGGACAGTATATACATACATAAAGATTAGTCTTGGCTTCCATTAATATGTTAGCTTCCATTTTGGTACTTGGTTTGGAAATGAAACTTGGAGTGAACAAACATTGAATCCTTTTGTAGTTGGATTATTATGCCACTCATAAACAATATATATTTAAAACATAGAGATATTCATATTTTTGCAAACTCCATGTATCTATTGTTCTGCATAATCCACTTCCAAAAATAATAGCAAGCATATTTCAGGAAGCATGAAGCAATGGAATGAATAGGGAGAAACAAAAATGGTTCTCATTTTTTTCTCTAATTACTGGTGGGCTTTCTGCAAGTAACTAAACCTGTCTTGGCCTCTGGCCTCATAGTTTAAAATACAAAGGTTGGGCTAGATAATCTCTAAGATTATTTCCATGTTTCATATTCTCTGAATCTAAGATTTATTTAATGTGAATTACTGGTTAGACAATTTGGGTTTGATTTCTTTAATTTGAAACAGTTATTCTTAATTTGACGAGGAAAATGTAAATAGATAGGCAAGAGTATGTGATTTCTATTCTTGAAGCTTCAGTTAAACATCTGAATATTAACACTATATGACTTCCAATGTATATAATACTTTAACTATAGTCAAATCAGACCGGTATTTGTTGTTACAGAGTTTTTTCTAGTAATGTGTTTCTTTCTGCCAGTGTTTGGAAATAATTTATATTTCCTTTGCTTTTTAGTTATCTGTTCATTTTCATGTTTTTATGTGGATATTTTACATTTTTGTGATTAAACTTCATTTGTCTTAGACGATATGTTCTAAGAACTTAAATTTCTTGCATGTCATTGTATAGGCTATCTTCTGTAAAGTCAAATTTTTCACTTGTACTCCTGAAATCTGCTGGAATTGACTGTACTTATGAATTTGATGGCAATGAGGTGGATTGAAGTTGGTCTTGAGGAGAATGAGCATCCCCCTTGATGAGGGGATTTATACGGTATTCAAATGAGGTGAAACATTTTCAGAGACAAAAGGAAGAACTAATTTTGATGCCAAGGGAGGTGCAGTGCACTTTAGACTTTCAAGGTCCCCATTCCAATTCAGTGTCTCACGCTTTCACAATCAATACCATAACTTTCACATGAAAGACCTAAAAAAAGCAAGAAGGTTAACTTGATTTGTAATTTTGTGACTCAGAATTTAAAATCATGGATTTGTTACATTGATTTTAAGCCTATAACAGATACTAGATTCCTTAGCAAAATCATGGATCTGGTTCTCCAATTCTGCCTTAAGTTGAGAATTTAAACACAGAGCTTGTTGTTTTATTTTTGTAATTCTTCCAATTCAGTCAGAAGTGACAATCCACTTCAGAGACTTTGTAATTCTCTTTTCCACCATAATGTTCTATTGAAACAATCAGTTCTTTCCCCAAAACCTATCCTCAGTTTAGGCAACTATAGATTATAATTAGACTGGTTTTGCCCTGATAAACATGGACTACCAGGGGTTTATTACACTGTCAGTGATATTCCTTCATCAAATCTAATCAAGACACTAAACAATCTTAGATACCCATCTTTGTGGGTCTGCTTCATGGGACCACTCCTGGTATTAATACATAGCAAAACAGTAGCAAAACCAAAACCATTCTATCTATTTCAAGCAGAAAGAGATTTAACATAGGAAATACGAATTTTATAAAATGATTGGGAGGGATGTGGAAGTTGGCAAAATGGCACTCTAGGCAGAAGCACCACGCCATCCCTCCCCAGCAAAGATCCGAAAAACTAAGCTGAACAGAGAATACAACAATCCTGAAACCCCAAAACATCAAATGAAGAGATAAAGAACTCAGCCAAGCACCAACTGGAGTGAGAAAACTGACAGAGAACGGAGAGCGAGGAGAGATTCATGCAGAGGTCCCCTACCAGCTAACGCAGCACGGATCCGCCATCTTGGACTCCTATCGGAGACCAGCAAATGGGGTACGAGAAAGCAGCCTCACGGAGCATCCAGCGGGAGACAAAACAACTGGTAATTTGTGATATACGCTTTCCAACTGTCCACCCTTCTTCACCCCGACTCGGCCTCCTCTGCTTCCCGTGGCCACAGTCTCTTGACCGGGAAACACCAGCTGCTTGGATTCCCCACACCCAAACGCGCGGCTCTCTGAGTGCCATTTGTTGGCTGCTGGTGTTGCTTTTTTCTGCTTCTTTTGATTTCTTCCTTGCCTCTTGCCAACTCCCCCTCCTTTTGCTCAAGTACCTGGCTCCATGCTCCATCTTTGCTTCTTCCTGAGGAGCTGCAGAGCTCCGGTAATTTGTGATATACGCTTTCCCACTCCCTACCCTTCTTCACCCACACTCGGTCCCCTCTGCTTCCCGTGGACACAGTCTTTTGTCCAGAAACACCAGCCTGTGCTAGCTGGCTCTCTGAGTGCCATTTGTTGGCTGCTAGTGTCGGTTTTTTTTTTTTTTCTGCTTCTTTTGATTTCTTCCTTGCCTCTTGCCACCTCCCCCTCCTTTCGCTTGAGTACCTGGCTCCATGTGACATCTTTGCTTCTTCCTGAGAGGCTGCGGAGCTCCGTTCAAGTGTGGAGATGCTTCCCAGTCTGGGCTGCTGCACTGGTGGGATCCCAGGACTTTTGTTCATTTGTTTGTTTTGAATTGTTTCTTTCTTTTCCTTTTCTTGAGTTGGGAGCCCTTTCTAGCCAGGCGGAACTGGGTGGCAAGGAGACTCCCGCTCGGCTTGCACGGACGTGCGGGGGGATCCCTGAGAGCATTTCTTTTTTCGTTGTTTTTTTTTTTTTTTCCTGTTTTTTGGGGGCCTTTCTTGTTCTTTTTCTTTTTTTTTTTAATTTGTTTTGTTTTCTTTTCCCTGTTTTTCCCTTTTTGTCTTTCTTCATTGCTCAGGTTCTCGTCTCTCTATATCTTCCTTCTCTTTCTGTTCCCTGAATACCTGGTGTTGTATACCTCTATGCCTTCTACCCAGGCTGTACTGCAACACCTGAGAGCGACTTCCCCAGACCCCATAGCTGCACTGGTGGGATCCCTGGGAACTTTGTGGTTCTTTAACCTTTCTGATTTTTATTTATTCATTCTTTTCCTTTCTTCCTCTTCCCCTTTCTGTTTTTCTCCGTTTCATAGTCTCTCATCTTTCCACTCCAACGACAAGCTCCCCTAGCATTCTTTTTTGTTTTTTGTACGTTTTTGGCTCCTGTTCCTCTCTCCTCTCTCCCATATCCATCTTAGCTCCACACATAACAATCTCCCCACTGTATCCTGCCTACCTGCACCATGCGCTTGATATCACACCACCAAGCAACACAGGCATGGCCTACTGGAACCTGCCCTGCACTGATTACTGACCCGCTCTGGTGGCTGTAGTAAGTGCCATAAACAACCCATCCCAGTAACTCCTCTTCAGTTAGACCTGCCCTGCCATACCATATCTGAGTGACTGACCCTGCCAATTGGAGAAGAAGGTGAAAAGTATTGTGCCCACAGACGAGCAAACAATAAAGAACACACAGTCTGCCTGCTCAGACATAGTCAAATTTTAAAAAAAGGGGAAGAAACAAACAAATCTACAGTCAATAAATGAGAAGAATAACTACTGAATGCCCTGAAAGCAGCAGACAATATCAAAACATTTACAAAAACAGGACAGGATGGTTCCAGTAGGCATTCAAAATAAAACAACAGATGACTCTCCTGTGGAGGAAAATGCACTAGAACTACCTGATAGGGAATTCAAATGTCTAATACTCAGAATTCTCCAAGAACTGATTCAAAAAGCTGACAAACATGAGGAAAAACTAGACAAATTCATGGAAAATACAGACAAAAAATTGGAAGAATTCAGGAAGATGGTGCAGGTACAAAATCCCAAAATAAATTTACAACTAGAAATTATACAAAGACAACAATTAGAAATCCAAAACATAAACCACAAGATTTCAGAAATGGACAGTGTCATAGAATGGCTGAGAAGCAGATTTGAAATGGTGGAAGACAGGATCAGTGGAATTGAAGACAAACACTTGGATACAACTCTGTTTTAGGAAAACTCAGAAAAAAGAACAAAGAAAAATGAAGAGACCCTGAGAGTTATGTGGGACACAATCAAAAGCAAAAATCTGCAAGTGATTGGAATTCCAGAACAGGGGGAGAAAACATAAAACACAGAGAGGCTCATTGAAGAACTGCTGACAGAAAACCTCCCCAATATTGTGAAACATGAAAGGCTGGCCATCCAAGAAGCTAAAAGAACCCCATATAGAAGAGATCCCAAAAGAAAATCACCAAGGCATATCATAATCACACTCACCAAAACAAAAGACAAACAAAGAATCCTGAAGGCAGCTCATGAAAAACAAGAAGTCACATACAGAGGAGAAACAATAAGACTAAGCTCAGATTATTTGGCAGAAACCATGCAGGCAAGAAGGCAATGGGATGACATATATAAAATCTTGAAAGAAAAAAAATTGCCAGCCAAGACTAATATATCCTGCAAAACTCTCATTCAAATATGATGGTGAAATTAGGTCATTTCCACATAAACAGAAATTAAGGGAATACGTAAAAGTCAAACCAAACTTACAAGAATTATTAAAGGGAGTTCTATCTGAGGACAAAAAGCTTAAGCTCACAGGCAGAAGCTAGGAAGCAGGATCGTACGAGCCAGATACCAATCTAGGAAATGAACTCTGGAGGACTATCGAAAACCAAAATAAATACAACAAGGGATCAGAGCAGTTAATCAGTAAATGACAACAACATCAAAACAATAAAAGAGGGAATAAACGGCATAGGTAGAAACCCTTCTAATGGAGAGGAAGGCAAGGCGATACCAAGTAATGATAGACTGCTTCAAACTTAGCAAGATAAGGGTAAAATTCATGGTAACCACAAAGAAAGTTAACAGACATACTCATAAAAGAACAGGAAAAACATAAAATTCTCAGCAAAAACAAAACATACAAAAACAAAAGAAATGAAAAAAACAATCCACAAACAAAAGTAACTCAGCACAAGAGAGTAAGAAGAAAAAAGAAAACTTCAGCACTGCAAAGAAAAGCACTACAAAATGACAGCAACAAACTCACATCTATCAATAATTACACTGAATGTAAATGGAATCAATGCACCCATAAAGAGACGGAGGATGAGAGAATGGATAAGAAAACAGGATCCATCAATATGCTGTCTACAAGAGACTCACCTTAGAAACGAAGATGTGAATTTATTAAAAGTCAAAGTTGGAAAAAAATATATCAAGCTAACAACTACCAAAAAAGAGCAGGTGTGGCAATTCTAATATCAGATAAAATAGACTTTAAAACAAAATCTACCATAAAAGACAAAGAAGGACACTATATAATGATTACAGGGACCATCCATCATGAAGACATAACCATAATAAACATCTACGCACCCAATGACAGGGCTCCAAAATACATAAAACAAACTCTAACAACACTTAAAAGAGAAATTGACAGTTCCACAATAATAGTAGGAGACTTCAACACACCACTGTCAGTAATGGACAGAACAACTAAGAAGAAACTCAGCAAAGACACAGAAGACCTAAAGGACACAGTCAGCCAACTTGACCTCATAGACATAATATAGAACACTCCATCCAACCACTGCAAAGTACACATTCTTTTCCAATGCACATGGAATGTTCTCCAGAATAGACCACATCTTAGGCCACAGAGCAACCCTCAACAAGATCCAAAATGCTGAGATAATTCAAAGTACCTTCTCTAACCACAATGCCATCAAGGTATAAATTAACAATAGAAAGAGTAACAACAACAAAAAAAAAATTACATGGAAACTGAATAATACCCTGCTTACACATCAGTGGGTAATAGAAGAAATCAGAGATGGAATCAAAAAATTCCTAGAATCAAATGAGAATGAAAACATATCATACCAAAACCTTTGGGACGCAGCAAAGGCAGTCCTCAGAGGACAATTTATAGCAATAGATGCACATATCAAAAAAGAAGAAAGGGACAAAATCAAAACATTAACTACAGAGCTCAAACAAATAGAAAGAAAACAGCAAAAAAAGCCCACAACCACTGGAAGAGAGGAAATAGTAAAGATCAGAGGAAAAATCAATGAAATAGAGAACAGAAAAACAATAGAAAGAATCAACAAAACCAAAAGTCGGTTCTTTGAAAGAATCAACAAAATCGACAAACCACTGGCCAGACTAACAAAAGAAAAACAGGAGAGGACACAAATAACCCAAATAAGAAATGAAATGGGGGACATTACAACAGACCCAACTGAAATAAAAAGGACCATAATAGAATATTATGAAAAACTATACTCCAACAAATTTGAAAACCTGGAGGAAATGGATAAATTTCTAGAAACACACGGCCTACCCAAACTACAACAAAGTGATGTTGAAAATCAGAACAGACCCATAACAAGAGAAGAGATTGAAAAGGTAATAAAAAGAACTCCGAACCAATAAAAGCCCTGGCCCAGATGGCTTCACTGGAGAATTCTACAAAACATTTACAGAAGAGCTTGTTCCAGTACTACTCAAGCTATTTCAGAGCGTAGAAGAGGAAGCAACACTTCCAAATTCATTCTATGAAGCCAGCATAACGCTGATACCAAAACCAGGCAAAGACGTCACAAAAAAAGAAAATTACAGACCAATATCTCTCATGAATATAGATGCAAAAATTCTGAACAAAATTCTAGCCAATAGAATTCAGCATCATATCAAAAAAATAATACACCACGACCAAGTAGGAGTCATACCAGATATGCAAGGATGGTTCAACATTAGAAAATCAATCAACATAATCCTCCACACAAATAAAAGGAAAAAAAAGAATCACATGATCATCTCAATTGACGCAGAAAAGGCATTTGACAAAGTCCAACACCCATTCCTGATAAAAACTCTCAATAAAATAGGTATAGAAGGGAAATTTCTCAACATAATAAAGGGCATCTATGCAAAACCAATGGCCAACATCATTCTTAATGGAGAGAGGCTTAAAACATTCCCCTTGAAAACAGGAACAAGATAAGGATACCCTTTATCACCACTCCTATTCAACATTGTGCTGGAAGTTCTAGCTAGACAATAAGGCAAGAAAAATAAATAAAGGGAATCCAAATTGGTAATGAAGAAGTTAAACTGTCCCTGTTTGCAGATGATATGATACTATACATAGAAAACCCTAAAGACTCCATGAGAAATCCACTGGAACTAATAGAAAGATTCAGCAGAGTAGCAGGGTACAAGATAAACATTGAAAAATCAGTTGGATTCCTATACACCAATAAGGAGAACAATGAAAAGGAAATCAGGAAAACAATACCAGTTATAATAGCCCCTAAAAAGATAAAATACTTAGGAATAAATCTGACCAGGGATGTAAAAGACCTATACAAAGAAAACTACAAAACACTACTGCATGAAACCCAAAGGGATCTACATAAATGGAAAAACATACCATGCTCATGGATAGGCAGATGCAACATTGTAAAAATGTCAATTCTACCCAAAACAATTTACAAATACAATGCAATCCCGATCCAAATAGCAACAACATTCTTCAAAGAGATGGAAAAACTAATCATTCACTTTATATGGAAAGGGAAGAAGCCCCGAATAAGTAAAGCACTACTGAAGAAGAAGAATAAAGTTGGAGGACTCACACTACCTGACTTCAGAACCTACTATACAGCTACAGTAGTCAAAACAGCCTGGTACTGGTGTAACGATAGATACACTGAGCAATGGAACAGAACTGAGAACCCAGATGTAAATCCATCCCCCTACAGTCACCTGATCTTCGACAAGGGCCCAAAGTCCATCAAATGGGGAAAAGACAGTCTTTTTAACAAATGGTGCTGGCAAAACTGGATATCCATCTGCAAAAAAATGAAACAGGACCCATACCTCACACCGTATACAAAAACTACTTCAAAATGGATCAAAGACCTGAATATAAAGCCTAAAACTATAAAGTTCATAGAAGAAAAATAGGACCAACACTTCAGGCCTTAATACATGGAATTAACAGGATACAAACCATAACCATCCACGCACAAACCCCAATAGATAAGCTAGATAACACCTATGCTCTTCAAAAGACTTCACCAAAAGAGTAAAAAGAGAACCTACAGACTGGGAAAAATTTTTGGACAGCACAAGTCAGACAAAGGTCTAATCTCCATAATCTACAAGAAAATCCAACACCTCTACAACAAAAAGACAAATAATCCTTTTGAAAAATGGGCAATGGAAATGAACAGTAACTTCACCGAAGAAGACATTCAAATGGCCAACAGACATATGAGGAAATGCTCGCGATCACTAGCCATTAGAGAAATGCAAATTAAAACCACAATGAGATACCATCTCACCCCGGCATTACTGGCACGAATCAAAAACACTGGAAATAACAAATGTTGGAGGGGCTGCGGGGAGATCGGAACTCTTATGCACTGCTGGTGGGAATGCAAAATGATACAACCATTTTGGAAAATGAGATGGCACTTCCTCAGAAAGCTAGAAATAGACATACCATTCAATCCTGGAATCCCACTCCTAGGAATATATCCTAGAGAAATAAGAGTCATCACTCGAATAGACGTATGCACACCTACCTATGTTCATGGCAGCATTGTCCACAATAGCAAAATGATAGAAACAACCTAGATGCCCATCAACAGATGAATGGATAAACAAACTATGGTACATTCACACAATGGAGTACTATGCAACGAGAAAGAACAACAATGAATCTGTGAAGCATCTCATAACATGGATGAAACTGGAGGACATTATGCTGAGTGAAATAAGTCAATCACAAAAGGACAAATATTGTATGAGACCTCTATTGTAAAAACCGATGAAAAAGTTCACACACAAAATGTAACAATCTTTGTTGGTTATCATGGATGGGAGGGGTGGGGAGGAAATACTAAATAAGCAATAGATAAGTGGTATCTTGGGTGAAGGGTGAGACAGTACTCACTACAGGGGAAACTAGCACAATTTGGACAAGGAAAGGTCATGGAAGCCCCATAGACACATCCAAACCCCCTGAGGGACTGAATTGCTGGGCGGAGGGCTGTGGGAACCATGGTCTCGGGGAACATCTAGCTCAATTGGCATGACACATCTTATAAAGACAATGCTCTGCATTCTACCTTGGTGAGTGGTGTCTGGGGTCTTAAAAGCCTGCGAGAGGCCATCTAAGATACTCCACTGGTCTCATCCCTTCGGGAGCAAGGGAGAATGAAGAGAACAGGATACAAGGAAAAGATTAGTCCAAAGGACTAATTGTCCACTGCTACCAAGGCCTCCACCGGACTGAGTCCAGTACACCTAGGTGGTGCCCGGCTACCACTACTGACTGCTCTGACCAGGATCACAACAGAGGGTTCTGGACAGAGCTGGAGAAGGATGTAGAGCATAACTTTAACTCACAAAAAAAAGACCAGATTTACTGGCCTAAAGGAGCCTGGAGAAATCCTGAGAGTATGGCCCCCAGACACCCTTTTAGCTCAGTGGTGAAGTTACCTCCGAGGTTCACTGTTCTGCCTGGTAGTGGACTGCCCTGTAAAACCAAATGAGGCTAATGAGGTACAGGACTCCAGTGACAAGGGCCAGAAGGCAGAAGGGGACAAGGAAGCTGGTGATAGGGAACCCAAGGTTGAGTAAGGATATTGTTGATGTGTTGTGAGATTGTTAACCATTATCATAGGGCAACATTTGTAGTAACTGTTAAATGAGAAACTATTTTGTTCTGTAAGCCTTCATCTTAAGTGAGAGTAACAGCGCAATTGGAAGAGCGTAGTCAATGTCACTGAATTGTGCATGTGGAAATTTTTGAAATGGTGTATCTTTGGATATGTGTATTTTCACCAAAAAAAATAGGTTGAGAAGGTAGAAAGTTGGTATGTTGTGGGGTTGTTAACCAATGTCATAAAACAACATGTGTACTACTGTTTCATGAGAAACTATTTGTTCTGTAAGCCTTCACCCGAAGTACAATTAAAAGAAAAAAATAATGGTTAGGAGAACTAAAGGAGTAAGGGTCAGGGAGCCACTACTAGCCTTCAGAAAATCAAGAAATTCAGGTATCACAGGAAAATAACACCTATATGCTCACAGTACACCTGGAAGCCACCAGCAGTACCTTACTTCCGCACCTAGTAATGATAGCTCTCTCTTCTTTAGTGCTTTCCATATGTCTTATTAATGCTTCTCATTTGGCAGAACTTTAATTCGGACCCAACTAGCAAGGGATTTTGAGAAATGTAGTTCCCAGGCTTCTAGCCCATACAGTGCACAAAATGGTGTAGAAGTTAGCGGGAGTGGAGGTGAGTTGCCAACAGCTTTTGACACTTAATCTATGCATTTCTTTATTGTATTGATTAAATATTATTTGTATTATTTCTGTAGGTTTTCATATTAAGATACAGAGTTTTTTTTTTTTAATGTTAATTCCTTTATTTTTCTCTTCCTTAGTATTTGTATTATGATAATGTGGTACTATTCTAGCCATAGCAGGCTGTTTTAAACCAATTTTAATAATTTTGTCAGGATTTAGGATAGGCAAAATTAGGAAAATGAAATGAACAGTGACCATAGTTCACTCACTAAATAACCACACTCCAGTTGCTTATGGTCTTGTAATCTCCAGTCTCCTCTTTGAATGGGTTGGGTTAGCTATGTCAGGGTGAATCTAGTGCTATGTCTAAAATTCCTAAATGTCTAAAGTTTTTGCTCTTCTAAAATGAACTCTGAAGAAAAAAAAGAGAGGGAAATTTACTATTATAAAAAAGTTTTACTTTTTAATTAACTTAAGAATTTTAAACTTTTGGTTTGCATGATCATAACTGTTGGAACTTCATTCTATTCCCTTCACCCCCATACTCCTAGGATATGGTAAGTGCAGGGAGAAGAATCTAAGCAGCAGTTTGCCTAAATTGCTTTTAATTTAAGATCAACTATGCATAGGCATCTGGAGAGTGAGCTTATATGGTTTTCCCACCCTGGATTTCTTCCTAGCGGTGATTCCAGTGAGTAATGATGGTGAAGAAAACAACTGCATGATACATTACCAATGGGGACTTAAACAGAGGTAATGAGAAATGCAGAGGGCAAGTCAGCAGTAACCAGAAATCTATTGCATCCAGGAACAAGTTACACTTTTTATATATAATGTAGTGCTTACCTTTACAACCTCATTTTTCTCTGGGGTATAAACATCTTCAACCAGCTTCCTAAATCGTCCTTATAGAGAAGCTAGCAAAAGCATTTGGTGGCTCTGTGTCTATATTTATGCTATTTTCTCATTATAATACAAAAGTCGTAGCAGATTTCTCACTTGCGGGGTGCTAGAGTGAAGTATGTGCAGTGTAACCTTGTTTCTGTCCTCTCCTACACTTGGACAAACTTCAGTGCCCAATGTTGTTGACTTTCTTTTCCCATGTGGTAACTACTATATAAATATAGTACTATTTTGCTCTAATTTTTATTTCTCTGTCTATAAGTTCTTAGTGATTTTACATGTCCCCTCGAAATCTCCCTTGCTCCTCCAATTCCTATAAAAACTGCCTACCACACATCTTTTGGTAATAGTTGCATTTTTCATGTACTAGGGTTCTTTTTTTATTTTAGATTTTATTGTGCTTTAGGTGAAAGTTTACTGTGCAAATTAGTTTCTCATTCAAAAATTTAGACACAAATTATTTTGTAACATTGGTTGCAATCCCTGCAATGTGCCAGCACTCTCCCCCTTTCCATTTACACCCCTGATTATCCATATTATACCAGGGTTCTTGTTGTTTAAATGCATAGACATTAATTTTTACCCATAGGTAGAAGTGCTTATGGTTAAAATACATGTATGATCAATAAATTAGAATCTATTCCTTTTAGGATATTTTTATAATTTAGATTAAGTTCCTATAGTTCTAATTCTATGTAAATGTTACAGTATTACTTTTAAAATAAGTAATTCAGGTAATGATCCTTTTGGATAGAACTTTTTAAATTACTTGAACCTTTTTTACTTCATTTTTATTTATTTTAATCTCCCTAATTACATTTTTTTCTTATTCTCTGATGATTACAGTAATACAGTAGTAAAGCTATAATTATGAAACTCTCAGATAACATTGATTGGCTCAGTAGCTATTAAAAAATAATTAGTACATAGTACTATTGCTTTTTCTTTTCAAACAAAACAATGTTTTAATGATTTAGACTTAGTGGTAACACTCTTCACATTGTTATGAGTCAACATCAGGGAACTGAAATTATGAAGAAAGATCATTGTTAAGCTTGATATACACTCAAACCCTGAAATCCATGTCACAAAATGAGTCACCTTCCTCCTCATCCACTGAGGGTAATTTAATATCATCTAAAATATGGTTGAATAAAGGAAGATTTCTCTTGATTAGCATTTAACTGCTCTTTTCCATAAGGTAACCTACAACAAGATGTTTTGGCTCCAATTATCAGGGTGGAAATTGCTTATGCAAATCAATGTAAGGCACTGAGCTGTGGATAAAAAGCAAAAGGGAAATATTATTATTGGTTTGTGCTCATAAAATTCTGATAGCCTGAAAGTAATGACAGGCACAAAGCCATAGGGATTATTAGTGGCAAAAACATACTCAATAACTTGTGTTCCAATGAGTTGTTATATGTTAACATGTGTATGCAGGCTTTTTATTTGGTATCTGCAGGCTTAGGTTTGTGAAAGACTGCTTCCTGCATATAGGTTTTCATGTAAATAAAAAGTCAGAAAATAATAGAGGAACAGAGACAGTGTGTCAAAGTTAATTTCCTTTCTGAGGAGATGGTATTATGTTTTCATCCAGATGGTGGCTCAGTCTTATTTAATCTAAAATGAATGACCGCAGACAATTTCTGCTCAAATGTCTCTGTGTTTCACTTAAATGCAGTGCAGTTTTAGATAGGTGATAGGGAAAATGGTTAACACATGATAAGAATGTTTTGTAATCAGTCAGAACCATGTAATAATAATGTCATCATTACTGGCTCTAGACATTTGGATTTGACCAAATTACCATTTATTAAAAACTTAACTACAAAGCTAAAATTAATGAGCATGTAAAAGAGAAAAAGATTGAACTTTATGGAAAGATTCCATGATTTGAGAACCAAGAATTTCATCTCCAATGAAAGACAAGTACTTTTTAAAAATTAAATAGCAATAGCTATTTATATTTATAAATAAAAAAGAAACAACTTCATCAGTTTCAATGAATTTGTTTATTTACAGATTAGTGATTGAATCCTTATCATTTTACCTCTGAATTGCATGATGTTAACTGACTTCTGCAGCTACATGTAATTAACTAAAAAGCCTTTACTGTTATAGACATATATCTCCATTTGTTCATCCTGCAGATACTTTCCCTGCTCAGTGGGAGGCCATATAATTTATATTTATTGGTAATTTTTTTACCAGTTAATTAAGGCATCAAGATATAGTATACATTTTAGCTAGTAGAGTTAGTACTGTAAAATAATGTCTTTGATCACTTTATTTCAAATGTTTCTGTGAAAGTATTAGATTTATTTAGCTGATGGTTGGATATAAATATATGTATATTGGAATGCACATAAATGAATGCTCATTTGCAAATATGCACACACTTGGATGCACCTATCTAAAACTGTAGACACTTCTTCGTAGACACATCCATTTGGTCAGATTGCTAGTTCAGAAGTACAATAAACTTGCCTTGGAGGCATTTTTCTCTAACCTATTTAGCTCCTGCATCAGCAGTTTTCTTCCTTTTCCCTTTTTCATTTATTTTTCCTCTCATTTTATGTTCTCTTTTCTCAGAAAGTGCCTGTGATTGTCTAAAACTACCTACTTGGCAATGTTACAAGTGTTGACACTAACAAAATCAAAAGATTTTTAAGTTGCTATTTTTCCTTTTTAGTCATATTTTCATAGTTGCATGATGGTTCTATTACAAAATGTAATACTATTAATATGCTATAGATGTCCCATAATATATTTAAATTTTCTCCTGTTTGTGACCATCTAATTTTAGAATTTTTTGTTAAACAGCTTTTGAATAATCTTCAAAGTACAGATGTTTTTTTCCCCTTATATTTTAGGTTGTCTCTTCGCATACATTCTTGGAAGCAAGCATATTACCAAAATTTTCCTCCAAAATGTTAGACTAGTATATAATGCGATCAGTAAAGCTTGAAGCTCTGTTTTTATAATACATTAAGCAAACAGCATTGGGTCTTTATATAATTTTAAAATAAATTACGTAACTAAAAAAAATCCCACTGTTATTTTAGTGTATATATTTTTATCATAAATGAGGCTGAATTTTTTCATATATTCTCTTCTTGCATTTCACTTTTTTTATTTACTGTTTTATGAAGTTTTTATCCAGGTGTTTTATCCATTTAACAATTGAAAGTCTTACTCTCCTTTTTATAACATTGTATAAATGCATACACAATAACAGTAATGAACTTTAACATATTTACTGCAAACATCTTTTTTTCCCTGGGATACCAAATACGTCAGAATCATTGTCACGAAGAACCATGTGTAATAAGTTAGCGGCTTAAAAGAACTGCTGTAAAGACTGATCCTAAGTTATGTATTTGGAACCTAGCTTACAAAAGGATCAAATGCATTCAAGACCCCATTTTGGTCAGTAGTGTTCTACCTTTCTGATTCAGTCTCATGGAAGAGAGAACTTCATGTTAGCATGACATGAAGAAATGGTGGTATCATTTGTTTTACTCAATCTGATTTCCATTTGCAAGCAGTCTCCTATATCCATCTTCTCTCTTCTGCTCAAGGCCTCTCCTTGTGATTATTTTACAGATTTTTTTTTTCACATTTAAGAATACTAACACATTTAAATGTAAAAATCACTTGTTAATGCTTTGTGCTAACAAAGCAAAATTTACGGTTTTTTTTCCTGCACCAGAAGCTTTACTTAGTTTTATGTCTACAGCCCACATTTATGACCAATCAGACATTTGTTTATTCTAAACATACTTATTACACACTTGCTGTATGTCAGACATCATGTTAAGTACTGAGTATTTAGTACATGCTGTACACAGCAGATATAGTACATTTTCCCGTGAATCATATAATATGGTAAGAGAGACACAAATAAGTAGGAAAGATCAAATATGTGTTGCTCAATGTGGTAAGTTCTATGAGGACAAAATAGAATGCTATGGGAGAGTGGGAGGAGGAGGCAACTTTAGATTGAGTGTTCAGGAAATCCTTCTTGAGAAAATGGAATGTACACTGAGGTCTGAGGGATGAGAAAGAGCTTAGGGGAGATCATCCAGGAAGAGAACAGAGCTTGTGCAAAGGGCTCAGGCAAGAACGTATTGAGCATGTTTAAGGAAAATAAAGAAAACAGTGTGGATGAGCAGATTTGTAAGGACTAAAGACTAGGTGAGAGAGAAGGGTAGGAGCCAATCATGTGGCACCAAAGTAGACAGTGCGGAGAAAGTATTATTCTAAGTACAGTGGGACACTGCTAAAGAGTTTTAAGCTGAGATGTGACATGGTTCAGTTTATATTAAGAGGTATCTATCTACTTTCAAATAATGCATTGGGTCGACGGACCAAGAGAGGAATTAGTTAATTAGGAGAGTATTTTAATATTCTAGTGAAAGATGACGGAGAGTTAGATAGGATGTCAGTAGATATACAGAGACATGGATGGATTCAAAATGTATTTTGAAGGTAGAATTAACTGGACCTAGGAATAGATTGGATGAAGAGTGAGGTGTGAGAGCAGAGGGAGAGAAAGTAAACAAGAATGCTTTTGAAGTTTCTGGTTTGAGGGCCTGGGATCAAGGCCTGAAGGATTGTAACAGCTGGAGTTTCAGAGAAGAGTAGGGACCACCAAAGGAGACGGAGATGGAACAGCTGCAGAGGCAGGCAGAATACCAAGTATATAGTGTCACCAATGCCAAGAGAAAAACGTGTTTCAATAATATGAAAGTCATCAACAAGGTTAAATGTAACTGAAAAGTGGGGTAGAATAAAGACTGAAGTGTTGCTTTTGGTAGTACACAATTTTTATTAGTTTCAGTGGAATAGGTTAAAAAGTAAATGGGACATTTAGAAATGGAGACAGTGTATGTAGAGTAATATTTAAGGAAATTTGCTGAAGAAGGATATTAGAAAAATGAGATCAGTAGCTAGCAGGGAATAAGGGCTCAAAGGAGGCTTTTGTTTTGTTTTTAAAGATGGGAGACAGTAATACTAGCTGTAGACTGGTAGAGAAAGAGAGGGAGGGTTTGTTAATGTCAGAGAAGTAAGAGATAACTCTGGAATCTCACTCCTTGAGAAGGAGAAAGGACCAGTGTTTAATAGGAGAGATGCTTCCAGTAGGTTTGGAGATTTGGTAATGGGAAAATGAAGGAGTTCCTTTCTGATGATTTCTATTTTTTTCAGTGTTGTTTGAGACAAGGGTCAGTAGCTGAAAGTGAGGTGAGGGTAGGAGGTGAAAAGTTTGAACATTGAGGATTGAGAATGGGGAAGCACGCCTACTGAGTGCCTATTGAGTTGGGTGATATTCAGCTGCATGATCGCAGGTTTGGAGAAGACGAATGCTTGAATTCATCCAGGATTTGGTTTTCGTCAAGTAGTATAATTGAAGAACAGAACTGCAAAGGAGAGGAGGCTATTTGCCAGGAATTGATTAAGATGAACTATGAAATCTAAGGAAAGTGAAGACAGGAAGGATCTAATAGACAAATGCCTTCCATTAAGAATAAAAAGAGAAAACAATGTATTAGCATAGTGTGTATGATTTTAACACTGAATAATAGAAATCTCCCATGTCTCTGAGCATATGGGAAATTTAATCTGTCCTTATTGAATTTCCCTTATGCCCATTAATGTGAGAAAGTTCAAGGGAGCTTTATCAGCCCAGAAACGTGGGAAAGAGCCCTCTGGTCTCCACCACGTTGATAGGCAGTCATATTGATTTCATGGAGGGGGTTGAAGAGTGAATGGAAGAGAAGTGGAGATAGTGCATGTTTTTCGAGTGTTTTGTCCAGACCTTTCTGATCACCTGAACGTTAGTGTCTTTGCTGATTCTGTGTCAGTTTGCCATGGGGATATTGTACTAATGAACCTAATTAGTGTCCACATTCCCTGGTCTACCCATCATGGTCTCGTCACTTCAGTAGAGTTCTAGGTAAAAGGAAGGTACTAGACCCCACAACTTGAAGAATCCCCCAGCCCCTTTTCTTCTCCAGACTTAGTGGGAAATCTTCTAAGCTTTCCTCAGGTATAAAGAAGCTTTGGTTTCAACTTTTTTCCTGCTTCACGTGTTTATTCTTTTCCTCCTTCAGGTTAGTTCATATAAATTCCTCTCATTGGACCACTAGAATATTTTGACTTCTCTTGGAGATGGGGTTGAAGAAGGAGATGGTCACCCTAGACTTTTTTTCTTTTGTTGAACTTGCTCTTAAAATAGCTAATGTTTCTTGGATTCTTTGTGTGACATACCTTTTTTCTAAATACTTTACTTGTTTCATGCCATTTTCTGTTCACACACTTATCAGGTAGGTATTAGTATTCTCACATGGCTGGTAAGGGCCAGCTAGAATTATTATCTAGTTCTTCTTAATATACACACCAATTATTTCTCAACTAAATTGCATTTTCTTCTCAACTAGTCACCAGCACTGGGTGCTGAGTGAGAACAGGGGTGGGGAGGCGAACTTCATGGACACAGCCTACAGTCAGTGGCATCTTGATTCAGAAGAGGCAGTGCATTTTGACCAGCCAGGACATAATTTATCTATTTCGTGAGCTTGTAGTGGTCAAAGCCCTTTATCAGGGCATTCAGAAAAAACAATTCACAAACTTCAGTTTTCCTGAGAGATTCATTTAATGTTTAACAATATTTCAGGCTAGCAGTAAAAGTGAGAAGTGGGGATTTTTTAGTACCCCAGAACATGCCGATAGATTATTACATTCACACTATTTCACTGACAGGTGTAGGACCATTTCAGGTTGTTCTAGAACATAGTACAAATCCAAAAGTAGCAATATTGCCTCTCTGGCAGTGTGCCTGCATGCTGAGGCATTGATGGTACGTCTATAATTAATACATAAAAGTTAATATAAAAACAAAACTGGTGTGAGAATATGCTACTGTCTGTAATTAAAACAAACAAATAAGCAAACTAAAAACGTTTTATGTGCTTGCAGTTTGTTTTGAGTGAAAGTTTTCTGATTTTCTGCTATATTTAACAACTCCTTATAAAAGTATACTAATTTTGCAAACTCTCATTAGGTAGAGTGATAGATTTTTAAAGCATGCAAAATCCCATTTTGTTCATAGAGAAATATCTGCATCCTCCTATATCCAAGCAAGATACTTATGAAGATAAATTTAGGGTAAACACAGATTTAAAAAATTAGAATCAGAGTGGCATGCAAATGATAATATAACTGGCTTTTCAACTGCTGTTCTATATATTCAAATAACTTTGTTCCTAAATGCCACCTATCATGTCTGGTGGCCAGAAACCCCCATAGCTTGAAAAGTTCCTATTATACTGGGTTTCCTTCTGGGAAGCTTATTTTACTATAATTTAATGATAAAGAAAAGTTTTATTATCATTTATGCCACTTTCTTCTTTGGTTCTTATCTACTGTAATTAAAAAGTGAACATTACTTATTTTATTTTTGTATCATGCTTTCTCAATGCTTTGCTACTCAGTTTTACTTAATCTCATAATCTCTAACTAGTCTCCAGTATTAACCAAAATATAATATATTGGTCCTTCTTGTGTTTTACTTGGTCATCTGTCACTGTTTTAGTCTCCTTGCTTCTCTTTCTCAAGGTCAGGGATTGTGGCACATCCTCTGAAGTGCACAGGCCAGGCTTCAAATAGATTTTATCCCACTCTTGGGTGACATTGCTGTGATCTGGCAGCTTTTTGTCTGTTTTTGTTGTTGCTCATGGATCCTTTCAAGATTATCACACTCTAATAATCACATACTTATAAAGATTTAAGTTCAGAATGTATGGTCCCCAGTTTAAGAGCCCTTGCTCTAGCTTTTTTAAAGACAAAAATTTAGCATATTATTATAATTTATTTTGTCACTCTATGTGCACCCTGGTCTATGGAGCTTTCTGTACTTTCTGCATTCCTTTTCATTTTCTGTGTGTGTGTGTTTTCATTTAACTCTCGTTTGCCTCTTTAAAAAAAAAAGTATCCATATTTTCCCCCATACCTCCTATTCATAACACAAAATGAAAGTCTAGTCGTTATTAGATTTACTAATTAGAGCTTAGTTTTTTTTATTTTGTGTCAGTTATAAGAGATAGTTTATATTTTTATTTCTGCAGATTACCAAGAAAATTTTAAGGGATTTTTATTTGTTTTGTTTTGCTTATGTCACCCATTAGTATTACATCAGTCAGGATTTTGGGTTACAAGCTACAGAAGCCAACTCTGGCTAAATTACACAGAAAGCATTTATTGGAAGGGAGTAGGGTTGCCTATTGAATCAATGAAAAGGCTGGATAACTAGGCTTAGGAAATACAGTAGGAATTAAAGAATACTCAGAAATGAAGAAACTTAGTCAAGGTCATGCTACAGGAGTGCAAGGTTCAGTTGCTGCCATTATCATGACTGCCACTCAACCCTGAATGTCACCGTCACAGGGAACAGTTTTTCAACTATCCCTACTTCTTTGCATTACTCCATTAGGATTCTCGGTCCTGGGAGGAAGCATCTAGTTGTCTGAGGACAGGGCCCATGCCTATGTTTATTTGCCAGAGAGAATGGATCCTTCCTTGTGTAAGCCCAAAACAGTATTCCCCAGAGCTGCAGTAGCATGTTTTGGCTAGATTTATTAAATAATGATTATATTATCTAACTCATATACAATTCTGACAGATGAGAACTGTAGAGAGTTTGCAGTAGGAATTAAAGGAAAGGTTTCTTGATTATTGAGAAGAGGTTGGCAGAAAGAAATTCTGTCCTTTCTTTGGACAGTGTCATGTCTGAATCTCATGTTTGGCATTGCTACAGCCATGTAGCCACAAACCTGAGAATGAATTCAAACATAAGGATGGGGCCAAAACAATTCCAGAGGAAAGAAGCTGCATCTCTACCATACCTATTTATAAAAGGAAAGAATAAATTTTATCATTTTAAAAGCCATCTGAGGGTGGATTTTTTTTTTTTTTTTTTTTTGTTATTTGCAGCTAAACACATATAAAACAATTCATGTATCTTTGGTTTTTATTGAATGATTCCTCTGTATCCTGAGGAACAAACTACCCATGAAGTTAATTCTCTGTCCTAACATGCTGAAGGACTCATTAATAGGAGAGTAAGTATTCCATAACTATTTCTGTGTAAATCTTAAAAGATAATAGTGCTTTACTTCCTCAGCTCACCATTTTTACTTTTCTCCTGACCTTTATTACTCCCATTGGCTTTTATACATGAAACGTTATGAACCATATCACTTGTTAGCAAAGAAAGTAAAAAAAAGGTCTTACATCCAATAGTTCATAAACTTATGATGATATCACATGGAATTGCAAATATACCAATGCAAATTATATATCTGACAAATATGCACTGAAAAAATGAAGTTTCTTCTATATCGGTGTCTAAATGTAACATTTTTGGGTAATCTGATGTGTATAGTAAATCTCTTTTTACTGCATTGTCGGTTAGTAACAGAAAAGCATATTGACTAAGGAGAGTCAGAAATTACACACATACCCATTTCAAGACACAGTTATTTTCTACTTTGAATTTTTGGTGATACCATGTGTTTTCATTAATGGAAAGCATACTGAATCAAGGAAGATTTCTGAAATTTTGTTATGAAATATGGATTTCAATACATATTTTCTGGGGCACATATGTCCCCAAAACGTTAAAATTTTCAACATGGGTCAATACGTACATTTGGTTACATTGGGAAACTCTGATTTTCCAAATACACACACACACACACACACACACACACACACACACACACACACACACACACACACACACACACAAAACCAAACCTACCAGGGATCCCTAACTATCACACAGAAAGCTATACATATGCTTACAAGGATTATCTAGCTATATAAAAGCCAAAAGAGACAAAAGTTTGACCCAGTCATACTTCCTGGATACACTGTGTCATACCTAAGGCTTCTACCTTAGTGAATTTTTGCCAAAGAAGGTTTCTTTCATTTTTCAGTGTTACACAAGCCCCCACTGGAGGGCAGCATATACTTTTAATGGGACAGATAGCCTCCTGGGAAACCTTAGAACTCAAAAACATTTGTGGGTGCATTCTGTCCTAAGAACCATGAAAGGATATTGAGCATCTATTGTATATCAGATTGAGAGCATATGTGTTGGTTAAACAGTGATAAACAAGAATAACTGGGTCCTTACCTTATGGAGTTTATAGACTACAGACTAAGCAGTTAAACTAATAGTCAATTATAACACAGTGTATTAAATATTCTTACATGATGCAAGGTGTGAGATTGTAAGAGAGGAGCTTAACTCAGAATTAGGAAGGGAGTGGAAGTGGGCAAGCAAAGATTCTTGGAGGAAATGTATTAAAGTTGAGTCATGGATACTGAATTGAATTTAAATAGGCAAAAGAGAAAAGGTATGTGTAGAGAACTAGAAAAGAGACAAAATATGCATTAGGCATCTTCAGAAACCTGAAAGTGGCTAAACTGAGGCGGGGGCAACAAGGTAACAAGTTGGACTGAGGAAGTACAGACGAACTAGTTCATGAGGGATGTTTTTAAGTGATGTTAAGGTGTTTGGACTATATGCTGAATGCAGCAGGGATTCATGTGCATATTTGTTGAGTATTCTGGCTGTATGGTAGATTTGAAAGGGACAGAGCAGAAGCAGTGGCAACTGAAGTGACCCAGGTAAGATGCTGTAGAGTGTAGAGAGGCATCCTAGAGGAGGACTTAGGATGCCAAATCAGTAAAGGAATCATTACTTGAATGTGATGGGAAGGGAGAGGGAGGCATCAAAGGTTTAGGTTCATCACTAGGGAAAGGCCCCGAAGAGGAACCAGTATGGGGGAGGACGATGAGTTCAGTTTTGAACATGACCGTTAGTTACCTGTCAGGACGCCAGTGGATATTGAAAAGGCAGCTGTGAACACAGGTATGGGGTTTGGATATGGAGTGGAGTATCTGAGTTCCAGTTTTCTGATTTATTAAATGATGATTATATTATCTAACTCATAATATGGTTATATGAATTAAATATGAAAAAATAAAGAAATTCACAGAATGTTGTTCTAATTTTATAATTTTCATGTGCTACATTCCTTAATTATTATTGTTAATGATACTTTCCCTTCTGTTACTCAGTTTTCCAGTCAGTAGCCTGAGATGATTAAAAAGATTATTATAGCTGATATCTATGGAATACTTACTGTATACTAGCCCCTCTGCACTATTCTAAGCACTGTACATATAGTAAATCATTTAATATTCATAAAAACTCTGTCCAGTAGGCACTTTATTATTCTGGTTTTATAGAAGAGAAGACAGGCACAGAGAGGTTAAGCAACTTGCCCAAAATCAAACAGCTGGTGAGTGCTGGAGATTAGATTTGAACCAAGGCACTCAGTCTCTAGTTCCTGTTTTATTTAATACCCTTTTAATTTTGAATCAGTTTATACTGCTGGATATGTCCCTTAAGAATATTCAAGTGGTCATCTTTGTTTATTCTTTTCGATAACTCTATTATTTTGAAAGATCTAGGGTAGATAGCCCATAATTCTTCTTACAGCTGATATTAAAACATTATACTTTATACATTATACTACTTTGTATTGTAATGTCATATCCACTGCTAATTGACTTTCATACCTATAAATACAAGCGTAGATTTCCATTTCAGATTCATATCCAGTCATTTTCATATTCATTGACTGGTATATTTGAAAGGAACTTAAAAGTCTTCTTATTCAATCACATACCAAATATTTGAATTTATTTTGCCACATGGTTGTTGGACCAAGACTTTTACAGCTTCAGTCACAGGGACCTACTCAAATTACTTCTCATTATTTGCAGTTGTTCTCAGTTACCTTTGGTCTACTGCTGTTCTCCATCACCTAGAAAGATGACTGGCACATGCTAAGTGCTTCATACATTTTGTGGAGATGAAAGAACAAATGAATATGTTTCTTAATGAGCATGCTGACTATTCTTTAAGTTTCTTTGTAATTCTCCAAAGACAAAGCAAAATTTTGTAGTTCAAAATATGCATATCTTTGTGCAAGAGAAAGGCTAGAATAGGTAAGGAAAATATATTTTTGGAAAAGAGGGTTGACGTGTATAGAATTCCAGTAACGTGTGAATATTGGGACTGCTGGGATTCCAAGAAAACATGCTATCTCTTCCCTGAACACCAAGCCAGGCATTTTAGGAGCTACTTCTTAAGCCTGGGTAATTGCCATTTCAGCCTAGCTGAATCTTAAATTTGAGCCTTATTCTGAATTGGGAAGGGAACAAAGAACTCAAGCTAATGGTCAAAATTGAACCAAGAGCCAACTCATATTAAGTTGGACAGTTTATAACTTTAATGTTTTGTCTCCAAGGAGAAGCCTGTAGTTGTGTTTTGGCTCCTTCAAGGTCCAGTCACTGTTCGTTTACTCCCCCTTTTGTATTATCCTAGCAGTGCTCTCCATAAATAGAATCCAATATTATTAATTTAATCTTTTTATTGTAGGATCACTTAAATAAAATTCAAATTTGTGTTTCATGATTTCCATTGTTCTTAAATGTATTCAAATGCCCCCCCCACACACACAAAGAAAAAGATAATAATTTTGACAGCTAAATCTGAAATAATTTATTTAAATCCTGGTCCCAGAATTCAAATAGAAAATGCCTCATATGTCCTGTCCAAAGCTAAACTTCGGGTTCAGATTGGTTATTCAAGGGTATATTTTTTCAATAAATTTATTGGTAGCACCTCTTGACAACGATGAATCTGTGGTTGCTTAGTCAGTGTTGGACATTGCTTCTCTAGGCATCTGATTAAGTGGGAGCTGTCATTAGCTCTGCTGTTAGTTGCCAACAAAAGCTGAATCTGTCACAGGTGCTACAATTTGTATCTCAGAAAATTTGCTTCCCCAACTTTAATTATCCCAAAAGTATTCCACTTTACATAAAGTACTGAATTGAGTCAGCAATTTTTTTTTTAGTTTCAGTACTGTGATGTAAATTAAGATTTTGCCTATTACGTACATGTTGTAGAGATGAAGGAATTTCAAACGAAGGAGGAGACTTTGTTTTACAATGTAACATACTTTATTTCATTCCCCCACTTTGAAATCAGAAAAACTTAATGCCCAGTAATCATAAGTAAATGACACATTCACAATGGCATAAACCATACCCCTTAGAAAGAAGCAAAGCCTGAAATCAGATAGAAGGGTGTGTAGATTTAGCTAATGGTTGGGAAGTCCTAAGCTCAAAAATGTTAAATACATTTAGAACTTATTTTTTAATTAAATAATAATAGCTGCTTCAAATTAAAGCAATGTTCATCATTTTTGTAATAGGCATCCTCTCCTTTGCAGAGATGCTAAGAGAGGTTGTAGAGACAATCCTCACTCTTTTGGCAAACCAATCCCTCTTAACTGTTTGGCTTTTTCACTGCTAAACAGAAGGCATGGGGAAACCACATACCCTGTGGCTGAATAAACAAAAAACACCAGATCCCAACTTGACCAAACATGCCAACTAGGTATCTGGTAAAGTTCACACATAAGCACATATTTTTTCATTGCATAATCATCCTAGGGATGTAAATTTTGAGTACAGTCAGAAAAAGTAAATATTTTCAGCATAAACCAGAGTTCTTTTAATTCTATACTTTTTTTTAATCCTTTAATATAAAAGACTGATAGGCAAGTTTCCCCTAAATATGTCACTGGAGAGGTAGTTTCTTCCAAATTGGCTGAGGTTGACTTGACAAATTAGGGGAAAATCTTTGACCCCAGAAATCTGTAAGTGATTATGATTTTGAAAATCATTTTTTTAAAGATCAGTATTGTTTGAGGAATTAATTAGAAAATATGTTATTGTTAAATCTCTTTGGAATATTTTAAAATTAGATTCTTAATCTTTTTGAGTCTTGGTATTAACACAATTTCAACAAATAGAATTGGTTAATTGAATTGAGAAATGAGTATGTTTACTGGTAATTGTTTAGCTTTTGAATTGTAATTGCAACTTTATCTTCTTTGTAGGATTATTTAACCATTCATAAGTATGGCAATGCAGCCAGAAATGATCTCTGGAATACACTGTCGGAGGTAAAGTATAGGATACGTGGACATCAAAACCTCTCCTTGAATATTTGAATTGAATTTATAAAACATTTGTAACTTTTGACACTGACAGTTTGTTTTCACTTTGTGCATTTCCCTTTTTTCCCATATTGCTTATTTGTTTTATTTTTGATATAACATATTATAAAGATAATGGGATTTAAATTTAACTATGAATGGTAGTAAAAGGTACCTTGCCTACTTTCAAAAATGATAATATTTCTGAAATATAATTTATTATGTTCAGATATTCATACTAAAGTGAGAAATATTTAAAGTTTTAAAGAAATATTTTCTTCAGTCTATGAATGACAAATGTTTAAGTGTGCCTACTAGACACACTAGGGATGCCTGATGATGTTGCCAAGTACTTGCTATACCAGTAAGATGTATTTATCCTCCATTATGTAAAAACTTTAATGTTAATAAAACTTCCATTTCTTTATATATATGCATGAAGTTTAACTTAAGGTGAGAAGACTAATTTTACTAGCACATTATATTAGCTTCACTGATTTTAAATGTTCCATATTTTTAGGTAAATTGTAAAGGTAAAAATGAAAATGGGTTAATGTTAATTATGTTTATAATTCATGCTTATAAAAAACTAATTTATACAATTTTGGTTTTAAAGGCTTTAAAAAGGAATGGAAAATATGTAAATATACAAGAAGTAATGGATCAGTGGACGCTCCAGATGGGTTATCCTGTTATCACAATCTTGGGAAATACAACAGCAGAAAATAAGATAATAATTACCCAGCAACGTTTTATTTATGATATCAGTGCTAAAACCAAAGCACTTACACTTAGAAATAACAGGTACAACTAACTCTCTTTTTTATGTGAAAGTGCTCACTTTCATTCTTACTTTTTACTTTGCATTTTTAATATTTTTAAAACTTTGAAAACATAATTCTGAAATGTTGCAAGTGAAGAATATTTTTCATTTCTTTATTTACATATGTTATTTTCATTTTGATTCCTCTTGCTACTGCCACCCTCAGGACATTTTAAACCTCAAGTTGACAGTGTACCAGAGTCATTTTGTTTAGGAAGACAGAATTTTAAATTATTGTGGTAATTTTAAAATATAAGGTGTTTTTTTTTTTTTTTTTTAACTTTTCCTTAGAATGTTTATTGAATTAAATTCAAGAAAGTTAAGGTGTGTTGAAGTGAATTGAATGGAATTGAACACACTTCAGATTTATAAAACAAAAGAGAACAGAAACAAATAATCTAGAAAAACACATTAAAAGGAAAAAAAAAATAGTGTCTGAGCCAAAGAAAACTCAAACTAAATACCTTAAGATGATCGAAGCATCAGTGCCACTTATTCCTAAAATATATTCTGGTTTCCTCATTTTTAGTGTTTAAAACTACCAAACAGAAAACATACATGGAATTTTGATTTGCTGTTTAACTTTTTTTGAAACTCTTATTTAATTACTGGTAATTCAACATGTGGCAGTTATTTCTTATTTTTCTTTTTCATGTTTTCTGACTGTTTTATGTTTCAGTAAAGTCTGAGCCAAGGGAAGAGAGTAGAACTTAAATCAGTCAGTTTCATTTTTTATAGGGTGCCCTGGTAAGAGGTTGGTGGAGCTGAGGGGAGGGCAAGTATAGATGTTAAAAGTAATAAATAAAATGTGTTGTTTGCATTAAGTTACTCATGCTGTCTTCTATTACCTTGGAAAATTAGAAGTCTGACTTTATCATCTGTCAATATGTAGGAGATCTTGGGTACATATTAAATTTACTTTGCTATCTCTTTAGATGAATGGATATCATTCTGAAGTAAGCTAGCTCTGAATAGAAGTGAATAGAAGTGATTGATAGATTCATGAATGTTTTTTGGGGACTCAATTTAGAATTCAATTTAAGAAAGTACTAAATCTTAAATCCTCTTCTTGAGCTGGATATAGATGTAAGTATAGGTGTAGGTACAGCTATAGGTATAGGCATAGGTATAAGTATAGGAAGGGGCCCTGGTATCACAACTGTTAAGCACTGGGCTGCTAAGTGAAAGGTTGGCAGTTCGAACCCACCCAGTCACTTCACAGGAGAAAGA
The DNA here is from genome assembly GCA_030035585.1 of Dugong dugon. Taxonomy (NCBI): domain Eukaryota; kingdom Metazoa; phylum Chordata; class Mammalia; order Sirenia; family Dugongidae; genus Dugong; species Dugong dugon. The sequence continues at coordinate 28,930,124 of CM057465.1, forward strand.
CCTGATGATCTGCTTCCATAACAATTACAGCCTAGAAAACCCTACAGGGCAGTTTTACTCTGTCACATGGGGTCACTATGAGTCAAAATCTACTCGATGGCATCTAACACAGGTATAGATATAGGTACAGGTATAGGTATAGGCGCAGGTATACCGTGATAGGCCTTTAGCAATTTGTCCTTTGCAGTTAAACTGCTTGAACCCATGGACTACTGTATTTCCCTTCCACACTGTCAGGGCTTGACTCTGTCACTGCTTCTTCATCCAGCCTGGATTCCCCACAGCTGCCACATGCTGCTTCTGATCTTCCACCGTCTGGCCCCAGGCTAAACATGCACAGGCATCATCACTGGCCTTGCCAGGAAGTACATAAAAACTACTTGACTGTGGCAAAGTTAGATTCAGGCCATGCCTTTGAGAATGATCAGTCTGACACAAACCTTACTGATGCCGAAAAACATAAAGGACATGCAGATGACAGAACCAATATTGAACAGAAATACTCTGTCAAACTATAACATGCATCAGATGTATCAGCTAGGAGTATGACTCTTCAAAAGGATAATTTCTCTCAGACTGTATAAGCATATGTAACATGTACAGCTTTGCTTTTGCTGGAGTTATAAAATTATGTGGACAATTTTGAACCTGAGAACTTGGCGTATAAAATATTGAGTAAGATAAAAGGAACCCTGGTGGCGCGGTGGTTAAGTGCTCGACTGCTAACCAAAAGGTTGGCACTTGGAACCCACCAGCAGCTCCATGGGAGAAAGACGTTGCAATTGGCTTCCGTAAAGATGGCAGCACTGAAAACACTATGAGGCACTTCTAGTCTGTCCTGTTGGGTCACTATGAGTTGGAATCCACGCAACGGCACACAACAACAATACATGGCATTCCAGTAATCTTTAAAAAATATTTTCTATTTTGAAGCAATACATCTCTCTTGAAAATTAGGTATTCCATGTTTATATTGTTGATCATTTAGTTCACATTAACAATAACATTGTTGTCAAAGCCTAAAAACCAATTCCATCTGCTCTTTGAATAGCCTTCCTAGCTCTTTACAATGCAAACAGTGGATGTATTAAAATTACTGCCCATATTTGCCAGACATACTGGGAATTACAGATAATTTCTGAAATAATACAATAAATTCTTTGTCTTTATTTTTTTATGGGATAATTATCATTACCACATGCCTAGAATATTTTTAATGTATACAGAAATTATGATTTCCACATGTAATACGTAATGTATGTCATAGCTATAATAACATAGAAAGGAACGATCTTTTACATTACTGATAATTGCATAAAATTAATTAATGTGTTAGTTAATGGAGCCCTGGTTGTGGTGGCGCAGTGGTTAAGAGCTACTGCTGCTAACCAAAAGGTCGGCAGTTCGAATCTGTCAGCTGCTCCTTGGAAACCCTATGGGGCAGTTCTGCTCTGTTCTGTGGGGTCACTATGAGTCAGAATCGACTCGACAGCAACAGGTCAGTTAATGTGTATAAGTGTGTGAAATATTTGTTAGAATTTTGAATCATAGGAAGCTGTGAATTTTGTAGCTCTTTTTTTTTTTTTCCATTGTAAAGTTAATGAACTTCAGTGTTAAGTAATGTCTCCTTATTTGCTGTGGAACTTCTCAGAGTCGTGTGCTACAGAGAAGTCTACATATTTCCACAGTCATACATTCCTTCTCTTATCGACCCCGGTGGCGGCAATCTCTGGAGAGTTTTTCACAAAGTCTACATTAATGCTTTATTAAGTTTAGTAGAAATTTTTTTGTAATCATTTCTCACTCAAGTTAAACATCACTGATTCTTTTCTACCTTAGCATAGTCATTAGAATAAACATTGCTTTATTATAAAAATGTGAACTACTGATGAAGAGAGGTAATCCTAGGAACTATTAAAGGAAAAAATATACTATAGGATCTTTCGAAATGCGTTTTTTTTTTGTTTTTGTTTTTGGATTTTTGTTTTTGGCTTAAAATGAGATGTACAAATTTCAAGTTAAACATAAGCAGCCAGAACACAGTCTAATTTCACATTTTCATTTTTCTCATGCCTTTTAAGCATAACATACTGCATCTTAGATTTCTTTACAGCATACTACACAGGGCTCTTCACTCAACTATGTTTAGTGTCTTCTAGCCTTTTAAGTTGTAATCATAGAAGAACATCATTACCATGCTTTCTTTGATTTTAAAGTGAAACTTATAAAAAGACCAAATACGTGTTGTTTGGAAAGTTATGAAAAATAATTTATATGGTACTGACAATGTAGCAATCCAAAAAAGAACACAGATTTCAGACATGCTTGGTAACTTCTAGTGTCTAATTTACCCTTATGAGCAGGTATAGATTTTGGTTTTGTACATAGATACGGAGACAGAAAAATTGCTAGGAAAATACAGAAGTCAATTTTAAAAGTTTTACAAATGTCCCAATATTTGCATTCCAATGTCTTATTACCTTACTTGCATCTGAACATGTGCTTAAATGACTGCCATTTAGGAAATGTCCTGTATTGGCTGCAAGCAACATGTAAATATTGATATGGGTATCTTTTTCCTGTATTTTAGTGACTTTTGCTGGACTTAAATATTGAAACACCAATTTTTTATCATAATCTTTAGTTTATTTATTTAGAAGAATATAGTTTAAATACATGTAAAACTATAAATTTATTTATATTAGGGCCAAATGTTTCACTAATGATTTATACTTATGCTACAAGGAAGGTGAAATTATCCTTAAAGATCTTTAAATATCCTCAGTTTTTTTATATTGCTTGCTCTTTAATTGATACTTATTTATCTTCACAATTCAGGTTGAGCCAACTTATTGTGGAAGATATACTAAAAAAGTCAGGTTCATAAAGTTACATAAACTATGTCTTACCAGTAGATTGGTCTTTTATTTTAGTTATATTCAATCCAATTCCATTCGATCTAATTTGAAAGCAGTTAGTTGAATGCCTCCCATTTCGAGGCTTTTGCAAGTACACAAAAATGAACTTGTGTTTTAACTTGAGAATTAGATCCAGAGTTAGGCACTGTTGCCTGTTAACTTATTCCAATTAACCAAAAGAAAGTCATTATCTTTAGAGAAGAACAGCTGTTAAACAAGTAAATTCTCTGTGCCTTCCTCACAGTGAATCTATCATCAAATATTTATGGCATATTTTTAGTTATATGTTAGGAGTTTGGAGGTATTTGTTAAGGAACTTACATTGTTCTTGTTCACTAACTTCTATCTGAAGAATCAAGACAGGCTAGGCTACTATAAATTGTTGTTTTCCTGACCAATTATGTAGAGTCAGTTCCAGTATAACATGGTGTCTCCCCAAAGTTGGCACTCAGAAATGTTTCTTAGATTAAGCACAGCATACAATTTTAAAATTCAGAATCTTGAAGACATGATTTTGACTTTTCATGTTAGAGATAGTTGTTATAAAATAATGCATTTCTTCCTCTCTCCTATTTAGACATTTTACTATTACTGAATTCCTGTTTGTGAACTGTGAATGGGAGAAATGAAATAATAAGACAGTCAAATTTCTCTGGACAGATTCAGAGATGTCCTTCCCTGCACTCCCAAAAAAGACATACTCATTATACTACTATTCCCCAGGCACGTTCCCTGATTCTCAGTTCTCCAGTCACTCTTCCAGTTATTGCGCAGACATACTGCATCTTCTCACAATACTAAAATAAAGAAATATTTTTCCCACACTAGATGTTGTTGTCTACTCCTGTTGTTAATGGTACAATAATAGGTCGAAGTAATCCAGTTATATTTCAAGAAAAAAAACAAAATATAGTCCTCAGACTTTTCGTAAGACCCATCTGGCATTTCTCTGACTAGTCATTTAAGATTAAATTGATATTACTTCATGTACAAGTATAGGCCTCAATTTTTACCCTATAAAGAGGCAAATATTAGCAAACGTTTCTCTTTAATAACTGAGACCCACAGCTGATCATTGAATGTTGGTGGATGCTCTGCCAATGCATTTGGAAATTCCAGTTAAGAAAACAGAACATTAAATGTGTCCCACAGTGTTCTTTGTATTGATATGGGTTTTAGGGGAATCTGGTTAGTTTTATTTTTAGTTCTGCTTGGCTGAGTAACCTTAGGTGTGCCACATTAACCTTTATGCAAAATATGATAATAGTATCTCTCAGAATAGTTAGAGAAATAAATAAAGAGAATGTTGAAATGTGAATGCATAATACCACTGAAATATTTATTAATCTCATGTAGAAACAAGTAGAAATGAGTTATTTTTAGACTTTAATCAATATATGCTATGTATCATATGTATAGAGTTTAGCCAGTTGTAATGTAAATCTATTTTTTTGGCAAGTTAAATACTTAATTAGCACATCCCTTCTGTATTGAAGTTAAAATGCTTAAGAGGCTAAGTCTTCTTAGTGGCATTGAAAGAGTAAATCTTCTTGGCTTAGTATTTACTTCTATGGCTGAGAATTTTTTTTAGTTCCCCTAAAAAAGAGTAATAAAAATCACACAGAAGATACATGGACTTTTTTTTTTAGTATGTAACCATTTCTATTCTTAAAGCTTCTCCTTTATTTTGCAGTTACCTGTGGCAGATTCCATTAACCATTGTGGTAGGAAATAGAAGCCGTTTGTCTTCAGAAGCAATTATTTGGGTGTCTAACAGATCAGGTAAAATATATATATTCTCCCCTGAGGAACAATTTGGTTTCAGATAATCATTTAGAAACTTAAACTCTGGTTTCAGGTGTTATAAAAAAATGTGAATAAGAACAAATTAGAAAGAGAAAATGGAGAAATGATAATCTCTTCTACAAAATTAGAAAGAATAACAGGATCCCTTTAGTATAACTTCTAACTCATCTAATTTCACTCTGCCTATGTAATTCCTGTTTATTTGTTTCTTTGATGGTAAAGAGAAAATTTTAAAATATTTTTGTAGTACTAAACTTAGCTGTAATTAAAATATAAGCAGAACTCCCAATAGAACAGTATATCAAATACTGAAGCATAAGCCACATTTTTAATCCCATTTCTTTATCTTCTCGTTACCAGACTGTCTCTTCAAGGGATGGGAGAGGAAATATTCCTCATGGGATTAGATAATTATTGGCTAGAAGGGAGGGGCCTCAGTATTTCATCAGACCAAACCCTACATAGGGTCAAACCTCCAAGAGCAAGAGAAGAAGGAGATTCTATTTTCTTTCCAAATATCTTCAAATAAGATTGTGGCCTATTTCAGTTCACCATCAGAAAGCTATTTCTTGAATCCAGTCTAAATCCTTCATTTTGGAGCGTGAACCAGATCCCTTTTACTTCTGTTCTCCACTGAAGTGGAGAAAAGCCAATTATCATCTTTTACGTAACACTCAAGCATAATGACGATTGTGAGGATGGCACAGTACCGGGCAGTGTTTCCTTCTGTTGTACATACAGTCGCTATGAGTCAGAACCCACTTGGCGCCTAACAACAACAACAAAAACATATAAGTACTCTGTTGGTAGTAAGATGGTCAAATGTTTCTACATTTTGTTTTTGTTATTTCTTTCTCACATGCTTCTAGTTGATGATAGACTTCTATGTCATAAGCATAATTTTAAACTTCCACAGATCTTTTTGTTTTTTTTAAATAAGGTGAGGTATATGACACAGTTCTACTCTGTCCTACAGATTGCTATGAGTCGGAATCAACTAGATGGCAATAGGCTTGCTTTTTTGTCTTATAAATAAAGAAATAAACAAATATTTGTTTCTTCTCCTCAGTCTTTTAGAGAGGGGAGATTTAAGTACTCAAAATAAATACATGCATACATACAAGCAAAAGTGCTTAAAGGAGAATCTAGTCTGGTTGCCAGAAATATAAACATTAGTAGTTACAAGTGAGTTTTTATTCAGATTTTCATGTTATTGTATTTTTAATATGTGATCACATATTATGAAAATATATACTTTCACTTAAATTCATTGTATATAAAACAGTTATATGTAATGTGGTGATGCATCGAAAGGCTTATTTTGAAATTTATTGGCGTTTCTCCTTTTAAATTGTTTATTATAATCTATTCTTTTAATTTCTTTGAGTTGGTATTTATATCATGATTCTGAATTCACACTTACTATATAAGCCTTTATGCTTATATTTATGCTTCTATTTTACCATCCTGTAGCAGTTTTATTTGCCCGCATAATTTGTTATGACATGATGAGTGAAAGCACTGAGTTGTTCCTGTAATTACCCAGCTATTTGAATGATGTCATCCCTCCATAGAATTGCTAGAAGCATGAAATAGAGTAGTCATCAGAAATAAAGTAAAATTTTTCCCTTTGGAGGGTATGGTGGAAATGAAAAAATTAACGGAGTGTAAAGATATTGATCAAACATCTGAATCAGCCCAAAATTTCGTTATTGGGGGGGCGGGGGGATACAGGATGTCAGTTCTTGTTAGATACCTTCTTTAGATCCACTTCCTCTTATTCCATACAAAGTATTGAGGATAGTGTGAGCCTTTCCTTGATCAGTAAACACTGGGTATTGTATTTGAGAGGTTATTTCCCTTTATCATCTTTCATTATTAATCAGCAATAATAACAGCATATTATTTCAAAATAATATTAATATGAATTATTGCTATAAACAGCTGCATAGCTCGTGCAGTTGTATATAACCCAAGGAGATGCTGTTTACATAGGTGATAATATGAATGGCACATCCCCACCCCGAAGCTGCGCTGTGTGCAAACTTCACAGTGTAATGTGTCATTGTGCTTTAAATCCTAGCAGTGTCTTCTAGAAGTTTGATATAAATACGTCACACTGGAAATGTTGAGGCTTTTTTGGGATACCCAATGCCAAGTAAATTCTTCTTCATATGTCATTTGAAAACTATATAAATACATAAATCTTGAAGACAGATTCCAAAAGAAACCTAAAAGAAAAGTCACCTTTTTGTTTTGCCTTTTCATTGTCGTTCTAACTATATACAATTTTATTGTGAAGTCCTTCACTTCAATGATGACTAATAAAAAACTGACACCAGATAAAAATTAGGTAAAAAAGAAGAGATTGGTGACTCTTGACTCTTTTATATGTTGTCTCTTCTTTTTTTCAAAATAAACCAACTAATACCAATGAAAATTATTTCTCCATAAAGGCATGAAGAAAACGATCAATTGTTATAAACATACATAAAAAAATTCCACATTTTAATTATAACAGCCAGATCAATGTTTTTGTAATTTTTCGTTGCCAGTAGTGATATAGATTTTATCTCATAAGATATTAAGGCAAAGCCATTGGTGAATTATATGAAGTATAAATTTGATTTGCATCATCACATATTCTTGACAGTTGAATTTTTTTGAGAAGTTTTGGCTGAATATCTAATTATTTCCAAGAGAAAGCATAGATCACTTTAGCCTAAAAATATTTTTAAACTAAATTTTAAGTTATTAAATCAGGTTAAAGTGTTTTATGTCTTTCATTTGTAGCATTGACTCATTTGAGATTCACAAGCCTTTAAAGTAACGTTATTTTTATCCTTATTTTACAAATGAGGATATTAAGACTTGAGAAGTAACTTGGCGGAAGTCAGCTGGTTAGTTAGGTAAAGAGCTAGGTCTAGGAGCTTGATTTTCTTCTCTTAATGTATTGCTAACCCTCCTCTCATTGCCAACCTGCCCTCCCACAACATGGCTAAGATTGTAATACTTAATTAGGATGCTTTGCAGATCTGTTAATTTTTCAGTACACTGTCATTGGGTATATGCACAAGGTTATTTACAGATCTGCAGAACAAGATCTCTTTTAGTTCTCATAAGAAGAGTCCAGGGAAGAAACGAATATGTATTATTGCTGAGTTTGTCTCACATAGTTATTTTTTTATCCTGGCTGATACATATATTTTTTCTTTTTAATTCTGATACTTCTGCAACCAGCCAAGATTCAGCAGAAATGCCTAGTTTCCTTTCCTTTTTGTTTTCCTGTGAAGGAATTATAGCAGCTGAAATCTTTTAAAATACCACCTACTTGATATCTTGATATAGTCTAAGTCTTGTGCCATTTTGGAGACATTCTAAATATAAATTTTAATTATTATTACCACCCCTCAAAATATAGCGTCCATACTTTTTATTATGGTACTCATCATACACTGTACCTCATTAGGCCATTGGAAAAGATCTCTTTAAAATTCATTGCTTGCCATTAGTTAATTTGAAGAATTTTGTAGAGGTATAATTAACTTGAACCAAAAAGATATTTAAAAATCTATTACAATATCTTTCGAGGGATTATTTCTCTAAAGACCTCATTTATACCAAAGGCATAAAAATATATTCATGAACAGCAATAACCTTCAGGTTTTAATTATCAATTTAGCAATGGTATACTTAAAAATGATAGATTCCTGCCTTTTTTTATTCTGACTAGACTATGTAAAAGGGATAGGAATTGTTTTCCTTACTTACGTATACATATTCATTTTAATTTGACTATACCTATAAATTGTTGAATGGAATAGGTTTAAAAACTAGAACCAAGTATATCACATGGGCTTTATAGAAAATGTGAACAGGAAATAACTTAAAAAAAAATAGATTTAATCATAAAAAGTCGTGACCATTTCAAACCTAAATCATTTGTTCATATATTAAACTTGATATTTTAATATTGCAACGTAAAAAAAAAGACTTCTTAGAAAAAAGATGATCCAGCTTGCTCTTACTCTGAGTGAATTTAATCATAGTTTTAATATTTCTTTGTTAAGAAAATCATAGTATACTTACAGATTACATGAAGACAGAGTTAGGATTACTCGGGAAAAAAAGTATCCTCAATATTTTGGTCTTAATTTTTCTTCACTGAAGTTAGACATGATTAATTAAAATTTCTCTTTGTGAAGTTATTTTTGTTTTACAAGCATATTTTCTTGTTAATTATTTCTCTTGTCATTTTTACATCTGTAAAGTGGGGATGATATTCTAAAGCTTCTTTATGGCAGTTCTATAGATGAACATTAAAATTTTGGAAAAATATGCCATTATAAAGTTTTATAAACCTAGGAAGAAATTTGTGTTTTAGAGCAATACCTGATAAATTTATTTCCCTAAATACCATGATTAAGCTGGCAAAATCTCAAATTATGAGAAATAGCTCCCCTTTTCCATTGAATCAGAAAATTGAAAGGGATCTTAAAGGCCATTATTTGGCCCTCAAGTTATAGGTAAGGAAATTGAGCACTAAAGGGAATCAGTGACCTAAGTTCAAACATTTATGTGTAGGAGAGCCCAGCTTTCTTGCTTCTATTCTAATTCTCTTTCCAATGCCATTTTTTGCCCTTTCAGATCAATATAGGCATGTGAAAAATGTGTATCATATTGTAGTGAAAGTGTTATACCACTTTATAATAATGGAGTATAATGGAATAGAAAGGACACTGAAGTCAGGAGACCTGAGATGGACCATTTTCAGCTTTCTTGGACAATTAGATTAACCTGTCTGAGCCTCACTTCTTTGTCTGTTCCAGTGCATGCTATCTATAAGGATGGCAAAAAATTGAAGTGCTATTTGAAACATTAAAGATTGGATTTTTATGTTCAGTATGCTTTTGTATTTAAGTATATTTTACTGTACTGTAATTTTTGACGATTGATCATCAGTAACATATTTGATCTAAGTAGCACACCCGATTCCAGATGTGAGCAATTAATGGTCAGTCATTAAGGTCCACACCAAAATTTTTGTGGCATAATCTCTTCTTGTGTGGCCTCTACTTGAAAGAGAGTACTCTCTGTAAATGCTGTCCTTTAGGGAAATAAAGGGAAAACCTGTCTTGGAATCTGATGTGTAAAACCTTGATAATGGAGTGAGAGCTAGAGGTTGTGTCCCAGACTCAGATGTGATGCATATAGTTTCTGTGATGCATTTTCTGGTTTGAGTCATTGTAGAAATTAAACTGTATTTTTTTTTTGTTGTTGTTCTCCTGGCTGTCATACCCTTCCAAGTGTAGGCTCTGATGTTGAGTTCTGCATGGCCCTGTAAGTGTATGTATATATAATGTTGTTGTAGTTAGGTGCCGTCTGTGAGAGCCCTGGCGGCCCAGTGGTTGACAGCTTGGCTGCTAACCATAAGGCAACAGTTCGAATCCACCAGCCACTTCTTGAAAACCCTATGAGGCAGTTCTATTCTGTCCTATAGGATCACTATGAGTCAGAATCAACTCGACAGCAGTGGGTTTGTTTTGTTTTTTTGGTTTATATTATACATATAATACAATATATTTTATATATAATATATAACATATATATTATACTGGAGCCCTGGTGGCGTAGTGGTTAAGAGGTCGTCTGCTAATCAAAGTGTCAGCAGTTCGAATCCACCAGCCGCTCCTTGGAAACCCTAGGGGGCAGTTCTACCTGTCTTATATGGTCACTGTGAGTTGGAATTGACTCAATGGCAGCAAGTCTTTTTTTTAGTTTTATTATATTGTATATTCCAACTCATAGTGACCCTATAGGAAAGAGTAGAACTGCCCCTTAGGGTTTGTAAGGAGCGGCTGGTGGACTCAAACTGCTGATGTTTTGGTTAGCAGCCAAACACTTAACCACTGTACCACCAGGGCTACGTATATATATATATATATATATATATGTGTGTGTGTGTATGTGTGTGTGTATATATATATATATTTGTGTGTGTATGTGTGTGTGTGTGTGTACACACACACAGCCAACTTAAAACAGTATGCAACTTCTAGGACACACGAGTTCTGAAAACATCAACAAGATACAAAATCATTATAATTGTGACCTATGGTTTGACGAAGTCAATAAAGGTAAATTTAAAAAGTGAATGGAGTTCTCTACCTGTGCCGTATTTAAAGGAGTTAAATATGTAAGAAGTTATAAGATTGTTTTTACTGGCTTCCTTTAATTGAATTAGGTGGCTAACATAATCAAGTTACTATTTTCCAAAATAATTCCAATAAGCAGAATTTATTATTTTTGTTTCTAATTATATGTAGAAATGCAGAGTCTTGAATAAACGAGGTTCCTTTTTCCAGCATTACTGATGATGCTAGAAAGTCTATTATTTATTGTGCCTCCAAGAAAGCAGAAGAAAAAGGCAAGGAACAGCAGTGACTTTCAAATAAATGAGCTCTATTGTTTTAATGACTTTCTTACTGAATAAAATGAGTAGAATATGTGCCTCAAAACTTTTCCTTTATTTTAGCCATATATGCATATGTAATCTAAATATAAACCACATAAACACATCAGTAAATTTTTAGGTTACATTTTTGTTGAGAAAAAATTGTATATAAAACAAAAATGTTCATTGTAATCAACTAAAGATTTTCTAGCAAATTCTAGATGCAAATGATTGATTTAAAGAGAAAATTTCTATTAGATATTTAGGACGGTGTTCTCTTTTCATTATTGTTACTGTTGACATCTGGTATTAAGAAAATATATGCCATTTTAACCCTTAAAATTTTAAATCTATTTTATCCTGAAAAAAAAATGCTGTTTTTAGAGCACCACAGAATATCTTCTTTGGACAAAGGAAACTGGTTGCTGGGGAACATCAATCAAACTGGCTACTTTAGGGTCAACTATGACCTAAGGAATTGGAGATTATTAACTGAACAATTAATAAGGAACCATGAGGTAAACTCTGTATTTTCTCATCAAAGATCTGTTTTGATACGTGAATGCTTGCCATTTTAATTCTAAGTAGTAAAATTTTTTTCTGGTTGACCTCATAGGTTCTCTCTGTCAGTAACCGAGCAGGTTTGATCGACGACGCCTTCAGCCTTGCCAGGTATGTTCTCGTGTGGATCTTCACAATAAAATCTCATACCTAAGACTTCATCTATTAAGCTAAATAGTATATATGTTTTAAAATTAGGAAATCCTTTAAAACAATTTCTGTCTCACGGGCTATTTGTTTTAGATATGTGTTATAATCAGTGTCCCAAACTCTTGATCAATAGTAGCCATAGGGTGTTTCTGAATATGGAGAAGATTGATCAATTTCCACTGCAAGTTAAACTGAACACTCCAAAGATTAATAATCTCTTCCCAATTTCATTAATGAACTCTACAAAATGACAATTGTGCTGTATTTCATTTTTGATAGAAAATAACTTCAAACATCAGCAATGTTTTCCCTTAAATGTACTAGTATATCCTTTTTTAATGTGCTTTTTTCAAATGTAATTCATTTTGAAAAGCTTGTGCTGCAAGACAGAAATAAACATTCTACAGCGTAAAACTGTTCTGGACAAAATACATAGCAGTTGGTTAGCAGTAGTTTTGGTAATATTTGTGTTTGTTCATAATTAATTATACTATTAAAATCAGTTATTCCTTTGCATAGTCAATAAATGAAATAATTTTATGAAAACCCAAGTTATTTACTTATTTTGAGACCACTAGAAGATAAACTCATTTCTTTTAATATATTGTACTGCTTCATGTCTAAGTTTTGATTTTAATAATCTAATTTTACAAGCTACGCATTGTATGTGTTACGTAAGTTAGGTGCTGTCGAGTTGGTTCCGACTCATAGCAAACCTGTGTGCAACAGAACGAAACACTTCCTGGTCCTGTGCCATCCTCACAATCATTGCTGTGTTTGAGCTCTTTGTTACAGCCACTGTGTCAAATCCATCTCATCGAGAATCTTCTTCTTTTTCGCTGACCTTCTATATTATCAAGCATGATGTCTTTCTCTAGGGACTGGTTCTTCCAGATAACATGTCCAAAGTACATGAGACAAAGTCTAGTCATCCTTGCTTCTAAGGAGCATTCTGACTGTACTTCTTCCAAGACAGATTTGTTTGTTCTTCTGGGAGTCCATAGTGTATTAAGTATTCTTCACCAACACCATAATTCAAAGGCATCAATTCTTCTTCGGTCTTCCTTATTCATTGTCAAGTTGTCACATTCATATGAGATGATTGAAAACACCACGGCTTGGGTCAGGCGCACCTTAGCCCTCAAAGTGACATCTTTGCTTTTTAACACTTTAAAGAGGTCTTTTGTAGCAAATTTGCCTAATACAATACATTGTTTAATTTCTTGACTATTGCTTCTATAGGTGTTGATTGTGGATCCAAGTAAAATGAAATCATTGACAAAGTCAATCTTGTCTCCACTTATCATGACATTGCTTATTGGTTCAGTTGTGAGGATTTTTGTTTTCTTTATGTTGAAGTGTAATCCGTACTGAAGGCTGTAGTCTTTGATTTTATCAGTAAGTGCTTCGAGTCCTCTTCTCTTTCAGCAAGCAAGGTTATGTCTTCTGCGTATTGCAGGTTGTTAATGAGTCTTCCTCCAATCTTGATGCCGTGTTCTTCTACATATAGTCCACTTCCTCAGATTATTTGCTCAGCATACGGATTGAATAAATATGGTGAAAGGACACAACCCTGACACACACCTTTCCTGATTTTAAGCCGCGTAGTATCCCCTTGTTTTGTTGAAACAACTGCCTTACAGTCTATGTACAGGTTCCACATGAGTACAGTTAAGTCTTCTGGAATTCCCATTTTTCCCAGTGTTATCCACAATTTGTAATGATTTACACAATCAAATACCTTTGCATAGTCAATAAAACACAGGTAAACATCTTTCTGGTATTCTCTGCTTTTAGCCAAGATTACATCTGATATCAGCAAATGATACCCCTTGTTCCACATTCTCTCCTGAATCTGACCTGAATCTCTGGCAGTTCCCAGTAGGTGTACTGCTACAACCACTTAGGAATTATCTTCAGCAAAATTTTACTTGTGTATGTGATATTAATGATATTGTTTGATAATTTCAGCATTCTGTTGGGTCACCTTTCTTAGGAATGAGAACAAATATGAATCTCTTCCAGTCAGTTGGCCAGGTTTAGCTCTCTTCCAAATTTCTTAGCACAGAGAAGTGAGCGCTTCCAACATTGTATCCATTTGTTGAAACATCTCGATTGATATTCCATCAATTCCTGGAGCCTTGCTTTCCACCAGTGCCTTCAGGGCAGCATAGAATTCCTCCTTCAGTACCATCAGTTCTTGATTATATACTACCTCCTGAAATGGTTGAACACTGACCAATTCTTTTTGGTACAGTGACTCCGTGTATTCTTTCCATCTTGTTTTGATGCTTCCTGCATTATTTAGTATTGCAACTTGAGGCTTGAATTTTTTCTTCTGTTCTTTCAGCTTAGGAAATTCCCAGTGTGTTCTTTCTTTTGTTTTTCTAACTCCGGGTCTTTGCATGCTTCATTATAATACTACTTTGTGTTCTCAAGCTGCGCTTTGAAGTCTTCTGTTCAGCTCTTTTACTTCATCATTTCTTCCATTCACTTTAGCTACTTTACATTCAAGAGAAAGTTTCAGAGTCTCTTCTGATATCCATTTTGGTCTTTTCTTTATTTCCTGTCTTTTTAATGACCTTTTGATTTCTTCATGTGTGATGACTTTGATATCATTCCACAGCTTGTCTAGTCTTTGGTCATTAGGGTTCAGTGCATCAAATCTATTCTTGAGATGGTCTGTAAATTCAGATGGCATATTCTCAAGGTCGTACATTGGCTCTCATGGACTTGTTTTAATTTTCTTCAGCTTCAGCTAGAACTTGCATATGAGCAATTGATGGTCTGTTCCGCATTTAGCCACTGGCCTTGTTCTGACTGATACTGAGCTTTCCCATCATCTCTTTCCACAGATGTAGTCGATTTGATTCCTGTGTATTACATCTGGTGAGCTCTGTTTAGTTGCCATTTATGTTGTTGAAAAACGGTATTTGCAGTGAAGAAGTTGTTGATCTTGAAAATTCTAGCATGAGATCTCCAGCATCGTTTCTATCACCAAGGCCATATTTTCCAACCACTAATACTTATTTGTTTCCAACTTTCGCATTACCAGTAATTTTCACTGCATCATGATTGCATGTTTGATCAATTTCAGACTGCAGAAGTTGGTAAAAATCTTCAGTTTTCTCATCTTTGGCCTTAATGTTTGGTGTGTAAATTTGAATAATAGTCATATTAACTGGTCTCCCTTGTAGTAGTATGGATATTATCCTATCACGGAGCATACTGTTCTTCAGGATAGATCTTGAAATGTTCTTTTTGACAGTGAATGCAATGCCTTTCTTCTTCGATTTGTCAACCACAGATTAGGACATGATAATTCTCTGTACTTAAGTGGCTGTCATTATTCACCCTGTTAGTTCTCCTGTGATAATTGTGTAAAACAGTTAGATTCATCTCATACAATAGGCATTGTCTCATACATGGGGCTTGAAACTTCTTTTAAGATTTGTGTTCTCAATCAAATTTCAATTCTCTTCTGTATATTAAAAAGCATATAATTCCCTATAGCATTCCAGTCCATCAGAACTAATGAGCTTAAATACTGAAGGGTTGATAATTACTTTGGTATAAGCATAGCCAGAGTTTGGGATCAGGTTATGGAGAATGGCTTTTGTTAAAAAAAAAATAATATACAGGGGAGAACACATAAAGAAGGGTGAAGAAGAACTTTCAGCTGCTGTTCTGTTAGAAAATTACCTCTGACATTTGCCTTCCTCACTGTCATTAAAGAAGCCAAGAACCATTATTAATATTGTCTCTTACTTGATGAGTGATGCGGTCAGTGCCTCATTCTGACACCAGGTGAGTAGAGTTTCAAGCACAAAATTTGCCTGCTAACTGAATGGCAAAACTGAGAATAATTTAGCAGCAAGAAATTTCTAATTAAGTTGTACTTATTGAATGTAGTTGTTTAATGAGAACCATAGTTCACTTCCAGCAAGGGTAAGTGAGAGCTCTTATGTAACACAGCACCATCTTATTGGACAAAAATTTAGAAATAATAGAAGTGGGGAAGGCCTACTGAGATAGCTGTGTTTGGAGATAATGACTAAGAGGTAGTTTTTGGTCAATGCTGTGATATGAAGACTTTGAAGAAAGTATTAGGTATGATGGAAAGATTATATTGACATAGAAGTTTAGAGAATTCAGAAAACCAGTGAGGGAGTATAGTTAATATAATATTTCACTGGGAGAGAAGCAAGAAAAGGAAAGGGACATGATAAGAGTATCATAGAAAAGATACGGGAACTAGAAGAAAAGTAATGTCACAAGCTAACAATTATTGAACACTTACAAGGTGCCAGGCACAATTCTGTCTTACATGTAATAATTTGTTCAATTCTCCAGACAACCTTATGAGATATGTAGATATATACTATTATTGTTCCTATTTTATAGATGAGGAAACTGAGGCTCAGAAGGGTCATGTCACTTGTCTAAGTTATACATCTGGTAATTGGAAGGGCAAGGGTCTGGATCCAAGTTGTGGGACCATAGAGCCCATGCTGTTAACAAGAACACTACGCTGCTTTTCAAAAGTAATGTCATTTATTTTAATAAAAGAGCCAGTCAATATAGAAAAAGGGCTTCAAAAAGAAGTTCATGTGAATCCCTAAAGATTTGGAATGCTTGTGCGAAAGCAAATAAGTAGTGATGTCCTGAAGACAGAGGACAGGTGAAAATTGAAACGAGCAATTTTTACTCATCTTCATTAAGATATTTTTAAAAAGAATATTTTAACATATTCCTGACTGTCTTAGTTATCTGTTGCTGCTATAACAGAAATACTTCAAGTGAATGGCTTTAAGGGAAATTTATTTCCTCACAGTAAAGTAGGCTAAAGTCCAAATTCAGGGCGTCAGCTCCAGGGAAAGTCTTCCTCTCTTTGTTGGCTCTGGAGGAAGGGCCTTCTCATTAATCTTCCCCTGGACCAGGAGCTTCTCCACACAGGAACCCCAGGTCCAAAGGATGCACTCTCCTCCCAGCATTGCTTTCTTGGTGGCATGAGGTCCCCTGTCTCTTGCTCACTTCTCTCTTTTATGTTCCAAAAGACACTTGCTCAAGACACAGTCCAATTCCATAGATTGAGTCCTGCCTCATGAACACAACTGCTGCCAATACCCCCTCATTAACATCATAGAGGCAGGATTTACAACACATAGGAAAATCACATCAGACGACAAAATGGTGGATAATCACACAATAGCAGGAATCATGGCCCAGACAAATTGATACACACATTTTTGGGGGATACAATTCAATCCATAACACTGACTTTTGCCTTCCTAGCAGAATTTTAGTAGATACACTTTTTTTTTTCCCCCAAAAAAAATTAGATTCCTGTTGACTGAGGCAGACCATTGCTTTCAGTTCCAATTTTGGAAGCCTTAAAAGTTTGAGATAAACAATTTCATTATCATTTATACAAATTCACCAGGAAAATATGCAAATCTCATTAAATCTATACTTATAGTTTATTTTCCTAATCATGAGATAATTTTCATATTAACATGTGAGTAAAGAAATACAAAATCAGATTTATTCTGGCAAATGCCTTGTTACTTGGTTGTTGTTGTTGTTAGGTGCCATTGAATCGGTTCTAACTCATAGCGACCATATGTACAATAGAAAGAAACTACCTAGTCTGCACCATCCTCTGAATCGTCACATTTGAGCCCATTGTTGCAGCCACTGTGTCAGTGCATCTTGCTGAGGGTCTTGTTCTTTTTCAGTGACCATCTACTTTACCAAGCATGATGTCATTCTTCAAGGGCTGGTCTCTCCTGATAACATGTCCAAAGTGCAAGAGATGAAGTCTTGCCATTCTTGCTTCTAAGAAGCATTCTGGCTATACTTCTTCCAGGACAGATTGGTTTGTTCTTTTGGCAGTCCACGGTATATTCAATATTCTCTGTCAACACCATATTTCAAAGGGATCAGTTCTTCTTTGATCTTCCTTATTCATTGTCTAGCTTTCGCATGCATACGAGGCGATTCTAAACACCATGACTTAGGTCAGACACACCTTAGTCCTTAAAGTGACATCTTTGCTTTTTAACACTTTAAAGAGGTCTTTTGTAGCAGATTTGCCCAATGCAATGTGTTGTTTGATTTCTTGACTGCTGCTTCCATGGGTGTTGATTGTGGATCCAAGTAAAATGAAATCCTTTACTTACCTGGAGATGAGGGCTATTCATATTTCATTGTTTTCTAGTAAATGTTCGATAATTTTTCTGTTCAATCCATATCAACCTTCTTTCAGTTTCCAAAATACATCATACTCCCTTATCTTCTTTAAAGATAATGAGTAAAACAGTAGCAAATATTTATTAAATTCTCATGTGCCAGGTACTGTGCTGAGGCTGCTTATGGATTATTTCATTCAGTTTTCTCAGTAAACCCATTCAGTGGGGTGGTTATTATAGACATTGTATAGCTGAGACACCACATTTAAGAAGGGTTAAGTCACTTAGCTAAAGTTGTACAACTCTTAAATGGAGGGTGCGATACAGCCCCAAACAGTGGCACAGCACAGGTCATGCTTCAAGTCAGGGTAACTTTGTCTGTTACTTGAAATTCTTTTCAATCTCCATCCCCATAGTCTGCTGGGGATATAAAGATTCATTTTAAAAGATTTCACTGGCACTCCTTCAAAAAAATTGTTATCTGTCCACCCCAGCAAGAGTAATATGTTCTTTAGCAAACCCCTTCGAACCCACCAGGTGCTCCTTAAAAGAAATATGTGACAGTTGGCTTCCTTAAAGATTTACAGCCTTGGAACTCTATGGGGCAGTTCTTCTCCATCCTCTAGGGTTTGCCAAGAGTTGGAATTGACTTACTGGTAACAGGTTTGGTTTTGGTTTTTTACGGTCCTGCACTATAGCAGTTGTCACCTTGTAGCACACCATTTACAGTTTTCCGGGTCCTTGATGAGTGTTGGCTGATCTTGAGGATGGGACTTTGTCTCGTCCTTGTATTACACCTCCTAACCTAACCTAGGAGCCATGGTGGTGCAGTGGTTAAAGAGCTCGACTGCTAACCCAAAGGTCAATAGTTCCAATCCACCAGGTTGGAAACCCTACGGGGAAGTTCTACTCTGGCCTATAAGGTCGCTATGAATTGGAACCAACTCAATGGCAACTGTTTTGGTTTTTTTATTTTTTTAACTTAACCTAGAAGCCCTGATGGTGCAATGGTTAAGAGCCTGGTTGCTAACTGAAAGGTTGGCAGTTCGAACCTACCAGCAGCTCTGCAGGAGAAAGGTGGCAGACTGCTTGCATAAAGGTTACAGCCTTGGAAACCCTATGGAACAGTTCTACTCTGTTCTGTAGGGTTGCTATGAGTTGAAATTGACCTGATGACAATGAGTTTTTTTGGTTTGGGTCATCTAACCTATGGTACAATATTGTGCCAGTGTACATTTGTTGCATTAATTAATGGTTAATGATTAGTTATTGAAACTATAAACTTCCATGCTACTATTTTTTGTGCAATTAAGTAAACATGCTGTAGGTATTTGTTCATGGTTGTTTTAAAATATATAAGTAACATGTGAATGCATTCTAATTGTTAAAGATTAAAACAAAAGAGATACAATATGAAAATCTTCTTTCAGTCTCATGGCCTGCCATTGTTTTACCCTCCTCAGAGGTAAAAATATTAATATTGGGT
Source organism: Dugong dugon (assembly GCA_030035585.1). Taxonomy (NCBI): domain Eukaryota; kingdom Metazoa; phylum Chordata; class Mammalia; order Sirenia; family Dugongidae; genus Dugong; species Dugong dugon. The sequence continues at coordinate 28,949,690 of CM057465.1, forward strand.
GTGTATATGGTCAGCCATTTTTCTGTGCATTTCCACAGAGTTTAATATTTTTCTATATGAACATGAATGCATTCTGTTCTCTCATGTATAAAAATAAGTCTGGAGAGTTTTTATTGTTGTTTCTAATTTTTCTCTGTTATAATCACAACTGCAGTGAGTATCCTTGAACAGTCTTTTGTTGTGCATCTGAATATTTTTACAGGAGTTATTACTATAAGTGGGATATTTGGAACAAAATGTATAAACATTTCTATAAATACTACAAAATGTATTCCAAAAGGTTTTACCAGTTTAACCCTCTATCATCCATGTATGAGACAGTCCAAGTCCCTCAAACCTCAAAACTATTACAGTGAATATTATAAATCTTTTAAAAATTTTGGCAGTCTGGTAGCAAAAATGTTTTTGAAGTTGTTACAGTACTGGTTAAATGGGGTTGTGCATCCTTCCATATATATTTGCCATTTGTTTTTGTTTTTTTCTTCTGTGAAATGTCTCTTGATTAAAAAAGATAAAACCTGATAGAAAATTGGCATAGTTTTTTTTTTTTTCCTACTATATTTCCCTTATTTTGGGTGTTTTTGTATATTAATCCTTTTTGTAGCATACATTTTACAGTATTTTTCTCTCAACACTATGTTAATTCCTTTTTTTTTTTTTTTAACCTTTTGGTATATCTCACCATTGAAAGGCTTTCAATTTATATGTAATCAAAAATGTGAAATCATTCCCTTTATGGCTTTCTGGTTCTGTCTTACATAGAAGGCCTTCCCTATCTAAAAATTTAGAAAATATTCCATTTTTTTCTTTAATTGTTATTTGATTTTCACATCTAACTTCTCAACTCTTCCTTCTCTGATTTTTATATATGGAATGAAATAGAGATCTGATTTTCTTTAACATTAATAAACTCATAACCAATTATTTTCATTCTATGTATTTTTTAAAAACCTTCCTTTATTCACTGATTTTATATAATATCTTCATCTTAATATGAATGTTTATAGGGAGTTGTTTTAATTCTGTCCTATTGGTCTATTTGTTTTTTTCTGCTCCAGTACTATTTTGTTCCATTTAGTTTAACCTTATAGTATGATGTGGTTGACAACATTTTCTCTTATTCTTTTTCAAAATCTAACATATTTTATCTTCAATACCAATCTTAGAATCAGTTTGGTAAATTCCATTAAAAATTCCTGTTGTGATTATGACTTGGTATGCATTGAATTTATGAATTAATTTGTAGAGAATTAACTTTTTAAAAAAATTTGAGCCCAGCAATTTTATATACATGGGTTCTGGTAATTTCAGAACCTTATAAATTTGGGATATATTAGGGAAACTGTAGATTTAGTATATTAGCCACTGAAAATATAATGACTTATGAAGAAGCAAATTATGAGAACATCCAAAACCTACCTTTTCACATTTTTTTTGTTCTGAGTCCTAGTTTCAGGAATGATAACAGCATTGTTAAAATAACCTTAAAATTTTTGCAAACTGAGTTGCAATAATCTCACTGAATCTGTAACAAGTCTCCTTATTGGACTTCTTCCAACATGATTTTTATTAGAAGTTCTTTTGTGTCTTCTGGATGGCTCCCAATGCCTTATTTAAGGTTTCTCTTGCAAAACATTTGTTGCTCATTTCTTCACTTGCTGGAAAACACAGTAACATGATGCGTTTGAAAAAGCAACTGAAATTTGAACTGGGCTAGAGGAACAGCTACTGTTCCTAGTCTGATAGCTGGTTGTTTAAATGTGTAAAATGCAACCCGTTCATAAATGAAATTGAGAAGGAATGACTTAGAAACTTTTTCTACAAAATACCTTGGCAGACAGAACTCTGTCCTGGTTTCCCCAGTTTGTAATGGTTAAGACAACAGGATTGCTTTGCTTCAGCTAAACATGGCTATGCAAAAGCCAATTAAGGATCAGTGGATCCCTCAGATACTGCTCAGTGCTTTGCAAATGCCAATTTTAAGGAGGACATTTAGTTCTGGAATTCTTTCTCCAATCCCTATCCTTTTCTTTTTTAAAGTACCATATGATCTCAGTCTAAACATTTTTTTCCCTTAGTTGTGTTTTCTTATGGAATCATGACAGTTATTAATAATCATGGAACATTGATTCAAACGTATTGTTTATTGTACTCACTGGGCAGGGAGAGAAGGATAATTCTTTAGCTGTTTGTGTTAGACTCATCTGGGAGAAGTATCCCTGTATGGTTATGCTTTTAGTTATCTTCTGTTAAGCAACTAGAATGTGTGTGCAAAAGAATTAAAATTAAATATTTACGGAATCCTGAAAGTGATAAAATTGTTCATTGCAAAATAAGATTTATTGTTGGCTATATGCTTCCAGTCTTCTGCCATTGACCAAAAGCCGTTAAAATTAATTCTTATCATAGTTATCTTCTCAGCCCTGTAACCAGTGCAGTTTCCATGTATAGCAAGCAGAAGCAAGAACTTCAAGGCCACCCTTGAAAGCTCACAACACTTCTCACAGCTTGGAGGTTGAGGATTCCAATTATGTATTTCTCTTAAACTGTAAATGTTCATCTTTAGATATAGAAAAGAGTCACCTTGAAGCCCTTTCATTTTATACATTTTTGCATGCAATTACTTAAAAATTCATATCTAAAAAGCCTCTAAATTAGTTTTAGTTTATGCAACACTTTGCCACAGATAAATGTTAAAAATAGTCTGAGAAGCATTTTTAAGACATTTTACTGAAAAGAGCTGGGAGTCTTTAGCTTTCTTTCTATGATAACCCGGTAAAAACCTAGAATATATTCTTAGATTTTCAAGCTGCGCTGCTGCTGCAGGCATGAGCTGGCTTGCTCTAGGTTAGAGAGTGAGTTAACAAATTCCTCTGAGCTACATTTAGAAATCACAAATGCTGTCCTTGTGATGAGGATTTAGGGGGAGCAGTGATTAAGAACTTGGCTGCTGTCATGGATTGAATTGTGTCCCCCAAAAACATGTGTGTCAATTTGGCTAGGCCATGATTCCTAGTATTGTGTGATTGTCCACCATTTTGTCATTTGATGTGATTTTCCTATTGTAAATCCTGTTTCTATGATGTTGATGAGATGGGATTATCGGCAGTTATGGTAATGAGGCAGGACTCAATCTAAAAGATTGGATTGTGTCTTGAGCCAATCTCTTTTGAGATATAAAAGAGAGAAGAAAGCAGAGAGACGGATATCTCATACCATCAAGAAAGCAGTACCAGAAGCAGAGTATGTCTTTTGGACCCGAGGTCCCTGTACCTGAAGAGCTTCTAGTCCAGTGGAATATTGATGACAAGGATCTTCCTCTAGAGCCAAGAGAGAGAGAAAGCCTTCTCCTGGAGCTGATGCCCTGAATTTGGACTTCTAGCCTACTAGACTATGAAAGAACAAACTTCTGTTTGTTAAAGCCATCCAGCTGTATTTCTGTTATAGCAGAACTAGATAACTAAGATAGCTGCTAAACAAAAGGTCAGCAGTTCGAATCCAGAAGCCGTTCCTTGGAAACCCCCCTGGGCAGTTCTACTCAATCCTACAGGATTGCTATAAATCAAAATTGACTCGATAGCAACAAGTTTTTGGTTTTGTGGTTTAGTAGTGCAGTGAGAGCCCCAGTTGTGCAGTGGTTAAAGCGCTGGGCTGCTAACCTAAACATCAGTGGTTTGAATCCACCAGCTGCTCCTTCGAAAACCCTAAAGGACAGTTCTGCTCTGTTTTATATAGTCACTATGAACTGCTGAAGTAAAGAGGACTTGAAGTGATTACTGATGAAGATCAAAGACTATAGCCTTCGGTATGGATTACACCTCAACTTAAAGAAAACAAAAATCCTTAGAACTGGACCAGTAAGCCACATCATGATAAACAGAGAAAAGATTGATGTTGTAAAGGATTTCATTTTACTTAGATCCACGATCAACACCCATGGACACAGCAGTCAAGAAATCAGAAGACGCATTGCATTGGGCAAATCTGCTGCAAAAGACCTCTTTAAAGTGTTAAAAAGCAAAGATGTCACCTTGAAGACTAAGGTGTGCCTGAACCAAGCCATGATGTTTTCAATTGTCTCGTATGCATGCAAAAGCTGGACAATGAATAAGGAAGACCGAAGAAGAATTGACACCTCTGAATTATGGTGTTGGTGAAGAATACTGAATATACCATGGACTGCCAAAAAAATAAGCAAATCTGTCTTGGAAGAAGTATAGCCAGAATGCTCCTTAGAAGCAAGGATGGTGAGACTTCGTCTCACATACTCTGAACATGTTATCAGGAGGGATCAGTCCCTTGAGAAGGACATCATGCTTAGTAAAGTAGGGGGTCAGCGAAAAAGAAGAAGACCCTCAATGAAGTGGATTGACACTGTGGCTGCAACAATGGGCTCAAGCATAACAATGATTGTGAGGATGGCGCAGGACCGGGCAGTGTTTTGTTCTGTTGTACACAGTGTCACTATGAGTCGGAACTGACTCAACGGCACCTAACAACAAGAAGAATACGCACTAGAAATGATTTGATGGGGACGGGTTTGGTTTTTTTTTTTTTTTTTTTTTTTTTGTTACCATACCAGGTAGTTCTGAGAAGTGCAGACCTCCTGGGGCATTAAGGGCAGAGCTGTGGCTCTTGAGGACAGCAGACTTTCCTGAAGGCTTCTAAATTGTACTGCATTAAATCAAAAGCAAATCTGTAACCTTCAGTGCCAAATTTGTGTTTCAGCTCTGTAGGAGAAAATGTTTTAATATTAATGCTTAATGTACAAGAGTGCTGAGTAAAAAATAGAAGAGAGATATTTTGACATCATGCTGTAGCTTTGATCCACTTTCATTGCAAACTGCCTGCACTATTGAGTTACAAAAAAGCAGGTGATATTTGTTGATTACAGGAGCTATTTTATTTAGTTAGTTAGTTATTATAGAATACATATTCTAAATTTCCAAACGCAGGTACAAATTTGTTTGAATAAGTACTTATTTTTATGTTCTTCAGCATCTCACACACTAAAAATAGTTTTATAACTCACATTGTAGTTAGTGCTCTGCTTATATTTAGCACGAATTGAGATTCTTTTGATTTTCTACTTGTTTTGAAATCTAAGCCTAAGATTTAATAGGAGTTTGCTCTAGAATTTCTTTACCAGTACCAGTATCAGTTATCATCGAGTTGATTGCAACTCATGGGAGTCCATGTGTGTCAGAGTAGAACTGTGCTCCATAGGGTTTTCATGGCTGATTTCTCCGAAATAGATCTCCAGGCCTTTGTTCTGAGGCACCTCTGGGTGGACTCAAACCACCAACCTTTATGTTAGCAGCCAAGTGTGTTAACCATTTGCACCACTCAGGGACTCCAGACAGTACTTCCCAAAAAATTTGAAGTACGTGTTGATGTTGTTAGGTGCTGTTGAGTCAGTTCCAACTCAGCAAATCTACGTACAACAGAAGGGAACACTGCCCGGTCCTGTGGGATCCTCACAATCATTGCTATGTTTGAGTCCATTGTTGCAGCCACTCTGTCAGTCCATCTCATCTAAGGGTCTTCTTCTTTTTGGTTGACCTTCTACCTTACTAAGCATGATGTCCTTCTCCAGCGAATGTTTCTTCCTGATAACATATCCAGAGTACATGAGATGAAGTCTCGTCATCCACGCTTCCAAGGAGCACTCTGGCTGTACTTCTTCCAAGACAGACGTGTTTGTTCTTTGGTAGGCCATGATATATTCAATATTCTTCACCAACACCATAATACAAATGCATCAATTCTTCTTTGGTCTTCCTTATTCATTGTTGATCTTTAACATACACATGAGGCGATTGAAAATACCATGGGTAGGGTCAGGTGTACTTTAGTCCTTGAAGTGACATCTTTGCTTTTTCACACTTTACAGAGGTATTTTGCAGCAGATTTGTCCAATGCAATACGTTGTTTGATTTCTTGACTGCTGTGGGCATTGACTGTGGATCCAAGTAAAATGAAATCCTTGACAACTTAACATTTTCTCCATTTATCTTGATGTTGCTTATTGGTCTGGTTGTGAAGATTTTTTTCTTTTTGTTGAGGTGTAATCCATACTGAAGGCTATAGTCTTTGATCTCCATCAGTAAGTGCTTCAAGTTATCTTCACTTTTTGCCAGTAAGGTTGTGTCATTTGCATATCACAGGTCGTTACTGAGTCTTCCATCCATCCTGATGACACGTTCAAGTACTTACCTGTTCACAAATAATTTAAAAATTATTTAGACAGCACTCCCTCCAGAATGTCCATTTATACCCCCCAATTTTTCTTCAGTAAATTTGTAAGAAGTACTTTTATCACAAACACCTGAATTGTCCTCTGATCTTAGACTGGAACAGTTTTATCTTAGTGTTCCTCCTTTCATGAATTTAGTCATCTCTTATGCTACTTTTTGGAAATCATTCAGGTGCCACGCTCCTGCTCCTTACAGTATGATGTGAGAGAGCACCTGCATCAGAATCACCTGTCATGTTTTATTTAAAAATGCATATTCCTGGGACTACCTGGGAATCTGCATTTTAGTAAACACCTCATGGGATTCCAATACTTAGAACAATTTAAGAACCACTGCTTTTGAGGCCCAGAGGGTATTTATGGCAGGAGGTTAGCAGGAAAGTGCTCCTTTGAAGCTGAGAGGCCTTAAATAGGCATCCTTAACAGCAATAAATCTGGCCTCCTATGGGTTCTAGAGTCATGAGCTGGTCATTCAGCAATCAGGATATCAGGAAATCAGGTATAAGTATTTGAAAACATTTTTATTCTTATTTAATATGTTATCATTTCAGCTATTCCATCTGACAGCTATAAACAAAACTCATAATCTGAGTGTCTCAGAAATTTCTCTAGCATTAAAAGATATTGGAAGTTCTCAAATAATTTGGAGACACCTTTATGTTTGAATGGCATATATCCACCATGCATCTATTTCTAAGGTGTTCACTAGGTGCCCTGATGAAAGACATGCAGCATTTTCTTGCAGACTAACCTGCCTTTTCAAGCTGGAATAATCTACAAATCTTTTCATAATGTAAGTAGGCAGTGCCACTCTAACCACCTGGGGTGTTAACTTAGAGAAAGGGGCATCTTTAGGTTTTTTTTTTTTGGTCATTCTGTGAGGTACTTTGAGGGCATCAGGAACTTTGAAAGATGGAGGAAAGGAAAAACAAAAACTTAAGTAAATAGATCCTTTCAGCAAGGAATAATTGATAAGAACAAGAGTGAGAGGAGTTAATTCTGATCATTCTAAACCCCACAATTTCTACGCAATTTGCTAGTCTCCTCAGGAGCTGGTCAAAGCTCTACTAAGAATGGATTGGACTCATTTCAACTGCACGCTGATGGCAAAGCTTGGTTCCTTTTGATATCCACCCAGAGTCATAGCCACTATGTTCTGTTTGTTTCCTTGGACTTCCTGGAGATTGAGTGTGATCTAAATGCTGTCTAATCCACATACCATAAACTTCTCCTTACTGCTTTTATTCAGTGTGGATTCACATCATATTTTAAAATTATATATACCTTTTTCATAATACTTCCTTGAAATGAATGTGAAGTAATCCTCTCTTCAAGATTAACCCTAGAAGATTACAAGTATATGGGGATCAGAGCAGAAATTAACCCACTACACAATCTATGCTTAGCACTCTAAGTGTCCTTTGTGGAAGAGTCAAGTCCCGCTGAGCTCTTTTGTCCTGTATCGGTTTATTGCATCTTTATTTAAAAGCAACGTTGTGAGATTTTAGATGTCATTATCCTTTAGTTTTTGTATGCCAGAGCCCTGTTGATGGTCCATAGATGTTTGGTGGATTAGAGAATAAATATAACTGATAATTTACTTGTGCAAGAATGTCCAAGAAGTCTGATGTTTTCCAGTTACAGTACTATACATTGAAAAACAATATTGTCCTTATATTCCCGTAGTAAGTATTCAGCCAAAGGAGAGCGTGTCTGTTGGGAAAGCCTGATCTTTTTGCTAAAATCTGTTGCCACTACTTCCTAGGAGAAGCTCAGCCTTTGTTTAGCTCCTGGCATTCACCTGACTACAACTGTGTGTACATATCTGAACAAGACTGGTCATTGTCCCAGGAATAATGGTCATAATAATTGGCTACAGTTTGCTTGGAATCGTATAGGTGGTCTGTGATTATAGATTCTCAGATCAATTTTTGCCTGTTTCTTCATTTCATTTTTAATTTTTAAAAATTCTGTATGTCAATCCTTATTATATTCTAGAAATTCAGTGCCATCTTTGTCTCTTTGTCTTACACTTGTAACACTTACCTCAGTCTGCTTAATCCAAATTAGCTTCCTAATTGGGAAAAGCCTTGGCTGTAAAAACAGGAAGAATTGGAATTCTCACTCCATGAATTACTAACAGCTTGTTGTAGGATTTTTGTAAGGATCAAAATAGGTCACAGACATATTGGCCTAGCACAAAACCCTTAGTAGACCTCAATAAATGTTATTTATGTTTTACCTTTTCCTACTTGTACAGCCTGCAATTACAGCCACTCCACAATAACTAGACATCATATTTTTTTCCTATGTATCATCTTTAAATTTACCATTTTCATTAGTTTCTTTTCACCTAGGCCTCTCTCTTGGCCAGTTCCAAACCATACTTAACCACTCATCCTAATATCAGCTCTAAGAGAAAGGGAAGTATGACTAAAGCAGAGCTGGTTCTTGTTCTGCCAAGAAAATGGAAACCACTTGATTTTTTATTACTGTGAGGAGTCTCATATACACAGCTAAAATGGGACCTTCCAGTCTCCCAGTGAAGGAAATGAGAATTTTGAGTTAGATCCAGTCTGTGGAAAAATTAAACTGAATCATTCTGGTATTTGACCTCTTCACTTAAAATGCTTCGTTTTCACGAATAACTGTGTCTGCTCTGGCTCACACAAAGCCTCCTTTCATTTTTATTATGATAAGTTGTAAGGAAGTATTTAAAAAGAAGAATGTATGAATATAAATATCAATACAGGATTTATGCTGAAGTAATTACTCATTGTTTTAAGTTGTCTTGTAATGATATTTCCCCACCTCAGAACAGAGATTCATTCATAGGGGCCGTTCTGATATTCATCTTTCTTAACACACATGTTAATGAATCAATAGTAAAATAAAGAGCTGCTCGTATTTTTCTCCCAGAACTCATGAAATCTATTTTTGGCCCCTACTGTTATTTACCTAAGGTAGCAGTACTACCTTGATAAAGAAACTAGAAAAAAGGTAATTGAAAATAAGTATTTTACATTATATTTTTCTTTCAATGAAAATATAGAAGATTCTATTTTTAAAGTCTGAAAAGGTGATATTTTGAGGAGAGAAGAAAGGAAAGAAAATTTAGTTAAAAGATTTTTGCAATGAAAGTGAGTGATTAATTCAAAATAACATAACCTTTTGCTTATGTGGCAAATCTTCAAGCCTTGGGTGATGATTTGAAATATGTGATGTTCTCTGTTAATTGCATGCAATTTGAACTATTCTGTGTGGAATGCTTGAAATGTCCTCATGTGGAATAGTGTATCAGTGAAGAGGCTTTCACTATTTTAGATATAAGAAAACATCAGATTAGGAAAACCTGACTCATTGCAATTATGTCAAAGCCTATCTGATGTTGTTTAAAGATATGAGTGCAGGCCAACACAGAAGCTAAGAAGTAGTGTTGGGCCCTGTGGAATCAGACCACATTTAATTCAAAGATTGGATTCTTCCTTCCTAGACTGAGAATGACCTGGAGTGCAGTTGATTCATGCCTCTAAAAGAAGGTAGGCAGAGAATTTTGGTTGCTCAGCTGCTTCACCTAATTAGGGTTGAGGATTAAACAGAAGTTCAATATCAAACTTCCAAGTCACCAGGTGGTAGTGGTAGCCAAAAGGAGAAAAATAGGTTGCAATAAGGAAGAAAATATTGTTAGTCTAGCAGTCTAGATTTGACAAATACAAGTAAGGCTAATAGGCCCTAAAGAGAATAATGATTGAGTAACAGAGGGTTTTATGTTGATGCTAACCTAAACACACTCTAAGTTAGTGGAAAGTCCCTGGGAATGCTGTCAGAAATGCCAAAATAGAAAAAACTCCAGGAGAAGATTAGTTGGCTTTGCATTCCCAGTGTGCAGATATATTGGATGTTAATTGTGTAAGCTGAAGGTAGATCATGAATTTTATCCATGTCATATCGAAGGAAATGTTACTTCTCCTTTTTCAACCAATAGTGAGACTAACATTATTACAGTAATATAGTTACTAAAGTGCACCTGACCCAAACCATGGTGTTTTCAGTCACCTCATATGCATGCAAAAGCTGGACAATGAGTAAGGAAGACTGAGGAAGAATTGATGCCTTTGAATTATGATGTTGGTGAAGAATACCGAAGATACAATGAACTGCCAAAAGAACGAAATATCTGTCTTGGAAGAAGTACAGCCAGAATGCTTCTTAGACATGAGGATGGGGAGACTTCATCTCACTTACTTTGAACATGTTATCAGGAGGGATCAAACCCTGGAGAAGGACATCATACTTGGTAAAGTAGGGGGTCAGTGAAAAAGAGGAAGTTCCTCAAGGAGATGGATTGACACTGGCTGCAACATAGCAACGATTGTGAGGATGACGCAGGATGGGGCAGTGTTTCCTTCTGTTGTATGTAGAGTTGCTATGAGTCGGAACTGACTCAACAGCCCCTAACAATAACAACAAAAGTTACTGTGCCGAGCAATTAGGCCTCTGGCCTCCTTGCCTACTAAGCTTTTTAATTTTCATTTTTGTAGAGTTTCTTAGGATTCCTGTTTCCATTTTTCAAAAAGTTACTGCCTTCTGTTGAATTTTGACATTGATGGATTATCAGTTATGTCTTAGAAGTGTGAAGAATTGAGAAATCCATATAAAAATCTGAGTTTCATTAGATCCCAAAACAATATATAGGAATTTTTTAAAATTAATTTATATATGCAATATAAACATTGATGAGTTGGTTGATAGATGACAAAGTAGGTGGATAACAAACAGACACATGATACTTACTTTATGCTATGATGAAATCACTATATTTAGCCTCAGAAAGATTATGTTGTCATACTGACTGTCATATGAGAAAGAATAATACAGAAATTTAAAATTAGAGTATTACAGCTGATGCTTAGTTAAAGTAAATAAATTCAAGTAATTTTCCAAATGGAAGAAAAATGTTACTGAAAGACAAGCATTTAAAGCCCATGGATTCTATACTAAATAATTATCACATGTAACAATATAAAGTTACAAGTGTTTGAAACAGAAACATTCAGATATTTACTAACTTCAAAGATATACCAAATTAAAATAAAAACGTGTTTTTTTGTTATTCTGTATTTCATTATAAAAATGCATAGAGGCCAGTAGAAAAACATTTTAGTAGTCACTTAATTGGTCTGTATGTGCTGTTATCATGTGATACATATTTTTCGTTGCACATAAGTTAATCAGTTTCTGAAGTGTATATAGGCATGTAACATTGAAATGAACTGTGTATTCTCCTTATCCTCTATAGATAAGTGTTATGAGAGCTTCTTTCACAAACAGGCAAAATGAAAAGAATGAGAAACATGAGAAGCTCTCACAATGCTTTTAGCAGACTGACTGTTTTGATTTTAATTTGCAAAGTTTGTTAGTGAGAGTAATTTACAAATGGCAAGTTGTGTAATACAAAGCTAGTTGGTAATATCTTACAATTATATAGTAGCTCAACTTTGTACATTTGAAAATACATGGCGGTTGAATATATGTAGGAAAGGATGGAAATGATGATCCAAAATGTCCTCTCAACAATGTAACATTTCATTTGTTCACCAAATATTTAATAAACACCTACTGTGTGCCAGGAGGTGGTGTAGTGGTTAAGAGTTTGGCTGTTAACCAAAAGGTTGGCATTTCAAATCCACCAGCTGCTCCTTGGAAACCCTATGGGGCAGTTCTACTCTGTCCTATAGAGTCACTATGAGTCGAAATTGACTCAATGGCAACAAGGTTTTACAGGTGTGCCAGGAACTGTTATAGGCGATAGGGTAAATAGCAGGGAATAAAAGAGCCAAAGTCCTTGCCTTCATAGAACTTACATATCTGCTCCCTCTCCTTTAATTTTTAGTTTTAGAAAATTATAGTCATGAAGATCATTGGCTCTAGAATTAAATGTGAATATTAGTTCCCAGCTCCAGCAAAATGTGACCTTGAGAAAGTTATTAACTTCTCTAATCCTTAATTCCCTGGTCTATAAAATGTTGGTAATATAGTATCTATGTCATAATTTTGTTTTGAGCGTTAAATGAGATGGTGTAATTAAACTTTTTGTATATACCTAGCCCCTACAAGTGATCAATCAATATTGTTTACTAATAGAAAACATTCATTGCTACACTGGAATCCAAGTCATGACATTCTAGGGATATATAATATTGAGCTCAGATTTAGGGTGCTAGATAAGTAGCTAGTATATGCCCTTATCCCTTAGTTCTATTTCAGTGTAAAATAAATTATTTGGGACTGATTTTCTTCTTCTGTTTGGAAATGTATATCCAAGTTTTGTCATAAGACTCCATTTTTTATTATTATTGATGATATTTTATTGTGTTTTTGGTGAAAGTTTACACAGCAAGTTAGGCTCCGCTTTGACAATTTCCACACAAATTGATCAATGACAGTTACACTTTTTACATTGTGTCAACATTCTCATCAGTTGTGTTCTGGTTGTTCCATTTCCAGTACTCTAGTTTCCCTGCCACTTCTCATCTTTGCTTTGGGTGAAATGTTGACCTTCTGGATTCATACAGATGTCTTTTTAGTAGAGGGCCATATGAGTCCATTTTGATGAACTTGTTAGCTCTCCATTTTCATCTTGTCATATATTCAATCCTAGTTTTTTTTATATAAGAAATAGATTAGATTAATTTTTCCAATATTTATGTAATTTTAATTATGATGGTTGCATACTAACATTAAATTCACTAGTTTTGATAATTAAGTGGCTAATGGAAGTACAAACATCTATGAATAAATATGACTTCATGATGTTGGGAGCAAAGAGCCTCTTACAAGTAACATTCATATACAGAATAAATTTTTGCACCAAATAATATCTATTAGAAATACATGTCTTTCATTCTTTAAGTATTTGTGAGTTATCTATTGTAACAATGTATTATACTAGATATTTGAAATACAAAATTTAATAGAATATCTTCAAATGACTGAATTTACAGAAAGATTATAATCTCACAATTATCTAATGCAAGGTATTAATCTAATGTAATATGTTGGTCTTATCTATCTAACGTCTATCTAATATAGATATCAGATGGCTTAAGAATGTTTATAAGCAGTGTTTAAAAAGAGGGAGAGATCACTTCTTGATGGTATGCTGACAATTTCCTAATGCTTCATGGAAGACAGGTAATTGAGAATTTAGGGTGATCTTTGAAAACCATTTGGAAGAAGAAAACAAGTAACATCATCCAAATAATATAACAGCATCTGCATTCAGCATTATTTGGTAATTGGACTCATGCATATTAGCAGTCCCTGGTATTTTGGGACAATCTTCAAAGAGACCCATCCCAAAATAAAGTGGCTGACTGCAACTGATGCATGTGGAAGAGGGAGGCACACATGAAGAAATCAGCATGAAAAAGATAAATTGATAGTATCTGTTAAAATTTAAGTAAAAAAATAAATCCATGTCATTATGAAAATCTGCTTCAAATTTTGGATTAAAAAGAAAGCTCTAATTCCAAATCTCAGGACAGAGGATGTACAGGTGTTTGCTTTACCTGGTTAGAGTAACCTGCCAAAATAGAAAGCCCATTTAAAAATGTTTCTTTTGCCAATCAGTATCACTTTTTATGTGGACCAGTTTTAAACCATCTTTCTCTGAATTATATCACTAATGAGATGGCACTATAGGAAAGTAAACAAAGTCTGTCATTCTGGAGAACATAAAGTGTCTCTTGTTACACACAGCTGTATGGAAACTCACTGAGGATCTGAAATCTAGTTGTTTCTCTCTATTTAGCCTCGTTGAACTGGAGATCCTTTGGAGATTCTAATTGTTGGACCCATGCTTAGAAGATTACAGTGCATGCGTTTTCTTTTTTAACTACTAGCAATGTTTGTGGTCCTTTTTATATTTATTATTATTAAACAGTAATTTGTAGTTTGAAAAAAAATCAAGACTGCGTTTTATATAAGAAATAATATTATCCATTCCAAATAGAAATCACACGTGAGGCTTCCTTAAAGCCACTAGTGTGCTAAAATATTTCTGCTTTTTTATATGCTATAATTGAAGTGGTAGAGGAAAAACTATTGTAAACGTCTTCTTTTTCTTAAAATATTCTTAAGACATTGTCTCAGATAATTATCTAATAATATTTATACAGCTAAACAAAATTAAGCATACTCCCATCAACTTTTTCCTCCACGAACAGATTGTGTAACATACCCACCAATTCAACAATTTCTATATGTATAGTTCAGTGACATTGATTACATTCTTTGAGTTGTACAACCATTCTTATCCTCCTTTTCCGAGTTGTTCTTCCCTCATTAACATAAAATCACTGCCCCCTAAATTTCCCATCTAAACTTTCAAGTTTCTCTTGTCAGTTTGATCCCATATAGATAGAACTTAAAAGAGCACAATGCTCAAGGCAGATATTCTTTACTAATCAAGCTAAACTATTGTTTGGTTTTAAGATGACTTCAGGGGGTATTTTTGGTTAAAGATTTAAAGATTATGTCAGGGCAATAGTTTCAGGGATTCATCGAACCTCCATGGCTTCAGAAAGACTGGATTCCATGAGAATTTGAAATTCTTTTCTACATTTTGCCCCTTGTGATTAGGATTCTTCTATAGAATGTTTGATCAAAATGTTTAATAATGGTAGCCAGGCACCATCCAGTTCTGCTCTTATGGCAAAGGGCGAACTTGTTCATGGAGGCAATTACCATGTATTTCATTTTCTCCCCCTATTCCTGGCTCTTCTTCCTCTGTTGATCCCAATGAGTAGACACCAATTGTTATACCTTGCAAGCTTTTAAGACCCCGGGCACTACACAATGAACTAGAAGGTAGAACGGAAGCACTAAACACAATATTAGGTCATTTAATTGGGATGTCCTGTGAAACCATGACCTTAAACCTCCAAACCAAGGAACCAAATCCCATGAGGTGTTTGGTTGTACATAAGCAGCCTCAACAGCTACCTGTTTTTTAATTGTCATTGTTATAAATATATCTATCACACAACTTTTGCCAATTCAACTTTTTACAAATTTACAACTTCTTGACAGCAATTACATTAATTGGTTGTACTTATGACGTGCTGAGTTTCGGTTTACTTTTTCTTTTTAATAAATGGAATGCCGATTCTTGTGTGTTTGTTCTGTAGTCTTGATCCTCAAATTGGAAATCCTAATGAATCCTTTTGAAATTTTATCTTTTGAATAATAAAGTCCCACCTCCAAGTCAGTATCTCCACGTAAAGCACATACTTCCATATCTGGTCTGTTTTTGTTAGGTGCTGTCAAGTCGGTTCTGACTCATGATGACCCTCTGTACAACAGAACGAAACACTGCCTGGTCCTGCGCCATCCTCACAGTTGTTGTTATGCTTGAGCCCATTATTGCAACCACTGTGTCTTTGAGTGCCTTCCAACCTGAGGGCTCATCTTCCAGCACTATATCAGACAGTGTCCCACTGCTATTCATAAGGTTTTCACTGGCTAATTCTTTTCAGAAGTAGACCATCAGGTTCTTCTTCCTGGTCTATCTTAGTCTGGAAGCTCAGCTGAAACCTGTCTGCCATGGGTGACCCTGCTAGTATTTGAATACTGGTGGCATAGCTTCCAGCATCACAGCAACATGCAAGCACCCCCAGTACGACACACTGACGCACGCATGGGAGATATCTGGTCTAGAAACCTATAAATTAACAAGTTGCTTGTCCCTCACACAATCAGTTTTTAATGACGAAGTGAGGACACCATAAAATTTGCCCTTAAAATTGAAAAATGGAAGAAACAGAGGCATTGTGAAGGACTCTTAGAAGGTGGCCAGTGTTCCTATCTGTAGAAAGTTGGGTACACAAGAGTTGTTTCATGTCTTGAACTGTCACACATTATTTTGGTCCAGGATTGTAGCGACTCTGGCAGTACAGTTCTTTTAAAAATTTAGTAGTCTTTTTATTTTATTCCAGCAAATCCCATGTGTCAGTACTCATTCCAACAATTATTCCAGAGACTTGGCTCTCAGAACTTCTATATTTCTCTGATATATAGAGGATTATCTTGACTTCACTGGCCTTTAACAGGAGATCCAGCCCCTTAGGCTCTTCCCATGAGTTATTTTATCTATTTCAAAAAATTTACTGGTCAAGTAGACTTCCTCCAGGATCCAGAATTGTTACCACTAACAAGTCACTCCAAGGTTAATTTGAGATTGTCTCCATTCCAGCCATCCAGAAGGACCCATGGCATGAAGTAACAAACAACAGCATTTAATATGCCAGTCTTGAAGAGACTCACATGAAAATAATCACGTGATAAAAAGACTCACATAGAAATCACATGGTAAAAACTTAAATAGAGAGGAAACACATGGTAGCATCTACTTTAAGGATATCAGATAAATGAAGTTTGGTTGTGTCCTCAGGATGAATAAAGAAATGGATTTGGTGAAGAGTAAGCAGAGTACTCCACAGATTCGTATCAATTGAATATGCTACCGGAAGTACATGAGAATTTTGGTTTCAACACAACCTTCTCAGAATCCATATTATCATCATCATTTTTTAATGTATTTTTTTGTTTGATTTTTCTGCTTTGCTTTTTAAGGACTTTCAGTTGAAGGAAGTGAAGTACATATATTTCTACTCCTCTACTTACTGAAACACCACCTGCTAATAACAGAAAGTATGAAAAACCATTTCTTGTGAAATTTGGAGACAAACACAACTCCAAACCACAAACAACCAATACAGTGAATTATAGACCCAAACACAGAAGGATTCTGAGAATAGACACAGGAATCCACTGATTCTCCACAGGACACAGATTTCCAGAAGCGGAAGGCCTTATTGGGAAGAATGAAATCTAAAGGCATGATGGGTTACGTTGCTGAATTTTTCTCCACATGGAAGAGCAGGAAACATTCAGGCCTGAAAGGGAAGAGATACAAACCCCCTGTTTTTACAGGAAGCAGGGGGCAGAAATGGTGGAGTTGGGAAGAAGTATATATGGCACTTGGTTTGGCAACCATTAATTGAGACAGCTGGAGAGAAACAATTAAATGCTAAATCACCACAATGATAACATGCAATATACAGGGTTCAACTGTGAATCACACAGCTCTCCAGCATATTCTGAAATGGGACTATGGAGCAGAAATATGCCTTTAAACAGATGGAACCACTGATTTGATTAGAACTAGGTCTGAAATAACACTTAATGTAAAGTGCAACTGCTCCAACCTATCCTCCATGATTGCTCTTTAGCCACATTTCTTCAGCAACTACTTCTACTGAATAGGACTCTCCCCTTCATATATGAATGATATTTAAGCATAAACAAGCATAAGAGCTTTAGAACTATGGAAAGATTCCATAAGAAAGATAGTTAAAAATCATAATTCAACAGAGGAACTACAACACTAAGCAGAAAATGTTAAGTATACCCATCTCTGTGATTTTAAGGGTTAAAACAAAGACGTGATTTCTTTGAAGCAAGAGTTTAAAGGCAGCATATAAGAGAATCAAAAAAGACATAATGGAACAAAGAATGAAATTGATCTACTACAAGAAAGAAAGCTGTATTAGAAGCAGTAAAAATATGAACACAAGGAAAATCATAATCGGGGAAATGGAGACTATGTTTGAGATAGCTGAGATAAATGAAACGGGAAAAACAATGAAAATCATTATGTAAGCAGGAGACTTCCTGTGTGTGTGTGTGCCTGTGTGTGAGTGTGCGCACATGCATGCTTGCGCACGTGTACACACACACAACACAGAATATTTCTGAAAAAGGAGAAAACAAATGGAAAACAAAAAAAATTTGAAAACATTGGAGAGTAAACTTTCTTACAATAAAGATATAAATACGTAGATTGAAAGGGTACCACTTGTTTTAGGAAAAAAAATGAAACAGAAGGATTAACATTAAGACATATTCTGGTGAACACACTGGCCTTAAGGATTAAATAAAAGAAGAGGAAAATTCAGGCTGACTCAGATTTCTATAAGCAAAATTTCCAGTAGATACAACACAAAATCTTATATGTAATCACGTTATCCTTTGACTGGAAAGGAATGATGGTGAGCCTGGAATCCACTTACACAAGGAACCAATAAAGCTTACAAAATAGAAGGTAAATCTTTAAACCGAGAATATTAGAAAAAGTTATTCAACAATTAAAAATCCACAGGTGCAAGAAAGGTGGTAGAAAGTGTTGCTGTTAGATGCCCTCAAGTCAGTTCCGACTAACAGCAACACTGTGTACCACAGAACGAAACACTGCCCAATCCTGCACCATTCTTACAGTCCTTGCTGTGCTTGAGCCAATTGTTGCAGCCACTGTGTCAGTCCATCTTGTTGAGAGTCATCCCCTTTTTCACTGACCCTCTACTTTACCAAGCATGATGTCCTTCTCCAGGGACTGATCTCTCCTGATAACATGTCGAAAGTACATTAGACAAAGTCTCACCATCCTCACTTCTAAGGAGCATTCTGGATGTACTTCTTCCAAGACAGATTTGTCATTCTTTGGCATTCCACAGTATATTCAGCATTCTTCACCAATGCCATAATTCAAAGGCATCAATTCTTCTTTGGGCTTCCTTATTCATTGTCCAGCTTTCACATGGATATGAAGTGATTGAAAACACCATGCCTTGGATCAGGTGTACCTTAGTCCTCAAAGTGACATCTTTGCTTTTTAACATTTTAAAAAGGCCTTTTGCAGCAGATTTGCCAAATGCAGTATATAATTTGCTTTCTTGACTGCTGCTGCCCTGGGTGTTGATTGTGGATCCAAGTCAAATGAAATCCTTTACAGTTTCAGTCTTTTCTCTGTTTATCATGGTATGGCTTATTGGTCTAGTTTTAAGGATTTTTGTTTTAAATTGAGGTGTAATCCATACTGAAGGCTGTAGTCTTTGATCTTTGTCCCTAAGTGCTTCAAGTCCTCTTCACTTTCAGCAAGTAAGGTTGTGTCATCTGCATATTGAAGGTTATTAATGAGTCTTCCTCCAATTCTGATGCTGCGTTCTTCTTAATATAGTCCAGTTTCTCAGATTATTTGCTCAGCATACAGATTAAGTATGGTGAAAGGATATAACCCTGAGGCACACCTTTCCTGACTTTCAACTAGACAATATCCCCTTGTTCTGTTTGAATGACTGCCTCTTGGTTTATGTACAGGTTCCTCATGAGCACAATTAAGTGTTCTGGAATTCCTATTGTTCGAAATGTTATCCATAATTTGTTATGATTCACCCAGTGTAAGTGTGTAGAAAGTGTAAGTGTGCTGATTTCCTCATCTTTCTTACCAAGAGCTCAGTGGATACTGATTAAACTACTGATAAATCCATAAGAAAGAAAAATTGATTAGTTTAATATAGTTTAATTGACACAATCTTTCTTTTGAAAAAAAAAGAATAATGAGCATAACTGTTTAAGAGTACTTTACTCAGGGTATACCAGTTTTCTGTCATTTTTTTCTGAAACTATACCTTTTTTTGAAAAGATTTTATCACTGTCATCTTTTCTCTTAATTTTTTGTAATATGAAAAATAATAAATATGTGAGTCTTTTGAAAATTATTTCAGCACCAGTATTATACATTAAATAATAATTGTAGTGATTTTTATTAAGATTCCAGAATTTTCTTTTCATAAAAATGGCTCTTTTACTGGAGAGTAATTTCTCATTTTTTTAATCTTATATAATTTTCAATTTCAATAATATTGTTGAACTGTATGTCATCATTTTAGGAAAATGTAAAATACTTTTAAATGTGATTTTTGAAAAAATGATAATATGCACATTTTATTTTATACTCATATTTTTTGAAGAATATAAACATATGTCTTTGTTCTGAATTAGTTTGCACATTTTTTGTCATTGTTTTATATTTCATTGATGCTTCAGCTTTAGAAAATTACTTCCTACAAGTGGTAATGAGGGGTAAATTTTCAGACAGTAAGGAAGGACTATCATTAAAATTAATGAGTGTCACTGTTAGAACACAGTAAATCTATACCATTAATATCTTCTGATTGTTAATCATCATTAAGGAGTTAGAACATCATTATCATTACTCTTTCCTAAGTTTTATTTGAATATCATCAGCATTAAAGAAAAATCAAAGAAAGGTTTAGGTTTTACATTTCTACGCTAGTGATCCAGAGTTAATAAAATATTTATATATATAGTGTATCTTCAGAATTTTGTGAAACTTGGTGTTGTAGTTAAAATTGAGATATGTAGATATTAAACCAAAAAAAACCAGTTGCCATTGAGTTGATCTGACTCATGGTGACCCCATGTGTTACAATGAAGAACTGCTCCATAGGGTTTTCCTGACTGTAATCTTTACAGAAGCAGTCACCAGGCCTTTTTTTCATGGCGTCGCTGGGTAGGTTCAAATGCCAACTTTTAGATTAGTAGTTGAGCACAAACTGTTATTAGAGGAAGCTATTTTGCTCCTTATCTTCTGTCCCTAGACATTTTATAAACTGTATACAACTGACTGTCCCAAAGAACAAAAAATATCTGTGCTATTAAAATATATAATTGTTAGCTATTTTCAAAAGTGTCCAATGTATAATAATTCTAAGAACTGAAAATTCCCTGGTATAAATCCAAAGCCCCTTGCAGGTGTAAATTCTCAAAGAAGTTCATACCATTGTCCAGCACCAGCATTTACTACATACATTTTGTGGCTCAGCAAGTTGGTTTAACTTTGCCTTTTATTTCTTTATCATTTAGCCCTTTTAAGAAGGAGAGAAAAGTATCCAAAAATCTAACTAACATAACCTTCTTCCCCAAAGGTGATTTCAGGTAAGCACAGCTATCTTTTCAAGATAATCATCCTTTCTCTATACAGTGAATTACATAATTGAGGAAGTCCTTTTTCCCTCTCACTTGATAATAAAAAATATTTACTTTCCACATTTTATCAGCAATAATATTGGATGGCTTTTAAATCCATTTGAAATAGAGTATAACATTCTGAAAGGCAGGAAAATATCACTTTAAAATCATAAAGAATTATATTTGATATTTCATTTTCCTGTTAAGTGAAAATGAAGATTTCACTAAGATTAGAGGAGAAAACACACAGCTCACACAAAAAAGGTGTGTCCTATATCCTTTTTTCTATCATTCACTATTGTTGGTTGAGATAGTTTATTTCTTTGACATGCTTTAATAACTCTAATAGCAGAAATGATTAAATTTAAGAGAAATACAGATGATTGTGTCTGTTATCATTCCTAATTGGAAAAGGTCCTTTTTTCCTCTGATGCAATAGAAAAATGTGTAAAAGCAAACAAACAAACCACTATTGTATGTACAGTCTATGTGAGACAGATGATGGGGTATTTTTCTTGCTGATGACTGAGTAAATGACCTCTTTTCATTGTTTCCACAGTGTTGACCAATGTGCCGCCCGCCTGGCTTTCCTCATCTGATTTAAACACATGATTCAGAATGACTTTGGAGGGTTGCGATACTCATGGATTTATGGGGCACTTGTATGTAGGATTCTCATCACTGTACCACAACCCTGTCATTTTTGTGACAGAGTCTGTTTCACTGGTTTTGGATTTACGATGGAAATAATTCAGAACAGAGTAATAATTTTCCCTTGGCAATTACGCTACCATTTGGTACTTTGTCCCTAAGGGGAAAATGAATATGCTGGGATCTAGCCACGAGTTCAATTGCTCACTGTAGGGAACAAATCAAGGTCAGAAAACAGATGTAGAGCACATGGTTGCTGAATTCTAGTTCTGGTCCTTCAGCCTTAAGGCTCTCCACATTTCTTTGACACTTTACAGTTTATATAGGACTCCTCCATTTATTGTCTTTTAACCCTCATACTGAACTCTTCCATTTATTGTCTTTTAACCCTCATACTGACCACGGGAGGTAAATAACAATTTCCCCGTTTTGTCAAGGAGGAAACCAAGATTAGAAAGGTTGACTTTTTTGAAGATCATTTTTCAGCAAATAATTTAAGCATGTACCATATGATGGCTTTATGATGCATGTAGTGGGTATACACAGAAAAATAAGACTTAATCCCTGCTTTGATTTTCTAACTTTTTATGATGAAGAATTTCAAATATATTCAAAAGCAGACAGAAGAGTGCAATGAACCCCTTTGAATCCATCATTCTGCATCAACAATTTTTAACTCATGGTCTATCTTATTTCATCCACTACTCTCTTCAACCTTTCATACTATTTTGAAGCCAATTCCAGACATCAATTATTTTATCACTATTATTTTCACTAGGTATTTCTAAATATATATATTTATTATATTATATATGCTTCATGACCACCTAAAACAAACATTTCTTCAATCATATCAAACATCTAGGAAGTGTTCAAATTTCCGGTTATCTCATAAATGCTATATTTTTTTTTATAGTTTGTTGGAGGCAGGATTGAAATGATGTGTCACTACTCTGTAGTTGGTTGATATGTGTTTTCCGTGTCTTAAAATTACAGATTTCCCCATTCGTCACTAAAAAAAAATTGTTTTCAGTTTATTTGGTGAAGAACTTGGTTGTTTGTCATATACAAAGTCCCACAGTTTGGATCTTGCTGATTGCATCCCTACTCTGCACTTTAATTGTTCGTGTGTTCTCTCTGTTGCCTGTAAATTGGTAATCAGTAATCGAATCTAGAGGCTTGATTGGATTTAGATTTAAATTTTGACAAGATTACTTCTTCTGTCAGAAGACATAAAATAACTAGTTGTCCTCTTTTTATGGTATTTGCAGCTGTTGCTGTTCAGTGCCTAGATTTATTAAGTCACTAACCAAACCAAATCCATTGTTGTTGAGTCGATTCCAACTCACAGCGACCCTACAGGACAGAGTAGAGCTGCCCCATAGGGTTTGCTAGGCTGTAATCTTTAAGGAAGCAGATTGCTGCATCTTTCTCCCATGGAGCAGCTGGTGTGTTCAAACCACCAACCTTTTGGTTAGCAGCCGAGCGCTGAACCACTGCACCACCTTATTAAGGCTCCTTACTAAGTCACTAGAGGTTGCAAATTGGTGACTCATTCTTTTTCATTTATAAATGGAATATGTCTTTGAAGAGAAATTTGTTCTCATTTACTACTTGGTGACCAAGTGATACAATTCTTAAAGGAAAACAGGATAGATGCTCGATTGTTTCTTTTTATTTTCATTTTTAAAAATAATGAGCCAGTTCCCTGTGTTCCATAGTGAGCAATTTGTTGTGTTCTCTTTTTTCTTAAGTATCATTTTGAATTTATGGATTTAAATATATTTGATATGTTTCAGTCTATTATAGCTTCTATACTTATTGACACTCAAAATGTTCTAACTTTGGGCAGGAGCCTCTTCAAGTTGGCTGCAGGGCCAAGTAAAAAGGGTCACTCTCACTTTGCCCTTGTTAGACTCTCTCTATCATGTTTGCCTGATCTTCCAAGAACCTTTCCAACTAACTCATCATTTCCTTTTTGCATTACTAGATTATATGCCCAAAAGTGTTTTTATTAAAAAATGCATCCATTTTTTGTGGTGTTACATTATCCTTCATATATGCAGTGATGCCTTCATAGATAAACTGGTGGCGGGGGATAGGCTTGGCTTGTTTTTGAGATTTTTTTTTTTTTACAGGTTTCTGCTTGATGTAGACTGTCTATAGAGTTCTTTCAAGAGCCAGGGGTCTGTCCTACAATTATGTCCAGGAAGCTATTTCCCTCACACCCCATATGCCATCTTTCCAGTCCTTTACCCTTCCCTTCTCAGTCTGAGGATAGGTCCCCAAACCACTTCCCATAGCCTTAATTTTTCCCTTTTCCTGTAAGACCTTGAGATGGAAAATATTTTCTGTTGTTTGAAGCATTTACTCTTATTTAAATTAAATGTAATAATGTTATACCATTAACTCCCCCTTTTTCTTTTAGACCACACCCTAGTAATCCATTTTTACCTGCATCAACAATAGTTTTTGAAAGCAAAATGTTACTTTAATCCATGATCTCCATGGTAGGTATCTTGCTGCTAGCTGGAATCAGTCTATCCAGGTCAAAAACTGGGCTGAGGGATATCCTGACTTATGGATATTAGACTAGGTACTGAGGAAACCCAGGGTTATGGGGCATCGGTAGAGAAAGTGGCTTTGGTAGGTGTGGCCAAAAATGACCAAAGGCTAAAAGCTATATCTACAATGAGTCCACTAGTTCTCCTTCCCATCATTTCAAAGTCACAGGCTTGGACCAAATATCTCCTTGTTTTTCATATGTTCTATTATCTTTTCCTCATAAGGCACCCATAGATTAGTCCTCCTTGATGTCGATTGTATTCCTCTCTCTATTTTCTGTGTTACTAGAGGATGGAAAGGGAACAGAAAATTACTTACTAGGCCTTTGTGGAATAGTGGTAAGACTGTCATAGGCTTGGTGCAGGAAGACTCGGTTCAAATAGCAGTACACTCTTACTTACATTATGACCCTGGAGAGGTTCGGTAGCCTTTTTGAGCCTCAGTTCTGGTCTATAAAATGGGGGTAATAATATTGCTTACCTCAGAATATTCTTGTGTGGATTTAATAACAATATATGTAAAGTACTTGCATGGTACGTAAGTTCCTTTATGTGGCCTTTTTTCTTGGTTCTTTGGAAAACCAGCTTAGGAGATATTTTCCCCTAAGCCCTGAGGAGTTACCTTTGTCTTAGGTGTTTGGAAAAACAACTTGGGGGACCTCCCAGGCTGCATTCTACCCCAGAGGATTGAACAGGGCAGAAACCAGTTTATTGTGGAAGAAAGTGTTATTTATGTGCAAGACTTGAGTTTACTGACATCTCGTAGACAGTTGAGGTTTAGTTGAACTCTGGTCTGGTGAGGGAAGCCCCACCTTGTAACTGATGAGGACTGGGATATATAAACAGCTAAAACAGGTTTTTAAGGCCTTCAGGTTGATGGGAGCCAGGGGGGAGTACATCCTTTGGGACCTGGAGGCCCCTCCCAGTTCTGGTAAAAAATGTTGTAGCTGAGAAAACTGTTGGCTAAGATCTGGGCTGATTGCTGGACCTTTAAGTTAATGATTTGATATCCTGATGGCACCAAACCCAACCTCTGCAAAATCCTGCTAGAATTTTTTATTCCATTTACTCCCATGTGACTTTGTAGAGCATCAGAAAACATCACCCAATAAGCAGAATTCCATGCCAGCTTTCAGCATTGCCTTTCGCGTGGGAATCATAAGCTACATTGATAATTTTCCTAGTGTTCTTTTATGCTATCTTCACCTGAAATAGCTCTGCTATTTCCTGAGTGTAAGCTTTAAGAATATATTCATTGTTTAAACAATTTCTGAATAACCTTTTCGGTATCATCTTATGTTGCTTTTAACAGTTGAGCAGTAATAAATAATGTGTGGATAAGCTTTTGGAATTTATTTTTGATACATGCATAAAAAACTGTTTCTACAACAAATGTTATGCAATGTCTATCTTAAAATATCATGTTCTGTGTTTTCATGTCATCCATTTCGTTCACTAGTTATGTATTTTGCTCATAAGCCTAGTGTAGTGAGAGAGAAGATCAATTAGGAAATCGTATTTCATTTCATTCTCGTCTTGAAAATCTGTGTGACACATTTGAGTTTGCTCTCTGCAGCAGCCAGTCACCCTTTTGAGGCATAAATCAGGTCATGTCATGCCCCAACTAAAACACTTGTAGTGTCTTTCCATCACACTTGGAAAAAAAGATAAACCCCTTATTATTTAAGGTCCTTTGTGATCTAGCTACCACCAACCCCTGCAACTTCACACATTACACTTTTTCCCTAGCTCATTCCATTCCAGCCGTGAAGGTCTTCTTGCTGTTCTTCCAGTACCCCACCTTTGTTCCTGTCTCAGGAACTTTCAACGTGCTGTTTTCCTCAGTCAGAATTCGCCTATATTTGCTCCATGTGTTTCCTCACTTAATACAGTTGTCTTTAGTGAGGCCTTCCCTGGCTACCCTATTTAAAGAGTTCCCTCATAATTCTACTTCCAATAACCTTGCTTGTTTTCCCTTCATAACACCTGGAATTATAGTATATATTTATTTGTATATTATGTATATTATTAATATATACATTTATTCTTGAAGCCCCGGTGGCACAGTGGTTAAGAGTTCAGCTGCTAACCAAAAGGTCGGCAGTTCGAATCCACCAGCCACTCTTTGGAAACTCTGTGGGGCAGTTCTACCCTGTCCTGTGGGGTCACTATGAGTCAGAATCGACTCAATGGCAACAGGTTTATTTGTGTATTAAGTCTAATATGGTTAAGTGCTATGGCAGTGACATGTAGATAGTGTTAAGGGAAGGGAGAAAGGCTTCAATTCAGAGTGGTGTTTGGGGAGGCCGCCTCATGGGGTAGATCCAATAAGAGCTTTCTTGTCAGTCCTGGCTTTGAATTCCAGCTCTGACATTGATTAACTAGGTGATCTTGGCAATTTGCTTATCTCCTAGAAACTATAACTTCTTTATCTATAAAATGGGCATAGTAGTATTTTTCTTGAAGCTTCTTAAGGATAGTAAACTGAAATAAACTTACACCATCTTTACATAACACTATAGTTGGCATACTGTAAGTCTTCAGTACATGATGTTTAAGATGATAGCTTTCGAAAAAATAATTCACTTTGGCTGTAAAACTAAGGATTTTTTTTTTTTTTCCTTTTTGGCTAAATAGCTGACATCTGTTAGTACTTCCAATTAATGGTTGAACACTGATCCTACTTTTTAACACTACTGAGTGTCCAGAAGAGCCTCCGTTTTAAGATATTGACTGATTTCCTGTGAAATTGTGTTTGGAAATAATTA
Source organism: Dugong dugon (assembly GCA_030035585.1). Classification (NCBI taxonomy): domain Eukaryota; kingdom Metazoa; phylum Chordata; class Mammalia; order Sirenia; family Dugongidae; genus Dugong; species Dugong dugon. Next base: position 28,976,821 of record CM057465.1, read on the forward strand.
AGCAAGTGTGTGTGGAAAGGAAAGGTTGGTCACAATGGTGATACTGAGACTACAGAAGTTGCAAAAATTTTTTGTTTTATTTTTAATTATTAAACGTTTCCTGAAGAAGGGGCCCTAGAGATCATGTTTGTCAATATGCTGTCTAGAAAGCAGAGATTTCCAAACCCCCAATCAGTTTATTTAAATGCATGGTATAAAATAACACTGTTGCTTCTAAGCAAATAATTTGCTAATCAGAGAAAAAAGAACAGAGATGTTCATATAATGCCTCTGCTAGTTCATTGACTTTAAAACTGTTTTATTTTGGTATAGACGAAGACCAAAAACCAAACCCATTGCCGCTGGGTCAATTCCAACTCATAGCAATCCTATAGGATAGAGTAGAGTAGAACTGCCCCATAGGGTTTCCAAGGAACAGCTGGTGGATTCAAACTGTCACCCTTTTGGTTAGCAGCTGTAGCTCTTAACCATTGCACCAGGGCTCCTGGTACAGAGTAACCTATTCAAAACTATTTGCTAGATAGCACTGGCCTTATAATATTTACCATTAATAAACTAGATGAACAAATATACTATAAATATCACCCTAATAGGATTTTCCCATCCTTCTAGTGTCTTTTAACCTTAGAAAATGCTTAGCATTGTTTAACATTATGTATATTTTTAAGTTTTAATGTACTTGGTAAGTACTCATCTTTTAAGAGTTACGGTGTTATTGCCATAATTTAGTTTAAAGAACATGAACTGAGTGCCTGTTTTGTGCTAGGTTCTGCGTTAGGCTATGAGGATAAAAAGATGAGTAAAGCATGCTTCATTCCCTTCAAGATCTTAACTCCAGTGAGGGAGAAACATTATGATAAAATTATGATTAATATTATGTACTACAAATAGAGGTGTTATCAAGGTGTTATCTGAGCCCAGAAAAGAGGTGCATAAGTATCTCAGTAAAAGGATTTTGGAGGAGACAGAAGAAGCAGAAGAGGAGGACCGGGAGGAACAGGAGCGGGAGGAGAAAGAAGAGGAGCTGTGTGAACTCTTTATTGTGCACCTTTTCACACTCCCAATTTTATGGGGGCAGGAACCCGTTTCAGTTTGGCAATTCCTGAACCATATTCTTTTTTGTTTAGAAAATGACCAAATGAATGGGTAGTTGGCAGTGATACCTTCCCCCATGTATATCCTTTGCTATTCTAGGGTACCCTGAGAACTATGTGGCTTTCCAATCTATGCCATAGGATCTTCCCACAAAGAGTCATGTAAATATCTTTTAATAATGAATAATAAAGAATAACAGATAAAACCTAGTAAACTTTTTAATTAAGCATTTCAACAAATGCTTAAAAAAAAACAAAACTATGCCCCAAGGGAAACTGATAGTGTCTTCTGCATATATTGTGAAATATGTAGTAGGCTGTTGGTTTTTAAATGTATGCTAAATTAATGAAGACTGGAGTATGGTTGTCTGAAGGGCTAGAGGACTGTGATTTGTTTTTACTCCCTGAGTTTCAAGCACCCAGGAACCAACTGCTTTTAAGGAAAACTCACAGTAAATATTTAATAAGCCACCCTTTTCAGTAGATTCAAGAGTTAACATTCACAGGATTTCAGAAAGGTTTTAAAAAGCAGTTTGGGATCTTAGGTGAAAACAAAGCTGGTAGGATCAGTGTATTTCAACATCAGCTAATATAGTCTGATTTAAATCTTCTTAAAAAAATGCCTTTTTTTTTTTTTTTAACCCCTAAAGATGTATTTCTTTGCAAGCTCTGGTGAATTAGAGAAGGAAGAGAGAAGGATGTTTGTGAGGGAAGCTGGGAGGGGCAGATGTATAGCTGTATCTGGCAGTCTTTCCTTTGTTTCTTTAACATTCCTCATTTGCTTCTGTAACTTATTGTCTTTTCTTTGATTCATAAATCATTTCATATGCCCATCCTGCCCAACAGTAGAAAAGATAGACAATAGCATCTACAACCTCTTTGTAAAATATTAATAACACACATTTAATTATACATGAAATATTCTTTAAATTCACTGATTTTTTCCATTTTGTTAACAACATTTTCCTGTGATGATAAAAATTCAGGGAAACTGCATTTCAACATCAAGCCCCTAAGTGTGCTCCCTACTGTGCTGATTACTTTGAGCCAACGTAGTGTTCCATTCACTGGATTCCTCACACTTCCCCTATATTGATTACATTATCAGTAATAGTAATCGCAGATCTGATTACCAGCCAATTACACAAACATATATATAAGTTAGGTAACTTATTCACTAAAATAATCTCTTACAATTCTTAATTTTGTAATGAAGCTGATCATCCCCTTGTCCAATTAGCTACATAGTTTGATCTAGTAGGCTTAAATAAATGTATATTGAATTATGTATTGGATAAATTACTTACATAGGGTTGTAGCAAACCAGAATGAGGGCAATTTGAGTGTAATCTGTTTCTTATTCTATGTGAGAACTGCATTAGGGAAGGTTAACTGCTTTAAAAAATAGACTTAAACATGCATATGGATCAAACACAATAGAAGTGTATTTCCTGCTCACATAACAGAACAGAATGTACAAACTGGTCCTGGACTATGCAACCAGCAACCCAGGTTGTGGAGTCTCTGACTTCAGTACAAGACTTCCAAGGTCACCCTGGAAGATTCATTCCAGGGAAGAAGAATATAGAGGAGCTGATGGGAAATGTCTATGGGCTAACCTTGGAATAAGGCACATTCATGTTTTACTGGCTAGATCTTAGACATATGACTGCACCTAGCTACAAGGGACACCCATCTGTCAGTTTGTCCTACCCTGGTGGCTTGCATGTTGCTATGATACTGGAAGCTATGCCACCAACATTTTAAATACCAGCAGGGTCACCCATGGAGCACAGGTTTTAGAGGAGCTTCCAGACTAAGATAAGGAAGAAAGGCCTGGTGATCTCCTTAAAATTAGCTAATGAAAACCTTCTGAATCATATCAGAATATTGTCTAATATAGTGCTAGAAGATGAGTCTCCTAAGTTGGGCTACAACAATCGACTTAAGCATACCAACAATTGTGAAGAAGTTGTGGGTCTAGGCAAAGTTTCATCCTGTTGTACGAGTCCCCATGTGTCAGAGCCCACTTGAGCAACCAACTGGAATCATAGTCTAGGCTAGGAAGAAGAGGGGAGCATAGATTTTGGTAGCAGTTAGCAATTTCTGCCCAAAGGACTCAAAATAGAACTTGTTTCATTTCTCTACTTAGGAAATTCTTTTCTTAACTTATTACCATTTGCAACTTCTATCAGGCTTGTTTTGTGCAATGCCACATGTCTTATAAAACCTAGATTCAAGCCCTGCCTCTTAGACTTTTATATACTAAACAACTGAAGAATGGGGAATATAAAATTACAAACTATTTTCTCAGGTTTTTAAACAAATAAGTTATACCCATATTATTGTAATGATTTCTCAGCAGATTAAATTGTAGATACATGTTAGAATAAAAGGTTTTGGGGGCTATGAAGGATGTCTACTAATTCAGCTTTCTTATTTCACCAGTAAGAAAAGTGAGGCCTGGAGAGATTAATTTGTTTGCCTAATTGTACAGAGTATAAGTGGGAAAGGGAGGTCCACACTCTTTTCGAGACCACATCTCTTTCCATAACATTATTAGTCATTTTTTGATTTGCAGGTATATTGCTCACAGAGCATAAGTCATTAAATATTGTCCATCCAATTATAGAAATGAACTAAAACCTAATATATTGTAATTGACATAATACTATTATAACTAAATCTATGGGAAAATAGACGTAAACTTTCTGGATTTTCTAACCTGATTTGAAGATCTGTAATAATTTATCTAGTTACTAAAGATCTTTTTTATAAATATTATTTTTCTTATTTCTTCAGCAAAAGAGTAATAGATTCTAGATAAATTTTCTTCAACTCTAATGTTATATAATCCATTGCATGTTTTCAGGGAAGCAAGTTTATGACCACCTGCTAATCAATATTTAGAATTAAAAGCTCAGGGAGACAAATTACAAAAATATAAAATATTAGAAGATATGTTTCTTTTAAGAAAGAAAATCAAATCATTATTCCTATAAAAATAAACATACTCCTTTTTCAGTTGACAATGAACCCTTGAAAGCAAAATTTAACTGTATCGCTGAAATGCTACTCTAGCAAAAAGGTAAAGTTATTTATTTAATTGTTGTTACCGTGGTCAAATTTCATGCTATTTCTGAAAGATGTATATAATGGAAACTGTACAAAGTGGCACACATCTAGCTGTAGTATAAATCATACAAACTTTAGGAAATTTTGAAATTATATGAGAATTTGGGGTTATCTTCACCATTCTTATTTACTGTGGTTGATCTTGTACTATGAGTGAACCAAAATCATTAGGGGGACATTTTTTTAATTCAAAGAAAACTGAAACACAATCTTCAGAACTGTTTTTTTATTATGAATATTATAAACACAGTTGATATTTGTCTGTAGTTTTTACTTATCACATCAAGTAAGGACTAAATAATCTGGCTGATTTATTTCAAATGAAGATGAGAAAAACCTTGCTCTCCCCTTGTCCACCTTCCACAGTGTACAAATAAGTAGATCCGTTTAGTTTTGTGATGCTGTGTAAAACAACAATGTGAAATACAGATAAGAGGATAACTAGGCTTTGGTTGTTTTCTTATTTCCCTGTTCCTTGTGTTAAAATTCTGCATTAAATTGATTGCTAATGGTAAAAATTCTGCAAAATACATAGTGTCACTGCATGTATTGGGGACATCAAACCTTAAAACCGTCTTTTAATGTACTGTTGTTATTTATATTGCTTTGATTTTGCAAAGATTTTGTATGCAATCTACTGGAGACTGGAGATAAACACTTTATTTTGGCTCTTTTTTTTTTGCTGTTTTAAATATGGACAGTATATATTCAGATAATTTTAAAGGTATACATTTTTGTATTTTCCACGAAACCTGACATTGGTCCCCGAAGTAACATGGCATCTTATCTGAAGAAAATACTAAAAAGAAAGAGTTTATTCTTTTAACATTTTTGTTATTTGAACTTTCTTAAAATCTAACTCTGATTTTCATAGATGTTACGGAAAGCAATCTTTTTTTAAAACAGGTTTGAAAAATGCTTATATTGTAAGGTAACAGAGTCAAAACTGTGAGTTGCTGCTTTAATTTGATTGATTTCATTACAGAGAGCTACATAAAAAGCAAAGAGAATACACTGAGAAATGAAAATTCCAGGTCAATAATCAATTATTTTCAATTACTTGTGACCTCTGAAGACTTCCTGTGAAGGAAAATAGCAAGGATTGATTTTGTTCAAATTCCACAATTCTTTCCTTTTTAAAAGTATGCGTTCTAATGTTTTTGTGTTCATGTAAATTTTTAACTCTCCAACTCTGTATATATTAAGGGGCATTGGCAGTGTAAGTAGGAATATGTTTAAAAAGTGAGTAATTTTATTTTTTTAAGCACTGAGTGTTTCTCTACACTGTGGTGAATCTTGCTTCCTGTCTTTTATCTGCGTGGGTAAAAACCTTCATTTTTGCTTCATCACGTATCTTTTCTGCATATAATTAACCTTAAATTCTTTGACTGTGCAGAGCTGGCTATTTGCCTCAGAATATCCCCCTGGAGATTATCAGATATCTGTCCGACGAAAAGGATTTTCTTCCTTGGCATGCTGCCAGTCGAGCTCTTTATCCTCTGGATAAATTACTGGACCGCATGGAGAACTACAATATCTTCAATGTAATAATACATATTCTCTTCTTTCTTATTTTCAGAAGATAAACTTTTTTTTTATTATTTAATATATACAACTAATCCTAAATTGTTTTAGCTCCTCCTTCTAATTTGTGTTATTACTTTTGTCCTGATTTTTCTGTTTCGCACTGATGAAAATTACTTGAAAAAGAAATTTAATACAAGCTACCTTTTGTTCTGGCCTCAAAGTGTCAATTAAGCTTAAATATTGAAGAACAAATATACATGGCAAATCTTTAAAGTTCAAACTTACTTTCTAATAGTTAAAGGGCTGTGTGTTCACAAAGGACTTAACCTGGGTAGAGTGATCCCAAAGATCTTACCAGAATATTGACAGTTTCAGTAAAGATTCTTAGTCATTATTTTTATCCAAAAGGGCATAGTGAATTCAATTCACTTCCTTAATTAACAAGGATAAGATCAACATTGAGGCAAAAGCCCATTCATAATTGGGTCCAAGGGGATACAGGAGAGCAAACAGCAGATAATCCAAACAGACATGAGGACATGACAAACATTCCAAAATGTTACCTGACCAGATTTCCTAAGCCTGGAGCCTAGTAAACCAAAATTGCTCTGCTGACATCTACTAATCTAATTTAATAATCATTTTGAATAAGATTAGGGTTAAATATGTTAATGAGCTTTTGATTTCTAAATTTCCCATCAGCAGCAAGGCTTTGCATATGAGAATATGTTTCTGTGCCTTCTGTCATCTTTGTTCACTATTTGCTTTCCTTTAGTTATTTTAAGAGCCTGCCCTATATTTCTTATGACAGACTGCTCTGTTAATTAACCTACACGTTTGGAAACTGGATTGCCATGACATGAAATCTGGTTATTAAAGCCATCAAATTGTCTGACGGCCATCAGAGTTGTTTCTTTCTTTCTTATCCTAAACTAACATGAAAGCATCTCTCTTTTAATAAGTTTAATAAAAAAAAGGCGGGGGGAACAGTCTTGGCTTGACTGTTCTTTGTTGTAAGTTTTGTCTAAACCCTTGCAACAGACATGCAAAAAAATGTGTCATTTCAGTTATGGACAAATTTTATCCACTAGAGAAAGACTTATTACACTTTTCTTTTTTTCCCTAACATGAACACACTGCAATGCTAGACTTCTGTAAAAGTAAAATACATTTTTGTATATTTTTTAGTTTAGAATAGTGTATCATGTCAGACACCTCATTTTCAGTAAAAGTTAAAAATTGCTTTTATCGTAATTTCAGTGCTTTCATTTGCTTGACAAAATTCAAGGACTGCCTTAAATCGAGGGAGAGCACATCTTATATTGCTCCTGATATTTAAATATGTCATAAGCTGAATGGATTGTTGACTCTGAAATACCGTATCATTGTACTGAAGAGTATCCTGTATATGTCAGCTCAACAATGCTAGGCTATTGGCTGGGCCTAGTTTTGCTTTAAATATGTTCTGTTGACATAAAATATATAAATGGTATATGCTCATTTTCATAGACTATACCTGATATAGATTCGTATGCATGTATGCATGAACGTCATTATCAACATTCCTCAGTTTCCTCATTTTGCTACAAGAAGTGTCATCTAAAATATTTAATATTGTAAATTACTGAGTTATTCAACAGGAAGTAAAGAGTAGATTTCTATCATTTCAATAGTATTAGATCCATGTGTTCTATATTTGAAGTACTAAGTTCAGTAATCATAATGGGAAATTACAGTGTTTATAATTTTACTGATAAGTAGCTACATTTGGAAAATATTTTATTTTCAAATTTTCATTATCAGCATGGAGAGGTTTAAAACTGACATTATCTTTTTATCCCCTTTCCCCCATTTAGGAATATATTTTAAAGCAAGTTGCAACAACATACATCAAGCTTGGATGGCCAAAAAATAATTTTAATGGATCCCTTGTTCAAGCATCCTACCAACATGAGTACTGTTTTCTTTTCTTATTTTCTTCTTTTCCCCTAGAGCTGTACAATAAAATAATGCTAATACCATTATGACTTTAGCAGTAAGTGAAAATCTTGGTTTCATTCTTCATTTTTCATTTCCCTTTCTTGAGAGGACTGCTGCTGGGTAGCACAGTTTCCACCACCTGACACTGAGAACAAAGGCATTTCCTTGCCATGTTTAATTTACGATCTGCCTTAACTAGTGATGTTGAGATCTGAACCCACGCCGCTTACCACAGTACTATTTCCAGAGCAGACTTTTAGTATGTGTAACGTCCACTCTGCCTAATGTCTCTTAATCAGCAGTACAGAATTTCAGAATCTAAAAAAATATTTTTCATGTTAAGTATTTACTCACCAACTGTATATTTAATGAGTTACCCTGACTTTCTCTTAGGATATTAACACAGCTTTTTCATTTTGTTTTCCTTCCTTTTAATGATATCTAGAGAACTACGCAGAGAAGTTATAATGCTGGCGTGCAGTTTTGGCAATAAGCACTGCCACCAGCAGGCATCAACACTTATATCGGATTGGATTTCCAGCAACAGGAACAGGTAAGTTAGAACAAGTACTGTATTTCTGATGTGGTTTAACGTGGCTTTCAGATTCTCCGTAGATGCATCCCATTTATCAACTACTGAAAAATAAGACGAGAAAAACCACTGTGAAACTTTATTTCAGGTTCACAGCTTAAGAAACAACAACATGAAAGCAACAATATACTTATCTTTGGAATATTTCATCAAGTGTTAGGCTAACTTTCTTAATCTATGCTCTTATTCTTCAAATATAAGGTGCCAGCTTGTTTCAAGTTTTAATAGCTCTGCCATTATTCCATGAGAAAAAAATAAATTAAGGCCACACTCTTTAAGCCTCTTTATAAAGGTTGTGCTATTTTTTTCAAAAACAATTACTGGCATATGTAGTAAAGTAGCATAACAAATGTTAATATTTTAAAAAAATCAAAAGGTTATGAAAGGAGATCTTTACTCTTTCAGTGGCCCCTTGGCAGTAACCTTGAACTTGTAGCTTATCTAGAAATCTCACAACACAGCGTCTTAATAGTACATAATATATAGTTAAAATTACTTAATGTAATTACTTTTGGGGAAAAAATATACTAAATGGCAATTGTTAGTTCTAATGAAAGGAATACTAAACAGAAAAGAATATAAAATCATTTATCTTCTTACTACAGTTTTTTTAACCTTCTTAAGGTGTCATTGTATTTGCAAGGACTCTCGTGTTCCATTTCTTTTTACACTTGGGACAACAAATACACTCCTCTCCAGTGGTGGGTCACTGTATATAACTAACATCAGATGGGAAGGAAGACAAGACAAGGGGCAATTTGCACAGGTGATGCTATTTTAAGAGCCACAGTGGGTTTGTCTGGCTATGTGTGTCAAGGATGACCCCATTGGCAATAGAGGCAGGGACTTGTTCTGGATGAACGCAGAAAACCACATTCAGTGTAATCTGCTGTGGAATGAATTGGTGTTTGTCTTGTCAAGAGTTACTTATGTTTAAATTTAGTATCTAAATGGCTCCAGATCAAAGGGTAACTATACTATTTTAAAGGTCGCTGAGGGAAATCTTTCACTGCAGTATTTAGTAATTTGTCATAATATCTCACGTCCTGTAGCGTTTTCCTGTTTGCCCTTTAAGTTAAGTTAATCATTTCTGGTCTTGTACTAAGCTAAGAAGGAAACTAGTTTATCACTATCATCTCTCGATTGATCCATCACATACTTGACGACAGTGATTAAATGCATCATCAGCCTTCTCCAGAACTACAAAACCTTCGTTTTTAAGACTTCTCCTAATGACCATGCTTTTTGCTAAGTCTCTGAAAATTATTGTATTTGACCTGAAAATGTTAAATGAACTTTTTTTCCACCTCTTTCAATTCAACCACATATTATTAGGTATGAAAAAATAAACACTTATCCAAAATCAGTACATGCCTTTTCTCAGAGCTGATAGTTATTGTTGTTTAGATTTTTATAATTTTTTTGTTTTGATATAATTTCAAGCTTGTAACCCTTTAATAAATTTGCTCATGTTAATGTATGCTTTTACCATTTTATTAAATTGGGCTTGTACCGTTGCTTTAAAAGTTTCTTTAGAAAGCATTCAAGGCTAAAGTCATTTCTGACGTTAAAAAATATATAGTTATTATAAAAGTGCTATATTAAAGTTTTTTATTGAGCAATTCTCAGTACCAGATGGGAAAGCAAAGAGAAAAGATGGAGCTCTAAACTAATGGAAGAGATTAAACAAATAATTTTACTATGAAGCAAGAGCTAAGCACAAGACAGGGTGTAAACATAAAGAAGGGTAGCTTACTTCTTTGGAGGAATCATATTCTGACTTATGAGAGTGAATAGGAGTTTGGTAGCTGGACAAAGCTGGGCTGGAGGCAAGATGAGTTGTTTCTTGATGTTATGAGGCATGTGGGTGGTGATTCCAGGCAGAGGGAAGGTGCATGGTTGGTGTACATAGTCTGCTAAGTGTAGTGATTTTTAACTTGTGAACCTGGAAAACCATCACTTCTGTAATTGCCTTATAAGTGAAGGTTCATATATGAGATGTCAGTTCATGTCAGTTTTGATAACTCTGCCATTTATGCATGGTCAAATAATTAAATTTGGGCCAAATATTTGAAGGTTCTTTTGTCATTTCCTTTATTATTTTTATATTCTCCTACATTGTTTACTTTTGTAAGTGGGCAAGTAAACATGCTAAGTGAAACTAACTGTGTTTACTAAGATTTGCTCAACCAACCAAATGACATGTCTCAGCATATAGGAGTGACCTCCTACGGAGAGGGCATTTGCTACCCACTGAGCTACGTATGTGTGAAGATCAGACGTTTAATCTATGTTTTTTGGGTGTTAGTAGTAAAACAGTAATAGAATCCTGTAGCTGGTGCTGAGTTTAACTTTCTTAAATTGAATCAGTGAAAGGGAGGGCAATGAAGGTGAGGGCATGATTTCTTTTTCAGGGCACCTGAAGCAACCGATTAGTTAGCTTAGTTTGTTTTTGTTTAACTGGACTTTAAAAAGAATAACTTGCAAAAATCATCTTAATAATAACAGCACCTAACAACAACAAGAAGGGTTAATGTACAGTTAGATTCTCAACTGCTAACCAGAATGTTGGCAATTCAAACGCGCCCAGTGGCTCCACTGGAGAAAGACCTGGTGATGTGCTTTCAAAAAGATTACAGCCAAGAAAACCCTATGGGGCAGTTCTGCTTTGTTGTATGGTATCTCTATGAGTAGAAAACAACTCGACGGCACCTAACAACAACTACAACATGCTTATAAAAACTTTCGGGAGATATGTACCTATGCTAATAAATCTAAAGAATAATGAATCGTGGGAGTAGCAGGAGTTGTAAATCTTTGGGGTGATATACTACAATGAAGCACAATCTTGATACCCTAGGGAGGTGGGTAGAATCAGTGGCATCAGAGTCCAGAAAATGGAATGGATGTGAAAGTGGGTGCAGGAAAGGCTAATGGCACCAAAAAGTGCAACAAACAGCAAGAGATGGTAGACCCTGGTGGCGTAATAGTTAAGAGATATGGCTGCTAACCAAAAGATCGTCAGTTTGAATCCACCAGGCGCTCCTTGGAAACCCTGTAGGGCAGTTCTCTGTCCTGTAGAGTCGCTATGAGTCGGAATCGACTTAATGGCAACGGGTTTGTTTTTTTCCGGTTTTGGTAGCAGCAAAGAGAAAAAAATCAAGAATTACAGTGGATGATAAGTGGAATGAATTGACATTCTGATCCCTGTAGAAATATTCAAATGCTATAGTGTGTTGAATTGTAATGGTGATGTAATGCATAAAGATGGATTGAGCTACATTCAGGTCTGGTTAGGCTGTGATTTGGAAACTAAGTTCAGCAGAGCACCACATTTCAAACAAGAGACAGATTGCTAAGCATTTGGTGGAGAATAATACAAATGATAAAAGATCTTGAAAACATGAGCTATGAGAGGAACTTGTGAGCCCTGGAAATTTTACTCTAAAAAAAAATTTAAAAGACATAGAAAAGATGATATCCTTTTTGTATGTACAAAAGCGTAATAAAAGGTACAGAAATTGGTTTCTTTCACTGGTTGGTGCAAATAAACAAGAAATAATAGGCCTAAGTATTACTGAGTGAAATATAGGAAAATATTATTACTGCAGATGATTTATAATGTGAAATCTCTGAATTAAAATATTATTGAGGATTACATTTAACCATACAGAGATCAGCTGCTAACCAAAAGGTCAGCAGTTTGAATCCACCAGCAATTCCTTGGAAACCCTATGGGGCAGTTCTACTCTTTCTATAGATTCACAATGAGTTAGAATCGACTTGACAGCAATGGCTTTGGTTTTGATTTATACGGAGATCACAATATGGCATATAATAATGGGGTTTTCTCTAAATAATAAATTTAACTTGAAATTAAATGTCCGTGATAACACAGCCTCTTAATTTTGTAATAATGTATTATTTTTCAAATAATTTTAAAAGGCACAGTTTAAATCTTTAAGCCTATTTCATTTAAAGAATTAATCAGTAGTGATATTGATTACCTAACCCAACAATTGATGACTGGTATCCTCACTCCACTTAAAAAAAAATACCCTAAAACAATGTAGTAACTTGTAACCAGTAATTAACCAGTTACAGCTGAGTCAGTTCCAACTCATGACGATTCCATCTGTGTCAGAATAAAACTGTGCTCCACAAAGTTTTCAATGGCTGATTTTCGGAAATATGTCGCCAGGCCTTTCTTCCCAAGTACCTCTGGGAATCAAACCTTTAAGTTAGTAGCCGAGCACATTAACCATTTGCACTGCCCAATGCATAATTAGGGAAAAGGAGGAGTTAATGTTGAAAACTGGTCTGGCTGAGAGAAAAGGAAAAGTTCATCAAAAGGATTTTGGTATGTATGTGTGTATGTATTTTTTTTTTTTTATTTATAAGTTTTATACTCTGTAGACTTTTGTTGTAATGTTTATACCAAACAATTGTTTTAAAAATGCTTTTGTATATAATCTCATCATTTTTATTTCATTTTACAGAATACAATTGAAAACTCACAAAGGTTATGTAATTTGCCAAGATTATATAACTAATAGGTGGTAGAGCTGGGTTTCTACCTGTAGACTGCCTGCCTATCTTTAATGTAAGCAATTCTGTGGTGGTGTATAAAATTACCATGTATCAGTAATATATGTTTATTTAAAAATGATTTTAAAAAAATCCAAACTCAAGTACTCTGTGCATTGAGTATATGCAACAGTTTTATGCATGTGGTGCTACCCGCATAGGCCAGTGGTTCTCAAACCTGGACTTGTCTCAGAATCACCAGGAAGACTTGTTAAACAGATAGCTGGGTCCTACTCCCAGAGTTTCTGATTTAGTAGATGAGATGGGGCCCAGGAACTTGGTAGAAATACAAGTTCCCAGGAGGTGCTGATGCTGTTGGTCCGAGGACCACACTTTGGAAACCACTGGGGTAGGGAAAGGTTACTGTCTTCAGAGTCAGAGTCACCTGTGATCAAAATGAAGCTGTTCCACTAAATGCTCTTGGGTAAGTCCCTTAGTTTCCTCATCTGGAAAATGGTGATAATATTACCAACCACATAGATTGTGAGAGTTATCTAAAGAATGTGTATTTAATGTCTGACCCTAGAGAAGGATCATGCTTGGTGAGGTAGAGGGTCAGTGAACAAGAGGAACCTCAACAAGATGGGTTGACACAGTGGCTGCAACAATGGGTTCATGCATAACAGCAATTGTGAAGATGGCGCAGGACTGGGCAGTGTTTCGTTCTGTTGTACACAGGGTCGCTATGAGTCAAAACCAACTCGATGGCACGTAACAACAACAGTCAGAAGTCATGAAACATTAGTATTCTTCAATGTTACCCTCTACTTACATGTGAGTTTTAATTGGGAAAGTATAAACAGTAATATGTATTGAATGCCTTCTTTCCATTTCTGACTCCTGGTGACCCCATGGCGATTCAGAGTGGAACTGCTCTGTAGGATTTTCTTGGCTGTGGTGGCACAGTGGTTAACAGCTTGGCTGCTAATCAAAATGTCGGCAGTTTGAATCCACCAACTCCTTCTTGGAAACCTTATGGGGCAGTTCTACTCTGTTCTATAGGGTCACTATGAATTGGAATTGACTCTTTGGCAACAGCGTTTGTTTGTTTTTTATCTTTATAGAAGTAGATTGCCAGACCTTTCTTTGGGTGGGTTTGAACCGTCAACTGTTAGGCTAGTGTCCAGCACAAACCGTTTGCACAACTCAGGGACCGGCCTCCCATGTTAGGCCCATCCTTTATAAGATTTTAGGCTCACAAGGATGTGATTTGCAACAACAAAAAAATATAAAATATATCTGTACATATTACGATAGAGATTCTCAATTAGATGCAGGGGGTCATTTGCAGTTTTTCTCCTACTTTTAGAAAGACTTCTTGTCTTGGCTTCCAGGTAAACATTACTTTTGCTTCCTTGCTCTCCATAATCAGTTTCTATTTATGGCACATGTCCCTCCATCAGCCATAGCTCATCTTAGAGTGTTAAAGAGCTTCAGATAAGCTCTTTTCTTCTGTGTCTGATCTCTGTTCATCAATAGTTGTTTTTTTTCTGTGAGAATATAAAGGTAGAGGGACAAAGGGCTCTTTTCACTGCAGTCTGTGTATGACTGATCCAGAAAGCTTATGTTTTCTTCCTCCAAAACATAGATCCTACCTTATTGTCTGTGTTTCCCAGGTATTGTGGTCCTATTTCCCCCCACCCCGGTTCTTTACGTTGCCTTTTCTATTCTTCTCACTATAAATTGGCCCACTCTGTATTTTCAAGGACTAAAGTCCTTATACCAGCCAGACCTGCCTTTTTTTGCTAGCATAGGCATTTGAAGACAAGTATACACAGCATGGAGTCTGTATGTAATAATGGACAGGAGAGAGACACTTAGGCCTCCAGTGATCCAGGGGTTAGGAATTTAGGTTCATGCCTAGTGTTTCCATTAAACGGCTGTGCCTTTAGAGAAGTTACTTAGCGTCAAAGAATCTTGGCCTTGTTTCTATAGTGAAGACATTGCCCTCAAATCCCCAGTGCTTACATTAGCTTTAACATATTCACTATACATGAACATTGTTGTTAATTGCTGTCGAGTCAGTTCTGACTCATGATGATCTCATGTGTGCAGAGTAGAACTGCTCCATAGGGTTTTCAAGGCTGTGCCCTTTTGGAAGCAGATCACCAGGCATGTCTTCAGAGATGCCTCAGATTGGGTTTGAACCACCAACCTTTGGGCTAGTAGTCAAGGGCTTAACCATTTTTGCCACCCAGGGACTCCTTTTGCATGACCATAAATCATTCTGTTTCCCCATAATACTTGCAATCTTAATTCCTTTTGATTATGTAGTCAAAACGTATATGTTCACTTATTCATACCTTCATTAACACACATTGAACAGCTACTATGTGGAGGGCCCTGTGCTAGACACTTTTACTTGGAATGCAGCCTTCATTCATTCAACTGATATTAGCTCTTGTTTCTTGCCAGGTGTTGAGAATACATGGTTCCTATGCTTATACACCCTAAGAAGTGTAGTGGTGGTGGTAGTGGGGACGCTAGGGTATAGACAGAAGTTGCACAAAATAATCACACACAACTAAAAACAAACCTCAGATGAGCAACCAAGGAGAGATCCGTTGTGGTCTGAGAGACATCATATGGGAATTTGACCAGATCAGATAGATCAGAGAAAACTTCCAACCCTGAGCACTGATGGTAGACAAAGAGAAACGTGGGCATATTTGAGCATTATTGAGGAAAGAAAAGTGACAGGAGTTAATAATATTTGGATATAGGAGGTGAGACAAAGGAAGGCATTAAGGACAATTCACTAGAGCAGTTTACTAGGACTTAAACTTTTATGCACATACATGAGTCAGAATCGACTCCACCTTCACAGCAACTAACAATGACGTCCCCTAAAATAATGCTTTTTAAGGTTGCATCTAAAATCTCCATTATACATTTAAATAATTGCAAGGATTTAATTTCCAGAATATTGTAATTAGAATTTTTTTAATAAAATTATTTCAAGACCTCTAAATGTATCCAATGGAATCTATTCACCATAGCTATTTTATGTCCACAATTAGCCATTTAAAAATATAATTGTTATTTAATAGTCACAAATTTTATATTATTCCTCTTTCCTTTCAGGAATTGTATATATGTAATATATTTTTGCTTGGAAATCTTTTATAGATCACTCTGTTATCTTTCTCTACAACAAAAAAATACACACATCTAAAAAAATCATTATTTTCATGTCACCATGAGACCCTGTATTAAAAATTTTCTTCTAAATTTAGTTATCATTACAATGATTACTAGCATATAATTGATCAAAACAATATAAATACTTTGCAAACTTTGTTAAATAATTTCCAAACATGAAAGTAAAAAGTAAATTTATTAAATGTAAAAATGAGGGGTTTTTTCAATTAATTTGTATATTCATGGATAAATCTTACTCACTGCTAGACTGAGATAAATTTCATCTTCAATTCTGTTCGTATTTTTATGTTAAAGTGCTGAGAAACCTTATACATAAAAATAAGTAGTTGAGAATGAAAGATGTTTTGTTATAGCAATGTGACACAATTCTTCAAAATCTTTCCAAGTTTTGAGCAAAAAATCACATAGTAATCTATCACCCCAAATTTTTAATTATAACTTGGCAATGTTACTAGGCCCTTTTTAAAATTTTATGAAAGGAAAGAATTTAAAAGTTTGAAAACTCATTTTCTAAACAACAGCACCAATGTTTACAATTTTCTCTTCGTTTGGAACTGCAGTAAATCCACCCTAGGAAGATGAAGGATGAATGAGAAATATGCTTTAATTCTGTGAAGTGGGAGAAAGTAAGGGGACTTTTATGAAAGGAGAAGTGTCTATCTGAAAGCATCGGATTTGGAAATTGATTCCCACAACACTACACATGTCTGGGATTCTCCTGGGAAGTCTTCCGTTACCCCTAGAGGTACAAACACCTCATTTTGAAGAGCACTGCACTAGGATGTGGGTAGAAACTTAAAGAATGAAAGGTAGATGAGATTGCTCAGGGAGAGTATAACATAAGGAGAGAGGTTCAAGGCCAAGAATTGAGAAATGTCAGCATCTAACAGCTGGGTATAAGCCAGACATGGTTTCGGCCCTCAAAGCTTATTTACAAGGTTATTCGAACAGTTGTTTTATTTCTCCTATCAACTTCTATAAATCTGTTTATTTTCTGTTTTTTTTACACCTTCCCACTGCAAATCCAAAGAGCCTGGTGGTGCAGTGGTTAAGAGATCAGTTGCTAACCAAAAGGTCAGCAGTTAGAATCCATTAGCCATTCCTTGAAAACCCTGTGGGGCAGTTTTACTCTGTCCTATAAGGTCACTATGAGCTGGAATCAAATCAATGGCAACAGGTTTGGTTTTTTTGGTTTTATAGATATATGTATGTAAACATGATATATATTCTAAGAATTTATGTCTAGAATTCATTCTTATAGCTGTCCCCAGGAACCATATACAATTCTTAATTTTAATTATTTATCTTTAAAAAACAAGTACTTACACTGTTTTGTATTGTAAAATAGGCAGTTTATATCTTAGTTTTAAAGTAGTTATTATGAGACCACTATTATAACAACTCAAGAAAATATTTAAACACAGAAGAAAACATTCTTTGATGGTTACAAGGGTGGAGAGGGAGGGAGAGGGGAATTCACTAACTAGATAGTAAACAAGAATTATCTTAGGTGAAGGGAAGGTCAACACACAATACAAGGGAAGACAGTACAACCAGACTAAACCAAAAGCTAAGAAGTTTCCTGAACACAACCAAACACTTCGAGGGACAGAGTAGCAGGGGTGGGGGTCTGGGGACAATGGTTTCAGGGGACATCTAGGTCAATTGGCATAGCAAAGTTTGTTAAGAAAATGTTCTGCATCCCACTTTGGTGAGTGGTGTCTGTGGTCTTAAAAGCTATCGAGCGGCCATCTAAGATGCATCAATTAGTCCCAACACATTTGGAACAAAGGAGAATGAAGACCACCAAAGACACAAGGAAAGTATTAGCCTAAGAGACAAAAGGGCCACATAAACCAGAGACTTCATCAGCCCGAGACCAAAAGAACTAGATGGTGCCCAGCTACCACCGATGACAGTCCTTACTGGGAACACAATAGGGAGTCCCTGACGGAGAAGGAGAAAAGTAGGGTGCAGAACAAATTCACATAAAAAGACCAGACTTAATAGTCTGACTGAGACTAGAGGAACCCTTGAAGACGTGGTCCACGAACTCTCTGTTAACCCAGACTAAAATTATTCCTGAAGCCAACTCTTCGGATAAAGATTAGACTGGACTATAAAACATAAAATAATACTCATAAAGAGTGTGCTTCTTAGTTCAAGCAGATACACAAGACTAAATGGGCAACTCTGTCTGGAGGCAGAATGAAAAGGCAGAAAAGGACAGGAGCTAGTTGGATGGACATGGGAAACCTGGGGTGGAAAGGGAGAGTGTGCTGTTACATTACAGGAATGGCAACTAGTGTCACATAACAATATGTGTATAAATTTTTGTATGAGAAATTACCTTGAGTTGTAAACTTTCACCTAAAGCACAATTAAAATAAGTAGTTTTCATAATTTCCTCACATATATTTAAATATTTTACTTAGAGCCTTATTTTACTATATTAGCCATTACTGCTCTTAAAAGACAAGCTATGTATCTCTTCTACCTTTACCTAGGATAGGAACTGCTTTTTTTTTTTTGGTCAGAATATCAGAAATTATTTAATTTTTAAGTGTTTAGGAAGGTTGCCATAAGGTAGGTATTTTCTCAATGAATTATGTTAAGTAGCTTAAAACTAATTGAACTGCATTTTAGTCATTCACATTTTTATTTGCATGTGGAGTAATACTGCATGATACACTATAGTTTTGTTTGCCTAGTTCCTTATTTTGTATAATACACAGTATGGGACACTGTTAATAGAGAATTGCCTCCGCCCTTTGTTATTTTACCCTACATGAAAATTCCACTCTAAACATGCTTCATAACATACTCATTGAGGTTGAGGAGAAAAAAAAGTAAAGTGAATAATGTACTTGAATATTGGTAGTACAGCTTTTAAAAGCACTTTTGCTAGTTTCCCCAATACAAAACTTGAGGACTTTTTTTTTTTTTTTTTTTTTGGTATACTTGCATCATATGCTTGAAAAAACACTTAAAGGATAGTCACCTCCCTTCTTTTACATTTTTCTTTCCCAGGAATTTATATTTCAGTAATTATGGCTGGTTACCTCATTATGAATTATGGCTGCATAACCCCAGCATAGAGATGAGAACTTGCTCATAAGACTCTTCAAAGCAGAAAGTAGTAAGGGGACCTCTGGGATAATTTATAGTTATCAGGATCATCATTATCATTAAAACTTTATTGTCAGTTTATATCTCTATATTGCTGTAAAGAGGAGTCAGTGCCTGGGTGGTTCAAAGGTTTAAGCTCTGAACTACTAACCAAAATGTTGGCAGTTTGAACCGACCCAGAAGCACCTCTGGAAGAAGGGCTATGAAAACGCTGTGGAGTGCAATTCTGCTCTGCAACGCATAGAGTCACCGTGAGTCAGAATCGACCCAACAGCAATTTCTTTTTTTTTTTTTTTTAATGCTTTAAGGCTGAAAAACAAAGCCTTCACCATGGCTATGTCCCGCATACTGGTTGCAGTGTTGCAGGGCCAGATTCACCAGTCTACATTTGGGTAATGGGATATCTGGTTATCTAGATTTTTATTTTTAATTTCAGCTCTATTTGTAAAATAAATTATTATTGCACATTATTTCCATTGTAATTAGCTTATTTTAATCTGTATTAATTCCGACTCTGACATTACTTGATTCATGTACAAAGTGTATGCTGAGTCTTTGTCTGACCATGCTAGAAGGTACTAGGGATCCAACTACAAGCCAAAAGGACAAGTTCCTGTCCTAAAGCTTACAGCCTGATGAGGTAGACCAGCTTCAATCACATGCCATACAAATATTGTAAGATTGTAACTGTGAGGATTACCTAGAAGAGTTTACAAGAAAAGGGCCATATGACCTGTTAGTGAGCTTGATTTTTCTGCAGAGTGACAACTGCCCTGAGGTCTATAGGGAAGATAACTTGTTCACGAGGCAAAGGGGCAAAGAAGGTGTTAAGTGGAAGGAACAGTGTGTCAAAAGGTGTTCTTCATCAACATCATTTCTGAAGATTAAGTCTTGGTACCTTTAAAAAGTTTAGCTTATTGGGCAGAATCTACAATGACCCAAGACCATCCCCTGAACATTTTATAAGATAATTCTTTTTTCAGTTAATCAGTTTGTTTTGTTATTTGCTGAGAATAGCAAAAATCCCAGTTAATTGATCATGCACCTTCATTAAAGCTTTAGAGGATCTTCATTCTAAGATTAGAATCCCTTACCAAACAGAAGTGTTTTGTAAAAGCGATATACAAGAAAAATAACATATGAAATGTAGTAAGTGTACTTGCTATCTGAATTAATGCTATTGCGAATTCCTGTGTTAAACTTCGAACCTCTTCTATATCCAGTAATCACTACCTGACTTCCATTTGTATAAATATAGATCTGCATATATTTAGTAAAATAGCAGCTACACCTGAATATAAAAGAGGACTTTATTATCCTTCTTGTTTCCTCAAGCTTCTCTGGAATCATAATGAAAGTTTGATTTTCCTTGACACTGGAGAATTCAATACATGCTAACTCAGTTCAGTCCATCATGATAAAAATATTTGACTTGAATGACCTACTTGAGAGACTACCTAATCTGAATGTATTTCCATTTACGTTTTGGTGTAGCAGAGAATTTAATTGCCTGTAGGGCTAATATAACTCCAGTAAGTACATATTTTTACCTATTTTCTTATAGTCACATTTAGTTTTTAGTCTAAATGCATTAATGATTTTCTATTTTAATTTAAAATACAGAAATAATTGTACACTTGTTTTTCTTTTCCCAACAATTGGGCTTTTTTCCTGACATTTTACTTAAAAAAATTACATTACTAGCCATGTATAGAGGTAAATAGTCAATAGTATTTTTTCAAGATTAAGAATTATGCTTTTTGAAGGTGACTTGATTTAATTTAATTTTTTTTCTTCTTAGGGTAATTAGTTTTTCCACGTTTGTGCCAGTAGTAATGTTCCTATTGTGCTAGCATTGTTTGCCTAATATTATACCAATTTCAGGCATAATACTATTGAAATTTTGTTCAATATCATCTCTCCAAAGATATCCCTATTGATTAGTTATAGAATAGCTCTATTTTAACTGTCTGACTGTTTATCACAGTACAAGTGCTAAGGGAATATAGATTTACATGAACAACTCAGGGAACATTGCTGATTAAACTCACAATAGTAATCAGTATTATTTAATAAGCCAGAGCTGAACAGCCAAGTAAAATATTTGCAACTTCTAAAATATTCCGTATTACTCACAGAGACTAGATTATACTGAAGGATTCAGATACATTGAGTATAAGGTTCATTGCAATGTCTGCCAATAAAGATTTCCTCTACATTTTCCCAAAATAGTCTGAACATTTCTATTACCACTGAAGAGATTCCTTTAACATCAATAACATTTCCTTTCTGTTGTTTTTTTTTTTTTTCCCATCTTGTGATTCAGGCTTAGGATTGGTTCTGCGCATATAATTCACTGTGTCTCAAGCCGCTAATCTATAAACTAAAAATAATTCATGTTAGCCTTTTTTCTAATGATAGTGTGATAATATTTATTTAACACAGTGATGATTTTAGGTGAAAAAATGTTCCATTAGCATAAAAAATGCTGTTGTTATGATTTGTATATCTTAAAATATTTGAAAAGTGAGAAAGTTGGAACTTTAATGGCTTATAATTTCTTGGCAATAACAAGGAAATTAAAAAGCACGTACACATGCGTTCAGCCTCTGCCTTACATTAAAAACTCGGTATATTATCAACATTTTGGGTTGCTTTTCTTTGTTGGATAGAATATTAAGGAGTGCTACAAACTGCAAATTAAAGTCTTAGCTTTCACTAACTTCATCCTACCTTTATTTCTTAAGATTTTCATACAGAAAAAGAAGATACCTTTCTGTCATCATTACACATATTTTTAGTAGTATAGGAAAAATAAAATACAGAAGAATTTTCATGGCGTGAAGATAGATAATGTATATCACATTTGTATCCACATCACCACCACCACCACCCCACCAGTTGCCATTGAGTCAGCTTTGACTCATGGTGATCCCATGTGTGTCAGAGTGGAACTGTGTTACGTAGGTTTCCGGTGACTGATTTTTGAGAAGTAGCTATCCAAGCCTTTCTTCCAAGGCACCTCTGGGTAGACTCAAACCTCCAGCCTTTTGTTAGCAGCCGAGTGCTTAAACAGTTTGCACCTCCCTGGGACTCCTATATACTTATAGACATCCCTGAAATTTACAACAAAGAACCTGTCCTTACTTTTCAGGATTCTTTCATTTCTAAATATTTAGGAGTTTCTTCTTTTTCTTTCTAATGATTTGAGATTCTTTGTATAATTGAAAAATATTCAAATAGAAAAAATATTGAAGTGACTTCTATTTTATTTTCATTTGTAAATAAACCTTGCTTATTTTATCCTAAAATATATAGGGTAGGCATTCAGTGTGTGATGTTTTCTTATTGACTTCATGCACATGTAATGCTGTAACCAGTACCTGCCAGTTATATGTACGTGTATATGCACATTTCAAGGTTATCAGTTATTCCACAAAATACAAACTGTTTTGACTCTTTTAAAGTATATTTATTTCTCAATTATATAATCACCCAATGCGAAGTATGCCTTTTAGCCTGTCTTACAGTGTTTTAGTTCACTCATGCCATTCTCTTTTTTTCCCAATGAGAATCCAGATTGTTTTTGTTTTTGGTAATTTTCTGTTTACCACATATGACAGGTATAGATGCTTTGTAAATAGTTTTAAGTGAATACCTTTTATCAAATTTAATTATACTAATTCTTAATCCTTTAAACACACACACACACACGAGGTTTATCACTGACTTCTCCACTTTTTCACATAAAAAGATAGCAGATGGGTCTACAGTATATTTCAGTAAATCCATAGAAATTTCCAGTTTTACATGAATAAGAACACCTCTATGTATCAATATAGTGTAACTATAAACACATATATATGTATGTACATATATATATATGTATTCATTGATATCCTGCAGAATTGCATTTTGGACAATAAACACACACACACACGAACATTCACATATAAATAATAAACTTGATTTTGGCCAAAATAAATTTTTGGTTGGGGACATTTCTATTGAGAAAAAATACATTATTCATTGCCTACTCATGACAGTTTAGTGGTTATATGCTTAAAAAATTTACTTAATTGCCATAGTAGGTTCTTCCAGGCTGGAGACTCAGCCTTCTTAACCTTAGTGACCTTGACAGTGCATTAGAGATGAAGATAAACCACATTATCACAGAACCCTCATATTTATAGATGTAGCACTTTGATGGATATGATAAATCAGTGTAATTTTCAACCTTTGTGTGAAGAATACAAAAGACAATGACTGTTGCTATAAATTATTCCTGGGCAACAAATATTATTTCTAAGAGGTGGAGCCCAATATAATCCAATGGAGTTTTCATAGATACTCATGCCTGAGTCACGATTTGAATGAGATCAGTGTTTATATATTTGCTTTTGTAACTAATGTGTCATTCCCATCATTTATCTTTCATCTCAACAGTTAACCTAAAGTACTGATTCCTAATTATGTGATTCAGACAATGCCATTAATTTTTTTTGATAGATTTAGACTTCCTATCATAGCAGGCAGTTAGGTTTACAGGGCCCTGACTGGAGTTGAGTGAAAAAGAAGCTCAAATAATCACGAATCAGGATAGAGCAGCTGAAGCCATGAAAAGGAGGCAATGGATTATCGGGAAACAATTTATCTCATCTTTAAAACAAACATCTATAAATAGAGGGCAATTTATCAGCCATTTCACAGCTTCTACAACAATTGTTTTCCTTTTAAGTTTTAAATGATGTTGTGCCCTTAGAGCTATTTATATTCAGTCTGCTGCTCAGTTTTCAAGTGAGTCATCATGGGCATCTTAATTTTTATACTTTCGTTATAAAACATTTTTTGAGCTCTTATGGCTCTAAGTGATTCTGGGTGGATTGTAAGAAAGTCATAGAGTTCTGGGTTGTGACATATTAAATAAAAGTGTTCTGGGCTTTTCAGTAGCCTGTGTTTAAAATCTAGGCCAAAGAAAAATTTTAGATAAGTCACAAATTCTTCTCTTAAGTATTTGCTGTTTTTCTTTACCTTTTTGTAGATTTTTGTCACTCCTGTCTTTGTCATCATCACTCAGCATTTTTTGGCCTCTCTGCACATTTCTCACTCTTGTTCCTTTTGTCTTTCTTTTTCTGATGTCTCCTTTTCATCCTGTTCTGTTTAATGTGTCTGGGTCACCCTGTTTCTTATGTTTTTG
Source organism: Dugong dugon (assembly GCA_030035585.1). NCBI lineage: Eukaryota > Metazoa > Chordata > Mammalia > Sirenia > Dugongidae > Dugong > Dugong dugon. The sequence goes on from CM057465.1 coordinate 29,001,224, forward strand.
TGCCTTAGCAGTTATATCTGGCAGAGTCTTATAGTCCAGATACTTAACCCTGACCCACCCTCCCCACCCCTTTCACTTTCTACCCAGTTGCCTGGTGTGTTAGTTTTCTAAGGCTGTAGAAACAAAGTACCACAAACTGGGTAGTTTAAATCAACAGAATGTCATTCTCTGGAGGCTAGAAGTTCAAAATCAAGGTTTCAGCAGGGTCATGCTCTCTCTGCAGGCTGTAGAGGAAGAAGCTCTTCCTCGCCTCTTCTATCTCCTGTTGGTCCAGGGCCTTCCTTGGCTTGTGGACCATTAACTCCAATCTCTGCTTCAGTCAGCACATGGACATCTTCGCTCTGCATCCATCTGTCTCTGTGTCTCTTCTCTTCTTCTTATAAGAACACCTGTCATATTGCATTAGAGCCCACCCTACTCCAGTATGACTTCATTCTAACTCAACTAATTACATTTGCAAATATGTTGTTTCCAAAGGAGGTTTCATTCACAGTTATGAATTCAACATTTCTTATGAGGGACACAGTTCAACCCATAACACGTGACTAAAAGAAATAATAGCTATTTTGTATATGAGGCTTAAATGTTTAAAGCATCATTTTGCATATGTTAACTTACCTTAAATCCTTATCTTTTTCAAAGTGCACTCACTTGAATTTTAAAAGCCACTTAAAAGGAGTGCAGTTATCTTAAAGCATAAGCTTTTGATATATTTCAAATGTTAACAATTAAAATGATTATCCCCCGTCTGCCCCCAGAAATCCTTTTTTTTTTTTCCTTTTATGTAGAAAGAGCACTATATGCCTCTCTGCCATGCAAAATTAAAATATAAAAAAGTATTGGACATCATTTTGGAACACATTAGATCATTTCAAACATAAATTGTCTGTTCACCAGTTTCTCCAGCTCTATTTTTTGAGGTCTAAAGGGCCGTGCAGATTGTTTTTGAACTGCCTTTTCCTTTGTTCTGATGTTTTAATATTCCTTTTTGTTGTACTTAAGGTTCAATAGGAATAAGCAAATGCTGTTTGGGGAAAAGTGAGAGGACTCCCTGAAAACAGAGCAGCCCTAGCTGTGATCTGAAAGGTGCCTATTTAATGACATTGTTGCCTAGTGTCCCTTCCACCCGTAACTGACTGTGTACTTCACATGGGATTCTGTTCTTTTGCCAGAAGGCTTGTAAAAACCCGTTGCCTTTGAGTCAATTCCAACTCATAGCGACCCTGTAGGACAGAGTAGAACTGCCCCATAGGGTTTCCAAAGAACGGCTGGTGGATTCAAATTGCCAACCTTTTGGTTAGCAGATGTGACTCTTAACTACTGGGCTCCAGAAGACTTGTAGAGATGCTAAAAAACAATATTTATGATTGCAGGACATTTTATATAGATTCAGTGGCATATCTGATTGACAGGTATATCAGTAAAATAGGTGGGTTTATAAAAGTTTACTTTATTGTAATGCCTTAAACTTGAGATTTTGTTGTCAGTCTTCTTTTTTAATAAATTACTTAAACTCACTCACTTGTAGTGTGATTGTCTAAAATTTTTATTCCTGCTTTTTGGCATGACTAGCACTCATTTGATAAAGATAGGGATATTGGTTATCTTTTTTTTTTTTTTTTTTTGGCTTTAACAAAGAGAAGTTTATTTCCTCACAGTCAAAGTAGGCTAAAAGTCCAAATTCAGGGTGTCAGCTCCAGGGAAGGCTTTCTCTCTCTGTCGGCCTTCTCATCAGTGTTCCCCCAGACTAGGAGCTTCTCGGCTCAGGGACCCCTGTCCAAAGGATGCGCTCTGCTCCCGGCACTGCTTTCTTGATGGTATGAGATCCCCCTGGTTATCATTTTAACCTAATAATAGTAATAATAATAATGAGGCAGCAAGTCATTACTACTTATTGAGGCCATTTTCTACGTCCCCACCACTGGCCTATGCACACCATGTACATAAAGCTTGTACTGAGCCCCTGATATGTGTTAGGCACTGTGCTAAGCACTGAATAAATATATTCATTCACTTAACCATTGTAACAACCCTATATACACATTGCCATCGGTCAATTCTGACTCATAGCAACCCTGTAGGACAGAGTAGAATTGCCCCATAGGGTTTCCTAGGCTGTAATCTTCATAGACGCAGACTGCCACATCTTTCTCCTATGGAGTGGCTGGTGGGATCGCTTAACCACTGTGCAACCAGGGCTCCTAACAACCCTATAAGGAACAATTCCATTTTACAGATGAGGAAACTGACACTTAGGTACAAAAGTCACATATTCTTTCTGAACGGTTCTAAAACATTTCATTCGAGATGGCTTTCTTAGCAGCAGCCAAGAGGCTAAGGAATATTGGTAGAATGAGAGATGGGGGTAGGATACCGGTTACCTTTGGTAAATGCAGGCTAGTTTTTGGTCTGATATTTAAATCATGGATTGTCTACCCTGAATAGGTATGATTATAAGCACTTAGAGAATAAGATTTGGAGAATTGCTCAAACAAGGCTGCATTTTGATTTTTAGTTAGAGTAGCAAATGATCTTTCAAATGAATTAATTAGGTGCAAAATAGTTAAAGTTAATTGAATAGTGCATTCTCCTCTGTATCAATGGCATGTATCTGAAAGAAAGGTGCTCTTAAAGAGGCTGCTGATTTGAGAAATAGTCTTCACTGTATTTGAAAAGAATTAAACCCACATGTTTAGTTGTTAATAGAATTGCTAACAAAAAGAATCTTGTACTAACAGCAGGAATGGACCTTAGACATCACATGCTTTGGCCCCATCCAATTAAAATGAAAAGTGAAGCCCAAAGCATTGACCTTGACTTGCCCAGTCTTAGAGGCAGTTACTGGCTGAATTAGGTCTACTGAAAACCTGCTTAGAAATAAACCCATATCAAGATTAAACATCCAAATTTATATTTTAGAACAGTATGATTCTTCCTTTGCCAAGTACATTTTTTTCCTGGAAGATATTTTAAATGCACCATCAGAATCATTTCTGCATTCTATTCAATAGCATTTTTAGATATTAGAATGCATTTTATTTCAGTAGGTAACAGAATTTTATCTGTATAACTAGAATTGAAATATCTTAGTTATAAAGTACTTGTAAAAATTACTAAATTTAAAATATCTGAACCCGACCCTTGGAGCTGTCTGTGGTTGCCCTCCGGCGTGTCCTTGCCCTCCCCACTGACATCATGCTCCAGTTCTGCTTGGATTTACTTTTGGCAATATCGTTGGAATGTATCTGGCTCAGAACTATGACATACCAAACCTGACCAAAAAAACTGAAGAAATGAAGAAGGACTTGTATGCCAAGAGGAAGCCACCTAGCTCATGAGGTGGCTTCGGCTGCTGGTGGATACACTGATCTAACCACCTTGAGGGCCTCCTCACCTTCGAACCAAAGGCCCCTGTTCTCATCCCAGCCTCCGTGAGGTTCTTCCCTGCTAGACCCTGAGTTATCTTAGAACAAAAATGGGGCCACCAGTCAATACCTCCCCGTAGCTTTCCCACATCCTTACTTCTCCACCCTTCTTCCAGGTACTTGGAAGATCCTAAAACTGGATTATGGTGCTAGATTAGTAACCTTCAATTAGTAGTCTACTCTTTGTTCTTTTGGATTTCTACTACCTTTTTTCAAATGAAAACTTTATAAGTTTCATATAGCTGATCAGATACAAATAATGCTAATTTCACAGTTACAGGAGTTATAATAGGTGCTTGGTAACCATTTGGTAACGAATGATATTGTTTCAGAGAAATTTAAATTAATATCTGGAAGTCAGTTTCTAGTGAATTACCCATAGTTGCTCATTTAATCAGTAAATCAATTTATTATTCACTAAGTGAGAAACTATATTCTGAGAACCTTGTTAGGAACTGGGGAATTAAAAAATATATAAAAACAATGGTCATCCTCAGTAGAGTTCATAGTCTGTTTAGTGTGCATATGTTTCCTACTGATGTATTTGATCTAGTTCATCTCCCTCAAAAAAATCATACTCACTGTAGGGAGTTACAAGCGTATTTGACATTACTAGAGTAAATGAGAAGTTGTCTGTAAAGGAAATTTTAGGCCTTTTCACATTTAAAAAAATATGTATTTACATTATAACTTTAGAGAGAATCTCATAATAAAAATATGGCCCAAGTATATTAATAAAATTGACACCTCAAGAAAAAAAATTAAAATATCTGAGTAAAAAAAGAAAGACTAGTTACCCATAATCTCCAAACCCAGAAGCAACCATTGTTAATATTCTTATTTATCCTTTGTCTTTTTTCCTAAGAATATACATGTTATGCATTTTTAAAAACATACGAATTATATTATGCAAGTTTTTAGCTTGCTGTTTGTCTTTAATAATATATTTTTACCATATTTTATAATATATTTTACTATATCATTAAATATTCTTTCCTGATATCATTCTTAGTTTCTATTTATACCCTACCTTAATAAAGTAGTCCCCTATTGTTGATATTTTGGATGAGTCCAGGTTTTTTTTTTACCTAAAAAAAATAGAAATGCAGCAACCAAAACTTTTATAGAAAAAAATCTTTGGAAATGTTCTCAATTATTTATTCTTATTTACAGATCTACTTCACAAGTTTTAATTTAGTAACTAAAGTAACAATTAAAATTTCAAGTATTGTTCGTATTCCATCATTTTTGTTTAACTTGGTTAAAAGACTTTTTCTGAAAAGTATATGCCTTTATCTTTCTACCTACTTGTTTAATTTTTACCTCAGAGCATTTAGTTTTTAAGCAGTTTCTTTTAGCAAGATAAATAAGGCTAATGTATCGCTAAAATATGAAAATATTCTTTCAAAATAATAGACTGAACTTTTATGCTTTAAAAATTTTATTGTACAAATGAAGTCTGTCATAATCCTATTTAAAATGCAAATTGAATAAAAAGTATAGCATGAGTTACACAAATTTGATAATAATTTCTGCAGTGTTAGTACCCTAGGAAATGACACTTCATTTTGGCTACGCATTGCTCCATGCATCTCATGTGAAGATAGCTAGGAGAGTAGCTCACTTGTTGTTCGTGTATATCATGGAAATAAAGTTTCAAACCTAAAGAAAAACAAGCGCAGCTTTCCTTCCCAGATGATAAAATTCCATTAAATGATTTACTTCTGAAGCAGCAGTTAAAGAGAAATGACCGTGGGGATATTCATATTTTCAGAAACAATTTTCATGTTCATGAGGAGGGGTCTTCTCTCCCTGTAATCCTGATATCAAAAGTCTCATAGGATTCATCTGTACCATTCATAACTATGAATTCTGTGAGTTTTTTAGCTCACGCTTTACAAACAAATGAGCTTTTTCATTTGTTCCTAATGACTTTGGTTTATACAAAGAGATCTTAAACTGTCCCCAGAGCAATAATTTTCCTAAAATGTTATTAGAACATCTTTACAAATTTAGGAGCAAAAGGTTTCATTAACAGTGGGAGGCATTGGGATCCGTAGGCCCTTGGCAAATACAGTGCTCACCAGTCTTATTTTCAGTGATGATTACAAATGATCTTGTGAACTGTACATTGATTCTTTATCTGGTAGGTAGGTAAGGAGGATGGGTAGTTGATGGGGTGGGGAGAGATGCTAGAAAAATCAGAACAGTATTCTCAGGCAATATTCTCAGGCAAATCAGCTCTATCCGAGTTCTTCCTAGGAGTTTTAAGAACGTATGCAATGTGTACATCCTAGCTTTTGCTAATAAAGCCATTTCTCCCTCGAGAGCTTGGGGATTAATAGAGAGACTGAGAATTATTTTTCAATGGGCCATCAACGAGCTTCAGATTATACCTGTAAGCATGTGTGTGTCTCATTTCATAGTAATCAGAGTTGACACATCTGCTACACTCAGAATGATGGCTGTGACAAGCCTGAAACTTGACCTGAAGTTCCTTGCAGAACACATCCACATTATGCAGTTTTTCTACGGGTTTTCGGCAGCAGCTGATAATGAAGGACCTGCCCCTGTTCTGAGCAGCCTTGCCTTCAAAGGCTTTTTCTGCTGCGGACACTTTGTGTTGACTTCCTTCAGGGTGGTCGGTCTGTCATTTCATCCAATACTGTATTGCTGGGTGTCCTTTCAGGATTTCTTCCCCTTGCTCTGCCAGACAGAAGCTCCTTACATACATCACTAATCTATGTCCTTTTCAGTCGCCCAGAGGCTGCATTTTAACAAGTATCACTTCAGTGCTGGTGAATGGAGTGGATTCTTATTGATGGAAATCCTGTCTTGCCAACATTGAATATTGCTCAAAGATAATTGATTAAACTGTGGGTTTAAAAAAAAAAGTTACTGAAAAAGCAGGTGAGAGGTGACATCTGTGACTGGTTCAACCCCTCACTGGAGAGGCCTGGGGCCTAGTGATAGTACATTCTTACAGGATATACTATCTTTTATTTAAAATTCGTTGTTGCTTGCACTTTATATCAATTATTACTTTATTGGACAACAAAAAGCAGAATTAAGTGACTTGGCAAATTATTACTATTAATCCCATTGCCGTTGAGTTGATTCCAACTTATAGCAACCCTATAGAGCAGAGTAGAACTGCCCCTTAGGGTTTCCAAGGAGTGGCTGGTGGATTTGGATTCGAACTGCCGACCTTTTGGTTAGCAGCTGAGCTCTTAACCACTGCACCACCAGGGCTCCATTATTATTAATAGACATCAGTATATTTTGCCTTCATGATCATTAGCCATCTCTAAGCTAAAGAAAATAGGAAATATTCTCAAGTTCAAAATGTTTTGATTCTTATCTTACTATCTAGTTATTATAGTGCATAATATCCTCTCTAAGAACAGGGTTCCCTCTCCTGCAAAAAGAAGTTCATCATACAGACATCATGATATTATTGTAGATGTTAAACAAAATAAGATGTAACTGGAACATTGTTGTAGTTAGGTGCCATCAAGTCAATTCTGATTCATAGGACCCCATGTGTGACAGCGTAGAACTGCTTCATAGGGTTTTCTTGGCTATAATCGTTACAGGAGCATATCGCCAGGCCTTTGTCCTATGGAGCTGCTAGGTGGGTTTGAACAGCCAACCTATCTGTTAGTAGCCCAACACTTAACCGTTTGTGCCATCTGGGCTCCTTAACTAGAACATAAAACCCAAAAAACCCAAACCTATTGCCATCAACTTGAATCCAACTCATAGCAACCCTACAGGACAGAGTAGAACTTCCCCATAGGGTTTCCAGTGCTGTAAATCTTTAAGGAAGCTGACTTCCACGTCCTTCTCCAACTGAGCAGCTAGTGGGTTTGTACTGCCGACCTTTCAGTTAGCAGCTGAGGCTTTAACCACTGCCACCAGGGCTCCTTCCTTAGAACATAGCACTGTGCAAAAGTATTATGTTCTGCCTCTAATGCTCCTTTAGCCAAAATCCAGGTCTTTGGATGGGCTAATCCATTTATTCATTTATGTATATGTCTGACACAGTTTAACATCAGCCAATAGTAGCTACTGGATAACAAGAATATGGACTTTTGATGGTAAGGAGCTCTGGTTATGAACTTGGCTGATAACCAAAAGGTCATTGGTTCAAACCCGCCAGGGACTCTGCAGGAGAAAAGACCTGGTGATCTTCTGTAAAAATTTACAGTCTAGCAGCCTTTTGGGATAGTTTTATTCTGTCCTATAGGGTCACTATGAGTGGAAGTGGACTCGGTGGCAGCCAACAACAACATAGTATATGGTGCTCATGTTCTTTCTAGGAAACATAGTTTATCATCTGCTTTTTCACTTCTTTTGGCTTTTCTATATTTCTATGTACCTTTTCGTCTTGAAACCATTGAAATTGCAGACTGGTTTTGTAGGCAGTAACAGACCTAACTCAGCTGACCCTATCCCTGTATTTCCTTTGCTATCTTAATATCTTAATACATTCCTCATAGAAAGCAAGCTGTTACTATTAAGTCTAGTATTAAGAAAATATGCATTGGCTGATGAATTAGCGATTTCAGTAGATATTTTATTTTTACTTCTTGCAAATTGTCATGTTAATCTCTTGACCAATGTCATGACAATTGTACAGTGATACGCTCTGAAGCCTATAATATTTGGAGTAAATGACTCTCTTTTATAGCAGTTTATTTAGAGAAAGTCTGTATTTCATAACTTTCTTGTTGATTTAGTAAAAAATGGTGGCATCTCTGTAATCTCATGTTCTATCTATCAGTATTGAGCACATTCTTCAAAATAAGGTTTCCTTAGTGACTTCAGTTTGTTGTGTGGAAAGCTGTTCATAACCAGAGCAATGGGAGGAAGCTATCACCAATCATCAGGAAGGCTACTGATACTTTGTAAAAAGGAGTTCAGCCCTGAGAGGGAAGCCAAAAGAAAGATATGAAGCTCTTTGCTGGTTTCTTCTCGTCTTTGTTCTTTTCCTTTCTTTAAAAACAAATCAAGGAAACAGACAAAAAAGAAAAGAAAAAAGAGATTGCTTGTCTGTAATGCCACAAAGAGAAAAAGGTGCAGTCAGCAAAGTTCGAGTAACTTTTCTCCGAACACTTTAGTTACTTGCAGGAAGAGATGAATAGTTTTAGCCATTTCTGGAAACCATAAATTTTGTATATTTCTTACATCATACATCTGGTATAATGCCACCGTATCCTGATTGTAGCCCTCTTTAGCTGCTGAACAAAATACAGTGACAAACATCTTATTTGTAGTCACTCAAAGACTTCCTCCTGTGGTTCAGACACTCCTTTAGCCGCAGCAGTATTTTAATCATCAAAGTCCTAAATCCTTCAGAAGGGATTGTGACATTTTGTTATCCAGACAGAGCACTTTGTTATTATTAGCCACATTCAAATTATAGATGAAAGTTTTAATAATAGGTTAGTGAACATTATGGAAGTAAACATAAAATTTTTTAAGTTTTTTCTTTTTTTAAATACTGGTATGTCCTTTCAGATAAATGTTTTAAACACTTATTAAATGTGGTGTATATACAGAAATTTGAAGGAATACTATTTAGTAAAATAAGTAGATGTGAAATTTACAGGTTATGAATAGCCAAGAGTAATTAAATCTGCTGAAAGTGTTTTCCACTATAACACTATATTTTGGAGTCAAAGTCAAAATTTAATGTGTGTATATATATGTATATACACTTTTTTTTGGTGATAGTTTTATAAAGATGGGGGAAATATTATATATGTTCTCAGAATTTCTACTTATGTTTTATTAACTGTGTTATTTTTTCCAGATTCCAGAATTTGGAGAGTTGTTTGGAAAAATTATTTTTAGAGAAAATTATATAATACATTAGGAGAAATTTTCTGTATTCTCCAAATTAATTAGTCTTTTCATTCTTATGTGTTATCATTCTTCTGTCTACCAGTTGTAAGAGCAAAATTTTTAGATAATAAGTATATTAATGTAGGTCAAAATGTAAAGCACCCTGTTTCAATTGATTTTTGAAAATTTATGTTACTGATTTTATTTAAACATTTCAAGAATGGAAAGAATAATTGTATTTAATACTGCCTTTAAATACATTTTTTTTTCTTTCTTTCACCAATGTATCTGAATAACATTACTATATAATATTATTCCTTTTCAGGTAAAATCTAATTAATAAAATCATCTTTTAAAATTGACTGTAGTGAAGCAGGATCTGTCTTTATTATCAATACTATGAAGCTTTTAATTAACAGAAAACTACCATGGATTGCTTCTTTAGAATACCACTAAATGTTAGAGACATCGTCTACTGTACAGGAGTTTCCCTACTGGATGAGGATGTCTGGGAATTCATATGGATGAAATTCCACTCCACCACAGCAGTTTCTGAGAAGAAAATATTATTGGAAGCTTTAACTTGCAGTGATGACAGGAATTTATTAAACAGGTGGGTCAAGTAATTTTCTAATTTGTAAATGTGTAATGAAGGTATTCCTCTGTTAATCAGATTGCTCTGGAGTTGTTTTTAATTGCTTGAATGTATGCTAGTTACTCTAAAATATATCTTCCCAAGGCATGGGAATACTGTTATGTCTTATTTACCATATCTTTCTCCCGCAGAGAGGCTGGTGTGTTCCAACTGCCGACCTTTTGGTTAACAGCTGAGTGTGTTAACCACTGTACCACCAGGGCTCCTTCCTAGAATATATGTTAGTTACTCTAAAATGTTTCTTCTCAAAGCATAGACAAAATTTTAACAGGATTAGAGCTAGCTGACTTGAGAGATATACCTTTGTTAATGACTATTATGTTTATATATATAGGCATATATAGGAAAATACTTCATTATAAAAGGAAGTGTTCACTATTTTAAAAAAATTTTGAGTATGGCATCATCAAACCAGAATTGTGAGTTCTCCACCCTCTAGACTTTTTCAGAATTTACTTAATATATTTATTTTGAAATGCTATGAGTTTGACCCTTTCCCTTTTATAAGGAAAAATTTGTCCTGTTGGTTAGTAAAGTTGACAGTGAACTCTTCTTTTGAAGACTATGACAGACTAAATTATGTATTTATTAGGAAGATTATAAAAATGTTTAAGTCATTGCACTAACAATTTGTCCACAATTCTATTCTTAAGGCTCCTGAATCTGTCCTTGAATTCTGAGGTAGTGCTGGATCAAGATGCAATTGATGTCATAATCCATGTCGCCCGAAATCCACATGGCCGAGACCTTGCCTGGAAATTTTTCAGAGATAAATGGAAGATATTAAATACCAGGTAGAAATAAGAACTCAATTTTCATACTTGAGTGAGTAAACTCAGGGTGATATATGAGTGATAAAGTTCCAAAGTTTTTTGTTATACCTAAGATCCAAGAAATAAGATACATTTTAAAATAGTCAGCCAAGATGGCAACCAAGTGATGTTGCCACTTAAGTAAAACTCAGAATAATTTTATAAATTCTATAACATTATCCATTTATTAAAGACAGATAACCTTAATTAATTTTATATGTAAAGATGGGGAGTGCAAAAGGTTTAATGGAGCAACTTCCCAGAAAATCTATCAAATTGTCTGAGGTTGGAAGAAATCACACCATGAAACTGCTGTATCTTTAACAGGTTATAGGAAAACTGATTTAGAAACTAAATATGTCATTATAATCAGAAAACTTTAATTACATTTGTAAAATTCTTTTAAATATCCTTAAAATATAACTATAAAATACTTGAAATAAAACCATGATGCAGAGAAGGAACGTTAATCAATTTGAAGCATTGTAAGATTCTAGTTGTAGTAGAATTCATTCCCAGGATATCTTGTTTCATGGTAAGATTTCTTCAGCCTCAATTCAAAAAGTATTTCATTATGTATTTAAATATATTATAATAAATGTTAATTTATTACTCTGATAATCTCTGTGGTATTTTGAAATTAAATTTATTATAGAGCATGTAAATGCTGCATATTCTTCTCAAACTTAAATGTCCCCAGACAGTAAGCAGGCCTACTGATCTTCCTCTCAAAAACTGGTATATAGACTTTATTACTTTAACCACACCTTTTTCAGTTGCTGCTATAAGGAATTCTATTTGAATTTGAATATTAAAACACACTTTTATGTACAGATGTTTCATTGTCAGAGAGCACTGATATCCCTAGAAGGCACGCTGGCTCTTTTTTATTTTCGGTTCAGAATATGGAATGACTGAAAGCTTAGAGTTTGCTTTGCTTTCATGCAAATAATACATTGAATTGTAAGACACTTAAGATGAAATAAATGTATGTAATCATTTTACATTAAACTGTAGGAATACCCAATATACAAGAGTTTCTTTAGAGTGGCTTTAAAGTGCAGTGTAATGTGTGCATAGTTTAATTTCTACAAAAATCTTTGGTTCCTGGTATGCCTATTTTGTCTCACTGAAAGTTAGTGATCTCTATCCAAAAATAAAAAGACTGATGTTTCAATGTATCTACAAATACCGTAGAGTTTTTCTTGACAAACAAGATTGCCGTCTTCATCTGCTTCTACTCCTCTGTCAATCCTTGGATGCTGGACTTCTTGGAAGCCCTGTCTTTTCCCCTCTGCATGCTCTCCCTAGTTTTAGTTGCCAACTACTATTATGGTTTCAGTCATTCCCAAATCTATATCTCTAACTCATACATTTCCCCTAAGCTTCACCTTATGATATCCAATTGCCCATTGTGGGCCTCTCTGGGGGTATGCCTAGAAAACTTTTGTCTTTTATCTTCCTTTTTTTAGTGAATCATATGGCCAACCACCAATTACTCAATCCAGATACCTGGATGTCTCCATAGGGATTCCCTTGCCCTTGCCCTGTATAAACAATTACACTTCAGGTCTTGTCAGTTTAACATCTCCTAATTGTTTCTTGGGTTCTTCCTTTCTTTTCCTGCTACCACTGCCCTAATGCAGGTTCTTATCTCTTTCCAGTATTCATCCAATAGCACTCGGTCTCACTGCCTCTATAATCAACCCTACACACACACCACCCTCTTCCCTCTGTCCCAAGCAGTTTTTTAAAAAGCAAATGTGACATTTTCCTGCTCAAAAACGTTCGATGATTCTGTGCCATACCTAAAATCTAAGCTCCTTAATAAGTCATCTGACTACCCGCTTGGTCTCTTTTTCTGCTCTCCTCAGCCTCATAGTTTATACTCTCTTAATCCTGAACTGGAGCCCTGGTGGTGCAGTGGTTAAGAGTCAGCTAGCCAAAACGTCAGATGTTTGAATCCACCAGCCACTCCTTGGAAACCCTATGGGGCAGTTTTACTCGGTTCTATGGGGTCACTATGAGTCAGAATTGACACGACACCAATGGGTTTGGGGTTTTTTTTGGTTAATCTTAAACTACTAGTAGGTGTCTGTACACACTTTGCCATGTCACACTCGTTGCTTTCATTTATGTTGGTCTTATGACTAAAATTACTGTCTTCCCTGCTACGCAGAGTGACTCCATACTCAATCTAGATTCTGTCATCTCCTGGAAGCCTTCCCCAGCTAAAGGAACCTTGTCTGAACACTGTGTATAAATTTATCATCATCGTACTTTTATTTTCAATTTCCAGTTGCCGTCGTGTCAAGTTGATTCCAACTCATGGTGACCCCATGTGTATCAGAGTAGAACTGTGCTCTGTAGGGTTTTCAGTAATTTTTTTGGAACTGGATCACCAGGACTTTCTTTAGAGGCACCTCTGGGTTGACTTGAACTGCCAACCTTTCAGGGCATAGTGACATTAAATGGAGATTATCTGTTTATGTCTAGTTCCTTAACTAGATAGTGTAGTACTTTGAAAGAAGGGATTGTGCTTTATTCATCATCACATGAGAGTATAAGCAAAGTGTAAACAAAAACAATTACCACTCTTTTAGAAAAAGAATTATTTTTATTTCTGGACAGTAACCACTTCTGTAAGCACAGACTGATTATTAATGATTATTTCTGTTATTTGTGAATGCCTATTTGTTTGTTTTTACTTAGCTAACTCTTTTCCATGGAATAGTTCAATGTTAGAATTACAGCAGATCATGATGGCCTTCCAGATCAGCCTGTTTGTTTAACAGGTGAGAAAACTGAGGCACCAGAAGCTAAATTACTTAAGGTCACATAGCTAAAGGCAGCATTAGAAAAACTCTTGTAACGGTGACTGGACCATTGCTTCCAAAAACCAATAGTCTTATTTTTGGTTTACTTACCTTAATTCTAAGAGTATTATTGTCTGTGATGGATATCCACAGCACAGTGGAGACTAATCAGTAAAATGAGAATTTTTTCCAGCTTATTGACACAAATTGTTTGCCTTGAATCATGAGTCAGATAATTATTCTTGCCACACAAGGGTTATACAATCCAAATGAACAACTAGATATTTTATTTTACTACACATATGAAAAAATGCTAACATTTTGGCAGCATTGTTAAGAAATTTGGTTTGGTTTTTAAGTATGAGAAAACGCAAATGCCAATGTCAATTACACTGACCAAACCAAAGTCACCCAATTATGACTGTGCAGCATACTGATATAATATCCCAGTGGGTCTTGCAGACCTCTTTCTTTTCCTGAAATCCTTTTTCCTTACAGTGAATGAACCTGGTGGTATTAAAGCTGGAAGTTTTAAAATAGATTTTTCTCAAGTCTTGCATTAAAAGTGTAATACATCAAAAACCCACTGCCGTCAAGTCGATCCCAAGTCATAGCAACCCTATAGGATAGAGTCAAACTGCCCCATAGAGTTTCCAAGGCTGTAAATCTTTATGGAAGCTGACTGCCACATCTTTCTCCTGTGGAGTGGCTGGTGGGTTTGAACCACTGGCCTTTCATTTAGCAGCAGAGCGTGTAACCACTGAGCAACCAGGGCTCCTTAAAAGTGTAATAAAATAAAAAACCATTGCTGCCGAGTCGATTCCAACTCATAGCGACCCTATAGCACAGAGTAAAACTGCCCCATAGGGTTTCCAAGGAGTGGCTGGTGGATTCGAACATCTGACCCTTTAATTAGCAGCTGAGCTCTTAACCAGTGTGCCACCAGGGCTCCATAAAAAGTATAACAGGAACTCCTAATTCCATTTTTAGAAGGTTTTGTTTTGTTTTTAATTTACTACAGCTCGTTATTGTTAGCTGCTCATCAAGTCAATTCCGACTCATGGTGACCCCATGTGTGCAAAGCAGAACTGCTCAATAGGGTCTTCAAGGCTGTGACCTTTCAGAAGCAGATTGCCAGGCCTTCACTTCTGAGGCACATCTGGGTGGGTTTGAACCAACAACTCTTTGGTCTAGTTTGTGGAGTATCTAATATTTCCTGTATTCTTCTCTGGCTTATTTCTCTGAAAATTTAAGCCAATCAGTTTTTTGACCACCCACGCAAACCTGTCTGAAATACTTTGGACCAAACCCCATGGGATCTGATGGTATCGTCTCTGCAGTTCCCTAGAGAAATGTCCTTGAGTACTCAGAGTTCTTGATGGTAGTCAAGACAACACTGGTCAAATGGAACCCTTGAGAAGAACTCTAAAACACTGTTATAGTAGTATTTCTTAAATTATTGCCTGTGTTGACATTAAAACCTTTTATTATTATTATTATTTTTATCTTTTGAGGTACGGAGAAGCATTGTTTATGAATTCCAAACTTATCAGTGGAGTTACAGAATTTCTTAATACTGAAGGAGAACTCAAGGAGGTAAATATTTTAAGATGAGTTTTAATGACTTTCTTTTATAAACATATGAAATTATACATTTACTTTAACCATTTTTTTCCAAAAGATTTACACCCTTTCCTTTGCTACAAACTCACAAACACATATACTTATCCATGTTAAAAACTTTACACAGATCATTAACTGCTTGCAAAAGTTTCTTGAGTCTAATGATTTTCAAACCAGGGAACTCCAAAGCCTATCCAGACATCTTTGTTCCAATCATCTACCCTTCAACTGATTCTGTGAACCCTATTTAGGACACACTAAGGAAGAAAACAATACTGTCGATAATGCTGTATTTGGATACAAAGGATCAGAGTTGGTGTTGAAGTACAAATTTTGAATTAGTCCCACTGATTTATAGTAATGCCTATGCAGATAACTGGTCGTAATAATAATGCTTCATGCTATTTAGAGTGCTAAATTGAATGAATTCCAGTTGTATTGAGAGGAGCGCATTCAGTAATACTGAGATTAACAGTTTGCTTAAAATTCTACTTGGTACAATCACAAATGAATTTCACTAGTTAAAATACACTTAATTTTGTTAAGGACTAATGTCTAGTTTGTCCCCAGGTGGCGCAGTGGCTAAGAGCTCAGGCTGCCAACCAAAAAGTCGGTAGTTCCAATCCACCAGCCACTCCTTAGAGACCCTATGGGGCAGTTCTACTCTGTCCTATAGGGTTGCTATGAGTTGAAATCAACTCGACAGCAGTGGGTTTGGTTTTTGTTTGTTTGTTTTGTTTTTGGTTTGGTCTAGTTTGTGGAGTATCTAATATTTCCTGTATTCTTCTCTGGCTTATTTCTCTGAAAATTTAAGCCAATCAGTTTTTTGACCAGTAACTCACTTCTCTAACAAGAGGGGTGTCATGATGGGGAGGGGTAAGTAAGTAGGGGGAAAGAGCAAAATATAAATCATTTGATTTGATTAAAATGAGAAGGACTTCAAACATCTGTTGCTCTCTCCCCTGTGGCTCTCTTTCATTCTAAAGTATAACTCAGAGTTGGCCTTGTGAATCATGGCTTCCCCAGTTTTCACTAATGGAAGTACCTGATACTATGACCCAGAGCTAATCACATTAGGTGGCATCACCTTGAAGTATTAACCCTGGCACCATTCTTAATATGTTTTAATATTGCCCAGTTTCCTATGATTATCCCCCATCCACTAACTTGGATTCTTTCATGCCATGAGCTAAACCAGCCTAAATCTCTGATTGTGATGGTTTGAAATTCAATTTTTATTCCTGCTGTGTGTGCTCCCAACACCGAGTGATTAGATTTTGAAAGTCCCAGCACATATTTTACTCTTTTTTTTTTTGTAAAGGAAGATAAATGGGAAGGACTTCTTTTATACCCTTAAGACACGGAAAGAGCAATTAAATTAATGATGGCTTCCCAGTTTTCTCTGTATTTAAATGAGGTATTCATGATATTATAGTCAACAATCTGGGAATGAAAGATTCGTTTAGTCACAACCTGCACAGTCATTGAAGTGAACACAAGAAGTGAAATATCTTTCCTTCCACCCCTCGCCTCTTCTCCTCTTATCACTCCTCCCCCTTTCCTTTCCTTCCCTTTCTCCTCACTTCTCCCTCCTCCTCCCTTTATTCTCCCTTCATCCTTCCCTCTTCTCTCTTCTCCCCTCTCTTCCCCTCTCCTCTCTCCTCTCTCCTAACTCTCTCCTTTCTTCCCTCTCTCCTCTCTCCTCTAACTCTGTATATCTTTCTTATTTTTCCTTGATTGGGTAATGCCCAAGCCATGAAAATACATGTTTTAAATGGACATTTAATGGACTTTATCATATACTGATCATTTTGTTTTATGTATTTCAATTATATATTATATATTTAATTTTGACACTTAATTGCCATTTTAGATGCCCCTTCATGAAAAGTGCAATTTCAAATCTGAAACTAAATTGTGGCTTTCATTCCATAATCTACAAAATAGCTAATTTTACAATAAAGGCTTTCAGTGGAGAGAGCAATGAATCCCCTCACTAGGAGCTACTTGCTCTGACTTTTTAACAACTGGTGCTTGAGGCTTTTTCATATTTTCATCATCTAATCATAGTTTATCAGATTGGGGGCCACTGTTGTTTGGGTGGAGCCCTGTTGGCACAAGAACTTGGCTGCTAACCGAAAGGTTGGCAGTTTGAATCCACCAGCTGCTCCTTGGAAACCCTGTGGGGCAGTTATACTCTGTCCTGTAGGGTCACTGTGAGTCAGAATCAACTCCCCAGGAACCAGTTTTATTGTTTTGGTTTGGGGCTTCATTTGTATTGCCAATATCCCCCCTTCCTTAAGTAGAAAGGGGCCAAGGAAAATCCATTCTCCATTCTTTAATAATCCATGAGCCTCAAAAGCAGAAACGCAATGTGTCCAGTGCCATATGCTATATTCTTATTTCCAAGGGTTTGTATATCAAAAGGGAATCAGTATCTTTATGAATTCATCAGCTTCAGCTTCAGGGGCATTCGATAGAGAAGCTTATATTGTTCCATGATACCTTCCCCCGAACTGCATTTAGTACCTGAAGCTAATGATTTTCTATTAATTACATGGCTCTAGCAATTTGAGCAATGTTAATCCATGCCGCAGTCCATCATTTCCTTCATTTTAAGTTAATAGAAGTACAACCTCATGGAACGGCAAAGGTTTTTACCATTTCACCGTCCTACTGTTCATTAAGCAATCCTTTTCAGCATATCAGCCATTGCTTTTCTCGCCTCTTGAGCCTATTAAACAATACTTTCATAGAAGAGCATAGCTCTTGTGCATCACAGATGTAACATTTACAATTTTAATATTGAAAATATAAACCTGATCACTGGACGTGGCTAATTCTATTTATATTATGTTCTGCAATTTACTGGAAAAATTATAAATTGTATTATGTGATGCTACGGTCTAGGGTGTCCTAAAATTAGAGTTGTTTAAAATGCTGAAGTACTTTTCATAGAGGAATTTTTAAAATGCCTAGAAATTTTATGCTAAGAAGAATAGGGGGCACAAACAATTCTGACCTCTTACAAATTGTCGTTTTATAGAAGCAACTGAACTTGAAACTTTTTTGAGTAATAGCATAAAATGACATATATACTTAGCAAACACAATTTTAAAACTAATAGTAGCAAAAAAAACCTACCAAAGTGCTGAAGAAATAAGCTAACTGGAATGCCCAATGCCTTTCATTGATTCCATGTCCTCTAAAATGAGGCCGAGGTCTGTGAGGCACTGAGATCATTCTGAAGGACCAGTTAGAAGGCTGCTCTAACTGCGTGTTTGCCATAAGAGATGCAGAGAAATACAGGGAATAAGATCAATTATGCCAGATACGGAAAGTGGGCCAGATGTGTTCTGATGAACAAGCTACTTTTAAGGTGTGTGTGAGTCACCAGGCTGTCTGAGCTCACAAGGGAAGTACTTAGTGCTCTTAAATAGTGATTTAAGAAATGAATTCCCAGAGGCCTATTTAGAGTTCTCTTCCAGGATAATCTGACTTCCTATTCTTGTGTCAATAGCACGTTCATGTTCAAACCCATAGTTTGCCTTTGAGGAAGACTTAGAGTTTTACCTCCTGTGTTCAGATCTGCCTGATGTCTCATAAAGAGGCCAAGAGGAGGCTCCACAAAGTCAAAGTTACCAAGGGGTAATTCATCACCATCTGGCTTATTCAGTGATAGCCCAAGCAAAAATGTAATAATGTAGAACATATTTTAAGAGTAGATATATATATATTTTTTTACTAATTGACATGCATTATGTAAATAAGGCCACTGTTATGTCATGTTTTTGTAATAAATGAAATTACTAATTCAGAACATACATCGAAATGTATCATTTGTTTAAGGATATAGACTGAATATTGTCTGAAAATAAATATATAAGTAAAAATGAAAATTCATTGTTGTGCTAATCAGCTAAACATATGGTTTAAGTGTTTCCATTAGACTTCCCTGGGGAAATTTTAGGTTTGTACGTGTTGTAGCTACACACATGGGACACAATGCCTGTAATATTGGAGATGGTTGGTAAATCCCAATCCCTTCTCTCATTCTCTTTTTAATGTGTGTAAATTTGGTCAGATATCAAACCCATTTTTAAGACAGCAGAGATCATACTTTGTTGTAGATTTCATATTTTACAGGTTTGTTGTAAATATGTAGCTTCTGCACTGTTCTAACGCATATAGCTCTGAGATATGATTATCCATTACTAATCCTGCAGGGCACAGGGCTTTGTAGAAAAGTAGAAAATAAATTTTGCAGATGAGAAAACTCATCAGTACCATATAAGCAAAGTTAGTGTCATAAACAAACTAAGCTATACATGAACTAATTTCTAAATTAATTCAGAAAGGTATAATTAACTGCATTTGAAATCCCCTCCCCATTGCTCCCTGCCCCTGAGCGAATCTTCATGCACTACATTTCCCTCCTTTATACCCTAGCATAACCTCCATGTGGCGCCCACCATGTGATGAATCACACCCCACATTAGTTATGCCTCATAATGTTTCTGTGTTACAAGCTGATTTTTCACATTTGTCTATTAGCGTCACAATTGTTGGTTGGTTGCCAGTTTCTTAAATGGAACAGAAAGAAAAACTGCTAGCATTTAATCTTGAAGTTAAATCCCTGAGTATTCCCAGAGTATATGAACTCTCCAAAGAAAATCTTATATCAATAAAAATTTTGACAAAACACTTAACAGTTATAACTTTGTTTATATTAAATGCTCCCATTTTTACCTAAATGAGACCACTTTCCTCTTCCTTTCTTTCTAAATCTAGTTACTTAAGTGATTGTGATGTCATTAATCCTTCAGTCTCATAGCATCATTTTTGCCCACTACCCAGTAACCTTATTTCTTCCTTGCCATCAAGGACAATGTCAAGCCCTCACACTGCTTATTTGGAGAAGAGGAAGAATAATTTTCTCTCAATAAACAAAAAGTGAACTTTAATCCTTATATTCAATGTTTAAGACTATTTCTTACATTGGGTATTCTTCCAGATTAGAATTGGTCTTTGCCACAATACCATCAGCCAATTATGAGAAGATAAATTAAGTATGTCTGCTTTAATATTCATTCATAAATCAGGAAGCTGAATTTGGAGCTATTTAAACTGTGATTTCCACTTTTTCTTCTCCTTTCAGGTCCAAAAGCAATTACATCCCACCTAATTGACACAATCTGTTATCATACTGCATTTCATTACCAAGCTAGCTCCCCAATATCACATATACCTTCTGTAGTGAATGTGACAATTTGTCTCAAACAGATTCTTGTTCGCGTATATTGGACATGAGTTCATTTTAAGACACACAGATTTATCATTTAAAAAATTCCATTTCCAGCTAAAGAACTTCATGAAGAGCTATGATGGGGTGGCCACTGCTTCTTTCTCACGAGCTGTGGAAACTGTCGAAGCCAATGTGCACTGGAAAATGCTTTATCAAGACGAGCTTTTCCAATGGCTAGGAAAAGCTTTGAGACACTAAGATGTGTCTCCTGTAAAGAACTCAGCTGGCAATTTTTGAGAAGACCTGCATGATGTGAAATGAGGAAAATACGCTACATGAAAAATGGCCAGAATTTCGAAGTGTTAACGTGTGGGAGGAATTTGTTGTTGTTGTTGTTTTGTTTTGTTTGTTTTTGTTTTGGGGGATATTTTTGTTTCATTCATTCTGTTTTGTTTTTCTACTGGGCATTCTTCTCTAAAGAAGTTTTTGCAAGTGAACCTAGCCATGGTTGCTTTAGCTGTACATTCCTCACCGTACAGGACCAAATATGATAGTGGTGCATGTTGATGTTACAGTCATTTTGGGAAAACATATTCAGAATATTTTGTGCATGGTTGTATGGTCCTGCCTGCGTTCCAGCATGCTTATTTAAAATGTCAGCGTTGTATGTGAATATATGTTACACCTAGAATGGGCATTATGCGAAAGCACAAAGATTATCTATGACAATCAGTGTTGCAGTGAAAGAAACACTTGTTAAAAAGGTAATTGTATCCTCAGTTCTGGGAAATGTGAGAAGTACAATAGCCCTTTAATGTATTAATGTCACTGATTTTAGCACTTGGATTGTCCGTCAATGATTATTGTGCTGCTAACTCATTTTCTTTTGAGTTAAAGCTGTGTATTCTTTTAAAAAGGCATATAGTGTATGCGTATGTATATGTACATAGGAAACCCCCAAATGTGTATAGTATGTTGTACACTGCACATGTGCAAAGAATCACTTCAGATCAAAGAAAATTTATCTCTTTTTAGAAATTTATGCAAACTTTGAAAGGCTTAAAATAATTTATCTTAACACTATCCTTCCTGAAAATTTCCTGATTAATGTCCCAACTGGTGTGAGTTTTTGTCTACTTCCTGAACAATGGTCTATTCTACTGTGTGAAGATGAATTCTAACAAAATTTATGTATAAACTAAACACCTTTCTAATTCTCTTAAGTAAGTGGCAGGCTTGCATCCTAAATATGAAATCTGTCATGATTTTGGTCAAACTTTGTATCACATAAAACAGTTCTGTAAACATATAATTATCAGTGTTGAGAAAGTGTTTGTTTTCCACCTAGCTTGTTTTCTCATCTCACGTTGCATTGTCCAGAGAGTTAAAAACTTTCCTCTTTGCTGGTCTTTGTGTCTGTTACTCTAATCCTCCATTAAGCAACCATACCTCAAGTGGGTCTATTAGTATTTAAAGTCCTTTTAATTCCAGTTTTGTGCCATCCGTTAAAATGGAAAGTGTCTTTTTTTTGTATTATTGTGCAAAGCTTTTCTTTTTGGCCTTGACAACTATGATCTACCTGGGAATTTTGAATAGCCCTTTTCATGACTGTGTGTTAAATAGCACAAGTGTTTTTGAAATGGTATTCTCATCTAGTAGGCCAGCTCTCCAAAGGTTCCTTAAATGTTCCAAAATTAGTATATTTTTATTTTGCCATTACACAATACCAATACAACTACTGTACGTAAGTCATAAGTACATAACTTCCTATTTCCTTGTATTTTCCACTCTTAAACATATCCTTGCAAATCACTGAAACAAACACACTCTAACTCTAAGATATCACTGAATACTTAAAAAATATTTAGACATTTTAGAAACTGGAGCCACATATGTATTAAATTTGTAGGAAAGAGAAGCAATTCTTTAATTCACATAACAAGTATTACCTAAAATTGAATCATACACATTAGCAATTAATACCTATTTTACTCAGACCTGAATTTTTCAGCACTTCATTTAATTTAGACACATGGATTTTAAATGCTCCATGTGGTGTTAACAAGGCATGATAATGCTTACTATAAAATCTAAAATTTACTTCACTATCAAAAGTGATGAATTTCAATTACCACACAACATATTTATAAAATCCTTAAGGTATAACTTCTGAAACAAAATAATAATCAATATCATACTGCCATGCAGGTTCCAAATATGTACTGTATCACCATTGGATTCATGCAATGGAGAAGATGAAAAATTAGAGGTGGATGTCTTATTTTACATCATGAATTACTAAAAAAACTTTAGTGGTTATGGTATTCTTTTGATTGAAATCACCATTTCCATCTTTGAGTTAGAAGGGCCTTTATACTTCTTTTTTCCTCTCCACTGTTAATAATCTTAACTCCTCTCTGATTATTTTAGTGGCTTTCAACAACTGGTTTAGCTACAATGTAAAATCCTAAGTGTATAATTATGTGCAATGTTCAATACCTCATATAATACTTACTCTACAGTAAAGTGGTATCAATGGCATTGATATGGCATTTTTGTTTGACGTATTTTTCGATAATTTATCCTTTCCAATGTTGAAAATTGGAAATGTATAATTGTCTAAGTAATACTTTCAAAATAATAAAATGACCAGTGATATCTCTTGGAATACTTTGTAAAATGTGGTTATAAAATTCTATTTTCTACATAGAGTTTTTATCTTTTTTTTTTCTTCTTTGCTTATTTTACAAATCATATGCATGAAATCATAAATTGTTTGAAATTGTTCAAACATCTAGGCTTAAAAAAATATTGCAAAAAATGTATAACAGCAAAACTTGGTTTCAATTAAAAAGAACTAAATTAGTTACCACACTGGGTAGTAAACGTCTCTAGCTACCTTGTAAATAAAATGTTTTTTTTTTTTAATTTTTACAAAGTGACTCTTTTCCTAAAATTTTGCTTATAATCTTTGAAGTTTTTAAAATACACAAGTATCTATAATGCAGGGTCTGTTCTTGAATTTCAGTAACATGGATTTTAGCTGGAGCTTAAACTCACTTTAATTAATATTATATCTAAGATTTTAGTGGTAAAATAATCTACAAATATAACAACTGTAATATTTTACAAGATTATTCAGGTGATGCTATGTATTTGTGAAATGCATTTCATCTTCAAAGGACTTTTACATCTGCTGTTTTATTTGACTCCTTACAATAACATAACAAATTTTATTAATCTTGATATTCTGATGAGGATACTGAAGCTCAGAGTAACAATATGATCTATTTAATATTCCCAAAACGAAAAACCAAACTTGTCGTCGAGAAGATTTCGACTCATAGCAACCCTATAGTACAGAGTAGAACTGCCGGTAGGGTCGCCAAGGAGTGGCTGGTGGATTCGACCAGCCAACCTTTTGGTTAGCAGCCTGACCTCTTAACTACTGCACCACCAGGGTTTCCAATTTAATATTAGATAGTTGTTATTTCAGCTGTAGATATAATTATCTAAGAATCTCGGTACATCCCTTCTAAAATTAGAATATAAAAATATATTGAAAATACCTCTATCCATTGCATTAGCTGGATATTTTCCAACCATGCGAAACAGCATTGACATAATTGATTAAATATATCTACGGTAATTATATATTTTTTTGAAGTCTGTGTTTCTAATTTGCATGATGTCAAACTGGGTGAAAATTTAAATCAGCGTTTACTGTGGTCAGCATAAGTATAACTGTTTTCACCACCCAGGAACTACCTTAGTTCTTTTTTATCTTTTCTTTAACATTGTTTAATCAAGACTTTAAAATACCAATAATTCGCTTAACTCACAAAAATTTATTTGATCAACTCTATCTGTCTAACAGATGGTCAGACCGCAAATAGAATGGTATCCATCGAAATCAGTGAAAGTAATATTCTGTAAAAGTGTTGGCAAAACGTTTATTATCTACGCAGACTCAGTAGTGAAAATGCAATTTTATGTAAGTGTAATACCGGATTAGATACAGTAAAGGAATTGCTACTTGGTGTCGTTAGCTGCAGTCTAGTCAGTCTGACACTCCATGCTGCTCCATAGTGTTTTCTTGGTGATAATCTTTAAGGAAGCAGTTCTCCAGGCCTTTTCTTCTGCAGAGCCACTATGTGGGTTCGAACTGCCAACCTTTGGGTTAGTAATTGTTCACAAACCACTTGTGCCACACAGGCTCCTTGGAATTGCTATAGAAGTTTACAATAATATATTTAATTAAAATCTACTGGCTATTAATATTTTAAGGGAATTTTTTCTAAGATGTTGGAAAACATAAAATACCTAATTCTATAAGGTAATCACTTATACCTATTAAAGAAACAGTAAAAGCTCATAAAATGAGAAATTAAGATTTCCACATCTAGTTTTCCTTTGTCAGCGAATGTAGCTGAATTGTTACCATTTGACATTGCAAGTTATATAGTGGCCAAATTCAGTTTAAACAAAATATTTATTGCTCACCTTTTATTTTATAAGGCACCTTGTGAGGAGCAAGGAAGGCCGAAATGAATAAAGCCTGAAGGAATTCACATCACATCATATGAAAAAGACATAAAGAAATAATGAACCGTTCAGAAGGATGAGGACAAAGTGAAAAATAATGGCATGCTACAAGGGAGGAAGAATATCATTTTTAGGCACAGATAAAATTATGTAATCTGTACACTAGTTCTCAAAACTTTTATGGTACTTCAGTATAATTTTCATGGTTTGGTTTCATAGCATTTAATTGTGTTTTAAGCAAATATGTAACATTTTCGAAGTATAATAAAATCAAATAGTTTGAAATAATTGGAATATAAATTGGATTAGAATTTATCATTGAGACAAAAAGCTGTTTGAGCAACCTTAGTAATACCAGTAAAGTTTCAGGAAGAATTTTTAACCTACTGATGAAAAAACTGTTTTAAAATAGAATTTGTATATTCACAATGTGTTAATTTTTAGTTAATTGTGTTTTCTTTTAATTAGGTTCAATCATACTTACCCTAGGCAATGATTTATTTGTTCAAATTGTTATATGTGAACTTGAGTGCAAAAATATTCTCATAAAATATTCTAGAATTCTAAATTTTAATTATATAAGGGTGGCCTGTTCAATTGCTTCGAATTAACATGAACTTTTTTAGGAAATATTTTGTTTTTAATATAGTGTAGATTCAGGACAAGTCTAACGAAGGTGTACTCTAGTAGCTTTTATTTTCAACTTTATTTTATGAAATTTTGTTTGAAGATTTAGATAATGAAAATTTTAAAGTATTTTAAATATTCAAAATAAATGGTGAAAATATATACTATAATTTTAAATATATTACATATATGTGATGAAGATCAAAGAATACAGCCTTCAGTATAGATTACACTCAACATAAAGAAGACAAAAACCCTCATAACTGGACCAATAAGCAACATCATGATAAACAGAGAAAAAAGATTGAAGTTGTCGATTTCAGTTTACGTGGATCCACTATCAACACCCATGGAAGCAGCTGTCAAGAAGTCAAAAGACACATTCCAGAATGCTCTTAGAAGTAAGGATAGCGAGACTACGTCTCACATACTTTGGACATCATGCTTGGTAAAGTAAAGGACTGGCAAAAAAGAGGAAGACCCTCAAGAAGATGGATTAACACAGTGGCTGCAACAATGGGTTCAAGCATAACAATGATTGTGAGGATGGCACAGGACTGGGCAGTGTTTTGTTCTGTTGTACCTAGGGTCGCTATGAGTTGGAACCAACTTGACAGCACGTGACAACAACATATGTGTTATTACATGCACTTCATTTTTTAAATAAGATTCTTCACAAACTGGCCCTGTTTTACAAATTTGACTTCTTATTTTGACTCATCTTTCAAGTTATTGCACTATTAAATCCCAGTGTATAGTTAATTGAAACAGGATAGTTCATATCAAAAGGTGAAATTTCTATAGAATTCTTACCCTAAAGAGCTTGAATTTTCCTGTTAGGATCATGAAAGCAAGTAACAAACTTTTCAGTAACATTTGTCTAATACATTGAATGGCTTATCTTTTCAATTATTTTGAACATGGAACATTCAATATATAGAATGTTGTATATTAGTCATATTGCATAAGTATATAATTTTTATTACATTTTTCTTTCTTTACTTACATTTTAAAATTTTGCTTCTGGTATTTTTGACCAGTTCAATCATTTAAATTTGTATTGACATATATATTACATATCCATTTTTAGCAACGAACATAGTGCCTTGTATATAGTAGATATACAATAAATAATTTCAGAATAAACAAATGAACTCATGGTAAATAGTATTATTTGCTTAATTTTGAAAACATAGTCTCTAAGGCCTTTGATTTTGAATATTTAGTACTTTAAGAACAGTACTTTGAAGATGTTTATCTTTTAGAAGTGTCTAGTCTATGTCCTAATGCACTAAGGAAAAAACAAATCAATCCTCCATTTTGTTCCAAATTAAAATTTTTTACAGCATGTAATATTAAGTGAGTTTGAATGTAAGGAAAAAACAAATTTATTGAGTGTCTGTTAAATGCCATGCACATTATCAATGACATCTCATTTAATAACCCTGTGAAATATCGTTAGTTCAATTGTACTGATGAGACTGAGGCTAAGAATTGTTATTATTTCCAGTTTGCAGGTGGGAGCCAAAACCTTACAAACTCAAACATATGTGGCTCAAATTGCCATTAATTTGCCTCTGTAGAATTGCGTCAAAACAATGATTGTCCGCACAGACAGGTCTCTACAGCAGAATTGAATAGATGAATACTTTGTTCACTTTCTCATTGACATTGGCTCATTTGGAAGAAGTGTTCATTTTGGTTTACCACTCATTTCTTAACAAAGTTACTTCATACATCCTATAAAAGTTTTCATCAAACTGTCTTACATTATTAATGTGTTGTATAGTGAATTTTTAGCCCTTACAGGTAATTAACAGATACTCCAGCCAATGAGCCAGGTAAAAATAAGTGAAAAGAGAGGATGGATTGCAAAGTTCTTCACCAGTGGACCACAAAAATAAGGTTAAACCTCTGCCTCTGCGTTAGGAGGAGACCTATTAGTTTAACCAGAACTTTCCTTTTACTTCACAATGAGATTCAGAATTATTTCTTTCTTTCTGCTTGAAACTGTAGGTGGACCACAGCTGCTTAATTTGTCTGAAGTTACATTTTCAATGGGCCTGCTGTGTGTAGATACAGCCCAAGATAACTGGTTTGACCTGAGTCTGTACAGGTCAATTTAGTTCTAATCTCACACATTTTTATTGTTCATATCAGGTAAGTAAATGAAAGAGGGAAACATTTTGTAGCAAATATTACAGTGGAGTTAAGAACACCTGTCTTGAATGTGCAGTGTGTTTATTTTCTAAATTAATCATTCTGTGGCCAACCTCTTGACTCCTACTAGGTTCACAGGATTGTGCTTGCTCTTGTAAACAAATCTGTTCCCACCTTCACATAGTGTATGACCTGCTGGGTGAGAACATTGATTATTTTTTGTCATTCAATTTCATTTAAAGTAGATTTATTAATCTGTCATTTTTCAAATATGAAACATTTTTCAAATGAATTTCTCCTCAAATGTTGTGTTCTGCCTTTTTAAATACTGTGTAATAGCAATCTCACATTATCTTTTTAAGTGCTTCTTGTACATTGCCATAAATGAATACTTTTGCCATTTTTCCTTGCTATATTTTAGTCCATTTACATTTGGTAATCTTTGAAAACAGATTAGGACTACAAAACTAAATCAAGTTAAAGCTGATGCATTGTTATTTGAAGAAAGAAGCAAAATTTTACCTTTGGGCTCTCATAAGTAGTTTTTTGGACACTAGTGAATTCATCAGATTTTCTTTTTAAAAGTTTAGATGGGCTATTACTAATGAACTTGAATTTCCTCAATAACAAAGTTTATTTTCCTAAAGCCATTCCCCAAATGGAGTAGACTTATTTACATATGCCAAATGGAAGCACTTGTTTTCCTTTCTAATATTTTAGAATTTAGGAATAAAAAAGGAACTGTTCTTTTAGTAATACAAATTACTAAAGCATTTATCAGATAAAAACATTGTATTCAGTTACCAGATACATGTTTTCTATGGTATGTCTTTAAAATAATTCAGTAAAAATCGAATCAGTATGTATTCAACATGTGATTTTTATTCCATTCTAACCAAGCACTAACAAAATGGATTTTTCTAAATGAGAAAATTTGTCATCTGTATTTTAAGCAGAACAAATTTGAATTTTGCCTCTGATAATAAAGTTTCGTACAGTAATGTGTAATTCATCACTGTCTTAATTCTGTGACGTGTTCAGATAAGACCAAGATAAATAACACCTTCTCCTTTGTTATCATGCTTCTGTTTTCACTTGAGAACCCATTTTAAAAATTCTGAGGATACACCACAGAGGTTCCTGAGAAAAAAAAGGAAAAAAATCACTGTCTTTTCTGACATGGACTTTTTCAAAACTATACACATACTGGTGGTGTTAGAATAAAGAAGTATGTATTTGTGCTATATTGTAAAAAGGGAAAAAATACCAATTCATTCTCCTTTCTAATCATATCCTTTAGAAAAAATGAAATGATCTGCACTTTGGTAAAAGTGATTTCACCTGAAATGTATTTCACATTGCTTTTTAATAGGTTTTCTGCATTAAACAGACTGTCAGACTTTCTGGATTTCAAGAAGTTTTCAATAACAACGGGACTATAAAATATATATAATCGTGGCTCATAAGTAGTGCTCAAAATATATTTTTCAACGTCTCTGGGTTTTTCTCTAAGGATTGTTCAGAGAGCATTAGAACTTGACTCTGCCTAGCCACCCATTTGAGCCTTGCCCACTTTTACACAGTTGTAGGAATCCTTCTCTGGCATGAGCATGAGAGTAAGAAATGAAAGGCTTTCCAGGCCATAATAAAAATATTCTTATTAGAGGATATAACCAGTGTCTACATGGCATTACATGTATACATTTGTTTGTGAATATATATATATGAGCATATGTATATGTATGTGTAAATATAACTATCCAAATAATTGTTATGCAGAACAGTCACATAAATAAGAAAAGATCTATTGCAAAGTATGAATTGCATAAGGAGAGCATGGGTACAGTCTACCTGAAAAGCCTGTCAAATAATTGTTCCAGTTTACAGGCATGATAGCAGAGATTCTCTCTAAAGAGTCATGAGGAGCTTATTTAGAATCATTATTTCTGGCCCCTAACCCCAGAATGTTTCTCAGTACAAGCAGTCCCTACGTACAAGATTGGTTCCTCACTTTAAGTCGAATTTGTGGGTAAGTCGGAACAGGTGCATACAGTTGTTATTTAGCCTTACTTTAGTGCAATGATTTAAAAGCTACACGTGCAGTGAGTGAAGGTGATTGTGAAGAAGAATTTGTTGCAAGTAGGGGTTGGTTCAGTCTTTTCAAAGTGAGGGCAAATTTACATAACATTAAAGAGCAAGTAGGAGATGTCTATAAGTAGGACATTTGTTTAACTGGGGACTGTCTGTGGGTGTTGGGTAGGATGCAGCCATCTGCATTTTAACAAGGATTGCAGATGATTCCTTCTGGTGGAGGCAATCCCCTTAGCCAGACTTTAAGAAACACTAGCTAGGTGCAGTAGTTTTCTGCCCTGACTATACATTAGACTCACCTGGATTGTGTTTAAAACATACTGATCCTGGACTACACACTAAACCAATTGAAGAAGATTCTTTGGCCTGGAGCCCAGGCAATAGTTTTGTTTTTGTTTTTTTTTTTTAACTCCCAGGTGATTCTAATATGCAGCCAGCATTAAGAACCAACGTTAAAAGCCGACATTAAGAATAGGCTAGAGGTAACAAATGGAGCATTAAGTAGCTTAAGCAATAGTTACAGAAGTCACAGGAAGCACCCTTCTCTAAGAAGTCGTTACTATTGTTTGCAGGGATGGCGTATCCAACAGACAAGGTAAGCACATTGCTTACTTTGCTTACCAGGTGTCTTAGTCATCTAGTGCTGCTATAACAGAAATACCACAAGTGGGTGATTTTAACGAAGAGAAGTTTATTTCCACACAGTCTAAGTAGGCTAAAGTCCAAATTCAGGGCATCAGCTCCAGGGGAAGGCTTTTTCTCTCTGTCAGCCTTCTCTTCGGTGTTCCCCTGGACTAGGAGCTTGTCTGCGCAGGAACCCCGGTCCAAAGGACGTGCTCTGCTCCCGGCACTGTTTTCTTGATGGTATGAGGTCCCCCTGTCTCACTGCTCACTTTTATATCTCAAGACATTGCCTCAGGATACGATCCAATCTTGTAGACCGAGTCCTGCCTCACTAACACAACTGCCGCCCATCCTCCCTCATTAACATCATAGAGGCAAGATTTACAACATATAGGAAAACCACACAATACCATGAATCATGGCCTGGCGAAACTGATACACACATTTTTTTGGGGAACATAATTCAATCCATGACACCAGGTCATCTATAGTGAACAATTTCACATTTTTTCACCACATCAAAGAATCTGCTTCTAGGTACGGCTGGCATCTGTCTCTTTGGCAACCCCACAGGACCCTCCTAATGAATCAAATCCTCTTTTCAAATTTACAAGCCCTATGCCACAATACAGAAAGCCAAGACTGGTTCGGTGCCTTCCACATACATTCCTCACTTTCCTTGTGTTCTGACAGTGGTATTCTCCTGTCACCCACTTTGTCTTATACCCTTTCCTCTGCAGGCCTCATGAGTATAACCATATCCACATCTACTACTATCAGTAATAAGAATTTTTCAACTTTTTTTTCAAATAGAGGAGAGGCTTATTGGAAGGTCATTCCATTAAATAACTGCACCTTTGCTCTGCTAAACACAGAGCAATGTTTCTCAGATGCTCATTTTGCAAGTGCCTGGAATTGGAGATCAGGCCTGGCAATATGTTAAAATTATTACAGAAGATGATGAACACGCCATAAACTATTATATACTATTATCATCTGAAATATTATTTTTTCTAGTTCTTGACTATTTCTTTTACTTTACTCTCCCTTCTCACTCCCCAGTGACCTGCCAGCTGAGTACTGAGCCCCATTTTTCAGCAACAGACACTGTTTTCACTTGACATTGCTAAAAGAATAGTAAAAGTTTTGTGCTGTATCTATATTAGTGTGTATAATAGAAAGTGACATGTGTTCTGGGGATTGTCAAACAGGGCCCAAAGGGCATCTGGGTACATTGAAATTGCTTGGATGTGCTCTTGAGGCTTTGTGTTCATTCGTCAATCCTTTAGTCTTGGCCTCCCTTGGGTTGTTAAAATTTGCTTTAGTTTTGTAAAATCTCTAGCTAATTTAAGATTTCAGAATACAAACTAATTCAGTTTTTTAGTAAAAAGGGAACTAGGAACATTGTCACCTATGGAACATTTTAGCAAGCTAGTAGAGTGTGAATCATTTAATTGGAGAAGTCCTGAGCCATATCTGACAAAAAAAAAAAAAAAATCCGTTTCCTACTTTTGCTGTTTTTTTTTAATTCTCCATCTTTCACCCTGTATGTAAATGTATTTATAGGATTTAAAATTGAGCCCATTTTAATGTGGAAAGGAAATTTTGCTGTAGAGTAAGACCTTCCAGGTAAGTATCTTGTTATTAAGTTAGCAGAATTCTTAAGATGACTAACTTCACTGAGACATTTGTGACAAATTCAGGTCTACCCAAGAACTCCAACAACTGCCTGCTGGGTAAAGTAAAGGAGAGAACTGTTTAATGAGCAAAGATCTATATAGAAGTCCTAAAGCTAAAGCTTAATAGGAATGGCTTCAATTCAATATTACTAGGTAGACACACACCAAAATTTAGCACAGAAATAGGGATTAGAAAGTAGCTTACTGTATTTAAAACAGTGGTGGACTTCAGCAGATAGGGAACATGCAAAGATGTGGAAGTTGTCTAAATGACCCCAGACAGTTTAAGTATACACATGATTACTTTTTTACAGGCAACAGTTATTCTGGTGCTTGGATGACTCCAATATTTTCCAGTGGTATTCGAGTAAAAATAATTGAGTGAAATAAATGGAATGTTTTAGATGATAAACACAAGCTGAAAAATAAATATTAATTCCAAGTCTGGTCAAATTGCCTATGAAGAGCAAGAGCTGGATAGTTTTTAATGTGAGTTTAAGTGTGTGTGTGTGTGTATGTTTGTGTGTGTGTGTGTGTTGGATGGGGAAAGGGAGAGAATAAAGAAAGATTGAGAGTAGATGACAGAACTTTTCACCCAGCATATTTCCACATGCAAAAAGAAATGAATTTACAGTCCTATGTTACACATTAAAATAGTTTGTCTGATCTTTAGATTCAATTCATCCAATTTGCTACTTTGATAATTCTCATCTGGCTGCATATGAGAATAAGTTGATGATTTAGAGGAGAAATTGAGACTGAAGTGTAATATTATTACTTTTGGTACAATAGAAAGTGACGTGAGTTTCTAGAACTGTCAAATAAGATTCAGTGTTTATCTGGGTACCTGGAAACGGCGTTCTCTTGAGTGCAGAAGAAAATATCAAAACCTAACTTTGGATAAATGAAACTGAAAAAAAAATCAAGTTGTTCTTTCTGGTTAGTAACAAAAATCAGGAACTCTAACATTAGAGGTGACATATGAGCCTCTGCTTGTTCTGTCACAAATTCATTTTAAAATAAGGGTCGCCAGGTGTCAAGTTTCTAGTTATTCTCAATTACTTGGACAAGTTGAATGTAGGCAAATTCTTTGCCCAATATTTCTGGAAAAATATCTCATTTGCTTTGACTATGGACACTTTCCTTACTTACCATAATATTTATCATTACTCGAGAGGTTTGAGTTTGTAATACAGACCTTATACAGCTAGGCCAAATTATAAGAGTCAAGCAAAATATCACTTCCATGCCCTAAGTACTATACTTGCAGTAATGCCTAACTTGGCACAATTTTCTTATAAAGACCAACTTGATCCACATAACTTCTAGAGTCAATTAAAGGCCCAAAGTTTGACTACTGTTAAGTCAAATCTCTTTAATTAAATATTGGCTGGTTTGGGGACCCAAGCCAAGATATTAATATTTCATTCTTGTTAAATTTTGTCATATGAGAATTATGAGATCCCAATCCCTACTCTCTGCATATATGAGTAGTGTGCCATCTATTTCCCCATTTAAATTGGCAGATGGGATTGCTTTTTTCCAGTCATTGCTGTGCTAGCATAACTGATATCTGCCAGTGGTTTATTACTTAGTTAGATGTTAGCTCCAGTGGATAAGCTATATTCATATGGGACTTGTTTGGGAAGGACTTCTCTGTGCTTCTAGACTATGCACTGCCTCCTTCATGGGTTCATAAAAGGAGCTAAAAAAACCCTGGTAACAGCACCCTACACTTCTATGTTCTAATCATTCCACTCTAGCTACCTCAGAAACACAGAAATGGCAGCTACCAACATACCAGATTGGCAGAAATTGCTTTTACTCTAGTATTTTGCCAAAGCTTTTCAAAGGGGATTGGGTGGATTTTTTTCTCCTCTCCATGTTTTACAGCATACCTGGAAACAGACAACAAATCAATTGGAAACTTTATAAGCTACATTAGACATTGATTTCCCTATAGCTACGTTATTTATTTTTTGTTAATTTGAACCCTCTCCTCTGAACAGATTCCCTTTTTCGTGTGTATAGTCCATACTGACTATACTATCCATTTCCCATTTGTGTGATATTTTATATCACTACATTTTATCTGGAAACCCTGGTGGCCTAGTGGTTAAGACCTCAGCTGCTAACCAAAAGGTCTGCAGTTTGAATCCACCAGGTGCTCCTTGAAAACCCTATGGGGCAGTTCTACTCTGTTCTATAGAGTTGCTATGAGTTAGCATCGACTCTATGGCAATGTTTTTTTTTTTTTTTTTATATGTATTTTATCTCCAAACTAGATTGTAAATTCTTCAAGGGTAAGAGATGGTATCTTTTTCCATCTCTTGACAACGACTTCAAATATAATAAGTTCTTAATCGCATTTTGTTGATTGAGAACAACCTAAGTGCTAGCATGAGTGCAGTATGAGTAAATACAGCACAGAGCAGGAAATGTTTTATGGATTTAGGGGCATAGTGAGAATAAAAAGTGTTGATCATTTTAAAGTATTGCAAAGCTAAAGCTTTAAAACTCACTCCATTCCTTTAATTTGTTCAAAAATATTGCTTTAGAGTAATGCTTGTTATTGACTTTGACCTGCTTGGTGGAGAAAGTAGAAGAGGAGGAGGATAATAAGATGCTATTTCATGACACATCTATTACAGTAATTCATTTATAGAAAGGAACCTTTGCCAATGATAAATGCATGTTACTGTGCTGCAATTATGAATGTACCTTGGCTTTTCAACGATAAAACTGCCAAAAGGTTGCAAAATGCACAAGGGAGAAAGAAATTTTAGTTGAAGAACTGAACTAACAAAGAAGTATAATTTGTTAAAAAGTAAGTGTCTATATAGTTTCTTTAAAGACGTTTTTGTTCACTGTTAATAGAGATTCCGTGATAACAAAGCAGACTTTCCATTTAATATTTTATCAGCTTCACATACACTTGACTTTGCATGCATGCTGCCTTCTCGAATTACCTTCATACAGAAAACATTTGCAGTATTTCCTTGATAACCATAAAATTTAAATCTAGCCAAGAAAATGATGCCATGTATGGTTTTGAAATTCCTTGCAAGAACATTGATTGGACTAGGAAAATTGTGGTAAACTTTGATTCCTTGATTTATTAATATGAATTGGAGATGAGGTGGAATTATATAATTGTCTGGCTCTAATACCATAACTATGCTTGGTAGTCTCTACTCAATTGTAAAGGCCTAAGCTACAATCACTATGGAGCTAATGAAGGGTGAATTTTTCTTGACCTCCAACTGTGTACTCAAACTTATGTTAGATGCCATGCTGACAGTAAATATAAACCATACTTCTTAGCCTAGAAGAACTTTTTTAATTGGAGAAATAGCAATTATGAATAAAACAAAATAACATAAGAGGATATTAAAAAACAAATAAGACATATTTTGGGTCACTATTCAGGGGAAGTTGAATATGGACTGAACTCTTAAGGAAAGGCTTTGTGGAGTAAATGGAGAAAGATTATTGCCCAGTATCTGTGGTTTCTATGAGGGGCAAAGTAAGAAGATGGGGCAGGGGGTGGGGATAGAAAGGAATATTTAATGGCATAGAGAAAAGTTAACAAGAGGACTTTGAGATCTCCTATTTACCTTTTTATATCCACCCAAGTCAGAGAAATGCTCTGGTCTCCTTTAACGTAGTTCAGTCTAAGCTGATCAGAATAAAGGATTTCTATTTTGAGAGCTGTCTTTTAGAAGTAGTGATTATAATGAGAAGAATCTGAGATATCAGACAAATATCTTCTTAAAATGTGATTGATGGAAAATAAAAGAAAAAGAACAAATAAATTATAATTCTTTAAGTTGCCATTTCTTGATTTTTGTAAGTATTTATATAAAGTTATTAAAATCATGTTTTTCTTTTATAGTGCTCAATAATAAGACCTCTGGGATTCTGCTTAAGATGCTCTATGAAAGCTCTTTAAGAAACAACTTGGAATGGATGCTGTAAATGCATAGACGGACATAGAATGCTTGGGATGGGGATGACTATTCAAGAATAATCCTTAATTTGAGGATATGTTTAGATTTCCCTACATTTGTCTTACCTTTGGCCAATTTCTACATGCTTCTGATGGCAGTTCAAACTTCCCACAGCCCAGTTTGGATCATGTTTAATGATTCCCCTTGGTCTGTTGAATAGTCTCCCTGACCCAACATCAAAATCTTTCACCACTGGCCTTTGACTTTATATTGATTCCTTGGTTCTCATTCCCTATCATATATTATGATGTAGTTATTTTGCTCTTGGCACTTTTGGAAGCATTCTTTTTTGTTAATAGGCATTAAAAAAAATTCTGATTTGCTGGAGGCTGGATATGTACTATTTACCAATCCTACAATGTCTTTCCTTTGAGTCCTAGCCCCAGCCTCCATTGCTTTAGCAGTATGTTGACACAGATAAGGAGTGCTGGGTTCCTCTTCTCCTGTAAAATGTTGTGTGAGGGCAGACAATATGTAAAGTAGGAATGCAGGGATGAGAGTGAAAGTAAGATGTAAATGAGGGATTTCCGGGTGGTGCCTAATCAAAGATACAGGGCACAGGAAACCCCCAATCATTTGCAGTTGAACACAGAAAGGCGAATGACTCTCCCACCATTCTCCAGGCCATGACTATCATTGGCACATGGTAGTGAGTACTGCCCACTGATTACAGGGATAAGAGGAGTCATTCAGATACCAGGAAAATAGGACACTGTGTATGTTGGCTTAGAATATGTTACGCTACAAAAAGGGCATTTTCTGACAATACTACTGCTTAATTTCAACAAAGTCCAAATGAATGAAGAAAGCATACCAAAATCAAAGATTGGAAGCACGGTTTGAACTTCAATTAGTTAGCTGCAATTATGATGAGAGAAAACTGATAGCTGTATCCTGTGCCAAAAAACGCTCCTGATTTTGCTCATCTCCTTCAGGGGTCCTATAGCTATATCCCTGGCAATGTGAGGATCACTTACGGATGCTTTCTATACTCTTTCATCAACTTCTAGTCAACTTATGGATAATTTCTGGTGGGGGGCAATATGAAATCTGTTGCTGAACTTTTTCTCTCTCCATTCTCCTCAGAAAACTTGTTATTTTAGTAGAACAACTGAAGTTAGGGGAGGGATTCCAAAGCCTCCCACAGAGATCAGATAATCCTTGGGCACGTTTCTTTCTCCTTATTTATTCTATCATTCCTTTCATCTGAATACTTTCTCCTTTCATCTCTTCCTTCTCAATCCTTTTTATCTTTTAAGGCTCTAACCACATGTTCCTAAAACATAGTACTAGGGCCATTTCTATCTCAATCACCTGAGGTGCTGGTTAGAAATGCAGACCTCATAAATCAGAATATCTAGGGAGGATCCAGAAATCTAAATTTTAACAAGTCTCCAGACATTTTTTTATGCATGTTGCCTAAGGAGGTTTGAGAAATGTCCCCTAGAAAGCCAATGTACATTCTCTGTCTTTGGAATTTCCAAAAAAAAGTTTGCTTTTGTACCCATCCCACACTATTTGTAATATTCTGTCTTATATTATAATTTTCCATATCATAATGATCTGTGCACTTGTTTTATTCCCTCTATAATAGGTATAAGCTCCTTCCAGGCTAGACCTGTGTATCTCTGGAGCATCTGGCATGGAGCTTTGCTTCTAGCAGGTGCTCAATTCTTATCTCTAAGAATGCATGAAATGCTACCTCCAGGCCTTTCCCTACTGTTCTGTCAATGCACTGTGAACATAAGCTACAGTATAACTCCAAAATGCTTGTACCATATTAAAATAAATGAACTGCTTAGAAAACCTCTTGCTTGAACTAAGCTTAGTTCACAGAATTTGGTCACAGATAAATGGATGACTGACGCTTTTTTGTTCTCTGTAAATCTCCTTATCAGCAGAAGGTTTATTTTTGAAACTCATGGCTCAACATAGTGAAAAGTAGTCACTTGAATCAAGAACTAAGGAACAATTCATGGTGCAGGTCATAAAAATTACCTATAATTTTGTCACTGGTAAATCATTTATGATGTCTTCAGTGCAGTCTGAATTTTCAAAAGGTTACCTTTGTATGTGCATTTTTAGAGTGCAGATGTTTGCTTAGAATATGTCGAGCTACAGAAAGGGTGTTTTCTACAATACCACTGTATAATTTCAACAAAGTCCAAGTGAATGAAGAAAGCATACCAAAATCAAAGATTGGAAGTGTGGTTGAACTTCAATTATTTAGCTGCAATTATGATGAGCGAGTTTCTTTGTATTTGGTTTTCTGGAAATCAGGATATATCCTAACTACTTTAAACGTGTTTTGCTATAGATATAAATGAACTGCATAATTTGTTTTGCTTTCTAATGTTAAATAAACATGATTTTTTTCTTGTTTTTGTAGCCTGTTGCTGTCGAGCTGATTCCAACTCATAGCAACCCTATAGACAGAGTAGAACTGCCCCATAGGGTTGCCAAGGAACTGGTGGATTTAAACTGCCAATCTTTTGGTTTTTATAGACCGGATAAAATCCCGTAAAACACACACACACACACACACACACACACAGAAAATATAATTGAACTACTAATTAAAAAAAAAAAAACCTAACAGGATGGATTTCTCTAAGCTTTTGTTAAGTATTAACAGGAGTTTTAATTAAATTTAATTCTGCATTTACATAAGGCATTAAATATTAGTGAAATTAAATTAATAAATTACACTAGAGTTTACATCTAAATAGCACCCATGATAGAAAGTATATCACAAATACTTTTACAGAGATAAAATATTTATTTACTCTTGAATGTCTTATAGATGTATGCCTTACTGTAATAATAGAGAAGGAGACACTTTAGGGAGAAAAATTTTAGGCAAGAAGATGGTATAAAAGTTGAAGTCTTAAGTAAAAGGCATATACAACATTTTGAATTCAGAAACTCACTTATTAACATGCTCTCAAAAGTAACCTAAATGCAATGAAATAAACTGTCAAATGTTAGCAAGTGTATGTTTTAGAAATATAAAGACTCTCCAGATTCAGGTATCCTCCAAAAAGTGCCAAGAAAGCTTGCCTTTCTCCAGGTCAACTCAGTTGGTTGCTTTAACCATCCCAAAGTCCAATGCTCTCTGTCCAACCTTTTTTGGATAATTTTCATTGTCTAGGCATAAATCAGGTCTGAATTTCTACAGCACATTTCTAAGTGTATCTTCTTGCCTCCTGTCTTCTCCCTGCTTCTCCTCCAACTCTCAGATGCCATCCTTGTTTTCATCAAGTCACTCCTCTGCTTGAGAATTTAGCATGACTTTCCATAACTTATTATATAAAATCCAAACATGCCTTGCTATGATGTCTTCCACCAACTGTAATGCCCCTTCGTAACCAACCAAATAATCAACACTCTCGGAAACGTGTACTTCTATACCTTTATAATTAGCTTGATGTCTTCAGGAAAATTCTGAAAGCTTTTTGAAGAAGATTACCAGATGTCCTTTCAATGGAATGATGAATATTATCTAGGGGATTCTCCAAAGATTATCTGATTCCATGGGGTGTGTTCCTTTGATTGTCTGTGGCTGGTATATTTTGCTCCTTTTTAGATACAGAGATTAGCATCCAGAGGGCTGATTACAGTGCAGATGTTTCTTGTCCATAGCAATACAAATGATTCCTGTTCATGGCAATATAAATAAATCTTGTCTTCATAAGTCCAATTCTTCTTCCAAGTGGCTTTTACATCTTACT
Source organism: Dugong dugon (assembly GCA_030035585.1). Classification (NCBI taxonomy): domain Eukaryota; kingdom Metazoa; phylum Chordata; class Mammalia; order Sirenia; family Dugongidae; genus Dugong; species Dugong dugon. The sequence continues at coordinate 29,041,117 of CM057465.1, forward strand.
GGTTCCCTCATTAATTAATGAGTTAATAAAATTATTTACCTGTGTCCCTTTTATATTTCTATAAAAGTCATAAATTTTTACCTTTATGAAATCATGAGTTAACCAGGTTTACTATACATAGTCCTATTTCCATCTCTACCCTTGTAAGTCTCCACATGTCACCTGCCCTCTTCTTGCCTAGTACATACCTACACTCCCTTTAAAACTCAATTCACGTCCACTTCTTTCCAGAAATCTTATAATGTGGATATTGTTAAAAAATAATTAATGAGGAGCCAGTAAGATGCTACAAGCTCTTCAAAGGAGAATTCAAACAACTGCACATATATAAGGCCAGCAGAAATGCTGAAATAAATGTGCTTAATAGAGGAAAAACTGGTAAATCTGGTCAATATCCACGAGGAAATAATCAACCAAATCTCCACCAGACACAATTTGCATTTTTATGGAGAAGGACTATTTACATTACTCTTGCTAGACACTGTTCTAGACACTAGAAATATAGCAGTAAATGAAAGAAAGTCCCTGCCTTCTTGGAGCTTACATTCTAGTGCATGCATGTGTGTGTGTGTGTGTGTGTGTGTGTGTATGTGTGTGATGGGGTGAAGTCAGACATTGGAGATAAGTGCTGTGAAGAAATACATAGCAGGATATTAAAGATGAGGAATTGAGGCTAAAGGGGAGTACTAATTTATACAGAGATGTCAGGAAAGGCCACTGGTAAGGCAACATTGGCATGGAATCCTGAAGGAAGAATAGGAGCAAATCACGGGATATGGAAATTGAAGGGACAGAGATTCTACGTATAGGGAACACAGTGCAAGAGTCCCGAGGCAGGGCCACAGGAACTGGAAGGAGGCCTGTTGTGGCTAAAATTGAATGAGTTTCAGGAAAAGGAGCTCTGAGAAATAGTCTCAGGGTAAAAGGGGGCAGGCAGGTGTGGAGAGATGATGATGAACATTTTTATCCTCTTTCAGGACTTTAAGTTTTTACTTCAAGGGGAATGTAACATTACTGGAGGATTTGAGCAGAGGTGGGGTGTGATATGACATGAGAAACATATTGACTGCTATGAAGTGAATAGTCTAAAGGAGCCAAGGGTAAAACAGGGAGACAAGTTGAGAGATTATTGCAATAACAATTCATGTGAGAGGTAATGGTGACTTGGCCACATTCATACTGGTGGATATCCTGAGGGTGGTTGGATCTGGGATACTTTAGAAAAGTCAGATCAACAGGATTTGCTGATGAATGTGTATGTGATAAGAGGAGTTAGAAATGATTCAAGAATAAACACAGCTATTACTTTTAAGAATTGAACTTAGAAAAACTTAACAACCGTATCTCTGAACTACGATAACAGATATCTATCATATTTATACCATAAATTTGCAGTGGAGACTAAGCCTAAAGAGGTCAATTATAATGGCAGCTGTCAATTATTGATCTTATTCTATGTACTAGGCTCTTAATATACATTGTTTTATTTAAACTTGCCAAAAGTTCTGCGAGGTAGATATTATTATGCTCATTTTACAAAGAGAAACCCTTTACCTAGAGACATTTTATATGCACTCAAGGAAGTATTAGAAGAAAAATTGAAACCCAGGTCTTTCTGATGTCAGCACCAACTTTCTATTAAGACATGAACAATGCTTTAGGGAATAAAATAATGTTTCTGAGAAATTTGGATACCAAATAAAATATCTCTCATTTGTTGCTTAGGTTTTAGAATGTTTTCATATATTCTTAAAATGCATGGAGTACTCCTGCTCTTTACAGTTTTTGTGTCTTCATGGAACCTAATTTACTGCTAGGTGTGAGTAGACACTCAAGGAATACCCATTGGATTTGAAGTAATTTACTACTTGGTTCTTGGGATTGATCATTAGATTTCTGTGATTTTGTGTAATTCTGCATGATGTCTCCTACCAGTACATACTTAATACAGGCCAAATAAAATTTCTTTACATTTGTGCAATACTTTACAATATACCAAAAACTTTTACACTTGTCCCAATAATACCTACATGGCAGAGAGGGCCTTGGTTATCCATTGCTGCATACCAAATTGCCCTAAAACTTGACTTACAACAACATAATCTCCAGTCCCTGGAGAAGGACATCATGCTTGGTAGAGCAGAAGGTCAGTGAAAAAGAGGAAGACACTTAATAAGATGTACTGACACAGTGGCTGCAACAACGGGCTCAGGCATAACAAGGATTGTGAGGACGGCGCAGGACTTGTCATCCCTGTTGTCCATAGGGTTGCTATAGGTCGGAACCAACTCAATGGTACCTAACAACAACAGCCATTTTTAAATTACATCTCATGGTTCTGGGAGTTGAATAGGCACAAATGGTTCTTGCTCAGAGTCTCTCATGCAGTTGCAGTCAGACAGTGGCTGAGCCCAGAGTCACCTCAAAGATTTCCTCAATCTACATGTCTGGGGTTGATACCAGCTAGGGTCCTAGCTGAGGCTGTAGGTCTGAACACCTACACATATCCTCTCGATGTGGCCTAGGCTTCCTCACAGAGTGGAGGCTGGGCTCAAGAGAGAGCGTAAAAGAGATAAGAGGTAGAAGTTGACTGTTTCTTAAGGAAACTGGCACAGAGTCACCTCTACTATCTTTGCTTGTTCAGTTACAGAGCTTAGATGCAAAGAGAGAAACACAGATCCCACTAGAAACATAGGCCCTGCCTTTCAGTGGTAGAAGTATAAAAGAATTTTGGAATCACATTTAGGTCCTCTAAACCAGTTGCCATCTAGCGGATTTTGGCTTGCGAGGACCTCAAGTATTTCAGAGTAGGACTGTGCTCTGTTAGTAGCCAAATGCTTAATCCTTTGAGCCACCCAGGGACTCCTTTAGATCCTCAACAAAAGGAAAAAGAAATGTTTTTATTTTATCTGGAGGAAGCTGAAATGCTGAGAAGTTAGCAGTCTTGTCTAAGATCACAGAGTTAATACACGCTGCAGCTGAGATTCAAACCAAATTCTCCTAACTTTGCTGCACTTTCTACCATTAGAAAGCAGTAGGGTGGAGTGTTTAAGAACTTGGTGTTTGTAAGTTAGAGTTCTGGGTGTGAAGTTTAGTTGTTCTACTTTCTAGGTCTGTGACCTTGAACAAGTCTTAACCTTTTTTGCCTTAATTTCCTCATCTGTTAAATGAATTAATAATCCTACCTAGTTTAGGGAGTTGAGCAGCAAATGCGTATAAGAACTCAGAACAATGCCTGGCATCTGGTAATCAATCAATAAAAGTTAGCTATTATCATGCTTTTCACATTTGGCTGGCAGTGTTTATGAAGGAATTTGGTAATTATGTAGTTTAAGCTAATGTTCGTAATATATTAAAGCATGCATGGATGAAGCATGCATAACAAATGACAAGATTAGATGGGTTTACAATGTGATGAGACAGATGTTCTGCCAACATTTGGTGCTGTTGTTTTGGTTAGCTGACTCCGAGTCAGTCCCAGACTAATGATGACCCTATGCACAGCAGAATAAAATGCTGCCTGGTCAGTTGCTGATTGGACTGTTGTGATCCATAGAGTTTTCATTGGCTGATTTTCAGAAGTAGATATTTATGCCTTTCTTCCTAGTCTGTCTTAGTCTGGAAGCTCTGCTGAAACCTGTTCAGCAACCCAGCACCCAGCAACACGCAAGCCTCCACTGACAGATGGCTGATGGCTGCACCTGAGGTGCATTGGCCAGGGCTCGAACCCAGGTCTCTCACATGGAAGGTGAAAATTCTGCTACTGAACTACCACTGCCCTCTTGCCAATGCTTAGGTGCCTCTTTCCTGTCTTTAACTCCTTTCTTAATTCATACCAATAATCATACTTTCCACATTGTATTCTTTAGTCTTCTTATTAGAATGTCACCCCCAGGAGGACAAGAGCTATTGTTACTTACATTGGTATCTTACTGGCTTATGCAGAATCTGGTACACAGTAGTTCAATATATTGGTCAAACAGGCACATAGCAGATCAACACATTGAACTGAAAAACAAAAATAAGGAAAGGGTACTGCAGTCTCTACAGGTTTTACTTTATGGACTTGTGGGCTTACACATCAAACTGGAAAATTGTAAGAAAGGATAGAACAGGAAAGTGCAGGCTGTAATCATAACCAAACAACCAAATTAATTCAATATTCACTCATTCATTCATTTACTTATTCAGTAAAGAGAGCAGTTTTTTCTATATCCCCTTACAAGAGTATTAATTTTTTATTATTTTTATTTTAAAGGCAATTTGTTATGTATTATGCAGTCCGGCCGCTCTGGGTTAGATAGGACTCAGCAGTACATTTTTACTCATGAGAAAATGCCCTACCTTCTGACTTCAATCAGGCCTGGTAAATGTTAGGAGTTAGTTGCAGTCACGTTTGAATACACTGAATTAAGAACTCCACTGCTCTAAGACTTAGTGATTTAAATATGTTTTTAAATTTCTATTTCATTTTAATTTATAATGGACTTCATCTTTTCCGTGATGTTAGTAATCCCTTGAGAAATGGAAGAATGGTTTGGAATTCTAATCCCTCAAGTCACTATGAGGGAAAAAATTATAATAAAGCTCTAAAATTCCCCAGATTGGTATTTGAATAAATGGGATTTTGATGCAAAGATAAATCTGTTGACACATTTCAGTGCTGTTCCTCTTTGAGTGTATGAGAGAGTCCTGCCTTGTTGCATATTACATAGGTGGCCATGAAATGCAGGTTATCCTTCAAAGGAGAGGCAGAGATTAACGAGTAAAACCATAGTGATGCATTAAACAAACCTGATGAGAGAGCTTATCCAAAGATCCAACAAAAATACTCATGAAATAAAAGTGATTATGAATGATAAATTTGAGGAAAAGGGCCTTACCTAAAAACAGATATTATTGTACTAAAATTTTTTATGATACCTTAAGCAATTTTTGACAATTTGATTTGGGATGTTGTAAACACTGAAAATGTTTGCGTGGGTATTTTTCTTACTATTTTTTGAGTTTCCACCAACTTTTCTGTCTATAGTCAGCAAGTTCTAGATCATAGTTAAGAGAAAAAAAATGAAGGAAATATCTCTACTTATGGCTCTAACATTGTCTATTTCTTTTCCAGCCCACTCATGTTGAAAATATAGGGAAAGCTTAATGCTAAATTCAGTGTAGAATTTTTTTTTCCTTCTATGAGTAAATGCTTGGTTCTCTAGAGGTTTAAAACCACTCATCAGAAAAATTACTCAATCAGTGAATCAGTTAACGTTATTAGAAGAAGGGCACTTACCAGCTGTTCTCTTACTGAGGGGGAAGGGGGCAAAATTGGAAGAAATAGGCTTACATAGGAAATGAAAAGTTATATAAGGGAGGAAATTTTCCTGACCACAAGATATACAGAAACCTAGGGGATTTGAGAATAAACGTAACTTAGAGCATGAGAGTCTAGGCTTTAACCTGAGATTGACTTCTGACTCCACACCTTCCTAGCCATGTCTGTGTCGTTGGATAATGGATAACTTGAACTTATCTAGCCTCCATTTCATCCACTGTGAAAAGGAGGAGTAATATTACTTAACTCTTAGAGCTATTGTGTGAATTTTGAAATAATTTATATAAAACTCTTAGCAAATCATGGACATTCGATAAATGGTAGCTAGGGTTATTTTATAACCGATTGGAGACGTGATCGTACATCAATTCAAGGTGATATCAGTTGCAATGATTAGTCCAGACTTCATTTGGAGGAAAGGAAGCTTGGTGAGTAATATACAAAGTGGTTCTTAAAAATTATAAGTGACAATGATTATTTCCTCTTTAATAATAGGAGAGAGTTCTCGAGATTTCCTGGAGGAAGAAACCCATTTTTCTCTAATGGCATCTCCTAATGCGCTGCTGCCCATATCCCTGCCATCCTAATTTACAATAACAATATGCTAATTTTATGCTTGCAATCTTAGATTGGATTAAGTGCCAAATTTTTAGAGAAATAAATGACAAACTACATTTCTTCTGAATATGTTTATATAGAAACATACTTAAACACTTCAATGATTATATTTGGCATGTACATCTAAAACATGATCACATCTTGCTTAACTCGTTCTTTTACAGGCACTTTTGATGGAAATGTGTGAATGTTTAAGAAAAAAGATTTTGCTTTTATAAAAAATATTAACTATGGGTTTGTTAGGAAGAGCAATAGAGAATTCAGGTTGTCACCTTTTTTTTTTTTTTTTCCCCTGCCTTGGCTTATATTGGGAATGTAAATCATTCTGTTCTTTAAGTTTGGCTTGTGATTTTTCTGCAATTAGAACAAATACATAAATCAAATACATCAACATACATTGTGTGCAGAAGCCAGAGCTATACACTTTGAAACCAATATAAATGCAAACAATATGTATTTACAAGCCATGGGAAAATACAAACCTAAATTAGATTAATCTGTGAAAGGATCTGATGACTCCTACTGGCTTTTCATACCAGACGAAAACTGCTATGTGCTTCTTACCACAGATATGTTCTTTCCTAAACTAGGTGTTCAGTACTTCTTAGGGTATTAAAGAATGAAGGCAATCCTCCATTCCCTGGGTAGAAGTTGGATTTTATTGTCCACATTTTTTTTCTGTATGACACTCTCTAGCTATTCTATCAGAGAAGTTAAATGGAGTGTGTTTTAGATTGCCCTTGTTGACAATATTTAATCAATTAAGAAGTATTTACAACGTGCTCCATACTGTGTTAAGTACTCAAGAGACTAATACAGAAGAAAGATATAACAATTGTCAATGATGTATTTATTGAAATGTTTCTTGGAGAGGCAAGATTTATTCATAAGACATAACTTCTATACAACCATTTCTTTATCTTTCTTCATTTATTCTTTAAATCATTCTTTAACTAAAAATTTATTGAATACACACTCTATGCCATAAATGTGCTAGATTTGGGGGTTACAGTGAAGAAAATAAATGGTTCCTCCCCTTAGGAAGGAGCCCTGGAGGCGCAGTGGTTAAGAGAGCGACTGCTAACTGGAAAGTTAGTAGTTCAGGTCCACCAGCTGCTCCTTGGAAACCCTATGGGGCAGTTCTACTCTGTCCTATAGGGTCTCTGTGAGTTGGAATCGACTGGGATGGCAACAAGTATGGTTTGGCTCACCCTTGAGGAGAATGTGACAATGATTATAAAGGAGTTATATACAAAGAACAATGGACTCAGGAAGGGAAAATACCTAACTTCCAAAGTACTGCCAGGGAATTCTTTCTTTTTTTTTTTTTTTTTTTTGATTGAACCTTGAAAGATGACTTGGAGTTCACTGGGCAGATTATGGTCAATCATGGAGGAAGGTAGTAGGATTAAAGACATTGTTGCCTGGGGTACCGTGAGTGGACAAGTAAGAAAGTGTGAAACAAGACAGTATATTTGAAAAATTGCAAGTAGTTATGTGGCAGAGGCATAAGAACAAAGCAAGTGGTAGAATATGGGACTACACAGGAGAAGGGTATTGGCCAGATCATGAAGAATCTTAAATTTCCTACTAAGGAGTTAGCATTCATCTTACAGGTAATGAGTAACTGAGATATGGAATGGATTATCATGACTATATTGAGTTTTATGAAGATAATACTAGTGGTAATATGAAGGGTAGACTGGAAAAGGTGAGGCCAAAGGCTTTGATATCATTTAATAAAACATTTATCCATGACAGAATTAATGAGTTTCTGAACAAGAGCATCAAAATAAAGGTGGAGCAAAGAGAATGTCCTTGATAATCCTTGCTGTTGTTGTGTGCCGTTTAAGTCGATTCTGACTTATAGCAACACTATATAACAGAAAAGAACTGCCCCATAGAGTTTCCTAGGCTATAATCTTTACACAGAGCCCTGGTGGCACAGTGGTTAAGAGATCAGGCTGCTAACCAAAAGGTCAACAGTTTGAATCCAGTAGCTCCTTGGAAACCCTATGGGGAAGTTCTATTCTGTCCTTTAGGGTCGCTATGAGTCAGATCTACTTGATGGCAAAGGTTTTTTTTTTTTTTTTTGGTTTAATCTTTACATGCTTGGTAAACTAGAGGGCCAGTGAAAGAGGGCAAGATCTTCAATGAGATAGATTGACACAGTGGCTGCAACAATAGGCTGAAACATAACAACGATTGTGAGGATGGCCCAGGACCTGGCAGTGTTTCATTCTGCTGTACGTGGGGTCACTATGAGTTGGAACCAACTTGACAGCACTTAACAACCGTGTTAACAATCTTTACAGAATGGAGCCCTGGAGGTGCAGTGATAAAGCACATGGCTGCTAACCAAAAGGTAGGCAGTTTGAACTCACGAGCTGCTGCATGGGAGAAAGATGTGGCAGTCTGCTTCTGAAAAGATTACCGCCTTGTAAGCCCTATGGGGCAGTTCTACTCTGTCTTATAGGCTCACTGTGAGTCAGAATCAACTTGATCTTGACGGCAGCAGGTTTTTTTTTTTTTTTAATCTTTACAGAAACAGATCACCAGGTCTTTTCTGCCACAGAGTGGCTGGTGGATCAAACCATAAACCTCTCTGTTAGCAGCCAAGTGTTTAACCATTGTCTTTAACCATTGTGCTACCAGGGATCCCTTGACAACTGTGAGGAGGTAGGAACTGCCAGCTGTAACCATCAAGTGTCATGGCTACAAGGCGGGGAAGAGTTTCCAGTCATAAACAGGTTTCTGGCTTGAGAGATGGGTGTCTTCTGTTGATAAGCTGAACCTAGAGCAGGTTTCATGGCACAGAAACTGGCAGAAATAAATGCTAGGAATACTAATCAACCACATGTTGTTAGGTGCAGTCGAGTCGCTTCCTTATAGTGACCCTTTGTATTAACAGAAAGAAACACTTCCTGGTCCTGTGCCATCCTCACAATTGTAGATATGTTTGCGCTCATTATTGCAGCCACTGTGTCAATGAATCTTGTTGAGGGTCTTCCTCTTTTTAGCTGACTTTCTACTTTACCAAGCATGATGTCCTTCTCCGGGGATTGCTCCCTCCTGATAATGTGTCCAGAGTATGTGAGATGAAATCTCGCCATCCTTGCTTCTAAGGAGCATTCTGACTGTACTTCTTCCACGACAGATTTGCTCATTCTTCTGGCAGTCCATGGTATATTCGATATTCTTTGCCAACACCATAACTCAAAGACAACAATTCTTCCTTTTCCACTGACCAGCTTTCAAATGAATATGGTTTGGGTCAGGTGCATCTTAGTCATCAAAGTGACATCTTTGCTTTTTAATGGTTTAAAGTGGTCTTTTGCAGAAGATTTGCCTGATGCAATACTTCATTTGATTTCTTGACTGCTGCTTCCATGAGTGTTGATTGTGGATTCAAGCAAAATGAAATCTTTGACAACTTCAATATTTTGTCCGTTTATCAAGACATTGCTTATTGGTCCAGTTGTGCAGGTTTTTGTCTTCTTTATGTTGAGGTGTAATCCATACTGAAGGCTGTGGTCTTTGATCTTCATCAGTAAGTGCTTCAAATCCTTTTAACTTTTGGCAAGTAAGGTCGTGTTATCTGTGTATGGCAGGCTGTTAATGAGTCTCCCTCTAATCCTGATGTCACATTCTTCTTCATATAGCCCAGCTTCTCAAGTTATTTGTTCAGCATACGGATTGCATAAGTATAGTGAAATGATAAAACCCAGATGCACACTTTTTCTGATTTAAACCACATGTGGCTCTCAAGTATTCCACAGAATGAATGCATTAATTTCACAGTAAGGACTCGGGGAAAAACCAGATTTTGGAGTGCTGATGTCTTTTTTACTCTGGTAGACCTTCCTTTAAGAAAATGATTAAAATATTACTCATACAATTTCACACATTCCTAGAGGCCCTTCCCTAGTTTTGGAAGAGATTTGAAACAGTGAAGGTTCCTGACTTTTAAGCTTCATGGAAAATCCCCCTTCTGGCTAAGGCATGCCCTCTGTGATGTTTTATTTCTCTTTCTCCACATACACATTCTTTATCTCCAGTTAACAACCTTGTTAAACCCCAAACCAAACCCACTGCCTTTGAGTTGATTCTGAATCATAGAGATCTTATAGGACAGGATAGAACTGTCCCATGGGGTTTCCAAAGCTCTCATCTTAGAGAGGCTGACTGCCACACCTTTCTCTCACAGAGTGTCTGGTGTGTTCAGACCACAGATCTTTTTGTTATTGTCGTGCGCTAACCACTGCACCACCAGGGCTCCGTGTTAAAACCCAAAAAACCCAAATCTGTTGTCATTGAGTTGATTCCGACTCATAGCCACATCATTCTTCCATGGAGTGCCTGGTGGGTTCGAACCACCTACCTTTTGGTTAGCAGCCTAGCTGCTTAACCTCTGCACCACCAGGGCTCCTTCAGGCCCCAAGTTAGGGACCTTAAAATTAAGCAATTATCCTGGATTATCTGGGTGGGCTCAAATCTAATCCCATGAGTTTAAAAAGCAGAAAACGCCTCCAGCTAGAAGAATCAAAAGGTGAAGCCATAGAGATTCAAAGCCAAGAAGAAATCAATGCCCCATTGCTGGTGTGAAGTGAAGATGGAAGGGGCAATGTGAGGAGGCGTGCAAGTGGCCTTTAGAAGTTGAGACAGGCTCTTGGCTGACAGCCAGCAAGGAAACAGGGACCTCATCCATCTTCCAACCACAAAGAACTCAATTTTACCAATAACGTGGATGAGCTCAGGAGCTGACTCTTCCCTAGAGTCACCAGAGAAGATCACAAGACTGCCAATACCTTGATGCATCCTTGTAAGACTTTACAGAGAGAAACAACTGAGCCACTCTGTGCCTGGACTTTGGACCCTCGGAAAATTTAAGCTAGATAATACAAGGGGATTGTTCAAACCTCTGATTCTGTGGTAATTTCTTAAGGTAGCATTAGAATACTAATATACAAATTAGAGTTTCTACCCCTTCTTTTGTCTTACACATCTCAGGCTTCAGCCAGATATTAATGGAATTAATTAATTCATGCTGCTGGCTCCATAGGACAAGTGGGAAAAGGGGAGTTTTGACCCTTGTGGCTGGGTGGGAGTCTTAGACAGTAGATACTCTATCTTGAATTTTCTTTCTGTGCACTAATGATTGTTGTGTCCCGTTTTACTCCTGAATTTCATCAAAATAAATATTCCTCAGCAAGGAAATTATTTATTTTTTGTATTTTGTATTTTTTTTTTTGATGAGCACACATTTTTTTGTCATGCATTTTAGATCTATTTTCTTATTTAATCCTCTTAAATTGACCAAAAAAAAAAAAAAAAAACGATGTGGGGTCAATTCCAACTCATTGCCTCCGCATGTGTATCAGAGTAGAACTGTGCTCCATGGGGTTTTCCGTGGCTGATTTTTCAGAAGTAAATCTCCAGGCCTTTCTTCTGAGATATTCTGGGTGGACTTGAACCTCCAACCTTTCAGTTAGCAGCTGAGAGCTTTAACCATTTGGACTACTGAGGGACTCCTCTACATGGACAGGTATTAATTCCCATTGTCCACAGATGATGAAATTGCTGTAGGGCCCAGTAACAAGTAGTGTGATGGGATTCAAATCTAGGTCTTATGAATTCCAGCAATTGTGAGAAGATGGATTTGAAAGCTGGAATGAAGCAGAATTAAATTTTACTCATCCTTTCAGCTCAGATGTGATATCTTTCCACCCTTCTGTGTAACCATTTTTCCATTTTCATAAGAAAGTGATCTCTCCCCAGTGTCTGTAACTACATTTCTTTTTGTCAATTGAAAATTCAGAGCATCAGAACACTTGTCTAATTTCTATGGGGCATTTGTTATTTTATTAAAAAGTGTGTATAATTTAAAAGTCGTGCACTAATCCTATGTGGAGCAAAATGTCTCTCTATATATCCATAGAATATTTTCAACTGCCGCAAGGTAGCAGAGCAACCTGCACCCTCCCTCCTGGTTAGTTTCCATTGTTGCATGCTTCCAAAACTAACATTTTTATTCCTTTAGGCTAGAAACTTATATCAATGGGATCACTGTTTTTTCTCTCACTGGATTGCAAACCTCTTGAGAATCAAGGCCATTGTAACTTCTGGAATACACCCTGCAACAAATATAGTAGGAACTCCATACATAACTGTTGAAGAAATTTAATGATGAAATCCCACGATAAAAAATAAAAAGGAAGGATAGAAACATATACAGTAGGAATTCTATGCATATTTGTTAAATAAATTTAATTAAGTCCCATCATAAAAAATAGAAGGAAAGATACTGTATTATTTTATGGAGAGAGGTCTTATGCTGAACATTATTCACTTGATAGTATTTTTTATTGAGTGGTAAAGTAGTTACCAGAAATCCTGAATCATATTCAAACTGGTATCTGCAATTTTAGATTAGTTCTCTAACTTTTTTGCCTCATTTCTTTTGTTTGTTTGCTTGCTTCTTATTTTTTTATGTGTTTGTGTACACTTATTGCTTGACTGAGGACAGGCTGTTGTAAGTTTGAGAAAAGAATATGATTAAAAGGCATAATGCAGCCAAGTGGCTGCTTGCTTACTTAGTCTAAACCAAGGGCCCCGCTGGCCTATATGGAGCCTGAGAGTGAATCAGAAAGGACACTTCCATTGGTCAGAGGAGACCTGAAGGGGCAGCCTGTACTTGTACCTTCTGCCGTTCTTATGCATTATAGAAGCTTAACAATGCACATAGTGGTCCTGCCCAGGGTGACTTTGTTATAGATAGCAGTCTAATGTTTTTTAGGCAATTGCCTAGGATGTACTTTGGCCCAATTTTCTTTTTCTTACACTCCCTAGTTTCAGACTTCTGTTTCTCAATCTCTTTTTCTCAAATCTGCCTTCCATAGCCTCAGATTGGGTGCCCCTTTGAGTCACCTCCTGCCATTTTTATCCCGAGCATTTTTGCTGTGTTTTGGTTTTGCTCACTTCTTTGACCTCCATGCCACTTATCCCCAAAGAGTAGCGTGATGATTAAGATTATGTGTCAACTTGGCTGGGCCAAGATTCTCAGTATTTATCTGTGATCACCTTCATGATGGAATCTGCTGTGAGTAGCCAATCGGTTGAAAGGGAGTTTCCTTGGGCATGTGGCCTGCATCTGAATATAAGTGGATGTTCTGGGTTTTGCCTGCTCTGGATCCTACAGCTGCCTCCTGTTCATATGACCTCCGGTTCTTGGGACTTGAGCTAGCAGCTTATGTGCTGATCTTGGGATTTGTCAATCTTCACAGCCTGTGAATAAGAGCACTGCTCTCTGACCTTCTGATCTTGGGTTCGCCAGCCCCTGCAGCTACATGAATCAGAAAAAGCCTCTATCCTGATCCACGGACTTAGGATGTTCCAGCCTCTGCAATTGCATGAGCCATTTCCTTTATATAAATCTCCCTCTCTTTATATACATGTATACTTTACTGGTTTTGCTTCTCTAGAGAACCCAGCCTAAGACAAGTGCAGATTCTCAACTCTGGTCTTGGCACAGCAGAATCCATAACCCCATCACCAGCAAGTCTACCCCACTGCCCCAGGGGAAGGGTGAGACTTCAGCCAACACCATCACTTTTAAATAAATATTTCAAAGAACAGCTTAGAATGTGTCCATGTGATCAGAAGCATCAGGCAAAGGTAGAGCCAGTGTGATGTTCCGAACTGCCACAGAGACCTAATTATATAAACTACGACAAATTTGATCACTTTTGGAGAAAATATGCATTAAGCCAGCTGAAAAGTGAATGGTCACATCATAAAAAGTTTCATTATGTAAGAATGGAAATTTTACCTTATGTTCAAAACATAACTCATGAATACATATTATAGTAAAAGCGGTCATTATTTCTCTTTGGTTGTGCAAAGTAGGTGCAGGCGAACAGCTGCATCAGGACATCTGCCACACTTAAATAATCACATTAATTAAAGTACCCTAAGGAAGGAATTATTAATAAACATTCCTCCTCTCAGTATTTACCCCCAGAGGGCTATTACTTCTAAAGTTATCATGATGGTAAAGAATAAAAGATACGAGGGACAAAGACTAAGACTTCTCTTGCGATCCTGGACATTAGCTGGTAGAACCTCCTTAAATAATGCAAATACCTGTTCTTAGACATCTCAGCCTCCAGAAATTCTAACCATGCAAATCTCTTTCCACCATCCATCACATCATGATGTTTTCATCAAGCTACTTGTAATTTTGTTGCTGCTTCTGACTTGAAATTTTAAGGAGATGGATGAATTGATAAATGGATGAATGAATGCTTGCTAACTTAGAACTGTCTTGTTCTGAGTGGGCAGAAGTCAGTCAGATAGCACTGATGGGGAATATGGACAAGGAGAGATTCTTCTTTGCCCATATTAATGAAACTATAGTATTATAACTCAATAATTCCACCAACTGATGGGAAACAGATGGCTGCAGTGAACACTGGGGAATTTTAAAACAATTCACAGCTCAAGTTGCACAATCAGAACATGTAATTAAGAGTAGTTTGACTTTTCAGTTCAATGGATTTATTTTCTTTGTAATTGTATTTTTAAAATTTAGATGAATAGGAGTAATATATTAAAGGAGGAAAAGTCAAAAAATTGAAATCTTCCTCTTCTCATCCAAACTTCTGAGCATCAGTTTCACTTCTTGATGGTAACCATTGTGAATAATCTCTTAAGTATCCTTCTAAAAATATTTGTAAGTATAAAAGAGCATATTTGTGTGTATGTCCTTTCTTATTTACAGTAATGAAATTGGATTAAACGTACTGTCATATACTTCACTTTTTTCAGTTAATAATACATTTTAAAAATTATATCAGCCAATCAAGACCTACTTCATTGTTTACATTTTTTAAAATATATTCTAATTATATTCAAAGAATTACAAGCAATGGTAAAAGTTAAATTTTACCTGTCCCCTCAATGCATTTCTAGTAGCAAACTTTAAAAAAACTACTTTTCTGTTTTTAAAGTCATTTGGAGGCTACTGTTAAGCCACTAAATAATATGAGTAAACCTCTATTATGACCAAACTTCTATTATTACCTTTAGACAATCACTATTGACTCCCTTCCATGAAACATGAGCATTTATTTTGCCTATCTTAATTTTCATCCCGTCTCCTCTTTTTCTAATTTTTTAAATTTTATTTTATTGTATTTCAGGTGAAGGCTTACAGAACAAATAGTTTTTCATGAAATAGTAGTACACATGTTGTTTTATGACATTGGTTAACAACCCCACAACATATTAACCCTCTAAATTCTCAACCTTTTCCTTTTTTTTTTTTTTGGTGAAAATACACATAGCCAAAGATACACCATTTCAAAAATTTCTACATACACAGTTCAGTGACATTGACTACGTGCTTCCAATTGTGCTGTTATTCTCACTTAAGACGAAGGCTTACAGAACAAAATAGTTTCTCATTTAACAGTTACTACAAATGTTGCCCTATGACAATGCATAACAATATCATAACACATCAGCAATATCCTTACTCAACCTTGGGTTCCCTATCACCAGCTTCCTTGTCCCCTTCTGCCTTCTGGCCCCTGTCACTGGAATCCTGTACCTCGTTAGTCTCATTTGGTTTTACGGGGCTGTCTACTTCCAGGCTGAACAGTGAACCTCGCAGGTAACTTCACCACGGAGCTAAAAGGGTGTCTGGGGGCCATACTCTCGAGGTTTCTCCAGTCTCCTTTAGGCCAGTAAATATGGTCTTTTTTTTTTGTGAGTTATAATTATGCTCTACATCCTTCTCCAGCTCTGTCCAGAACCCTCTGTTGTGATCCTGGTCAGAGCAGTCAGTGGTGGTAACCGGGCACCATCTAGCTGTACTGAACTCAGTCCGGTGGAGGCCTTGGTAACTGTGGACAATTAGTCCTTCGGACTAGTCTTTTCCTTGTATCCTGTTCTCTTCATTCTCCCTTGCTCCCGAAGGGATGAGACCAGTGGAGTATCTTAGATGGCCGCTCACAGGCTTTTAAGACCCCAGACACTACTCACCAAGGTAGAATGTAGAGCATTGTCTTTATAAGCTGTGTCATGACAATTGAGATAGATGTTCCCTGAGACCATAGTCCCCAGAGCCCTCCGCCCAGCAATTCAGTCCCTCAGGGAGTTTGGATGTGTCTATGGGGCTTCCATGACCTTTCCTTGTACAGGCTGTGCTAGTTTCCCCTGTACTGTGTACTGTCTCACCCTTCACTCAAGATACCACTTATCTACTGCCTATTTAGTATCCCCCCCCCCACTCCTCCCATCCCTGGTAAGCAACAAAGATTGTTACATTTTGTGTGTGAACTTTTTCATGGGTTTTTACAATAGAGGTCTCATACAATATTTTTCCTTTAGTGATTGACTTATTTCACTCAGCATAATGTCCTCCAGTTTCATCCATGTTATGAGATGCTTCACAGATTCATCGTTGTTCTTTCTCATTGCATACTACTCCATTGTGTGTATGTACCATAGTTTGTTTATCCATTCATCTATTGATGGGCATCTAGGTTGTTAACATGGTTTTGCTATTGTGAACAATGCTGCCATGAACATAGGTGTGCATATGTCTATTCGAGTGACGACTCTTATTTCTCTAGGATATATTCCTAGGAGTGGGATTGCTGGATCGAATGGTTTATCTATTTCTAGCTTTCTGAGGAAGCACCATATCATTTTCCAAAATGGTTGTATCATTTTGCATTCCCACCAGCAGTGCATAAGAGTTCCGATCTCCCCGCAGCCCCTCCAACATTTTGTTATTTCCAGTGTTTTTGATTCGTGCCAGTAATGTCGGGGTGAGATGGTATCTCCTTGTGGTTTTAATTTGCATTTCTCTAATGGCTAGTGATCGCGAGCATTTCTTCATGTGTCTGTTGGCCATTTGAATGTCTTCTTTGGTGAAGTGTCTGTTCATTTCCTTTGCCCATTTTTTAAAAGGATTATTTGTCTTTTTGTTGTAGAGGTGTTGGATTTTCTTGTAGATTATGGAGATTAGACCTTTGTCTGACTTGTGCTGTCCAGAAATTTTTTCCCAGTCTGTAGGTTCTCTTTTTACACTTTTGGTGAAGTCTTTTGAAGAGCATAGGTGTTTGATTTTTAGAAGATCCCAGTTATCTAGCTTATCTGTTGGGGTTTGTGCATTGCTGGTTATGGTTTGTATCCTGTTAATGCCATGTATTAAGGCCTGAGGTGTTGGTCCTATTTTTTTTTTTCTATGAACTTTATAGTTTTAGGCTTTATATTCAGGTCTTTGATCCATTTTGAAGTAGTTTTTGTATACGGTGTGGGGTATGGGTCCTGTTTCATTTTTTTGCAGATGGATATCCAGTTTTGCCAGCACCATTTGTTAAAAAGACTGTCTTTTACCATTTGATGGACTTTGGGCCCTTGTTGAAGATCAGGTGACTGTAGGTGGATGGAATTACATCTGGGTTCTCAATTCTGTTCCATTGGTCAATGCATCTGCCGTTGTACCAGTACCAGGCTGTTTTGACTACTGTAGCTGTATAGTAGGTTCTGAAGTCAGGTAGTGTGAGTCCTCCAACTTGATTCGTCTTCTTCAGTAGTGCTTTACTTCTTTGGGGCTTTTTCTCTTTCCATATAAAGTTAATGATTAGTTTTTCCATCTCTTTGAAGAATGTTGCTGGTATTTGGATCGGGATTGCATAGTATTTGTAAATTGCTTTGGGTAGAATTGACATTTTCACAATGTTGAGTCTGCCTATCCATGAGCATGGTATGTTTTTCTATTTATGTAGATCCCTTTGGGTTTCATGCAGAAGTGTTTTGTTGTTTTCTTTGTATAGGTCTTTTACATCCCTGGTCAGATTTATTCCTAAGTATTTTATCTTTTTAGGGTCTATTGAAAATGGTATTGTTTTCCTGATTTCCTTTTCATCGTTCTCCTTACCGGTGTATAAGAATCCAACTGATTTTTGAATGTTTATCTTGTATCCTGCTACTCTGCTAAATCTATTAGTTCCAGTAGATTTCTCATAGAGTCTTTGGGTTTTCTATGTATAGTATCATATCATCTCCAAACAGGGACAGTTTAACTTCTTCATTTCCAATTTGGATGCCCTTGATTTCTTTTTCTTGCCTTATTGCTCTAGCTAGAACTTCCAGCACAATGTTAAATAGGAGTGGTGATAAAGGGCATCCTTGACTTGTTCTTGTTTTCAAGGAGAATGTTTTCAGTCTCTCTCCATTAAAAATGATGTTGGCCATTGGTTTTGCATATATGCCCGTTGTTATGTTGAGAAATTTCCCTTCTATACCTATTTTATTGAGAGTTTTTATCAGGAATGGGTGTTGGACTTTGTCAAATGCCTTTTCTGCATCAATTGAAGTGATCATTTGATTCTTTTCTTCCCTTTTATTTATGTGTGGATTACATTGATTGATTTCCTAATGTTGAACCATCCTTGCATACCTGGTATGAAACCTACATGGTCATGGTGTATTATTTTTTTGATATGATGCTGAATTCTATTAGCTAGAATTTTGTTCAGAATTTTTGCATCTATATTCATGAGAGATGTTGGTCTGTAATTTTCTTTTTTTGTGACGTCTTTGCTTGGCTTTGGTATCAGCGTTATGCTGGCTTCATAGAATGAATTTGGAAGTGTTGTTTCCTCTTCTATGCTCTGAAATAGCTTGAGTAGTACTGGTACAAGCTCTTCTGTAAATGTTTTGTAGAATTCTCCAGTGAAGCCATCTGGGCCAGGGCTTTTTTTGGTTGGGAGTTTTTTTATTACCTTTTCAATGTCTTCTCTTGTTATGGGTCTGTTCATATTTTCAGCATCACTTTGTTGTAGTTTGAGTAGGCTGTGTTTCTAGAAATTTATCCATTTCCTCTAGGTTTTCAAATTTGTTGGAGTATAGTTTTTCATAATATTCTGTTATAATCCATTTTATTTCGGTTGGGTCTGTTGTAATGTCCCCCATTTCATTTCTTATTTTGGTTATTTGTGTCCTCTGCTGTTTTTCTTTTGTCAGTCTGGCCAGTGGTTTGTCGATTTTGTTGATTCTTTCAAAGAACCAACTTTTGGTTTTGTTGATTCTTTCTATTGTTTTTCTGTTCTCTATTTCATTGATTTCTGTTCTGATCTTTACTATTTCTTTTCTTCCGGTGGTTGTGGGCGTTTTTTGCTGTTCTCTTTGTATTTGTTTGAGTTGTGCAGTTAATGTTTTGATTTTGTCCCTTTCTTCTTTTTTGATATGTGCATCTATTGCTATAAATTGTCCTCTGAGGACTGCCTTTGCTGTGTCCCAAAGGTTTTGGTATGATGTGTTTTCATTCTCATTTGATTCTAGGAATTTTTTGATTCCATCTCTGGTTTCTTCTATTACCCACTGATGTGTAAGCAGGGAATTATTCAGTTACCATGTAGTCAATTTTTTCCCCTTGCTCTTTCTATTGTTAATTTCTACCTTGATGGCATTGTGGTCAGAGAAGATACTTTGAATTATCTCAACGTTTTGGATCTTGTTGAGGCTTGCTCTGTGGCCTAAGATGTGGTCTATTCTGGAGAACATTCCATGTGCATTGCAAAAGAATGTGTAATTTGCAACAGTTGGATTGAGTGTTCTATATATGTCTATGAGGTCAAGTTGGCTGATTGTGCCCTTTAGGTCTTCTGTATCTTTGCTGAGTTTCTTCTTCGTTGTTCTGTCCTTTACTGAGAGTGGTGTGTTGAGGTCTCCTACTAGTATTGTGGAACTCTCAATTTCTGTTTTCAGTGTTGTTAGAGTTTGTTTTATGTATTTTGGAGCCCTGTCATTGGGTGCGTAGATGTTTATTATGTTTATGTCTTCCTGATGGATCCTCTCCTTAATCGTTATATAGAGTCCTTCTTTGTGTTTTATGGTAGATTTTGTTTTAAAGTCTATTTTATCTGAGATTAGAATTGCCACTCCTGCTCTTTTTTGGTAGTTGTTAGCTTGATATATATTTTTCCAACCTTTGACTTTTAATAAATTAACATCTTTGTTTCTAAGGTGTGTCTCTTGTAGACAGCATATTGCTGGATCCTGTTTTCTTATCCATTCTGCCACTCTCCGTGTCTTTATGGGTGCATTGAGTCCATTTACATTCAGTGTAATTATCGATAGATGTGGGTTTGTTGCTGTCATTTTGTAGTGCTTTTTTTTTTGTGGTGCTGAAGTTTTCTTTGTTTTTCTTACTGTCTTGTGCTGAGTTACTTTTGTTCGTGGATTTTTTTTTTTCATTTCTTTTATTTTTGTATGTTTTGTTTTTGCTGAGACTTTACGTTTTTCCTCTTTTTTTTATGAGTATGTTTGTTAACTTTCTTTGTGGTTACCATGAATTTTACCCTTATCTTTCTAAGTTTGAAGCAGTCTACCATTACTTGGCATCACCTTGCTTTCCTCTCCATTAGAAGGTTCTATACCTATGCCATTTATTCCCTCTTTTATTGTTTTGATGTTGTTGTCATTTACTGTTTAACGGCTCTGATTCCCTGTTGTATTTCTTTTTGTTTTGGATAGTCCTCGAGAGGTCATTTCCTAGATTGGTATCTGGCTGGTACGATCCTGCTTCCTAGCTTCTGCCTGTGAGCTGAAGCTGTTTGTCCTCAGATCGAAGAACTCTGTTTAATAATTCTTGTAAGGTTGGTTTGACTTTTACATATTCCCTTAATTTCTGTTTATCTGGAAATTACCTAATTTCACTATCAAATTTGAACGAGAGTTTTGCAGGATATATTATTCTTGGCTGACACTTTTTTTCTTTCAGGATTTTATATATGTTATCTGATTGCCTTCTTGCCTGCATGGTTTCTGCCGAATAATCTGAGATTAGTCTTCTTGTTTCTCCTCTGTATGTGACTTCTTGTTTTTCACGAGCTGCTCTCAGGATTCTTCATTTATCTTTGGTTTTGGCGAGTGTGAATATGATATGCCTTGGTGATTTTCTTTTGGGGTCTCTTCTATATAGGGTTCGTTGAGCTTCTTGGATAGCCAGCTTTTCATCTTTCATGATATTGGGAAAGTTTTCTGTCAGCAGTTCGTCAGTGATCCTCTCTGTGTTTTCTGTTTTCTCCTCTTGTTCTGGAATGCCAATCACTCATAAATTTTTGCTTTTGATTGTGTCCCACATAACTCTCAGTGTCTCTTCATTTTTCTTTGTTCTTTTTTCTGAGTTTTCCTGAAACAGAGTTGTATCCAAGTGTTTGTCTTCAATTCCACTGATCTTGTCTTCCACCATTTCAAATCTGCTTCTCAGCCCTCTATGACATCATCCATTTCTGAAATCTTGTTGTTTATCTTTTGGATTTCTAATTTGAGTTTTTACATATTTTCTAGTTGTGAATTTATTTTGGCATTTTTTTATTGCATCATCTTCCTGAATTCTTCCAATTTTTTGTTTGTGTTTTTCATGAATTTGTCTATTTTTTCCTCAGGTTTGTCAGCTTTTTGCCTAAGTTCTTGGAAAATTCTGATTATTAGAAATTTTAATTCCCTATCAGGTAGTTCTAGTGCATTTTCTTCCACATGAGAGTTATCTGGTGTTTTATTTTGGACACCTACTGGAACCATCCTGTCCAGTTTTTGTAAATTTTTTGATATTGTCTGCTGTTTTCGGGGCATTCATTAGTTATTTTTCTTGTTTATTGATTGTAGATTTGTTTGTTTCATCCCTTTTTAAAAAAAAAAATTTACTATGTCTGAGCAGGCGGACTGTGTGTTCTTTGTTATTTGCTCGTCTGTGCGCTCAATACTTTTTGCCTCCTTCTCCAACTGGCAGGGTCAGTCACTCAGATATGGTACAGCAGGGCAGGTCTAGCTGAAGAAGAGTTACTGGGACCAGTTGTTTGTGGCAATTACTACAGCCACCAGAGAGGGTCGGTAATCAGTGCAGGGCAGGTTCCAGTAGGCCATGCCTGTGCTTCTTGGTGGTGTGATGTCAAGCGTATGGTGCAGGTAGGCAGGATGCAGCGGGGAGATGGTTATTATGGAGCTACACTGGATATGGGAGAGAGGAGACAGGAACAGAAGCCAAAAAACATACAAACAAAAAAGCATGCTGGGGAAGCTTGCCATTGGAATGGAGAGATGAGAGACTATGAATGGAGAAAAGCAGAAAGGGGAAGTGGAAGAAAAGAAAAGAATGAATAAATAAAAATCAGAAAAGTTAAAGAACCGCCAAGTTCCCAGGGATCCCACTGATGCAGCTATGAGGTCTGGGGAAGTCGCTCTCAGGTGTTGCAGTACAGCCTGGCTAGAAGGCATAGAGGTATACAACGCCTGGTATTCAGGGATCAGAAAGAGAAGGAAGATATAGAGAGACGAGAAACTGAGCAATGAGGAAAGACAAAAAGGGAAAAAGAGGGAAAAGAAAACAAAAAAAATTTAAAAAAGAATAAAACAAGAAAGCCTCCCCAAAAATAACAGAAAAAAAAAAAAAAAACCAATGAAAAAAGAAATGTTCTCTGGGATCCTTCTGTACGTCTGTGGAAGCTGAAGGGGAGTTCTTTGCCACGCAGCTCCGCCTGGCCAGAAAGGGCTCCCAACTCAAGAAAAGGAAAAGAAAACAAACAAACAATTCAAAACGAACAAAAGCCCCGGGATCCCACCAGCATGGTAGCCCAGACCAGGAAGCAGCTCCACACTCGAATGGAGCTCCGCAGCCCCTCAGAAAGAAGCAAAGATGGTGCACGGAGTCAGGCACTCGAGCGAAAGGAGGCGGAGGCGGTGAGAGGCAAGCAAGAACTCAAAAGAAGTAGAAAAAAAAAAAAAAAAGCAACACCAGTAGCCAACAAATGGCACTCAGAGAGCCACCTAGTGCAGGCCGGTGTTTCTGGAGAAGAGACTGTGTTTGCGGGAAGCAGAGGAGGCCGAGTGTGGGTGAAGAAGGGTATAGAGTGGGAAAGCGTATATCACAAATTACCGGAGCTCTGTAGCCCATCAGGAAGAAGCAAAGATGGCGCATGGAGCCAGGCACTCGAGTGAGAGGAGGGGGAGGTGGCGAGAGGCAAGTGAGAAATCAAAAAAAAGCAACACTAGCAGCCAACATATGGCATCTAGAGAGCTGCCCGCGTGGGTGTGTGGAATCTAAGCAGCCGGCGCTTCCCCGTCAAGAGACCTTGGCCGCGGGAAGCAGAGGAGGCCAAGCCGTGGTGAAGAGGGGTGGGGTGGGAAAGCGCACACCGCAAATTACCGGTTGTTTTGTCTCCCGCTGGGCTCTCCGTGAGACTGCTTTCTCGTACCCCCGTTTGCTGGTCTCTGATAGGAGTCTAAGATGGTGGATCCGTGTTATGTTAGCTGGTAAAGGACCTCTGCATGAATCTCTCCTCGCTTTCCATTCTCTGTCAGTTTTCTCACTCCATTTGGTGCTTGGCTGAGTTCTTTATCTCTTCATTTGATGTTTTAGGGTTTCAGGATTGTTGTATTCTCTGTTCGGCTTAGTTTTTTGGATCTTTGCTGTGGAGGGACAGCATTGTGCTTCTGCCTAGAGCGCCATTTTGCCAGAACCCTCTTTTTCTAATTTTTGATAGTTATATTATTTTTGCAACTTTAAATAATATATTTATAACTATTTCTTGTTCCATCATCCAGAACACCCTCTAGGGCTCTTACGTTCTGAGGCAGAGACTACAGCAAAATCCATTATATTTTTCTTCCATAGGAGTCCCTAGATGGTGCAAAGGGTTAATGCACTTGGCTGT
Source organism: Dugong dugon (assembly GCA_030035585.1). Classification (NCBI taxonomy): domain Eukaryota; kingdom Metazoa; phylum Chordata; class Mammalia; order Sirenia; family Dugongidae; genus Dugong; species Dugong dugon. The sequence continues at coordinate 29,064,790 of CM057465.1, forward strand.
TAACCAAAAGTTGAGGGTTCAAGTCTATCCTGAGGCACCTCAGAAGAAAGGCCTGGTGATCTACTTCCAAAAATTCAGTGATTGAAAATCCCGTGGAGCACAGTTCTACTCTGACACACTAGGGTTGCCATAAATCAGAATTGAGTTGATGGCGAATAATAAGTGGTTTTTTCCATAGTAAGACATTTATATTTGGGATGTGGCTCCCTAGCTAAGGACTACAATCTCCAGACAGCCTTGCTGCTAAGTGTGATCATTGGGCAAAATTATTGCTAATAGAATGTAAGTGAAAATGATGGCTGTTAGTTTCAATACAGTTGCTTAAGAGGAAATCTGAACTCCTACACTTCAGCATTTTTCTTGTTTCCATAGTTAAAAAGGTGACTGGCAGTGTGGTCTTGGAAGCCAAGTGTTGAAGACAGAAGAGCCACCATAGCCTTGGACCCTGAATGACTGCGTGAACAGAGCCACTTATTGATCAGGAACTTGGAGTGTAACATCAGAGGAAAATAAGCTTCTGTCTTTTTTGAGCCACAGCATTTTGGGGTGTTTTTGTTACAATAACTTTGTACTCTAAGAAATAAAATCTATCTTTCCATTGTGCATCTGTTTTCTCACTTTCTGTTAGCTGTCAGCTATATCTTGTATAATGTATGCAATTGATGCTCTGCAAATATCCCCTTGGTACTCTCTGTTCCAGTATATACCCAGTGCTCCACTGCAAATTCCTACCACTTTCGGTCTGAGAGCTTTCTCTCAACTCATGTGCAGGGCAACTTAAAGTACCAGGGAGTTAACACCCCAGGAGCAATCCTTGGCCAATGGTGGATGGGAGCTTGAAGATATATACTTCCTTTCTTGACCTTGGAGAAGGATAATTCTGAGGAATGTTTTACATTGTCTCCAAGAGTTCTTCATTAAGATTGTGTTTTAGTTGCCCACCTGGGTAACTTGCCTGCTAACACACTCTTTTATTGGACTTCCTTCCTTTATTTGTCTTACTTCTCAGGAATGCCTCTCAGATAAGCTACTTGTCCTCAAATCTTTTTGTCAGGGTACACTTGTTGAAGAAGCCAACTAAAGATAGCACCAGAAGTTGTCTTAGGAAGCTGTCCCTTGGTATGGGATTCTGGAACTAGAGAGCTTGTCCAACAGACAGTAATAGAAACCTCACTGGCAGTTCTTCCTAAGCTCACACCTATTGCCTCTTGGGGGATTCCTGAGGGCCAGGTGATGGAGGAATAAAACATCTATACCCGTATCACGGATGGATTGCTTACTGTGTTGGTGCAAGTGGAAAGAAGACTGCTGCCACGCTACAGCCATTCAAGGGTGGCCTTGAAAGACAGTAGTGAAGGCAAATACCCTAAAGGGCTGAGCTTCATTTAGTACACCTTGTCATCAACTTTATGGAAGGAAGAAGAAGCGGTCAGAGGTAAACAATCTCCTGGGAAGTGGTGTGTAGTTTGGTAATAAATGAATGTATACCTTGGTGTGCATATCATCACAATTACTAAGACTTAGCTGTGGTGAATTAGTGACGAGATACAGGTGAAAAAGAATGAAATGGCTTATGCCATAGCTTTAGCCCTTGAGAGATATGAGGGAAATAATTATTATATGAATCCTGGAGTTGATTGGCTATTGATAACTGCCATAGAAATCTTGGAGGAAGAAAATAAAAGGCACGGGTGGGTCAGCTACCAATAAATGAAGGGATTGTGCAAAAGCAGAAGTGCTCCATGCCTCCCTGGGGCGGGGGGTGGGGCTCAGGTTCTACTGGAAACCAAGCCAAATACCTGATTTTAAGAGTAGCATAGTTTAACAAGAGGTAGAATTCACAGAGCCCTGGTGGTGTAGCAGTTAAGAGTTTGGCTGTTAACCAAAAGGTCGACAGTTCGAATCCAACAGCCACTCCTTGTAAACCCTATGGGGGAAGCTCTACTCTGCCCTACAATATCACTATGATCAACTCAACAATAACAGGTACGGTCTGGCACTTTCATCAAAGTCAGACACTGATAGGAAAGGAGTGGGGCACTGAGAGCTCGATAAAGATATTAGAGTGGGTATACTTAAGAAAAGGAGGCCTGGAGGTGCAGTGGTTAAGAGCTCGGCTGTTAACCAAAAGGTTGACAGTTCAAATCCACCAGCTGCTCCACGACAGAAAAATGTCTGCTTCACTAAAGATTTACACCTTGGAAACCCTGTGGGGCAGTTCTCCATGGCAATGGAATTTTTGGTTTGGTGCTTGAGAAGTTGGAACTCTCAGATTCCTCTGCATGTTCTAGGTCAGAAGAAGTGTCCCTCTTTTGCAAGAGAGAAGCCTCTCCTTGCTTGCATGCTTCCCTTCCTCAGGATCTTTCCCTATCCTCCTTATTGCCTTTAGACCAATAAATGAGGTCAAGTCTTAGCATGGCCCAAGCACCTAAATAGAAGGAAAAGAACAGTAGAATGTGGTTCATGTATGCCAGCAAGAACTGGAAAAACTTGTTTCCCAATGAGTCTTGAAATGTTGTACTGGGATAAGGAATAGGAGGGGTGAAATATAAGACTAGATAGTGGGCACTATTGATATGGGAGCAGCCTATCATAACTAAGGATTTAACACTGAGGAAAGATGACCTTGACCTGGTCCTATCATATTGTTGGGATGACTTTCTGAAGCTTGGAAATGATAGCTTATAGTAAATAAAGTAAAATCACTAGAACTGCCTTGGCAGAGTATTGAGAAAGGAGTATGAGTACGAGACTCAGAAAACGAAGAGTGTTAGGATTAATTTATTATGTAAATTAAGAAAACCTACATCTGATGTTTCCTTGAGAGTCCCAGAGACATTGTTTTTACTAAAGTGATAAGGAATTCACCAGCAAGAAAGATACTGAATTTGATAAGAAGCTTAGTGGTGACTGTCTCTGTAGGCCTGGGTTGTTAATAGCAGATGCTTGTATAAAACTAGTCTCCCTGGGATCGATAAGGTTAAAGTCATAGCATATTTGATGTTAGGTGGTAGCATTTAACTATCAGCAGCAAAGTGGATATAATCACTTTGATCGGAGGCAAGCTCAGAATGGCATGTGCAGGGTCTACTTTTATGGATCCATATGAGTTAATACACTCTTCAGTTCCTAGGGATAAGACAGATGGTCAGCCAGCAGAGATACTTGACCTACATCAGGGGTGAGCAAACTACAGTCAGTGGAACAGTCATGTCTATTTGTTTACATATTGTTTATGAATGCTTTTGTGCTACAATGGCAAAGTTAAACCTAAAATATTTACTAGCTCATCCTTTACAGATGAATTTTGCTGAACTCTGACCTATATAATCTAAAAAGACCAAGAACAGGTGAGAAGAAGATTTTATGTCAGTCTCCGTAATGGAAAATCACAATCCTGGTTTCCAGGCCTTAACCAGTTTTGAGACTCAGAGTTACTGATCGAAAGAAAGGAAGGATCCTGCTGAAGGAATATACATAGAAAGCACATTAAATAACCTCATTCCTTTTCCTTTAATATAAAAAAATATACACTGGGAAAAGCTTCTGAGAACTCTTGGTACAGATTTTGAGCTGACACTCATACCAGTTGACCCAAAACACCAACATGCCCCCCACCCCTGCCCAACACACACGTTGAAAGAGGCTATACAAAGGCCAAGTGATAAATGAATTGTTAAATCACTGCTTAATTTCATGTGTTATTATTTTTAATGTTCCTGCACTTGTAGGAAAACACTGGTGGCGTAGTGGTCAAGAGCTATAGCTGCTAACCAAAATGTTGACAGTTAGAATCCACCAGGCACTCCTTGGAAACCCTATGGGGCAGTCTCTATGAGTTGGAATCGACTCCATGGCAGCAGGTATTTTGCACTTGTATATGTAAGTGCAATTACTTTGCAATTCTTTTACTATCATTTTTAGGTTTTAGTTATCCTCACTACTCTGGTTTTGTAAAACAAATTTCAAAGCTTTTCTTTTTCTCTATGTTTTGGGAAAATGAACTTAATGACGGAGATACAATAAAACCAGTTGCGGTCAAGTCAATTCCAACCACGGCGACGCCATGTGTTGCAGAGTAGAGCTGCACTCCATACGGTTTTCAAGGCTGTGACCTTTATGACAGGTCTGTCTTCTGAGGTGCCTCTGGATGGGTTAGAATTACCACCCTTTCCATCAGTAGTAGAGGGCTTACCCATTTGCACCACCCAGAGTCTGTTAATTATTGAAGGTAAGAACAGGGAGCTGTGCAAATCTAAACCTCCTAGCCAGAGATGAATTTGCTCCCAGGAGACATTTGACAATGCGTGGAGGCATTTTTAGTTGTCACACTGTGGGTGCTACTGGTACTTAGTGTGTACAGCTAGGGATACTACTAAACATTCTACAAAGCACAGGGGAATATCCCACAACAAAGTATTATCCTGCCCAAACTATCAATTGTAGCAAAGTTGATAAACCTTGGGTAAATGTAAAGTTGATAAAGAGTGAGTAGGGAATAGTAAGGTGAAGTAAAAGGACAAAGAAGCAAATGAGTGTTCTATTGTAGAATGAGTAGCATGTGCCAATGTGAGAGAGACTAGCATGTTATTTGAGGAACTATGTAGCTTAATAGATCGTTAATATGATTGGGTTTGGAAGGATTGGGATGGGGATTGAAACTGACAAACTAAACTGAGTCAGATGATAAAGACCTTGTATCCCATGTCAGAGAGTTTGGCAGAGGATAAAAAGTTATAAGCATTATACGAAGGACAGTAACATGATGAGAACTGACTTTTAGAAAGATCACTGTAACTAAAGAGCAGAGACTATACTGGAGAAAAGCAAAACCAGAACGGAGCAAAAAAGAAAAGAGGCTTATTGAAGTAATTCCGGTGAAAGAATATAAGAAAGGGGGCAAAGAGATAGGGAACTGAAACATGATGCATATATTAAAATTGTAGGATTAATATGACTTTATTTTCCCTCAGATATGGACATTCAAGGTGAGGGAGAAGTTAAGGACAATACCCAGAAGTTGGGCTAGGAAGACAACATGAATAGATGTGACATTGGATACAGATAAAGAACACAGGAAAAAGAACAGAGTGTTTGGAAAATGATAGATCCATGATTAGTTCTCTGATTTGGAGGATCAGTTGAAATTATCCAGTGTGTAGTACTATTAAAAGTCTAGAATTCATCAGAGAGATTGGGACAATAATTTTTTTAATAGCAATTTCAGGTAGATAAAATCACACACAAAAGAAATATAGAAGAGACTTGAAAAATAGACCTTGTTGAACACCAATATTTACAGTATTGACAAAACAACTGGGGAAACCCTCAAGAAATTTTGAGGAGTGGTCAGAGGGGTAGGAAGAAAGCAGAGAAGAATGTTGACACAGAACCCAAACAAGGAGAATTTCAAAGAGAAGGTAATGGTCAATATTATCAAATGCTGTAAAGAATTTGAATTTGAAAAGAACTATCAAGTACTCCTTAACTATAAACCCTTTGCTGTCTGATTGATTCCTACTCATAGTGACCTTATAGGACAGAGTAGAACTTCCCCATAGGGTTTCCAAGAAGGGGTCGGTGGATTCGAATTGCCGATCTTTTGGTTAGCAGCTGAACTCTTAACCACTGTGCCCACCAGGGCTCCTATTAATTATATTGCACCTAGAAATTCTTGTAGAGCAATTTCTGTGGTTGGCAGATTCAAACTGCCGTGGGTTGAATGAGAGGTGAGAAAGAGCACTAGAGGAGTCAGCACTGATATAAAGCAACGGTAAAGGGTAATGGTTCTTGTAGAGAATGTGGCCACCATTAGACTACTAAGTTTGCACTACTCTGATGGCTTGCACTTTGCTGTGATGCTGAAAGCTGTGCTACTGGTATTTCAAATACCAGCAGAATCACCCTTGGTACACAGGTTTCAGTGGAGCTTCCAGACTAAGATAGACTAGGAATAAGGATTTGGCAATCTAATTCTAAAAACAAATTGGCCAGTGAAAACCTTATGAATAGCAGCAGAACATTGTCTGGTATAGTGCCTGAAGATGAGTCCCTTAAGTTAGGGGGAAAGAAAAAACTTTACTGTTAAGTGAACTGCAACTCACAACTACCCTATAGGGCAGAGTAGAACTGCCCCATAGGGTTTCCAAAGAGCTGCTGGTGGATTTGAACTGCCAACCTTTTGGTTAGCAGCCAAATGCTTAACTACTGTAGACCAGGGCTCTCTTAGTTTGGAAGGCACTCAAAATGTAGCTAGGAAAGGACTGCCTCCTCAAAGTAGAGTCCAGCTTGACTATGTGGATAGAGTAAAGCCGTCTTGACCTTCTTTGCTGATGTGGCATGACTCAAAATGAGAAGGAACAGCTGCGAATATCCATTAATAATCAGCACGTGGAATGCACAAAGTATGAATGTAGCAAAATTGGAAGCTGTCAAAAATGAAATAGAACACATAGGAAAGATTGATATCCTAGGCGTTAGTGAGCTGAAATGGGCTGGCAATGGCCATTTTGAATCAGACAATCATATGGTCTACTATGCTGAGAATGACAAATTAAAGAGGATTGGTGTTGCATTCATTGTCACAAAGAACATTTCAAGATCTATACTGAAGTACAACGCTGTCAGTGGTAGGGTAATATTCATATGCCTACAAGGAAGTCCGGTTAATACAACTATTATTCAAATTTACTCACCACCCACTAATGCAAAAGAGGAAGAAATTGAAGATTTTTCTCAACTTCTGCAGTCTGAAATTGATCAAACATGAAATCAAGATGCATTGACAGTTACTGGCGGTCGGAAAGTGAAAGCTGGAAGAAAAGAAGAAGGATCAGTAGTTGGAAAATGTGGCCTTGGTGATAGAAGCGAAGCCAGAGATCACATGATAGAATTTGGCAAGAACAATGACTTCCTCATTGCAAATACCTTTTTTCAATAATGTAATCAGAGACTATACACATGGACCTCGCTGCATGGAATACAGAGGAATCATATCCACTACATCTGTGGAAAGAGATGATAGAAAAGCTCAATATCATCAGTCAGAACAAAGCCAGGGGCCATCTGTGGAACAGACCATCAGTTGCTCATATGTAAGTTCAAATTGAAGCTGAAGAAAATTAAAACAAGTCCACAAAAGACAAAGTATATCCTTGAGTATATCCCACTTGAATTTAGAGACCATCTCAAGAACAGATTTGATTCACTGAGCACTAATGACTAATGACCAGACGAGTTGTGGGATAACATCAAGTACAACATACAGGAAGAAACCAAAAGTTCATTAGAGATCCATATTGGTGACCATTCCAAAGAAATGTGATCTAACAGAATGCAGAAATTACTGAACAATATCATGACTATTACACACAAGTAAAGTTTTGCTGAAGATAATTCAAAAACGCTCGCAGCAGTACATCAACAGGGGACTGTCAGAAATTCAAACGGGATTCAGAATGGGATGTGGAACGAGGGATATCATTGATGATGTCACATCGATCTTAAAGCAGAGAATACCAGAAATATATTTACCCGTATGATATTGACTATGCAAAGACATTCGACTGTGTGAATCATAACCAATGACGGACAACATTTCAAAGAGTGGGAATTCCAAACACCTAACTGTGCTCATGTGGAACCTGTACAAAGACCAAGAGGCAGTCTTTCAAACAGAACAAGGGGGTACCACATGGTTTAAAATCAGAAAAGATGAGTGTCAGGTTTGTATCCTTTCACCATACTTATTCAATCTGTATGCTGTGCAAATAATCAGAGAATACAGACTATGCAAAGAACACCGTGGCATTAGGATTGGAAGAAGACTCATTAAAAACCTGTGTTATGCAGATGACACAGTTTTACTTGCTGAAAGCAAAGGAAGCTTGAAGCACTTACTGATGAAGATCAAAGACTACAGCCATCAGTATGCATTACACCTCAACATGAAGAAAACGAAAATCCTCTCAGCTGGACCAATAAGCAACATCAGGATAAACGGATTAAAGATTGAACTAGTCAAAAATTTCATTTTACTTTGGTCCACAATCAACATCCTTGGAAGCAGCAATCAAGAAATCAAACCCTGTATTGCACTGGGCAAATCTGCTGCAAAAGTCCTCTTTAAAGTGTTAACCCTTTCATGGGTGAATTTTTTTTTTTTTTGGAAGTTTTGGTGAAGCCATATTTTTTCACTAATGAAATGGATGCTGATTCATTGTATATTGATAGCTTTTTTATTATTTGAAAAAATGCAGTGCCAATATCAAGCAGGACATATCAGTCTTATGTTCCATGAAGCACATCACACAGGCAGGCTATACTGACCCCATGACACATCACACTTCCTGGTTACACCTAAGCAGTAAAATATCTTACTCAACTTATCCAAAATGCATAAAAATACACATGAAATACTAAACATTGCTCTTGCTATACATAATTGTTATCAGTTTGGTTTAGAGTGGGCCATATCAGTGCCGTGGCCCAGGAAGTGTATCACAAATTGTTTTCACCCAACAAATAACTAGTCTTTCAACATTGTGAAAATGACAATTCTACCCAAAGCAATCTACAAATGCAATGCAATCCTGATCCAAATACCAACAACATTCTTTAACGAGATGGAAAAAATAATCATTAACTTTATATGGAAAGGGAAGCGTCCCTGGATAAGTAAAGCATTATTGAAGAGGAAGAATAAAGTAGGAGGACTCGCACTACCTGTCCTCAGAACCTACTATACCGCTATGGTAGTCAAAACAGCCTGATACTGGTACAACAACAGATACATTGACCAATGGAACAGAATCGAGAACCCAGAAGTAAATCCATCCACCTACGGTCACCTGATCTTCGACAAGTTCCCAAAGTCCATCAAATGGGGAAAAGACAATCTTTTTAACAAATGGTGCTGGCAAAATTGGACATCTGTCTACAAAAAAAAAAAAAAATGAAACAGGACCCATACTTCACACCATACACAAAAACTAATTCAAAATGGATCAAAGACCTAAGTCTAAAACCAAAAACTATAAAGATCACAGAAGAAAAAATAGGGTCAACCCTAGAGACCCTAATACATGGCATTAACAGGATACAAACCTTAACTAACAACATACAAACTCCAGAAGATAAGCTAGATAACTGGGATCTTCTAAAGATTAAACACTTATGCTCATCAAAAGACTTCACCAAAAGAGTAAAAAGAGAACCTACAGACTTAGGAAAAATTTTTGGCCTTTACAAATCTGACAAAGGTCTAATCTCTAAAATCTACAAGAAAATTCAACACCTATACCACAAAAAGACAAATAATCCAGTTAAAAATGGGCAGAGGAAATGAACAAACACTTAACCAAAGAAGACATTCAAGCAGCCAACAGACACATGAGGAAATGCTCGAGATCACTAGCAATTAGGCCATACTCTCAGGTTTTCTCCAGTCTCTGTCAGGCCAGTAAGTCTGGTCTTTTTTTGTGAGTTAGAATTTTGTTCTACATTTTTCTCCTGCTTTGTCCGAGACCCTCTATTGTGATCCCTGTCAGAGCAGTCAGTGGTGGTAGCCAGGCACTATCTAGTTGTACTGGACTCAGTCTGGTGGAGGCCATAGTAGTTGTGGTCTGTTAGTCCGTTGGACTAATATTTCCCTTGTGTCTTTAGCTTTCTTCATTTTCCCTTGCTCCTGAAGGGGTGAGACCAGTGGAGTATCTTAGATGGCTGCTCACAGGCTTTTAAGACCCCAGACGCTACCCACCAAAGGAGAATGTAGAACATATTCTTTATAAACTATGTTATGCCAATTGAATTAGATGTTCCCTGAGACCATGGTCCCCACAGCCCTCGGCCCAGCAATTCAGTCCCTAAGGGAGCTTCCATGACCTTATCCTGAACAAGTTGTGCTGGCTTCCCCAGTATTCTGTACTGTCTTACACTTCACCATAGTTACCACTTATCTATTGTCTATTTAGAGTTTTTCCACCCCCACCCCTCCCCCTTGTAACCATCAAAGATTGTTTATTTTTGTGTGTAAACCTTTTCATGAGTTTTTATAGTAGTGGTCTCATACAATATTTGTCCTTTTGTGATTGACTTATTTCACACAGCATAATGCCTTCCAGTTTCATCCTAGTTTGTTTATCCATTCATCTGCTGATGGGCATCTGGGTTGTTTCCATCTTTTTGCTATTGTGAACAATGCTACAATGAACATAGATGTGCATATGTCTAGTCCTGCGACGGCTCTTATTTCTCTAGGATATATTCCTAGGAGTGGGATTGCTGGATCATATGGTATTTCTATTTATAGCTTTCTAAGGAAGCGCCATATCATTTTCCAAAATGGTTGTACAATTTTGCATTCCCACTGGTAGTGCGTATGAGTTCCAATCTCCCTGCAGCCTCCCTAGCATTTGTTATTTTCTGTTTTTTTGATTCATGCCAGTAATGCTGGGGTGAGATGGTATCTCATTATGGTTTTAATTTGCATTTCTCTAATGGCTAGTGATTGTGAGTATTTTCTCATGTATCTGTTGGCTGCTTGAATGTCTTCTTTGGTGAAGTGTCTGTTCATTTCCTTTGCCCATTTTTTAATTGGATGATTTGTCTTTTTGCTGTAGAGGTGTTGATTTTCTTGTAGATTTTAGAGATTAGACCTTTGACTTGTACTGTCCAAAAAATTTTTCCAGTCTGTAGGTTCTCTTTTTACTCTTTTGGTGAAGTCTTTCGATGAGCATAAGTGTTTAATTTTTAGAAGATCCCAGTAATGAAGTCACTCCGGAGGTTCACCTTTTAGCCAAAGATTAGACAGACCCATAGGACAAAAAGAGACTAAAGGGAGACACCAGCCCAGGGGCAAGGACTAGAAGGCAGGAGGGGACAGGAAAGTTGGTAATAGGCAACCCAAGGTTGAGAAGGGAGAGTACTGACATGTCATGGGTTTGTTGACCAATGCCATAAAACTATATGCATGTACTAACTGTATAATGAGAAGCTAGTTTGTTCTGTAAACCTTTATCTACAGTTCAATGAAAAAAATAAAAAATAAAAAACCAAACCAAAACAAAAATAACTAGTGTACTTGAATGTTTCTGAATGCCAGTAACTCTACCTTCCTAATAACACAGAGGAAATAGTAAACATACTTACAAGCCTTATCTCACTGTACAGAAGCTAAAAAGACACGTTTCACACAATCACTCTTCCAGGAAACATCCCCTCATATAAATGGCTCTCAACACTCCAGTGTGGCACGGACCACCTTTCTTGTTTTTTAGGCAGCTGCACCAGTTATCTGTCACAATGCTAGAATGTACTAAAGTGGCTTAAATGCCTGTCAGTAACCCCAGGGGTGGAAAAATCTAACAAGAGCATATATATCCCCTGGTACATGATAAGGTCAAAAAGCAAAGATGTCACTTTGAGGACTAAGGTGCACCTAACCCAAGCCATGGTATTTTCAATCACCTCATATGCATGCAAAGCTGGACAGTGAATAAGGAGGACTGAAGAAGAATTTCTGGGTCTCACCATACTCATTTGTAAAATTGGGACTGTGGATAACTTTGTGGGTTTTTGTGAACTGAATATTAGATAATGCATTCATGTGAAATACTTATCACAGTGCCTAGAAATTAACAGAGGATCAATAAATTAATTATCAGCTGCCACATTCTTTCGTAATCTCACAATGCGTCAGAAGTTTTCGAAGGGCAAGGAGGGGCACAGCTTCCATTTAAATACTTAGGTTATGTTCTAGACCATAGGGATTTTTTTTTAAAGCTCTGCCCCCTATCTTTCATTATGATTCTTTTCACTCTCTTTTGGTGACTCTAGTTCTTGCCCTGTTTCCTTGTTCCTATTTTCTATCCCACCACCTTGTTGTTAGTTGCCCTTGAGTCAGCTCCAGTGTATATGGCAACAGAACGAAATGTTGTCCAGTCCATTGAATTAATGCTTGTGTTTTAATATCCAGTTGGTTTAACTCTTGCCTTATCCCGGGTTGTCATCATGCAGATCTGCCTCAGTTCATGCTCTGAGATGCTCCAAGCCAGCCCCATCATCGTTATCAGACCTGGATCCTAGGACCCCAATCTTAGGCTAGCACCATGCCACATTTCTCCGGAAGGGAAATTCCAAGAAGAGTGCTAGTCAGTGAGATGCTTTAATATAACTTTCACATATAAAGAGAGAACCTCATTGTATTGGCTTGCTTAACATGTGAGTTTTAGGAATACTGTACATAATTGTTATACAATTCTCATATCACTACTTCCATCACCATTAGTTGTGCCTCCTCCTTGTATTATCCATAATTATTCATAATCTGAAGAGTAGATGCTGATTAATAGAAATTTTAGGGTGGAAATATTCATTTCACCTTCTTGATAAATATTTATTGTGCAATTTATATTATGCCAAGGACACTGGCTATTTGTTTATTCATTCTTAGCCCCAAAATTGCCCATCTATTCTATTAACTTTACTACTAGAGCTAGAAAACTGCAAATGGCATTTCCCAGACTTCCTTACTAGCTGATTTTTTGTTAGGTTTTGCCGATGGGAAGCACTGGACAGAGAGTAGATACCAGAAAAAAGTGAGAGGCAATTCTGCTTTTAGCTCCAGTAGGAGCATACTGGTCATATTTGAAGAATTGAAGGATTCCAGTGTAGCTGGAGGAGGGAATGAATGAGAGGGGAAGAGGTAGGAAAACACCTCCGACAGTTAAGCAGAGGCCAAATCATGTATGCAGGGCCTTGTGGGTGTTGGCAATGGCTTTGGGTTTTATTCACAGTATGATGGGAAGCCATGTAAGTTTTTGAGAGGAAGACTGATATGATCTGTTTTATGTGTTAAGAGGGCAACTGGCTGCTTTGTTAAGAATAGTCTGTAGAGATGTGGGGGAAAGAGTGATATCAAGGAGACCAGTTTGGATATTGTATCAGTCAGATGAGGTAACATGGTAACAACACAAGCAAAGTGTACTGTGGTTTAAGGCAGCACTCAGTGAAGTGTTGGAGGCTGTTTCCATTCTATGGCACATCCACATCAACAAGTGCTTTCACAATTGCTGCAGAAACGAGAGCAAGATGTCTTAGTTATCTAGTGCTGCTATAACAGAAATACCATAAGTGGATGGCTTTAACAAACAGAGATTTATTCTCTCACAGTCTAGGAGGCTACAAGTCTGAATTCAGGGTCCCAGCTCCAGGGGAAGGCTTTCTCTCTCTGTTGGCTCTGGGTGAAGGTCCTTGTCATCAATCTTCCCCTGGGTCTAGGAGTTTCTCAGTGCAGGAAACGCAGGTCCAAAGGACAAGCTCCACTCTTTGCTCTTCTTTCTTGATGGTGATGAGGTCCCTCTCTCTCTCTGCTAGCTTCTCTCTTTTATATTTCAAAAGAGATTGACTCAAGATACAACCTAATATTGTAGATTGTGTCCTGCCTTATCAACATCTAATCCTGCCTTGTTAACATCATAGAGGTTAGGATTTATAACACATAGGATAAATACATGAAATCATAAAATGGAAGACAATCACACAATACTGGGAATCACGATCTAGTCAAGTTGACACACATTTTGGGGAGACTCAATTCAGTCCATAACACAAGGTCAACAGAGTCAGCAATGGCAATTAAATTTTATTTCATCTGGAAGAGAAACAAACCATATCTGAATTTACTTCACCTGCCAAGACAAGTCATATGACCATGCCTAACTTCAAGTGGGTGGAGAAAAGCAAGACTTCTTTGTACCCCACAAGTAGAGGAGAACCAGATAATGGTTAACAAAAATGAGGTCTTCCACACAGGCTACTCTAGTAGTCTAGAGGAAAGATGGGTGAATGGCATTTGTGAAAATAGCATTGGGGAAAATGGTGGGAAATGGTCAGATTTGAGATGTATTTGGTATATACTTTGATAGCAAAACTGAAAGATTTGCTGATGAATTGGAGGTGAAATGTTAGAGACATAGAATAGTCAAGGATGACTCCAGAGTTCAAGACCAGAGTAACGAATGGATGGAGGTGCTTCTTACTAAGGTAAGGAATCCTGGGGAGTGCCAGGTTTTTATGTAGTTATGTTTGAGGTGGCTATTAGGCATTTAAGAGAAGAAGTCATGAGTCTAGTTCTCAGGAGAGGGCATCAGGCCTGAGACATAAATATGGGAATCATCAGCATTAAATGTCATTTAGACAAATAGACAAGAGGAGTGGAAACTATAGACCAGAAAATAATTGGATCGGAAGGTTAAATGAGAAGAATAGGATGTTGACAATGCCAGGTTTTTGACTGCAGCCATCAGATAAATGGTGATGCTTTCAATAGTAACAGCAAAGAGAGTAGAAAGACCTAGCGTAAGGTTAAGAAAATACTTTCTGGGTTGAATGTGTTCAGAATGAAGCACCTCTGCGTGGCTTTGATGGCGCAATCCAAAAGGCTGTTCAAAATTTGGATCTGGAGTATATGAGAAAGCTTGGAATTAGCAGTAAAAGTTGACAGTCATTAGCAAAGAAATGAGAGATGAGATCATTGAGGGATTAAGAAAAGACCAGAAGTGAAGACAGAATCTTGGAAGAAATCTACATGCAGAGAGAAAGAAGGCAATTTAGAGAAGTGTTTAAGGAGGTAGAAAAACCAGTAACAAGTTGTCAAAGAAATCAAGAGAGGTGTGAACTTAAAGAAAGAGAAAGTGATTAACAGTGTCAAATGTAACAAAGTTTGAAATACATGGCAAGATTGTAGGATTTAGATTATCTGGTGACTCATGGATTTTATTATGCATATTTCCTGGTCCTCAACTCAGCTGACATTAGTTAATTACAAGTAAACGTGATTTCACTTTTGAACATCTTCCTCTTACTCTAGAACTGCTTCAGAGATTAACAGGAGAGAAAGACTTAACTTTTTCTTGCCAGTAAAGAAAAAAATCTTTAAGTGTACAATAATAATAATAGCTAATAATTATTTAATTATACACACATATATATACACACACACACACACACATATAATCTCATTTAATATTTCACTAACCCAAGAAAAACCCTATAGCTACCCTAAGGACAGAGTAGAACTGCTCCATAGGGTCCCCAAGGAGTGGCTAGTGGATTTGAACTGCTAGACTTTTGGTTCCCAGCAGTAGCGCGTGCTGTAGCTCTTAACCACTGTGTCACAAGGGCCCAATAAATAGGGTTACTATGAGTCAGAACTGACTCGATAGCACATAGCAACAACATATATATATATATATATATATATATATATATATATATACATATGAGACGGAATCAACCCCACTGCAGTGGGCTTGGTTTTTGGTGTATACATGTATATGTATGTATATATATATACACACACACATATATATATATATGTATATATATATATATATATATATGTTGTTGATGTTGTTAGATGCTATGGAGTTGGTTCGGACTCATAGCGACCCTATGTACAACTCAACGAAACACTGTCCAGTCCTGTGCCATCCTCACAATCATTGTTATGCTTAAGCCTACTGTTGCAGCCACTGTGTTAATCCCTCTTGTTGAAGGTCTTCTTCTATTTCTCTGACCCTCTACATTACCAAGCATGATGTCCTTTTCCATGGACTGATCCCTCCTGATAACATGTCCAAAGTATGTGAGACGTAGTCTTGCCGTCCTCACTTGTAAGGAGCATTCTGGTTGTACTTCTTCCACAACAAATTTGTTCATTCTTTTGGCAGTCCATGGGATATTCATTATTCTTCAGCAACACCACAATTCAAAGGTGTCAATTCTTCTTCAGTCTCTCTTATTCATCATCCAGCTTTCACATGTGTATGAGGTGATTGAAAACACCATGGTTTGGGTCAGGTGCACCTTAAGCTTCAAGGTGACATTTCTGCTTTTCAACACTTTAAAGACATCTTTTGCAGCATATTTGCCCAGTGCAGTGTATCTTTTGATTTCTTGACTGCTGCTTCCATGAGGGTTGATTGTGGATCCAGGTAAAATGAAATCCTTGACAACAACTTCAATCTTTTCTCCACTTATAATAATGTTGCTTATTGGACCAGTTGTGAGGATTTTTGTTTTCTTTGTGTTGAGGTGTAATTCATACTGAAGGCTGTGGTCTTTGATCTTCATCAGTAAGTGCTTCAAGTCCTCTTCACTTTCAGCAAGCAAGGTTGTGTTGTCTGCATATCACAGGTTATTAATGAGTCTTCCTCCAATCCTGATGCCCTATTCTTCTTCACATTACTTGTTCTCAGATTATTTGTTCAGCATACAGATTGAATAAGTATGGTGAAAGGATATAACCCTGATGCACACCTTTCCTGACTTTAAACCACACGGAATCCCCTTATTCTGTTCAAAAGACTGCCTCTTAATCTATGTACAGGTTTCTTAGGAGTACAATTAAGTGTTCTGGAATTCCCATTCTTTGCAATGTTATCCATAATTTGTTATGATCCACATAGTCAAATGCCTTTGCATGGTCAGTGAAACAGAGGTAAACATCTTTCTGGTATTCTCTGCTTTCAGGCAGGATCCATCTGACATCAGCAATGATATCCCTGGTTCCACATCCTCCTCTGAATTTGTCTTGAATTTCTGGCAGTTCCCTGCCGATATACTGCTGCAGCCACTTTTGAATGATATGCTGCAAAATTTTACTTGCATGTGATATTAATGATATTGTTCAATAATTTCCGCATTCGGTTGGATCACCTTTCTTGGGAATAGGCATAAATATGGATCTCTTCCTGTTGGTTGGCCAGGTAGCTGTCTTCCAAATTTCTTGGCATAGACGAGTGAGCACAGTGCTGCATCCGTTTGTTGAAACATCTCAATTGATATTTGGTCAATTCCTGGTGCCTTGTTTTTTGCCAGTGCCTTCAGTGCAGCTTGGACTTCTTCCTTCAGTACCATTGGTTCCTGATCATATGCTACCTGCTGAAATGGTTGAACACTGACCAATTCTTTTTGGTATAGTGACTCTGTGTATTCCTTCCATCTTCTTTTCATGCCTCCTGTGTTGTTTAATATCTTCCCCCATAGAATCCTTCAAAATTGCAACTCAAGGCTTGAATTTTTTCTTCAGTTCTTTCAGCATGAGAAATGTCAAGCATGTTCTTCCCTTTTGGTTTTATACCTCCAGGTCTTTGCACATGTCATTATAATACTTTACTTTGTATTCTAGAGCTACCTTTTGAAATCTTCTATACAGCTTTTACTTCATCATTTCTTCCTTTTGCTTTCGCTACTTGACATTCAAGAGCAAGTTTGAGCATCTCTTCTTATATCCATTCTTCTCTTTTCTTTCTCTACTGTCTTTTTAACGACCTCTTGCTTCTTCATGTATGGTGTCCTTAATGTCATTCCACAACTTGTCTGGTCTTCAGTCATTAGTGTTCAATGCATCAAATCTATTCTTGAGATTGTCTCTAAATTCAGATGGGATATGCTCAAGATAGTACTTTGGCTCTCATGGACTTGTTCTAATTTTCTTCAGTTTCAACATCAACTTGCATATGAGTAATTGATGTTCTGTTGCACAGTTGGCCCCTGGCCTTGTTCTGACTGATGATATTGAGCTTTTCCATCGTTTCTTTCCACAGATGCAGTAAATTTGATTCCTGTGTATTACATCGGTAAGGTCCACGTGTGTGTGTATATATATGTACATATATATAAAATCTTGTTTAATATTCATCAACCAAGCCCAAAGCCACTGCATTTGACGTGATTCTGACTCATAGCGAACCCATAGGTTTTCCAAGGCTGTAAATCTGTTTTTTTTTTTTTTTTTCTTTCTTTCTTTTTTTTGGTTCATTTTTGTAGCTTGAGTGAAAGTTTACATTTCAAGTTAGTCTCTTTCACAAAAATTTATACATACATTGTTATATGACCATAATTGCTCTCCCTGTACTGTGATAGCGCACTCCTCCTTTCCACCCCTGATTTCCCATGTCCATTCAACCAACTCCTAACACTCTCTGCCTTCTCATCTTACCTCTGGACAGAAGCTACCTGTTTAGTCTCATGTATCTACTTGAGCTAAGAAGTACACTCCTCACGAGTATCATTTTAAGTCCCAAAGTCCAGTCCAATCTTTATCTGAAGAGTTGCCTCGGAATTTGTTTTAGTTCGGGCTGATGGAGAGTCCAGGGGCTGTGCTTTCCAGGGCTTCATCAGTCTCAGGCCATTAAGTCTGGTCTTTTTACTAGAATTTGAATTCTGTACCCCATTTTTCTCCTGCTCCATCAGGGACTCTCTCTTTTTTTCCCTGTCAGGGCAGTCATTGGTGGTAGCTGGGCACCATCTACTTCTTATGGTCTCAGGCTGATGAAGTCTCTGGTCTATGTGGCCCTTTCTGTCTCTTGGGCTAATACTTTCCTTGTGTCTTTGTGTTCTTCATTCTCCTTTACTCCAGGTGGTTGGGACCAATTGATACATTTTAGATGGCTACTTGCAAGCTTTTAAGACCCCAGATGCCACTCACCAAAGTAGGGTGATGAAAATTTTCTTAATAAGCTTTTTTATGTCAATTGACCTAGATGTCCCATGAAATCATGGTCCCCAGATGCCCACCCCTGCTATTCTGCCCCTCGAAGTATTTGATTGTATTCAGGAAACTTCATAGCTTTGGTTTAGTCCAGTTGTGCTGACTTCCCCTGTAGTGTGTGCTGTCCTTCCCTTCACCTAAGATAACTCTTGTTTACTATATAGTTAGTTAATAAGCTCACCCTCCCTCCCCACCCTTGTAACCATCAAAGAATGTTTTCTTCTGTGTTTAGACCTTTTCTTGAGTTCTTATAATAGTGGTCTTATACAATATTTGTCTTTCTGTGACTGACTAAATTCACTGAACATAATGTCCTCCAGATTCCTCCATGTTATAAGATGATTCACAGCTTCATCATTGTTCTTTACAATTCCTTAGTATTCCATTGTGTGGATGTACCATAATTTGTTTATCCATATGTCTGTTGATGGGCACCTAGGTTGTTCCCATCTTTTTACTATTGTGAATAATGCTGCAATGAACATGGGTGTGCATATATCTATTTGTGTGATGGCTCTTATTTCTCTAGGGTATATTCCAAGGAGGAGGATTGCTGGATCGTATGGTACCTCTATTTCTAGCTTTTTATAGAGGTGCCAAATCGATTTCCAAAGTGATTGTACCGTTTACATTCACACCAAAAATGTATAAGCGTTCCAGTCTCTCCATAACCTTTCCAGCATTTATTATTTTGTGTTTTTTGGATTAGTGCTAGCCTTGTTGGGGTGAGATGATATCTCATTGTAGTTTCGATCTGCATTTCTCTACTGACGAATGATCGTGAGCATTTCTTCATGTATCTCTTAGCCGCCTGAGTATCTTCTTTGGTGAAGTGCCTGTTCATATCCTTTGCCCGTTTTTTAATTGGGTTATTTGTCTTTTCATTGTTGAGGCTTTGCAGTATCTTGTAGATTTTAGAGATTAGATGCTAATCGAATTTGTCATGGCCAAAAATGTTTTCCCAGTCTGCAGGTTGTCTTTCTACTCTTTTGGTGAAGTCTTTTGATGAGCATAAGTGTTCGATTTTTAGGAACTCCCAGTTATCTAGTCTCTTTTCTGGTACTTGTGCATTGTAACTTAATGGTGCATATTCTGTTTATGCCATGTATTAGGGCTCCTAGCATTGTCCTGTTTTTTCTTCCATGATCTTTATTGTTTTAGATTTTATATCTAGGTCTTTGATCCATTTTGAGTTTGTTTTTGTGCATAGTGTGAGGTATGGGTCTCGTTTCAGTTTTT
The DNA here is from genome assembly GCA_030035585.1 of Dugong dugon. Classification (NCBI taxonomy): domain Eukaryota; kingdom Metazoa; phylum Chordata; class Mammalia; order Sirenia; family Dugongidae; genus Dugong; species Dugong dugon. The sequence continues at coordinate 29,084,585 of CM057465.1, forward strand.
TGCAGATGGATATACAGTTATACCGGCACCATTTGTTAAAGAGACTGTCTTTTCCCCAACTAACTGACTTGGGGTCTTTGTCAAATATCAGCTGCTCATAGGTGGATGAATTTATGTCTGGATTCTCAATTCTGTTCCACTGGTCTGTGTATCTGTTGTTGTACAACTACCAGGCTGTTTTGACTACTGTGGTGGTATAATAGTTTCTAAAATCAGGTAGTGTGAGGCCTTCAACTATGTTCTTCTTGAGTAATGCTTTACTTATCCCTGGCCTCTTCCCTTTCCAAATGAAGTTGGTGATTTTTTTCTCCATCTCAACAAAATATGCCATTGGAATTTGGATTGGGATTGCATTGTATCTGTAGATCGCTTTGGGTAGAATTGACATTTTCACAATGTTGAGTCTTCCTATCCCTGAGCAAGGTATTTTTTTCCAATTAGGCAGGTCTCTTTTGGTTTCCTACAGTACTGTCATGTAGTTTTTATTGTAAGGGTCTTTTACGTCTCTGGTTAGATTTATTCCTAACTATTTTATTTATTGTAAATGGTATTGATTTGGTGATTTCCTCTTCAAAGTTCTCTTTGTTGGTGTAGAGGAATAGGAATCCAACTGATTTTTGTATGTGTGATAGTTCAGATTGTGTGTCAACTTGGCTGGGCCATGATTCTCCATGTTTTAATGTAATCACTCCCATGATTGAATATACTGTGAGTAGCCAATCAGATGAAAGGGAGTCTCCTTGATGGTGTGGCCCACATCTGTATATAAGCAGGCTTTCTGGCTTTTTGCTCTCTCTGGATCCTGCGGCTGCTTCCTGTCGTCTCATCTCCCGTTTTTGGGACTTGAGCTGTCAGGTTATCTGCCGAACCTGGGATTCATCGATCTGCACGGCCTGTGAGTGGGAGCCCTGCTCTCCGACCTTCCGATCTTGGGCTTCTGTTGCTCTGTCCTGTGTTCTAGTCTTAGGTTGTTATCTGATGTTATTGATTTTCCAACAGGAGGACTTTAGTATTTCTTGTAATTTTAGTTTGGTTTTCGCAAATTCGCTAAACTTCTGTTTATCTACAGCTGTGAGACTTGGGAGAGGCCTCTACCCTGATCCACGGCCTTGGGACGTTCTAGCCTCTACAATTGCATGAACTGTTTCCTTGATATAATCTCTCTCTATAAATATATTTATACACTTTACTGGTTTTCCTTCTCTAGAGAACCCAGCCTAAGACAGTATGTTTGTCTTCCATCCTGATACTTTGCTGTAATCTATTAGTCTCAGTAGTTTTCTTGTGGATTCTTTGGAGTTTTCCACGTATAAGATCATGTCATCTGCAAATAGAGATACTTCGACTTCTTCGCTACAAATTTGGATGCCCTTTATTTCTTTTTCTAGCCTAATTGCTCTGGTTAGGAACTCCAGCACGATGTCGACTAAGAGTGGTGATAAATGGCATCGTTGTCTGATTACCGTTCTCAAGGGGAATGCTTTCAAACTCTCTCCATTTAGGATGATGTTGGCTGCTGGCTTTCTATAAATGCCCTTAACTGTGTTGAGGAATCTCCCTTCTATTCCTATTTTGTTGAGTGTTTTTATCACGAATGGGTGTTGGACTTTTTCCAATGCCTTTTATGCATTGATTGATAAGATCATCTGGTTATTGTCTTTTATTTTATTAATGTGATGGATTACATTAATTGTTTTTCTAATGCTGAAACATCCCTGCCTACCTGGTATATATCCCACTTGATCCTGGTGAATTACTTTTTTGATACATTGTTGAATTCTATTGGCTAGTATTTTGTGGAGGATTTTTGTGTCAATGCTCTTGAGGGATATTGGTCTGTAATTTTCTTTTTTTGTGGTGTCTTTACCTAGTTTTGGTATCAGGGTTATGCTGGCTTCATAGAATGAGTTTGGGAATATTCCAGCCTTTTTTATGCTCTGAAATACCTTTAGTAGTAGTGGTGTTAACTCTTCTCTGAAAGTTTGGTAGAGTTCTCCAGTAAAGCCATCTGAGCCAGGGCTTTTCTTTGTTGGGAGTATTTTAATTACATTTTCAATCTCTTCTTTTGTTATGGGTTTATTTAGTTGTTATAGCTCCATTTGTGTTAGTTTAGGTAGGTAGTGAGTTTCTAGAAATTTGTCCATTTCGGCTAGGTTTTCAAATTTGTTAGAGTATAATTTTTCATAATATTCTGTTATGATTCTTTTAATTTCAGTTGGATCTCTTGTGATATCACCCATGTGATTTCTTATACGGGTTACTTGCTTCCTTTCCTGTTTTTCTTTTGTCATTTTGGCCAATGGTTTATCAATTTTGTTGATCTTTCAAAGAACGAACTTTTGGTCTTGTTAACACTTTCAATTGTTTTTCTATTCTCTATTTCACTTAATTCTGCTCTAATTCTTATTGCCTTTCTTCTCATGCCTGAGGGCTTCTTTTGCTGCTCTCTCTCTGCTTGTTCCAGTTGTAGGGTTAATGTTTTGATTTTGGCCCTTTTTTCTTTTTTGGATGTGTGCATTTGTTGCTATAAACTGACCTCTGAGCACTGCTTTTGCTGTGTCCCAAAGGTTCTGGTAGGATGTATTTTCATTCTCATTTGATTCTATGAATTTCCTTATTCCATCCTTAATTTCTTCTATAACCCAGTAGTTTTTGAGCAAGATGTTGTTCAGTTTCCGTGTGTTTGATTTTTTTTTTTCCTTGCTTTTTCTGTTATTGAGTTCTACTTTTATGGCTTTATCGTCAGAAAAGATGCTTTGTAATATTTCGATGCTTTGGATTCTGTTAAGGCTTGGTTTATGGGCTAATATGTGGTCTATTTTAGAGAACGTTCCATATGAGTTAAAAAAGAAAGTATACTTGGCTGCTGTTGGGTGGAGTGTTCAGTATACATCTATGAGATCAAGTTGGTTGATTGTCGTATTTAGATCTTCTGTGTCTTTGTTGAGCTTCTTTCTGGATGTTCTGTTCTTTACTGACAGAGGTGTGTTGAAGTCTCCTACTACTGTGGAGTTGTCTATCTCTCTTTTCAATGCTGTTAGAGTTTGTTTTACATATTTTGGAGCCCTCTCGTTGGGTGTGTAAATATTTATTATACTTAAGTCCTCCTGGTGTGCTGATCCTTTAATCATTATATAGTGTCCTTCCTTATCCTTTGTGGTGGATGTTTCTTTAGTGAATTTTGTCAGTGAATAATATTGCCGCTCCTGCTCTTTCTTGTCTTTTTTTTTTTTTTTAATTGTATTTCAGGTGAAGGCTTACAGAACAAATAGTTTCTCATGAAACAGTAGTACACATGTTGTTTTATGACATTGGTTAACAACCCCACAACATGTCAACACTCTAACTTCTCAACCTTTTTTTTTTTTTTTGGGGGGGGTGAAAATATACATAGCCAAAGATACACCATTTCAAAAATTTCTACATGCACAGTTCAGTGACATTGGCTACGCTCTTCCAACTGTGCTGCTATTCTCACTTAAGATGAAGGCTTACAGAACAAAATAGTTTCTCATTTAACAGTTACTACAAATGTTGCCCTATGACAATGGTTAACAATCTCACAACACATCAACAATATCCTTACTCAACCTTAGGTTCCCTATCACCAGCTTCCTTGTCCCCTTCTGCCTTCTGGCCCTTGTCACTGGACTACTGTAACTCATTAGTCTCATTTGGTTTTACGGGGCTGTCCACTCCCAGGCTGAACGGTGAACCTCAGAGATAACTTCACCACTGAGCTAAAAGGGTGTCTGGGGGCCATACCCCCAAGGTTTCTCCAGTCTCCTTTAAGCCAGTAAATCTGGTCCTTTTTTTTTTTTTTTTTTTTTTGTGAGTTAGAATTATGCTCTACATCCTTCTCCAGCTCTGTCCAGAACCCTCTGTTGTGATCCTGGTCAGAGCAGTCAGTGGTGGTAGCCGGGCACCATCTAGCTGTACTGGACTCAGTCCGGTGGAGGTCTTGGTAGCTATGGACAATTAGTCCTTTGGACTAATCTTTTCCTTGTATCCCGTTCTCTTCATTGTCCCTTGCTCCCGAAGGGATGGGACCAGTGGAGTATCTTAGATGGCCACTCACAGGCTTTTAAGACCCCAGACACTACTCACCAAGGTAGAATGTAGATCATTGTCTTTATAAGCTGTGTCATGCCAATTGAGCTAGATGTTCCCTGAGACCATGGTGCCCAGAGCCCTCCACCCAGCAATTCAGTCCCACAAGGAGTTTGGATGTGTCTATGGGGCTTCCATGACCTTTCCTTGTACAGGTTGTGCTAGTTTCCCTGTATTGTGTACTGTTTCACCCTTCACCCAAGATACCACTTATCTATTGCCTATTTAGTATTTCCCCCCAACCCCTCCCATCCCTGGTAACCAACAAAGATTGTTACATTTTGTGTGTGAACTTTCTCATGGCTTTTTACGATACAGGTCTCATACAACATTTGTCCTTTTGTGATTGACTTATTTCACTCAGCATAATGTCCTCCAGTTTCATCCATGTTATGAGATGCTTCAGAGATTCATTGTTGTTATTTCTCATCGCATAGTACTCCATTGTGTGTATGTACCATAGTTTGTTTATCCATTCATATGTTGATGGGCATCTAGGTTGTTAACATGGTTTTGCTGTTGTGAACAATGCTGCCATGAACATAGGTGTGCATATGTCTATTCGAGTGACGACTCTTATTTCTCTAGGATATATTCCTAGGAGTGGGATTGCTGGATCGAATGGTATGTCTATTTCTAGCTTTCTGAGGAAGCCCCATATCATTTTCCAAAATGGTTGTATCACTTTGCATTCCCACCAGCAGTGCATAAAAGTTTCCATCTCCCCGCAACCCCTCCAACATTTATTTCCAGTGTTTCTGATTCGTGCCAGTAATGCCAGGGTGAGATGGTATCTCACTGTGATTTTAATTTGCATTTCTCTAATGGCTAGTGATTGCGAGCATTTCCTCATGTGTCTGTTGGCCATTTGACTGTCTTCTTTGGTGAAGTGTCTGTTCATTTCCTTTGCCCATTTTTTAATAGGATTATTTGTTTTTTTGTTGTAGAGGTGTTGGATTTTCTTGTAGATTATGGAGATTAGACCTTTGTCTGACTTGTACTGTCCAAAAATTTTTTCCCAGTCTGTAGGTATTCTTTTTCCTCGTTTGGTGAAGTCTTTTGAAGAGCATAGGTGTTTGATTTTTAGAAGATCCCAGTTATCTAGCTTATCTGTTGGGTTTTGTGCGTGGATGGTTATGGTTTGTATCCTGTTAATGCCATGTATTAAGGCCTGAAGTGTTGGTCCTATTTTTTTTTTTTTCTATGAACTTTATAGTTTTAGGCTTTATATTCAGGTCTTTGATCCATTTTGAAGTAGTTTTTGTATACGGTGTGAGGTATGGGTCCTGTTTCAGTTTTTTGCAAATGGATATTCAGTTTTGCCAGCACCATTTGTTCAAAAGACTGTCTTTTCCCCATTTGATGGACTTTGGGCCCTTGTCGAAGATTGGGTGACCGTAGGTGGATGGATTTATATCTGCGTTCTCAATTCTGTTCCATTGCTCAATGTATCTGTCATTGTACCAGTACCAGGCTGTTTTGACTACTGTAGCTGTATAGTAGGTTCTGAATTCATGTAGTGTGAGTCCTCCAACTTTATTCTTCTTCTTCAGTAGTGCTTTACTTATTTGGGGCTTCTTCCCTTTTCATATAAAGTAAATGATTAGTTTTGCCATCTCTTTGAAGAATGTTCTTGGTATTTGGATCGGGATTGCATTGTATTTGTGAATTGCTTTGGGTAGAATTGACATTTTCACAATGTTGAGTCTGCCTATCCATGAACATGGTATGTTTTTCCATTTATGTAGATCCCTTTGGGTTTCATGCAGTAGTGTTTCATAGTTTTCTTTGTATAGGTCTTTTACATCCCTGGTCAGATTTATTCCTAAGTATTTTATCTTTTTAGGGGCTATTGAAAATGGCATTCTTTTCCTGATTTCCTTTTCATCGTTCTCCTTATTGGTGTATAGGAATCCAACTGATTTTTGAATGTTTATCTTGTATCCTGCTACTCTGCTGAATCTTTCTATTAGTTCCAGTAACTTTCTCGTGGAGTCTTTAGTGTTTTCTATGTATAGTATCATATCATCTGCAAACAGGGAGAGTTTAACTTCTTCATTACCAATTTGGATGCCCTTTATTTCTTTTTGCTGCCTTATTGCGCTAGCTAGAACTTCCAGCACAATGTTAAATAGGAGTGGAGATAAAGGGCATCCTTTTCTTTTGGGGTCTCTTCTATATGGGGTTCGTTGAGCTTCTTGGATGGCCAGCTCTTCATCTTTCATGATATTAGGGAATTTTTTTTGTCAGCAGTTCTTCAATGATCCTGTGTTTTCTGTTTTCTCCCCTGTTCTGGAATTCCAATCAGTCCCAGATTTTTGCTTTTGATTGTATCCCACATAATTCTCAGGGTCTCTTCATTTTTCTTTGCTCTTTTTTCTGAGTTTTCCTGAACAGAGTTGGATCCAAGTGTTTGTCTTCAATTCCACTGATCCTGTCTTCCACCATTTCAAATCTGCTTCTCAGCCCTTCTATGACACCATCCATTTCTGAAATCTTGTTGTTTATCTTTTAGATTTCTAATTGTTGTCTTTGTGTAATTTCTAGTTGTGAATTTATTTTGACATTTTGTTCCTGCAGTATTTTCTGGAATTCTTCCAATTTTTTGTCTGTGTTTTCCATGCATTTATCTATTTTTTCCCCATGTTTGTCAGCTTTTTGCCTCAATTCTTGGAGAATTCTGAGTATTAGAGATTTGAATTCCCTATCAGGTAGTTCTAGTGCATTTTCTTCCACAGGAGAATCATCTGGTGTTTTATTTTGGAAGCCTACTGGAACCATCCTGTCCAGTTTTTGTGAATGTTTTGATATTTTCTGCTATCTTCGGGACATTCAGTGGTTATTTTTCTTGTTTATTGATTGTAGATTTGTTTTGTCACCACTTTTTATTTTTTAAATTTGACTATGTCTGAGCAGACGGACTGTGTGTTCTTTGTTGTTTGCTCGTCTGTGTGCTCAATACTTTTCGCCTCCTTCTCCAACTGGCAGGGTCAGTCAGTCAGATATGATACAGCAGGGCAGGTCTAGCTGAAGAGGAGTTACTGGGATGGGTTGTTTGTGGCACTTACTACAGCCACCAGGGCGGGTCGGTAATCAGTGCAGGGCAGGTTCCAGTAGGCCGTGCCTATACTGCTTGGTGGTGTGATGTCAAGCGCACGGTGCAGGTAGGCAGAATGCAGCAGGGAGATTGTTATGTGTCGAGCTAAGATGGATATGGGAGAGAGGAGAGTGGAACAGGAGCCAAAAACATACAAACAAACAAAGAAGAATGCTAGGGGAGCTTGCCGTTGGAATGGAGAGATAAGAAACTATGAAATGGAGAAAACAGAAAGGGGAAGAGGAAGAAAAGAAAAGAATGAATAAATAAAAATCAGAAAGGTTAAAGAACCTCAAAGTCCCCAGGGATCCCACCGATGCAGCTATGAGGTCTGGGGAAGTTGCTCTCAGGTGTTGCAGTACAGCCTGGCTAGAAGGCGTAGAAGTATACAACACCAGGTATTCAGGGAACAGAAAGAGAAGGAAGATACAGAGACATGAGAAACTGAGCAATGAAGAAAGACAAAAAGGAAAAAAGAGGGAAAAGAAAACCAATTAATAAAAAAATACAAAACAAGAAAGGGCCCCAAAAAACAGAAAAAAAAAAAACAAAAAAAAAATAAATGCTCTCAGGGATCCCTATGCACATCTGTGCAAGCTAAGGGGGAAGGCTTGTTGCCACACAGCACTGCCTGGCCAGAAAGGGCCCCCAACTCAAGAAAAGGAAAAAAAAACAACAAATAATTCAAAACAAACAAAAGAACAAAAGCCCCGAGATCACACCAGCATGGCAGCCCCGACCGGGAAGCAGCTCCACACTCGAATGGAACTCCACAGACCCTCAGGGAGAAGGAAAGATAGCGTGCGGAGCCAGGTATTTGAGCCAAAGGAGGGCGAGGTGGTGATAGGTAAGGAAGAAATCAAAAGAAGCAGAAAGAAAAGCAACAGTAGCAGCCAACATATGGAACTCAGAGAGCCAGCTAGTGCAGGCTGGTGTTTCTTGGACAAGAGACTGTGTCCGCAGGAAGCAGAGGGGGCTGAGTGTGGGTGGAGAAGGGTAGGGAGTGGGAAAGCATATATCACAAATTACCGGAGCTCTGCAGCCCCTCAGGAAGAAACAAAGATGGCACACGGAGCCAGGTATTTAAGCAAAAGGAGGGGGAGTTGGTGAGAGGTAAGGAAGAAATCAAAAGATGCGGAAAAAAGCAACACCAGCAGCCAAAAAATGGCACTGGGAGAGCCAGCCCTTTCGGGTGTGTGGAATCCAAGCAGCTGGTGTTTCCCGGTGAAGTGATTGTGGCTGCAGGAAGTAGAGGAGGCCAAGTCGGGGTGAAGAAGGGTGGGGGGTGGGGAAGTGTATATCGCAAATTACCAGTTGTTTTGTGTCCTGCTGGATGCTCTGTGAGGCTGCTTTCTCATACCCCCTGTTTGCTGGTCTCCGATAGGAGTCCAAGATGGCAGATCCACGCTGCTTTAGCTGGTAGGGGACCTCTGCATGAATCTCTCCTTGCTCTCTGTTCTCTGTTAGTTTTCTCACTCCATTTGGTGCTTGGCTGAGTTCTTTATCTCTTCATTTGATGTTTTAGGGTTTCAGGATTGTTGTATTCTCTGTTCGGCTTACTTTTTCGGATCTTTGCTGTGGAGGGACGGCGTGGTGCTTCTGCCTAGAGTGCCATTTTGCCGGAACTCCTCTCCTGTTCTTTCTTGAGTGTTCTTTGCTTGATATATTTTTTTCCAACCTTTGAGTTTTAGTTTGTTTCTGTCTTTAAGTCTAAGTTGTGCCTCTTGTAGGCAGCATGTAGACAGATGGTGTCTTTTTATCCAATCTGCCAGTCTTTGTCTCTTTATTGGTGCATTTAGTCCACTTACATTAAGCATAATTATTGATAAGTATGAGTTTAGTGTTGTCATTCTGATGTGTTTTTTAGTGTGTTGTTCACAGTTTCTTTGTTCTACTTAATTTTCTCTGCTGAGTCATTTTTCTTTATGTATTTTCTTTTCATTGTTGTTGATTTTGTTTTTGCTGAGTCTGTATATTTTTCTTGTTTTTTATTTTGACTTGTAGGATTATTAGTTTCCTTTGTGGTTACCTTAATATTTATCCCTATTTTTTAAGTTTATACCAGTCTTTTATTTCTTTTTACCACCTTGACTTCCTCTGCATATGAAAAATCTACATATATATTTTTTGTCTCTCTTTTTTCTTAATGTTGTCATCTTTTACATGTTGACGTCTGTTTCCCTATTTTCAGTGCTTTAGCTTTGATTTATTTTTCTGACTTCCCTATCTGGGTTGATACCTGGTTGCTCTGTCATGTGTTCTAGTCTTGGGTTGTTATCTGATGTTATTGATTTTCCAACATAAGGACTTTAGTATTTCTTGTAATTTTAGTTTGGTTTTTGCAAATTTGCTAAACTTCTGTTTATCTGGAAATGCCCTAATTTCAACATCATATTTGAGAGACAGTTTTGCTTGTTATATAATTCTTGGCTGGCAGTATTTTTTCCTTCAAGGCTTTATATATGTCATCTTATTGCCTTCATTTCTGCATGGTTTCTGCTGAGTAGTCCGAATTTATTCTTATTGACTCTCCTTGTTGATGTCTTTTTGCTTATCTCTAGCAGCTTTTAAAATTCTCTTTTTATCTTTGGTTTTGACAATTTTGATTATATCTCGGTGACTTTCTTTTGGGATGGACCTCATGTGGATTTCAATGAGCATCTTGGATAGATATCTTCTTATCTTTCATTATATCAGGGAAGTTTTCTGCCAGCAAATCTTCAACAATTCTCTCTGTATTTTCTGTTATCCTCCCTGTTCTGGTACTCCAATCACTTGTCGGTTGTTCCTCTTGATAGAATCTCACATAATTCTTAGGATTTCTTCATTTTTTTCGATTCTTTTATCTCATTTTTCCTTAAATAAGTTGGTGTCAAGTGCTTTATCTTCACTCTCACTAATTCTGACTTCTATTGCCTCAATTCAGCTCCTATGACTCTCCACTGAGTTGTCTAATTCTGAAATTTTATTGTTAATCTTCTGGATTTCTGATTGCAGTCTCTTTATGGATTCTTGCAGCCTGTTAAATTTGTCATTGTGCTCTTTTCTAATCTTTTTTATTTCCTCTATTGCATATTCTGCATTTTGCTTACTCTCCTTTTCATCTCTTGAAGAGTTCTGTATGTTAATCTTTTGTATTCTGCCTCTGATAAATTCCAAGAAATTTTCTTCCTCTGGAAAATTTCTAGATTCTTTATTTTGGGAGCTTGCTGAAGCCATCATGAACTGCCTTTTTATGTGATTTTATATTTACAGTTGTCTCTGAGCCATCCATAAGTTATTATATTTATTTATTTTATGTTTGCTTACAGTGTCCTAGCTTCTTGTTTTGTTGTGTTTTGATATGCCCAAATAGTCTGCTCCTGTGAGCTAGTCCAGTCCCCAGCACCCCTGAAGCTCCAATGTCCTGTCCTCAGGTGGCCAGACCTGCCACTATGTATATGAGCACAGGAGTCTGCCCACTCTTCCTGTATGGATTCAGCTCAGGTGTCCAGGTAGTCAGCCACCAAGTGTGTGATACAAGCTCTCATCTACAGTTCTAGACAGGCATGAGTGACTGGTGTAGGTACATGCACCTGGCTGCAGCACGGGGACACAGGTTGAGCAAGGCAGGGGGTGGACAGCCAACCCCAGGTGTCTAGGAGGAAGGTATGCCTCTGTTCCCTAGAACACATAGATGAGTGGGTTTTGCAGCTGGATTATGAGCACCCACTGCTATTGGCTGTAAGGACTAGGGGGCATCTCTTATTCTTGGGCCTCTCTTGCAGGTGTCTAGGTGGCGTAGGTGGAGCCACCAGTCCTCAGGCCCCTGATCTGGGTAGGTGAAGACCCTGCTTAATGGGCACAGCTGTGTCAAGTGTCATGAACCTGCCACTTCACAGCTGAAACAGTTGAAGTTAGACTTCAGGTATATACCCTGTTGTACTGTGGTAATGAGGGTCAATGCTGTTGAAATGGGCCCACACAAGTCTATGCAGGGGGAAAGCACTCAAAGTCCATGAATCCCTTACACTTGTGCCTAAGCAAAGGAGCTGTGCCTACCCTGATTTTCCTGGCTTAGGGGAGCCTGAAGATTATTTTTTCCCCTGTTTGTTCATTTGTTTACTCTCCAAGGCTGGGAGAATGGCTCCGGGCACATGACGGGTCCTACATCTGGCCCAGGGTACTCAGCAATTGCTGAAGCAGGTCCGGGACCCAGTGCAGAGCAGGGAGCAGGGAGGTAAATGGGAGAGAGTTCTTTTCCCTAAGTGGAGTGTTTATGATCCACGCCGTAAGCCAGACACAAGTACCTATCTTTCACCAGTCAAGGGCTGCTTCTTACTGGTTCTGCATGATGTGTAGACTCTTTGTTGCTGGGTCTCTCCCAGTGCAGAAAACACCTCCCAAGTGCCACTGCTTGCCTGCCTCATCGCTAACCCCCAACCTGATCTGGGCTGAAGGGCTCAGGCTCTTGCCCGGTCAGTTCTTGCAAGTCCTCACTGCTTCCAAACCGTCTCTCCCTCCCCCTGCCACTCAGTCTGATTCTTCAACTTTGGCTTTGATGTTCAGGGCTCCTAGATTGTCATGTATAATCGATTCACTGTTTTGTTTTGTTTTTTATAATTAATTAATTTATTTATTGTACTTCAGGTGAAGGCTTACACAACAAATAGTTTCTCATGAAACAGTAGTACACATGTTGTTTTATGACACTGGTTAACAACCCCACAACATATCAACCCTCTAACTTCTCAACAGTTTTTTTTTTTTTTTTTTTTGGTGAAAATACACATAGCCAAAGGTACACCATTTGAAAAATTTCCACATGCACAGTTCAGTGACATTGACTACGCTCTTCCAATTGTGCTGCTATTCTCACTTAAGATGAAGGCTTACAGAACAAAATAGTTTCTCGTTTAACAGTTACTACAAGTGTTGCCCTATGACAATGGTTAACAATCTCACAACACATCAACAATATCCTTACTCAACCTTGGGTTCCCTATCACCAGCTTTCCTGTCTCTTCTGCCTTCTGGCCCTTGACCCTGGACTGCTAATCCTCATTAGTCCCATTTGGTTTTATGGGGCTGTCCAATCCCGGGCTGAAAGGTGAACCTCGGAAATGACTTCACCACTGAGCTAAAAGGGTGTCTGGGAGAGATACTCTCAGGGTTTCTCCAGTCTCCTTTAGGCCAGTAAATCTGGTCTTTCTTTTTTTTTTTTTTTTGTGAGTTAGAATTATGCTCTACATCCTTCTCCAGCTCTGTCCAGAACCCTCTGTTGTGATCCTGGTCTGAACAGTCAGTGGTGGTAGCCGGGCACCATCTAGCTGTACTGAACTCAGTCCAGTGGAGGCCTTGGTAGCTGTGGACAATTAGTCCTTCAGACTAATGTTTTTCTTGTACCCTGTTCTCTTCATTTTCCCTTGCTTCTGAAGGGATGAGACCAGTAGAGTATCTTAGATGGCCACTCACAGCTTTTAAGAGCCCAGACACTACTCACCAAGGTAGAATGTAGATCATTGTCTTTATAAGCTGTGTCATGCCAATTGAGCTAGATGTTCCCCAAGACCATGGTCCCCACAGCCCTCCGCCTAGCAATTCAGTCCCTCAGGGAGTTTGGATGTGTCTATGGGGCTTCCATGACCTTTCCTTGTACCGGTTGTGCTAGTTTCCCCTGTATTGTGTACTGTCTCACCCTTCACCCAAGATACCACTTATCTATTGCCTATTTAATATTCCCCCCCGCCCCCAACACTGGTAACCAACAAAGATTGTTATATTTTGTGTGTGAACCTTTTCATGGGTTTTTACAATAGAGATCTCATACAATATTTGTCCTTTTGTGATTGACTTATTTCACTTAGCATAATGTCCTCCAGTTTCATCCATGTTATGAGATGCTTCACAGATTCATTGTTGTTCTTTCTCATTGCATAGTACTCCATTGTGTGTATGTACCATAGTTTGTTTATCCATTCATCTGTTGATGGGCATCTAGGTTGTTAACATGGTTTTGCTATTGTGAACAATGCTGCCATGAACATAGGTGTGCATATGTCTATTCGAGTGACGACTCTTATTTCTCTAGGATATATTCCTAGGAATGGGATTGCTGGATCAAATGGTATGTTTATTTCTAGCTTTCTGAGGAAACGCCATATCATTTTCCAAAATGGTTTTATCATTTTGCATTCCCACCAGCAGTGTATAAGAGTTCTGATCTCCCCGCAGCCCCTCCAACATTTGTTATTTCCAGTGTTTTTGATTTGTGCCAGTAATGCCGGGGTGTCATGGTACCTCATTGTGGTTTTAATTTGCATTTCCCTAATGGCTAGTCGATTCACTTGTTTTTTTCGGGTCTTTGTTGTAAGATGGAACACTGGAAGCATCTGACTACTCTGCTGTCTTGGCCCCGCCTCCTCAGAGGCTATAAATCTTTATGGAAGCAGACTTCCACATCTTTCTCTGACAGAGTGGCTGGTGGGTTCAAACTGCTGACCTATTGGTTATCAGCCAAGCCCATTAACCACTGCACCATCAGGTATCCTTCAACTAACATTCACAACAATCTTCAATTAAAAAAAAAAAATCTTGCTTATACTTTCTCTTCCAGCTACTATCCTTTCTTTTTCCTTTTGTTGTAGCAAAATTCTTTGAAAGAGTTGTCTAACAGTTGCTGTGTCTTGTTCCCCCTTTTCCATTCTGTCTTGAAATACACTCCAAAAGAACTTTTATTCCCATCATTTTACCAAAAATTCTATCTTCCAGATCAACAGTCATCTGCATGTTAGTAAATTCAATGAGCACTTCCCATTACTCATCTATCTATCATTAGCATTTTAAACTGTTGATCACTCCTTCTTGGAACATTTTCTTCCCAGGGCCTCTAGCATTTCTTCTTCTTCATCAACCATTTCTTTATAATGTTCTTTGCTGGTTTATACAGATCTTCAACTTCAAACTCAGTTCTCCGATACTAACTACCAAGAGGATGTTATTCAGTGTCATGACTTCAGATAATACTTATATCTTGATGGCTTTCAAATTTATGTCTCCATCTCTTACTGAACTTTAGCCTCTTGTAGGCAACTACTTACCAATAGACATTTTTAGTATGTCATGTCCTAAAGCTATCTTCCCAACCAACAATGCTCCTCCTCTAATCTTCCCCTTTTCAGTAGATGGTAATCTTTTCATTCCAGTTGCTAAGACAAATACATTCTCTTTCTCTTCTACCCCACAATCAATGCATCAGTAAATTCATTTAGGTCTACCTAATAATTATATCCAGAATCTGATAACTTTCCATCATGTCTGCTGGGCTACTATACTTGTTGAAAGTGTCATTGTTTTTGGGTGCCATTGAGTCAATTCTGACTCACAGTGACCCCCTGTGACAGAGTAGAACTGCCTCATAGGGTTTTCTTGGCTGCAATATTTTTAATTAATTTATTTAATTTTTGTTGCTGTTGTTGAGAATATACACTGCAGAACATACACCAATTCAACAATTTCTATATGTACAATTCAGTAACATTGGTTACATCCTTCAAGTTGTACAATGATTCTTATCCTTTTTTTCTGAATTTTTCCTCCCCTGTTGACATAAATTCACCATCCCTTAAGTTTCCTATCTAATCTTTTGAATTGTTGTTGTTAATTTGATCCCATATATGTAGTTCTTAAAAGAGCACAATACTCAAATCAAACATTCTTTATCAGTTAAGTTAAACTATTGTTTAGTTAAAGAAGACTTTGGGGGATAATTTTGGTTTAAGACTTAAAGATTATCTGAATTTCATGAGAATTTTAATTTCTGTTCTGAATTTTCCCCCTTTTGATCAGGATTCTGTTATAGAATCTTTGATCAAAACGTTCAGTAATAGTAACCAGGCACCATCCAGTTCTTCTGGTCTTATGGCAAAAGAGGCAATTGTTCTTGGAGGCAATTAGCCACACATTCTATTTCCACCTCCTGTTTCTGCCTCTCCTTCTTTCTCTGTTGCTCTTGGTGACTAGAGACCAATTTTTGTAACTTAAATGGCTGCTTGCAAGCTTTTAAGACGCTAGGCACTATGCAATGAACTAGGAAGAAGAGTAGAAGCACTATACACAGTATTAGGCCAATTAACTTGGCTGTCCCATGAAACCACGTCCCTAAGCCTCCAAACCAAAGAACCAAATCCCAAGCAGTGTTTGGGTATACATAAGCAACCTCAGCAGCTACTCTTTGTTGTTGTAAATACATCTATCATATAACTTTTGCCAATTCATCTTGGCTATGATCTTTATGGAAGCAGATCACCAGGTATTTTTTCTGCAGAGTAGCTGGGTGGGTTCAAACTGCCAGCCATTTTAGTTAGCAGCCAAGCTCTTAAATATTTCACCATCAGCTACAGTTATTTATTTCTTAATCTCTTTTCTCTGTCCATTTTTTTCTCTCCTACTGTCTTTTTTCAACACATCAGCCAAGGCTATTGTGTTGCAAGTTATGTCATTGTTTTGCACAAAATCTTCCAATGACTTCTCATCTCACGAGGAGTAAAAATCAAAGTTCTTACCATGATTCAAGGCCCTGAACTCTTACCTCTTCAGATTACCTCTTGAACTTCATCTCCTACCTCCTTCCCTCATCTTATTTTGCTGGATCGTCATTGGCTTCTATGTTATTATTTATACACACCACACACGTTCCTGGCACAGGACTTTTCCACTTTTTTTTCTCTGCGTGGAATGACTTTTTTCCCAGAATACCTACCTGACTTTTCTGTCACTTCTTTCAGATGGCGTCTTCTCAGTGAAGTCTTCCATGGTCACCTTTTCTAAAATATTAACAGCCTCCCTATCCCCTTCACTTTCACACTCTATTCTTTTATTCTATATTATCTTTGTTTATCTAGCCCTCGGACAATTTAGATCTTTATTTATTTGTTTATTATGCACTTTCTCCAGGTGAGTTTTATGAGGTCACAGCTTTTACTTTATATCCCTGGTACCAATAGTCTATGGTACTTATGAGATAGGTGCTGTTATTATCTTTTTTTTACTGATTAAACTCAGAGAGATTGAGTGCCTTGCTCAGTTGGCAAGTGGGACTTACTAGTAAGTGGGACTGAAGTACAGAAAGTTTGAGACTAGAACCTATGTTTTAACTCAGTGCTTTGAATAATCAGAATTTTCCTACATTCTAACCAGCTCTCAGAATCTGCCTGTTGCATTTTTAGTAATTTCTGTTAAGCATGAAGCCTCTCCATGATATTCATTGTAGCCTGATTTTATTTATACATCTACATTCACAGAAGTAAAGGTCACAATGGGATGGCCGCCTGTCCCCAGAAACTCTTTCAGTTATCCCTCAGCAGTATTCCAATGTCTCTAGGGATGACTTTGCTACCAACACTAATAATTAAGAGTCAGCAAATTTCCAAGGCTATAGGGAAGATTCCCTTATCAGTTTTGCTCTTAAAAATAAGGGGTAATCCAATAATTGGAAACTACTATGATGTTTAATAGCATTTGAGACCTCAAGAGAAATCTAAGTAGAATCAAATGAATAAAAACTAGGAAAACTGATAAACCATCATCTTGCACTCTAGTTATAATGATTCCAGGGGAAGAAAATGGATCACAAAATAATTGGAAACAAGCACAATTATCTACTTAATTTTAGTCATGAGTATGGTTAGCCAGATTTTTTTTAACTTAAATTATCTTAAAAGGCAGGCATTCATTTGTTACTCTGCCACTTAACACTTTTTATGTATATCAACTTTCTTAGAGAATTAAAAGGTTATATTTCAAAAAGCTAATATATGTAGTTTAATCTTAAAAAGTAAGCACCATTTTTCATATGTGTATACAAATAGCAAAAGTAAGTAAGCATGTCTATGTTACTACATATCTAAGAATCAATATTATTCATGGAAAAAGCCACTTAAATTTTACTTCCCTGCTTATACAACTGAAGTTAAGCTGCATTTAAATTGCAAAGTTACAGAATTCTGAGTTACTTTTTCTGTGACAATAAATCTAAAGTTCCATTCACTTAAATTTATATAATTCTGTGAGTTGATAACAAGATTTGAACAAAATGAATCACATGAATAAGAAAATTTTTATACCTATCACCACCATCTGTCCCTCCTGTCCTGCACTTTAACAAACAGCTACAAAATGGTCTCCATTTTTAAAATGAATTATAACTATCATTACAATGTATGTTTTCAGCTAAACACATCTTTGAACAATTCCTTGGATATTCAAAAGGGAATAAAAGTAACATAGCGTTTGTAATTCATGTACCATATTCTTTACGTATAGCAATTCCCATGCCTTGGAACATAAAACAGTGAGACAAATTCCAGTCAGGAAATGAACTCAGTTTACAGAATATATGGAGCACATTTCAAGTAGGTTTCTCAGAAATGCAATCAGAATGTACTATTGCTATTAAAATTGAGATGCAAAATTATCTTTACAAGTTATTTTCCTTTTAATAGTTAACATATTTTTATTTATTTGTAAATCTATAGTTATCAATAAAAAAATCCTATCTATTTACAAAGAAATTTTTGAAGATGAAAATTTCAGATTTATTTTTATCTTATCTGTACACATATGTATAAAGATGCAGAGATAATCTGCTCTAAGAATAAGAAAAGTTAATTTTGAAAATTATTGGACCATTTTTTGTGTTCTGATGCTGCAATATCATTTAAAGAATTACCCCCATTTGTAACAATGTAATTGCTCACTTGAGGTACTGTGGTCAGCCAGGGGATATAAGCTATCTGAACATTTGTGTTTTCAAAAAATATTCTATCTCACTGCAGTGAAATCTGCATCCATTACAAGGCTAGCCAAAAAATACATACTACCTGCTATTTAAGAAGCATAAATTGTTTTTCCATGCTATTCTATGAAAAATAGACAAGCAAAAAGAAGACAAAGCAGATGAACTATGAAAAACAGATTAATTGAGTTCGTAACATAAAAGCAAATTCAAATCATCTATGAAAAGTGAATGTGAATAGTCTTTTCACTTTAGTTTATAAATGAAGGAGAGATGACTTTTTCATATTCAAATACAACAGCCAAACCGAGAAGATTCTACGTGAGTAAAAACCCTTTTATCATTTCCAATATTATGATTAGAGAAAAACAGATTTTACAAAACCATTATGTGTTTCTTGGCTAAGCAATAGAAATATAATTTATTTCTGACCCACTTCAAATCTAAGCAGTTTTACTTAATAACATAAATTTCTTTTCAATTAATTGTCTAGAATTATTTTTAAGGCTGTGTTAAAGAACCTCTGATTTAGTTCAAACTATATTTTTATTGATCTTAAACCCTTTATTTGAAGAGTATAAAACAGTAATCGACTAAATAATAACTTTTTGGCTTTTATAAAAGAAAAGTCTGGCCTCTACAAAGTAATTTAATAACAAATTAGTTTATATACATTTAAAAAGTTTTTATAGCACTTTCTCATGTATTGTTCCATTTGATCTATGAGAAACTGAGTGCTGGTGTCTTCATGTAAGAAAGCATGGTAAGAAGTATTCTGGTGAGTCAAGAAAGCAAAACAATGGATCAGCCTTTGTTCTTCACGGGCAGCCCATTGGAAGGATGGAAGGACTATTATCAAAGCAAGTTAATGAGCACATCAGGGTAAGACCAGTTGTAGCGTGGAGAAATGAGAACACACAAGTCCAGGGAGGTACTGGTGTCAGTATATCCAAGTGGACAAGGCCATGGGCTTTAATGTCAAGCAATTCTGGGTTTAAGTTCTCGGTTCACCTCTCAACAGCTGTAAGAACTTCAAGCCTCAGTTTCCTTCTCTGTAAAATGGGCTTAAATATTGTATTCAAGTCACAGAGCTGTTGAAAGTGTTACATGAGATTGAATGTGTTAAGAAACTATCACCATCTCTGGTACAGAGAAAACACTGGATGCATGCTTGTGGTTGTTATTATTATGTCATCATCATCATCATCATAGAATGAGAAAAAAGGTCAAGAAGCAGAGAATGTGAGCAATGGAATGAAACAGTGTCAAAACAGAGCAGTTCAGGAAGCTAAGTTGGAGAATCCTAGGCATGAAGCAGATGTTTTCTGTCATGGAGACTTCAGCATGTGCTGCCAGAGTGGGGCAGCTCCTTACAGGTACTGCTTCAGGCTGTAAAGGAATCAGGATGGATACACATAGCCCCAAACTGTCATCTGCACGACCCAACTTAAATTGGTCATTAAATAGAAACCTTTTTCAGTCATGTGCTGACTCTAACTGGGTCAGAAAAGCATGTGTTATCTAGATCCTGGCCAAAAACATGACATTATCAAAACACTGCGTTAAATTGCAAGGCATAGGAAAGAATGATGAAGAGACAACAGAACTTTTTTTTTTTTTTCTAACTGTATAGCAATCCAGCCTACATTCTTCTATTACAGTTATACTATAAACAGCGTATTTAGAATCTCCGAGAAGTAGGTACGTGAGAATCAATTAAGGAAACCCATCACACAAAATCAAATGCATATATATTTATTTGTTTTATTTTATTATATTATTTTGTATATTATATATAATAAAATAAAACAAATAGGTTTGTTTTATTTTATATGTATATATAATAAAACAAATAAATTTATATGTTTATATAAAACAAATAGGGGCTACAAATAGAGGCTCCTTAAACATAAACAATCACCTCATGGGATTAGTTTTCTTAGTTTGAAGACTTAGGGATATAGTCTTATAGTACAATTTGGTCAGTTGGCATAATATAATTCATAAAGTTTATGTTCTATGTCCTAGTTTGGTGAGTAGCATCTGGGGTCTTAATAGCTTGAGAGTAGCCATCTAAGATACAACTGTTGGTCTGGAGCAAAAGAGAAAGAAGGAAACCCAAGAATCAGAGAAGTATCTGGTCTACAGGACTAATTAATTGTCTTCATGAACCATGACCTCCTCTACCTTGAGACCAGAAGAACTAGATGGTGCCTGGTACCGATACCGAACTTTCTGATCAGAGTCATAGTAGATGGATCCTGACAGAAAGGGAGAAAAATGTGGAACAGAACTTCAAATTCTCTAAGAACCCAGTCTTACTGGGCCCTATGAGATTGGAGGAATCTCAGAGAATATTGCCCTAGATATTCTTTAAACCTTGAACAAAACTATCCCCTTTTAACTAAATGTTTTGTTGTGTTAGATGCCATCAAGTCGGTTCCAACTCATAGCTACCCTATAGGCCAGAGTAGAACTGCCCCATAGAGTTTCCAGGGAGTAGCTGGTGGATTTGAACTGCCAACCTCTTGGTTAGCAGCTGAGCTCTTAACCATTATGCCACCAAGTCTCCTTTAACAAAATAGTCACCTTTAAAGTAAATAGCAGGTGAAATAAAAAAGTACAGTGTCACCCTTGATGTTTAATGAGAAGTTAATTTACTCTGTAAACCATCTAAAGCACAATTGAAAAAAAAAGAATTGTTCTTAATGTAATCAATGCCATATGTAGAAATGGTTGATTGGTATTTGTTCTCTGTATATATTCTCAGCAACAACAACAACAAAAAGGAGTGTCACCCTTGAGTACAGTGCTCTTTTAAAAATTAACTATACGAGACCAAATGGTAAACAGTTACTCCAAAGCATGGATGAGAAGGCTGAGGGGCAATGAGACAAAGTTAATGGGAATGGAAAAACTAGAATGGAAATAATAAGAATGTTGACACAATGTGGAGAATGTAACCAATGTCACTGAACAAAGCGTAGAAATTGTAGATTGGGAGCCTGTTTTGCTGTGTGTATTTTTACCAAAACTACAATAAAATATTAAAAAAAAAAAAAAAAAAACATCAAATAAAAAGAAGATCCATTATTAACATGCTCAGGGATGTAACAAGTATTAAAGCTATATGGGTTGTCTTAAAACTTTCCTAAGAAGTAGTGATTAGAAGTGAGACTGGTAGCAGCAGTTTAACTACGGGTTTGCTCTCTTGTGAGGCCACATGGGGACAGTGCTAGGTGTGTGGGTAGAGAAAAGTGTTGTAAAAAAGCTTTCTATTATTGTTCCTAACAATATGGCATGGCTATTAGATGCTAGAGCACTGGTGGTGCAGTGGTTGATACAGCTGCTAACCAAAATGTTGGCAGTTCAAATCGACCAGTCACTCCTTGGAAACCTGCGTGGCAGTTCTAATCTGTCGTCTAGGGTCCCATGGGTCAGAAACGACTCGATGGCAACGGGTTATTAGATGCTAGAGATAAAAAGTTGCAGGAAATAGAGTGGTCTTTTTAAAAAATTAGTAAAATAATGTCATTTTTCTGCTCAAAAACCTTTCAATGGCTTCTTCCTTCTTTCACTTAAAAATAAAATTCAACTCCTTACAATGGCCTGAATGATCTTAATTAAACCTGGTTTACTTACCTGACCTCATCTTTTACAGATTGTATCATGTCTGGCTCCTTTTCAATCTTCAGGTCTCAGCTCAAATTTCACTTCTTTGGGAAATTCTCTCCTTCCCAGTCACTCTCCATCATGTCACCCTATTTATTTCCTTTATAGTACAGATCATTGTTGAAAATCATATTATTTGCTGACTTGTTTTTCTTTTCTTCTCTTCTCTAACTCACAGGTAAGCCCCATGAAGGCAGGGATATTTCTTCTTATATTGACTACAATTTCTACAACTTTTTAATTACCTTTTAAATAATATGTAAGAATGATATTCAAAATATTTAAAAAGCCAGTATGACATAATCTCTGGCCAATCAGAAATACCATACTGATTGAGGAGGGTGTTGGAGGCCCCTGCTGGTTCAGGTGGTAATTCTTTAGTTGATGGATTGTGGGGATGTTCATAGAACCAAGAGCAATAATAGCCTGGGTTGTTGGGTGGTAGGAGAAGGGCACTCAGAAGCTTGGGCAGAGGCTATTTCCAAACTGGTAAGAAGTATTTGATATTTTAATAACCAGTACAGCTGTATCCATTACCTATTGCTGCATAAAAAATTACCAAAACCTTAGTGGCTTAAAATAACATAAATTTATTACATCACAATTCTGTGGGTCAAAAGTTCAGTCACAGAATAGTTGGGTCCTCTGATCAGGGTCTCAGAAGGCTGCAGTCAAGATATTGACAGGTTGTATTCCTTTCTGGATCTCAAGATCCCATTCCAAGCTTGCATAGTTGTTGGCTGTATCCAGTTCCTTGTAGTTGATGGACTGAGGTTTCTGTTCTTGCTCTGGCCTTCTTCAGCTCCTAGAGATGTCTCACAGTTCCTTGCCATGTGACCCTCTCACAGGATCACTTATATAACCTCTCACAACATAGTAGCTTATTTCTTCAAGGACAGTGGCAGAATCTCTCTGATCTTAGGGAAGTTCTAAACCCTCTTTTAAAGGGCTCACCTGATTAGGTCAATTCCACTCGGGTTAATCTCCCTTTTGATTACCTCAAAATCAACCTGTTTAGGAATTGGGGCCAAGATGGCAGAGTAGTCAAACACTTCCAGTGAACCTCTTACAACAAAGACCCGAAAAAAACAAGTGAATTGATTATATATGACAATCTAAGAGCCCTGAACATCAAAGGCAAAGTTGAGGAATCAGACTGAGTGGCAGGGGGAGGGAGAGATGGTTCAGAAGCAGTGAAGAGTTGCCAGATCTGACACGGTGGGAGCCAGAGCCCTCAGCCCAGATCAACTCGCGGGTGAGTGGTGAGGCAGGCAAGCAGTGGCACTTGGGAGGCATTTTCTGCATTGGGAGAGACCCAGTGGCAGAGAGTCTACTTGGCCATCCAGAATCAGTGAGAACCAGCCCTCGATCAGTGAAAGATAAGTACTTGTGTCTGACTTACCACGCGAATCAAAAACAACCCCCCTCAGGGAAAAACCTCTCTCTCATTTACCTCCCTGCTCTGCAGGGGGTTCAGGACAACTTCAGCTATTGCCGAGCCCCTTAGGCCAGAATTAGGACCCATCACATGCCCTAAGCCATTCTCCTGGCCTTGGAGAGGGAGCAAATTAATAAACAGGGGGAAAAAATAATCTGCCAGCTCCCCTAAGCCAGGAACTCAGGGTAGGCACAGCTCCTTTGCCTGGGCACAGGCATAAGCGATCCACGAGCTTTGAATGCCTTTCCCCCTGCATAGACTTGTGTGGCCCATTTCAACAGTGTAGGCCCTCATTACCACAGTACAACAGGGTATATACCTAGGTCTTATTTCAACAGTTTCAGCTGTGAAGTGGCAGGTTCTTGACATTTGAAACTGCTCTGCCCATTAAGCAGGGTCTTCATCTACCCACGTTAGGAGCCTGAGGACTGGTGGCTCCACCCATGACACCTAGCCACCTGTGATAGGGGCCCAAGATTGAGAGGTGCCCCCCAGTCCTTATAGCCAAAAGCACTGGGTGCTCATAGTCGGGCTGCAAAATCCACCCACTTACATTCTCTAGGGAACAGGGAAAATCTTTCCTCCTGGAAACTCAAGGGCAGCTGTCAGCTCCCTGCCTTGCTCAGCGTGTGTCCCCCTGCTACAGCCGGATGCTTGTGCCTACACCAATCACCCATGCCTGTCTAGGACTGTAGGTGAGAGCCTGCACCACACACTTGGTGGCTGACTATGCGGACGCCTGAATTGAATCCATACAGGAGGATTGGGAGGACTCCTGGGCTCACATACTTACTGGTAGTTCTGGCCACCTGGTGGCAGGACATTGGAGCTTCAGGGCAACTGGTGATTGAGCTAGCTTACATGAGCAGCCTATTTGGGCATATCAAAACAAACAAAACAAGAAGCTAGGACACAGTAAGCAAACATAAAATAAATATAATAACTTATTGATGGCTTGGAAACAACAGTCAATATCAAATCACATAAAGAGGCAGTTCATGATGGCTTCCGCAAGCTCCCAAAATAAAGAATCTAGAAATTTTCCAGAGGAAGAAAATTTCTTGGAATTACTGGAGGCAGAATACAAAAGATTAATATACAGAACTCTTCAAGGGATCAGGAAGGAAATTATGAAAAATGTGGACCAAGAAATAGAAGAACTTAAGTAGATTAGAGAAGAGCATAATTAAAAATTTAACAGGCTGCAAGAATCCATAAAGAGACAGCAATCAGAAATCCAGAAGATTAACAATAAAATATCAGAATTAGACAGCTCAATAAAAAGTCACAGGAGCAGAATTGAGGCAATAGAAGTCAGAATTAGTGAGACTGAAGATAAAGCACTTGACACCAACTTCTTTGAGGAAAAATCAGTTAAAAGGATTTTAAAAAATGAAGAAAACCTAAGAATTATATGAGACTCTATCAAGAGGAATAACCTACGAGTGATTGGAGTACCAGCATGGGGAGGGGGGGATAATAGAAAATTCAGAGAGCATTGTTGAAGATTTGTTGGCAGAAAACTTCCCTGATATTGTGAAAGATGACAATATATCTATCCAAGATGCTTATCAAACCCCACATAAGATAGATCCCAAAAGAAAGTCACCAAGACATTATAATCAAACTTGCCAACACCAAAGATAAACAGAATCTTAAGAGCTGCTAGGGATAAATTAAAAGTCATCTACAAAGGACAGTCAAAAAGAATAAGCTTGGACTACTCAGCAGAAACCATGCAGGCAAGAAGGCAATGGGATATATATAAGCTTTGAAGGAAAAAAAAATTGCCAGCCAAGAATTATATATCCAGCAAAACAGTTTCTCAAATATGATGGTGAAATTAGGGCACTTCCAGATATACAGAAGCTTATGGAATTTGCAAAAATTACAAAATTGCAAAGTTAAAGAAATACTAAAGGGAGTCCTCCAGTTGGAAAATCAATAACATGAGATAACAATCTAAGATTAGAACACAGGACAGAGCAATCAGATATCAACCCGGATAGGGAAGTCACAAAAATAAATCAAGGCTAAAACACCGAAAATAAAGAGACAGAGATGTCAATATGTAAAAGACAACAACATTAAAACAAAATAGAGGGACTAAAAAACGTACATATAGATTTTTCATATGGAGACAAAGTCAAGGCGATATAAAGAAATAAAAGACTGGTATAAACTTAGAAAAATAGGAGTAAATATTAAGGTAACCACAAAGGAAGCTAACAATCCTACATGTTAAAATAAAAAAGAAGAAAAATATAAAGACTCAGCAAATACAAAATGAACAACAATGAAAAAGATGAAAAGAAAATACATAAAGAAAAACAACTCAGCACAGACAATTAAGTGGAACAAAGAAAGTGTGAACAACACTCAAAAAAGACAGCACTAACCTGATACTTATCAGTAATTATCCTGAATGTAAATGGACTAAAAGCATCAATAAAGAGACAGAGAGTGGCAGATTGGATTAAAAAAACACCATCCATTTATATGCTGCTGTCATGGATTGAATTATGTCCCCCCAAAAAATGTGTGGATCATGATTCTCAGTATTGTAATCTGATGTGACTTCCTTATATGTTGTAAACTCTATCACTATGATGAGGTTATATGTGATTTCCTTGTGTGTTGTACACTCTGTCACTATGATGAGGCGATATGTGATTTCCTTATGTGTTGTAACTCTATCACTATGATCAGGTTATACTGATGAGGTCTACAAGATTGGATAGTGTCTTAAGCCAATCTCTTTTGAAATGTAAAAGAGAGAAGCAAGCAGAGACACACGGGAACCTTGTACCACCAAGATAGCAGTGCCAGGAGCAGAGTGTGTCCCTTGGACCTGAAGTTCCTGTGCAGAGAAGCTCCCAGACCAGGGGAAGACTGATGAGAAGGACCTTCTTCTGGAGCTGACAGAGAGAGAAGGCCTTTTCCTGGAGCCGATGACCTGAATTTGGACTGGTAGCCTACCAGACTGTGAGAGAATAAACTTCTCTTTGTTAAAGCCATCCACTTGTGGTATTTCTGTTAGAAACAGCACTAGATGACTAAAACAGCTGCCTACAACAGACTCACCTTAGACTTAAAGACACAAACAAACTAAAACTCAAAGGATAGAAAAAATATATCAAACAAAAAACAAGCAAAAAAGAGGAGAAGTGCAATATTAATCTCTGACAAAATAGACTTTAAAGTAAAATCCACCACAAAGGATAAGGAAGGACACTATATAATGATTGAAGGGTCAATACACCAGGAGGACATAATTATAATAAATATTTATGCACCCAACGACAGGGCTCCAAAATACATTTAAAAAACTCTAACAGCATTGAGAAGAGACATAGTTAGCTCCACAATAGTAGTAGTAGACTTCAACACATCACTTTCGGTGAAGGACAGAACATCTAGAAAGAAGTCCAACAAAAACACGGAAGATCTAAATGCTACAATCAACCAACCAGATCTCATAGACATATACTGAACTCTCCACCCAACAGCGGCCAAGTACACTTTCTTTTCCAAGCCACATGGAACATTGCCCAGAATAGACCACATATTAGGCCATAAGGTAAGCCTTAATAAAATCCAAAGCATCGAAATATCACAAAGCATCTTTTCTGACCGTAAAGCCATAAAAGTAGAAATCAATAAAGCAAGGGAAAAAACATCAAACACAGGGAAACTGAACAACACCTTGCTCAAAAACTACTGGGTTATAGAAGAAATTAAGGATGGAATAAAGAAAATCATAGAATCAAATGAGAATGAAAACACATCCTACCAGAACCTGTGGGACACAGCGAAAGCAGTGCTCAGAGGTCAGTTTATAGCAATAAATGCACACATCGAAAAAGAAAAAAGGGCCAAAATCAAAACATTAACCCTACAACTGGAACAAATAGAGAGAGAGCAGCAAAAGAAGCCCTCAGGCATGAGAAGAAAGGAAATAATAAGAATTAGAGCAGAATTAAGTGAAATAGAGAATAGAAAAACAATTGAAAGAATTAAGAAAACCAAAAGCTGGTTCTTTGAAAAGATCAACAAAACTGATAAACCACTGGCCAAACTGACAAAAGAAAAACAGGAGAAGAAGCAAATAACCTGTTTAAGAAATGACATGGGTGACATCACAGCAGATCCAACTGAAATTAAAAGAATCATAACAGACAGAATACTATGAAAAATTATACTCTAACAAATTTGAAAACCTAGACAAAATAGACAAATTTCTAGAAACTCACTACCTACCTAAACTAACACAAATGGAGCTAGAACAACTAAATAAACCCATAACAAAAGAAGAGATTGAAAAGGTAGTTAAAAAACTCCCAACAAAGAAAAGACCTGGCCCGGACGGCTTCAGTGGAGAATTCTACCAAACTTTCAGAGAAGAGTTGACGCCACTACTACTGAAGGTATTTCAGAGCATCAAAAAGGAAGGAATACTCCCAAACTTATTCTATGAAGCCAGCATAACCCAGATACCAAAACCAGGTAAAGACACCACAAAAAAGAAAATTACAGACCAATATCCCTCATGAACATTGATGCAAAAATCCTCCACAAAATTCTAGCCAATAGAATTCAGCAACATATCAAAAAAATTATACACCAGGATCAAGTGGGATTTATACCAGGTACGCCGGGATGGTTCAGCATTAGAAAAACAATTAATGTAATCCATCGCATTAATAAAACAAAAGACAATAACCAGATGATCTTATCAATTGATGCATAAAAGGCATTGGAAAAAGTCCAACACCCATTCACGATAAAAACTCTCAACAAAATAGAAATAGAAGGGAAATTCCTCAACATAATAAAGGGCATTTATACAAAACCAACAGCCAACATTATCCTAAATGGAGAGCATTTGAAAGCATTCCCCTTGAGAACGGGAATCAGACAAGGAGGCCGTTTATCACCACTCTTATTCAACATTGTGCTGGAGGCTAGAAAAAGAAATAAAGCGCATCCAAATTGGTAAGGAAGAAGTCAATGTATTTCTGTTTGCACATGATATGATCTTATAAACAGAAAACCCCAAAGAATCCACAAGAAAACTACTGGAACTAATAGAAGATTTCAGCAAAGTTTCGGGATACAAGATAAACATACAAAAATCAGTTGGATTCCTCTACACCAACAAAGAGAACTTCCAAGAGAAAATCACCAAATCAATACCATTTATAATAGCCCCCAAGCAGATAAAATACTTAGGAATTATCTAACCAGAGACATAAAAGACCTATACAATGAAAACTACAGGACACTACTGCAGGAAACCAAAAGCGACCTGCATAAGGGGAAAAACATAACTTGCTCATGGATAGGAAGACTCAACATTGTGAAAAGTCAATTCTACCAAAAGCGATCTTGATCCAGATTCCAACAACATTTTTTAATGAGAAGGAGAAAGAAATCAACTTCATATGGAAAGGGAAGAGGCCCCAGATAAGTAAAGCATTAATAAAGAAGGAGAACAAAGTGGGAGGCCTCACACTACCTGATTTTAGAAACTATTATACCACCACGGTAGTCAAAACAGCATGGTACTGATACAACAACAGATACATAGACCATTGGAACAGAATTGAGAATCCAGACCTAAATTCATCCACCTATGAGCAGCTGATATTTGACAAAGGCCCAAAGTCCGTTAATTGGGGAAAAGACAGTCCCTTTAACAAATTGTGCTGGCATAACTAGATATCCATCTGCAAAAAAAGGAAACAAGACCCATACCTTACAGCATGCACAAAAACTAACTCAAAATGGATCAAAGACCTAAATATAAAATCAAAAACGATAAAGATCATGGAAGAAAAAATAGGGACAATGCTAGGAGCCCTAATACCTGACATAAACAGAATACAAACCATAAGTAACAATGCACAAGCACCAGAAGAGAAACTAGATAACTGGGAGCTCCTAAAAATCAAACACTTATGTTCATCAAAAGACCTCAGCAAAAGAGTCAAAAGACAACCTACAGACTGGGAAAACATTTTTGGCTACGACAAATCTGATCAGCATCTAATCTCTAAAATCTACAAGATACTGCAAAACCTCAATAACAAAAAGACAAATAACCCATTTAAAAAATGGGCAAAGTGTATGTACAGGCACTTTGCCAAAGAAGACATTCATGTGGCCCACAGACACATGAAGAAATGCTCACAATCATTAGCCATTACAGAAATGCAGATCAAAACTAAATGAGATATCATCTCATCCCAACAAGCCTAGTATTAATCCAAAAAACACAAAATAATAAATGCTGGAGAGGTTGTGGAGAGACTAGAACACTTATACACTGTTGGTGGTAATGTAAAATGGTACAAGCACTTTGGAAAACAATTTGGTGCCTCCTTAAAAAGCTAGAAGTAGAAGGATCACATGATCCAGCAATCCCGCTCCTTGAAATATGTCCTAGAGAAATAAGAGCCATCACACGAATAGATACATGCACTCCCATGTTCATCGCAGTACTGTTCATGATAGTAAAAGATGGAAACAAACTAGGTGCCCATCAGTGGACAAATGGATAAACAAATTATGGTATATTCACCCAATGGAATACTAGGCAATGATAAAGAACAGCAATGAAGCCGTGAAACATCTTATAACATGGATGAATCTGGAGGGCATTATGCTGAGTGAATTTAGTCAGTCACAGAAGGACAAATATTGTATAAGACCAGTATTATAAGAACTCAAGAAAAGGTTTAAACACAGATGAAAACATTCCTTGATGGTTATGAGGGTGGGGAGGGAGGGTGAGGGTTATTCACTAACTAGATAGTAGTCAAGAATTATCTTAGGTGAAGGGAAGGACAGCACACACTACAGGGGAAGTCAGCACAATGGAACTAAACCAAGGCTAAGAAGTTTCCTGAATACAGTTAAACACTTCAAAGGACGGAGTAGCAGGTGCAAGGA
The DNA here is from genome assembly GCA_030035585.1 of Dugong dugon. Taxonomy (NCBI): domain Eukaryota; kingdom Metazoa; phylum Chordata; class Mammalia; order Sirenia; family Dugongidae; genus Dugong; species Dugong dugon. The sequence goes on from CM057465.1 coordinate 29,114,630, forward strand.
TCTGGGAACCATGCTTTCATCGGACATCTAGGTCAATTGGCATAACAAAGTTTATTAAGAAATGCTCTGCATCCTACTTTGGTGAGTGGCGTCTGGGGTCTTAAAAGCTTGCAAGTGGCCATCTAAGATGCATCAGTTGGTCCCAACCACCTGGAGTAAAGGAGAATGAAGAACACCAAAGACTCAAGGCAAGTATTATCCCAAGAGAAAGAAAGGTCTGCATAAACCAGACACTTCATCAGCTTGAGACCAGAAGAACTAGATGGTGCCTGGTTACCACCAATGACCGCCCTGACAGAGAACACAACAGAGAGTCCTGGATGGAGCACAAGAAAGGTGGGGTGAAGAACTCAAATTCTAGTAAAAAGACCAGACTTAATGGTCTGACTGAGACTGGAGGAAACCTGAAGAGCATGGCCCCCAGATTCTCTCTCAGCCCAGAACTAAAACAATTTCCAAGGCCAACTCTTCAGACAAAGATTGGACGGGAGTGTGGGACATGAAATGATACTTGTGAAGAGTGTGCTTCTTACCTCAAGTTGATACATGAGACTAAACGGGCAGCATTAGTCCGGGGATGAGATGAGAAGGCAGAGAGGGTTAGGAACTGGTTGAATGGACTGGAAAATCAGGGATGGAAAGGATTGTGCTGTCACAGTATAGGGTGAGCAATTAGGGTCACATAACCATGTATGTATACATTTTTTATAAGAGACTAACTTGAAATATAAACTTTCACTTAAATTACAACAATAAAAAAAAATCTAGAATAGGCAAATGCATAGAGACAAAAGTATATTAGTGGTTACCAGGGTCTGGGGGAAGGGGAGAACGGGGAGTTACTGATTAGGGGACACTGAGTTTCTGTTTGGGGTGATGAAAAACTTTTGAAAATGGATAGTGGTGATGGTTGCACAGCATGGTAATGTCACTGAACTGTATACTTAAAAATGATTAAGGCAGCATTTTTGTTACCTAAATTTTACCACAATAAAGTTAAAAAAAAAATTCAAGCCCAATGGTGCAATTTGAAGAATTCTAAAGGCAAAATATTGAATGACACAGGAAATATCAAAAGCAGATGGAAGGAATACGCAGAGTCACTGTACCAAAAAGAATTGGTTGATGTTCAGCCATTTTAGGAGGTAGCAATGATCAAGAACTGAAGAAAGAAGTACAAACTGCGCTGGAGATATTGGTGTGAAACAAGGCTCCAAGAATGACTGAATACCAACTGAGATGTTTCAACAAATGGGTGCAGGGCTTGGGGTGCTCACTCATCTATGCCAGGAAATGTGGAAGACAGCTGACTGAAGAGATCCATATTTGTGTCCATTCCAAAGAAAGGTGATCCAAAAGAATGCAGAAATTATCTAACAATATCTTTATTATCACATGCAAGCAAAATTTTGCTGAAGATCATTCAAAAGCTCTTGGAGCAGTACATTGACAGGGAATAGTCATAAAGTCAAGCTGGATTCAGAGGAGGACATGGAAGTAGGGATATCTTTGCTGATATCAGACGGATCTTAGCTGAAAGCAGAAAATTCCAGAAAGATGTTTACCTGTATTTTACTGACTAGGTAAAGGCATTTGACTCTGTGGATAATAACAAATTACGGATAACACTGTGAAGAGTGGGAATTCCTGAACACTTAATTGTGCTCATCTAGAACCTGTACATAGATAGAAAGGCAGTCATTCGAACAGAGCAAGGGATTACTTCATGGTTTAAAATCAAGAAAGATGTGTGTCAGGGTTGTGTCCTGTCACCAGATTTATTCAATCTGTGTGTTGAGCAGATAATCTGAGAAGCTGGACTATATGAAGAAGAATGTGGCATCAGGACTGGAGGAAGACTCATTAACAACCCATGATATGCAGATGATACAACCTTGCTTGCTAAAAGTGAAGGGAACTTGAAGCACTTACTGATGAAGATCAAAGACTACAGCCTTCAGTATGGACTACACCTCAACATAAAGAAAACAAAAATCCTCACAACTTGACCAATAAGCAACATCATGATAAACAGGGAAAAGATTGAAGTTGTCAAGGATTTCATTTTACTTAGATCTACAATCAACGTCCTTGGAAGCAGCAGTCAGGAAATCAAACGATGTATTGCATTGGGCAAATCTGCTGCCAAAGACCTCTTTAAAGTGTTAAAAAGCAAAGGTGTCACTTTGAGGACTAAAGTATCCCTGACCTAAGTCATGATATTTTCAATTGCCTCATATGCATGTGAAAGCTGGACAATGAATACGGAAGATCAAAGAATTGTTGCCTTTGAATTATGGTGTTGGCCAAGAATATTGAATATACCATGGACTGCTAGAAGAATGAACAAGTCTGTCTTGGAGGAAATACAGCCAGAGTGCTCCTTGGAAATGAGTATGGCGAAACTTTGCCTCAAGTACTTTGGTCATGTTATCAGGAGGGACCAGTCCCTGGGGAAGGACATCATGCTTGTTAAAGTAGAGGGTCAGTAAAAAAGAGGAAAAGCCTCAATGAGATGGATTGACACAATGGCTGAAACACTGGGCTCAAACATAAAGATTGTGAGGATGGTGTAGGACAAGGCAGTGTTCTGATCTGTTGTACATAGAATCGCTATGAGTTGGAATCATCTCAACAGCATAAAATAAAATAAAAGCAATAAGCCATTCCTTTGAAGAAAGATGTGGCAGTTTGCTTCCATAGAGATTTACAGCATTGGAAACCATATAGAGCAGTTCCATTCTGGCCTATATGGTGGTTATGAGTCTGAATCAGCTTGATGGCACTGGGTTTAATTTAATTTTTGTATGGCCTCACCACGTTGATACATAAAACTAACCATTCAAAGACCAGAACCAAACCAGTTGTCCTTGAGCAAATTCTGACTCACGGCAACCTCACGTGTTGCGGAGTATAACTGCAACCCACAGGGATTTCATGACTTTCACCTTTCAGAAGCAGATAGCCAGAACTGTCTCCTAAGGCACCTCTGAGTGAGGTTGAACTGCCAAACCTTTGTTAGTAGCCAAGCACGTAAATAGTTTTTTACCCTTTAATTTGTACCTGTTTTTGATTTTAGAGAAACATGTCTTGTAGACATCTTGTGGGTAATTTTTTATACCAGTCTGACAACTTCTGCCTTTTGATTGGAATTTTTAAGACTATTTGTAATGATATCTCATTGTGGTTTTAATATGCTTTGATTTCATATTAATCATCTTTTCTTATGCTTGTGTACTATCTGTTTATCTTCTTCAAGGAAGTGCCTATTCAAATATTTTGACAATTTTATCTTATTGGGCCATTGAGTCAAAGGAGTGTCCTTATATATTATACATGTGAGTCTTTAGTTAGATGTATGTATTGCTAATATATTCTCCTAGTGTGTGGCTTGTTTTTTTCATTTTCTTAAGTGACATTTAATAGCAGAAGTTTTAAATCAGACTTTAAAATTAATCGATTCTTTTTCTTTTTTAATTTTTGTGTCCTGCTTAAGAAATTTCTAATTAACTCAGGGTCAATAGATATTTTTTTTTAATGTTTTCTTTTAGAAATTTTACTTATTTTATATTTTTAGTTAATTTTTGCATATGGTGTGTATTAATTATTCTGCACAATCTTTTTAAATGATTATCCTTTCCATATTGAATTTCTTTGGCATCTTTGTTATAAAATAATTGGCCATATCTGTTTGGTTCTATTTTTGAATTTTTTCTTTTGTCGCATTGGTTTATGCTGTTTTTGTTGTTGTTAGTTGCTGTCGAATCGATTCCAACTCATAGTGAACCCATGTGTACAGAGTCCCTGTGCAGCACAAATGGTTAAGCACTTGATTACTGGCCAAAAGGTTGTCAGTTCTAATCCACCTGGTGCCTGGGAAGACAGGCCTGTTGATCTGCTTCTGAAAGGTAACAGCCTGGTCTGTATTAGGAGTCAGCAAACAATGCCTTTGGGCCAAATTTGATCAAGCCCACTTGTTTATGCATTGTCTATGGCTATATTGGAAACCTTAGGGGCTTAGAAGTTAAGAGTTTGGATGCTAACCAAAAGGTCGGCAGTTCGAATCCATCAGGCACCCCTTGGAAGCCCTATGGGGCAGTTCTACTCTGCCCTATAAGATTGTTATGAGTCAGAATCGACTCACTGGCAAGGTTTTTTTTTCTTTTTAATGGCTGTATTTGTGCTACAATGGCAGAGTTGTGTAGTTGCTACAGAGACTCTCTGGCCTGCAAAGACTGAAATATTTACTATCTGACCCATTACAGGAAAAAAAAAAAAAACCCTGTCAACCTCCTGCCTTTGTAAACAGCCTGTGGTAAACACATTCTTAGCAAGTTCACGGAATAGCAAGAATGCTAATAGCAGTGTATCTGGAACTCAGTAAGCAGAATGGACATGTGGTGATGTGAGTCTATATGAAGTCTCTTCTGGTTCTTTTAGTTTTCTCAGTGAAATAGGAAACAATATCACCAGCGAGGAATGAAGACAAGGGAGAAAGAGTTGGACATTAAGAAGTATGAAAGTGTCTTCTAGAATACTGGGAGAGTTGAATGAACTAGAGAGATATGTTATGATTACTGGGCAGCATTAGGGTTGTCTGAGGTTTGTTTCCATGAATATAAAGTCAAGCCAATCAGCTTGGTTGTATGTTTTTTCCAGCCACGTTGAGCTACAGAGGTTAGGAAGAAATTTAACCCAGTATGGGATTTTTCCAAATAAATGTCATAAATGAAAGAATGGCAAGGGAATTGAGAGTATTTTCCATGATGTTTTATAATATTTGACTAAGGAATTTAATAAAGAGGGAAGTGAAGACAGGAAGAGGGAGAAGGACAGTGAAAATGTGATAGGATCAATGATTTGAAGATCATGGGAGCAACCAGGCAGGAGTGACCATGAAAAATAGGAGGTGGTAGTCAAAAAATGGGAACGCATGAAACAAAAATTATGGAAGGGTGACTATTAACAACGACCAGTTTAGGAAACATCCTTGGGAACAAATGGCTGAGATAGTGTGGAGGATAAAATCATTGGAGAAGTGTTCTTTAAAGGAGGCAGACAGTTGGATGGATCAATCAACCCTCCAGCAAATGTTTCTCCTGTCCATGATAAAAACCAGTTGCTATCAAGTTGATTCGGGCTCATGATAACCCCACATGTGTCAGAGTAAAACTGTGCCCCATAGGGTTTTCAATGGCTGATTTTTCAGAAGTAGCGCACCAGGTCTTTCTTCCAAGGCACCCTTGGATAGACTCCAACGTTCAACCTTTCAGCTGGCAGCCGAGCTCCTGTCCGTAATAGAAGCATTAAGTTGAATGGATATCCTTGTTAAGGATAAAATCATGAACTTTAATAGGTTCTTCTTTACCCTTTACCTACTTCCCAAGGTGTTTGTGGATTTGCAATTCCCAATGTCTGTAATGACAAATGCCTCTTTTTACCAAAGATTACTTCTTTCTTTCCTCCTAAGTAGTGGGCTGGCATATGGTAAGTACTCTCCCTTTCTTCTTATTTTTTTTCTCTTTAATTCTTAATGGTATGAGTCTCTACTAATTGAAACTTCATAGAGAATTTCAGGGTATGCTCATGCCTTCAAGCAGGCTAATGTAGGCTAGGAAATCCTGGGTATGTGTGGCTCCAGACAGCACTTATTTTGCCTTTTTCCAGTTCTCTTTCCTTTATTCTCCACTGCCTTGAATTTCATCTTTAAAAACTAATCTTACAACTAAGCTGCAAGTTATTTTCATCATATTTCTGCCAGGAAGTTAAGAACATCATAAGCTCCTTTGGCTGATATTTTACTTTGCCAAAAACTTGATTTAAAGCTCAAAGCCAGTAAAACCCAGTCCTGACACCCCTTGACCCTCACTTTACACACTATTTTTAGGGTGTGTTTCTTTTATTATTATTATTGTGGTCAAAACATACATAACAAAACATTTGCCAATTCAACAATTTTTACTTGAATAATTCAAAGACTTTGAGTACATTCATCATCTTGTGCAACCGTTATCAACATCCTTTTCTGAATTACTCCACTGCTATTAACAGAAACTCAGTGTCATGGTGGGATTCTTTTAAGCTTTCTGTAATATTACTTTTCCCTAAATGTTGAGAAATGATCTTTTTTTTTTTGCTTGTTCAATTCATAGTTGAAATTCTTCCTCCATTGGCACCCACTCTACATACACTTATCAAAAATTCAGAGCCTTCCCTCTCTAGAATCATTCAAAACAAGCTGCATATCTTGTCTCAGTGACTGAGTGAGGCTATAGTCTTAGCGAACCAATGTGAAGAATGCCAGACCCAGATGTATTCTGGGTCTTCTTAACCACCAATTCTGCAATTGCTCATGGATCTTTCCTTTTACTATAGTAGTGAAACATGTCTTTTAAAACTGTGTGTTGAATGAACAAAAAGTACAGATCACTCTCCGTGGGTTTTTCCTACCGATATTGCTCCTAGAAAACAATCTGTGTGAGTCAGACTCAGATTCATGCAGTGAAGAGAGCTCTGGCTTTCTGGATGCAACATCATTCTCAAAACTTCCAGAGCCCTGGTAATCCACGTCCCACTTTCATTCCTGTCAGCACCATAACCTCTTCCTGCTGAGAAAGTGTTCCCAAAACCATGACTGTTCATAATGGACTCATTCATATTTTTCATACCACTTTCCTAAGAGCCTGAGTGGTGTACTAAAGGCGATTCCAACATTTTTCTTACTCTGTCCGTTTAGCCAATAGACATGTTGAGTGAGTCATATCGGATATTCCACGCCAATTGATTGCGCATTTAACTACAGCCCCTACCAACATTGTATTGCACAGAAGACCTGCCCAGATGATCTCAGTCAACATACAGATGGATATTGTTGTTTGGTGCCATGGAGTTGGTTCAAACTCATAGTGACCCTATGTACAACAGAATGAAAAACTGCCCAGCCCTGCACCATCCCCACAATCCTTGCTATATGCTTGAACCCATTGTTGCAGCCACTGTGTCAATCCATCTTGTTGAGGGTCTTCCTGTCTTTCACTGACCCTCTACTTTACCTAGCTTGATGTTCTTCTCCAGGAACATGTCCCTCCTAACAACATGTCCAAAGTACATGAGACAAAGTCTCACTATTCTCGCTTATAAGGAGCATTCTGGCTCTATTTCCAAGACAAATTTATCCATTCTTCTGGCAGTCCATGGTATATTCAATATTCTTCGTTGACACCATAATTCAAAGGCAAAAATTCTTCTTTCGTCTTCTTTATTCATTATTTAGTTTTTGCAAGCATATGAGGTGATTGAAAATGCCATAGCTTGGGTCAGGTGCATCTTACTCCTTAAAATGACATCTTTGCCCAATGTAACACATCGTTTGATTTCCTGACTGCTGCTTCCATGGGTGTTGATTGGGGATCCAAGTAAAATGAAATCCTTGACAACTTCAATCTTTTCTCTGTTTCTCATGATGTTGCTTATTGGTCCAATTGTGAGGATTTTTATTTTCTTTATGCTGAGGTGTAATCCATACTGAAGGCCGTGGTCTTTGATCTTCACCTGTAAGTGCTTCAAGTCCTCTTCACTTTCAGCAAGCAAGGTTGTGTAATCTGCATAATGCAGGTTGTTAATGAGTTTTCCTCCAATCTTGGTGCCCATTTTTCTTCATATACTCCAGCTTCTTGGATTATTTGCTCAGCACATAGATTGAATAGGTATGGTGAAAGGATACTACCCTGATGCACACACTTTAAAAAGGTTTTTGGCAGTAGATTTGACCAATGCAACACATCATTTGATTTCCTGAATGCTGCTTCTGTGGGTGTTGATTGTGGATCCAAGTAAAATGAAATGTATGACAACTTCAATCTTTTCTCCATTTATCATGATGTTGCTTATTGATCCAGTTGTGAGGATTTTTTTTTTATTAAACAAAAAATTTTTTTTATTGTACTTTAGATGAAGGTTTACAGAACAAATAGTTTCTCTTAAACAGTCAGTACACATATTGTTTCATGAAATTGGTTAACAACCCCACGACATGTCAACATGCTCCCTTCTTGACCTTGAGGAATTTTTTTTTTTTTTTTAATATTTTATTGTACTTCAGGTGAAGGCTTACAGAACAAATAGTTTCTCATGAAACAGTAGTACACATGTTGTTTTATGACATTGGTTAACAACCCCACAACATATTAACCCTCTAACTTCTCAACCATTTTTTTTTGGTGAAAATACACATAGCCAAAGATACACCATTTCAAAAATTTCTACATACACAGTTCAGTGACATTGACTACGCTCTTCCAATTGTGCTGCTATTCTCACTTAAGATTAAGGCTTACAGAACAAAATAGTTCCTCGTTTAACATTTACTACAAATGTTGCCCTATGACAGTGGTTAATAATCTCACAACACATCAACAATATCCTTACTCAACCCTGGGTTCCCTATCACCAGCTTCCTTGTCCCCTTCTGCTTTCTGGCCCTTGTCACTGGACTCCTGTACCTGATTAGTCTCATTTGGTTTTACGGGGTTGTCCACTCCCAGGCTGAACACTGAACCTTGGAGGTAACTTCACCACTGAGCTAAAAGGGGGTCTCGGGGCCATACTCTCGAGGTTTCTCCAGTCTCCTTTAGGCCAGTAAATCTGGTCTTTTTTTTTTTTGTGAGTTAGAATTTTACTCTACATCCTTCTCCAGCTCTGTCCAGAACCCTCTGTTGTGATCCTGGTCAGAGCAGTCAGAGGTGGTAGCCGGGCACCATCTAGCTGTACTGGACTCAGTCTGGTGGAGGCCTTGGTAGCTGTGGACAATTAGTCCTTCGGACTAGTCTTTTCCTTGTATCCTGTTCTCTTCATTCTCCCTTGCTCCCGAAGGCGTGAGACCAGTGGAATATCTTAGATGGCCGCTCACAGGCTTTTAAGACCCCAGACACTACTCACCAAGGTAGAATGTAGAGCATTGTCTTTATAAGCTGTGTCATGCCAATTGAGCTAGATGTTCTCTGAGATCATAGTCCCCAGAGCCTTCCGCCCAGCAATTCAGTCCCTCAGGGAGTTTGGATGTGTCTCTGGGGCTTCCATGACCTTTCCTTGTACAGGTTGTGCTAGTTTCCCCCGTATTGTGTACTGTCTCACCCTTCACCCAAGATACCACTTATCTATTGCCTATTTAGTATTTCCCCTCAACCCCTCCCATCCCTGGTAACCAACAAAGATTGTTACATTTTGTGTGTGAACTTTTTCATGGCTTTTTACAAAAGAGTTCTCATACAATATTTGTCCTTTTGTGATTGACTTATTTGACACAGCATAATGTCCTCCAGTTTCATCCATGTTATGAGATGGTTCACAGATTCATTGTTATTCTTTCTCGTTGCATAGTACTCCATTGTGTGTATATACCATAGTTTGTTTATCCATTCATCTGTTGATGGGCATCTAGGTTGTTTCCATGGTTTTGCTATTGTGAACAATGCTGCCATGAACATAGGTGTGCATATGTCTATTCAAGTGATGGCTCTTATTTCCCTAGGATATATTCCTAGGAGTGGGATTGCTGGATAGAATGGTATGTCTATTTCTAGCTTCCTGAGGAAGCGCCATATCATTTTCCAAAATGGTTGTATCTTTTTGCATTCCCACCAGCAGTGCATAAGAGTTCTGATCTCCCTGCAGCCCCTCCAACATTTATTATTTCCAGTGTTTTTGATTCGTGCCAGTAATGTCGGGGTGAGATGGTATTTCATTGTGGTTTTAATTTGCATTTCTCTAACGGCTAGTGATTGCGAGCATTTCCTCATGTGTCTGTTGGCCATTTGAATGTCTTCTTTGGTGAAGTGTCTGTTCATTTCCTTTGCCCATTTTTTAAAAGGATTATTTGTCTTTTTGTTGTAGAGGTGTTGGATTTTTTGTAGACTATGGAGATTAGACCTTTGTCTGACTTGTACTGTCCAAAAATTTTTTCCCAGTCTGTAGGTTCTCTTTTTACTCTTTTGGTGAAGTCTTTTGAAGAGCATAGGTGTTTGATTTTTAGAAAATCCCATTTATCTAGCTTATCTGTTGGGGTTTGTGCATTGATGGTTATGGTTTGTATCCTGTTAATGCCATGTATTAAGGACTGAAGTGTTGGTCCTATTTTTTCTTCTATGAACTTCATAGTTTTAGGCTTTATATTCAGGTCTTTGATCCATTTTGAAGTAGTTTTTGTATACGGTGTGAGGTATGGGTCCTGTTTCATTTTTTTGCAAATGGATATCCAGTTTTGCCAGCACCATTTGTTAAAAAGACTGTCTTTTCCCCATCTGATGGACTTTGGGCCCTTGTCAAAGATCAGGTGACCGTAGGTGGATGGATTTACATCTGGGTCTCAATTCAGTCCATTGGTCAATGTATCTGTCATTGCACCAGTACCAGCCTGTTTTGACTACTGTAACTGTGTGGTAGGTTCTGAAGTCAGGTAGTGTGAGTCCTCCAACTTTATTCTTCTTCTTCAGTAGTGCTTTACTTATTCGGGGCTTCTTCCCTTTCCATATAAAGTTAATGATTAGTTTTTCCATCTCTTTGAAGAATGTTGTTGGTATTTGGATCAGGATTGCATTGTATTTGTAAATTGCTTTGGGTAGAATTGACATTTTCACAATATTGAGTCTGCCTATCCATGAGCATGGTGTGTTTTTCCATTTACGTAGATCCCTTTGGGTTTCATGCAGTAGTTTTTCGTAGTTTTCTTTGCATAGGTATTTTACATCACTGGTCAGATTTATTTGTAAGTATTTTATCCTTTTTGGGGCTATTGAAAATGGTATTGTTTTCCTGATTTCCTTTTCATCATTCTCCTTACTGGTGTATAGGAATCCAACTGATTTTTGAATGTTTATCTTGTACCCTGCTACTCTGCTGAATCTTTCTATTAGTTCCAGTAGACTTCTCGTGGAGTCTTTAGCGTTTTCTATGTATAGTATCATATCATCTGCAAACAGGGAGAGTTTAACTTCTTCATTACCAATTTGGATGCCCTTTCTTTCTTTTTCTTGCCTTATTGCTCTAGCTAGAACTTTCAGCACAATATAAATGGGAGTGGTGATAAAGGGCATCCTTGTCTTGTTCCTGTTTTCAAGGGGAATGTTTTCAGCCTCTCTCCATTAAGAATGATGTTGGCTGTTGGTTTTGCATAGATGCCCTTTATTATGTTGAGAAATTTCCCTTCTATACCTACTTTATTGAGAGTTTTTATCAGGAATGGGTGTTGGACTTTGTCAAATGCCTTTTCTGCGTCAATTGAGATGATCATGTGATTCCTTTGTTTCCTTTTATTTATGTGGTGGATTACGTTGATTGATTTTCTAATGTTGAACCATCCTTGCATACCTGGTATGAATCCTACTTGGTTGTGGTGTATTATTATTTTGATATGATGCTGAATTCTATTGGCTAGAATTTTGTTCAGAATTTTTGCATCTATATTCATGAGAGATATCGGTCTGTAATTTTCCTTTTTTGGTATGTTTTTGCCTGGTTTTGGTATCAGCATTATGCTGGCTTCATAGAATGAATTTGGAAGTGTTGCTTTCTTTTCTATGCTCTGAAATAGCTTGAGTAGAACTGGTACAAGCTCTTCTGTAAATGTTTTGTAGAATTCTCCAGTGAAGCCATCTGGGCCAGGGCTTTTTTTGGTTGGGAGTTTTTTTATTACCTTTTCAATGTCTTCTCTTGTTATGGGTCTGTTCAGATTTTCAACATCACTCTGTTTTAGTTTGGGTAGGCCGTGTGATTCTAGAAATTTATCCATTTTCTCTAGGTTTTCAAATGTGTTGGAGTATAGTTTTTCATAATATTCTGTTATAATCCTTTTTATTTCAGTTGGGTCTCTTGTAATGTCCCCCATTTCATTTCTTATTTGGGTTATTTGCGTCCTCTCCTGTTTTTCGTTTGTCATTCTGGCCAGTGGTTTGTCGATTTTGTTGATTCTTTCAAAGAACCAAATTTTGGTTTTGTTGATTCTTTCTATTGTTTTTCTGTTCTCTATTTCATTTATTTCTGCTCTGATCTTTACTATCTCCTTTCTTCCAGTGGTTGTGGGCTTGTATTTGTTTGAGTTCTGTAGTTAATGTTTTGATTTTGTCCCTTTCTTGTTTTTTGATATGTGCAGCTATTGCTATAAATTGTCCTCTGAGTACTGCCTTTGCTGTGTCCCAAAGGTTTTGGTATGATGTGTTTTCATTCTCATTTGATTCTAGGAATTTTTTGATTCCATCTCTGATTTATTCTATTACCCACTGACGTGTAAGCAGGGTATTATTCAGTTTCCATGTAATTGATTTTTTTTCCTTGCTCTTTCTAGTGTTAATTTCTACTTTGATGGCATTGTGGTCAGAGAAGATACTTTGAATTATCTAAACGTTTTGGATCTTGTTGAGGATTGCTCTGTGGCCTAAGATGTGGTCTATTCTGGAGAACGTTCCATGTGCATTGGAAAAGAACGTGTAATTTGCAGCAGTTGGATGGAGTGTTGTATATATGTCTATGAGGTCAAGTTCACTGATTGTGCCCTTTAGGTCTTCTGTATCTTTGCTGAGTTTCTTCTTAGTTGTTCTGTCCTTTACTGAGAGTGGTGTGTTGAAGTCTCCTACTATTATTGTGGAACTGTCAATTTCTCTTTTCAGTGTTGTTAGAGTTTGTTTTATGTATTTTGGAGCCCTGTCATTGGGTGCGTAGATGTTTATTATGGTTATGTCTTCATGATGGATCATCCCCTTAATCATTATATAGTGTCATTCTTTGTCTTTTATGGTAGATTTTGTTTTAAAGTCTATTTTATCTGAGATTAGAATTGCCACTCCTGCTCTTTTTTGGTAGTTGTTAGCTTGATATTTTTTTTTTCCAATCTTTGACTTTTAATAAATTCACATCTTTGTTTCAAAGGTGTGTCTCTTGTAGACAGCATATTGATGGATCCTGTTTTCTTATCCATTCTGCCATTCTCTGTCTCTTTATGGGTGCATTGAGTCGATTTACATTCAGTGTAATTATTGATAGATGTGAGTTTGTTGCTGTTATTTTGTAGTGCTTTTTTTTTGTGGTGCTGAAGTTTTCTTTGTTCTTCTTACACTCTTGTGCTGAGTTACTTTTGTTTGTGGATTTTGTGTTCATTTCTTTTGTTTTTGTAGGTTTTGTTTTTGCTGAGACTTTATGTTTTTTTTATTTTTATGAGTTCTTTTGTTAACTTTCTTTGTGGTTACCATGAATTTTACCCTTATCTTGCTAAGTTTGAAGCAGTCTATCATTACTTGGTATCGCCTTGCCTTCCTCTCCATTAGAAGGGTCTCTACCTATGCCGTTTATTCCGTCTTTTAGTGTGTTGATGTTGTTGTCATTTATTGATTAACTGCTCTGATTCCCTGTTTTTTTTCTTTTGATTTTGGATAGTCCTCCAGAGTTCATTTCCTAGTTTGGTATCTGGCTCGTACGATCCTGCATCCTATGTTCTGCCAGTGAACTGAAGCTGTTTGTCCTCAAATCGAAGAACCCCCTTTAATAATTCTTGTAAGTTTGGTTTGACTTTTACATATTCCCTGAATTTCTGTTTATCTGGAAATGACCTAATTTCACCATCAAATTTGAACGAGAGTTTTGCAGGATATATTATTGGCTGACAATTTTTTTCTTTCAAGATTTTATATATGTCATCCCATTGCCTTCTTGCCTGCATGGTTTCTGCCAAATAATCTGAGCTTTGTCTTATTGTTTCTCCTGTATGTGGCTTCTTGTTTTTCACGAGCTGCTCTCAGGATGCTTTGCTTGTCTTTAGTTTCGGCAAGTGTGAATATGATATGCCTTGGTGATTTTCTTCTGGGGTTTATCCTATATGGGGTTCATTGAGCTTCTTGGATGGCCAGCTTTTCATCTTTCGTGATATTGGGGAAGTTTTCTGTCAACAGTTCCTCAATGATCTTCTCTGTGTTTTCTGTTTTCTCCTCCTGTTCTGGAATTCCAATGACTCGTAAATTTTTGCTTTTAATTGTGTCCCACATAACTCTCATGGTCTCTTCATTTTTCCTTGTTCTTTTTTCTGAGTTTTCCTGAAACAGAGTTGTATCCAAGTGTTTGTCTTCAATTCCACTGATCCTGTCTTCCACCATTTCAATTCTGCTTCCCAGCCCTTCTATGACATCATCCATTTCTGAAATCTTGTTGCTTCTCTTTTGGATTTCTAATAGTTGTCTTTGTGTAATTTCTAGTTGTGAATTTAGTTTGGCATTTTGTTCCTGCACCATCTTCCTGAATTCTTCCAATTTTTTGTCTGTATTTTCCATGAATTTGTCTATTTTTTCCTCATGTTTGTCAGCTTTTTGCCTCAGTTCTTGGAGAATTCCGAGTATTAGAGATTTGAATTCTCTATCAGGTAGTTCTAGTGCATTTTCTTCCACAGGAGAGTCATCTGGTGTTTTATTTTGGACGCCTACATGAACCACCCTGTCCAGTTTTTGTAAATGTTTAGATATTGTCTGCTGTTTTGGGGCATTCAGTAGTTATTTTTCTCATTTATTGATCATAGATTTGTTTGTTTTGTCCCTTTTTTTAATAAAAAATTTGACTATGTCTGAGCAGGCAGACTGTATGTTCTTTGTTGTTTGCTCGTCTGTGTGCTAAATTCTTTTCACCTCCTTCTCCAACTGGCAGGGTCAGTCACTCAGATATGGTACAGCATGGCAGGTCTAGCTAAAGAGGAGTTACTGGGATGGGTTGTTTTTGCCACTTACTACAGCCACAAGGGCAGGTCGGTAATCAGTTCAGGGAAGGTTCCAGTAGGCCATGTCTGTGCTGCTTGCTGGTGTGATGTCTAGCGCACGGTGGAGGTAGGCAGGATGCGGTGGGGAGATTGTTATGTGTGGAGCTAAGATGGATATGGGAGAGACGAGAGAGGAACAGAAGCCAAAAACATACAAACAAACAAAAAAGAATGCTATGGGAGCTTGCCATTGGAATGGAGAGATGAGAGACTATGAAATGGAGAAAAACAGAAAGGGGAAGAGGAAGAAAAGAAAAGAATGAATAAATAAAAATCAGAAAGGTTAAAGAACCGCAAAGTTCCCAGGGATCCCACCGATGCAGTTATGAGGTCTGGGGAAGTTGCTCTCAGGTGTTGCAGTACAGCCTGGGTAGAAGGCGTAGAGGTATACAATGTCTGGTATTCAGGGATCCAAAAGAGAAGGAATATATGGAGAGACGAGAGACTGAGCAATGAAGAAAGACAAAAAGGGAAAAAGAGGGAAAAGAAAACAAAACAAATTTAAAAAAGAAGAACAAGAAAGGCCTCCCAAAAAAACAGAAAAAAGAAAAAAAACCAATGAAAAAAGAAATGCTCTCAGGGATCCCTCTGCACGTCTGCGGAAGCTGAAGGGGATTTCCTTGCCACGCAGCTCTGCCTGGCCAGAAAGGGCTCCCAACTCAAAAAAAGTAAAAGAAAACAAACAATTCAAAACGAACAAACAAACAAAAGCCCTGGGATCCCACTAGCGTGGTAGCCCAGACCGGGAAGCAGCTCCACACTCGAATGGAGCTCCACAGCCCCTCAGGAAGAAGCAAAGATGGCGCACGGAGCCAGGCACTCAAGCGAAAGGAGGGGGAGGTGATGAGAGGCAAGCAAGAAATCAAAAGAAGCAGGAAAAAAATGCCACACCAGCGGTCAACAAATGGCACTCAGAGAGCCAGCTAGTGCGGGCTGGTGTTTCTAGACAAGAGACTGTGTCCACGGGAAGCAAAGGAGGCCGAGTGTGAGTGAAGAAGGGTAGAAAGTGGGAAAGCGTATATCACAAAGTGCCGGTGCTCTACAGCCCATCAGGAAGAAGCAAAGGTGGAGCACGGAGTCAGGCACTCAAGTGAAATGAGGGGGAGGTGGCAAGAGGCAAGTGAGAAATCAAAAGAAGCAGAAAAAAAAAGCTACACTAGCAGCCAACAAATGGCACCCAGAGAGCCGCTCTCTTGGGTGTGTGGAATCCAAGCAGCTGGCGCTTCCTGGTCAAGAGACCATGGCCGTGGGAAGCAGAGGAGGCCGAGCCAGGGCGAAGAGGGTTGGGGGGTGGGAAAGCGCACACTGCAAATTACCGGTTGTTTTGTCTCCCGCTGGACTCTCTGTGAGGCAGCTTTCTCGTATCCCCATTTGCTGGTCTCTGATAGGAGTCCAAGATGGTGGATCTGTGCTGCGCTAGCTGGTAGGGGACCTCTGCATGAATCTCTCCTCGGTCTCCATTCTCTGTCAGTTGTCTCACTCCATTTGGTGCTTGGCTGAGTTCTTTATCTCTTCATTTGATGTTTTATGGTTTCAGGACTGTTGTATTCTCTGTTCGGCTTAGTTTTTTGGATCTTTGCTGTGGAGGGATGGAGTGGTGCTTCTGCCTAGAGTGCCATTTTGCCGGAACTCATCGAGGATTTTTTTTTTTTTGGTGAAAATATACATAGCCAAAGTTACACATTTTGAAAAATTCTACATGAACAATTCAGTGACATTACATTCTTCCAGTTGTGCTGCGATTCTCACTATCCCTTTCCAAATTATTCCAACACCATTATCTATCCATCACCAACTCACTGTCTCCTAGGCTCCCATCACACCTTTTGAGTTGCTGTTGTCAGTTTGATCTCACATAGATAATTCTTTTTTTTTTTTTTTGTACCTTAGATGAAGGTTTGCAGAATAGTTTCTCATTAAACAGTTAGTACACATATTGGCCTATGACAATGGTTAACAGCACCATGACATGTCAATACTGTCCTTTCTCAACATTGGGTTCCCTATCACCAGCTTTCCTGTCCCCTCCTGCCTTCTAGTCCTTGTCCCTGGACTGTTGTGCCTCATTAGTCCTGTTTTGTTTTATGAGGCTGTCCAATCCTTGGCTGAACAGTGAACTTTGGGAGGGGCTTCACCACTGAGCTAAAAGGGTGTCCAGGGGCCATACTCTTGGGGTTTCTCCAGCCTGTCAGGCCAGTAAATCTGGTGTTTTTTTCTGAGTTAGAATTCTGTTCTACATCCTTTTCCAGCTCTGTCCATGATCCTCTATTGTGATCCTGGTCAGAGCAGTCAGTGGTGGTAGCCGGGCACCATCTAGTTGTACTGGACTCAGTCTGGTGGAGGTTGTGGTAGCTGTGATCCATTAGTCCTTGGGACTAGTCTTTTCCTTGTATCTTATTCTCATCATTCTCCCTTGCTCCTGAAGGGGTGAGACCAGCTGAGTATCTTAGATGGTTGCTCACAGGCTTTTAAGACCCCAGATGCTACTCACCAAGGTAGAATGTAGAACATTGTATTTATAAACTGTGTTATGCCAACTGAGCTAGATGTTCCCTGAGATCATGGTCCCCACAGCCCTCTGCCCAGCAATTCAGTCCCTCAGGGAGTTTGGATGTGTTTATGGAGCTTCCATGACCTTTCCTTGTACAAGTTGTGCTGGCTTCCCCAGTAATGTGTACTGTCTTACCCTTCACCAACGTTACCACTTATCTGTTTAGTTCCCCCCACCCCTGCAAGCCTCCCATCCCTTGTAACCAACAAAGATTGTTTCTTTTTGTGTGTGAACTTTTACATGAGTTATATAGTAGAGGTCTCAAACAATATTTGTCCTTTTGTGATTGACTTATTTCACTCAGCATAATGTCCTCCAGTTTTGTTCCTCTTACTCACCTGTGCTGAGTTCCTTTTGTTTGTAGATTTTTTTTCAGTTCTTTTGTTTTTGTAGGTTTTGTTTTTACTGAGACTTTATGTTTTTCTTCCTTATTTTGATGATTAGGTTTGTTAACTTTCTTTGTGGTTACCATGAAATTTACCCTTATCTTCCTAGATTTGAACCAGTCAATTGTTACTTGGTATCACTTGACTTCCTCTCCATTCGATGGTTGTATATCTACCCCGTTTATTCCCTCTTTTATTGTTCTGATGCTGTTGTCATTTACAGATTAACATCCCTGGTTCCCTTGTGTAATTCTTTTGGTTTTGCATAGTCTTTAAGAGTTCATTTCCCTTGGTTGGTATCTGGCCAGTACAATCCTGTGTCCTATATTCAGCCTGTGGTTTGATATTGTTTGTTCTCAGATCGAAGGACTTCCTTTAATAAATCTCATAAGTTTGGTTTGGTTTTTACATAGTCCCTTAATTTCTGTTTATCTGGAAATGACCTAATTTCACCATCATATCTGAATGAGAGTTTTGCAGGATATATTATTCTTGGCTGGCAATTTTTTTTGTTTCAAGTTTTTATATATGTCATCCCATTGCCTTCTTGCCTGCATGGTTTCTGCTGAATAATCCGAGCTTAGTTTTACTGTTTCCCCTCAGTTTGTGACTTTTTGTTTTTCTTGAGCAGTTCTCAGGATTCTTTGTTTGTCTTTGGTTTTAGCGAGTGTGATTATGATATGCCTTGGTGATTTTCTTTTGGGTTCTATCCTATATGGAGTCATTGAGCTTCTTGGATGGTCAGCTTTTCATCTTCCACGATATTGGGGAAGTTTTCTGTCAGCAATTCTTCAGTGATCCTCTCTGTGTCTTCGGTTTTCTTCCCCTGTTCTGGAACTCTGATCACATGCTGATTTTTTCTTTTGATTGTATCCCACATAATTCTCAGGTTCTCTTCATTTTTTTTTTTTTGGTTCTTTTTTCTGAGTTTTCCTGAAACAGAGTTGTATCCAAGTGTTTGTCTTCATTTCCAATGATCTTGTCTTCCACCATTTCAAATCTGCTCCTCAGCCCTTCTGTGACACTGTCCATTTATGAAATCTTGTTGTTTATCTTTGGGATTTCTAATTATTCTTTTTGTATAATTTCTAGTTGTGAATTTATTTTGACATTTTGTTCCTGCATTATTTTCCTGAATTCTTCCATTATTTTTGTCTGTATTTTCCATGAATTTGTCTATTTTTTCCTCATTTTTGTCTGCTTTTTGCTTCAACTCTTGGATAATTCTGAGTATTAAAGATTTGAATTCCCTATCAGGTAGTTCTAGTGCCTTTTTTCCTACTGGAAAGTCATCTGGTGTTTTGTTCCTACTGGAACCATCCTGTCCTGTTTTTTAAATTTTTTTATATTGTCTGCTGTCTTTAGGACATTCAGTAGTTATTTTTCTTGCTTATAATTGTAGACTTGTTTGTTTTGTCCTTTTTTTTTAATTTGGCTATATCTGAGCAGGTGGGCTGTGTGTTCTTTGTTGTTTGCTCACCTGGGGCATGATACTTTTTGTCTCCTTCTCCAATTGGCAGGGTCAGTCACTCAAATATGGTACAGCAGGGCAGGTCTAGCTAAAGAGGAGTTGCTGGGATGGGTTGTTTGTGGCGCTTACTACAGCCATCAGGGTGGGTCGGTAATCAGCATAAGGCAGATTCCGGTAGGCCGTGCCTGTGCTGCTGGGTGGTGTGTTGTTAAGCACATGGTGCAGGTAGGCAGGATGGAGGGGGGAGATTGTTATGTGTGGAGCTAAGATGGGTATGGGAGAGAGGAGAGAGGAACAGGGGCCAAAAACATACAAGCCAACAAAAAGGAGTGCTAGGGGAGCTTTCCTTTGGAGTGCAGAGATGAGAGACTATGAAATGGAGAAAAATAAAAAGGGGAAGAAGAAAAAAAGAAAAGAAAAGAAAGAATATATGAAAATTAGAAAGAAAAAAAACAGCAAAGCTCCCAGGGATCCCATTGGTGCGGCTACAAGGTCTGGGGAAGTTGTTCCCAGGTGTCAAAATATAGCCTGGCTAGGAAGTGTAGAGGATTCCAGGGGACAGGAAGAGAAGGAAGGTATAGAGAGATGAGAAACGGAGTAATGAAGAAAGCCAAAAGGGAAAAAGGGGGAAAACAAAACAAAACAAATAAAAAAAAAAAGAACAAGAAAACTCCCCAAAAAAACAGCGGGGAAAAATAAAAACCATGATAAAAGAAATGCCCTCAGGGGTCCCTCTGTGCATCTGCCCACTCTGAGGGGGTAGGTCCCAAGCTGCACAGCACCACCCAGCCAGAACGGGCTCCCATCTTGAGAAAAGAAAAAGAAAACAAAGAAACAATTGAAAACAAACCAAAAAAAGTCCCAGGATCCCCCAGCATGGCAGCACAGACCAGGAAGCAGTTCACACTCAAATGGAGCTCCACAGTCCCTCAGGAAGAAGCAAAGATGGTGCATGGAGCCAGGTGTTTGAACAAAAGGAGGGGGAGGTAGTGAGAGGTAAGGAGGAAATCAAAAGAAGCAGAAAAAAACAACATCAGCAGCCAGCAAATGGCACTCAGGGAGTCGGCCAGTGTAGGTGGGTGGAATCCAAGCAGCCGGTGCTTCCCAGCCAAGAGACTGTGGCTGCGGGAAGCAGAGGAGGCTGAATCGGGGTGAAGAAGGGTTGGGGGTGGGAAAGCATATATCGCTGTTTACCAGTTGTTCTGTCTTTTACTGGAAGCTCTGTGAAGTTGCTTTCTCGTACCCCCTACTTGCTGGTTTCAGATAGGAATCCAAGATGGTGGATTTGTGCCACGTTAGCTTATAGGGTATCTCTGCATATATGTCTCCTCACTCTCTGTTCTCTGTCAGTTTCTTATTCCATTTGGTGCTTGGCTGAGTTCTTTATGTCTTCATTTGAATTTTAGGTTTTCAGGATTGCTGTTTTCTCTGTTTGGCTTAGTTTTTTGGATCTTTGCTGTGGAGGGACGGCATGGTGCTTCTGCATAGAGCGCCTTGTTGCCGGAAGTCTAGTTGTGAGGATTTTTGTTTTTATGTGAGGTGTAATCCATTCTGAAGGCTGTAGTCTTTGATGTTCATCAGTAAGTGCTTTAAGCCCCCTTCACTTTCAACTGGCAAGGTCATGTCATCTTCATATCACAGGTTGTTAATGAGTCTTCCTCCAATTCTGATGCCGAACTCTTCTTCATATAGTCCAGCTTATTGAATTATTTGCTCCGCATACATTGAATAGGTATGGTGAAAAGATACAACCCTGACAAGCACCTTTCTTGATTTTAAACCATGCAATATTTCCTTGTTCTGTTTGAACCATTGCCGCTTGTTCTATGTACAGGTCTGCATGAGCAAAATGAAGTGTTCTGAAATTTCCATTCTTTCCAATGTTATCCATAATTTTTTATGATCCACACAGTCAAATGCCTTTGCATAGTCTATGAAATACATTTAAACATCTTTCTGGTATTCTCTGCTTTCAGCCAACCTCCATCTGACGTCAGCAATGATATCCCTGGTTCCACGTCCTCTTCTGAATCTGTTTTGAATTTCCAGCAGTTCCCTGTCAATGAACTGCTGCAAGAGCTTTTGAATTATTTTCAGCAAAATTTTACTTGCATGTGATATTAATGATATTGTTCAATAATTTCGACATTCTCTTAGATCACCTTTCTTTGGAATGGGCACAAATATAGATCTCTTCCTCTTAATTGGCCAAATTTCTTTACATTGACAAGTGAGCACCTCCAGCACTGCATCTATTTGTTGAAACAACTCAGTTGGTCTTCAGTCAATTCCTAGAGCCTTATTTTTTGCCAATACCTTCAGTGCAGCTTGGAGTTCTTCCTTCAATACCATCAGTTCTTGATCATACTACCTCCTGAAATGTTTGAACATCAACCAGTTGTTTTTGACCAAGTGACTGTATTTCTCTTCCATCTTCTGTTGATGCTTCCTGAATCATTCAATATTTTGCCTGTAGAATCCTTCAGTATTGCAACTTGAAGCTTGAATTTTTTCTTCACTTCTTTCAGCTTGAGAAATGCCAAGCATGTTCTTCTCTTTTGGTTTTCTAACTCCAAGTCTTTGCACATTTTGTGACAATACTTTACTTTGTCTTCTTGAGTCTCCCTTTGAAATCTTCTGTTCAACTATTTTACTTCATCATTTCTTCCATTCACTTTAGCTACTCTACACTCAAGAGCAAGTTTTAAAGTCTCTTCTGACATCTATTTTGGTGGGTTTTTTTTTTCCTTTCCTGTCTTTAATGACCTTTTGCTTTCTTCATGTATGATGTCCTTGATATCACCCCACAGTTCATCTGGTCTTCAGGCAGTAGTGTTCAGTGCATCAAATCTATTCCAAAGATGGTCTCTAAATTCAGGTGGGTTACACTCATGTTTGTACTTTGGCTCTAGTGGACTTGTTTTAATTTTCTTCAGCTTCAACTGGAACTGGCATATGAGCAATTGATAGTCTGTTCCACAGTTGGACCTGGCCTTGTTTTGACAGATGATATTGAGCTTCTCCATCATCTCTTTCCACGGTTGTAGTTGATTTGATTCCTGTGTATTCCATTTGGTGAGGTCCATGGGTATAGTCACTGTTTATGTTGTTGAGAAAAGGTATATGCCATGAATAAGTCATTGGTCTTGCAATTGGTCTTGTGTCATTTCTATCACAAAGTCATATTTTCCAACTATAGGTCCTTCTTTGTTTCCAGCTTTTGCATTCCAATCAACTAGAATTATCAATGCATCCTGAATGCATGTTTGATCAATTTTAGACTGCAGAAGTTGGTAAAAATCTTCAATTTCTTCATCTTTGGCACTAGTGGTTGGTGTGTAAATTTGAATAGTACTCGTATTAATTGGTCTTCCTTGTAGGTGTATGGATATTATCCTGTCACTGACAGCATTGTACTTCAGGATAAATCTTGGAATGTTCTTTTTGACAATGAATGTGACGTCATTCTATTCAATTTGTCATTTCTTTCATAGTAGACCATATGACTGTCTGATTCAAAATGGCCAATACCACCCCCAGACTCTCCATTAGCCCAGAACTGAAACCATTCCTGAAGCCAACTCTTCAGAAAAAGATAAGACTGGACTATGGGACATAAAACGATACTCGTGAAGAGAGTGCTTCTTAGCTCAAGTAGATACATGAGACTAAATGGGCAGCTGCTGTCCGGAGGTGAGATGAGAAGGCAAAAAGGGACAGGAGCTGGTTGAATGGACACGGAAATCCGAGGTGGAAAGGAGGAGTGTGCTGTCACATTACAGGGAGAGTATCTAGGGTCACATAGCAACATGTGTATAAATTTTTGTATGAGAAACTGACTTGAACTGTAAACTTTCACTTAAAGCACAATAAAAAAAATGCTATAAATAACTTTAAAAAAAAAAGGGCCAATACCAGTCCATTTCAGCCACTAATGCCTAGTATATTGATCTTTATGTGCACAATTTCACTTCTGATGACCAATTTTCCTAGATTCATACTTTGTACATTCCTTGTTTCAATTATTAATGGATATTTACAGCTGTTTCTTCTCATTTTGAGTCATGCCACCTCAGCAAATGAAGATTCCAAAAGCTTTTCTCTAACCACATCATTAAAGTCAACTCCTCTTTGACTAGGCTGCTCTTCCCCAGTTATATGTTGAGTACTTTCCAATCTGAGGGGACTCGTCTTCTGGCACTGTATCAGACAGTGTTCTGCTGCTGTTAGTAAGATTTTCACTGGCTTATTTTTTCAGAAGTAGATCTCCAGGTCCTTCTTCCTACTCTGTTTTAGTCTGTAAGGTTTACTGAATCCTGTCCATCATGGGTGACCTTGCTGATATTTGAAACAGAGGTGGTCTGACTTCCAGCATCACAGCAACATGCAAGCCACCACAATACAACAAACTGAGAGATGAATGGCAGATGAATGGATGAGAGATAATAAAATGGTTGTTATATTATGCCACTAAGTTTTTGTTTTTGTTATTTTAAGGGCGCATGGTTTGCTACATAGCAATTAATGGCTGAATCAGTTTGGATACAGTGATGGAGTATACCTGGCTGATATCTATGTTTCCATGTTATGTTTTGATTTTGGCAGTGCAATAAATCATAGTATTCAACACTCACACAGTTCAATGATACACTACTAAAAGTAACTCCTTCGTTGTGCTCATAAAAATTGGAATGACATGTAATTATAGTTAAGTCCAGTTAAGTAGTTAAGTCCAGTTAAGAAAGTCAGTCTATTCACTGAAAATTAAAATGGAAACTAGGGGATGGTATAAATCATTATCTACCTTGTCTACCTCTCTCTCTATCGTCTTTGTATTGGTTTATCTATCTTTCATCTCTATTATCTATCATCTATCTATCCACTTTTATTACATCACTGTGGTTAATTTTTTTTTTTTTTTTTGTCTGCCCTGAAGCTTTTCCTTTGGAAACTTCTCCTCCATTTAATGGACTTGCCAGAGAGAATGGCATGGACATGCATCCCAGGCTAGCCATTTGGATCATCTTATCCCTCTGGACATAATGATTGATTCAGGGAAGAAAAAACAATCAGTACCATTTGGGATGTTTTCAGAAGCGACTGGCTAACTTTGCTAATAAACAGTGAGTGCTTTCCTAAAAATGAATCAAACTTAAGGAAAGCAGAGATAAATGAATAGACAGATAGAGGTACAGGGAGAAAGAGAGAGAGATAATGAGATAATCCTAACAGTAAGAGCTGAGACCCTGGTTCCAGATATGTGAAGTTTACCTCTGGAATTTAAAATTTGAAGAGTCAATGAACTATCTTTTTAATTTAAACTGGTTTGAGCTAGGTTTATGTCATGTTCTAATTGTCTAATTCTGCCACTGATGAAACTTTGGTGCCCTGTTTTTTTTTGGTCTTCCTCCTTCTTCTCTTTTGTGAATCCATCAGTCCTATTCTCATCCTCTTTGCCTACCTTCCCCCTCAATGTATATTAGTTATCATAAAGCTAACTATTATAATAACAAACCCCGTATTTCCAGTGAAATAGCACAATAAAGATTTCTTTCTTACTCAAGCTACAATCTGGTGAAGGTTATTTTGGTCAAGGGTGACTTTCCTCATTGTCTTGATTGTAGGTCTCTGGATCCTGCCAGTTTGCGATTTTATCACCCATCTCAGAGTTTTCTGTCTACCCAGTAGAAGGAAAAGAGAAAAAAGTATATGTGGAAGGTTTCAATGGGTCAATCCTTTGGTTCACATTCCTTTAGCTAGGACTTACTCACAGGGTCTGTGAAGCAGGCTGGCAGGTATAGTCCAGCTTCTTGCCCAGGGAAAAAAGAAAAAGAATTTTGGTGAACAGTTAGCAGTCTCTTCCATACCAGTGTACAGGTTCTATCCCTAAGAAGAAGAGTGGATTTATGTCCTAAAAAGGCATTAATTTGTACAACAATGTGTATGTTTAAAAAAAAAATTAGCTTTTTATTTAGTAAATGATTTGTGCTTCTTTCTGAGCACAAATTTTCTGGATAGTAGGGGGGAAGAAACAACTAAATGTATAATTTGGTTTGAAGCTTAGCCTGATCAAATAATTTAAACAGATTCTCTAGTAGAATTTAGTTTTTCTTGGACGAAATTTTTCAGTGTCTCAGGTACTGAAGGCTCCTCTCCACCTGCTTCTCTCCTTAAGGTGAGGTCTGCTGGATGGGTGGAAGAGTGTGGGACTTAAGCGACCTTGAGTTAGAAGAGAAGCTTCTAGTTTCATTTTTCATTCAGCCTGGTGTTCTCTGACTGCTGAAGCAAATTCATATGCAATGGGATAATGGAAGTCTTGATGCCCTTCAATGCTCATGTGTGTGGCCAGTGAGTGTATTACTTACTTTACTTACTGATTTTCTTGACCCTGATAATATCCTCTGTGTCACTCTCTCACCTTAATTTCTGCTGATTTTAGAGCCTTTGGTACCTTCTAGACTCTCCATCTGATCCACTGGTCTGGAGTTCCTCCCGCAGACTCTGGAGAAGGCAGGCAACAGGGCTCTTGCCTTTCCATAGTACATACCATGGTAGGCCTATTGGGAACTGAGGGTGGCTTGGGAATATTCCAGCTTAGGGTCCTCTGTGCCACTAGTTATCTTGTTCTGTCAATGCCTCAGATTTAATACTGTAGGGAATTTGGTTGGATGGTTTCTTCCTTGAGCCTTAATCAGGGAATGGGGACACTCTCTCCCCTCTTCCCTTGTGGTACCTAGAGAAAGGATATGCTTGTGCTTCTCTCTCTCCTGCATCCCACTTTCCTTCTCTTCACCTCAGTTCCCCAGGGTAAGAAAGGGAACCCTGCTTCACCAGTGTCATATAATCTCTATATCATAAAGGTAACCTGGCTGTTTGAGGTGGACGGAAGATCATTTCCATACTGAGGGAGAACTCTGTAATCCATATCTTGCAGTCTCTGTGTCAATAAGAAAGTGACTAACAAAGCAGCCTGACAAATTCTCTCTCAAGAACATCACCTGGCTTGCAACACTATCATCTCAGTGTACTTAGTTATGTATCTGAAGTCAAATATTACACTGTTTCTTCACCAAGAATTAACTCCTTCTATATCAAATGCCAAGTTCCTTGCCACTTCTCAAAGCACTGTTCATCCACAATGGCCCAGGCAGATGGATGCTGGGCAGCCAAATGAAAGTCTTGTGCTTAGGAAGATAAAGGAGAGAACTCATGGATAATATTGAAAATATTATTCCTATTACATGTGTTTTCATATTCCTCTGAGTAGGATGTTGTTAAAACAGCTATCTCTTCTCCTGCAAATATCTTGAGCAAACAACTGATTTGCCTGTGACTGAGGGATTTCCTGGGATCCAAGACTTTCAGTGCTAAAATTAGGAAAGTCCTGAGTAAACTGGAAAAGTTGGTCATCCCACCTGCAAATGATGAACTACTCTGAGGATAATATTAATGTGTTAATATGCTGACAAATTGTGGCTTTATCCTGCATGAGAAAAGTTTCTGTTCCTACAAGAGGTGAGAGGTTAGAGAAGAAAACATGATAAGGAGGGGGCAGGGAGGTAGAATCTTACCAAGACTACTTTGACTAAGTATTAAAAGGATTGCATATACACACAATGATTATTAAGTACTGGCATTGCAGTAACTCTTTAGGAAAAGATATACTCTATTAAAATATTTAGAGAAAATATAAATACCTAAGTTTAAACTATTGAATTGCCACCCAAATTTATCTACCACTGTTTGAGCAACTATAGCCAAACACCAACCATTATGAAAGTAATAAAAAATTTATTAGAACAATTGTGTAAATACTACTAAATATGTAAATTCACTATAAAGAAATTATTTTACAAGTAAATAACAATAGGAAATACATCTTGACTAAACGAGCAATTGTTAAAGTGTATTTAATAACCTAAACTTGCAGTTTAGGGGGCAAAAGTCTGGCTGAATAAAGAATGGGCTACATCTTACCATGCCACAGAAATTAGTCATTGTAGCATTGGCCAGAAGTTAAGTGATTAAAATGTTTATCAGTTTAGTATATACATAATCATTTTAATACTTGGTCATATGCTTCAGTCCTTTCCCCTCTCTTTCTCTCTTTTTTTTTTTCTTTTACCTGGAACCAGCCTGGCTTGATGGCTTAACCAGTATCAGTATAACCTAGGTAGCATGTTAAAGCTTTCATTTCCTGCATTCCACCAAAGACCTAAGGAATGAG
Source organism: Dugong dugon (assembly GCA_030035585.1). NCBI lineage: Eukaryota > Metazoa > Chordata > Mammalia > Sirenia > Dugongidae > Dugong > Dugong dugon. The sequence goes on from CM057465.1 coordinate 29,142,050, forward strand.
AATATTTGAGGTTTAGAGCAGTTTTAATAAGACCCTTATGCACCATAAAGTTTGAGAACCACTGGAACACAGTATAAATAAAGAGGCCAAACCATATACCTGTTAGCAGTCACCCTAACTGCAACCATAGTATCTGGGTGTATGATGTGAGACTAATTACATAAGCTCTCTGATAGTTTTTTATTTTACTAAGTGGAGATAATTCCTATTCTGTAGAGTAAATGAGAGCTGCATGTGTAGAATATACAATATTTTCACAGGCCACAAACTCAAGTGCACAGAAAAGTAACTTTATTTTCTCATAACTGAATTTAATTTCTTTCTTGAGCCCCCATTTTATCCAGTAGTAGAAACTTTAATCATTTCATCCTAGGGAAACAGAGATTTTGCAATCATTTTGAGCTTAAAATCAAATTTAGAATTGTTTCCCTTTGCTTTCTTTATCCCCAGAGTAGATTCTAAGCTTCAGGGCTTATGAAAAAAATCTGTATAATTGGTAGGGGGAGGCCTCACTTCTTGGTGTTGATCTGTCCTATGCTGGTATCCAGGGAGACGTGTAATTGTTTTGCTTTCACTTCCACTGACATTTGATGTGATAGTCTCTTGCCACACAGTACAAGCTACTATTTGTGAATGCACATCTTCATTGGGTTAACGATTTTCTCCCTTAATTAGTTTTTATGTCATTCTCCTAGCTACACATAAGGTTTGATAGTGTTCCTCCACCTATCGGAGGCTCAGGGTGAATATGCCCTCATCAGATATTCTCTACCACAAAATCCCAGGCAACCATCTTGATTTCACTTGTGCATTAGCGTTACCTAGGGCACATCTGTAAGCCTTTCAAAGCTCAACTGGAAAGTGGGCCTCACATACCCTCTACCTTTGTTTCCTAAAATTTAACGAGGAACGTCCTACCTCAGTTTCAGCACTCCCACATCAACAACCAAGCTCTATTTTTATTTTCTTTCAATTTTCCTTTTTCTCCCTAGATAGAATTGGAGTGGTGGGTGGTGGGGAGACTGCCAGATAAACTTACTCACAAAGTTGCCTTACTAATTTATGTCTTGTCTTGGTCATCTAGTGTTGCTGTAACAGAAATACTGTAAGTGGGTGGTTTTAACAAAGAGAAAATTATTTTCTCACAGTCTAGTAGGCTAGAAGTCCAAATTTACAAAATTTCCATATTAATTTATGCTGAGGCTGTAAGTTTTTAAAGCCTGAAAGGCAGTAATTAGCCATTAGTTCTCCAGGTCTTCTAACAATAACCCCTAGTTGGAGCAAGAGGAGTTCACTTTTCCTTTCCAAATAGAGGAGAGTCTTGAGGTAAAATAATGTGCAGGGAGTAAAAGGAGATTACACAGAGATTAAGACATTTTATAGCATCTTTTTTGCACATGTGAAGTAGTTAGCACAGAGATAACTATGAAGAACTAATTGGTAATTCATAATAGTTACAATAATATTTATGCTAAGAGTACAGAGTGTCTCTGTGCATGAGGTCCTATATGAAACTCTTTATATTCATGATCTTTTTCAAAACTCACAACATCCTTGTGAAGTAGGAATTATTATACCCGTTTTACTGATGAAGAAACAGGTTTAGAGAGATTAAATAATTTGCCCAGGGACACACAGCCAGTAAGTGGTAGAGCTAAAGCTCAGATCCAAGTCTGCTTTCAGTCTAGACTCTGTTCTTAACCACGCCACCATCCCATTACTTCCTTGCTTGTTCCCACTCCCAGTATAGATGTGGCTTAGTACACCTAAACTTTTAATATAAGGGGGATTGAGAGAGGGATATGGAAATAGGAATGAGCATGGAATGTTTCTGTAACAATGATGCCAGACATATACAAGAATGGGGTTTTTGTGACAACCCATTTAAACAAGAATTGAAAGTAAAATAAAAGACCTGTGCAAATGCAAGGTCTTATTACCGTGATCAGTGGAAGCATAACTGCTCTAGAAATTCTCATTATGTTTCCTTTGCATCCATAATGTTTCTGGATTATCCACATGAGAAGCGTTCCACAGCAGACGTGGTTTCATATTTTCCTTAAGCCAAGCTTGCCAATGTGTTTGTTGCTTTTAGCTTCCTTTTTACATTGAACACCAACCCTCAACCAAAAAGCCCATATCTTGTTAGAGGTGCATTTCACTGGAAGACAAAGTCATCCATCCTGTCTCTTAAAATTAGTCAATTTGAGTTTTAAGAATAGAAAGACTTCTCCTGGCTACCTGTCAGTGTGGAAGGGCTAATTATATCTCTACAGCTCTAATTTGTTTTCTTTTAACTTTGTTTCTGCCTCAGTATTATTTGGCAAATGATCAGTGAAAGTCTGAGTCTAATAATAAAAGAGCTGAGGTATCTTGGCATAGCTGTGTGGGCAAGCTTCCTACATTACAGTATACTTGGCTCTAGACAGGAAATTATTTGTCCCTGGATTCAAAAACATTAAAAAGAAACTGTGATATTTTGGGGGAAAAAATTATGACATAGACCAGGAAAATAAAATGAAATCTTTCTAGAAGTTTCCAGTATTTGTGAGAGGATAATATAGAATTATGTTGAAGTGTATATTTTTATTCAACAAAATTTGTTGATCACTCCAAAATAAATAAAACAATGAGCCAAGTATATTAAAATAGAGACAGTTTTAATCTTTGGGAGTTCTATGGTTATTAGGACTGGAGTCAAGTTCTTCCTGATTAGTTAAACTGGTATTATACAAGAAGAAACTCCATGCTCAGCTATATCCAAACATACTTTTTTATATTCTGGAGACTTTCCTCCCTGATAAAGAATACTACAATATTTATCATCGTCCCAAAGTTTCCAGGTGATTGGCAGTTGGCATTTCTAAACAATTTCTATAAATAGGTGATAGTTCAAACCTAGTCTATGGGGTGTTACTGCATCAAAACCCACATTCTATCCAGTAGATGCCATGGCTCTGTATGCCTTTCCATGGGATGATGAAGAGACTGAGGGACCATATACATCTTTTCCCTTTCTCCCAAAAAAGCTAGTTATTAGTCCATATGTTGTGACATTGTAGGATTTATCTTAAACCCTTGAAGGACTGGTGGCAGTGTTAGAAAGTTCATCATGGCTTGACAGCTAGGTTACCACTATGTAAGCAAGACTTTTAGATCTTTGCTTGGAGTGTAGTGGAATGATACTGCAGAAAATTTTCAGATTTTGAGTCAGGTCAACTTATTTATTCCACAATCATTTAAAGGGATCACCTCATAGTTGATCATCTGGTTTTGATCTCTGCTTCTATGAACTTTATTGGCTTTAGGAATGTTCCTTAGTATATATGATCTGAAGTTTCCTGATCTGTAAAATGGGAATAAGATTACCTCTGTCAAAAGAAGTATTTGTTTGTTTGGTTTTGATTAAGTGAAAGAATGCTTGTAAACTCTTAGCATAGTGTTCAGTTAAGCATTCAATAAATGTGGGAGTTGTATAATTTGGAGACAGATAGCCCTTGGATTTAAATGCTGTATCTTCCTCTTATGACCTATGTAACCTGGACTAAGTTACATAGAAAACATTTTGTTTCTTAATTTGTTGCTGATTCTTTAACTCATAGGTGGTATGTAGAAAACATTTAGAACATGTGCAAAGACTAAGCTAAGCGATTTATAGGCATAACTCCTTTAATATTTTTAAGTTATTACTATTGTTTCCATCTTTTACTGATGGGAAATTACAGTCCAAAAGTAGGGTTTTTTACCATTACATTCTGCTATTGTGATTGAACAAGCTAGAGTAGCACAAATACCTAGTTCAAGGGTCAGAATATATTAAGAGTTGGGAAAACTTTCCATATTCCTTACTTCTATCTAGTAATAGATTCTCAGAGTAGATTTTATCCAAAAGACTTTGGTTTGATGCCAGAGAAACAATAAATACACATGAGGTTTGCATGACATTTGGCTTCAAATAATGAAATCTATGACAAAAAACATTTTTACTTTGGTGTCTTATTTAAATATGTCCATTGCTTTCACAGATCAACCTTCTGAAACCTTAGCTAATGCTACATCCCAAGGAGCTTAAAGGTGTGTATCCTTTGAGTCAGAAAAAAAATAAAATGGCAAAATTTATTACAAAATGTATTTCAACTACATTTTACACAGGGACAAAGTTGTAGGTAATTGCACAATTCTAGTCATTCCAGGCAGTGGGTCTGTAAGCAAGAGTTGTTTTGCGCAGCCAGGAACAAAAATTATATTTCAGTGGCATTTCAAGTAAAACCCCCTTTCTTAAGACTTTAAAAAAGGACTATGTCTTAAAGGAGTAATTTTAAATGCCACTAGAGATTTTTGAAATAGTGGAGACTGTATGAAGAGGGCTTTACCACAGAGCCTTTAAACACAGGTGTTCAATGGTGACCATAGTATATAAATAGAGAGATAGGGAATTAATTCATTGTACAGTGGAGCAGAAAACTCACATCTGTTCTTTATACAACCCAGTACACCCCATTTATTAATGTAGTTCTCAGAACTGTCAGGTCCAAGCAATTAACTTGCTCAGTCTGTCTTCTCTGGGGATAGATAGTGTGTTTATCAGGGGAATATACTGTTTTTTGCTCTTTTAAAAGAACTACTATATCCCCTATGCCCCACATAGTTTGGAGTACTATCAATTTACAATCCTGGGGTAATTTTAGTGCCAAAGTAATACTCAAAAATTTTAAGTAATAGATAAAAGTTCAGGGTCTTCTCTTTTTTTAAAATCAACCAGGAATATATCATTTTGAGTGAAGTCCAATATAGTTCTTTTAGTTTATTGGACTCATTTCTAAGTATACTGTTTATCCACATTACTGATAATCTGGGAAGGGAAAAAAAATTCTGTTATTGCCAGTAAATAGCAACAGAAGCAAGTTATATTTATATCAATATCGGTACAGATATTTGCATATGTGCTGCTCTTCTGCGGTGCTCTTCTATGAGCTATGATGAACTCATAAATAAGAAGATGGGTTTTTTTGGGTGGATTCCAGGCTTTACAATGAAGAAAAATAATATGTAACCCTGTATCTATCAAGAAGTTTCTATTTTTATTTAAACTTCCACTTTCTAGCTCTTCTACAAATAGAAAGTGCTTAGTTCTTCCTACTTCTATTGACTCTGATTAACATAGAATGTTAAGAAGTAAATGCACAGAGCTGATCACTCCCTCCTGTTCTGAAACACCTTTGTTTCTAGGCTTCCAGACCACACCCATCATTGTTTTCGTTTTATCTCAGTAGTCACTTTGTGGTGGAATATCCCAGAGTACTAACAGTGGGATGACTCAAGGTGTAAACATGGAAAATTTTCTGCCCACACTCATGGCTTTAAATATCATCTACATACTGGTAAGTTCCAATTTTGTTTCAATAGATCTATTGAATCTGGCATCTATTCCTGAATACCAGAATTCTACAACCAATTGCCTAATCAATATCTCATTTAGATATTTAATAGGCATCTCACATTTGGTATTTTTCAAAATTGGACCCCACCCTTTCCCTACCTCCTCCTCCACCCCTACTAACATACTCCTTCCTTCTCAGTGTTCCCAATTTTAGTAATTGACCCAAATCATTCACCTGATGGTGACCTAGTAACCATAGAGACATCTGGACTCTTCTTTCTTTCATATTCCACATCCAATTCATCAGCAAAAACTCCAAAAGGATCCAGAGTCCTAGAACTTGTTTCTGTTACTTGCTGCCTAGTCTAATTCATCACCATCTGTCCCGTTAACCTATACAGTACCTTCCTAGTTGGTTATTTTGCTTCCTCTTTTGTCCCCATGTAGCAGCCCAGTGATCCTTTTAAAACATCTATTCCCCTACTCAAATTCTCCAAAGATTTACCATCAAACTAGTAATAAAACCCAAAGTGCTTTTCTCTGAGCCAAAAAGCATCACATGATCGGGCCCCCTGCTCATCTCTAGCTACCTTGGACTTCGTCTCCTAAACAGTCTCTCCCTTAATTCCTCTGCACTAAACACAATGGGCTCCTTCTCGTTCCTCAGCCGTGCTCCTGCCTCAGGGATTTTGCACCAGTTGTTCTTTTTGCTTAGCATTTTTCTCCAGATAACTGCCTTGAGCACTCAACTCACTTTATTTATGCCTCTGTTAAAATGTCACCTTTTCAGAGAAACTTTTCCTAGCTATCTTTAAAAAGTATGTTCTTAAAAATAGTGTATTTTCATCAGTTTGAATCACTTAGCACTTAAGTACATATTGCTGATGTTCTATTATATGTTCATTTGCTTATTGGCTGTATTTAAAATAGAATTTAAGAGAAGGGTCTTTTTTTTGGCTATTTAGTGTTCAAACTTGTGCTTGGTTCATAAAAAGTGCTGAGGAAAATGTGTTGGATGAATAAATATACAATGGGATTATTCTATCTTTATAACCTTCATTAAAGGTAAAGCCTCTCGTAAATCTGCTTTTGTCACATAGCATTATTAAATGTCAAAATTTGGTTATTATTTAACTACTAGGATCATTATCAATTACCAAAACGAGATTCAACTTTTATACCAAGTCAAATTTTCGTATTTCGTAACTAAAAATAACTAGGGGATTGTGAAAGTTCTCCTTTATTTAGGGCTGTGTAGAAAGAGCCTGAGACTGATACTTACCAAGTGCTATGAAGTTTTACTGCTTGAGCAGATGGTGAACCAGTCTCCTGGGAATATTGTTGGACAGGTTGTCTTTGAAGCTTTTCAAACAATAAATAAAATACTGTATGGCACGTAGGGACCTATATATGATGAGCGAGAACAGAGTATTTGAAAAGGTTAGAACATTTCATGTGTTCTACAGTGTTTACTCATCAATTCCCTTCTTCAGTGCTTTCTAGTGTCTCAGAATTGAGACTATAATTTATCTGCAATTCTTTTCTGAGAAAGTGCCATCCCTTCCAAGCTGGACTCAGCATTGTGAATTGTAGTCAATTTATGCATAGAGAAGGCCCAAATGAAGTAAAGTAAAAAAGGAATCTTCTTCAGAAATATTTTGATAAACCCCAATGCTTCTTTCTCTGCACCCTGCTATGTCATTCACAGCTTACATTAAAACCAAACCAATTGCTACTGAGTCAATTCCAACTCATAGTGATCCTACAGGACAGAGAAGAACTGCCCCACATGGTTTCCAAGGAGCGGCTGGTGGATTCAAACTGCTGACTTTCTGGTTAACAGCCTGAGCTCTTAACAAGTGTCACCAGGGCTCCCATTCATAGCTTAGTGGGAATTAATTTGTAAAATTAATTTCATCCTGAAAAGTAAAATAAATTTTTGTCTGGATGATTAGATAGAATACTGAACTCCACTTTCTTCTAAAATAAGAAACAACAACAAAAACCTTTTCTTTTTTAAACCCCAGTCAAATAAATTCTACTCTGTCTCATCATTTTTCTACTTCTTCTGGTTCTTTTGCTTTGATTGAATACATTAAACAGGCAAAATAATCCTAAACATAAATGCGTCTAACACCAGAACCTCACAATACATGAAGTAAAAACTGACTGAAAGGAGAAATATAAAATTTCCACAATTATAGTGTGATATATCAATAGTAATTGATAGAACTAGTAGATTTAAAAAAATCAGTAGGATTATAGAAAACAAACATTATCAAGAAAATTAACATATTAACATTAATAGAGCAGCCTAACAGCAGAATACATATTCATTTCAAGTGCACAAGAAGCATTCATTAGGATATATTCTGGGTAATAAAAAATACCAATACATTTAAAATAATTGAAATTATATAAAGCATGTATTCTGACCACATCAAAATTGAACTAGAGTCAATAACCAAGATATCTGGAAAATCCACACATATTTAGAAATTCATCAACACACTTAACAACAATCCATGGGTCAAAAAAGAAATCATAGATAAAATTTTAAAAAATGATTTGAAACCAAATAAAACTGGAGTATAAGCAGTGCTTAGAGGAAAAATTGTAGCATTATTTACTTATAATGAAGAAAAGAAGAAATATCACAAATTAATAAAGTACGTTTTCACCACCTTAATGAGCTAGGAAGACAAAATTAAATCCAAAAGGAAGTGGAAGGATAAAGATAAGAACAGAAAGCAATTAAATAGAAAAATAAAACAATAGAGAAAAAAATCAATTAAATCAAAAACTGATTCTTTGAATAGCTGAGTAAATTGGATAAAAATCTATCCAGATTTATGAAGATAAAAAGATAAAAATTACCAATAGCAGGAATGAAAGAGGTGATATCGCTACAGATGCTGTAGACATTAAGAGGGATAATATGGAGATATTTTAAAAAGCTTTATATTTGACAACTTAGATGAAATGGGAAAATTCCTCAGGGCAGAAAATACTACCAAAATTCATTCAAGAAGAAATAGATAACCTACATAGCCCTACTTCTATTAAAGTACTTGAAGTTGTAACTTCAACTCTTCTCACAAAGAAAATCCCAGGCTCGCATGGTTTTATTATTGAATTCTATTAAATATTTAGAGAAAACATAATACCAATTCTACACAAATTCTTCCAGAAAATAGATGACTAATCACTTCCCTACACATTCACTGAGACATTCTCAGGAGACAAAACTACAAACAATTATCTTTCATAAAAGTATCACAAAATCCTTTGACAAAATATTAGCAACTTGATTCCAAAATATAAAATGACAATGTGTCATGACTAAGTGTGGTTTATTCCAGGAATGCAAGGTTGGTTTAACATACAAAAAAGTAAAAAAAAAAAACAACACAATGTGATTTATTATATCAACATGCTGTTGTTGCTGTTGGGTACCCTCATGTAGGTTCCAACTCATAGTGACCACCTATATGAGAATGAAACACAATACCCTCACAGTCGTTGCTGTTTGAGCCCATTATTGCAGCCACTCTGTCAATCCATCTCTTTGAGGCTCTTCCTCTCTTTCACTGAACCTTTACCTTACCAGGCATGATGTCCTCCAGGGACTGGTCCCTCCTGATAACATGTCCAAAGGACATGAGATGAAGTCTCACCATCTTGGCTTCTAAGGAGCACTCTGGTTGTACTTCTTTCAAGACAGACTTGTTCATTCCTCTGGCTGCACATGGTATATTCAATATTCTTCACCAACACCATAATTCAAACGCACCTATTGTTCTTTGGTCTTCCTTATTCATTATCCAGCTTTCCCATGTATATCAAGCTGTTGAAAACATGGCTTGGGTCAGGTGTACCTTAGTCCTCAAAGTGACATTTTCGATTTTCGACAATTTCAAGAGTTCTTTTGTAGCAGATTTGCCCAGTGCAACATGTCTTTTGATTTCTTGACTGCAGATTCCATGGGCATTGATTGTGATTTGAAATCCTTGACAACTTCAATGTTTTCTCCATTTATCATGATGTGGCTTATGGGTCCAGTTGTGAGGATTTTTGTTTTCTTTATGTTGAGATGTAATCCATACTGAAAGCTGTAGTCTTTGATTTTCATCGGTGTTTCAAGTCCTCTTCACTTTCAGCAAGCATGATTGTGTCACCTGCATATTGCACGTAGTTAATGAGTCTTCCACTAATCCTGGTGCTGCTGCTTCTTATAGTCCAGTTTCTCAGATTATTTGCTCAGCATACAGATTGAATAAGTATGGTGAAAGGGTATAACCGTGACACACACCTTTCCTGATTTTAAACAGGAACAGCTGCCTCTTAATCAATATACAACTTCCGCATGAACACAATTAAGTGTTCTGGAATTCCCAGTTTTTGTAATGTTATCCGTAATTTGTTATGATCCACATAGTCAATGTCTTTGTATAGTCAATAAAACACAGGTAAACATCTTCTGGTATTTTCTTCTTTTAGCCAAGACCCATCTGACATCAGCAATGATGTCCCTTGTTCCATGTCCTCTTCTGAATCTGGCTTTAATTTCTGGCAGTTCCCTGTCGATGTACTGCTGCAACTGTTTTTGAGTGACCTTTGGTAAAATTTTACTTGCTTGTGATATTAATAATATTGTTTGATAAATTCCACATTCTGTTGGATCATCTTTCTTTGGAGTGAGCACAAATATGAATCTTTTCTAGTCAGTTGGCCAGGGAGCTGTCTTACAAATTTCTTGGCATAGATGAGTGAGTACCTCCAGTGCTGCATCCGTTTGTTGAAACTTCTCAGTTGGTATTCTGTCAATTCCTGGAGCCTCTTTTTTTGCCAATGCCTTCAGTGAAGTGTGGACTACTTCTTTCAATACTATCAGTTCTTGATCACATGCTACCTTTTGAAATGGTTGAATGTTGACCAATTCTTTTTGGTACAGTGACTCTGTGTCTTCCTTCCATCTTCTTTCGATGCTTCCTAGTTGTTCAATATTTTGCCCATAGAATCCTTCAAAACTGCAATTCAAGGCTTGAATTTTTTCGTTAGTTCTTTCAGCTTGAGAAATGTTGAGTGTCTTCTTCCTTTTTGGTTTTCTAAGTCCAGGTCTTTGCACATTTCATTATAATACTTTACTTTGTCTTCTAGAGGCTCCTTTTGAAGTCCTCTTTTCAGCTCTTTTACTTAATCTTTTCTTTCATTCACTTTAGCTAGCCTATGTTCAAGAACAAGTTTCAGAGCCTCTTTTGACAACCAGTTTGGTCTTTTGTTTCTTTTCTGTCTTTTTAGTAACCTTTTGCTTCCTTCAGCTATGATGTCCTTGATGTCATCCCACAACTCGTCTGGTCTTTGGTCATTATTCTTCAATGCATCAAATCTATTCTTGGGTGGTGTGTGAATTCAGGTTGGATATACTCAAGGTTATATCTTGGCTTTTGTGGATGTGTTTTAATTTTCTTCAGCTTCAACTTGAACTTGCATATGAGCAATTAATGGCCTATTCCAGTCTGCCCCTGGCCTTGTTCTGACTGATGATATTGAGATTTTCCATTGTTTCTTTCCACAGATGTAGTTGATTTGATTCCTGTGTATTCCATCTGGTGAGGTCCATGTATATAGTTGCCATTTATGTGGTTGAAAAATGGTATTTGAAATGAATAAGTCAATGGTTTGACAAAATTCTATCATGTGATCTCTGGCGTCATTTCTATCACAAGTCCATATTTTCCAACTACTGATCCTTCTTCTTTGTTTCCAATTTTTGCATCCCAATCACCAGTAATTATAAATTAATTTTGATTGCATTTTTTATCAATTTCAGACTGAAGAAGTTGGTAAAGATCTTCAATTTCCTCATCAACATACTAAAAAGAAAAATCTTAGGATTATCTCAGTACGTGCTGAGAAAGTATTTAACAGAATTCAAAATCTTTTTACGATGTAGAAGGAACTTGCTCAACTTGATAAATAAAAGAGCGTTTATGAAAAGTCTACATCTAGTGTAATAGTGAAAGAAGCAATACTTTTTCATGAAGATTGGGAGTAATACATGGGTATCTGCTATCACCACATTTTTTCACATTTGTGCTGGAAGTGTGTAATAAGGCAAAAAAAAAAAGAAGATAAAAAATAAAATGTAAATATACTGTGGGAAAAAAAAAAAAGCTGCCCTTGAGTCAGTTCTGACTCATGGTGACCCCAGGGGTTTCAGAATAGAACTGTACTCTTTGTGCTTTTAAATAGCTGTGATCTTTCAGAAGTAAACCACCAGGCCATTCTTCCGAGGAGCTTGTGGGTGGATTCAAACCACCAACCTTTCAGTTAGAAGCTAAGCACTTATTCATTTGAGCCACCCAGGGACTCCATATGTTGTGAAGAACAAAGTAAAACTGTCTTTATTAAGTGATGATCACTGAGGAAACTATGAAAAGCTACTACAACTAAAGAGTGATTTTATCAAGTTCCTAGGATACAAGATAAAATATAAAATAAAATGTTTTTTAATGTAATGGTAAAGAAAAATATGATATTGATACTTAAAATAGGTGATACAATGTATAACAGCATAAAAAACATTAAATACTTGGGAATAAATAAAACAAATTTGGGCAAGACAGGTACATTGAAAACTATAACACACTGCTAACAGAAGTGAAGGGAGCATTGAATAAATGATCTCTGTGCTGTGTTCTGTATGTGGATTCATTTGAGGCAAAAGACCTTCTAGCCTGCTGAGGGCCTAGGGAACATACACTCAAAGAACGGGATAGCTAGAGGTAGTATCTTTGCATCCAACATTCCTCTCATCATCTGTGTTATGTTCTCCTACTTTTCCATGTATTAAGAAGGGATGTCGTGACTGTAGGTAAACCGCTTGACTTGGAGTGATAAATCTCAGTCATCTTTTATCTTTACTTTAAGTTCACTCTTCAGCGAAAAATAATGTTTACATTGCTACAGAATAAACAAAACTGACTTATAATTCATAGACCCTATATTAGTCTCTGTCTTAGTCATCTAGTGCTGCTATAACAGAAATACCACAAGTGGATGGTTTTAATGAAGAGAAGTTTATCTCCTCACAGTCAAAGTAGGCTAAAAGTCCAAATTCAGGGTGTCACCTCCAGGGAAAGGCTTTTTCTCTCTGTCGGCCTTCTTCTCTTCTGTGTTCCCCCAGACTAGGAGCTTGTCTGCGCAGGGACACTGGTCCAAAAGATGCTCTCTTCTCCCGGCACTGCTTTCTTGATGGTATGAGGTCCCCAACTCTCTGCTTGCTTCCCTTTCCTTTTATCTCTTGTAAGGTAAAATGTGGTGCAGGCCACATCCCAGCGAAACTCCCTTTACATTGATTGGATCAGGGATGTGACCTGGGTAAAGGTGGTGTTACAATCCCACCCTAATCCTCTGTGACATAAAATTACAATCACAAAATGGAGGCCAGCTACACAATTCTGGGAATCATGGCCCAGCCAAACTGATACACACATTTTTGGGGGGACATAATTCAATACATGACAGTCTCCTATTGCTGTTATAACAGATTACCACGGATTTAGTGATTTAAAATAATAGAAATCTATTATCTTAGAGTTCTGGAGGTCAGATGTATGAAATCAGTTTCAGTGGCCTAAAATCAAGGTGTCAGCAGGCCTACATTCCTTCTGGAGTCTCTGGGGAGAATCCATTTCCTTGCCTTTTCCAGATTCTAGAGGCTGCCTACATTCTTTGGCTTGTGGCCCACTCCTCTACCTTGAAAGCCAGCAGTGTTAGCATCTTCTCTCCTCTTAGGCATCTGTGCTACCGTCATTTTATCACCTCCTTCTGACTCTCATCCTCCTGCCACTCTCTTAAAAGGACATTTCTGATAACATTGGGCTCATCTGAATAATCCTGGATAACCTTCCCATCTCAAAATCCTTCACTTAATCACGTTCTACAATGTTTCTTTTATGATGTAAAGAAGCATACCAGAAGCTGGAAAAGGTAAGGAAATGGATTCTACCCTAGAGCCTCCAGAAGGAACGTAGGCCTACTGACACACTGATTTTTAGCTTGGTGAAACTGATAATAAATTTATAACTTCCAGAGCTATAAGATAATAAATTTATATTGTTTTAAGTCATGGAATTTTTGATAACTAGTTATAGCAGCAATAAGCAATTAATATAGTCCATGTAACTGACTTTGTGTTCTATGATGTATTACATTCTAGCATATTTTATGTCTCTGACAAGCAATTCAACTTCTTATAAATGGTTCTCTTGAAGTGTACCCCTTATGGGTTTGGAAGTGATGGTGGTGAAGAACCAGGGACTAGAATAAACAAAAGCCAGTTGCTATCAAGTGGATTCCAACTCATGGCAACCCAATGTGTTTCAGAGTAGAACTGCACTTCATAGATTTTTCAATGGCTGCTATCTTTCAGAAGTAGCGCTTTCTTCCAAGGTGCCTGTGGGTGGATTACTTTTGGTTAGTAGCCAAGCGCTTAACCATTTGTGCTACCCAGGGACTCTTGGGGAAAAGAATAGTGATTAATAAAATAATAACATAGGCTCAGTGAGCACAATGCCTGTGTTTGAATCTCAAATACACTTCATCATGGCTATGTGATCATAGTATGCTACTTAGTCTCTCTACCTTTAGTTTACTTAGACGTAAAATAGTGATAATAAGTATACCTATCTCATGCACATATTTTAGTTTAAATGAGATAACTTATGTAAAATGCTGGACAAACACAGCCTGTGCACACAGAGTAAGAGTAAAGATTAAAAAAGGGGCCTAAAATTCAAATGCATAAGAGAGTTAGCTAGTTTAACTGTGTTAATAACTGTATATAACACTAGTACTGCCCTGTTTTATTTAGAGGAGATTGGAGAACAGGAAGGATATTTTATATATATATATATATATATAATTTTATTTATTTCATTGTTGTTGAGAATATTAACAGCAAAACATACAGTTCAACAGTTTCTACATGTATCATTTAGTGACCTTGATTACATGCTTTGAGTTGTGCAACAATATTCAACTTTTTCTGAGTTGTTCCTCTCCCATTGACATAAATTCACTGCCTGCCCCCTAAGATTCCTATCTAATCTTTCAAGTTGCTGTTGTCAGTTTGATCCCATATAGACAGTTCAAAAGAACAATCAATGCTCAAGGCAGATATTTTTTACTAGTTAAGCTAAACTATTGTTTGGTTGTAAGAAGACTTCAGGGAATGTTTTTGGTTTCAGGTTTAAAGATTATCTCAGTGAAATAGTTTAGAGGGCTCATCCAACTTTCGGCTCCAGGAAGTCTGGAGTTCATGAGAAGTTTAAATTCTGTTCTGCATTTTTCCCCTTTTGATCAGGATTCTTCTATGGAAACTTTAATCAAAATGTTCACTAATGGTAGCCAGGTGCTATCCAGTTGGTTCTTCTGGTTTCATGGAAAAGGAGCTAGTTTATGGAGACAATTAGCCAGACATTCCATATCCTCCTCCTATTCCTGACTCTCCTTCTTCCTCTGTTATTCCAGGCAAATAGAGATCAATTGTTTTGCCTTGGACGGCTGCTTGCAAACTAGGAGGTAGAACAGAGGCACTAAACGTGTTATTAGGCCAATTAACTGGGATGTCCCATGAAACCATGACCCTAAACCTCCAAACCAAGAAACCAAATGCCATGAGGTTTTTGGTTGTACATAATCAGCCTCAGCTGCTGCTCTTTTTTTTTTTATCACACAACTTTTGCCAATTCAACTTTTTGTAGGTGTACAGCTTATTGTCAGCAGTTACAATGAGAGGCTGCGCAACCTTAATCTTAATCAACTCAATATTTCCATCACCATTAACCCCTATTCCCCCTTCCTCCCAAGCCTAGTAAACACTAATAAATTTTGTTCTCTATACATTTGTCTTTTCTTGACTTTTTATATAAGTGAGATCATACAATATTTGCTCTTTTGTAATTGACTTATTTCACTCAGTGTTTTAGTTATCTAGTGCTGGTATAACAGAAATACCACAAGTGGATGGTTTTAACAAACAGAAATTTATTTTCTCATGGTTAGGAGGCTAGAAGTCCGTATTCAGGGTGCTGCCTCTAGGGGAAGGCTTTATCTCTGTATTGGGTCTGGAGGAAGCTCCTTGTCTCTTTTGAGTTTCTGCTTCTGGGTGATCCTCATGTGGCTTGACATCTCTTTTCCCCCATCTCTTCTTCTCTCTTGCTTGTTTAATATCTTTTTTATCTCAAAAGAGATTGACTTAAAACACACCCTCCACTAACACTGTCTCATTAACATAACAAAGACAACCCATTCTCAAATGGAATTATAACCACAGACATAGAGGTTAGGATTTACAATACATAATTTTGGGGGACAGAAGTCAATCCATAACACTCAGTATAATGTCTGTCTTCTAGCTCCATCAAGATTGTAGCATGTATCAAGACTTTATTTCTCCTACTGGCTGAGTACAAGCAGTCCCCAGGTTATGAAGCTCTGACTTATGTACAACTCGTTGTTACAAACCAACACCTGTAAAGCCTATTAAAAATCTGAGGTACATGCAATGATTCGAAATAACAAATGGGCGCTACTTTGCAACACGCACCAAAACATTATTATTATTATCGTATTATTATGTTAAATATGTTTTAGTCTACCGGGAAGTGTTTCTTTAATGTTTTTTATGCATAGAAATTTACCCTATATGCTATATGCTAAGAAAAACATTTGTCTAACTAACGTCAGATATGAACTGCACCTAACTGTTCCGACTTCCATACAAATTCAACTTAAAAGA
Source organism: Dugong dugon (assembly GCA_030035585.1). Lineage (NCBI taxonomy): Eukaryota > Metazoa > Chordata > Mammalia > Sirenia > Dugongidae > Dugong > Dugong dugon. The sequence goes on from CM057465.1 coordinate 29,158,237, forward strand.
CAGACTTAGGAACAGAACTCATTTGTAGTCTGGGGACTGCTTGTAGTAAAAACAGGAAGGATCTTAATGTCCAAACGTGGGGGTGAGTGTGGAACTCAAATAGAAAAGAGCATTCCAAGGAGATTCAAATGATGAAGATAAACTTCAAGTATTTCCAGACCTAATATATCTTTGTCTTGGTCAATAAAAAGTAGAGTAAATGGTAATTTCACCTAAAAGTGAATGTGTTTGTGTGCTCCAAAATGTTAGTATATTCATCAAATATCACCTAGTATGGGCATATAAGCCCGTTTCCCTTTATGAGTGCTAAGGAAAGAAAGAAAATGGACACTTATTAAATGTTAGCTATTTATTTGTTACAACAGTTGTCTAAAGAATATTAGTGCCTCTGTGTTATAATTGAGGAAATGAAGGCAGTAGTATGTATATAGATTTGAACTCAGATTTATGTCCCTCCAAAGTTTGTGTTGTTTTTTCATTGTACCACGTTAATATTTTGCCAGCACCAATATTTTCTTTGAGGAATTCTTTGTTTTTGTAAACTCCAGATATCTAGCCCCAGACATCATTATTAATTAAAAGCATGTAACATCCAGTTTTTGTCAAGAACTATACTCATTAAAATCTTCAAACATTCGGTTAGGATTTATTCAATTTTAGAAGAAGAATGAATTATGGACTGCTTATATTATAAAATAAACTCAGATAGGAAGAACCCAAGATCACATCATTAGAGAGACAGTGACTCTGATCCTGTACCTGGGTGTTCTTGAGTTTGCTGAAGGACTCTCTAAGCCCATCTAAACCTCTCAACGTTGACTGACTACTTGACACTAGAAAAGAGACATCAGAGTAAGGAGTTTACTTAAAATAGAGGAGATATCATTAGTTTTATCTATTTAATGAAAGAAACCAAAGAAGAAGTCATAAATGAAATGGAGATTTCTTTTTAAATGAAATAGAAATTGAAGTTGCAACCTGGATGTGGGGATAAAAGACTGAGAACATGAGACGTAAACAAGATGTTTGGGGATTGTTTCATTGATAACGTCTTTGGTAATAAACAAATGAATAGATTAATAAACAAAATCACAGATAAAAATGCCATTTATAAATGTGTTCAGATCACCTCCTATTCACCCCATTGTTGGAGGAGAGATCACTTGGCCTAAATAATATGAGGTGGACAAACATACGACACCCAACACTGGACAGATGAGACAGGCAGCAGTTTCTTACTCATATATACTCACAGCCCAGGGGAGGAGGATACCACATGCCATTCAGGAACAAGCAGGGGTTGCCTTCAGGAATACAGTGAGACAGCAATTGCTGTGGGAATCAGGCTTTGTAGTAACAAGAGGATTGAGTGACTCCTGTTTACTACAGGAGGATGTGATTGGATTTGTTTGAATAATATCATGGGCTGGCAGAGAGGTGAATCCCATTAGGTTGAGGACCAAGTGGGGCACAGCTGGTCTGATTGCTAGGGGAACGAGAAGGGTGGGGAGGCTTTACTGCCAGGTGTGAGCATATGTTGTGAGAGCAGAGGAACTCATGGGTAAGCCTTTTGGAGCCCTGTGAGGCTCAAGAATATCAAGGTAAATTCTGAGATCTTACAATTCAGAATGTTATCATGATTTTTGTACTTTGCCTGTCACGTACTATCCCTAGGCGTGAGTTCACAGTCTTGACTTTAAAGCTGTTTCCAAACCATGTCAAATAGTAAGTCTCTGGGGCTTTATCAATTTAAGTTTTTATGATTCCATGTGTAATTTGTTTACCAGCAAATTTAATAAGGGTCAACTTATGAAGAGATTTTATTTTTTCTCCGACTACTATATTTAACTATAATTTGTTGTTTCTTCCATTCCTGCCTCTTAACATCAGCTTACCTTGATCTTTTAGCTTTTTTGCTCTGCCACATTCTGAAAAGTCCAGCCCACTTTAGTCTGGACTAAAATTTCAATTTCAAATCCATTTTGAAGCCGTCTCCTCTTTGTTCTAGCTCTGGATGGTATTTTAGTCTTTCTTTAGTTGCTTTCCCATGGGGCGCCCAAATTCTGTTGTCTCATGTGACGCATGGGTAGATTCCTAGGAAGTACCTGAATGAGGTCTCTTGGATGCACAGTTAACATGTTTGTGAAGAGCACTCTGGGTTAACCTCTTCTGACACTTTCCCTCAGCTCCTGTAGCGGCTCCTGTTTCTGGGAGCTTCTTGTGCAGAACATAGTTTTCTTGGGTAGGCATTAGGAAGATGGTGCAAGCCTAGCTACATTCCATAGAAACCCTTAACCCAAACCAAGTGTCTATGTCCACAGCACCAAATAGTGGGGCAAAGGCCACCCCACTTCTGTTCCATATCTCATCCCTATTATTCCTGTTGCTCCTGATAAATAATAAGAGAGGGAAGATCAGGAAGCCTGCTGTCTGAGTGTCTGTACATCATGAAAATGAGAAACCAGCCTCCTCTCCTTGTAGGAGCTTGCTATCTTTATAACTGGTTTCCCAGGAGTGATGGACACTTGGCCTATACTTGTGATAAGAGGAAGAACCTCTTTTTCTTCAGGGACAAGGGAGAGGGTCACAGCAATTTCTCTCTAAGTTCTGGGCAATTATTCATGGAAATCTATAGAAAATGGATATTTGGTGGAAGTTTGATGTAGGAAAGGGCCCTGGTGGTACAGTGGTTAAGCAATCAGCCGCTAACCAAGTTTGGCGGTTGGAATCGACCAGCCGCTCCACAGGAGAATGATGCGGCAGTCGGCTTCCGTAAAGATTTACAGCCTTGGAAACCCTATGCGCAGTTCTTAAATTGCCCATATGAGTGAGAATTGACTCCACAGCGGCGAGTTTTTGGTTTATGTTGTAGGAAGATCTGCTTTGGAGCCAGATGGACTTAGAGTCAAATCTTTATCCCTTCACACCTTTGAATTAAGATTATTAGATTATATACCCTGTAGGGACCTTCCTGGTGGTGCAGTGGTTAAAGTGCTCAGCTGCTAACTGAAAGGCTAGTGGTTCGAACCCACTAGCTGCTCCACGGGAGAAAGATGCAGCAGTCTGCTTCCATAAAGATTTTTCAGCCTTGGAAACCCTATACCGCAGTTCTACTCTGTCCCATAGAGTAACTATGAGTCAGAATTGACTCAGTGACAGTAAGGTTGTTTTTATTTCATTTTTTAGATACCTCCAATTCTGTGTGTAGAATGGGATTCTCCATCTCAAAGGGCTAATGAGAGATTTCAGTAATGCCTATGACAAGGCCTAGCACAGTTCCTGGCAATACACATACAACTTCCTACTTTAGGGACACCCCCTGCCTTTCTTCACAGCTCTTCCAAGTGTCCTCAGCATGCTCTCTTCCCAAATTTCCTGAAGTAGCTATTTGATATCTTCCTCATTTTCCTAAGTTTTCCACTGCGCTAAACGAAATCATCTGAGCAGAGAAAAGAGAGCCTATTCTGGCATTTAACTCTCCACTCCAGCTCTTGCCACATAAAAAATATCTAATGTACATTTTTTGTTGCCTTTCTTTGTACATTCAAATGCTAACCTTGTCCCCAGTCCTCTCAACACATACATGTATTTATATTTCTCCCTTTCTCTCAGCCTATAAAAATGCTATCTTTTCCATCCTAAAAAAAAAAATAAACACAAAAAAAGCAAACAAAACTCCCTTCAATCTTTCATCCTCTTCTGGCTACACCCTACAACTTTCATCTTTTTTCAGAGAAGCATCATAAAATAGTTATTTTCACAAGATGTCTCCTCTACTTAACTTCTCATGCTTTCCTCAAATTATAATTTGACTTCTGTTTATCCCACCTCATTGAAATGCATATGAAAACATTATCAGAGGAAGGTAAAACAACAGTTCACAAACTCTACTAATCCTCAACAACCTCTCTCACATAGACAAAAGAGAAGCCACTTATCCTGCAAAGTTCTTTAGTGAATAGTGTTACATCAACCTAATTGTTTAGGCGTAAAGCCTTGGTATCATCCTCAATTCCTCTTTCTTATTCACAGCCCTTGACTCGTGTATGCCAACATCCAAAAAGTCAACCATTGACTTCCAGATGGCTCTTATATCTAATTTCTACTCTCTTGTCTTCTCTCACTTAACTAATTTAATAGCTTCCTGTCAACATGCCTGTATTTCTACTTCTTAGCCTAGCCCTGCTCCTTACTTCTTATAAGCTTCACTTTTCCTATAGGACAAAGTCAAATAATCTTAGCATGTTATCTCTTCACCCCTCGACCTCCTCGTCAGGCATTCAAAACTTAGTTACAGGCTCTAAGTGTTACATTCTCTCAGGTCGTCATGATTTAACCCTTACATAATTCCTCATTCTTGGAATGTCTTTATGTAGTGGTTGCTTCTCCGTCTTCAAGTATATTACTTGTTCTTTAAGTCCCAGATAAGAGTTACCTCTTCTGGGAAGTTATTCTAAACTTTCTCTAATCAGAGTTAGTGACTTACTCCCCTGTGCTCTTAAAATTACATCTTGTCCATACCGTTATTACAGCATTTACTATATTGCTTTGACATAATTTGTTTACATGTTTCTTGTGGTAGATTGAAAAATATCTCCCCAATTGTTCCCTTCCCTGTATTCTTGCCTTTGCAAAGTGACTTTGCAGTTACTTATATAAAGAGGTAAGGTCTATTTCTTCTCTCCTTGAATCTGGAATAGACTTGCAACTTGCTTTAGCCAATAGAATGTGCCAGAAATAACCGTTTATTAGTTCTACACCTAAGCCAGAGGAAGCCTTGCATGCTTTGGTGTTCTCTCTTGGAACCCTGCTGATACCAGCTGGAGGGTGAGAGACAATATGGAACAGAGACTAGTAGTCCCCAGCTGAGGCCCTCCTGGATCAGCCAACTGACTTACCAGCTGATGGTGTTGCATAGAGGACTTAATCAGGTGATCCTGGCCTAGTTAAGCAGAAGTGATCAGCCGACCCAAAAACCTGTAAGCTACACAACTGCTTTTTGTTTTAAACCAGTAAGTTTTGCAATGGTTTGTTATGCAACAATAGCTAGCTGATACACTTCTATCAGTAGACTGTAAACTTCTTGAAGGCAAGGGACATGTTAAATTCATATTGGTGCTGAAAATGGTCAAGTTGAACAGTAAATGTAGAATATTTATTTTTTAATTAACTAATGCATACAAATGATTTTTTAAAATGTTTCCACTTCTGAAATCTTGTTCTTTTTTATCACTACAAAATACAACTTTTAGGATAATATTACCTTGTTTTTTCATTCAGAACATGGGAGAATCTTGCCAATTATTTCTACTTTTCATCCTACTGTTAAAATCATTTGTTTAATGTTAGGATAATCTCTCGTCATGGTAAATATAATGTTTTCCCTCTTTTATTTTAATCACTCTCTTTTCTGTTATGAAGACTATCATCAGCTTTCTCTTTAGGCTTTTAAAATGTACTCAAATTCTTGCCTTGTATTCTTATCTTATCTAGTCAGATCTTATTTCTATTTATTTTCTTTTGCCAGTGTCAAGCTAAACAGTATCACCAGTTCATTCTTTCACTCTCCCTTCTCCCAGCTTCTGAATATACATCATTCCGTTCTCTCTGGATTTGCCTAGTAACAGATGAGATCTTCTAATGCCTTCTGAAAAGTGTATCTTCAATGAAAAAAAATATGTCCTATACAGAATGCGTGAGATCTGGTTTTTATCTTTTAGTTATCTTAGTCCTATTATGAATTTCATATGAATCATATTATCTGAATACTTACTTGCAGCCACATAACTCAAATTCTATTTCCCTATACATTTCATGACTCTGCTTTAAGGCTCACACTCAATGACTAAAAAGCAAAGCTATACTACACAGCTATAACATGTACATGCAGAGTCAGAGTCATAAGAATTAAAGAACTCTGAGGCATTGACAATATACAATATAAAGTAAGGAAAAAAAAAAACATATGGGACATAATAATTTTGTTGTCATTCCCTTTTAAGTTTTGTTTGCTTTTCCCCTTGATGAAGGTAACACTAGACCCAGTAAAAGTCATATTTATTAGCCAGCACACACAAAGGTGGGAGGGAAAACTAACTTTTTATAAAACTATAAAAAAATACTAATACTAGGACTCATAGGTTATGGTCTCTATAGTATCTAGGAAAATAAGAGATTATCAGCTATTCTTCATGTAATGCTGTACAAAGAGATTAGTCACCCAAGAGCACAGTTTGTATGCTACAAAATTCGTAGGGACATATAGAAGAATATTGAGAAAAAACAAAATTTCTTGGGACAATTATAGTGCTTCCTGTTGCCAAGGAGATTCTAAGGATAATTGTTACTGTGACCTCTTTTCAACAGGAGGAATTATATCCGAGAGTTTTGGGTCTCAGAGTCTGAGGAGGAGATAGCTCTTGCTCCTGATTACAGAACACTATGATGGAAGTTACCATAGGGATTTTGGATGACAACTGACTAGCAGAGGCTCTAATTATTTTTAGCTGATGGGGATCTCAACAACGATCCTGCAGGCTAGCTTTTAGTTGAGCTCTAGAGAACTGGTTAGGGATAGGGATAAAGAGAAGTAGACAATTGCTGGAGTGGACTTCATGATACTCAGATAAGAATTGCTGTTACAACTTAATTTTTTATGTAGTAAATTATTGTAAATAAAGTTATTTCTTTTGAGAATGCAGAGTTAAACTTTTTTTTTTTTTGCTTGCTTATGCTTACCTACTTCTCATGTGTACATAAGTATGAAAAGTAAATAGTGTATTGAACAAGGTAAGTTAAAATTCTGAGGCAATTATAACAGATTAAAATCAAGTTTTAAATGCAAATTAAAATCAATGCCCATTATTCTATATTCATGAAAGGAACCTATAGAAAATTCTTGATAGACAGGGAATGAAAGGACATAAGAAGTAAAAATTTTATTTTTGTTGATTTCAGTGTTGAAAATATTACTGAAATAGTTATTGATTTACAAACAAAAGGCTTTTATTCTGCTTTAAATCATAGTATAATAGCACAAATCTTCAAACTAAAATAAAATGAAGTAGGTAAGCAGAGACATAGTATTCTCACTCCCAGTTAAGAGATGAACACAATATGAACACACACTCATGAAACATTGTCATCGCCATAATGTAAAACCAAGTAAATAGAATTAGAAATAAAGTTCTATGCTATAGGGGATCATTAGAGCATCTACATTTTTATCATTTGGGAAAAAGTTGGAAGAAAGGGATAGCACAATTTTGAGATGACCTGTAAAAACTGAAAATAGTTTAGGTAGGACATCAACTTCTGTTTTTCAGAGTTCTTGCTCATCCTGAGCTCCAAGCCCTTTATGTCTTCATTCTCCTTCCTGTTCGCCTCTTCACACCTGGATCTTCTGATTCTCTCAGTCTTTCCAGCCCCATTCTTGACTTCCTTTCGCTCTACAATAGAATATACTTGACCTGTGCCTACTCATTATTTCTATACTAGTTTAATGGGTATGAGAGGGTTAATCTATTTTTCTGCCCAGTGAACACACTGTAATTTTAGCAGAAGTCTTCTGATAAAGAAAATTTCTTAATCCAAAGAAATGACAAGTTTGGCCTTGGAAGAGGTTGGTTTAAGGCAATGTCATACAAGTAAGTGATTTTATTTTCTTTTTGAAAAGTGAGGCCTTGAGACGCCTCTCAAATTATACCTTATAGAGGCAGTTGCTGCGCTTCAATCAGGTCAGCATTGCTTCTACAATGTCTTTAGGTGAGTTTATCTCAGAGAGTACAACAGCTATCCTTAGAATACAGACAATTTAAGATCATAAAGATAATCTAAAATTTGTAAATAGAAAACTACTATTTACATACTATGATCTGATTTAAAACCTAATTTAAAAAAAACAAAAAACCTCTAAATGGCTTTTTCAGGACTGAACAGGGAACATATAGGATATTTTTGAAACATGAAGTGATTCATCAGGATGAATTAGACCATTCAAGTGGTATTGTCTAAACCTAAAGTAATATCAAATAATGCGAAGTATGAACTTTGCTGCCTTGACTCTATTAGGTGACTTCAGATCTAACAGAGCAGTTTTAGGGGCTAGACTTGTGTAAAATGACTTTTAAAAACACTGGGATAAGCTATTGCACTGACAGCAATTTGCCTCCAATATTCAGAAGAACTTGCTGCTTCTAGAATGGCAACTCATTCTATTCCTCTGGCTCTGTTTTCAGTATGTTAAAACTATGTTCATTTATAACGTAAATATTCACTGTTTTAGAGGTGGACAAGGTAGTGAGACTTGACAGCAATTCTTAAATGCTGATAAAGAGCAAAATATACAGTATAGCTTTTTACACAGAAATATGACTCATGTTAATACAGGTTCATAATTTTGGCTTCAATCTAAAATTATCCATACTTTGAAACACTAGTTAAGTACTCTCTCATCCTTCTAGCAGAGCTGCATGTATAAAGGCTGTGTCACATCCCTGGGTAATTTAAATGCTTAAGAGTTAGTAGGTGCTACTATTGGTGTTAAAACAGGACTCAAGAAATTAACTACATTGTTAAAATATACCAATGATAGAAGTAAATATCTAAGTGAAAGTATTTACAGGTATTGCTGATGAGTTTAACAATATTTCAAATATTCATCTTTAACATGATATTAACTAAGGTTTACTAAAAATAAGTCTTACAAAATTATTCTTCTCAATCACTGTGATCTAAAATGAGACTTCCTTTTGTGTCAACTAAAATAGCTTTATTTTTCATATCACAATTATTCTGAAGTGTAGTCTGCTTTAAGAAAGTTACTATAAATTTATACTTTAAGGATAATTTTAAAAACTTGTTTCATAAAAAGATTCAGGATCACATTCTTTGAAATAACATGCTCTCTTAGCACCTAAATGCTGGTTTATGCATCATTAACTACTTGACAGAGAGGAAGAGGTTAGGAACGGAAGAGAGAAATTTATAACTAATGTAATAGGAGTCACTAATAATTGAATATAAAAACAAAAATTATCTGAAATGTATAAAGTAAGTCAATGAGGAAAGGTGTTTTTATCACATGGACAATTTAAAACTACATCTATGGCATAAAGTGAAATAAGCCTTCAATCTATCTTATTGAAATATTTAAGGTAGGCAGTTTTTGAAAATTTCCTTAGCTGTCCTCAAGTCAGCATAAAAGGTGACTATAATTTTTTTTGTAATAATTGTCAGCGGTGTTAAATTCAGAGGTATGAATTGTTACAGATGCCTATGGCTACTTAATACTCTACAATCTCAGAACTGGGAAATACGGACTGATAGCACACAGTGGCTGTACTCAACATGCAGGTTAATGAACAGGGCCATATCCACCAGGGAACACTAGAAAAAAACCAGTTGAGCATTTTAATTGCTAAATTGCTGCTAAGTCTCAATTCCCCATCAATCTCCATTCATTATGACTATTGCTGCATGGCAGACATTAAGAGGAAAACAATAATGTAATGATTCCTAAGTGCTAGGCTGCAAATGAATGGTAAGCTCTGGGAAAATCATGGCTATGATTATTTCGTGGCTCAGACTACCTAAAAGATCTGACACATTATTTCTCATTTTCTTTGTTCTCTGGACCTGACCTGTCTGTACTTAATAAGTTGGTTTTGATGGAACTAATAACACAAGGAATGGTTAGTTGAACAATTTCTTTTCCTCTTGCTATCTCAACATTCAATTCAACATTGAATTGCTTCTTTAACTAACTTGCTTAAATTAGAAAAATCACAGCCAGAGAAATTAGAAAAGGACTCATGAAATCATCCAAAATATTGTCATCTTGTGAGGGCAAAATATTCTCACAGTAAAATCATGTATCATTGATGTTATAACTAGCTGCCTTTTGTGGCCTTTATTTTTCATTAACATTGACAGCCAGATTTATATGTTGGGGTGTTACTTAAATCTTCTAGAAGCTGGTCCGCATGCCATCCTTGAGTGTTTCCTGAGCTAGGAGGTGATTTTCCATACTTCCATTGTAGAGGTAGCACTATATTGGAGATTATATCCTTACAACAACCTTTCGACATAAATAATATTATCATTCCTTTTACAAGTGAAGCAACTCAAGCTTGGTGACTTTCCTGTTACATTGCCCATAAGCTGTGAAGCTACCATACCAACACAGATCGTTCTGACTCCAAAGTAAGAGCCATTTCCTGTACATCTTGCTGGCTCCTAGACACTAAGCCTGGGATGATGCTGCCTAAGCATTGTTATTCATCAATAAATTTAGAAACCTTCAACACTCTGACAGATTTTACACATACTTATCACTAAGAATATCAGCCTACTATCTTTTGGGCTTTGTTAGCTATAGGAACCTCTCACTCCAATGGTAGCCATCTCTTTAAACGTGTTTTACTTTCCCTGAATACCTGTTACCTTACTGGATGGACTTTCTGTACAAGCTGTTGCAGTAGCATGGCCTCAGTTGAATGAATTCTGCTTAGAAAATATCTTAGTCAGTGTTCTCTAGAGAAACAGAACCAGTAAGAGATATATGTACATAATCTATCTATCATATATCTGCCATATATCCATCTATCGTATATCTGTCTATCTACCTACACACAGAAAAAGAGATCCATTTTAAGGAATTGGCTCATGCTATTATGAGGGCTCACAAGTTCAAAATCCATAGGTCAGGCTATGGGAAGAGAAGGGGAGTTCTGTCAAGATGTCTGGAGGCAGAATACACCCCACATTATGGAGCGTAATCTGCTTTACTCAAGGCCAACTAATTTAACCACATCTAACTTTATGTAACTTTATGACAGCATGCAGACCTACGTTTGACCAAACAACTGGGCACCATAGCCTAGCCAGGTTGAAAAATAAAAGTAACCATCACAGGAATTTAGAGTATATTATTAAGTCAGGATTCAGGTAAAATTATATATTAATTAATATGGGGTTTCTGTTTTGCAGAAGCCTCCCTATACATTTTATTTGATTCTTGCTATAGCATTGTTAAGTGGTTAGTACAGATATTACCTTTAATTTGCACATTTAAAAGCCGAGAATCAAAATAATTATTCAACAGTTCAATTCAAATTCTTCTAATTCCGTATATGCTGCTGTTCTCACTTCTCACAAGTCAGTTTGGAAAGTATCACTAAATGGAATGCAGACAACTAACAATATCACAAAAGAACATCCTTGAATTCACCTTGGAAGAATGACTCTCTCTCTGCTTTCTCTTGTCCTCCTAAAAATTGGTATGGTATTTTTCATTTCTAGTTGAACTTTCCTTCTCAGTAACTCTATATATTAAAATCAGGATATCTTGACCTCCCTGATGCTGATGTTAAAGTCAGACCTAGCAGTGGTGGAGAAGCAAAGTGAATAAACTAGCAGTCAGAAGCCTTAAAATCCCAGTTCTTGTTCAGTCAAATATTACTCAGACTCTGGGTTAATAATTTAAGCTTTCTTTGAGTCATATTGCTCATCTATAAATTTACAGCATTTAAAAAATTATGTAGTCTGACAAGGTCCCATTCAAAGTTTAACTTAATTATAGAACTATACGTACATTCTTTTTTCTTTTTTCAAGATAGAATATGCCTTAAGATTTTTTTTTCGATAACTCAGGGTTTCCCCATGTGTGTCGGAGTAGAACTGTGCTCCATAGGGTTTTTCTTTTTTTAAATTTTTTTTATTGTACTTTAGATGAAGGTTTACAGAACAAGTAGTTTCTCATTAAACAGTCAGTACACATTGTATTATGACATTGATTAACAACCCCACAACATGTCAACACTCTCCCTTCTCGACCTTGGAGGACCTCTATTGCTGAAAATATACATAGCCAAAGTTACACCGTTTCAAAAATTTCTACATGTACAATTCAGTGACATTGATTACATTCTTCCAGTTGTGCTGCTATTCTCACCATCCTTTTCCAAATTATTCCATCACTATTATCTTCAACTCATTGCCCCCTAGGCTTCCCATCAAACTTTTTGAGTTGCTGTTGTCAATGATCTCACATAAATAATTCTTTTTTTTGTACCTTAGATGGAGGTCTGCAGAACAAATAGTTTCTCATTAAATAGTTAGTACACATATTGCCCTATGACAATGGTTAACAACCCCATGACACGTCAACACTGTCCCTTCTCAACCTTGGGTTCCCTATCACCAGATTTCCTGTCCCCTCCTGCCTTCTAGTCCTTGTCCCTGTACTGCTGTGCCTCATTTAGTTCCGGTTTTCATTTATGAGGCTGTCCAATCCCTGGCTGAACGGTGAACTTTGGAAGTGACTTCGCCACTGAGCTGAAAGGGTGTCCAGGGGCCATACTCTTGGGGTTTCTCCAGTATGTCAAGCCAGTAAATCTGGTCTTTTTTTGTGAGTTAGATTTTGTTCTACATCCTTTTCCAGCTCTGTCCAGGACCCTCTATTGTCATCCTGGTCAGAGCAGTCAGTGGTGGTAGCTGGGCACCATCTAGCTGTGTTGGACTCAGTCTGGTGGAGGCTGTGGTAGTTGTGGTCCATTAGTCCTTTGGATTAATCCTTCCCTTGTATCTTGTTCTCTTCATTCTCCCTTGCTCCCGAAGGGGTGAGACCAGTAGAGTATCTTAGATGGCTGCTCACAGGCTTTTAAGACCCCAGACACTACTCACCAAGGTAGAATGTAGAACATTGTCTTTATAAAGTGTGTTATGCCAATTGAGCTAGGTTTCCCCCAAGACCATGGTCCCCCCAGCCCTCTGCCCAGCTATTCAGTCCATGAGGGAGTTTGGAAGTGTCTATGGAGCTTCCATGACCTTTCCTTGTACAAGTTGTGATGGCTTCCCCAGTATTGTGTACTGTCGTACCCTTTACCAAAGTTACCACTTATCTGTTATCTATTTAGTACGCCCCCAACCCTCATAACCAACAAAGATTGTTTCTTTTTGTGTGTAAACTTTTACATGAGTGTTTACAGTAGAGGTCTCATACAATATTTGTTCTTTTGTGATTGACTTATTTCATTCAGCATAATGTCTTTCACTTTCATCCATGTTAATGAGATGCTTCACAGATTCATGATTGTTTTTTATCTTTGCATAATACTCCATTGTGTGTATGTACCCTAGTTTGTTTATCCATTCATCTGTTGATGGGCATCTAGGTTGTTTCCATCTTTTTGCTATTGTGAACAGTGCTGCAATGAATATGGGTGTGCATATGTCTATTTGTGTGATGGCTCTTATTTCTCTAGGATATATTCCTAGGAGTGGGATTGCATTTTGTAGTGCTTTTTTTTTTTTTTTTTTTTTGTGGTGCTGATGTTTTCTTTGTTCCTGTTACTCTTCTGTGCTGAGTTCCTTTTGTTTTGTGGATTTTTTTTTCATTTCTTCTGTTTTTGTAGGTTTTGTTTTTACTGAGACTTTATGTTTTTCTTCTTTATTTTTATGAGTAGGTTTGTTAACTTTCTTTGTGGTTACCTTGAAATTTACCCTTATCTTCCTAGATCTGAACCAGTCTATTATTACTTGGTATTGCCTTGCCATCCTCTCCATTAAAAGATTCTATACCTACACCATTTATTCCCTCTTTTATTGTTCTGATGCTGTTGTCATTTACATATTAACTTCTCTGGTTCCCTGTTGTAATTCTTTTGGTTTTGCATACTCCGTAAGAGTTCATTTCCTAGGTTTGTCTCTGGCCAGTACAATCCTGTGTCCTAGATTCAGCCTGTGGTCTGATGTTGTTTGTTCTCAGATCGAAGGACTCCCTTTAATAAGTCTTATAAGTTTGGTTTGGTTTTTACATAGTCCCTTAATTTCTGTTTATCTGGGAATGACCTAATTTCACCATCATATCTGAATGAGAGTTTTGCAGGATATATTATTCTTGGCTGGCAATTTTTTTCTTTCAAGGTTTTATATATGTCATTCCATTGCCTTCTTGCCTGCATGGTTTCTGCCAAATAATCTGAGCTTAGCCTTATTGTTTCTCTTGTGTATGTGACTTTTTGTTTTTCTTGAGCTGCTCTCAGGATTCTTTGTTTGTCTTTGGTTTTAGTGAGTGTGATTACAATATGCCTTGGTGATTTTCTTCTGGGGTTTATCTTATATGGGGTTCGTTGAGCTTCTTGGATGGCCAGCTTTTCATCTTTCATCATATTGGGGAAGTTTTCTGTCAGCAGTTCTTCAATGTTCCTTTCTGTGTTTTCTGTTTTCTCCCTCGTTCTGTAACTCTGATCACTTGCAGATTTTTGCTTTTGATTGTATCCCACATAATTCTCAGGATTTCTTCATTTTTCTTAATTCTTTTTTCTGATTTTTCCTCAAGTATAGTTGTATCCAAGTTTTTGTCTTCAATTTTACTGATCCTATCTTCCATCATTTCAAACCTGCTCCTCAGCCCTTCTATGACACTGTCCATTTCCGAAATCTTGTTGTTTATCTTTTGGATTTCTAATGTTGTTTTTGTATAATTTCTAGTTGTGAATTTATTTTAGATTTTTGTTCCTGTATTATTTTCTTGAATTCTTCCATTTCTTTGCCCGTATTTTCCATGAAATTGTCTGCCTTTTCCATGAATTTGTCTATTGTTTCCTCAGTTTTTTCTGCTTTTTGTTTAAACTCTTGGATAATTCTGAATATTAGGGATTTGAATTCCCTATCAGTTAGGTCTAATGCCTTTTCTTCTACTGGAAGGTCATCTGGTGTTTTATTTTGGACACCTACTGAAACCATCCTGTCATGTTTTTGTAAATGTTTTGATATTCTCTGCTATCTTCAGGGCATTCAGTTGTTATTTCCCTCGTTTATCGATTGTAGATTTGTTTGTTTCGTCCTGTTTTTTTGTTTTATTTGGTTATGTCTGAGCAGGCGGGCTGTGTGTTCTTTGTTGTTTGCTCTTCTGTGGGCACGATACTTTTCACCTCCTTCTCCAATGGGCAAGGTCAGTTACTCAGGTATGGTATAGCAGGGCAGGTCCAGCTGAAGGAGAGTTTCTGGGATGGGTTGTTTGTGGCACGTATCAGGGCTGACAGTGCAGACCAGGAATCAGTGAAGGACAGGTTCAAGTAGGCTGTGCCTGTGCTACTTGGGAGTGTGATGTTCAGTGCACAGTGCAGGTGGGCAGGAAGAAGGGGTGGATTGTGATGTGTGGAGCTAAGGTGGGTATGGGAAAGAGGAGAGAGAGGAGAGAGGAACAGGAGCCAAAAACATACACACAAACAAAAAAGAGTGTAAGGGAGTTTGCTATTGGAGTAGAGAGATGAGAGACTGAGAAATGAGGAAAAACAAAAATGAAAAAAAAAGCAAAAGGGTAAAAGAAAAAATGAATAAATTGAGAAACTGGAAATGAAGAAAGACAAAAAGGAAATAAGAGAGAAGAAAACAAAACAAAGAGAAAAAAAAAACCCCAAAAAAACAAGAAAAAATAAATGCCCCAGGGATGTCTCCATTCATCTGCACAGAGTAAGGGAGTAGCTTCCAAGCCATGTGGTACTGCCTGGCTAGAAGGGGCTTCCAAGCCAAGAAAAGAAAAAGAAAACAAACAAACAAATCAGAGCAAACAAACAAAAAAGCCCTGGTGGTCCTCCCAGTTTGGCGGCCAGGGCCAGGAAGCAGTTTCACAGTCAGTTGGTGTTTAGCAGCCTTTCAGGAAGAAGCAAAGGTGATGCACAGAGCCAGCTATTTGCGAGAAAGGAGGGGGAGGTGGTGAGAGGGAAGAAACAAATCTAAAGAAGCAGGAAAAAAATCAACACCAGCAGCCAACAAAATGCACTCAGGGAGCTGGCCAGTGTGGGCAGGTGGAATCCAAGCAACACCGGCGTGCTTCCCATCCAAGAGACTCTGGCTGCAGGAAGCAGAGGAAGCTAAGTGTGGGTGAAGAAGGGTGGAGGGTGGGAAAGCCTATATCACTGGTTACCGGTTGTTCTGTCTCCTGCTGGAAGCTCCATGAAGCTGCTTTCTCATACCCCCTGTTCACTGATCTCCGATAGGAGTCCAAGATGGCAGATCCGTGCTGCGGTAGCTGATAGGGGACCTCTGCATGTATCTCTCCTCACGCTCTGTTCTCAGTCAGTTTCTTATTCCATTCAGTGCTTGGCTAAGTTCTTTATCTCTTCATTTGATGCTTAGGGTTTCGGGATTGATGTGTGACTCTGTATGACTTAGTTTTTCTAATCTTTGAGGCAGAGGGACAGCATGGTGCTTCTGACTATAGTGCCATGTTGCCCGGAAGTCCATACATTCTTATTTTTATAAGTCAATAGTTCTTTCAGCTATTTTCTTAGTTGATCCTCTGTTATATTATACTGACTTGGGATTAAAACATCTTTTAAGGTGCTACTTGCATGTCTGTGTGCTGTATACTGTCTTTCTCTGTGTCCCTCTCTGCTAAGCTGGAATCGTGGCCGCTTGCAATAGCTCATAGTTTTACATATTCTGTAACCTCATCTTCAACCCAGAGTCATTGAACAATGAACACAATCTCATGTATCTTTAGCCTGTGGAATTTGGTTTTTAGATTATTCTCAAGCCTGGATTTGTTTTTATTCTGTGCTCCTGTTTTTAACCTCAGAATTTCTGTCCTTTGCTGGTATGTGTTACACATTTCAATTAAGAAACAGCTGTGAATTTAATTAATGTGCTGTTGACTCCCACCCTTTTCAAGGTCATTAATGAGAAGGTTAAATCAGACTAGACTAGACTTTACCTTGGGTCTTAGGGGAACCATTTAGAAAAACCTCCCCCATAGCTTTTCTATCCATTTGAGTTGCTATAGAGAATTCATGCCATACGACAGTGAATGTATTTTGGAAATATGACATTTGGAGTGTTAAATGAATTGTATCGATATTAAGAAGATGACGTGTTTTTAGTCACATCATATTTTTAAAATACCTCTCCTCTTATAGAGATTGTAATCTGTGGTTCAGTGAAGCTGTATTTTGGGAGAAATCAATGAGTTGACCTGTGAGGCAGGTACACCATACCGTCAGTGATATCACTTACAACAATTTACAAATATGCCAACTCCGTGGAATGTAGAATGGTCTAAGATATCCACAGTGAGCATGTAGGAATCAGGAAGAATCTATGGTCATAAGCATGTCTAATAAACAGTGAACCATTAGAGTTTATTGCTATTAGAATCACTATCTCAGCAGCAATGGCATTTTATAAAATCAAGGGTTTATGTTTATGATACTTACGCTCATGTTTATGAGTACACATGCATACACACATACACATGCTGATCAAAACTGACAACGAGAATAGCAATTAGCCAGTATATCAACTATCTTCTGTTTAAAGATCTCAAGAGTGAAGTGACATACTGCAAAAAAGTCAGGACTAAAAGCAGGTTTATAAATATTTCACCTTCAAAAAACATGACTGAAAATTTAAAATGGAAGAAAAACATCCTTAACCCTGTAATTAGAGAATGATTTTCTTCTTCTGTTTGTGTTGTTTGGACTACGTGCTAAACAACTAGAATCTGCAACAAAATGAAGGCAGAATTTGGAAAATATCATGGACCTTTCCACAAGCACTACCACCCACATACCACATATAAAACACACTTCTCAAATGACTGCTACACTGTTTCAGCAAATGAATTGGGTGTGGGGCATGAGCAGACAAGGGAAAGGAGGAAGCTCTCCATTTGAAACCTGCTTTCCCATGGGCTTATTAATGTCATACTGATATTTCAGTGGAAGAAATTCAAAGGAATAGATGTGAACAGAGATTTCTGTTATTTATTGACTTATTATTTACTTATTTTCTGTCTTTACTCTTTAAAATCACAGGATACATTCAAATAAGGGAGAGAACTTCCTCCTTGTCTGGAAGGACAATATGTGCCATACAGGGCTGTATCAGCTTCCTGCAGCTGTTGTAACAAATTACCGCAAGCTACGTGGCTTAAAACAACAGAAATTTACTCTTTTATAATTATGGAGGCCAGCAGTCTGAAATCAAGGTGTCAGCAGGGTCACGTTTCCTCCAAAGGCTCTAGGGAAGATCCTTTCTTGTCTCTTTCAGCTTCTGTTGGATCCAGGAGTTTCTTGGCTTCTTTCTGGCTGCATAACTCCAATCTCTATCTTCACATGACCTTATTCTCCTTCTCTCTGTGTCTTTCCTGTGTTTGTTTCTTATAAGAACCTTCGTCATTGGATTTAGGGTCCACATAAATAATCCAGGATGATCTCATCTTGAGATTCTTAGCTTAAGTACATCTACAAAGATCCTCTTTCCAAATAAGGTCACATTCACAGGTTCGTAAACATATGTTTTTGGGGCCACCATTCAATCTACTACAAGGGCACAAGGCAAGAGAGTGAAAAACAATTTTTTAAAGCTATTTGCCACTAGAGACCAACAGCAGCAAACTGTCAGGACAAGATGTATATCCATGCCAAATTAAAAGGATCCATGTTTTTTAGAAATAACTTTTTTACTGACGTGACCAAGAAGGAACCAAATCTATAAGGTACTTCAACATAGTAGCATATACTCCCAACTCAGTAAGAAACTTGACTCTTAGGCAGAACTTTAACATACATAGAGGGAAAAGAAAACTGATATATCCTTGGCAGTTGGTGATTTTAGCTACCTCCCTACTTCATTCAAGTTGCTGAGTGAGTGAAACCTTAACAGTCAGTACTCAAGCTTGAGGCTGAAGGGGAAGAGACAAGTGACACTCAAGTAGAACAGGTCATGGAAGCAAGTGGAATACGCCCACCCTTTTTGAGTATAAATTTTTGCTTATAAATTTTCCCACATTAAGAGATATGTAAGCAAAGATAAATTAACCCCAACCTTGAATTTATTTTAAAAAATAGCAACACAAAGAAGGAAAGAAACACAGCATGCAAAAGAGAAACATGGAGATCACATTATAAGATCTACATTGGAAATTTAAAAAAAAAGTTCATTCAACTCAGCAAATATGTATCAAGTACCCCACTTGTGACAGGTATGTACTGGTGATTGAGATTCCAACAGGAGTAAAAACAGACAAAGAATTCTACTAACTTTGGGTAGGGAAGATAGATAATAAATAAGAACAAAGTAGGTTGGGCAGAGATAGGTGCAAAGAATAAAAATAAAACATAATAAGGGGAAAGAAAGTAAGAGAGTACAATTTTAGATGGGATAGTCAAGATAGATAGAACATGACTTATAATCTCAATGGATTATATGAAACAAGAAATGAAAAGTTAGAATGAAGTGAAAAGAGAGTTAAGAGAACTAAGTAAAGAACTTAAAAGGGCAAATAATGACCATAAGTAATTTAAAATGCAATTAGGTATAGGATACTGCTAGATCAACGTTACAGACCACCAAAAAGACAGGTAGGGAAGGTGTTTAGGAATACCATGGATTGGAGAGGAGAATGATAGTGTTGGAAACAACTAAAGGGAAGAGGGCAAATATTGAGGACATGTAGTGAAGTTCTCCCTAGTCACCTGTCTGTTTGTCATACTGTGGTGGCTTGCGTGTTCCTGTGATGCTGGAAGCTATGCCACTGGTATTTCAAATAACAGCAGGGACACTAATGTTGGACAGGTTTCAGCAGAGCTTCCAGCCTAAGACAGACTAGGAAGAAGGACTTGGTGGTCTACTTCTGAAAATATTAGTCAGTGAAAACTTTATGAGTAGCAGCAGAACATTGTCTACTATAGTGCCAGAAGATGAGCCCCTCAGGTTGGAAGGTACTCAAAATACGACTAGGGAAGAGCTGCCTCTCAAAGTAGAGTCGGCCTTAATGAAGTGGATGGAGTAAAGCCTTTGGGACCTCCATTTGCTGAGGTGGCATGACTCAAAATGAGAAGAAACAGATGCAAACATCCATTAATAACTGGAACATGGAATGTAGGAAGTATTAATCTAGGAAAATTGGAAGTTGTCAGAAATGAAATGGATTGCATAAAAATCAATATACTAGGCATTAGTGAGCTGAAATGGGCTGACAATAACAGAATAAATGGCTGTTTGTTAAAGCCATTCACTTGTGGTATTTCTGTTATGGCAGCACTAGATAACTAAGACAATAACCTTGAGTATATCCCACCTGAATTTAGAGACCATCTCAAGAATAGATTTGACGCATTGAACAGTAATGACGGAAGACGAGGAGTTGTTAAATGACATTAAGGTTATCGTACACGAAGAAAGCAAAAAGTCATTAAAAAGATAGGAAAGAAGGAACAGACAAAAATGAATGTCAGAAGAGACTCTGAAACTTGCTCTTGAATATAGAGGAGCTAAAGTGAGGGGAAGAAATGATGAAGTAAAAGAGCTGAAAAGAAAATTTCAAAGGGTAGCTCAAGAAGACAAAGTAAAATATTTTACTGAAATGTGCAAAGACCTGGAGTTAGAAAATCAAAAGAGAGGAACACACTTGGTATTTCTCAAACTGAAAGAACTGAAGACAAAATTCAAGCCTCAAGTTGCAGTTTTGAAGGATACTATGGGCAAAATACTGAAGGACGCAGGAAGCATCAAAAGAAGACGGAAAGAATACACAGAGTCACTGGTCCAAAAAGAATTGGTTGACATTCAACCATTTCAGAAGGTAGCATATGATCAAGGACTGATAGTACTGAAGGAAGAAGTCCAAGCTGCACTGAAGTGAATGGTGAAAAACAAGGCTTCAGAAATTGATGGAGTACAAATTAAGATGTTTCAACAAACAGATGCAGTGCTTGAAGCACTCATCGTCTGTATCAAGAAATTTGGAAGACAGCTTCCTGGCGAATGGACTAGAAGAGATCCATATATGTGCCCATTCCAAAGAAAAATGATTCAACAGAATGCAGAAATTATCAAACAATATCATTAATAATATTACACACAAGTAAAATTATGCTGAAAATATTTCAAAAGGGTTGCAGCAGTACAACGATAGGAAACTGCCAGAAATTCAAGCCGGATTGAGAAGAGGACATGGAACTAAGGGTATCACTGCTGATGTCATTTGGACCTTGGCTGAAAGCAGAGAATGCCAGAAAGATGTTTACCTGTGTTTTATTGACTATAAAAAATCATAACAAATTATGGATAACATTGTGAAGAATGGGAATTTTAGAACTTTTAATTGTGCTCACGAGGAACCTGTACATAAACCAAGAGGCAGCCTTTCAAACAGAACGAATAGTTACCTCATGGTTTAAACTCAGAAAATGTGTGTGTCAGGGTTGTATTCTTTCACCATACTTATTCCATCTGTATGCTGAGCAGATAATCCTAGAAGCTGGACTATACCAAGAAGTACATGGCATCAGGATGGGAGGAAGACACATTAACAACCTGCGTTATGCAGATGACACAACCTTGCTTGCTGAAAGTGAAGAGGACTTAAAGCAGTAACTGATGAAGATCAAAGACTACAGCCTTCAGTATGGATTGCACCTCAACATAAAGAAAATAAAAATCCTCACAACTGGACCAATACGCAACACCATGATAAACACAGAAAAGATTGAAATCGTCAAAGATTTCATTTTACTTGGATCCACAATGGATGCACATGAAAGCAGCAGATAAGAAATCAGACAACACATTGTGTTGGGCAAATCTGCTGCAAAAGACCTATTTAAAGTGTTGAAGAGCCAGGATGTCACTTTGAGGACTAAGGTGCACCTGACTGACCCAAGCCATGGTATTTTCAGTCACCTCATATGCATGTGAAAGCTGAAAAATGAATAAGGAAGACAGAAAAAGAATTTATGCTTTTGAATTATGGTGTTGGTGAAGAATATTAAATATACCATGGACTGCCAGGAAAAAAAGAAAAACATGTCTTGGAAGAAGCCAGAATGCTCAGTAGAAGCAAGGATGGGGAGACATCATCTCACATACTTTGGACACGCTATCAAGAGGGACCAGTCCCTGGAGAAGGATATCATGCTTGTTAAAGTAGAGGGTCAGAGAAAAAGAGGAAGAACCTCAAAGACAGATTGACACAGTGGCTGCAACAATGAGCTCAAGCACAGCAAAGATTGTGAGGATGACACAGGACAGGGCAGTGTTTCTTTCTATTGTACACAGGGTTGCTATGGGTCTGAACTGCCTGGATAGCAACTAACAGGTGCGGTTCTAACAACTGGATACTAATTGACCTGAAATTATTGATTTACAAGGTCCCTTCCAGCTTTAATGCTCTTGAAGCAATGGAGACATGAACTAGTTTAGTTTGGCGGCTGGGGGAGTGAAACGTTAAGTTTCAGTGTGAACTTCTGTTTAAAAATGCCATCCTTCAAGACTGCACTCTGATGCCATTCAAACTTCCTGCTCTTCTTGTCCCTGACTGAAACAGGTTTGTAAAATATTAAAAATATTTACTTGTCTATTACCACTAAATTTTGAACTATGTGAGAAGATTGGAGTCTTCAACATCTTTATCCTAGGACAGATAGAAATCATATTAAAGGGTAGAGTAAGTGCTGAAAACAAATCTATAAAATATGTCAAACAGTCGATGAGAGATAATATTTTGATTTTTATTTCAAAGCACATTCTCCTACACAAATTGATTTAAAAGGAAGGATAGTACAATGGTTAAATCCCTTGTCTCTGCAGTGAGAAAACTGTGTTCCAATCCCCAATCCACCTCTTATTTGATAACTAATTTAGGGTTAAATTACTTTGCCTGTATGTTCCTCAGCTTCCTTATCTGTAAATCCATTGTTTGGAGGAACCTGACATATAACAAAACCAAAACCAAACCCATTGTCATCAAGTTGATTCTGACTCTTGGTGACCCCAGATGATACGGAGGGGTTTTTTGGTGTAATCTTTACGGAAGCAAATCAATGAGCAGGCCTTTCTTCCACAGCACTTCTAGGTGGGTTCAAACCGCCAACCTTTATGTTAGTAATCAAGTGAGAACTGCACCACCCAGGTACCTTGATAGATTATAAGCACTTCATAAATAAAAGGAGCCCTGGTGGCATAGTGATTAAGAGCTGGGCTGCTAACAAAAAGATCAGCAGTTCAAATCCACCAGCTGCTCCTTGGAAACCCTATGGGACAGTTCTACTCTGTCCTATAGGGTCCCTATGAGAATTGACTTGACAGCAGTAAGTTTTTTTTTTTTCAAATAATAATCCTGACCATGATCTTTTATTATTTTTACCTTAAAGCTGAGAAGACAGAACACCAGAGGTATTAGGTGGCCTGCTAAAAGTACATAGCAAGTAGATTATAGTGCAAGGACTAGAATTCAGATGTTCAGCTTTCTTCCACATGAAAGGGGAAGTAAGGAAGAAGGATTCAATAGTGACCATATTATTACATATGTGCATGAAGGATGGTATCATGGATTGAATTGTTTCCCCCCAAAATATCTGTCAACTTTGCTAGGTCATGATTCCCAGTATTGTGTGAGTTTCTACCATTTTGTTTTCTGAAGTGATTTTCCTATGCGTTGCAAATATTACTTCTGTGACGTTAATGGGAGCCCTTGTGGCACAGTGATTAAGCGTTTGATGCTAACTAAAAGGACAGCAGTTCAAATCCACCAGTTGCTCCTTAGAAATTCTATGGGGCAGTTTTACTCTGTTCTTTAGGGTCTCTGTGAGTCAGAATGGATTTGATGGCAATGGATTTTATGGGTTATGATGTTACTGAGGTGAGATTGACAGCATTTATGTTCATGAGACAGGACTCAATCTACAAGATTAGGTTGTGTCTTAAGTCAGTCTCTTTTGAGATATAAAAGAGAGAAGCGAGCAGAGAGACACAGGGACTTCATACCACCAAGAAACAATAGCCAAGAGAATAGCGTGTCCTTTGAACCGGAGGTCCCTGCGCTGACAAGCTCCTCAACCAGGGGAAGATTAATGACAAAGACCTTCATCCAGAGCCAACAGAGAGAGAAAGCCTTTCCTTGGAGCTGGCACCCTGAATTTGGTTTTCAGGCCTCCTAGATTGTGGGAGAATAAATTCCTCTTTGTTAAAGACATCCACTTGTAGTATTTCTGTTACAGCAGCACTAGATGACTAAGACAGATGGACTTTTGATTTTTAAATGACATAGAGAAATTAGGAGGTATAAAAGATTTTGGGGGAAGGAATGGAGAAGATAATGAGTTCAGTCTGGGAAAGTTAAATTGTAAGTGTTGCCACAAGACACTAGTGGAAACGACCATGTCATGCTCAATAGCTTTTCATTGCACTAACAATAGTATCCAAAACCCTTTCAGTGGCCTACAAAATCTTATGTTATCTGTGTTATATCTGTGTATATTTTATTATCTGTTCCTTCTCTGGCCTCCGTCTCTCTTGCTTACTCACCTCTGTCCTTTTGCAATTCTAGGACCATCCCAAGCCTTATAGTCTGAGCACTGGCTGCCCTCTCTTCCTAGACTATTTCCTCCAGTCTTTGCATAGCTTTTCCCTTACTTCATAAAGATTCTCTTCAAAGACCATCTCCTCAGAAAAGTCTTCCATTTTCTGAGATTGATGCCCTCACCCCAACACTGTCACTATCTATCCTCTTACATTGTTTGGTGTGTCTTCAAAGCAGTTAGTATTAACTGAATTTAGGGTGTGTGTGTTTGCATGCACAGGTACACAAGTGTCTGTCGCTTTCATTAGTCTGTACATGCTTTATTTTGGCATCACTGTACCCCCATATTTTTAGTGCCTGGCATATAGTATGTGCCTAATAACTATGTGTTAGACAAATAAATGAGTAAGAGAGTGGCCCAAGCAGGTAAGACTAATTCCTTTCACTTAGATTTCATTTTGGTGACTGGGGTATATCATTTGTGCTGGTATTTTTGCTTTTTAATTTCTTGCTAAACCCATACAGGGAAAATATATGCCTTTTCTGTTCATAATGATCTTTGAAAGTCTTAAATATGAACCCTAACTAGGATGGAAGCAGAGCAGCATAACTATCACAAAAAAAGGCTAACCACTCAAATCCTTCCTTTTTTATTTCCTGTGGGGTGTCTGTGTGTGTGTGTGTGTGTGTGTGTGTGTGTGTGTGTGTGTGTGTGTGTGTGTATGCACTTCTATGTTAAAAAAAGTCAGCACACTTACATGCTAAAGAAGTAGAGGAAATCATTTTAAAAATGATTGGGTTAAAGACCTGTTTATGAATGTGAAGTTGCATGTTATGCTTTGTCTGTTCTCTTTAAAAGGACTCGGCTCAATTAGGTTATCAAACACTAGAGCATCCCCAAGGTATCTAAATATAAGTTGCGGCATTTCCTGCATACTTAAGTCCTAAAAATAACTCAATAACAGTTATGGTATTCACACTCTCCAATCTACTGTGTGCTGGAAATCTTGCTATCAATGATAGAGCAAGAGAAAAGTACTCTTAACTCCTGAACATATTTCAACACATACAAAATGTATTGCTTGGAATTTCATTTTTCTTCTTTAATTCTATGCTGGCATATCTTCAGAATCTGGATATTTGTTTTAGGAAAAACAAACAAACAAAACTTTTCAGAATGCTCCATGAGGGCAAGGATATAGTCTGTCTTGGTCAGAATTTACCAGAAGTCTTGGCACAACCAGGGCTAAATATATACCTGCTGAATGAATGAATAATGTATGACACATAAATAAATGATCCAATTTCAGTTTAATGTAGAAGAAAAAAAGCCTTTTTTTTTTTTTTTTTTTACATTTTGATGTTTCTTATTGTTCCTTTGGAGTCCTGGAAGTGCAATGGTTAAGAGCTTGGCTGCTAATCAAAAGGTCAGCAGTTCGAATCCAAAAACTGCTCCTTGGAAACCCAATGGGGCAGTTCTACTCTGTTCTGTAGGGTCGCTATGAATCAGAATCGACTCCACAGCAACAGGTACCATCCCTTTGGCTTATTTGCTCCTTTCTTTTACCTTTTTCCCTTTTAACCAAATTTCTTGTTTTATTGCTTCTATGTTTTTACTGTACCCCATAGCAAATTATTTTTGAACCAAGAGTTTATACTTCAATCAAATCTTTCCCCTTTTCTGCCTCTACTCGTAATTTTGTAACCCATGATTAATTTTTGTTACTCATGATTATGGTTATAATGTAGTATGTTGTTCACTTTAATACTCTGACAGTCCCAAGTCTCAAATTAACCAACGGGACGTTTTTTAATCCATTTAAACCTTTGAGTATTTTAATTCTCTAGCAACTGTTTCATTATTTATTTCTTATGTTATTAAAATAATTATAAATAAATGGCTTGATAGATTCATTACTTGCTGTTATTGCCTTGAGGTATTCAAAGTGCTTATTTAAAATCTCATACTCATGGGGCTGAGAAGGTCATATTTTCCTCTTAATTTTACTATTATTTCCACCTAAGAAACCTGGGGAATATTTGGCTCTGAAACTCAGAGTGACTGGTATTTCTTTGTATTAAATATTTTAGAAAGTGACAATAATTCCTGACTTCAAGAAAGTTCCCCCAGGCATGCAAAAAGCAATTAAAGAACTACATAGTTGAATGATCCAAAATGACTTAAAATTCATGATAGCAGTTGTTAGGTTGGGGAAGTATAGAAACTTCAACAATATATATTTAAAGATGTTTGTCACATCAATTATAAAAACAGGACTTTAAGAAACTCAAAAGGAAACCTCATTTTAGTATCTATTCTCAGGTTATGTGCGCTTACCTCTTTAGGACCTTACTTAATTGAACCCAACCCTCACCCATGAGCAATGGTAGTTGTGATGGATATACACAGTATGATCCTACCCCTCTGGCCATACTATATATTGCTAGAGGAGATAACTGACTGAATCTTGGCCAGTTAGTTCCCTAGGAATTTGAGCCCCAAGGGCAGCCATGTTTTCTACTATAACTTGCGCAGAGAAAGAACCAGAGAGAAACCTAGAATACAGATGGAGAGGAAGTTCAGATAGAGTTACACTCCCTGGTTCTTCTTTCTTTTTATTAGTAATATATTGCAATGCAACAAATTAATGCAAAACATAGCAACTCAATTAAGTAAACATTTATTACCTTACAGTTTTGTGGATCAGGGATCCAGACATGGTATAACTGATCTCTCAAGGTCTCTCCTAAACTGCAACGAAAGTATTGTTTAGGTCTGCTGTTTTCTCAAGACTAGACTGGCAGAAAACTTGCTTCTAAGCTTACTCACATGTGCTGTTGGCAGGTTTAAGATCCTCCTGGATGTTGGCCTAAGATATCATTTCCTTGTCTCACAGGCCTCTCCATAGGGCTTACTCTCCCCAGAACCGGGAAAGAAAGAGAGAGCAAGAGCAAGAGAAGGCAAGCAAAGCAGAGTCATAGTCTTTATGTAACCTAATCTTGGAACTTACTTGCCATCAATTTTGCAGTGTTTTATTTATTAGAAAAGAGTTACTAGGGCCAGCTCACACTCATGAAAGAGGATGTATGGAAGGATTTAAGTCTTCCTAAAATATGTACTGTAAATCCTAACCTTTATACCTGTGGACATAATCCCATTTAAGATAAGAGTTTTTTTGTTGTTGTTGTTATGTTAATATATCAGTGTAGGGTTTGTCTTAAACCTAACCAATTTTGAGACGTAAAAAACAGAGATTAGGTACAGAAGCAAGCAAGCACAATGGGGCAAAGATGGATGTCACATGGAGACCAAAAAGGAATGCTAGAGAAGCAGAGACAAGGTTTTTCCCCCTGGAATGGAAAGAGTTGCCTCCCGCTGGAGCTGGTGTGCTGAATTCAGACTTCTAGAAAAAATAAATATGTGTTATTTAAAACACCCACTTGTGATAGTTCTGTTAAAACAGCATTAAATAACTGAAACAGAAAGGGAATAAATACCCGGAGGCAAGGATCCTAGAGGCTTCCTACTATAGTCTACACTCCAGTTTCCAAAGACTTATGTCCCATCTTTCTCAGGTTCCCAAAAATCTCATTATATTACAACATCACCTCAGAGCCCAGGAGATTATTAAATAAATCTGGACCAACTGCAGACGAGTCTACTTAAGTATAATTTCTTAAATACAGCTCCTTAGATACAGTTTATCTTATCTGCAGATGTAAGAAATTGAAGAGACAAGTTAACTATACTTCCACAAACCAACCCTATGGTGAAACGGGCACTGTTGTTGTTGTTAGGTGCCATTGAGTTGATTTTGACTCATAGCAACCCCATGTGAAAGAGTAGAACTGCCCAGTAGGGTTTTCTAGGCTGTGATCTTTTTTTTTCTTCTTTTTTTTTTTTTGTACTTTAGATGAAGGTTTACAGAACAAATAGTCTCTCATTAAGCAGTCAGTACACATATTGTTTTATGATATTGGTTAACAACCCCATGACATGTCAAAACTCTCCCTTCTCAAACTTGGAGAACTTATTTTTTGGTGAAAGTATACATAGCCAAAGTTACACCATTTCAAAAATATCTGCATGTACAATTCAGTGACATCAATTACATTCTTCCAGTTGTGCTGCTATTCTCACTATCCTTTTCCAAATTATTCCATCACTGTTATCTTCAACTCACTGCCCCCTAGGCTTCTCATCAAAACTTTTGAGTTGCTGTTGTCAATTTGATCTCACATAGATAATTCTTTCTTTTTTTTTTTTTCTTCCGTACTTTAGATGACGGTTTACAGAACAAATAGTTTGTCATTAAAGTTAGTACACATATTGCCCTATGACAATGGTTAACAACTACACGACATGTCAACACTGTCCCTTCTCAGTCTTGAATTCCCTATCACCAGCTTTCCTGTCCCCTCCAGCCTTCTAGTCCTTGTCCCTGGACTGCTGTGCTTCATTAGACCCATTTTGTTTAATTGGGCTGTCCAGTCCCTGGCTGAATGGTGAACCTCGGGAGTTACTTCACCACTGAGCTGAAATAGGGTGTCCAGGGGCCATACTCTTGAGGTTTCTTCACTCTCTGTCAGGCCAGTAAATCTGACCTTTTTGTGTGAGTTAGAATTTTGTTCTATGTACGTCTCCAGCTCTGTCTAGAACCCTGTGTTGTGATCCTGGTCAGAGCAGTCAGTGGTGGTAGCCGGGCACCATCTAGCTGTACTGGACTCAGTATGGTGGAGGCCTTGTTAGCTGTGGTCCATTAGTCCCTTGGAGTAATCTTTTCCTTGTATCCTGTTCTCTTCCCTCTCCCTTGCTCCTGAAGAGGTTAGATCAGTGGAGTATCTTAGTTGGCTGTTCACAGGCTTTTAAGACCCCAGACGCTACTCACCAAAGTAGAATGTAGAACATTGTCTTTATAAACTGTGTTATGCCAAATGAGCTGGATGTTCCATAAGACCATGGTCCCCACAGCCCTCTGCCCAGCAATTCAGTCCCTCAGGGAGTCTGATATATCTATGAAGCTTCTGTGACCTTTCCCTGTACAAGTTGTGCTGGCTTCCCCAGTATTATGTAGTCCTAGCCTTCACTAAAGTTACCACTTACCTATTGTCTATTTAGTTTCCCCCCGCATCCCGTTCATCCCTCCTAACCAACAAAGATTGTTTCTTTTTGTGTGTAAACTTTTTCATGAGTTTTTACAGTAGAGTCAAATACAATATTTGTCCTTTTGTGATTGACTTATTTCACTCAGCATAACGTCCTCCAGTTTCATCCGTGTTATGAGATGCTTGACAGATTCACCATTGTTCTTTATCATTGCATAATACTCCATTGTGTGTATGCACCATAGTTTGTTTATCCATTCATCTGTTGATGGCCATCCAGGTTGTTTCCATCTTTTTTCTATTGTGAACAATGCTGCAACGAATATGGGTGTGCATATATCTATTCATGTGGCAGCTCTTATTTCTCTAGGATATATTCCTAGGAGTGGGATTGCTAGATCGTATGGTATATCAATGTCTAGCTTTCAGAGAAAGCGCCATACCATTTTCTGAAATGGTTGTATCATTTTGCATTCACACCAGAAGTGCATAAGAGTTCTGATCTCCCTGCAGCCTCCCCGACATTTGTTATTTCCAGTGTTTTTGATTCGTGTCAGTAATGCTGGGGTGAGATGGTATCTCATTGTGGTTTTAATTTGTATTTCTCTAATGGCTAGTGATCGTGAACATTTCCTCATGTGTCTGTTGGCCACTTGAATGTCTTCTTTGGTGAAGTGTTTGTTCATTTCCTTTGCCCATTTTTAATTGGATTATTTGTCTTTTTGTTGTAGAGGTGTTGGATTTTCTTGTAGATTTTAGAGATTAGATCTTTGTCAGATTTGTAACGTCCAAAAATTTTTTCCCAGTCTGTAGGTTCTCTTTTTACTCCTTTGGTGAAGTCTTTTGATGAGCAAAAGTGTTAAATTTTTAGAAAATCCCAGTTATCTAGCTTATCTTCTGGAGTTTGTGTGCTGTGTGTTATAGTTTGTATCCTATTAATGCTGTGTATTAGGGCCTCTAGCATTGATCCTACTTTTTCTTCTATGAACTTTATAGTTTTTGGCTTTATATTTAAGTCTTTGATACATTTTGAATTGATTTTTGTGTATTGTGTGAGGTCCTGTTTCATTTTTTTGCAGATAGACATCCAGTTTTGGCAGCACCATTTGTTGAAAAGACTGTCTTTTCCCCATTTGATGGAGTTTTGGCCCTTGTCAAAGATCAGGTGAACATAGGTGGATGGATTTACACCTGGTTTCTCAATTCTGTTCCATTGGTCAATGTGTCTGTTGTTGTACCAGTACCAAGCTGTTTTGACTACCATAGCTTTATAATAGGTTCCCATTTTCTTCTTCCTCTTCAATAGAGCTTTACTTATCTGGCGCTTCTTCCCTTTCCATATAAAGTTAATGATTAGTTTTTCCATCTCTTTAAAGAATGTTGTTGTTATTTGGATCGGGATTGCATTGTATTTGTAAATTGCTTTGGGTAGAATTGTCATTTTCACAATGATGAGTCTACCTATCCTTGAACATGGTATGTTTTTCCATTTATGTAAATCCCTTTGTAGTTTTCTTAGTATAGATCTTTTACATCCCTGGTTACATTTATTCCTAAGTCTTTTATTTTTCAAGGGGCTATTATAAACAGCATTGTTTTCCTGATTTTCTTTTCATCTTTCTCTTTATTGGTGTATAGGAATCCAACTGATTTTGCATGTTTATTTTGTATCCTGCTACTCTGCTGAATCTTTCTATTAGTTCCAGTAGTTTTCTCATGGAGTCCTCAGGTTTTCTATGTATAGTATCATTATCTGGAAACAGAGACAGTTTAGCTTCTACATTACCAATTTGGATACCTTGTATTTCTTTTTCTTTCCTTATTGCTCTAGCTAGGACTTCCAGCACAATGCTAAATAGGAATAGAGATAGATTTCCCTTCTATACCTATTTTATTGAGAGTTTTTATCAGGTATGGGTGTTGTACTTTGTTGAATGTCTTTTCTGAGTCAATTGAGATGATCATGTGATTCTTACCTTTTATTTATGTGGTGGATTACGTTGATTGATTTTCTAATGTTGAACCATCCTTGCATACCTGGTATGGATCCTACTTGTTCGTGGTGTATTATTTTTTTGATACGATGCTTAATTCTCTTGGCTAAAATTTTGCTGATGACTTTTGCATCTATATTCATGAGAGATATTGGTCTGTAATTTTCTTTTTTTGTGGTGTCTTTGCCTGGTTTTGGTATCAGGGTTATACTGGCTTCATAGAATGAATTCAGAAGTATCCCTTACTTTTCTATGTTCTGAAATAGTTTGAGTAGTACTGGAATAAGCTCTACTCTGAATGTTTGGTAGAATTCTCCAGTGTAGTCATCTGGGCCAGGGCTTTTTTGGTTGGGAGTTTTTTTTGTTTTTTTTTTTATTACCATTTCAATCTCTTCTCTTGTTATGAGTCTGTTCATATTTTCAACATCACTTTGTGGTAGTTTGGGTAGGTGGTGTTTCTAGAAATTTATCCATCTCCTCCAGCTTTTCAAATTTGTTGGAGTATATTTTTTCATAAGACTCTGTTAAAATCCTTTTTATTTCAGGTGCGTCTGTTGTAATGTCGCCCATTTCATTTCTTATTTGGGTTATTTGCGTCCTCTCCTGTTTTTCTTTTGTCAGTCTGGCCAGTGGTTTGTCAATTTTGTTGATCCTTTTAAAGAACCAACTTCTGGTTTTGTTGATTCTTTCTATTGTTTTTCTATTCTCTATTTCATTTATTTCTGCTGTGATCTTTATTATTTCCTTTCTTCTAGTGGCCATCAGTTTCTTTCTTTTTTTTTGCTGTTCTCTTTAGTTCTGTAGTCAATGTTTTGATATTGTCCCTTTCTTCTTTTTTGATTTGTGCATCTATTGCTATAAATTGTCCTCTGAGGACTGCCTTTGCTGTGTCCCAAAGGTTTTGGTATGATGTGTTTTCATTCTTGTTTGATTGTTAGAATTTTTTGATCTGATTTCTTCTATTACCCAGTGATGTGTAAGCTGGGTGTTATTCCGTTTCTATGTAATTGATTTTTTTTGCTTGTTCTTCCTGTAGTTAATTTCTACCTTGATGGCATTGTGGTCAGAGATGATACTTTGTATTATCTCAGTGTTTTGGATCTTGTTGAGGATTGCTCTGTGGACTAAGATGTGGTCTCTTCTGGAGAATGTTCCATGTGCATTGGAAAAGAATGTGTACTTTGCAGCTGTTGGGTGTAGTGTTCTATATATGTCTATGAGGTCAAGTTGGCTGATTGTACCCTTTAGTTTTTCGGTATCTTTGTTAAGTTTCTTTCTAGATGTTCCATCCTTTACCTAGAGTGGTGTCTTGAAGTCTCCTACTATTACTGTGGAACTGTCAGTTTCTCTTTCCAGTGCCATTAGAGTTTGTTTTATTATTTGGGAGCCCTGTCACTGGGTGCATAGAGGTTTATTATGGTCATGTCTTCATGGTGGATCATCCCCTTAATTATTATATAGTGTCCTTCTTTGTCTTTTATGGTGGATTTCGTTTTAAAGTTTTTTTTATCTGAGATTAATATTGCTAATCCTGCATTTCTGTGGTAGCTGTTTGCTTGATATATTTTTTTCCATCCTTTGATTTTTTAATAGATTTGTGTCTTTCTTTCTAAGGTGTGTCTCTTGTAGACAGCATATTGATGGATCCTGTTTTTTTTTTT
Source organism: Dugong dugon (assembly GCA_030035585.1). Classification (NCBI taxonomy): domain Eukaryota; kingdom Metazoa; phylum Chordata; class Mammalia; order Sirenia; family Dugongidae; genus Dugong; species Dugong dugon. The sequence continues at coordinate 29,191,305 of CM057465.1, forward strand.
TTTTTTTTAAAATCCATTCTGTCACTCTCCATCTCTTTATGGGTGCATTTAGGCCATTGACATTCAGTGTAATTATCGATAGGTGTGAGTTTATTGCTGTCATTTTGTAATGCTTTTGTATGTAGTGCTGACTTTTTCTTTGTTCCTCTTACACTCCTGTGCTGAATTCCTTTTGTTTGTAGATTTTTTTCATTTCTTTTGTTTTTGTGGGTTTTGTTTTTACTGAGACTTTACGTTTTTCTTTTTTATTTTGATGATTAGGTTTGTTAACTTTCTTTGTGTTTACCTTGAAATTTACCCTTATCTTCCTAGATCTGAACCAGTCTATTGTTACTTGGTATTGCTTGACTTCCTCTCCATTAGAAGGTTCTATATCTACCCCATTTATTGCCTCTTTTATTGTTCTGATGCTGTTGTCATTTACAGATTAACCTCTCTAGTTCCCTTTTGTAATTCTTTTGGTTTTGCATAGTCCTTAAGAGTTCATTTCCTAGGTTGGTATCTGGCCAGTACAATCCTGTGTCCTATATTCAGCCTGTGGTTTGATATTGTTTGCTCTCAGATCGAAGGATTTCCTTTAATAAGTCTCATAAGTTTGGTTTTGTTTTTACATAGTCCCTTAATTTCTGTTTATCTGGAAATGCCCTAATTTCACGATCACATTTGAATGAGAGTTTTGCAGGATATATTATTCTTGGTTGGCATTTTTTTTTCTTTCAAGGTTTTATATATGTCATTCCATTGCCTTCTTACCTTCATGTTTTCTGCCAGATAATCCAAGCTTAGTCTTCTTTTTTCTCCTCTGTATGTGACTTTTTGTTTTTCTTGAGTTGCTTTCAGGATTCTTTGTTTGTCTTTGGTTTTATCGAGTGTGATTATGATATGCCTTGGTGACTTTCTTCTGTATTCTATCCTATATGGGGTTCATTGAGCTTCTTGGATGGTCAGCTGTTCATCTTTCTTGATTTGGGGGAAGTTTTCTGTCAGAAATTCTTCAGTGATTCTCTCTGTGTTTTCTGTTTTCTCCCCCTGTTCTGGAACTCTGATCACTGGCAATTTTTTCTTTCGATTGTATCCCACAGAATTCTCAGGATTTCTTCATTTTTCTTCTTTTTTTTCTGATTTTTCGTCAGAGTTGTATCCAAGTGTTTGTCTTCAATTTCGCTGATCCTGTCTTCCATTGTTTCAAACCTGCTCCTCAGCCCTTCTATGACACTGTCCATTTCTGAAATCTTGTTGTTTATGTTTTGGATTTCTAATTGTTGTTTTTGTATGATTTCTAGTCATTAATTTATTTTAGCATTTTGTTCCTGTATTACTTTCTTAAATTCTTCCATTTTTTGTCTGTATTTTCCACAAGTTTATCTGCCTTTTCCATGAATTTGTCTATTTTTTCCTCATTTTTATCTGCTTTTTGCTTCAACTCTTGGATAATTCTGAATATTAGAGATTTAATTTCCCTATCAGGTAGTTCTAGTGTCTTTTCTTCTACTGGAATGTAATCTGGTGTTTGATTTTGGACGCCTACTGGAACCATTCTGTTCTGTTTTTTATATGTTTTGATATTGTCTACTGTCTTTGGGGCATTCAGTAGTTATTTTCCTTGTTTATTGATTGTAGGCTTGTTTTGTGCTTTTTTTTTAAAATTTGTTTATGATTGAGCATGCGGGCTGTGTGTTCTTTGTTGTTTGCTTGTCTGTCGGTTTCATGGATTGAGTTTTGTCCCCAAAAAATATCTGTCAGCTTGGGTAGGTCATGATTCCCAGTATTGTATGATTGTGTTATCTGATGTGATTTCCTTATGTGTTGTAAACTCTACCACTATGATGAGATTATATGTGATCTCCTCGTGTGTTGTAAATTCTATCACTGTGATGAGGTTATACTGATGAGTTTGATAAGATTAGTGTCTTAATGTAATCTCTTTTGAGATATAAAAGAGAGAAGTGAGCAGAGACACAGAAGAACCTCATACCACCAAGAAAGCAGTGTCGGGAGCAGAGAGCATCCTTTGGACCTGAGGTTCCTGTGCAGAGAAGCTCCCAGATCAAGGAAAGACTGATGCATCACAAGGACCTTTCTCCAGAGCCAATAGCGAGAGAAAACCTTCTCCTGGAGCTGACGCCCTGTATTTGGACTTGTAGCCTACTGGACTGTGAGAGAATAGACTTCTCTTTGTTAAAGCCATCCACTTGTGGTATTTCTGTTGTAGCAGCACTAGATGACTGAGACAGTTGGCACGATACTTTTCACCTCCTTCTCCAACGGGTAGGGTTAGTCACTCAGGTATGGTACAACAGGGCAGGTCCAGCTGAAAGGGAGTTCCTGAGATGGGTTGTTTGTGGCACGTACTGGGGGTGACAGGGTGGTCTGGGAATCAGTGCAGGGCAGGTTCTGGTAGGCCGTGCCTGTGCTCCTTAGGGGTGTGATGTTCAGTGCATGGTGTAGGTAGGCAGGAAGGAGAGGGGAGATTGTGATGTGTGGAGCTAAATGGGTATGGGAAAGACATAAGAGAACAGAGAGGAACAGGGGCCAACAACATACACATAGACAAGCAAACAAACAAAAAAGAGTGCTAAGGGAGCTTGCTGTTGGAGTGGAGAGATGAGAGACTGAGAAATGGAGAAAAACAAAAAGAAAAAAAGAAAAAGCATAAAAGAAAAAAATGAATAATTAAAGATCAGAGAAAAAAAAGAAAATCTCTCAGGGATCCCACCAGTGCAGCTGCTAGGACTGGGGAAGTTGTTCCCAGGCTGTGAAGTACCGCCTGGCTAGAAGAGGTAGAGGTGTCACACAGCACCAGGTATTCAGAAGACAGGAAGAGAAGGTTAGTATAGAGAGACAAGAAACTGGAAATGAAGAAAGACAAAAAGGGAAAAAGAGAGAGAAGAAAACACAACAAAGAAACAAAATAAACCAAAATAACAGAAAAAAAAAAAAAAAGAGAAAAGAAATGCTCCCAGGAATGTCACTGTGCGTCTGCACAGAGTAAGGGAGTAGCTCCCAAGCCACGCAGTACTGCCCAGCTAGAAGGGGCTCCCAAGCCAAGAAAAGATAAAGAAAACAAACAAAGAAATCAAAATAGAACAAATCTGAACAAACAAACAAAGTCCCGAGGGTCCCACCAGTGTGGTGGCAGGGGCCAAGAAATAGTTTCACAGTCTAATGGTATTTCACAGCGTTTCATCAAGAAGCAAAAATGGCACATGGAGCCAGTTATTTGAGAGAAAGGAGGGGGAGGTGGTGAGAGGTAAGGAAGAAATCTAAAGAAGTGGAAAAAAGCAACAACAGCAGCCAACAAATGACACTCAGGGAGCTGGCCAGTGTGGATGGGTGGCATCCAAGTGGCACCAGGATGAAGCTGTTGCTTCCTGGCTAAGAGACTGTGGCCGCAGGAAACAGAGGAGGCCGAGCAAGGGTGAAGGAGGGTTGGGGGATGGGAAAGCATATATCACTGGTTATCAGTTTTTCTGTCTCCTGCTGGAAACTCCATGAAGCTGCTTTCTCATACCCCCTGGTTTTCAATCTCCGATAGGAGTCAAGACGATGGATCCATGCTGTGGTAGCTGACAGGGGACCTCTGCATGTATCCCTCCTCATTCTCTGTTCTTGGTCAGTTTCTTTTTCCATTCAGCGCTTGGCTGAGTTCTTTATCTCTTCGTTTGATGCTTAGGGTTTCAGGATTGATGTGTGTCTCTGTTTGACTTAGGTTTTTGGATCTCTGCTGTGGAAGGACAGTGTGGTGCTTCTGTCTATAGCATCATGTTGCCCGGAAGTTTAGGCTGTAACCTTACAGAAGCAGATGACCAGGTCTTTCTCCCATGGAGATGCTGAATAGATTTGACCCTTCAAGCTTTTAGTTAACAGCAAAGTGCTTAACTGTGCCACTTGGGCTCCTTCAAGACAGGTATATGATAACCCATATAGACATTCCTGTTCTAAAAGGGAATAAATGAGAAGCATAAAGTATTCATTGGTCCTTAGAAATTCAGAAATCTAGTTTGGAAAATGTTGGGAATAACTTGATTAGGTCTCAAGTCTTAAGAATAATTCTCCATGATATTGCTTCCACACTCTGGACTCTTGGTTTAACTTCTCAGTCATCCTTCCATTGTCATGAAAGGCAGCATGTTTTTGCAGCTGACTAGTTTTTTTTTTTTTTTCCCCATTTTTCCTGCAAGTAGAATTTTTGGAGTTTCAGTGGTCTATTTTCATTTTGCACTATCTCTTTCCCTTTCAGTCCAAGCTGACAATGTTTGTGCTTGCTTGATGTGATTCTCTCAGAAACATTGTGGCCTTCTCTGAATCTCACTGGCATTTACTTCATTAGATAAAAATGTCACCCACAATAATATAAGCACCTGTATTAGTCTCTCAGGGCTGCTGTAACAAAGTACCACAAACTGGATGGCTTGAAACAACACAAATTTATTGTCTCACAGTTCTGCAAGCTGGAAGTCCAAAATCAAGATGTTGACAGGACCATGATCTGTTTGAAGCCTCTAGATAAGGATTATTCCTTGCTTCGTCCTAGCTTCAGGTGGTTGCCAACATTCCTTGGTGTTCCGTGCCTTGCAACTGTATAATTCCAATCTCTACCTCCATTGTTACATGGCATTCTCCCTATTTGTTTCTGTGTCCCTGTTTTTTTTTTTTTTTTTTCTTAGAAGGACACCAGTTATTGGACTAGGGAGCACCCACATTCAGTATCATCTTATCTTAACTTGATTAATCTATAAAAATAACATTTCCAAATAAGGTCACATTCACAGGTACCAGGGGTTACGACTTGAACATATCTTTTTTGGGTGATACAATTCAACCTACAACAGCTTCTTTCTATTTTGGACTCCTGCTAAAATGGCTGAGGAAAAGATGCCATTAAACTTCCTAAAGGCCTGTTGTTTGAACAAGAAGATCTGTGAGGAATAAAATTTTTTTAAAGGTCACTTTGTTTGACTGAATTTTACTCTGAGGTACCACATTTGATATTTCTGAGTATTAACAAAAATTTTTATAGTCACATCCTCTGATTCATCTTTAGACCATGTTCTCCTGGCAATGACCTGACTGAACTTTGCTCAGAAGTTCTTAATTTTAGCAAAATTTTTGCCATGTGGAAAGGGTGAGGATTTTCAGAGCCCTCAAGTCTTTGCTCCCTTTCTCTCTCTTTCTACTCGCATTTCACTATAAGCAGCAAAAAGAAACCTGATAGTATTTTCAAAACTTTGCTTAGAAATTTCTTTAGCTTAACCATCTACTTCATTAGATACATTTCCCACTTTCCATATTAAATAAGGTAATAGTGTTGCTAATCTCTCTGCTACTATATAGCAAGGATCTCCCTTGCTCCAATTTTCAAAAACTGTCCCTCACCTCCATTTGACTCTAACTGGCAGAGTTCTCAAAGTCAAGATTCCTACCAACTGTCTATTCATTGCAATGCAGCCTTTCTCTGACGTGCTCAAAATTCTTCCAACCTCTACCAGCTGCTTGGTTCCAAAGCCATTGTCACTATTTTAGGTATATATTGTTGTTGGCTGTACTCTGCTTCAAGGTACCAAAATTTGTATTAGTTATCTATTACTGTTGAACTAATTATCCAAAACTTAGCAGCTTAATACAAGAAAACATTTATTATCTCATCTGCAGTTCAAGAATCTGCATAACTAAGCCAGATGCCTCTGAATCAGGGTCTCTGCAATGAAAGTATCTAGGAGGGCTCACCCCAAGGTCATCCCAAGACTTAACTGAGAGAGAATCCATGCCCATCCTAACTCACATGGCAATTGTCAGGCTCCAAAAAATTCACTTTCAAGCCCACTCGTAAGGTGGTTGTTAGCAAGGTTCAGATCTTTGCTGGCTGTTGGCTAAGACATCAATTCCTTACCATGTGGCATCTCCATAGCGATACTCATAACATGGTAGCTGTCTTCACCTAGAGCAACTGCTAGGAGAGGGGATGGGAGGAGGAAGAGAGTAATCAAGACAGAAGTGACAGCATTTTTGTAGCCTAACACTAGGAATGACATTTTATCACTTTTGCCATATTTTATTCATCAAAAATAAGTCTTTATGTCCAAACATACTCAACAGGAGGGGATTACATTCATTCCTAGCATGAATACTAACAGGCAGGAATCATTGGAGGGCATTCTGGAGGCTGCTTACTACACCCTTCCAAAAGCCTTACTTCATTCCTGTCCTGGATTACATTGAGACACTTAAGACTTGTAAAAATGTCCCATTTTGTTGATAAGCTAGCTGAAGTTGATTAATACTGCTTGAAACCAAAATGTTAAGCCAACCTCTTTGTTCTAAAATTAGGCTGTTAACCAAAAGGTCAACTGTTCGAATCCACCAGTGGTTCCTTGGAAACCCTATGGGGCAGCTCTACTCTGTCCTATAGGGTCGCTATGAGCTGGAATCGACTTGATGGCAACAGGTTTTTTGTTTTTTTTTGTTTTTTTTTTTTTGGTTATCCTTTCTTCCCTTGCATTTTCTTAAAAGTCAACCTATTTTGGAGCATCCAGTATAGGTTGAAAGTTTCTCACTCTCAGGAAGACTCTCATTCTCTCCTCCAATTTTTTTCTTTTTTCAATCATAATTTACCTTCTTGTTGCTAGTATCTGGATAGATTCAAGTCACTTTAGTTGACATCTCTGTAGTATTTGATGATATTAACTGCTGCTTCCTTCTTGAATCACTTGATTACCTTGGTTTCTATGATATCATAGTTTCCTGGATTTCCTCTTAATTATTTCTTTTATGGAAACATCTACCTTTTGATGTCTCTTAAATTTTCATGTATTTCAGGATTCTATCCTTTGTCCTTTTCTCACACTGGAAATAGTCCTTGAATTAGTGTGCCTCATATGGCTTCAATATCATCATCTGAAGCTGATAAATTTAAATCTCCATTCCAGATTTCCATCACACCAATAGTTATAACTATCTATTCAGTATTTCCATATGGATATACCACAGGAACTTACAATCTAAGATGTATTATGCCGATGTCTACCAAATCCTTTTTGTTGCTTTTCAACTTGCCCCGAGCTAGAAACTCGGATTTCATCCTTGATTTTATCTTCCTTACCTACACCCCATTCATCTAATCCTGTAGCAAGTTTTGTCAATTTCCCCCCCTTAATACCCCTTTTTTTATGATACTTTTTTCCTATCAACACTATAATTTTTTTTTAATATATAAATTGCCATAATGTTTCTCCTTGATGTACAAAATAACAAAGAGTTTGAGTGTATGGGTTATGCAGGGAAACTATCTGGTTTTGAATCCTGGCTCTACTACTTACCTACTTCCTAATTATTTGACCTGGAGCAGGTTTCTTAATCTCTGTGTGATTCAAGTTCCTCCTTTGTAAAAGGTGGGACACAATGTTACCTACCTCCACTGAATTTTTGATAAGATTAAATAAGGTAAGTAAAATATTTAGAGAAGGGTGGTTGTTGCTGTTTTTGTTGTTGTTGGGTGTCCTTGAGTTGATTCTGACTCATACCAACCCTATTAAAAAAAAAAAAATCACATCTGTTGCCATTGAGTCAATTCTGACTCATAGTGACTCGATAGGACAGAACAAAACTGCTCCGAAGTAGAACTGATCCTAGGCTCTAATCTTTATGGGAGCGTATCACCAGGTCTTTTCTCCCAGCAAGCTATGGGTGACTTTAGCTGAGCACTTAACCACTGTGACACCGGAGCTCCTACAGAGTAGGCTTAGATTCATAATAAATGTAAAATACACATTAGTTATTATCCATATTAGTTAATGACTTCAAAGACCTCCTAAGTGGAACTCCTTTCTTTACTCTTAGTCATCAGTCTAAACTATTGTACACATTGCAGTGGAATGCAAGTGAAATCACGTCCTTACTCTTATTCAAACATTTTAATGGTTATTAGTAGCTCTTGCATCCAAAATAGTTATGTGCCTTAGGAAGATCTTCATGATCTAGTTCCTACTTCGTCTTCCCACCTACATCTTTTGCCAGTCTTTTCTATTTTCGCAGTCTAATATCTTTCATTTTTTTATTCTTGCTGAGTAGCTACTATTTGCACCTACCAGCCACGGGGTATATAGTAACACTGTCCTGCTCTCATAATGTGTGTGCTCCTTATGGAGCCACCCTTGTTGTCCAATTTTCAGTTCCCCAAACTGATAACACTTTCTCTCAGTTCTAGGCCTTTGAAAATACTGTTTCTTCTGCCTTTCCTCCTTTTCTCCATGCTACTTGATGGTGTGATTTATCTCATTCATTGGATTTGAGCTTAGATGTTATTTTCTCCAAGAAAGCCTTCTCTGATCACTAACACTGATTCATTTACCCTCATTGGTCTCATGTAGTACACTGGTATTAGTCTTCTCAAAATTTTCTATTTACTTCTCAGTTTTGCTCCCTAGACTCTAAGCTTTTTGAGGGCCAAGACTGAGTTCTCATTCATCATTTCATCTCCAGTGCCTGATATCATGCTGAATATGGGTGGGCCTTCAACACACAACTGTTGAATGAATGTCTGGAAATGCTCCACTGGAGGACGGTTGGGACAGGGATCTAGATACATGAGGGACCATGAACCCACCTGGATAAGAATTTTTCCCAGGATGAAGTTATAGGTGTTAGTTTAGAAGCATTAGGATAGCAAGATTGAATAGGGACCACTTGGATACAGAATGGAGTCAGTTATTTAAAAAGTCATCTGGTCCAGCACCATGGAATCATCTCTCTTTTCCTGAGGCGAGTAAAACTAGAACAAAAAGTGAGTTATAACTAAAGTAAATATGAACAGCTTTACTAATATTTCTGAAGTAATTTCTAGCATAAGAGCTCAACAGAACTGGTCATAGAGACTTTGTTAGCAATTGCCATTTTAGCAGGGACATTGAATGTGCTGTTCTTACAGACATCAGCTCCCTGGATATCTGGCATTGGAAAGCTCAGCACAGACTTCAGGAGATACCAGAAGCAGTGGTAGTGCCCCTGGTGTGCACTAGTGGTGGAAATATTTTTTTATGTTGGCAGAATACAAAAGACCTCTGTGCACAAGCTGAGCCACAGAGGAGGAAAAATGGTAGTTGCTGCAGGATAACCAAGAAGACTAATCTTGAAACTCCCTTGAAATATTTCAAAGTTATTTATGAAAATATCTGGAGGGGCCCTATGGACAAAGATTGGGAGGATGAAGAGCAGGTGGGGACAGAGAAAAATAAATTTTATTTTTATTGATTTTTACTATTAATATAAATCTAACTTAATCTTCAATGTGCTATGGCTATCATAATTATGGACAGCTCTTATGAACTTGCATCTCACTATTTTTTTCCTTACCTCCACATGGATTTTCTTGAAATTGGCTCTTTTTCATTAGATCCCTGTCTTAGTCATCTAGTGCTGCTCTAACAAAAGTACCACAAGTGGATGGCTTTTACAAAGAGAAATTTATTTTCTCAAAGTCTTAGTAGGCTACCAGTCCAAATTCAGAGCATCATCTCCAGGCGAAGGCTTTCTTTCTCCGTCAGCTCTGGAGGAAGGCCCTTGTCATCAATCTCCCCTTGGACAAAGAGCTTCTCCATGCAGGAACCTCGGGTCCAAAGGATGCACTTTGCCCCTGGCACTGCTTTCTTGATAGTATGAGGTCCCCATCTCAGCTCGCTTCCCTTTCCTTTTCATCTCTTGAGAGATAAAAGGTGGTGCAGGCCACACCCCAGGGAAACTCCCTTTACATTGGATCAGGGATGTGACCTTAGCAAGGGTGTTACAATCTCACCCTAATCCTCTTTAACATAAAATTACAATCACAAAATGGAAGACAACCACACAATACTGGGAATCATAGCCCAGCCAAACTGATACACACATTTTTGGGGGGACATATTTCAAACCATGACAATCCCATATGCATCCATGCTGTTTGGATGCTTTATATATTAGTCAATGTTTGCAAGGTTATGCGCAATAGCAAATCTCTACGACTTATAGCAACAAAGCCTAATTTCTCATTTATGTGTCTGCTCTAGGTTGGCTCTGATTTTACATGTCTTCTTCATTCTAGGATCCAGACTAAAGAATATGCCCCTTTTTTGGGTAGGCTAGTCTTATGGCAGAACAACAACAAAAAGATACAAAATCTAGCAACGGTTCTTAAATCTTCTGCAATGAACTTCACTTCATATTTCATTGGCAAACATCCATAGAAAGGGACATTGCAAATCACATGGGTAGGAACAGGAATGGTTAATCCTTTTACTGCACTTTTAGGTAATAATTGAGAATAGTAATCCAACATACTACATGTTTCATAATTATACAAAAATAATGTTTTATTTCCCAGATTATTTTCCTTTCTTATACATCTGAGTATAGAAACATCTGAGACACAACAAGGGGATACTTCGTGGTTTAAAGCCAGGAAAGTTTTGCATCAGGGTTGTATCCTTTCACCATCCTTATTCATTCTGTATCCTGAGCATATAATTCCAGAAGCTGGACTATATGAAGAAGAAAAGGACATCGGGATTGGAGGAAGACTCATTAACAACCTGTGTTATGCAGATGACACAACCTTGCCTGCTGAAAATGAAGAGGACTTGAAGCTCTTACTGATGAAGATCAAAGACCACAGCCTTCGGTATGGATTATACCTCAACATAAAGAGAACAAAAATCCTCACAACTGGACCAATAGCAAGATCATGATAACCAGAGAAAAGATTGAAGTTGTCAAGGATTTCATTTTACTTGGATCCACAATCAACACCCATGGAAGCAGCAGTCAAGAAATCAAAAGACACACTGCGTTGGGCAAATCTGCTGCAAAAGACCTCTTTAAAGTGTTGAAAAGCAAAGATGTCATCTTGAAGACTAAGGAGCACCTGACCCAAGCATGGTATTTTCAATTGCATCATATGCATGTGAAAGCTGGACAATGAATAAGGAAGACTGAAGAATTGATGCCTTTGAATTGTGGTGCTTTCAAAGAATATTGAATATACCATGGACTGCCAAAAGAACGAACAAGTCTGTCTTGGAAGAAGTACAACCAGAATGCTCCTTAGAAGCAAGGATAGTGAGACCATGTCTTACATACTTTGGACATGTTGTCAGGAGGAACCAGTCCCTGGAGAAGGACATCATGCTTGGTAAAGTACAGGGTCAGTGCAAAAGAGGAAGACCCTCAATGAGATGGATTGACATAGTGGCTGCAATGATGGGCTGAAGCATAACAACGATTGTGAGGATGGTGCAGGACCAGGCAGTTTTTCATTCTGTTGTACATAGGGTCACTATGAGTCGGAACTGACTGGACGACACCTAACAACCACAACAACATACATCTGAGTAGATGATGTGTACCCTAGCTCCTTTTTTGGTTTCTCACTCACTATGGCTATTTATCTCCTTCTTTGAATGGTCAATTAGATATAATAACAAAGTAGTAACTGTCATTTTCTACTTATATTAAGACCTAGTGTCCTCAGTTTTCCCTCTTATTTTGAGAACTACGTGTCTGAAAATCAACTTTTAATTGATTTCCCATTTCTTCTTAAAGGAACCAGTTTTAGTCATTTAAACATCAGTAGTGATTTCCCACCTATTACTGGAACTACTTTCTTTTATGTGAAATTTATTATATAAGTGTGAAACTGTTAAATACTCTCCAACACCTCTTTGATCACCAGCATCAATTTCCAATTACCTTCATGCTCGCAATCAATTAGTCCCATTACAGACAGTCCCAATTTTTTTTTAATTTTTAATATCTTACATAATAAAATGTCCTCAATTTAATTATCAAATTAGGAGACTACTTCGTAAGGCACGTATATTACAGGTGGTCTGGAGAGTTAGGATGCCCAGTAATTAATATGTTCTTGAAAAAGATTTACTCCTTGAAGGTAAGACTTCTCAATTGTTCCACTTATATTTTTGAGTCCTGATGTAAACAATTTCACCAACATTTTGTAATTTTTATTACATATTTATCAATGATTTTTTTTTTTTAAATCTCATCAGAAGGGTTTGTCCTTAAACGATAAGGGAATTTATTGACTCATGTAAATGGAAGTCCTGAAGTAAGACTAGCTTCAGGGTAGACATAATCAACCACCTGTGATTATTTGACTACTTTCCTTTTCTTATATTTATTTATTCTCCTTGATACCAAAGGGAGAATAGGCTTCACATCCATGCATGATAACAAGTGGAAGATAAAAATATTGTCACTTCTAGAAGACTTTTCAGGAAAAAGAAAGGAAAAAAATCATCTTAGAAGAACTTACTCAGAATTTCTGAGGAAATCTTTGTGGTACCTCACTGACACAAATAATGTCACATGTCATTTCTTACTCAATCATTGATAAGGAGAATTTGATTACTCTTAACTCAGTCAGGCACTATCCAGAGCTGGGAACTGGTATGAATGGTACTTGTGACAAATGATTTCAAAAATAAATCTGTTTACATAGATGGTTCTCTAATGATATGGCAACTTAGTTCCTTGACCTTATGTCCTCCAGTGACCTTGTCTTATACTCTCCCTTGGCTATCTTTTCCAGTGTCATAGCCTAGTCCTTATCATTAGTGATAACACAACCTGTCCTTAATCACAATTTCAACCACGAATCTCTACAACTGAACAAAGCTAGATTACTATATAACTGACTGTTTCACTTTAGATTTACGATTACTAACTCAAGTGAATTTTTAATATTATCTGGCAATCAGACTATATATATTTCTACTCCATTAGCCCTCATTCTCTCTTATGTAATCATTTCATAAATTTAAGTTTTTTTCTCACACTTCCAATTTCCCAACCCCGTACTCTGTCTTGGTTCATTACTTTGCTGTTTATTTTATTGAAAATGGAGAAGCAATCAGAAGAGAACTACCACTAGAACCCACCATTGCATCCACCTACCTGAAAATGGGCCTATGTACTGGGCCCTCTTTCGTGTTATTGTGTATGAACTGTCTGTGCTTCTAGCAAAGCTCACCCTTTCCATTTGTGCTCTCACTCATCTCCTCTTACAATCTCAAAATCATTATTCCATCAAATCTCCCCTCTTTCTTCTGTATCTCTCTTCTTCCCATAAGCATACAAACCTTGTTTTTGTCAACTAAAAGAAAAAAAGAAAACTTACATTAATCCTACTTATTCTGCCAACTTCCATCCCATTTCTCTGCTCTTCTTTGAAACAAAACTCTTCAAAGTGTTGTTTATACTCACTGATTCCAACATCTCTCTTCTCATTCTTTCTTGAAATTTTTCTAATCAGGCTTTTGTCCCTCTCCACTGAAACTGATGAATTAGCAGCAATTTAAATTAGGGTTTGTATAGGGTAGAAATAGATAACCTGTATGATTAGGAGGTGTATCCCACATCTAGGCGCTGGAGAATTTTGTGACATACTTTAACTAATAAGAGCATCTAGATGCCTATCAGATTAAAAATGTTACTCATAATAAAGCTTCCAGCTCCTGCTAACCATAACTAATGAGGTGCGGACAAGCAGAGAATCGTCTACTAGGAGCAGTGCTGGTCTTCGGTAAAGAATCTGAAAGTCAGAGTGGTGCTGTTGAAAAGTGTTGGAAACTATGTATGTTTGGATACTGAATGTTTCACATGGGAGTCACACTTGCCCAGTGTTATGTGAGCTTATTGAGTCAATTGTCAGAGAGTCAATCCCAACTCATGGCGACTCCATGTGTGTCAGAGTAGAATTGTGCTCCATAAAACTTTCGATGGCTGATTTTTCAGAATTAGGCCATTTTTTCCCCCAGGTGCCGCTGTATGGATGTGAACTGCCAAACTTTCAGTTAGCAGTCAAGGTTGTTAACCATTTGCACTACCCAGGGATTTCTTGTGAGCTTATTAGAATGGATCAAAGAAACTCCTTCATGAAGTATCTAGTTGTACATTTGTGTTTAAATCAATCTTGATGTAATTTCTTAGAAAATTGGAGTGTTTCATGGAAGAAGAAAAGAGATCTATTGCTGATTAGGGAACCTAATCTCCTTCATTAGCTGTGACAAGACTGCTGTTGAAAACTATAGTAAATACGGTATTTGGGCTTGAGGTTGAGAGCTTATTCCACCCAGGAACTACAGAGTTAGGCAGGGATGTGCTGAGGAAGAGAGTCCAATGCCAGGAACTTGAAAGGATGATTTTGAATTGTGACTAGAACACACCACTGAAATGTTAGTGGGGGGTGAGCCCTCTGAGACATAGATGCAACAGTGATTAGTAGAAAGTTTGGAGAGTATGGCATGAAGAATTATATATGCTTTCAAAACCCATGAATGCCTCCTTTTCTACAGCAAAATATCTGATGTCAGTCAAAAAGTTACTCAATAATGCAGATAGATGCTGGGACTTATACATCAAGTTTGTGAACACACATCAGAAGCACCTTAACATATATACCAAGACCTGAGGGATTTTTGCATCATGGTGTTGTGGAGGGCAGCGTGAAAAATCATACCCAGTTAGTGCAAGTTGCTGTAGGAGCTGTTATCATAAAGAGAACTTCAGGCCCTAGGAAAGAGCAGCAGGTCCCTCAATTTCTCCCTGCTGGTAAAACAAATTTGAGAAGAGAAATGGAAGAGACAAAATTCCTAGAAAAACAAGATGGAAGAGTGGGGTGTGTAGGGACTGATGGCAAAAGTTGAGGTTGGGGAAACTGGCACTGATGTCTGCAGATTATACTCCTGAGTCTAATCACAGACCAGCTGAGTCTCAGGGAATGGAAGTGAAAAGACCATTCACCTCTGGCCAGGAAGTTCCCCAGAAAATGCCAGGGATCTGCTCTGAGACTATGCACACCAATTGGCTTCCAGCTGCCACAAAAAAAGCAGTTGTATCCACCCACCCAGACTTTGAACCCTTAGTACTTAGGAATCCCAAATACAATTTTGGGGCAGATTCAGATAAAAAATATCAGAGTTCCTAGGACTATGTAAAGTAGAAAAAAACAGGGATGAAGCAACTGTAGGAATCTTGGGATAAAATATACAATTATAAAGAACAATGATGAATCCACTAAACATCTCACAACATGGATGAATCTGGAGGGATTATGCTGAGTGAAATAAGTCAATCATAAAAGGATAAATACAGTATGAGACCGCTATTATAAACACTCAAAAAGTTTACACACAGAAAGAAACAGTCTTTGATGGTTATGAGGGAGGGGCAGGGTGGGGAGGGGAAATCACTAACTTGATGGTAGAGAAGTGATGACTTTGTTTTAGTTTTTTCTTTAGTGAGTTGATTTTTTTTAAATTGTTCTTTAGATGAAGGTTTACAGAACAAACTAACTTCTCATTAAACAGTCACGTATTCTTTTATGAAATTGGTTAACAACCCTACGGCTTGTCGACACTCTCCTTTCTTGACGTTGGGTTCCCTGTTACCAGCTTTCCTGTCCCCTTCTGCCTTCTAGTCCTTGTCCCTGGGCTGGTGTGCCCCATTAGTCTCATTTTGTTTTATGGGCCTGTCTAATCTTTGGCTGAAGGGTTGAACCTCAGAAGTGACTTCATTACTGAGCTAAAAGGGTGTCTGGGGGCCATACTCTCAGGGTTTCTCCAGTCTGTCAAGCCAGTAAATCTGGTCTTTTTTTTGAGTTAGAATTTTGTTCTATATCCTTCTCCAGCTCTGTCCAGGACCCTCTGTTGTGATCCCAGTCAGAGCAGTCAGTGGTGGTAGCCAGGCACCATCTAGCTGTACTGAACTTGGTCTGGTGAAGGCCTTGGTAGCTGTGGTCCATTAATCCTTTCGACTAATCTTTTCCTTATATCTTGTTCTCTTTGTTCTCCCTTGCTCCTGAAGTGGTGAGACCAGTGAAGTATCTTAGATGGCTGCTCACGGGCTTTTAAGACCCTGGACGCTACTCACCAAGGTAAAGTGTAGAACATTGTCTTTATAAACTGTCTGCTTATTCTCCACACAGCAGCCCAGTGAATCTCATAAAATGTGAGTAGGTTTGCATCATTTTCTGACTCAACACCAGACCCTCCAGGACCTGGCCCAAATTACATCCCTCAGCTCATCTCTGCCACACTTTCCTTTACTCACTCTGCTCCAGTCACTCTGACCTCTTGTTATTATGCCAGTTGACCAAGATTGTTCCCTCTCAAAGCCTTTGTATTTGCTATTCAGAATGTTTTTCCTTCACGTGTTTCTATGATTCAATCCTTCAAAATGCCACCTAATGAAAGAGGTTTTCCCTGGAAGTCTATCTAAAATAATACTCTTGCCCAGTCCTAATCAACCTTTCTTTATAGCACTTATCACCATTTGACATATAACATATCGTCTGTCTCCTTCCAATAAAATATAAGCTCCATGAGGACAGTGAATTTTGTTCACTATTGAATCCTTGGTATCTGGAAGAGTACTTGGCATGGAGTGTGTGTTCAATAAATATTTGTCAAGTGGCTATTGCATTGAAGAAATACATCATATGAAAGCTTTTTTCTGTGGTTCATCTTGAAGGTTTTTGAACAAGTTCTGACAAGTAGCTTTCAGATGTATCTTTGCTCTTGTATTTTAAGAATTATCCCTATCCTAGTATTATTTTGTCCTTTCACCAAGAAACTGGTCTAACATCTTCATCTTTTTATCTAGGTCAGGGATGCCACAGTTCATAATTTTTCTTTTTTTCATGGAAGAAGTGTCCAGTAAATACATCTAGGTACAGAAATGCTTTATGGCAGTTGCATTACACTCTGGTTTAACTAATCCTGACATAGTTACTATCATTACTATCATCGTTTGACCTGAATCACTGAAATAAATTAAGATTATTCTCTTGATAACAAATGCATTGATTTTTTCTTTTGGTATGAGATCGTTTTGGCTGATCTAACTTGATATTACTAATAGAGGAAAGCATGCATATATATGTAAATTGTTATATAAAAATGGATGGTTTAAGAAAATTCTCACACAATTAAAATAATAGATTTGAAATAAAACTTAGGATCAGAATTCCAATTTGTTTTTTTGACACATTTGGTGTGCTACGCATTCTGGGGGCCTATTAATAATCTATAAGGCAGTTATTCATATTTTATACAAAAGGATGTCTTAAAAGGCTATACCTTTGTAGGTAATAAGCTGCTTACAAAAACACATTCATGAATTATTTATATTTATTTGGAACAACAAAAATCTGTCATTTTAGAAGGTCAGATACAACAAGCAACTATTAATAAAATAGTGTTTGTTCTTGAATTGGATAACTGAATATTTAACTTCCAATCACCTCAGAAAGGTAGTTATCAGCTGTATTTAATCAGCCAAAACTTTTATGTAAAGCATTCAATGGCTGAATTTTTTGGAAGTAAATCATCAGGCCTTTTCTCTGAGGTACCTCTGGGTGGACTTGAATCTCCAACTTTTTAGTTAGCAGCCAAGTGTTTGTACAGCCTGAAAGGTTGGAGATTCGAGTCTACCCAGAGATGCCTCAGAAGAAAGATGTGGTGATCTACTTCCAAAAATATCCAACTCTTGAAAGCCCTATGGAACATAGTTATACTCTGACACACATGAGATCTCCATAAGCCAGAGTCAACTCGACACCAATTGATTTTATGCATCTATAATTTCTCAGTTTGGCTTATTATTATTATTATTTTGCAAAGGAAGTAATTTCCTTCTTTATACCTTTGTATTTCCCAGGCATCTCTGCAAAATTGAAAAAAGATGAAAAAGAATTATTGCTAAATTAATAATTTATTTTATAAGTATCAGCACAAGCTGGTTCCTATGAGGTGGAGGTTAAAGATGTCCCAAATGTCCGTCTTTTCCAAGCTGCTGCACTACTCCGTCATCTCTAAAATCAACTAGCTCCTCTCACCTCAGTAGTCTCCCTCCTGTCTTTGCGTTCCCTAATTTGCTGCAACGTCTCACAGAACTCATAAGCCATATAAAGGAAATGGCTCACACAGTTGTGGAGGCCGACAAGTCCCAAATTTGTGGATCAGGCATAGGCTTGTCCCTGGTCCTCAGTCTCTGCCCAAAGGCACCCAGCTTTCTTGCTCCATGGGCTGGGAAGCCCACTGTGCCATCTGCTGCAGGTCTTTTCTGTGGGTCTCTCCTGCAGGTCTCTCCTGCCAGTCCCTCCTGCTTGTCTTTCCTTCCTTGGTGGTGGTGGGCTCTTCTCTTTCCCACCTCTGGGGTGGCTTATTTCAAGCCCAGTGGGATGGCAAAACTGACCAATCCTCTTGGTGGGTTACAATTCCCTATCACACAGTCCCACCCAATCACCTAAGTGGAAGTTACAAGACAATGGCTACAAAGGCCAAACAAAAAGCAATACATTACACCACAATTGTTAATAAACACAATGGTGACAAAATATCAAGACGTTGCAAGATATAATTATTTTCTAAAACTTAATCAAATAATTAAAAAATATAAAGAATACATAAGATAATTTAAAGTGAGTCAGTGTGGCCCAATGGAAGAATACATATTTCTACAGTTTATTGTTTGTTATGACATATCTGAAGGCTACCTACTGTCACGGAGAAAAGTTTGGTTGTCTTAGTTTAGTTTACTGGAAGCAGTTTAGAAGTGAACATCTTCCTATATTATCTCCATAGTGGAGGGGTAGGAGCATCCCTATTGAAGAAGAGATGGCAGAAAGATGCCCCTTTACAGCAAGAAATCTCAAGAAAGATTTCCCTTTCTTTCTTTATGTATCTGCGCATTGCCCTAAGACCACAGCTTTCCTGTTGGGGTTTTATCAGGTTAAGTAATGTTTCTGAGTTTTTGTAATGCCTTTTAGAAGCTGTCAACTTTGACTCAGCCTATATTTCAACAAAGGCTGAAGTCCTTCTCTTTGTGTCTGAGTTATATTTAGCCACAGAGGAAGTTATAGTAGCTTGTAAAATGGTAGTTTTGAAGCCACTGTCCTAACCTCTCTTATTCTCTTTTACCAAAAAAAAAAAAATATATATATATATATAGGAGCACATCTGGGCATCGGAGTAGTTCTACGAGGTTTTTTTGTTTTTGTTTTCTTTTTTAATTTTTTTATTGTACTTCAGATGAAGGTTTACAGAACAAATAGTTTCTCATTAAACAGTACACATATTGTTTTATGACATTGATTAACAACCCCACGACAGGTCAACACTCTCCCTTTTCGGCCTTGAGGATCTTTTTTTTGGTGAAAATATACATAGCCAAAGTTACACCATTTGGAAAGTTTATACATGTAAAATTCAGTGACATCGATTATATTCTTCCAGTTGTACTGCTATTCTCACTATCCTTTTCCAAATTATTCCATCACCATTATCTTCAACTTACTGTCCCCTAGGCTTCCCATCAAACCTTTTGAGTTGCTGTTGTCAATTTGATCTCACTTAGATAATTCTTTTTCTTTTTTTTGTACCTTAGATGAAGGTTTGCAGAACAAATAGTTTCTCATTAAACAGTTAGTACACATATTGCTCTATACAATGGTTAACAACCCCATGACATGTCAACACTGTCCCTTCTCAACCTTGGTTTCCCTATCACCAGCTTTCCTGTCCCCTCCTGCCTTCTAGTCCTCGTTCCTGGACTGCTGTGCCTCATTTGCCCTGTTTTGTTTTATGAGGTTTTCCAATCCCTGGCTGAGTGGTGAACTTCAGGAGGAGCTTCACCACTGAGCTAAAAGGGTGTCCGGGGGCCATACTTTTGGGGTTTCTCCAGTCTATCAGGCCAGTAAATCTGGTCTTTTTTTTGTGAGTTAGAATTTTGTTCTATATCCTTCTCCATCTCTGTCCAGGAGCATCTACCGTGATCCCAGTCAGAACAGTAAGTGGTGGTAGCCAAGCACTGTCTAGTTGTACTGGACTCAGTCTTGTGGCTGCCTTGGTAGCTGTGGTCCATTAGTCCTTTGGACTAATCTTTTCCTTGTATCTTGTTCTCTTTGTTCTCCCTTGCTCCTGAAGGGGTGAGACCAGTGGAGTATCTTAGATGGCTGATCATAGGCTTTTAAGACCCAAGACGCTACTCACCAAGGTAGAATGTAGAACATTGTCTTTATAAACTGTGTTATGCCAGTTGAGCTAGATGTTCCCTGAGACCATGGTCCCCACAGCCCTCCGCCCAGCCATCCAGTCCCTCAGGGGGTTTGGAAGTGTCTATGGAGCTTCCATGACCTTTCCTTGTACAAGTTGTGCTGGCTTCCCTAGTAATGTGTACTGTCTTACCCTTCACCAAAGTTATCTCTTATCTATCTAGTTCCCCCCCAAAGCCCCCTATCCCTCATAACCAACAAAGATTGTTTCTTTTTGTGTGTAAACTTTTACATGAGTTATACAGCATAGGTCTCATGCACTATTTGTCCTTTTGTGATTGACTTATTTCACTCAGCATAATGTCCTCCAGTTTTGTTCCTCTTACTCTCCTGTGCTGAGTTCCTTTTGTTTGTGGATTTTTTTTTCATTTCTTTTGTTTTTGTAGGTTTTGTTTTTACTGAGACTTTATGTTTTTCTTCTTTATTTTGATGAGTACGTTTGTTAATTTTCTTTGTGGTTACTGTGAAATTTACCCTTATCTTCCTAGATTTGAACCAGTCTATTATTACTTGGTATCACTTGACTTCCTCTCCATTAGAAGGTTCTACATCTACACCGTTTATTCCCTCTTTTATTGTTCTGATGCTGTTGTCACTTACAGATTAACCTCCCTGGTTCCCTTTTGTAATTCTTTTGGTTTTGCATAATCCTTAAGAGTTCATTTCCTAGGTTGGTATCTGGCTAATACAATCCTATATCCTATTTTCAGCCAGTGGTCTGATATTATTTGTTCTCAGATCAAAGGACTTTCTTTAATAATTCTTGTAAACTCGGTTTGGTTTTTACATAGTCCCTTAATTTCTGTTTATCTGGAAATGACCTAATTTCACCATCATATTTGAATGAGAGTTTTGCAGGATATATTATTCTTGGCTGGCAATTTTTTTCTTTCAAGGTTTTATATATGTCATTCCATTGCCTTCTTGCCTGCATGGTATCTGCTGAATAACCCAAGCTTAGTCTTATTGTTTCTCCTCTGTATGTGACTTTTTGTTTTTCTTGAGTTGCTTTCAGGATTCTTTGTCTTTGGTTTTAGCGAGTGTGATTATGATATGCCCTGGTGATTTTCTTTTGGGGTCTATCCTATATGGGGTTCATTGTGCTTCATGGATGTTCAGCTTTTCATCTTTCATGATATTGGTGAAGTCTTCTGTCAGCAATTCTTCAATGATCCTCTCCGTGTCTTCTGTTTTCTCCCCCTGTTCTGGAACTCCTCCGATCACTTGCAAATTTTTGCTTTTGTTTGTATCCCACATAATGCTCAGGGTCTCTTCATTTTTCTTCATTCTTTTTTCTGAGTTTTCTAGGAACAGAGTTGTATCCAAGTGTTTGTCTTCAATTCTGCTGATCCTGTCTTCCACCATTTCAAATGTGCTCCTCAACCTTTCTATGACACTGTCCATTTCTGAAATCTTGTTGTTTATCTTTTGGATTTCTACTTGTTGTTTTTGTGTAATTTCTAGTTGTGAATTTATTTTGGCATTTTGTTCCTGCATTATTTTCCTGAATCCTTCCATTTTTTTGTCTGTATTTTCCATGAATTTGTCTGCCTTTTCCATGAATTTGTCTATTTTTTCCTCTTTTTTGTCTGCTTTTTGCTTCAACTCTTGGATAATTCTGAGTATTAGAGATTTGAATTCCTTATTAGGTAGTTCTAGTGCCTTTTCTTCTACTGGAAAGTCATCTGGTGTTTGTTTTGGATGGCTACTGGAACCATCCTGTCCTGTTTTTGTAAATATTTTGATATTGTCTGCTGTCTTTTTGGGCATTCAGTAGTTATTTTTCTTGTTTATCGATTGTAGATTTGTTTGTTTTGTCCTTTTTTTTTTTTTTAATTTGGCTATGTCTGAGCAGGCAGGCTGTGTGTTCTTTGTTGTTTACTCGTCTATGGGCATGATAATTTTTCTCTCCTTCTCCAATTGGCAGGGTCAGTCACTCAGATATGGTACAGCAGGGCATGTCTAGCTGAAGAGGAGTTGCTGGGATGGGTTGTTTGTGGCACTTACTACACCCACCAGTAATTAGTGCAGGGCAGGTTCTGGTAAGCTGTCCCTGTGCTGCTTGGTGGTGTGATGTTAAGCGCACTGTGCAGGTAGGCAGGGTGAAGGGGTGAGATTGTGCTGTGTGGAGCTAAGATGGGTATGGGAGAGAGGAGAGAGGAACAGGAGCCAAAAACATACAAACAAACAAATAAGAGTGCTAAGGGAGCTTGCCGTTGGAGTGGAGAGATGAGGGACTATGAAATGGAGAAAAACAAAAATGAGAAGAAGAAGAAAGAAAAGAATGAATAAATAAAAATTAGAAAGAAAAAAGAACAGCAAGTTCCCAGGGATCCCACTGGTGCAGTTACGAGGTCTGGGGAAGTTGTTCCCAGGTGTTGAAGTACAGCCTGGCTAGGAGGCATAGAGGTATTCAGCGCCAGGTATCCAGGGGACAGGAAGAGAAGGAAGGTATAGAGAGACGAGAAACTGAGTAATGAAGAAAGACAAAAAGGGAAAATGCGGGAAAAGAAAACAAAATCAATTAAAAAAAAAAAAAAGAACAAGAAAAACACCCCCCAAAAAACAGAAGAAAAAAAAACCCACAAAAAAAGAAATGCTCTCGGGGATCACTCTGAGTGTCTGCACAAGCTGAGGGGGTAGGTCCCAAGCTGCACAGCACCGCCCAGCCAGAGCGGGCTCCCAACTCGAGAAAAGAAAAAGAATACAAAGAAACAATTGTAAACAAACAAACCAAAAAAAACCCCAGGATCCCACCAGCAAGGCAGCACAGACCAAGAAACAGCTCCACTTGAACAGAGCTCCACAGCCCCTTGGGAAGAAGCAAAGATGGAACATGGAGCCTGTTATTTGAGCAAAAGAAGGGGGAGGTGGTGAGAAGTAAGGAAGAAATCAAAAGAAGCGGAAAAAAACAACATCAGCAGCCAACAAATGGCACTCAGGGAGTCAGCCAGTGCGGTCAGGTGGAATCCAAGCAGCCGGTACTTCCCAGCCAAGAGGCTGTGGCCTCAGGAACCAGAGGAGGCCAAGCTGGGGTGAAGAAGGGTAGGGGTGTGTGGGAAAGCGTATATCGCTGTTTCCTGGTTGTTCTGTCTCTTGCTGGAAGCTCTATGAAGCTGCTTTCTCGTACCCCCTATTTGCTGGTCTCTGATAGGAATCCAAGATGGCAGATCCGTGCTGCATTAGCTGATAGGGGACCTCTCCATGTATGTCTCCTCGCTCTCTGTTCTCTGTCAGTTTCTTATTCCATTTGGTGCTTCGCTGAGTTCTTTACTCTTCATTTGATGTTTAGGACTTCAGTATTGCTATTTCCTCTGTTTGGCTTAGTTTTTCGGATCTTTGCTGTGGAAGGACAGCGTGGTTCTTCTGCCCAGAGCGCCATGTTGCCGGAAGTCAGCTCTACGAGTTTTGACTCAGTATAACAGTTTTTGTTATTCACGTATATTCTCTTTCTTTCTGTTAACATTCACATAATATTCTAGAACTATTTTTAGAGATTACCTCCTGTTCCCCAACTCAGTGGTCCATTGTGATGGTATAGAGCTATATACATGGAAATGCTTTGTGTTTTTTCTGAGAAAAGGTGACACCAAATTTAAAATGTACTAAATCTCTAGGTTATTAAGAGCCTTGTTGATTAGTTACAGTGACATGAACAGTTACAAAAAATATGTATGACAATTAGCAAAAAAAAGCTAAATAAACACAATGGTTACAAAAATCTACAATTATGTCTTGAAATGTCTTGAGATTTTGTTGCCATTTTATTTATTTATTTTTGTAATTGTTTTGTGTCTGTCTATCTGTTTATCTATATATCTATAGCTTGAGATGAAGTACTCTTGAGAAAGAACCTTAGGACCCATACCCACTAATAATTTAAGTAGACTGAAAAAAGAGTGCAAGACTGTGACATCTTTATTAAGAACAGTTTGCCTGTTACCACAGTTTAAGTCATCAAAATCATTGATAATTTCTGTGGCAGAGAAAAAAAAGCTACCAAAAAAAGAAAAAGAAAAGAAGTTACAAAAAAGCTCTCTCAGAATTTTTTGGGTATTAAATGAATTTATGTAATAAGGTTTTAAATAATAAGGACAGATGAGTTTATAATCTTCAGGATCATATTATGTAGGTCTCTATTATTTCCAGAAATTAGAATATTTATTTCAATTTACGTATCTTCAGCCCACTATATTCATGGTTGCTTATATCACTCTGGATGTGTATAGATATGTAATGATATGTATATTTCACAGATGCTTTCTGATATGAGAAAGATAGTGGACAATTTTTCCTTGTTATTGTCATCAAAAAACTCATTGCCATTGAGTTGGTTCCTACTCATAGCGACCCTATATGACCAAGTAGAGCTGCCCCATAGTGTTTCCACAGAGCAGCTGGTGGATTCGAAATGCTGACATTTGGTTAGCAGTCTTAGCTCACTGTAGCTGTTAACCACTGTGTCACCAGGGCAGGAAAAGGGAATTACCATAACATGTATGTCACTATTCCCATTCACAGCACAGCTCCTTCTCAATAGTTCCTTTATCTATTCCAATATTCTCTCTTCTACTCAATAATCTGAATTGTGGTGCCTTATTTTTTTATTATATAAATGCTGTCTTTGTCATCTAATGCTGCTATAACAGAAATACCACAAGTGGATGGGTTTAACAAGGAGAAAATGTATTCTCTCAAAGTCTAGGAGGCTAGTAGTCCGAATTCAGGGTGCCAGCTCCAGGGGAAGTCTTTCTCTCTCTGTCAGCTCAGGGGGAAGGTCCTTTTCATCAATCTTCCTCTGGTCTAGAAGCTTCTCTGCACAGGTATCCTGGGTCTAAAGGACATGCTCCCCTCCTGGTTCTTCATTCTTGGTGGTAGGAGGTCCGCCTGTCTCTCTGCTTGATTCTCTCTTTTATATCTCAAAAGAGGTTGACTCAAGATACAACTAATCTTGTAGATTGAGTTCTGCCTCATTAACATCATAGAGGTAGGATTTACAACACATAGGAGAATCACATCAGAGGATAAAATGGTGGACAATCACACAATACTGAGAATCATGGCCTAGTCAAGTTGGCACACCTTTCTGGGGGACACAATTTAATCCATAACAAATGCCAACACAGAACTCTGAATAAGACACCCGATACTATCTACAAACTAAAATAACTGGTAGCATGAATGTGAGTATCATTCTGTATTTAAATCTTAGTTCTGCCTCATCTGAGCTGGTGTATCTTCTTCACGCAACCAAAACAAGCATCAATAACACTGAAGTCCAGCACTAGTTTGTTGAACCCCATGAGGAAAAACACATAGACCCTAGTGATGTTTTTACAATTCGTTTTTTTCCTTCCAATTCTTTGCCTTCACATGCTGCTCCTCGAACTATTTCCTCAGTGATCCTTCTCTAACCACCCCCATAAAAAAGATCCTCTTTGAGCCTTTAATCCAAAGGCATTTTGGTTGTTCTCTTTCCTTTACTCCTGAGTTTCTATCACATATACCTACACCAGTTTGACACTGAGTATTGCACTTCAAAAAGTTCAGAAGACCAAAACGCTTAAGCATTCAAGCTGAATGCATAAATCTCCTCTTAATAACCACCTTACAACTATCTATTGTGAATATCAAATGAGATAATGGCTTTGAACACACCTGGAAAATCGTTAGGGACTTTATAAAGGGTAACTATTATTATATAACCAGTGTATTGCATTGGTTAAATTCAGTGGAGTACAAATAGGAAACAGTTTTAGTTTATTTTCCTGAATACTGTCTTCCAACAGGTTGGACCAGGCTCCCATTCCTGTCCCTGGATATCAGGCAGATGCCATAGCTTTCCCAAGGGAGTTAGGATGTTAGAACAAATAGAGAAAACTCCAGTCAAATATAAAATCAGAACCTCAGTCTGTTGTCCACTTGAAAATTTCTCCCAGCTCAAACCTAACCTAAACTCTTGCAGATGAAGAAGGGTTGAGACTTGCTTTACCAATCTTTTTACTCCACCTCCTCCTCTCAAGTGTTGCTCCTTCTGACACCTCAGAGGCTGGATGGTTAAGACCTATGTATAGGTCATTCATTGAATTTAGTTGATTATAGACACATTTTAAAAATGAAATAGACTAGTCTAACCTAACTTTGCATAGCATAGAGAGAACTGGAAATTTTCAGAATGCATTTCATGCAAAAAAGATACACGCTATTTTGTAAAATTTTGATTATCTAGAATTATCTCTATCTATCTATCATCTATCGAAAGATAAAAGTTGTAGGTTTGTGTGTGTCTACACTGAAATGCCATGTGTCATGGATTGAATTGTGTCCCCCAAAAATATATGTCAGCTTGGCTGAGTCATGATTCCCAGTATTGT
Source organism: Dugong dugon (assembly GCA_030035585.1). Lineage (NCBI taxonomy): Eukaryota > Metazoa > Chordata > Mammalia > Sirenia > Dugongidae > Dugong > Dugong dugon. The sequence continues at coordinate 29,217,777 of CM057465.1, forward strand.
ATAATTGTGTACCATTTTGTAATCTGATGTGGTTTCCTTATGTGTTGTAAATTCAATCACTATGATCTAATTTTTAAGATGGATTAGCAGCAGTTATACTGATGAGTTATATAAGATTGGATAGTGTCTTAAGCCAATCTCTTTTGAGATACAAAAGAGAGAAGCAAGCAGAGACACATGGGAACCTCATACCACCAAGAAAGCAGTGCCAGGAGCAAAGCGTGCCCTTTGCACCAGAGGTTCTTGCGCTGAGAGGCTCCCAGACCAAGGGAAGATTGATGAAAGAACCTTCCTCCCAGAGCCAACAGAGAAATCATTCCCCTGGACCTGACGACCTGAATTTGGACTTACTGGACTGTGAGAGAATAAACTTTTCCTTGTTAAAGCCATCCACTTCTGGAATTTCTGTTATAGCAGCACTAGATGACTAAGACACTATATAAAATGTATTTCAAATCATAGGCTATGATTGGAGGAGTTTTAAAATCATTGCATCATTGGTGCTGGCCATTAAGACTGTCTGTCCTTGGAACAGCTGGCTTTTTCTCTCCTGGGATGCTTTAGTTCTCTTCAGAGACCTTTCATGGTGCACTCAGATTGTGTTTTCTGGATGACACACTCTCCTGTCCATCTGTTATGACATTCTCGCCCCTGCCCTCCAGTGTTGCATCTGTGTTGCCTCTTCACCATAACAGACAGCTCTCTCCTGCAGGGTCATTTTCAGTGTGCACTTGTCTCATAGGACACACTCTCCCTAGCTCTGCCAACAGTGGAAATGAAGTTTGCCTCCACTGCAACCTTCTTCCTCCAGCCTTCCATCTTTAGATTTCTCTGATGAAAGTTAGGATCCAGCCCCCACACTCCAGGAGACTCAAGTTAGGTTCTTAGAGGGATTCTCTCACACTCTGTCCCGCTACTGGGAAGACAAGAAGTTCAGGAACTCAGTGATCATCCAGTAGAAGAGTCAGACAGCAGTCTCCCCTGCTGTTCATCAAGCCCTGTAGCTCCTGGGTTCAGATGGTTCCCCCCGACATGGCTGCTGAGCTGGGGAAGCAGGAGAAGAGAATAAAAGGCCACAGGTCTCCTTTAAAACCAATTCCTTCCAAAGTATCCTTTGGGTTTATTCTTGTTCAATAAATGTTTTAGAAACTCTTGCATAGATTGATGGTAGAATTGGTTAGAAGGCACAAGACTAGATTTAGCTACCTCTTTGCAAATTCTATAGAGATGTGTCTATTACCTCTGTGAAGAGTATAGGTGAATTATTATTACTCATTGTTTTCAGTTTTGGAGCCTCAGCGAAACTCAGACAATAAGAAAATTACCATATACTATTTTGTTAAATTTAATACTGTACTTATGAATTACTTCCTTTTCCTTACTGTGCTGATGACAAGGATTGTCTGATTGGGTACTGAGGAGATTCTGGATAAAATGTGCATTTGTATTTTTTTCTGATTCTGTTTAAATCATGGGAAAACATCTCCAGAATGCAAGACTCTTGATTGATACAAATGTGGCCGCTGATTTAACCTGGATCAACAAGTCCATTTCCTGGGATTTTTTTTTTTTTTTTTAAATATGGACTTGGAGAAATTTTAAGATCAATTTATCTCCAGTGGATGAATATGTAAAATTTTATAGGAACAGGAGTTATTGGTAGTTATTGTATAGGAAGAGCTCCACCTTGACACCCTGGTTACCTTTCATGTATCCACCTACACTACACTGGCAAATGCTTGTACAGCATCTAAGCTGAGTCTTGTAACCTTGTACAGAATGCCTTTTAATCCTCCCAGGACCAGAGAAGATAGAAATCCTGTAAGGAGCTGCTACGAGGCCACCCCCCACTTGCTATCCTGTCTTTCCTGGCAGGCTATCACAAGGCAGTTTCTCATCTCCGCCCAGGTTCTGATGAGGTATAGAGCTTTCTGCCTTACCCAGTTCAGAGTACAGCTGCAGGATATAAAACCACTTAACTGCAGACTAGAATTGGCTCCTCAGCAATGGAGTGTTGCAGTCACCAAGCCCTTTTTGTTTCCTTATCATCATTTTTGGTGTGTGCTACAAAAGCTACAAGAAGCTGGCACCTTTGGCTTGGTTTTCTTTTTGCTGTCTATGTAAGTAATAAACTGAATCTGAAAGTGACTCATTGTATCTTTACCTGTAGAATCAGTCAGGCCTTGGCCTTGGCCTTGATGTTGCCTTGCCTGTGTATGCTTAAGAGTTCTGTATACTTCCCACTTGGGAAAATATCAGTCTGCAATGAAAGAGAATAAAACAGAGACAAGATATGGAAATCATATGAGAGAACCCTGGCAGCCTTTGAGTTCCTGAAGGCCAGGTACACTGTTCTTGCAATGTCTTATTTGTTCAAGCCTTTCCCAGGTCCCACAAAAAATTAGCTTTTTTGGATTTCTGTTTCTAAAAATGAAATAAGTCTTAAATAATATTCTTTTTTCAACCTGAGTGTCTTAGTGCCAGTGTTTTCCAAAAGGATTTTAATAGTGTTAAATTATGAATTTATTATGAATAAGGAAGACTGAAGAAGAATTGATGCCTTTGAATTATGGTGTTGGCAAAGAATAATGAATATACCATGGACTGCCAGAAGAATGACCAAGTCCGTCTTGGGAGAAATACAGTCAGAGTGCTCCTCAGAAGTGAGGATGAGACTTCGTCTCACATACTTTGGACATCGTGATGATTAAGATTGTGTGTCAACTTGGCTGGGCCATGATTCTCAGTGCTTATATGTGATCATCCCCATGATGGGATCTGCTGTGAGTAGCCAGTCAGTTGAAAGGAAGTCTCCTCCGGTGTGTGGCCTGCATCCGAATATAAGTGGATGTTCTGGCTTCTGCATGCTCTGGATTCTGCAGCTGGCTCCTGTTTGCCTGACCTCCGGTTCTTGAGACTTGAGCTAGGAGCTTAGCCGCTGGTCTTGGGTTTTCCAGCCCCTGCAGCTACGTGAATCAGGAGAAGCCTTGCGGTCTTGACTCCTGATCTTGGCATTCGTTGATCTTCACAGCTTGTGAACAAGAGCCCTGCTCTCCGACCTGCTGATCTTGGGTTCACCAGCCCCTGTGGCTACGTGAATCAGGAGAAGCCCCTATCCTGATCCACGGACTTGGGACGTTTAAGCCTCTACAATCATGTGAGCCATTTCCTTGAGATAAATCTCTCTATATATATATATTTATACACTTTACTGGTTTTGTTTCTCTAGAGAACCCAGCCTAAGACATTTGATACTGAGAGTGATTCTAGAGAAACAAAACTGTAAGAATCAGTTTTCTAAATTGGTTTTAAAGTCTGATTAGTCTTAAAGATGTTGATGACTCTGCTTCCAGCAGTAAAGAGGGCACTGCTAATCCACGGCTTGAAGTGGTGATACAAGTACGAAAAATATCACCACCAATAGGTCAGGTATTCGTGAAAGGCGAGGCTCTGTGTGAACACATGTGTGATATTTTTCTACAGTTTTTTCATAATGAGAAGTATAAGGAAGCTGGTTGGTTGGTCCTACTTTCAATAAACAAACTAGTGAAAGAATAGAAATGCACTCAGGGTTTCAGAGTCAAAGCTCAAGTGCTGCATAAATGACCTCAAAGTTTCCACTAGTGCTTTGAAAGAAAGCCTTATTTCTTGTAGTTACATAGCTGATATTGCCAAAACCAAACCCAGAGTCTTATCGTTATGGTGGCTGAATTACAACCCCAGCGCAACTGCCAACCTTGAGAGGTGTCTGAAGTTAAAGTGAGGGCATTGATTGGGAAGAAATGGGATCCTGAAATTTGGGATAGGGACATGTGGGCAGATAATCAGGAAGCTGGGAACACTGAGCCCCTAAATTCCGTTGAATCACTCCTGCCAGCAGAACCAGTCCCATCTGAAGAGATTACTTCATGTTTTTCTGCTAAATCACCCTGCCCAGAAAATCCACTAGCCCCTCCACTCCCATCTAATGAGATTAGCCCTAGCCCAGCTACCTCTAAAGGGCCCTTGCCAGAGTCATTGCCTGAGGAAGATGCTTTATAAGGCAATGCTGAATGTTCTCAAAACAATTCCACACTATCGATTCTGGCTTCTAGACCTATAACTAGACTTAAGTCCCAGCAAGCCCCAAAAGGTGAAGTACAAACTATGACCCAGGAAGAGATACATTACACTCCAAAAGAACAGCTTGGCTTTTCTAATATGTACAAACAGAAACCTGGAGAATATGCATGGGAATGGCTATTAAAGGTGTGGGATAAGGGTGCAAGGAACATAAAGATGGATTAGTCTGAGTTTATTGATATGAGTACACTAAGCACAAATTCTTCATTCAATATTTCAGCTTAAGAAGTTAGGAGAGGATCTAATAGTTTATTTGGTTGGGTTGCTAAAGTGTGGATTATGTGGTGGCATACACTAAATCAAGTTAAAGTAACAGACCTGCCTTGGTATACGGTAGAAGACAGATGGTATCCAAAGGCTTAGAGAAATTGACATGCTATAGTGGATTTATCGGGTTAGACCCACAGACCCATACATGGAATGCCTGGAGGACACACTTTTTACCACAACTGTGAGAAACAAATTTGTGAAGGGAGCCCCAACATCCTTGAAGACTGCTGTGATTGCTACTTTATGTATATTGGATTTGAGAGTGGGAACTACCCTAACTAAATTAAGACAACTAACTACAATGAGGCTGATTGAACCCTGTGGTATTTGAGGCCAAGTGGCAGAACTCAATTGACAAAGACAAGGTGGGCATGGTTACAGTACCTAACAGCAGAGTCAAAGCAGTAATCAGAATAGTTTGACTCGTATGGAATTATGGCATTGGCTACTTAGTCATGTTGTCCCTAGGAGTGAAATAGATAGGAAATCTACTAAATATTTTCTTGATCTGGATGAATTTTAGGTCAGGTGAACAGCATTCTAACTTGAATCACCAGAATAGAGAGTAGGACCCCTCAATCAATTCCCAGACTTGAGCGAGTTTAAAGACCCACAACCCATTGAATGAAGGGGAGGCTGGATCCCCTTGAGGAAGGACTCCCATACACTGCCAAAAATTTTTACTGTGAATCTCCCTCCCAGCCTTCCCCAAGGGGATTTACAGCCTTTTACAAGAGTGACTGTTCACTGTGGAAAAGGAAATAATCAGACTTTTGGGGGATTACTGGATACTGGATACTGGATCTGTAATGACACTAATTCCAGGAGACCTAAAACATCACTGTGGCCCACCAGTCAGAGTAGGGGCATATGGTGGTCTGGTAATTAATGGAGTCTTTCTTTGTTCATGTCCATCTCACAGTAGGTCCAATGGGTCCCTGAACCCATCCTGTAGTGATTCCCCCAGTTCCAGAATGCATAAATGGAATAGATATACTCACACAACTGGCAGAACCCCCACATTGGATCTCTGAAAAATGGTGTAAGGGCTATTATGTTAGGAAAAGCCAAGGGGAAGCCACTAGAACTGTCTCTACCTAGGAAAATAGCAAACAAAAAGCAATACTGTATTCCTGGAGGGATTGCAGAGATTACTGCTACCATCAAGAACTTGAAGGATGCAGGGGCGGTGGTTCCCACCACATCTCCATTCAACTCGCCTATTTGGCCTGTGCAAAAAAACAGATGGATCTTGGAGAATGACAATAGGTTATGGAAAACTTAACCAGGTGGTGACTCCAATTGCAGCTTCTGTTCCAGATGTAGTCTCATTGCTTGAAAAAATTAATACATGTCCTGGTAACTCGTATGCAGCTATTGAGTTGGCTAATGCCTTTTTCTCCATACCTATTTTGAAGGACCAGTTTGCCTTCAGCTGGCAAGGCCAGTAATACACCTTCAGTTTCCTACCTCAGGGCTACATCAACTCTTCAACCCTATGTCATAATTTAGTCCACAGGGACCTTGATCGCCTTTGCCTTCCACAAGATGTCACACTGGTCCATTACATTGATGACATTATGCTGATTGGATCTAGTAAGGAAGAAGTGTCAATGACTCTGGACTCATTGGTAAAACGTTCTCGTGCTAGAGGGTGGGAAATTAATCCCACAAAAATTCAGGCACCTTCTACCTCAGTGAAATTTCAGGGGTCCAGTGGTGTGGGGCACATCAAGATATTCCTTCTAAAGTGAAGGATAAGTTACTGTATCTTGCTCCTCCCACAACTAAAAAGGAGACACAATGCCTATTTGCCCTCTTTCAATTTTGGAGGCAACATAGTCCTTATTTGGGTGTGCTACTCTGGCCTGTTTATTAAGTGATTCAAAAAGCTGCTAGTTTTGAGTGGGGCCCAGAACAAGAGAAGCCTCTGCAACAGGTTTAAGCTGCCATACAAGCTGCTCTGCCACTTGGGCCATATGATCCAGCTGATCCAGTGGTGCTTGAAGTGTCCATGGAAGATAGAGATGCTGTTTGGAGTCTTTGGCAGGTCCCTACTGGTGAATCACAGCACAGACACTTAGGATGTTGGAGCAAAGCTCTGCCATCCTCTGCAGATAACTACTTTCCTTTTGGGAAACAGATTTTGGTTTGTTACTGAGCCTTAGTAGAGAATGAATGCTTAACCATGGGACACCAAGTCACCATGTAGCCTGAGTTGCCCATCATGAACTGGGTGTTGTCTGACTCACAGAGTCATAAAGTTGGATGTGCACAGCAGCACTCCATCATTAAAAAGAAGTGGTGTATATGAGATCGGGCCTGAGCAGGACCTGAAGGCACAAGTAAGTTGCATGAGGAAATGGCCCAGATGCTCATGGTCTCCACTCCTGTCATATTACCTTCCATCTCCCAGTCTGCACCTATGGTCTTATGTAGAGTTCCTTATGATCAGTTGACTGAGGAAGAGAAGACTCATACCTGGTTTACAGGTGGTTCTGCACAATATACAAGCACCACTTGAAAGTGAACAGCAGCAGCACTACAACCCCTTTCTGGGACCTCCCTGAAGGACAGTAGTGAAGGGAAATCCTCTCAATGGGCAGAACTATGAGCAGTGCACCTGGTCGTTCACTTTGCTTGGAAGGAGAATTGGCCAGATGTGTGACTGTATACTAATTCATGGGCTGTGGCCAGTGGTTTGGCTGGATGGTCAGGGACTTGGAAGGAACATGATTGGAAATCTGGAGACAAGGATATATGTGGAAGAGGTGTGCGGATAGTCCTCTCTTAATTGGCCAAAGAAGTGAAGATATTTGTGTCTAATGTGAATGCTCACCAAAGAGTGACCGCAGCAGAGGAGGATTTTAACAATCAAGTGGATAGGATGACACATTCTGTGGAAACCACTCATCCTCTTTCCCTAGCTACTCCTGTCATTGCTCAATGGGCTCATGTACAAAGTGGCCATGGTGGCAGAGATGGAGGTTGTGCATGGGCCCAGCAACATGGGTTTCCACTCACCAAGACTGACTTGGCTCCAGCCCTGCTGAGTGCCCAAACTGCAAGCAGCAAAGACTAACACTGAGTCATCGATATGGCACCATCCCTCAAGGTGATCATTGGATTACATTGGAACACTTCCATCATGGAAAGGACAGCGTTTTGTCCTTACTAGAATAGACACTTACTCTGGATATGGGTTTGCCTTCCTTGCACGCAGTGCTTTTGCCAAAACTGCCATCCATGGACTTACAAAATGCCTTATCCACTGTCATAGTATCCCACACAGCATTGACTCAGATCAAGGGACTCACTTCACAGCAAATGAAGTGCAGCAGTGGGCTTATGCTCATGGAATTTACTGGTATTACTATGTTGCCCATCATCCTGAAGCAGCTGGCTTGATAGAATGATGGAATGGCCCCCTAAAGACACAGTTACGATGCTAGTAGGTGACAATACTTTGCAAGGTTGAGGCAACGTACTCTAGGGGGTGTGTATGCTCTAAACCAGCATCCAACATATGGTGTTGTATTTCCCATAACCAGGATTCATGGGTCCAGGAATCAAGGGATGGAAATGGGAGTGGCACTACTCATTATTACCCTTAGTAACCCACTCAAAATATTTTTGCTTCCTGTCCACATGACCTTATGCTCTGCAGGTCTAAAGCTCTTAGTTCCAAAGAAAGGAATGCTCCCACCTGGAGACACATCACTGATTCCATTGAACTGGAAGCTAAGAATTCTACCTGGCCACTTTGGGCTCCTTATGCCTCTGGATTAACAGGCAAAGAAGGAAGTTACTATACTGGCTGGTTTGGTCGATCCTGATTACCAAGAGGGAGTCAGATTGATATTACATGATGGAGGTAAAGAAGAGTATGTCTGGAATGCAGGAGATCCCTCAGGGCATCTCTTAGTACTACCATACCCTGTGATTGAAGTCAATGGAAAACTACAGCAACTCAACTCCAACATGACTACTAATGGCCAAGACCCTTTAGGAATGAAGATTTGGGTCACCTCACCAGGCAAAGAACTACGACGAGCTGAGGTGCTTGCTGAGGGCAAAGGGAATACGGAATGGGTGGTGGAAGAAGGTAGTTCTAAATATCAGTTACAACCACGTGACCAGTTGCAAAAATGAGGACTGTAATTGTTATGAGTATTTCTGCTTTGTACATGTGCGTCAAATATTTTTGCTTTTTTCACTTATAAAATGTGTCAACAGGGCTAGTGCATTTTCGGTTGTATGTGTGTTCATTGTATTATGCTAGGTGCAAGTATTACTTTGTTCTGACATTATGTATGGTTTAAGGAGATGTGTAGAGGTGCCAAGTTGACAAGGATGGACTGTGATGGTTAAGATTGTGTGTCAAGTTGGCTGGGCCATGATTCTCAGTATTTATATGTGATCATCCCCATGATAAGATTGGCTGTGAGTAGCCAATCAGCTGAAAGGTAGTCTCCTTGGGCATGTGGCCTGCATCTGAGTATAAGTGGACATTCTGTCTTTTGCCTGCTTTGAATCCTGCAACTGGCTCCTGTTTTTCTGACCTCCAGTTCTTGGGACTTGAGCTAGCAGCTTACCTGCCAATTTTGGGTTCCCCAGCCCCTGCAGCTATGTGAATCAGGAGAAGCCTTGCAGTCTTGCTCGCTGATCTTGGGATTTGTTGATCTTCACATCCTCTGAACAAGAGCCTTGCTCTTTGACCTGACAATCTTGCATTTGCCAGCCCCTGCGGCTACGTGAATCAGGAGAAGCCTCTATCCTGATCCACGGACTTGGGACGTTCCAGCCTCTGCAATCACTTGAGCCATTTCTTTGGTATAAATCTCTCTCTTTATGTATTTATATGCCTTACTGGTTTTTTGCTTCTCTAGAGAACCCAGCCTAAGACAGACATGTTATCAGGAGGGACCAGTCATCAGGAGGGAGAAGGACATCATGCTTGGTAAGGTAGAGGGTCAACGAAAAAGAAGAAGACCCTCAGCAAGGTAGATAGACACAGTGGCTGCAACAATGGGCTCAAACCTAGCAATGATTGTGAGGATGGTGCAGGACTGGGCAGTGTCACATTCTGTTTTCCATAAGATCACTATGAATCAGAACCGACTGGATGGAAGCTAACAACAGCAATAACGAATTATAAGTTTATGTTGTGTTCAATCAATCTGCTCTGTGATGCAATCACCCCAGTTCTTCTACAGAATGTGTGTTGTTTCAGAGTGGCTTTTATGTGCCTGTGCACATGTACTTCTGGAAATTGTTGCAGTCAGCAATGATCCTGTTTGTCTAGGTCTGATCTCAGACCAGAAATAATTAATCAATACATAGGGAATGGTGTCTGAGCAATTACTTTTAAAAAACTCCAAGGTATGTTTTTATGTGCCCTTAGTTAAAAACAACACCTGCATAGCTTCCAGGTGAGTGGATGAGGTTCCATAACTCCCAGATCTGACAGTAGCAGTTGGTCTAAATACCATTTGTCACACTCTAGAATAGCCCTTATCACAAAGAAGAACTGATGGTCTTGCATCTGCTAAGATTTGAGAGACAATATTAAAAAAGGATAAGGGAAATTAACATTATTAGATGTGCACTGTGTAACCAACACAAATCTCGAGAGGTAGCATAATACAAGAAGTAGGGCCTGGATTTCAGTCAACCAATTAGTGGGAGAAGGCTCCTCTTTCTAGCTTTTCCAATTACTGTGTGGCCTTGGGCATGTCATTTAACCATACTCAACTTCAGTTTCTTCACTTGGAAAATTGGCTTTAATACTACCTGTATCATAGGTGTACTATGATGATAAAATGAGATAATAAATATAAAGTGTTTAGCTTAGAGCCATGCACACATTTAGTGCTCAAAATATAATTGTTATAATTACCCATGCACCCAAGGGTCTCTTGCTTCTTTCTAATTACACAATTACAGCTTCAATCTTTTTTTCTCTCAAAGGCCATTCAACTAAGTACTACTCATTAAGATACAAATGCCCCTGGGTGAGGTTACCTTTTATACTAATTTTAGCATGTTGGAAATAAGAGTTTTCAGTAGACCAGCTCCTGAAAAGAGGAATGTCTTGAACAGAAAGACTAAGAGATGGATTGATTCCTTGGTTGGTATCAGAAGTGTGGAGGCTGGAGGAGACCAAAAAAGGGATGTGAATTGGAGAGGTGGGATAAATTTCCATAATTTTACCAAGCAAAACAGTACAATAACCCAAAGAGTAGGCTATTTGACAGTATGAATGATGATAATATACTAAATATAATTACAGTAATGCATATGTAATTATTTAAATATAATAAATTATACGAATATATAAGTATATAAATAATTATGTGATTATATAATTATATTAAATATAAATAATAAATTATATAAATATATATAATTATATAAATATAATAAACTTAGAATTTATCTTTTCCTTGAAGACTCACAACAACCCTGCAGTGCATATAATATTGGCCTTATTATAGATGAAAGCCCTTGGGTGGCGCAAACAGTTTATGCTCACTTAGTCACGCAAAGATTGGCAATTGGAACCCATCCAGTGGTACCACAGAAAAAAGACCTGAATATCTCCTTCCATAAAGATTACAGCCAAGAAAATCCTATGGAGCAGTTTCACTCTGTAACACATGGGTCAAACCTTGAGTTGGAATTGACCAAACAGAGTGGGTTTGGTTTGTTTACTTTTATTACAAATAAGAAAACTCAGACTCAGTGTATAAGGGACATTACTGCTAGCTGCTGTGTACAAAAATAAAAATAAAAACCAGTTGCTATCTGTTGTTGTTATGTTTTTAGGTGCTGTCAAGTTGGTTCCAACTCATAGCGACCTTATGCACCACAGAATGAAACACTACCTGGTCCTGTGCCATGCCCACAATCCTTGTTGTGCTTGAGCCCATTGTTGCAGCCACTGTGTCAGTCCATCTTGTTGAGGTCTTCCTTGTTTTCGCTGACCCTGTAATTTACTAAGCATGATGCCCTTCTCCAGGGACTGGTCCCTCCTGATAACGTGTCCTAAGTAAGTGAGACAAAGTCTCACCATCCTTGCTTCTAATGAGCATTCTGGCTGTACTTCTTCCAAGACAGATGTGTTCATTCTTTGGGCAGTCTGTGGTATATTCAGTATTCTTTGCCAATACCACAGTTCAAAGGCATCAGTTCTTCTTGGTCTTTCTTGTTCATTGACCAGCTTTCACAGGCATATGAGGTGATTGAAAACACCATGGCTTGGGTCAGGTGCGCCTTAGTCCTTAAAGTGACATATTTGCTTTTTAACACATTAAAGAGATCTCTGTCTAGTCAATCCCAACTCATGGTAAACCCGTATGCGTCAGAGTAGAACTGTACTTCATTGAGTTTAAAATGGCTGAGTTTTTCAGAGGCAGATAGCCAGGCCTTTCTTCCAAGGAGGCTCTGTGTTAACTCTAACTTTCAGCTTTTCGGTTATCAATTGAGCCTGTTAATCTTTTGCACCACCCAGGGACTCCTGTTGTATCCAAACTACCACAAATTTCAGTAGCCTAAAACATTAATCGTGAGAGTTTATTTCTCATTTTCTTAAAGTCTGAAGGACATCAAGATTCACTCCTGAATAGCTTTTCCCTGAGCAGTGACTCTGGGATGTAAGTTCTTTCCATAATGAGTTGGCAGTTTCAGTGTTCTTCATCTCCAGCCACACAGATTGGGAAGAGAGAGGGAGCCAACAGCCCCTGGAAATTTTAGGGGCCAGGTTAGATAAAGACATATATAACGTCCACTCATATTTTATTGGCATTTTGGCCCTAACATAGTTACAAATGTGGCTGGGAAATTAAACCTTCCTGTGTACCCAGGATCTGTCAGGATTTACCTTGTCCTTGCCATCCTCAGGAAAGTTAGTGTGTTGATTTGGAAACTCTATGAAGACAATAACCAAAAAACCAGTTGCTGGGGAGTTGATTTCAACCCATGGTGACCCCATGTGTGTCAGAGTATAACTGTGTTCCATAGAGCTTTCATTGGCTTATTTTTAAGGAGAAGATTCTGAGGTACCTCTGCGTGAACTCGAACCTCCAGCCTTTCAGTTAGCAACTGAGCACGTTAACGATTTGCTCCACCCAGGGACTTCCATGAAGGCAGTAGGGGTATTGCAATATTCGTGAAAATAGGACTGAGCACAGAATTACGTAGGAAAGACTCAGGTGAAGATAAGACAAAACAAAACATTTTCTAATGACAAAAAGAACACTAATATTTTTCTAGAGATTCTGTAGTTTATTAGATTTACTACTTTTCCACACTTGTTCATGTTAGGCTGGGTGATGCCCAAGGAAGCAGCAATGAGCTAAAAACCAAAAAATCGTTGAGTCGATTCTGACTTATAGTGACCCTACAGGACAGAGTAGAATTGCCCCACAGAAGTTTCCAAGGAGCTCCCAGCAGATTTGAACCACTGACCTTTTGGTTAGCAGCTGTAGCTCTTAACCACTATGCCAGCAGGGGTATCCAATGAGCTAAAGTTCTGAGTAATATTATGTTGCTATAGATGTCACTCTGTAATTTTGTCAGTCTTCTGTGAACATAAATCCTGAGTATATTATGGGAGTATGAGAGAGGCAGGTTAGGTAACAGACTGGGTCAATGTGTCTCTTAGCTTAGTGAGAAAGAAATAGCGCACACATGCTATGGTCCCCCTGAGGGAATTAGTGAAAGACTTGATTTCTTTACCGAAGGATCTAGGGTAAATCAGCCTGAGCCCAGTAATTATAGGTTTGCTTTGATTCTCAAAATAAAAGGTACATATTAGGACATCTGAGGCGAATCTTTAATGACTGTCATTTGTGAGCTTTGGGAATGGCATATCACACTTGGAAATATGGCCTTAAAACAGCTGGTGGGGAAACTCCTACAGCATTTTGTTCTTAGTCACTAGTACTAATTTTGCAGTGAGAACAATTTCTGGCAACCTGAGCACAGGAGCCAGGAACAGATAACTGTTGCATAGTTACTGGAAATAGAGCATATCCATTTCCTTCATGTTTGCAATTTTAATTTCATCCACCTTACCTCAAATCAAAAATTATAGGCTGACTTCCCGGCAACATGGTTCTATAGACAGAAACACCACGACGTCCCTCCACAACAAAGATCTGAAAAACTAAGTCAGAGATACATGTCAATCCTGAAACCTTAAGTATGAAAGGAAGAGATAAAGACCTCAGCCAAACACCAAATGGAATAAGAAACTGACTGAGAACAGAGAGCAAGGAGAGATACATGCAGAGGTCCCCTATCAGCTGCCGCAGCACTGATCTGCCATTTTGGACTCCTGTCAGAGATCAGCAATCAGGGGGCACGAGAAAGCAGCTTCACGGAGTTTCCAGCAGCAGACAGAACAACCGATAATTAGTGATATGCACTTTCCCACCCTCCACCCCTCTTCAACCCCACTAGGCCTCCTCTGCTTCCTCCGGCCACAGTCTCTTGGACAGGAAGCACAGGCTTCACCCTGGTGTTACTTGGATTCCACCCGCCCTCACTGGCTGGCTCCCTGAGTGCCATTTGTTGGCTGCTAGTATTGTTTTTTCCCCTTCTTTAGGTTACTTTCAAGCCTCTGACGATCTCTTCCTCCTTTCTCTCAAATACCTGGCTCTGTGTGCCATCTTTGCTTCTTCCTGAAAGGCTGTGAAACACTGCTTGACTGTGAAACCACTTCTTCGCCTGTGCCACTATGCTGGTGGGACCCCTGGGGATTTTTTGTTCGTATGTTCTGATTTGTTCTATTTGTTTGTTTTCTTTTCCTGACTTGAGAGCCCTTTCTAGCCAGGAAGTACTGCGCAGCTTGGGAGATACTCCCTTACTCTGCACAGATACACAGTGACATCCCTGGTGGCATTTCTTTTTTACTTTTTTTATTGTTGTTTTTTTTTTATATATATATATTTTATTGTACTTCAGGTGAAGGCTTACAGAACAAATACTTTCCCATGAAACAGTAGTACACGTGTTGTTTTATGACATTGGTTAACATCCCCACAACATATTAACTCTCTAAATTCTCAAGCTTTTTTTTTTTTTTTGGTGAAAATACACATAGCCAAAGATACACTGTTTCAAAAATTTCTACATACACAGTTCAGTGACATTGACGACGCTCTTCAAAGTGTGCTGTTATTCTCACTTAAGATAAAGGCTTACAGAATAAAACAGTTTCTCATTTAACAGTTACTACAAACGTTGCCCTATGACAATGGTTAACAATCTCACAACACATCAACAATATCCTTACTACGTTGTGTTCCCTATCACCAGCTTCCTTGTCCCCTTCTGCCTTCTGGCCCTTGTCACTGGACTCCTGTACCTCTCTAGTCTCATTTTGTTTTACGGGGCTGTCCACTCCCAGGCTGAACAGTGAACCTCGGAGGTAACTTCACCACTGAGCTAACAGGGGGTCTGGGGGCCATACTCTTGAGGTTTCTCCAGTCTCCTTTAGGCCAGTAAATCTGGTCTTTTTTTTTTGTGAGTTAGAATTATGCTCTACATCCTTCTCCAGCTCTGTCCAGAACCCTCTTGTGATCCTGGTCAGAGCAGTCAGTGGTGGTAGCTGGGCACCATCTAGCTGTACTGGACTCAGTCCGGTGGAGGCCTTGGTAGCTGTGGACAATTAGTCCTTCGGACTAATCTTTTCGTTGTATCCTGTTCTCTTCATTCTCCCTTGCTCCCGAAGGGATGAGACCAGTGGAGTATCTTAGATGGCCGCTCACAGGCTTTTAAGACCCCAGACACTACTCACCAAGGTAGAATGTAGAGCATTGTCTTTAAAAGCTGTGTCATGCCAGTTGAGCTAGATGTTCCCTGAGACCATGGTCCCCAGAGCCCTCCGCCCAGCAATTCAGTCCCTCAGGGAGTTTGGATGTGTCTATGGGGCTTCCATGACCTTTCCTTGTACAGGTTGTGCTAGTTTCCCCTGTATTGTGTACTGTCTCACCCTTCACCCAAGATACCACTTATCTATTGCCTATTTAGTATTTCCTCCCACCCCCTCCCATCCCTGGTAACCAACAAAGATTGTTACATTTTGCATGTGAACTCTTTCATGGATTTTTACAATAGAGGTGTCATACAATGTTTGTCCTTTTGTGATTGACTTATTTCACTCAGCATAATGTCCTCCAGTTTCATCCATGTTATGAGATGCTTCACAGATTCATTGTTGTTCTTTCTCGTTGCATAGTACTCCATTGTGTGTATGTACCATAGTTTGTTTATCCATTCATCTGTTGATGGGCATCTACGTTGTTTCCATCGTTTTGCTATTGTGAACAATGCTGTCATGAATATACGCGTGCATATGTCTATTCAAGTGACGACTCTTATTTCTCTAGGATATATTCCTAGGAGTGGGATTGCTGGATCGAATGGTATGTCTAGTTCTAGCTTTCTGAGGAAGTGCCATATCATTTTCCAAAACAGTTGTATCATTTTGCATTACCACCAGCAGTGCATAAGAGTTCTGATCTCCCTGAAGCCCCTCCAACATTTGTTATTTCCAGTGTTTTTGATTCATGCCAGTAATGCCGGTGTGAGATGGTATCTCATTGCGGTTTTAATTTGCATTTCTCTAATGGCTAGTGATCGCAAGCATTTCCTCATGTGTCTGTTGGCCATTTGAATGTCTTCTTTGGTGATGTGTCTGTTCATTTCCTTTGCCCATTTTTTAATAGGATTATTTGTCTTTTTGTTGTAGAGGTGTTGGATTTTCTCATAGATTATGGAGATTAGACCTTTGACTTCTACTGTCCAAAAATTTTTTCCCAGTTTGTAGGGTCTCTTTTGACTCTTTTGGTGAAGTCTTTTGAAGAGCATAGGTGTTTGATTTTTAGAAGATCCCAGTTATCTAGCTTATCTGTTGGGTTTTGTGCATGGATGGTTATGGTTTGTATCCTGTTAATGCCATGTATTAAGGCCTAAAGTGTTGGTCCTATTTTTTCTTCTATGAACTTTATAGTTTTAGGCTTTATATTCAGGTCTTTGATCCATTTTGAAGTAGTTTTTGTATACAGTGTGAGGTATGGGTCCTGTTTCATTTTTTTGCAAATGGATATTCAGTTTTGCCAGCACCATTTGTTAAAAAGACTGTCTTTTCCCCATTTGATGGACTTTGGGTCCTTGTCGAAGATCAGGTGACTGTAGGTGGATGGATTTACATCTGGGTTCTCAATTCTGCTCCATTGGTCAATGTATCTGTCGTTGTACAAGTACCAGGCTGTTTTGACTACTGTAGCTGTATAGTAGGCTCTGAAGTCAGGTAGTGTGAGTCCTCCAACTTTATTCTTCTTCTTCAGTAGTACTTTACTTATTCAGGGATTCTTCCCTTTCCATATAAAGTGAAAGATTGGTTTTTCCATCTCTTTGAAGAATGTTGTTGGTATTTGGATCGGGATTGCATTGTATTTGTAAATTGCTTTGGGTAGAATTGTCATTTTCACAATGATGAGTCTGCCTATCCATGAGTATGGTATGTTTTTCCATTTATGTAGATCCCTTTGGGTTTCATGCAGTAGTGTTTTATAGTTTTGTTTGTATAGGTCTTTTACATCCCTGGTCAGACTTATTCCTAAGAATTTTATCTTTTTAGGGGCTATTGAAATGGTATTGATTTCCTGATTTCCTTTTCATCATTCTCCTTACTGGTGTATAGGAATCCAACTGATTTTTGAATGTTTATCTTGTATCCTGCTACTCTGCTGAATCTTTCTATTAGTTCCAGTAGATTTCTCATGGAGTCTTTAGGGTTTTCTATGTGTAGTATCATGTCATCTGCAAACAGGGACAGTTTAACTTCTTCATTACCAATTTGGATGCCCTTTCTTTTTTTTCTTGCCTTATTGCTCTAGCTAGAGCTTCCAGCACAATTTTAAATAGGAGTGGTGATAAAGGGCATCCTTGTCTTGTTCCTGTTTTCAAGGAAAATTTTTTCAGCCTCTCTCGATTAAGAATGATGTTGGCCATTGGTATTGCATAGATGCCCTTTATTATGTCAAGAAATTTCTCTTCTATACCTATTTTATTGAGAGTTTTTATCAGGAATGGGTGTTGGACTTTGTCAAATGCCTTTTCTGCATCAATTGAGATGATCATGTGATTCTTTTTTTTTCCTTTTATTTATGTGGTGGATTACGTTGATTGATTTTCTAATGTTCAACCATCCTTGCATACCTGGTATGAATCCTAATTGGTCATGGTGTATTATTTTTTTGATATTATGCTGAATTCTATTGGCTAGAATTTTGTTCAGAATTTTTGCGTCTATATTCATGAGAGATATTGGTCTGTAATTTTCTTTTTTTGGTATGTTTTTGCCTGGTTTTGGTATCAGCATTATGCTGGCTTCATAGAATAAATTTGGAAGTGTTGCTTCCTCTCCTATGCTCTGAAATAGTTTGAGTAGTACTGGTACAAGCTCTTCTGTAAATGTTTTGTAGAATTCTGCAGTGAAGCCATCTGGGCCAGGGCTTTTTTGGTTACGAGTTTTTTTATTACCTTTTTGATCTCTTCTCTTGTTATGGGTCTGTTCAGATTTTCAACATCACTTTGTTTTAGAGTGGGTAGGCCGTGTGTTTATTGTTGGTTTTTGTTTTCGATTTTTTTTGTTTGTTTGTTTGTTTGTTTTCTTCTCTCTCTTTTTCCCTTTTTCTCTTTCTTCATTTCCAGTTTCTTGTCTCTCTATACTTACCTTCTCTTCCTGTTTCCTGAATGCCTGGCACTGTGTGACACTGCTATCCTTTCTACCAGGCTGTACTTCACTGACTGACAGCAACTTCCCAAGTCCTAGCAGCCATATTGGTGGGATCCCTGGAGGCTTTTCTTTCTTTTTTGTCTCTAATTTTTATTTATTCATTTTTTTCTTTTACCCTTTTCATTTTTTTTCTCCTTTTTGCGTTTCTCCTTTTCTCAGTCTCTCTTCTCTCCACTACAGCAAGCAGCTCCCTTAGCACTTTTTTGTTTGTTTGTTTGTGTGTATGCTTTTGGATCCTGTTCCTCTCCTTCCTGTTTCCCTTACCCATCTTAGCTCCACATATCACAATCTCCCCCCTCCTTCCTGCCTACTTGCACTGGCTGCTGAACATTACACTCCCAAGCAGCACAGGCACGGCCTGCTGGAACCTGCCCTGCACTGATTCCCAGCCTGCCTTATTGGCCCTAGTACGTGCCACAAACAACCCATCCTAGCAACTCTCCTTCAGCTGGACCTGCCCTGCTGTACCATACTTGAGTGACTGACCCTGCCCATTGGAGAAGGAAGTGAAAATTATCGTGTCCACGGATGAGCAAACAACCAAGAACACACAGCCTGCTTGCTCAGACAAGGCCGACTCCCTGAGTGCCATTTTTTGGCTGCTGGTGTTGCTTTTTTCCACGTCTTTTGATTTATTCCTTACCTCTCACCCACTCCCCCAACTTTCACTCAAATGCCTGGCTCCATTCACCATCTTTGCTTCTTACTGAGGGGCTGTGGAGCTCTATTCAAGTGTGGAACTGATTCCTGGTCTGTGCTGCCATGCTGGTGGGATCCCGGGGTTTTTTTGTTTGTTTGTTTTGAATTGTTTGTTTTCTTTTTCTTTTCTCGAGTTGGGAGCCCATTCTGGCCAAGCAGTGCTGCTCGACTTGGGACCTACCTCCTCAGCTTACAAAGAAGTGCAGAGGGATACCTGAGCGCATTTCTTTTTTCATAGTTTTTCTTCTTTACTTTTTTTAGGGGGTTTTTCGTGTTCTTTTTTAAATTTGTTTTGTTTTCTTTTGCCTCTTTTCCCCTTTTTGTCTTTCTTTATTACTCAGTTTCCCTTCTCTCTATACCTTTGCCATTGTTTGAATTATGTCCTGCCAAAAATGTGTGTATCAGTTTGGCTGGGCCATGATTCCCAGAATTGTGTGGTTGGCTTCCATTTTGTGATTGTAATTTTACGTTAAAGAGGATTAGGGTGGGATTGTAACACCACCCTTACCCAGGTCATATCCCTGATCTAATGTAAAGGGAGTTTCCCTAGGATGTGGCCAGCACCACCTTTTACCTTACAAGAGACAAAAGGAAAGGGAAGCGAGCAGAGAATGGGGGACCTCATACCATCAAGAAAGCAGTGCCAGGAGCAGAGCGCATCCTTTGAACCAGGGTTCCTGCACAGAGAAGCGCCTAGTCCAGGGGAACACTGAACAGAAGAAGGACAACAGAAAGGAAAAGCCTTCCCCTGGAGCTCACGTCCTGAATTTGAACTTTTAGCCTACTTTGACTGTGAGGAAATATACTTCTCTTGTTATAAACATCCACTTGTGGTATTTCTGTTATAGCAGCACTAGATGATTAAGACAACTTTCCTTCTCTTCCTGTCCCCTGAATACCTGGTGCTGAATATCTCTATGCATCCTAGCCAGGCTGCACTTCAACACCAGGGAACAACTTCCCCAGACCTCATAGCCACATCAGTGGGATCCCTGGGAGCTTTGCTATTCTTTTTTCTTTCTAATTTCTATTTATTCATTCTTTTCTTTTTCTTATTCTTCTTCCACTTTTTCTTTTTCTCCATTTCATAGTCTCTCATCTCTCCACTCCAACGGCAAGCTCCCCTAGCACTCCTTTCCATTTGTTTGTATGTTTTTGGCTCCTGTTCCTCCCTCCTCTCTCCCATACCCATCTTAGCTCCACACATCAAAATCTCCCCCCTGCATCCTGCCTACCTTCACAGTGCACTTAACATTACACCACCAAGCAGCACAGGCATGGCCCACCAGAACCTGCCTTGCACTGATTACCACCCCACCCTGGTGACTGTAGTAAGTGCCACAAACAACCCATCCCAGCAACTCCTCTTCAGCTAGACCCACCCTGCTGTATCATATCTGAGTGACTGACCCTGCCAATTGGAGAAGAAGGCAAATAGTATCATGCCCCAGACAAGCAAACAGCAAAGAACACACAGCCCGCCTGCTCAGACATAGCCAAATTTAAAAAAAAGGATGAAACAAACAAATCTACAATCAATAAATGGGAAAAATAACTACTGAATGCCCCAAAGACAGCAGACAATATCAAAACATTTACCAAAACAGGACAGGATGGTTCCAGTAGGCATCCAATACAAAACACCAGATGACATTCCAGTAGAAGAAAAGGCACTAGAACTACCTGATAGGGAATTCAAATCTCTAATACTCAGAATTATCTAAGAGTTGAAGCAAAAAGCAGACAAAAAGGAGGAAAAGATAGACAAATTCATGGAAAAAGCAGACAAATTCATTGAAAATACAGACAAAAAAATGGAAGAATTTAGGAACAATAATGCAGGAACAAAATGCCAAAATAAATTCACAACTAGAAATTATACAAAAACAACAATTAGAAATCCAAAAGATAAACAAAAAGATTTCAGAAAAGGACAGTATCATAGAAAGGCTGAGGAGCAGATTTGAAATAGTGGAAGACAGGATCAGCAGAATTGAAGACAAACACTTGGATAAAACTCTGTTCCAAGAAACCTCAGAAAAAAGAATGAAGAAAAAATGAGGAGACCCCGAGCATTATGTGGGATGCAAACAAAAGCAAAAATTTTTGAGTGATCGGAGGAGTTCCAGAACAGGGGGAGAAAACAGAAGACACGGAGAGGATCATCAAAGAACTGCTGACAGAAAACTTCCCCATTATAATGAAAGATGAAAAGCTGACCATCCAAGAACCTCAACAAACCCCATATAGGATAGACCCCAAAAGAAAATCACCAAGGTGTATCATAATCACACTCACCAAAACCAAAGACAAAGAAACCTGAGAGCAGCTCGTGAAAAACAAGAAGTCACATACAGAGGAGAAACAATAAGACTAAGCTCAGATTATTTGGCAGAAGCCATGCAGGCAAGAAGGCAATGGGATGACATATATAAAACATTGAAAATTGCCAGCCAAGAATAACATATCCTGCAAAACTCTCATTCAAATATGATGGCAAAATTAAGCCATTTCCAGATAAACAGAAATTAAGGGAATTTGTAAACCCAAACTTACAAGAATTATTAAAGGGAGTCCTTCAATCAAGAGCAAACAACTTCAGCCCACAGGCTGAATCTACTACGCAGGATTGTACCAGCCAGATACCAATCTAGGAAATGAACTCTCAAGGACTATCTAAAATGAAAAGAAATACAACTGGGAATCAGAACAGTTACTCTGTAAATGACAGCAACCCAGAACAATAAAAAAGGGAATAAATACTGTAGGTATAGAACCTTCTAATCAAGAGGAAGGCAAGACGATACCAAGTAATAATAGACTGCTTCAAACTTAGAAAGATAAGAGAAAATTTCACAGTAACTACAAAGAAAGTTAACAAACATACTCATCAAAATAAAGAGGTAAAACATAAGGTCTCGGTAAAAAAAAAAAAAAACCCTACAAAAATGAAAGAAATAAAAAAAAATCCACAAAGAAAAGGAATTCAGCACAGGAGAGGAAGAACAAAGAAAATGTCAGCACCAGCAAAAAAAAGCACTACAAAATGAAAGCAATAAACTCACATCTATCAATAATTATACTGAATGTAAATGGCCTAAATGAACCCATAAATAGATGAAGAGTGACAAAATGGATCAAAAAACAGGATCCATCAATATGCTATCTACAAGAGACACACCTAAGAAACAAAGATGTGAATTTATTAAAAATCAAAGGATGGAAAAAAATATACCAAGCAAACAGCTACCAAAAAAAGAACAGGAGTGGCAATACTAACCTCAAATAAAATATATTTTAAAACAAAATCCTCCGTAAAAGCAAAGAAGGACACTATATAATAATTAAAGGGATGATCCATCATGAAGACATAACCATAATAAGCATCTATGCAGACAGGGCTCCCAAATACATAAAACAAACTCTAACAGCACTGAAAAGAGAAACTGACAGTTCCACAAAAATAGTAGGAGACTTCAACACACCACTCTTGGTAAAGGACAGAACATCTAGAAAGAAACTCAACAAGGATACAGAAGACCTAAAGGGCACAATCAGCCAACTTGACTGCATAAACATATATAGAACACTACAGCCAACAGCTGCAAAGTACACATTCTTTTCCAAGGCACATAGAATGTTCTCTAGAATAGACCACATCTTTTTTTTTTTTTCTTATAACATACTTTGCTATGAGACCCCAACCGCTCACCCCATTCTGTGACAGCACACTCCTCCCCTCCGTCTCTGATTCCCCATGAACATTCAACCAGCTTCTAAATCTCTCTGCCTTCTACTTTCACCTCTGGACAGAAGTACCCACTTTGGTCTCTTATAGCTACTCGTCTAAAAGACACATTCTTCACAAGTATCACTTTATGTCCCACAGTCCAGTCCAATCCAACCTCTGTTTGAAGACTTGGCCTTGGAAATTGTTTTAGTTCTGGGGTGATGGAAAGACCGGGGCCATGCTTTCTGGGGCGTTTCCACATCTTAAGCTACAGAGCAATCCTCAATGAGTTCCAAAATGTTGAGTTAATACAAAGTATCTTCTCTGACCACAACACCATCAAGGTAGAAATTAACAATAGGAAGAACAAGGAAAAAAATCAATTACCTGGAAACTGAATAACACCCAGCTTACACATCACTGGGTGATAGAAGAAATCAGAGATGGAGTCAAAAAATTCCTACAATCAAATGAGAATGAAAACACATCATACCAAACCTTTGTGACACAGCAAAGGCAGTCCTTAGAGGACAATTTATAGCAATAGATGCCTACATCAAAAAAGAAGAAAGGGACAAAATCAAAACATTAACTACAGAACTCAAAAAAAATAGAGAAAGCAAAAAAAAAAAAAAAAGGCCTACAGCCACTAGAAGAAAGGTAATAATAAAGATCAGAGGAGAAATAAATGAAATAGAGAATAGAAAAACAGTAGAAAGAATCAACAAAATCAAAAGTTGGTTCTTTGAAAGGTTCAACAAAATTGACAAACCACTGGCCAGACTGAGAAAACAAAAACAGGAGAGGATGCAAATACCCCAAATAAGAAATGAAATGGGGGACGTTACAACAGACCCAACTGAAATGAAAAGGATCATAACAGAGTATTATGGAAAACTACACTCCAACAAATTTGAAAACCTAGAGGAAATGGATAAATTTCTAGAAACACCCTACCTACCCAAACTAATACAAGGTGATGTTGAAAATCTGAACAGACCCATAACAAAAGAAGAGATTGAAGAGGTAATAAAAAAAATTCCCAACCAAAAAAAAAGCCCTGGCCCAGATGGCTTCACTGGAAAATTCCACCAAACATTCAGAGAAGAGATTATTCCAGTACTACTCAAATTATTTCAGAATGTGGAAAAGGAAGGGATACTTCCGAATTCATTTTATGAAGCCAGCATAACCCTGATACAAAAACCAGGCAAAGACACCACAAGAAAAGAAAATTACCAACCAGTATCTCTCACAAATATAGATGCAAAAATTCTCAACAAAGCTCTAGCCAATAGAATTAAGCATCATATCAAAAAAATAATATACCACGACCAAGTAAGATTCATATCAGGTATGCAAGGATGGCTCAAGATTAGAAAATCAATCAATGTAATGCACCACAGAAATAAAAGAATCACATAATCATCCTAATTGACTCAGAAAAGGCATCTGACAAAGTCCAACACCCATTCCTGATAAAAACTCTCAATAAAATATGTATAGAAGGGAAATTTCTTGACATAATAAAGGACATCTATGCAAAGCCAACAGCCTGTATCATTCTTAATGGAAAGAGGCTGAAAACATTCCCCTTGAGAATGGGAACAAGACAAGGATGCCCTTTATCACCACTCCTATTTAACATTGTGCTAGAAGTCCTAGCTAGAGCAACAAGGCAAGAAAAAGAAATAAAGGGCATCCAAATTGGTAATGAAGAAGTTAAACTGTCCCTGTTTGCAGATGATATGATACTACACACAGAAAACCCTACAGACTCCATGAGGAAACTACAGGAACCAATAGAAAGATTCAGTAGAGTAGCAGGATGCAAGATAAACATGCAAAAATCAGTTGGATTCGTTTATACCAATAAAGAGAACGATGAAAAGGAAATCAGGAAAATAATACCATTTATAATAGCCCCTTAAAAAATAAAATTATTAGGAATAAGGAATAAATCTAACCAGGGATGTAAAAGACCTATACAAAGAAAACTACAAAACACTACTGCAAGAAACCCAAAGGGATCTACATAAATGGAAAAACTACCCTGTTCATGGATAGGTAGACTCAACATTGTGAAAATGACAATTCTACCCAAAGCAATTTACAAATACAATGCAATCCCTATCCAAATACCAACAACATTCTTCAAGTAAATGGAAAAACTAATCATTAACTTTATATGGAAAGGGAAGAAACCTTGAATAAGTAAAGCTTTATTGAAGAAGAAGAAGAAAGTAGGAGGACTCACACTACCTGACCTCAGAACCCACTGTATAGCCACGGTACACAAAACAGCCCGGTACAGGTACAATGACAGATACACTGACCAATGGACCAGAATTGAGAATCAAGATATAAATCCATCCACCTTCGGTCACCTGATCTTTGACAAGGGCCCAAAGTCCATCGAATGGGGAGCAGTCTTTTTAACAAATTGTGCTGGCAAAACTGGATGTCCATCTGCAAAAAAATGAAACAGGACCCATACCTCACACCGTACACAAAAACTAATTCAAAATGGATCAAAGAACTAAATATAAAGCCCAAAACTACAAAGTTCACAGAAGAAAAAATAGGATCAACTCTAGAAGCCCTAATGCACAGCATTAACAGGATACAAACCATAACCAACAACACATGAACTCCAGAAGATAAGCTAGGTAACTGGGATCTTCTAAAAATTAAACACTTATGTTCATCAAAAGAGTAAAGAGAGAAGTACAGACTGGGAAAAAAATTTGGGACATTACCATTCCAA
This sequence comes from Dugong dugon, assembly GCA_030035585.1. Taxonomy (NCBI): domain Eukaryota; kingdom Metazoa; phylum Chordata; class Mammalia; order Sirenia; family Dugongidae; genus Dugong; species Dugong dugon. The sequence continues at coordinate 29,243,175 of CM057465.1, forward strand.
GAAAGGTTTAATTTCTAAAATCTACAGGAAAATCCAACACCTCTACAACAAAAAGACAAATAATCCAATTAGAAAATGGGCAAATTAAATGAACAGACATTTCACCAAGGAAGACATTCAAGCGGCCAACAGACACATGAGGAAATGCTTGTGATCACTCGCCCTTAGAGAAATGCATATTAAAACCACAGTGAGATACCATCTCACTCTGGCATTACTGGCATGAATCAAAAACACTGGAAATAACAAACTTTGGAGAGGCTGTGGAGAGATAGGAACTCTTATGCACTGCTGGTGGGAATGCATAATGACACAACTATTTTGGAAAATGATGTGGCACTTCCTTAGAAAGCTAGACATAGAAATACCATATGATCCAGCAATCCCACTTCTAGGAATATATCCTAGAGAAATGAGAGCCGTCACTCGAATAGACATATGCACATCCATGTTCATTGCAGCACTGTTGACAATAGCAAAAAGATGGAAACAACCTAAATACCCATCAACAGATGGGTAAAAAAAACTATGGTACATACACACAATGGAGTATTATGCAACGATAAAGAGCAATGATGAATCTGTGAAGCATCTCATAACACAGATGAAACTGGAGGACATTATGCTGAGTGAACTAAGTCAATCACAAAAGGACAAATATTGTATGAGACCTCTACTGTAAAAACTCATGAAAAAGTTTACACACTAAAGGAAGTAATCTTTGTTGGTTACAAGGGATGGAAGGCGTGGAGGGGGAAATTAAATAGACAAAAGACAAGTGGTAACTTTGGTGAAGGGTAAGACAGTACACTATACTGTGGAAGCCAGCACAACCTGTACAAGGAAAGATCATGGAAGACACATCCAGACTGCCTGAGGGACTGAATTGCTGTGCAAAGGGCTGTGGGGACCATGGTCTCAGGAAACATCTAGCTCCATTGGCATAACACAGTTTATAAAGACAATGTTCTAGATTCTACTTTGGTGAGTAGCGTCTGGGGTCTTAAAAGTCTGTGAGCAGCCATCTAAGATACTTCTTCAGGAGCAAGGAAGAATGGAGCGAGCAGGACACAAGGAAAAGATTAGTCCAAAGGACTTGTCATGGTTTGAATTATGTCCCCCCAAAAAAGTGTGTATCAATTTGGCCGGGCCATGATTCCTGGTATCCTGTGGTTTTCCTATATGTTGTAAATCCTGCCTTTATGATGCTAATGAGGGAGGATGGGTGGCAGTTGTGTTAGTAAGGCAGGACTCAGTCTACAAGATTGGATTGTATCCTGAGGCAATGTCTTGAGATATAAAAGACAGAAGTGAGCAGAGAGACAGGGGGACCTCATACCATCAAGAAAGCAGTGCCAGGAACAGAGCGCTGAGAAACTGAGAAGCTCCTAGTCTGGGGGAACACTGATGAGAAGGACAACAGAGAGAGAAAGACTTCCCTTGGAGCTGACACCCTGAATTTGGACTTTTAGCCTACTTTGACTGTGAGGAAATAAACTTTTCGTTAAAACCATCCATTTGTGGTATTTCTGTTATAGCAGCACTAGATGACTAAGACAGGACTAATGGACCACAGCTACCAAGGCATCCACCAGACTGAGTCCAGTACAACTAGACAGTGCTCAGCTACCACCACTGACTGCTCTGACCTGGATCACAATAGAGGGTCCTGGACAGAGCTGGAGAAGGATGTAGAAGAAAATTCTAACTCACAAAAAAAGACAAGATTTACTGGCCCGACAGAAACTGGAGAAAACCCAAGAGTATGACCCCTGGACATTCTTTTTGGCTCAGTAATGAAGTCACTCCCAATGTTCACCCTTCAGCAGGGGATTGGACTGCCCCATAAAACAAAATGGGACTAATGAGGATCAGCAGTCCAGGGATGAGGACTTAGAAGGCAGGAGGGGAAAGGAAAGCTGGTGACAAGGAATCCAAGGTTCATAAGGGACAGTGTTGATGTGTCATGGGTTTGTTAATCACTGTCATAAGGTAATATGTGTACTAACCTTTTAATGAGAAACTGTTCATTCTGTAAACCTTCATCTAAAGTCAAAATAAAAAATAAAAGTATTATCTATGTCAGATAAAATTGACAATAGCAACTCAAAAGGATTGATGGGAAGCCTAGGGGGCAGTGAGTTGAAGATAATGGTGATGGAATAATTTGGAAAAGATAGTGAGAATATCAGCACAACTGGAAAAATGTAATCAATGTCACTGAATTGTACATGTAGAAATTTCCTTAATTGTGTATCTTTGCTATGTATATTTTCACAAAAAAAAAAAGTTCTCCAAGGTCGAGAAGGGAGAACGTTAACATGTCATGGGGTTGTTAACCAATGTCAGAAAACAATATGTGTACTGACTGTTTAATGAGAAACTGTTCGTTTTGCAAATCTTCATCTAAAGTGCAATAAAAAAAAAAATTAAAAGAAAAAGATAGGCTAAGGGTAATTTGTCATTTTGAAATAAGGAGCATGGTGTCCTGATCAAGAAGAATGGATGACTGTAATGGGAGGTGGTGATTACAATGCTCTTTCCACAGTAATAGCAAATAAAACGGGGTTGTTTAATTATTAACTTCCCTTACAAAATAATACAGGTTCATTGTAAAAATTTTGGTAAGTAAAAATAATATATATAATAACCATAATTTCATTCCAGAAATAGCCACTAAAAGCATTGTCTGTCTATTCTCTCAATTATTTTTTTTTCTTTATATCCTTTTCTCTCTATAGAAATTCATCATACTCTATATATTCTTGATTTTTCAAATATGATTTTAAAGCTAACATTGATGGTGACCTTTTTTTGTTGTTAATCTTCTATGATTTTTTAATGGCTTCATGAATATCCTGGATAGAATTTGCCTTGCCTGAAATGCTCTTTCCCCTGATTTTTGTGTGGCTATCTCTTTTTATGTTATTCACATCTCAGCAAATGTCAACATGCTGAGATGGGCCTTTCTCAATTATCCAATCTAAAGTAGCTGTCTAGTCACTTTCTGTCACACCACTCTTTAAATTTTCTGTAACCACTTGTCATTGAGTCGATTCTGACTCATAGAAGCTTCATGTGTGTAAGAGTAGAGCTGTGCTCTGTAGGGTTTTCAATGGCTGATTTTTCGGAAATAGATTGCTAGGCTTTCTTCAGAGCCGCCTGTTGGTGTACTCGAACCTCCAACCTTTCAGTCAGCATCTGAGTGTGTTAACCATTTGCACCACCCAGGGACTCCAACTTCTCCATAAATCCTTCCATTATCATCTAATGCCTCCTTTCCTCTTTCCTTATCTTTTCCTTCATTCTTTTTAATTCCCCTTTCCTCCAATTCTAATATAAGATCTTTTCTTCTTACCAGAGCAGCTTGTTTGTCTGGTTTTCTACTTCGCCTTTGGTTATTGGTCTCTGGAGATTTCCCTCACCTTCTTGAAAGCTGAGTTCTGTATTTTAAATGGTTACTTTTATAAATAAAAAAAAGAAAAAACACGGTTTTGGGGATTATGTAATCTATCATAATAAGGTTTTGAAGGGTTATGTAATCTATCATAACAGAACTGAAGAGTTATTCCTGCTTGTTCTCTTAACTGTAGAATACCTTTGGACAAATACTTATTAGAAACCAGATACTTTATTTAATTTTGCAGAATTATGCTGTACTGTAATATAATTTAGAAAGCATACTTTGTAGAACGCTATTCCATTTTTACATTATGGACTGAGATAATTTCCTGTGTTTCTCTACAGATGCTGTTTTAAAAGTTAAAAAGGAGCTAAGAAAATAATTTCACTTCAGAAATTGCTGGTAGATTGTGTAATGCTGATGACAGATTCAATTTCTCAGCGATTTTTTTTTTCATTTATTGTACTTTAGCTGAGGGTTTACAGAACAAGTAGTTTCCCATTAAACAGTCAGTACACATATTGTTTTATGACATTGGTTAGCAACCCCACAACATGTCATCACTGTCCCTTCTTGACCTTTTTTTTTTTTCTTTTTGGTGAAAATATGCGTAGCCAAAGATACACCATTTCAAAAATTTCTGCATGCACAGTTCAGTGACATTGATTACATTCTTCCAGTTGTGCTGCTATTCTCACTTTAGATGAAGATTTACAGAACAAAATAGTTTCTCATTAAACAGTTAGTACACATGTTGCACTATGACAATGGGTAAGAACCCCACTACATGTCAATACTGTCCTTACTCAACCTTGGGTTCCCTATCACCAGCTTTCCTGTCCCGTTCTGCCTTTGCGTCCTTGTTCCTGGACTGCTGTGTCTCATTAGTCCCCTTTTGTTTTATGGGGCTGTCCAATCCCCAGCTGAACGGTGAACCTCGGTAGTGACTTCACCACTGAGCTAAAACGGTGTTTGGGGCCATACTCTTGGGGTTTCTCCAGTCTCTTTCAGGCCAGTAATTCTGGTCTTTTTGTGTGTGTGTTAGAATTTTGTTCTACATCCTTCTCCAGCTCTGTCCAGGACCTCTGTTGTGATCCCGGTCAGAGCAGTCAGTAGTGGTAGCTGGGCACCATCTAGCTGTACTGGACTCAGTCTGGTGGAGGCCTTGGTAGCTGTGGTCCATTAGTCCTTTGGAATAATGTTTTCCTTAAATCCTGTTCTCTTCATTCTCCCTTGCTCCCGAAGGGGTGAGACCAGTGGAGTATCTTAGATGGCTGCTCACAGGCTTTTAAGACCCGAGATGCTACTCATCAGGGTAGAATGTAGAACATTGTCTTTATAAACTGTTATGCCAATTGAGCTAGATGTTCCCCGAGACCATGGTCCCCACAGCCCTCTACCCAGCAATTCATTCCCTCAGAGAGTCTGAATGTGCCTATGGAGCTTCCATGACCTTTCCTTGCACAAGTTGTTATAGTTTCTGCAGTATTGTGTACTGTCTCACCATTCACCAAAGATACCACTTATCTATTGTCTATTTAGAATTTCCTGCTCCACCCCTCCCATCCCTCATAACCAACAAAGATTGTTACTTTTTGTTTTTTATGAGTATGTTTGTTAACTTTCTTTGTGGTTGCCGTAAAATTTACCCTTATCTTTCTAAGTCTGAAGCAGTCTCATTGCTTGGTATCGCCTTGCCTTCCTCTCCATTAGAAGGTTCTATACCAACACTATTTATTCCCTCTTTTACTGTTCTGATGTTGTTGTCATTTACAGAGTAACTGCTCTGATTCCCTGTTATATTTCTTTTGGTTTTGGATAGCCCTTGAGAGTTCATTTCCTAGATTGGTATCTGGCTGATACAATCCTGCATAGTAGATTCAGCCTGTGGGCTGAAGTTGTTTGCTCTTGATTGAAGGACTCCCTTTAATAATTCTTGTAAGTTTGGGTTTACAAATTCCCTTAATTTCTGTTTATCTGGAAATGGCTTAATTTTGCCATCATATTTGAATGAGAGTTTTGCAGGATATGTTATTCTTGGCTGGCAATTTTCAATGTTTTATATATGTCATCCCATTGCCTTCTTGCCTGCATGGTTTCTGCCAAATAATCTGAGCTTAGTCTTATTGTTTCTCTTCTGTATGTGACTTCTTGTTTTTCACGAGCTGCTCTCAGGTTTCTTTGTCTTTGGTTTTGGTGAGTGTGATTATGATACACCTTGGTGATTTTCTTTTGGGGTCTATTCTATATGGGGTTTGTTGAGCTTCTTGGATGGTCAGCTTTTCATCTTTCATTATAATGGGGAAGTTTTCTGTCAGCAGTTCTTTGATGATCCTCTCCGTGTCTTCTGTTTTCTCCCCCTGTTCTGGAACTCCTCCGATCACTCAAAAATTTTTGCTTTTGTTTGCATCCCACATAATGCTCAGGGTCTCTTCGTTTTTCTTCGTTTGTCTTCAATTCCACTGATCCTGTCTTCCACGATTTCAAATCTGCTCCTCAGCCCTTCTATGACACTGTCCGTTTCTGAAATCTTTTTGTTTATCTTTTGGATTTCTAATTGTTGTTTTTGTATAATTTTTAGTTGTGAATTTATTTTGGCATTTTGTTCCTGCATTATTTTCCTGAATTCTTGCATTTTTTTGTCTGTATTTTCAATGAATTTGTCTGCCTTTTCCATGAATTTGTCTATCTTTTCCTCCTTTTTGTCTGCTTTTTGCTTCAACTCTTAGATAATTCTGAGTATTAGAGATTTGAATTCCCTATCAGGTAGTTCTAGTGCCTTTTCTTCTACTGGAATGTCATCTGGTGTTTTGTATTGGATGCCTACTGGAACCATCCTGTCCTGTTTTGGTAAATGTTTTGATATTGTCTGCTGTCTTTGGGGCATTCAGTAGTTATTTTTCCCATTTATTGATTGTAGATTTGTTTGTTTCATCCTTTTTTTAAAATTTGGCTATGTCTGAGCAGGCGGGCTGTGTGTTCTTTGCTGTTTGCTCATCTGGGGCATGATACTATCTGCCTTCTTCTCCAATTGGCAGGGTCAGTCACTCAGATATGATGCAGCAGGGTGGGTCTAGCTGAAGAGGAGTTGCTGGGATGGGTTGTTTGTGGCGCTTACTACAGTCACCAGGGTGGGGTGGTAATCAGTGCTGGGCAGGTTCTGGTGGGCCATGCCTGTGCTGCTTGGTGGTGTAATGTTAAGTGCACTGTGCAGGTAGGCAGGATGCAGGGGGGAGATTTCTATGTGTGGAGCTAAGATGGGTATGGGAGAGAGGAGAGAGGAACAGGAGCCAAAAACATACAAACAAATGAAAAGGAGTGCTAGGGGAGCTTGCCGTTGGAGTGGAGAGATGAGAGACTATGAAATGGAGAAAAAGAAAAAGTGGAAGAAGAATAAGAAAACGAAAAGAATGAATAAATAGAAATTAGAAAGAAAAAAGAACAGCAAAGCTCCCAGGGATCCCACTGATGTGGCTATGAGGTCTGGGGAAGTTGTTCCCTGGTGTTGAAGTGCAGCCTGGCTAGGAGGCGTAGAGGTATTCAGTGCCAGATATTCAGGGGACAGGAAGAGAAGGAAGGCATAGAGAGACAAGAAACTGAGTAATGAAGAAAGACAAAAAGGGAAAAAGGAGGGAAAAGAAAACAAATGAGGGGAAAAAAAGAGCAAATAAACAGGAAAAAATGCTCTCAGGCATCCGTCCGCAAGTCTGTGCAAGCTGAGGGGGTAGGTCCCAAGCCACACGGCACTGCCTAGCCGGAACGGGCTCCCAACTCCAGAAAAGAAAAAGAAAACAAACAATTCAAAACAAACAAACAAACAAAAGCCCCGGGATCCCACCAGCATGGCAGCACGGACTGGGAAGCTGTTCCACACTTGAACGGAGCTCCACTGCCCCTCAGGAAGAAGCAAAGATGGTGCACGGAGCCAGGTATTTGAGCGAAAGGCGGGGGAGGTGGTAATAGGTAAGGAAGAAATCAGAAGAAGTGGAAAAAAGCAAGACCAGCAGCCAAGAAATGGTACTCAGGGAGTTGGCCAGTGTGGGCAGTTGGAATCCAAGCAGCCAGTGCTTCCCGGCAAAGAGACTGTGGCCGCAGTAAGCAGAAGAGGCCAAGTGCAGGTGAAGAAGTGTGGGGGATGGGAAAGCGTATATAGCCAGTTACCAGTTGTTCTGTCTTCCTGCTGGAAGCTCTGTGAAGCTGTTTTCTCTTATCCCCTATTTGCTGGTCTCTGACAGAAGTCCAGGATGGCAGATCCTTGCTGTGTTAGCTGATAGGGCACCTCTCCATGTATGTCTCCTCGGTCTCTGTTCTCTGTGAGCTTATTATTCCATCTGGTGCTTGGCTGAGTTCTTTATCTCTTCATTTGATGTTTAGGGTTTCAGGATTGCTGTTTTGTCTGTCTGGCTTAGTTTCTCGGATCTTTGCTGTGGAGGGACAGCGTGGTGTTTCTGCCCAGAGCACCATGTTGCTGGCAATGCCTCTCAATGATGTTTTAAATTAAATTTATTTAATACCGGTAGTCCTCAGTTTATGACGGGGTGCTGCTCCGATGATTCTATTTTAAGTCACTTCTGAATATAAGTCAAATACTTTTTTTTTTTTTAGTTTTCATTATTATTGCCCTTTTTTTTTTTTTTATCAGTATCTTTATACGTCCAATCTTTGAACATCTGTGAGTGGACATCTGAGAATGTTGTTGTTGTTAGGTGCCATCGAGTCGGTTCCAACTCATAGCGACCCTTTATAGAACAGAAGGAAACACTGCCCAGTCCTGCACTGTCCTCACAATTGTTGTTATGCTTAAGCCCATTGTTGCAGCCACTGTGTCAATCCATCTCATGGAGGGTCGTCCTCTTTTTCACTCACCCTGTACTTTACTAAACATTAAGTCCTTCTCCAGGGACTGATCCTTCCTGACAACATGTCCAAAGTATGTAAGACATACTCTTGCCATCTTTGCAGTACATGGTATATTCAATACTCCTCTCCAGCACCACAATTCAAAGCACAAATTCTTCTTCGGTCTTCCTTATTCATTGTCCAGCTTTCACTTGCATATGAGGCGACTGAAAACATCATGACTTGGGCCAGGCACACCTTGTCTTCAAGGTGACATCTTTGCTTTGCAACACTTTAAAGAGGTCTTTTGCAGCAGATTTGCCCAGAGCAATGCATCTTTTGATTTCTTTTTCTTTTTATTGTGCTTTAAATGAAAGTTTACAGTTCAAGTTAGTTTCTCATACAAAAATGTATACACAGTGCTATGTGACCCTAGTTACTCTCCCCATACTGTGACAGCACACTCCCCCTTTCCACCCCAGATTTCCTGTGTCCATTCTACTAGCTCCTGTCCCTTTCTGCCTTCTCATCTCGCCTCTGGACAGGAGCTGACCATTTAGACTCATGTATCTACTTCAGCTAAGAAGCACACTCTTCACAAGTATCATTTTATGTCTTATAGTCCAGTCTAATCTTTGTCTGAAAAATTGGCTTCTGGAATGGTTTTAGTTTTGGGCTAAACGAGAGTCCAGGGGCTGTGTCTTCTGGGGTTGCTCAAGTTTCAGTCAGACCATTAAATCTGGTCTTTTTATGTGAATTTGAGTTCTGCACTACACTTTTCTCCTGCTCCATCAGGGATTGTCTGTTGTGTTCCCTGTCAGGGTGGTCACTAATGGAAGCCGGTCACCATTGAGTTCTTCTGGTCTCAGGCTGATGCAGTCTCTGGTTTATGTGGTCCTTATGTCTCTTGGGCTAATATTTTCCTTATGTCTTTGTTTTCTTCATTCTCCTTTGCTCCAGGTGGGTTGGGACCAATTGATGTATCTTAGATGGCCACTCGCTACCTTTTAAACTGCAGACACTGCTCACCAAAGTGGGATGCAGAACATTTTCTTAATAAAATTTTTTATGCCAATTGACATAGATATCCCCTGAAACCATGGTCCCCAGAGCCCCGCCCCTGCTACTCTGTGCCTTGAAGTGTTTGGCCGTATTCAGGAAACTTCTTAGCTTTTGATTTAGTCTAGTTGTGCTGACTTCCCCTGTAGTGTGTTCTCCTTCCCTTCATGTAAGATAATTCTTGTCTATTATCTAGTTAGTGAATACCCTTCTCCCTCCCCACCCTCATGTAACCATCCAAGAATGTTTTCTTCTGTGTTTAAACCTTTTGTTGAGTTCTTATAATAGTGGTCTTATACAATATTTGTCCTTTTGCGATTGACTGATTTCACTCAGCATAATGCCTTCCAGATTCATCCATCTTCTGAGATGTTTCAAGGATTCATCATTATACTTTATTGTTGTGTAGTATTCCATTGTATGAATATACCATAATTTGTTTATAAATTCGTCCATTGATGGGCACCTAGGTTGTTTCCATCTTTTTGCTATTGTGAACAGCACTTCAATGAACACGGGTGTGCATACATCTGTTCATGAGACAACTCTTATTTCTCTAGGATATATTGCAAGGAGTGGGATTGCTGGATCGTATGATACTTCTATTTCTAGCTTTTTAAGGAAGCGCCATATGGATTTCCAAAGTGGATGTATCATTTTACGTTCCCAACAGCAGTGTGTAAGTATTCCAATGTCTCCACAACATCTCTATAACGTTTATTATTTTGTGTGTTTTGGATTAATACTAGCCTTGTTGGTATGAGATGGTATCTCATTGTAGTTTTGATTGGCATTTCTCTAATGGCTAATGATCGTCAGCATTTCCTCAAGAATTGGTTTGGTGAAGTGCCTGTTTGTATACTTTGCCCATTTTTTTTTAATGTTTGCATCATTTAAAACATTTTTTTCTTTTTTTTATTGTACTTTAGGTGAAGGTTTACAGAACAAATAGTTTCACATTAAACAGGCAGTACACATATTGTTTTATGACATTGGTTAACCACTCCACAACATGTCAACACTGTCCCTTCTTGACCTTTCTTTTTTTTTTTTTTTTTTTTTTGGTGAAAATATACATAGCCAAAGATACACCATTTCAAAAATTTCTACATGCACAGTTCAGTGACATTGATTACATTCCTCCAGTTATGCTGCTATTCTCACTTTAGAGGAAGGTTTGCAAAACAAAATAGTTTCTCATTAAACAGTTAGTACATGTTACACTATGACAATGGTTAGCAACCTCACTACAAGTCAGCACTGTCCTTACTCAACCTTGGGTTTCCTATCACCAGCTTTCCTGTCCTGTTCTGCCTTTGAGTCCTTGTCCCTGGACTGCTGTGCCTCCTTAGTCCCCTTTTGTTTTATGGGGCTGTCCAATGCCTTGTTGAATGGTGAACCTTGGAAGAGACTTCACCACTGAGCTAAAAGGGTGTCTGGGGGCCATACTCTCAGGGTTTCTCCAGTCTCTTTCAGGCCAGTATATCTGGTCTTTTTGTGTGTGTGTTAGAACTTTGTTCTACATCCTTCTCCAGCTCTGTCCAGAACCCTCGATCCCGGTCAGAGAAGTCAGTGGTGGTAGCCAGGCACCATCTAGTTGTACTGGACTCAGTCTGGTGGAGGCCTTGGTAGCTGTGGTCCATTAGTCCTTTGGACTAATATTTTCCTTGTATCCTGTTCTCTTCATTCTCCCCTGCTCCCAAAGGGGTGAGACCAGTGGAGTATCTAGATGGCTGCTCACAAGCTTTTAAGACCTGAGACGCTACTCATCAGGGTAGAATGTAGAACATTGTCTTTATAAACTGTGTTATGCCAATTGAGCTAGATGTTCCCCGAGACCATGGTCCCCACAGCCCTCCACCCAGCAATTCAGTCCCTCAGGGAGTTTAGATGTGTTTATGGAGCTTCCATGACCTTTCCTTGTACAAGTTGTGCTGGTTTCCCCAGTACTGTGTACTGTCTCACCCTTCAGCAAAGATACCACTTGTCTATTGCCTATTTAGTATTCCTCCCCACCCGTCCCATCCCTCATAACCAACAAAGATTGTTATTTTTTTTGTGTAAAGTTTTTCATGAGTTTTTACAGTCGAGGTCTAATACAATATTTGTCCTTTTGTGATTGACTTATTTCACTCAACATAATGTCCTCCAGTTTCATCCATGTTGAGATGCTTCACAGATTCATCATTGTTCCTTATCATTGCATACTACTCCATTGTGTGTATGTACCAAAGCTTGTTTATCCATTTATCTATTGATGGGCGTCTAGGTTGTTCCATCTTTTTGCTATTGTAAACAATGCTGCCATGAACATGGGTGTAGTATATGTCTATTAGAGTGACGGCTTTTATTTCTCTAGGATATATTCCTAGGAGTGGCATTGCTGGATTGTATGGTATTTCTATTTTTAGCTTTCTAAGGAAGCACCATATCATTTTCCAAAATGGTTGTATCATTTTGCATTCCCACTAGCAGTGCATAAGAATTCTGATCTCCCCACAGCCTCTCCAACATTTGTTATTTCCAGTGTTTTTGATTCGTGCCAGTAATGCCGGGGTGAGATGGTATCTCATTGTGGTTTTAATTTGCATTTCTCTAATGACTCTGTGCTCTACCAAGCATGATGCCCTTCTCCAGGGACTGGTCCCTCCTGATAACATGTCCAAAGTATGTGAGATGAAGTCTCGCCATCCTCGCTTCTAAGGAGTATTCTGGCTGTACTTCTTCCAGGACAGATTTGTTCATTCTTCTGGCAGTCCATGGCATATTCAATATTCTTCCCCAACACCGTATTTCAAAGTCATCTATTCTTTCTCAGTCTTCCTTATTCACTGTCTAGCTTTCCCATGCATATGAGGTGATTGAAAATACCATGGCTTGGGTCAGGCACACTGTAGTACTTAAAACAATAATTTTGTTTTTTAACACATTAAAGAGGTCTTTCAGAGCAGATTTGCCCGATGCAGAGTTTCATTTTGTTTCTTTACTGCTGCTTCTACAGGCGTAAATTCTTAATCCAAATAAAATGAAATCCTCGACAACTTCAATTTTTTTTTTCGTTTATCATAATGTTGCTTATTGCTCCAGTTGTGAGGATGTTTGTTTTCTTTATGTTGAGGTGTAATTCATACTGATCTTCATCAGTAAGTGGTTCAAGTCCTCTTCACTTTCAGCAAGCAAGGTTGTGTCATCTGCATATCGCAGGTTTTTAATGAGTCTTCTTCCAATCCCGATGTCTCGTTCTTCTTCATGTAGTCCAGGTTTTCATATTATTTGCTCATCATTCAGATTTAATAAGTATGGGGAAAAGATGCAACTCTGACACACACCTTTCCTAACTTTAAACTATGCAGTATCCCTTTGTTCTTTTCAAACAGCTGCCTCCTGGTCTAAGTTCAGGTTCCTCATGAGCACAATTAAGTGTTCTGGAATTCCCATTCTTTGCAACGTTATCCATAATTTGTTATGATCTACACAGCTGAATGACTTTGCATAGTCAATAAAACACAGGTAAACATCTTTCTGGTATTCTCTGCTTTCAGCCAGGATCCATCTGGCATCAGTAATGATATCCCTGCTTCCACATCCTCTTCTGAATCCGGCTTTAATTTCTGGCAGTTCTCTGTCGACGTACTGCTGTAGCTGCTTTTGAATTATCTTCAGCAAAATTTTCCTTGTGTGTGATATTAATGATATTTCTCTATAATTGCCACATTCTTTTTGGATCACCTTTCTTTGCAATAGGCATAAATATGGATCTCTTCCAGTCAGTTGGCCAGGTAGCTATGTCCCAAGGTTTTTGGCATAGACTAGTGAGCACTTCCACCACTGCATCTGTTGAAACATCTCAGTTGGTATTCCATCAATTCCTGGAGGTTTGCTTTTCACCAAAGTCTTCAGCACAACTTGGACTTCTTTCAGTACCATCGGTTCTTGATCATATGCTACCTCCTGAAATTATTGGATGTGGATCACTTCTGTTTGGTTCAGTGACCCTGTGTATTCCTTCCATCTTCTTTGACACTTCCTGCGTTGTTCAGTATTTTGCCCATAGAATCTCTCAATATTGCAACTTGAGGCTTGAATTTATTTTTCAGTTCTTTCAGCTTGAAAAATGCCAAGCATGTTCTTCCTTTTTGATTTTCTAACTCCTGGTCTTTGCACATGCCCTTATAATACTTCACTTTGTCTTCTCGAGCTGCCCTTTGAAATCTTCTGTTCAGCTCTTTTACTTCATCATTTCTTCCATTCACTTTATCTACTTGATGTTTGAGAGCAAGTTTCAGAGTCTCCTCTGACATCCATTTTGGTCTTTTCTTTCTTTCCTGTCTTTTTAATGACCTCTTGATTTCTTTATGTATAATGTCCTTGATGTCATTCCACAACTCGTCTGGTCTTCGGTCATCAATATCCAATGCATTAAATCTATTCTTGAAAGCCAAAATACAAACTTGAGTATATCCCACCTGAATTTAGAGACCTTCCCTGAGAGTGAAGTCAATGTTTTTGTTACTATATGCTTCTATAAAAGACTGATGCTACTCATCTATGGTATTTAAACTATTTTAATGATTAAACAATTCACTTACACAAAGTTAGCTTGAAGCCTTAGTGTGAAGAATGCATTCTAAAATCAATAATAAAGACTAGATCTTAGCCTAGTTTAATGGAAAGGATCAATACTTTGTAAAAGAGCTTTGGAAAATGAATTTTTTTTAAAAAATATCTTATTGTACTTCAGGTGAAGGCTTACAGAACAGTTTCTCATGTAACAGTAGTACACATGCTGTTTTATGACTTTGGTTAACAACCCCACAACATTTTAATCCTCTGAATTCTCAGCTTTTTTTTTTTTTTTTTTTTTTGGTGAAAATACACATAGCCAAAGATACACCATTTCAAAACTTTTTACGTACACATTTAAGTGACGTTGACTATGCTCTTCCAATTGTGCTGCCATTCTCGCCCAAGATGAAGGCTTACAGGACAAAATAGCCTCAAATTTAACAGTTACTACAAATCTTGCCCTATAACAGTGGTTAACAATCTCACAACACATCAACAGTATCCTTACTCAACTTGTGTTCCTTATCATCAGCTTCCTACTCCCCCTCTGCCTTCTGGCCCTTGTCACTGGACTCCTGTACCTCGTTAGTCTCATTTAGTTTTACTGGACTGTCCACTCCCAGGCTGAACAGTGAACCTCGAAGGTAACTTCACCTCTGAGCTGAAAGGGTGTCTGGGGGCCACACTCCTGAGGATTCTCCAGTCTCCTTTAGGCCAGTAAATCTGGTCATTTTTTTTTTGGGGGGGGGAGAGTTAGAATTATGCTCTACATCCTTCTCCAGCTCTGTCCAGAACCCTCTGTTGTGATCCTGGTCAGATAAGTCAGCGGTGGTAGCCGGGCACCATCTAGCTGTAGTGGACTCAGTCCGGTGGAGGTCTTGGTAGCTGTGGTCAATTAGTCCTTTGGACTAATCATTTCGTTGTATCCTGTTCTCTTCATTCTCCCTTGCTCCCGAAGGGATGAGACCAGTGGAGTATCTTAGATGGCCGCTCACAGGCTTTTAAGACCCCAGACACTACTCACCAAGGTAGAATGTAGAGCATTATCTTTATAAGTAGTGTCATGCCAATTGAGCTAGATGTTCCCCGATACCATGGTCCCCAGAGCCCTCCGTCCAACAACTCAGTCCCTCGGGGAGTTTGGATGTGTCCATGGGGCCTCCGTGACCTTTCCTTGTGCATGTTGTGTTAGTTTCCCTTGTACTGTGTACTGTCTCACCTCTCACCCAAGATACCACTTATCTATTGCCTATTTAGTATTCCCCCCCACCCCCTCCCATCCCTGGTAACCAACAAAGACTGTTACATTTTGCATGTGAACTCTTTCATGGATTTTTACAATAGAGGTGTCATACAATGTTTGTCCTTTTGTGATTGACTTATTTCACTCAGCATAATGTCCTCCAGTTTCATCCATGTTATGAGATGCTTCACAGATTCATTGTTGTTCTTTCTTATTGCATAGTACTCCATTGTGTGTATGTACCGTAGTTTGTTTATCCATTCATCTGCTGATGGGCACCTACGTTGTTTCCATAGTTTTGCTATTGTGAACAATGCTGTCATGAACTTAGGTGTGCATATGTCTATTCGAGTGACGACTCTTATTTCTCTAGGATATATTCCTAGGAGTGGGATTGCTGGATCGAATGGTATGTCTAGTTCTAGCTTTCTGAGGAAGTGCCATATCATTTTCCATAATGGTTGTATCATTTTGCATTCCCACCAACAGTGCATAAGAGTTCTGATCTCCCCGCAGCCCCTCCAACATTTGTTATTTCTAGTGTTTTTGATTCGTGCCAGTAATGCCGGTGTGAGATGGTATCTCATTGCGGTTTTAATTTGCATTTCTCTAATGGCTAGTGGTCGCAAGCATTTCCTCATGTGTCTGTTGGCCATTTGAATGTCTTCTTTGGTGATGTGTCTGTTCATTTCCTTTGCCCATTTCTTAATAGGATTATTTGTCATTTTGTTGTAGAGGTGTTGGATTTTCTCGTAGATTATGGAGATTAGACCTTTGACTTCTACTGTCCAAAAATTTTTTCCCAGTTTGTAGGTTCTCTTTTGACTCTTTTGGTGAAGTCTTTTGAAGAGCATAGGTGTTTGATTTTTAGAAGATCCCAGTTATCTAGTTTATCTTTTGGGTTTTGTGTGTTGATGTTTATGGTTTGTATCCTGTTAATGCCATGTATTAAGGCCTAAAGTGTTGGTCCTATTTTTTCTTCTATGAACTTTATAGTTTTAGGCTTTATATTCAGGTCTTTGATCCATTTTGAAGTAGTTTTTGTATACAGTGTGAGGTATGGGTCCTGTTTCATTTTTTTGCAAATGGATATTCAGTTTTGCCAGCACCATTTGTTAAAAAGACTGTTTTTCCCCATTTGATGGACTTTGGGCCCTTGTCGAAAATCAGGTGACCGTAGGTGGATGGATTTACATCTGGGTTCTCAATTCTGTTCCATTGGTCAATGTCTCTGTTGTTGTACCAGTACCAGGTTGTTTTGACTACTGTAGCTGTATAGTAGGTTCTGAAGTCAGGTAGTGTGAGTCCTCCAACTTTATTCTTCTTCTTCAGTAGTGCTTTACTTATTCGGAGCTTCTTCCCTTTCCATATAAAGTTAATAATTAGTTTTTCCATCTCTTTGAAGAATGTTGTTGGTATTTGGATCAGGATTGCATTGTATTTGTAGATCGCTTTGGGTAGAATTGCCATTTTCACAATGTTGAGTCTGCCTATCCATGAGCATGGTATGTTTTTCCATTTATGTAGATCCCTTTGGGTTTCATGCAGCAGTGTTTTGTAGTTTTTTTGTATAGGTCTTTTAATTTCCTGGTGAGATTTATTCCTAAGTATTTAATCTTTTTATGGGCTATTGAAAATGGTATTGATTTCCTGATCTCCTTTTCATTGTTCTCCTTACTGGTGTATAGGAATCCAACTGATTTTTGAATGTTTATCTTGTATCCTGCTGCTCTGCTGAATCTTTCTATTAGTTCCAGTAGATTTCTCGTGGAGTCTTTAGGGTTTTCTATGTATAGTATCATATCATCTGCAAACAGGGCGAGTTTAACTTCTTCATTACCAATTTGGATGCCCTTTATTTCTTTCTCTTGCCTTATTGCTCTAGCTAGAACTTCCAGCACAATGTTAAATAGGAGTGGTGATAAAGGGCATCCTTGTCTTGTTCCTGTTTTCAAGGAGAATGTTTTCAGCCTCTCTCCATTAAGAATGATGTTGGCTGTTGGTTTTGCATAGATGCCCTTTATTATGTTGAGAAATTTCCCTTGTATACCTATTTTGTTGAGAGCTTTTATCAGGAATGGGTATTGGACTTTGTCAATGCCTTTTCTGCGTCAATTGAGATGATCATGTGATTTTTTTCTTTCCTTTTATTTATGTGGTGAATTACATTGATGGATTTTCTAATGTTAAACCATCCTTGCATACCTGGTATGAATCCTACTTGGTCGTGGTGTATTATTTTTTTTATATGATACTGAATTCTATTGGCTAGAATTTTGTTCAGAATTTTTGCATCTATATTCATGAGAGATGTTGGTCTGTAATTTTCTTTTTTTGTGATGTCTTTGCCTGGTTTTTGTATCAGCATTATGCTGGCTTCATAGAATGAATTTGGAAGTGTTGCTTCCTCTTCTATGCTCTGAAATAGCTTGAGTAGAATTGGTACAAGCTCTTCTGTAAATGTTTTGTAGAATTCTCCAGTGAAGCCATCTGGGCCAGGGCTTTTTTTAGTTGGGAGTTTTTTTATTACCTTTTCAATATCTTCTCCAGTTACGGGTCTGTTCAGATTTTCAGTATCACTTTGTTGTAGTTTGGGTAGGCCGTGTGTTTCTAGAAATTTATCCATTTCCTCTAGGTTTTCAAATTTGTTGGAATATAGTTTTTCATAATAATCTGTTATAATCCTTATTATTTTGGTTGGGTCTGTTGTAATGTCTCCCATTTCATTTTTTATTTGGGTTATTTGTGCCGTCTGCTGTTTTTCTTTTGTCAGTCTGGCCAGTGGTTTGTCGATTTTGTTGATTCTTTCAAAGAACCAACTTTTGGTTTTGTTGATCCTTTCTATTGTTTTTATGTTGTCTATTTCATTTATTTCTGCTCTGATCTTTACTATCTCCTTTCTTCCGGTGGTTGTAGGCTTTTTTTGTTGTTCTCTTTCTATTTGTTTGAGTTCTGTAGTTAATGTTTTGATTTTGTCCCTTTCTTGTTTTTTGACATGTGCATCTATTGCTATAAATTGTCCTCTGAGGACTGCCTTTGCTGTGTCCCAAAGGTTTTGGTATGATGTGTTTTCATTTTCATTTGATTCTAGGAATTTTTTAATTCCATCTCTGATTTCTTCTATTACCCATTGATGTGTAAGCAGAGTATTATTCAGTTTCCATGTGTTTGATTTTTTTTCCTTGCTCTTTCTAGTGTTAATTTCTACCTTGTTGGCATTGTGGTCAGAGAAGATATTGTGAATTATCTCAGCGTTTTGGATCTTTTTGAGGATTGCTCTGTGGCCTAAGATGTGATCTATTCTGGAGAACGTTCCATGTGCATTGGAAAAGAATGTGTACTTTGCAGCAGTTGGATGGATTGTTCTGTATATGTCTATGAGGTCCAGTTGGCTGATTGTGTCCTTTAGGACTTCTGTATCTTTGCTGAGTTTCTTTTTAGTTGTTCTGTCCTTTACTGAGAGTGGTGTGTTGAAGTCTCCTACTATTATTGTGGAACTGTCAATTTCTCTTTTCAGTGCTGTTAGAGTTTGTTTTATGTATTTTGGAGCCCTGTCATTGGGTGCGTAGATGTTTATTATGGTTATGTCTTCATGATGGCTCGTCCCCTTAATCATTATATAGTGTCCTTCTTTGTCTTTTATGGTAGATTTTGTTTTAAAGTCTATTTTATCTGAGATTAGAATTGCCACTCCTGCTCTTTTTTGGTAGTTGTTAGCTTGATATATTTTTTTCCAACCTTTGATTTTTAATAAATTCACATCTTTGTTTCTAAGGTGTCTCTCTTGTAGACAGCATATTGGTTGATCCTGTTTTCTTATCCATTCTTCCACTCTCCGTCTCTTTATGGGTGCATTGAGTCCATTTACATTCAGTGTAATTATTGATAGATGGAAGTTTGTTGCTGTCATTTTGTAGTGCTTTTTTTTGTGGTGCTGAAGTTTTCTTTGTTCTTCTTACTCTCTTGTGCTGAGTTACTTTTGTTTGTGGATTTTGTGTTCATTTCTTTTGTTTTTGTAGGTTTTGTTTTTGCTGAGACTTTATGTTTTTCGTCTTTATTTTTATGAGTTGGTTTGTTAACTTTCTTTGTGGTTATCATGAATTTTACCCTTATCTTTCTAAGTTTGAAGCAGTCTACCCTTACTTGGTATTGCCTTGCCTTCCTCTCCATTAGAAGGTTCTATACCTATCCCGTTTGTTCCCTCTTTCATTGTTTTGATGTTGTTGTCATCCTTTGATTGATTGCTCTGATTCCCTGTTGTATTTCTTTTGTTTTTGGATAGTCCTCAATAGTTCATTTCCTAGAATGGTATCTGGTTCGTATAAACCTACGTCCTAGGTCCTAGGTCCTGCCTGAGGGCTGAAGCTGTTTGTCCTCAGATCAAAGAACTCCCTTTAATAATTCTTGTAAGTTTGGTTTGACTTTTACATATTCCCTGAATTTCTGTTTATCTGGAAATGACCTAATTTCACCATCAAATTTGAATGAGAGTTTTGCAGGATATATTATTCTTGGCTGACAATTTTTTTCTTTCAAGATTTTATATATGTCATCCCATTGCCTTCTTGCCTGCATGGTTTCTGCCGAATAATCTGAGCTTAGTCGTATTGTTTCTCCTCTGTATGTGACTTCTTGTTTTATTCGAGCTGCTCTCAGGATTCTTTGTTTGTCTTTAGCTTTGGCGAGTGTGAATATGATATGTCTTGGTGATTTTCTTTTGGGTTCTCTTCTATATGGGGTTTATTGAGCTTCTTTGATGGCCATCTTTTCATCTTTCATGATATTGGGAAAGTTTTCTGTCAGCAGTTCCTCAATGGTCCTCTCTGTGTTTTTTGTTTTCTCCCCCTGTTCTGGGATGCCAATCACTCGTAAGTTTTTGCTTTTAATTGTGTCCCACATAACTCTCAGGGTCTCTTCATTTTTCTTGGTTCTTTTTTCTGAGTTTTCCTGAAACAGAGTTGTATCCAAGTGTTTGTCTTCAGTTCCACTGATTACTGTCTTCCACGGTTTCAAATCTACTTCTCAGCCCTTCTGTGACACCATCCATTTCTGAAATCTTGTTGTTTATCTTTTGGATTTCTAATTGTTGTTTTTGTATAATTTTGAGTTGTGAATTTATTTTGGCATTTTGTTCCTGCACCATCTTCCTGAATTCTTCCAATTTTTTGTTTGTATTTTCCATAAATTTACCTATTTTTTCCTCATGTTTGTCAGCTTTTTGCCTCAGTTCTTGGAAAATTCCGAGTATTAGTGATTTGAGTTCCCTATCAGGTACTTCTAGTGCATTTTCTTCCACAGGAGAGTTATTTGGTGTTTTAATTTGGACGCCTATTGGAGCCATCTTGTCTTGTTTTTGTAAATGTTTTGATATTGTTTGCTGTTTTCGGGGCATTCAGTAGATATTTCTCTCGTTTATTGATTGTAGATTTTTTTTTGTTTCATCCTTGTGGTACAGCTGGGCAGATCTAGCTGAAGAGGAGCCACTGGGACGGATTGTTTGTGGCACTCACCGCAGCCACTAGGATGGTCGGTAGTTAGTGCTGGGCAGGATCCAGTAGGGCCTGCCTGCACAGCTTGGTGGTGTGATGTCAAGTGCACGATGCAGGTAGGCAGGATGCAGCGGGGAGATGGTTATGTGTGAAGCTAAGCTGGATATGGGAGAGAGGAGAGAGGAGCAGGATCGAAAAGCATACAAACATAAAAGAATGCTAGGGGAGCTTGTCGTTAGAATGGACAGATGAGAGACTATGCGATGGGGAAAACCAGAAGGGGGAAGAGAAAGAAAAGGAAAGAATGAACAAATAAAAATCAGAAAAGTTAAAGAACTGCAAAGTTCCCAGGGATCCCACCGATGCAGCTATGAGGTCTGGGGGAGTCGGTCTCAGGTTTCACAGCACAGCCTGGCCAGAAGGTGCAGAGGCATACATCGCCTGGTATTCAGGGATCAGAAAGAGAAGGGAGAGATAGAGAGATGAGAAATTAAGCAATGAAGAAAGATAAAAGGGAAAAAGAGGGAAAAGAAAACAAAACTAATCAAAAAAGAAAAAAAAAATTTAAAAAAAAAAAAAAAAAAGAGCAACACCAGCAGTCAATGAATGGCACTCAGAGAGCCAGCCAGTGCGGGCTGGTGTTTCTGGATAAGAGACTGTGTCCATGTGAAACAGAGGAGGCTGAGTGTGAGTGAAGAAGGGTAGAGAGTGGAAAGCGTACATCACTAATTTCCTGCGCTCTGGGGACCCTCAGAAAGGAGCTAAGAGGGTGCAAGGAGCCAGGCACCCAAGTGAAAGGAGGGGGAGGCAGCGAGAGGCTAGCGAGAAACCAAAAGATGCAGGAGGAAGAAAAAAAAAAAGGCAGTACCAGCAGCCAACAAACGGCACCTAGAGAGCCGCCCGCCCGGGCACGCGGAATCCAAGCCGCCGGTGGACCCCGGTGAAGAGAGTGCGGCCACGGGAAGCAGAGGGGCGAATGAACAAAGGTCCCGGGATCTCACCAGTGCAGCAGCCCAAACCTGGAAGCAGCCACACGCTGGAACGCAGCCCCACAGCCCCGCAGGAGAGAGCAAAGACGGCTCTCAGAACCAGACACCCGAGCAAAAGTAGGGGGAGGCGGCAGAAAAAGCTACTCCAGCAGCCAACAAACGGTTCTCAGAAAGCCGCCTGCCCGGAATCGCAGAATCCAAGCAACAGCGCCCCCCGGCCCAGGGACCCTGGCCACGGGAAACAGGGGAGCCCCAGCCGAGGGGGAGAGGGGTGGGCGGTGGGAAAGTGCACACCGCAATTTACCGGTCGTTCCATCTCCCACTGGATGCTCTGTGAGGCTGCTCTCCTGTTCTCCCGTTTGCTGGTCTCCGATAGGAGTCCAAGATGGTGGATCCGTGCTGTGTTAGCTGGTAAGGAATCTCTGCATGAGTCTCTCTTAGCTCTCCGTTCTCTTTCAGTATTCTCACTCCGTTTGGTGTTTGGCTGAGTTCTTTATCTCTTCATTTGATGTTCTAGGGTTTCAGGTTTGTTGATTCTCTGTTAGGCTTAGTTTTTTGTGTCTTTGCTGTGGAGGGAAGGCATGGTGCTTCTGCCTAGAGCGCCATCTTGCCCCGCCCCGGAAAATGAATTTTTGACACTGGAAAAGAAAAGTTTAACTTTAGCAAAAAATCATAATGATAACCATTATTTTATCTTAATTTTTAAAAACTGTGTTTTAAATATTTTATTTCTTTTACACAGACATATATGTATATATAAATGCATAAATGTATAAATGTGTTTACTTCATACAGACTTTCTCTAATCTTTTCTGTGTTCTACCTATTTTCCTAAAATCTCCCCTCCCTCTAGACTCCCCCACCCTAACATATCTACCCTTCATGATCCCTGCCAAAAACATAATTATATGTCTTGTTTCATATTTTTTTCCATTTTTCAAAGTTATAGGAAAAGTGTATTATTTATATACCTGGAGATTTCTCTTAAGTAATTGTTTTTCAGAAATGGATCATAGTATGCATTTTTTTCTGGATTTAGAATCTTTTCCCTGCTCAACTGTATCTTCTGGAAATCTCTCCAAATCAACTGGTTTACTTCTAATTTAGTATTTTTAATATTTTGGAGTGAGGTGTGTATCATAAAACATTCAGCCATGCCTCTATTGATGGTGACTTACTTTTTTTAAATTTTATTTTCATTTTTTAGTTCTATAAGTCAATACTGCTAGGATATTCTTGTTATGAAACCTTTTTATACTAGTGCCATTATATGTAGAGACAGTGGATTCTCAGAAGAGGAGTTTCCAAAGTGTGTATATTTTGTGTGTGTGTGTGTGTGTGTAAATCTTTTTTTACTTTTAATTTTTTTATTGTACTTTAGATGAAGGTTTACAGAACAAACAGTTTCTCATTAAACAGTCAGTACAAATATTGTTTTATGACGTTGGTTAACAACCCCACGATATGTCAGCACTCTCCCTTCTCGACCTTGAGGACCTTTTTTTTGGGGAAAAGATACATAGCTAAAGTTACACCATTTTGAAAATTTCTACATGTATAATTCAGTGACATCGATTACATGCTTCCAGTTGTGCTGCTATTCTCACTATCCTTTTCCAAATTATTCTATCACCATTATCTTTAACTCACTGTCCCCTAGGCTTCCCATCAAACGTTTTGAGTTGCTGTTGTCAATTTGATCTCACATAGATAATTCTTTTATTTATTTATTTTTTTGTATCTTAGATGAAGGGTTGCAGAACAAATAGCTTCTCATTAAACAGTACAGCGTGTATATATTTTTATTTTAATGTATTTTGTCAGGTTGCATGCTACATAGTTGTAACAATTTACTTTTTTACCAGCAATGCATCAGAATCCTTTTATTCTTGCATCCCCAGCAAACCAAGATGTAAATTCTCAAAAGAAATACTGAGAAAATGTTATCACATCTAAAGTTGATTATATAAAATATTTCAAAGAGTGGAGAATTGGTGGAGGATTTGTGAAAAAAAATGTTTTTGTATAAAGCTGACTGAGAGATTCACCTAACACATCCACAAGGTAGGGGATTGGAGGAGTTCCCCCTTTAACCCAAATTAAAAGAATGACTTCTACATAGCTACTAGTAGCAGTAGGGTTGCCAGGCAGAACACCTAGTTAAATTTGAATATCAGATAAACAATGAAGGATCTTTTAGCAAAAAAATATCCCAAATATTGCTTGGGCGTTCTGACACTAAAGTAAAACCATTATTTATCTGAAATTTAAATTTAACTAGACATCCTGTTTTTTATTTCACTAAATCTGGCAACCATAATCAACAGGGCTTGATATGATTTAAGCTAACAAAATTGATCAGTATCTCACACATGTCCAGAAAATCTAGAGGGTGATAGTTGGGCCAGTGTCCTGCTTTGACTGGGGATTGACCTGCATGTTCTTCATTTATCTGAGCAATACTGACTTGTTTGTCCCTCATTGACCATATGTATGGCATGAGCAAGAGAGACCACTGTGTATCAGTTTAGCTGTGCACTTAGAGGAGTGAACTGAATGCAGCAGAGAAGAAGCCAGAGGTGGATCACCAATTCCTAGAACTCAAAGAGAGAGTAAGAAAACACTGAAATGTAGTACATTCATGTAGGTCAAGGAAACTTTGGATTAGAGACAGTAATAAGTGAGATTTCCAAAGAACCCACAAGGTAGCAAGCAGTGAGAAAGTCAGCATTAAGCCTGTTGTTGTTGTTAGCTGTGTCAAGTCAATTCCAACTCATGGAGACCCCACCTGTGCAGAGTAGAACTGCTCTATAGGGTTTTCAAGGCTTTTGCCCTTCAAGCTCCTCTGGGTGGGTTCAAACTGCCAACTTTTAGGCTAGTAGTTGAGTGCTTAACTGTATGCACTACCCAGGGAATCCACATTAAACCTACTGGACCAAAAAATGTAAGACCTCCTTATGAGAGTGTCAATCAAGTAAGATATTTCCTGTTTCCCTGTCCTCTCCTCTGTTTTGACAACTAAAGCTGAAAAAACAAAGAAGTGGAAGAAGAAAATGTGAAAGAACAGGTTTATGCCCTATCCCATATGCCTACATTTTGCTTTCAGTAATCCCTAAGTAAGGAGACCTGGTGCTGCAGTGGTTAAGTGCTGAGCTACTAACCAAAAAGCTTATGGTTCAAACCCACTAGCCACTTCACAAAGAAAGCTGTGACAGTCTGCTTCCATAAAGATTACAGCCTTGGAAACCCTATGGGGCAGGTCTATTATCTCCTATAGGGTTTCTATGAGTCTGAATTGACTCAAAGGCAATGAGTATGGTCGATTGGTAAAAATACACGCTTTTTTCCCTTTAGCTTATTGATGCAGTGGATTATTTGATACATTTTCTATTATTGAACCACTTGCATTTTGAAATAAACCATGCTTGGTTAAAATATATCTTCTTCTGGCCCCACCCTGTGCATTCCCCCAGCCTCAACCTGCTGAATGCCATGCCCATGAGTGGTATCAGCGGAGACCTCTGGACCCCACCCTGTGTTGCCCCGGGTCCAGCCCCACCAAGTGCTGTGCCCCGGAGGAGCAGCAGCATGGACCTTCAGCTCTCCCCAGCGCCACCCCTGTCCCCACCCCATGGAGCACCATGCCCCGGAGCAGGCCCTACACAGACATATGGAACCCCAGACACCACCCTGACACACCACCCCCAGAACTGCCCCACCAGCCCAAGTTCATGCCACAAATGACCTATCCCTGCCACTTCTCCCAGGCTGGACCTACCCTGTTACACCATAGCTGAGCAACTGACCCTGCCCACCTAGTCAAAGTGGTGAGAACTCTCATGCCCAAGCACAAACAAGCAACAAATCATGCCCAGCCCACAAGTCCAAACATAACCAAATAAGGCAAAAAAGCAGGATGAAATGAACAAACCTACAATCTACAAACAAAGAAAATAATTCCTGAATGTCCTGGACACAGGACACAAGATCAAAACATACTAAAAAAAAAAAGAACAGATGGCTCCAGTAAGCAACAAAAATAAAACA
Organism: Dugong dugon; assembly: GCA_030035585.1. Classification (NCBI taxonomy): domain Eukaryota; kingdom Metazoa; phylum Chordata; class Mammalia; order Sirenia; family Dugongidae; genus Dugong; species Dugong dugon. The sequence goes on from CM057465.1 coordinate 29,268,810, forward strand.
CCAGATGACCTTCTGGTAGAATAAAATGCACTGGAACTACCTGATAGGGAATTCAAAAGCCTAATATTCAGGGCTCTCCAAGACATTAGGAAAGAGATGAAGGAAAACACAAAAAAGAAGGCACTACAAAATGACAACAATAAACAAACCCTATTGATAATCACACTGAATGGAAATGACTTAGTACACATTAAGAGGCAGAGAGTGATAGAATGGATAAAAAAACACGACCCATCAATATAATGTCTACAAGACACCCACCTCAGAAACAAAGACATAAATATATTAAAAATCAAAGGATTATATAAAACAAACTCTAACAGCACTGAAAAGAGAAATTGTCAGTTCCACAATAATAGTAGGAGATTTCAACACATTACCCTCAGTAAAGGACAGAACATCTAGAAAGAAACTCAGCAAAGATATAGAATAGCTGAAGGGCACTGTCATCCAACTTGACCTCATAGATATATGGAACACTACAACCAACAGCTGCAAAGTACACATTCTTATCCAAGACACATGCAATGTTCTCCAGAATAGACCACATCTTACACCACAGAGCAACCCTCAACAAAATCCAAAATGTTGAGATAATACAAAGTATCTTCTCTGATGACAATGCCATCAAAGTAGAAATTAACAACAGGAAAAGCAAGGAAAAAAAAATAAATTCCATGGAAACTGAATAACACCCTGATTAAAAACCACAGGGCAATAGAAGAAATCAGAGATGGAATCAAAAAATTCCTGGAATCAAATGAGAATAAAAACACATCATATCCAAACCTTTGGGACATAGAAAAGGTAGTCCTCAGAGGTCAATTTATAGCAATAGACGCACACATCAAAAAAGAAGAGAAAAAGTCAAAATATTAGCTACACAACTCAAGCAAATAGAAAGAGAACAGCAAAAAAAAAAAAAAAAAAAAAAAAGCCCCCAGCCACCAGAAGAAAGGAAATAATAGAGATCAGAACAGAAATAAATGAAATACAGAATAGAAAAACAATAGAAAGAATCAACAAAAGTTGGTTCTTTGAAAGGATAGACAAACCACTGGCCAAACTGACAAAAGAAAACAGGAGAGAACATGAACAACTCAAATAGGAAATGAAATGGGGGACGTTACAACAGACCCAACTCAAACCAAAAGGATCATAACAGAGTACTGTGAAAAACTGTACTCAAACAAATTTGAAAACCTAGAGGAAATGGAAAAATTTCTAGAAACACACTACCTACTCAAACGAACACAAAATGATATTGAGAATTTGAACAGACCCAAAACAAAAGAGACTGAAAAGGTAATAAAAAAAAATACCCAAGAAAAAAAATGCCTTGGCCCAGATGGTTTCAATGGGGAATTCTATCAAACATTCAGAGAATAGCTTATACCAGTACTACTTAAACTATTTCAGAACATAGAAAAGAAGTGATACTTCTGAATTCATTCATGAAGCCAGCATAAGCCTGATACCAAAACCAGGCAAAGGCGCCACAAAAAAAGAAAATTGCAGACCAATATCTGTCATGAATATAGATGCAAAAATTCTCAACAAAATTCTAGCCAGTATAATTCAACATCATATAAAAAAAATAATACACCATGACCAAGTAGGATTCATACCAGGTATGCAAAGAATGGTTCAGCATTATAAAATCAATGGATGCAATCCACCACATAAATAAGAGAAAAGAAAAGAATCACATGATCATCTCAATCGATGCAGAAAATGCATTCAACAAAGTCCAACAAACATTCCTGATAAAAATTCTCAATAAAATAGGTATAGAAGAGAATTTCTCATCATAATAAAGGGCATCTATGCAAAGCCAACATCCAACATCATTTGTTTTTTTCCTTTCATTGTACTTTAGGTGAAGGTTTACAGAAAAAATAGTTTCTCATTACACAGTCAGTATACATATTGTTTTATGACGTTGGTTAATGACTCCATGACATGTCAACCCTCTCTCTTCTCGACCTTTATTATTATTTATTTATTTTTTTTGGTGAAAATATACATAGCCAAAGATACACCATTTCAAAAATTTCTACATGTACAGTTCAGTGATATCAATTACATTCTCCCAGTTGTGCTGCTATTCTCACTTTAGATGAAGGTTTACATAACAAAATAGTTTCTCATTAAACAGTTAGTACACATGTTGCACTATGACAATAGTTAACAACCCCACTACATGTCAACACTGTTCTTACTCAATCTTGGGTTTCTTATCACCAGCTTTCCTATCCCCTTCTGTCTTCTAGTCCTTGTCCCCGGACTGCTGTGCCTCACTAGTCCCATTTTGTCTTATGGGGCTGTCAAGTCCCTGGCTGAATGGTGAACCTCAGAAATGACTTCACCACTGAGCTAAAAGGGTGTATGGGGGCCATACTCTCGGGTTTCTCCAGTCCCTTTCAGGCCAGTAAATCTGGTCTTTTTGTGTGTGTGTTAGAATTTTGTTCTACATCCTTCTCCAGCTCTGTGCAGAACCCTCTGTTGTGATCCTGGTCAGAGCAGTCAGTGGTGGTAGCCGGGTACCATCTAGCTGTACTGGACTCAGTCTGGTGGAGGCCTTGGTAGCTGTGGTCCATTAGTCCTTTGGACTAATCTTTTCCTTGTATCCTGTTCTTTTCATTCTCCCTTGCTCCCGAAGGGGTGAGACCAGTGGAATATCTTAGATGGCCGCTCACAGGCTTTTAAGACCCGAGACGCTGCTCACCAAGGTAGAATGTAGAGCATTGTCTTTATAAACTGTGTTGTGCCAATTGAGCCAGATGTTCCCCAAGACCATGGTCCCCACAGCCCTCCACCCAGCAATTCAGTCCCTCAGGGAGTTTGGTTGTGTCTATGGAGCTTCCATGATCGTTCCTGGTACAAGCTGTCCTGGCTTCCCCAGTATTTTGTACTGTCTCACCCTTCACCAAAGATACTACTTATCTATTGCCTATTTAGTATTCCCCACAAACCTCCCATCCCTCATAACCAACAAAGATTGTTACTTTTTGTGCATAAAGTTTTTCATGAGTTTTTACAGTCGAGGTCTAATACAATATTTGTCCTTTTGTGATTGACTTATTTCACTCAGCATAATGTCCTCCAGTTTCATCCACATTATGAGATGTTTCATAGGTTCATCGTTGTTCTTTATTATTGCATAGTACTCCATTGTGTGTGTGTACCATAGTTTGTTTATCCATTCATCTGTTGATGGGCATCTAGGTTGTTTCCATCTTTTTGCTACTGTGAACAATGCTGCCATGAACATGGGTGTGCATGTGTCTATTCGAGTGATGACTCTTATTTCTCTAGGATATATTCCTAGGAGTGGGATTGCTGGATCTCATGGTATATCTATTTCTAGCTTTTTAAGGAAGCGCCATATCATTTTCCAAAATGGTTGTATCTTTTTGCATTCACACCAGCAGTGCATAAGAGTTCTGATCTCCCCACAGCCTCTCCAACATTTGTTATTTCCAGTGTTTTTGATTCGTGCCAGTAATGCTGGGGTGAGATGGTATCTCATTGTGGTTTTAATTTGCATTTCTCTAATGGCTAGTGATTGGGAGCATTTCCTTATGTGTCTGCTGGCCGCTTGAATGTCTTCTTTGGTGATGTGTCTGTTCATTTCCTTTGCCCATTTTTTAATAGGATTATTTGTCTTTTTGTTGTAGAGGTGTTGGATTTTCTTGTAGATTATGGAGATTAGACCTTTGTTTGACTTGTACTGTCTAAAAATTTTTTCCCAGTCTGTAAGTTCTCTTTTTACTCTTTTGGTGAAGTCTTTTGAAGAGCATAGGTGTTTGATTTTATGAAGATCCCAGTTATCTAGCTTATCTTCTGGGGTTTGTGTGTTGACGACTATTGTTTGTATCCTGTTAATGCTGTATATTAGGACCTGTAGCATTGATCCTAGTTTTTCTTCTATGAACTTTATAGTTTTTGGCTTTATAATTAGGTCTTTGATCCATTTTGAATTAGTTTTTGTATATGGTGTGAGGTGGCTCCTGTTTCATTTTTTTGCAGATAGACATCTAGTTTTGCCAGCACTATTTGTTAAAAAGACTGACTTTTCCCCCATTTGATGGACTTTGGGCCTTGTCAGAGATCGGGTGACTGTAGGTGGATGGATTAACATCTGGGTTCTCAATTCAGTTCCATTGGTCAATATATCTGTTGCAGCACCAGTACCAGGCTGTTTTGACTACCTTAGCTGTATAGTACGTTCTGAGGTTAGGCAGTGCGAGTCCTCCTACTTTATTCTTCTTCTTCAAAAGTGCTTTACTTATCAGAGGCTTCTTCCCTTTCCATATAAAGTAATGATTAGTTTTTCCATCTCTTTAAAGAATGTTGTTGGTATTTGGATCGGGATTGCATTGTATTTGTAAATTGCTTTGGGTAGAATTGTCATTTTCACAATGTTGAGTCTACCTATCCATGAGCATGGTATGTTTTTCCGTTTATGTAGATCTCTTTGGGTTTCTTGCAGTAGTGCTTTCTGGTTTTCTTTGTATAGGTCTTTTACATCCCTGGTTAGATTTATTCCTAAGTATTTTATTTTTTTAGGGGCTATTATAAATGATATTGTTTTCCTGATTTCCTTTTCATTGTTCTCTTTACTGGTGTATAGGACTCCAACTGATTTTTGTATGTTTCTCTTGTATCCTGCTACTCTGCTGAATCTTTCTATTAGTTACAGTAGTTTCCTCGTGGAGTCTTTGGGGTTTTCTATGTATAGTATCATATCATCCACAAACAAGGACAATTTAACTTCTTCATTACCAATTTGGATGCCCTTTATTTCTTTTTCTTGCCTTATTGCTCTAGCTAGAACTTCCAGCACAATGTTAAATAGGATTGGTGATAAAGGGCATCCTTGTGTTGTTCCTGTTCTAAAAGGAAATGTTTTCAGCCTCTCTCCATTAAAAATGATATTGGCTGTTCATTTTGCATAGATGCCCTTTATTATGTTGAGAAATTTCCCTTCTATATTTATTTGATTGAGAGTTTTTATCAGGAATGGGTGTTGGACTTTATCAAATGCCTTTTCTGTATCAATTGAGATGATCATGTGATTATTTTCTTTCCTTTTATTGATGTGGTGGATTACATTGATTGGTTTTCTAATGTTCAACCATCCTTGCATACCTGGTACAAATCCTACTTGGTCGTGGTGTATTATGTTTTTTGATATGATGTTGAATTCTATTGGCTAGAATTTTGTTCAGAATTTTTACATCTATATTCATGAGAGATACTGGTCTGCAATTTTTTTATTTTGTGGCATCTTTGCGTGGTTTTGGTATCAGGGTTATGGTGGCTTCATAGAATGAATTTGGAAGTGTCGCTTCCTTTTCTATGCTCTGACATAGTTTGAGTAGCACCGGTACAAGCTCTTCTCTGAATGTTTTGTAGAATTCTCCAGCGAAGCGATCAGGGCCAGGGCTTTTTTTTGTTGGGAGTTTTTTTTAAATTACCTTTTCAATCTTTTCTCTTGTTATGGGTCTGTTCAGATTTTCAACATCACTTTCTTGTAGTTTAGGTAGGTAGTGTGTTTCTAGACATTTACCCATTTGCTCTAGGTTTTGAAATTTGTTGGAGTATAGTTTTTCATAATATTCTATTATGGTCCTTTTTATTTCAGTTGGATCTGTTGTAATGTCCCCCATTTCATTTATTATTTAGGTTATTTGTGTCCACTCCTGTTTCTGTTTTGTCAGTCTGGCCAATGGTTTGTCAATTTTGTTGATTCTTTCAAAGAACCAACTTTTGGTTTTGTTGATTCTATTGTTTTTCTATTCTCTATTTCATTTATTTCTGCTCTTATCTTTATTATTTCCTTTCTTCTGGTGGCTGTGGGCTTTTTTTTTGCTGTTCTCTTCCCATTTGTTCAAGTTGTGTAGTTAATGTTTTGATTTTGTCCCTTTCTTGTTTTTTGATATGTGCATCTATTGCTATAAATTATCCTCTGAGGACTGCCTTTGCTGTGTCCCAAAGGTTTTGGTATGATGTGTTTTCATTCTCATTTGATTCTAGGATTTTTTTTATTCCATTTCTGATTTCTTCTATTACCCAGTGGTTTGTAAGCAGGGTGTTATTTGGTTTCCATGTAATTAATTCTTTTTCCTTGATCTTTTGGTTGTTAATTTCTACTTGGTGGCATTGTGGTCAGAGGAGACACTTTATATTACCTCGGCATTTTGGATCTTGTTGAGGATTGCTCTGTGGCCTAAGATGTGGTCTATTCTGGAGAGCATTCCGTGTGCTTTGGAAAAGAATTTGTACTTTGTAGCTGTTTGATAGAGTCTTCTATATATGTCTATGAGGTTCAGTTGGCTGATTGTGCCCTTTAGGTCTTGCTGAGTTTCTTTTTAGATGTTCTGTCCTTTACTGAGGGTGGTGTGTTGAAGTCTCCTACTATTATTGTGGAACTGTCAATTTCTCTTTTCAGTGATGTTAGAGTTTTTTTAATGTATTTTGGAGCCCTGTCATTGGGTGCATAGATGTTTAGTATGGTTATGTCTTCATGATGGATCATCCACTTAATCATTATATAGTGTCCTTCTTTGTCTTTTATGGTAGATTTTGTTTTAAAGTCTATTTTCTCTGAGATTAGAATTGCCACTCCTGCTCTTTTTTGGTAGCTGTTAGCTTGATATATTTATTTCTAAGCTTTAATGTTTAATAAATTCACATCTTTGTTTCTAAAGTGTGTCTCTTGTAGACAGAAGACTGATGGATCCTTTTTTTTAATCCATTCTGTCACTCTCCGTCTCATGTGTGCATTGAGTCTGTTTACATTCAGTGTAATTAGTGTAATTATTGATAGATGTGAGTTTATTACTGTCATTTTGTAGTGTTTTTTTTTTTTTTTTTTTTTTTTTTTGTGGTGCTGACGTTTTCTTTGTGCTTCTTACTCTGCTGTGCTGAATTCCTTTTGTTGGTGGATTTTTTTCATTTTTTTTTTTTTTGTAGGTTTTCTTTTTTTTACTGAGACTTTATCATTTTCCTCTTTATTATGATGAGTATGTTTGTTAACTTTCTTTGTGGTAACCGTGAAACTTACCTTATCTTTCAAAGTTTGAAGCAGTCTATTATTACTTGTTATCACCTTTCCTTCCTCTCCATTAGAAGGTTCTATATCTACACTGTTTATTCCCTCTTTTATTTTCTGGGTTGTTGTCATTTATGGAGTAACTGTTCTGATTCCCTGTTGTATTTCTTTTGGTTTTGGATAGTCCTTGAGAGTTCATTTCCTAGATTGGTATCTGGCTGGTACAATCATGCATAGTAGATTCAGCCTGTGGGCTGAATTTGTTTGTTCTTGATCAAAGGACTTCCTTTAATAATTCTTGTAAGTTTGGTTTGGTTTTTACATATTTCTTTAATTTCTATTTATCTGGAAATGTCCTAATTTCACCACCATAACTGAACAAGAGTTTCGCAGCATATATTATTCTTGGCTGGCAATTTTCAATGTTTTATATATGTCATCCCACTGCCTTCTTGCCTGCCAGGTTTCTGCCAAATAATCTGAGCTTAGTCTTATTGTTTCTCCTCTGTATGTGACTTCCTGTTTTTCATGAACTGCTCTCAGTTTTCTTTGTCTGTCTTTGGTTTTGGTGAGTGTGATCATGATACGCCTTGGTGATTTTCTTTGGGGGTCTATCCTATATGGGATTTGTTGAGCTTCTTCGATGGTCAGCTTTTCATCTTTCATTATAATGGGGAAGTTTTCTGTTGGCAGTTCTTCAATGGTCCTCTCTGTGTCTTCTGTTTTCTTCCCCTGTTCTGGAACTCTGATCACTCGAAAATATTTGCTTTTGTTTGTATCCCACATAATGCTCAGGGTCTCTTCATTTTTCTTTGTTTGTCTCCAATTCCACTGATCTGTCTTCCACCATTTCAAATCTGCTCCTCAGCCCTTCTATGACACTGTCCATTTACGAAACCTTGTTTATCTTTTGGATTTCTAATTGTTGCTTTTGTATAATTTCTAGTTGTGAATTTATTTTGGCATTTTCTTCCTTCATTATTTTCCTGAATTCTTGCATTTTTTTGTCTGTATTTTCCATGAATTTGTATATTTTTTCTTCATTTTTGTCTGCTTTTTGCTTCAACTCTTGGATAATTCTGAGTATTAGAGATTTGAATTACCTACAGGTAGTTCTAGTGCCTTTTCTTCTGCTGGAATGTCATCTGGTGTTTTGTATTGGATGCCTACTGACTGGAACCATCCTGTCATGTTTTTGTAAATTTTTTTTTGATATTGTCTGCTGTCTTCAGGGAATTCAGTAGTTATTTTTGTCATTTATTGATTGTAGATTTGTCTGTTTCATCCTTTTTTAAAAATTTGCCTATGTCTGTGTGCGGGCTGTGGGTTCTTTGTTGTTTGCTCATCTGGGTCACGATACTTTTCACCTTCTTCTCCAGTTGGCAAGGTAAGTCACTCAGATATGATACAGCAGGGCAGGTCTAGCTTAAGAGGAGTTGCTGAGATGAGTTTTCATGGCACTTACTACAGTCACCAGGGCGGGGTGGTAATCAGTGCAGGGCAGGTTCTGGTTCGCCATGCCTGTGCTGCTTGGTGTGTAATGATAAGCGCACTGTGCAGATAGGCAGGATGGAGGGGGCAGATTGTGATGTGTCGAGCTAAGATGGGTATGGGAGAGAGGAGAGAGGAATAGGAGCCAAAAACATACAAACAAACAAAAAGGAGTGCTAGGGGAGCTTGCCATTGGAATGGAGAGATGAGAGACTATGAAATGGAGAAAAAGAAAAAGTGGAAGAAGAAGAAGAAAAAGAAAAGAATGGATAAATAAAAATTAGAAAGAAAAAAGAACAGTAAAGCTCCCAGTGATCCCACTGGTGTGGCTATGAGGTCTGGGGAAGTTGTTCCCAGGTGTTGAAGTACAGCCTGGCTAGGAGGCGTAGAGCTATTCAGCACCAGGTATTCAGGGGACAGGAAGAGAAGGAAGTTACAGAGAGACAAGAAACTGAGTAATGAAGAAAGACAAAAAGGGGAAAAGAGGGAAAAGAAAAAACAAATTAAAAAAATAACACAAAACTCCTCCCAAAAAAGAAAAAAAAAAAACTACAGAAAAAGAAATGCTCTCGGGGATCCCTCTGCACATCTGTGCAAGCTGAGGGAGTAGGTCTGAAGCTGCGGAACACTGCCTGGCCAGAACGGGTTCCCAAGTCAAGAAAAGAAAAAGAAAACAAACAAACAATTCAAAACAAACAAACAAATAAAAAAAGCCCTGGGATCGCACCAGCGTGGCAGTACGGACCAGGAATCAGTTTCACACTTGAACAGATCTTCACAGCCCCTCTGTAAGAGCAAAAATGGCACACGGAGCCAGGTATTTGAGCGAAAGGCAGGGGAGGTGTGAGAAGTAAGGAAGAAATCAAAAGAAGCGGAAAAAAGCAACACCAGCAGCCAACAAATGGCACTCAGGGAGTCAGCCAGTGTTGGCGGGTGGAATCCAAGAAGCTGGTGCTTCCCAGGCAAAAGACTGTGGCCGCGGGAAGCAGAGGAGGCCAAATGGGGCTGAAGAGGGGTTGAGGGTGGGAAAGCACATATCGCCAGTTACCGGTTGTTCTGTCTCCTACTGGAAGCTCCATGAGGCTGCTTTCTTGTACCCTCTGTTTGCTGGTATCTGATAAGAGTCCAAGATGGTGGATCTGTGCTGAGTTAGCTGATAGGGGACCTCTGCATGTATGTCTCCTTGCTGTCTGTTCTCTGTCAATTTCTTATTCAATTTGGTGTTTGGCTGTGTTCTTGATATCTTCATTTGATGTTTAGGGTTTAAGGATTGCTGTTTTCTCTGTTTGGCTTAGTTTTTTGGATCTTTGCTGAGGCGGGACGGTGTTGTGTTTCTACCTAGAGCACCATGTTGCTGTCCAACATCATTGTTCATGGAGAGAGACTGAAAACATTCCCCTTGAGAACAGGAACATGACAAGGCCCTTTACACCACTCCTATTTAACATTGTGCTGGAAGTCCTAGCTAGAGCAATAAGGCAAGAAAAAAATAAAGGGCATCCAAATTGGTAATGAAGAAGTTAAACTGTCCCTATTTGAGGATGATATGATAATATACATAGAAAAACCGAAAACTCCACACAAAAACTACTGTAACTAATAGAAAGTTTCAACAGAGTAGCAGGATCAAGAGAAACATACAAAAATCCGTTGGAGTCCTGTAAACCAATAAAGAGAACAATGAAAACAAAATCAGGAAAATAATACCATTTATAATGGCCCTTAAAAAAATAAAATACTTAGGAATAAATGTAACCAGAGATGTAAAAGACCTGTACAAAGAAAACCAGAAAACACTACTGCAAGAAACCCAAAGAGATCTACATAAATGGAAAAACATACCATGCTCATGGATAGGTAGACTCAACATTGTGAAAATGACAATTCTACCCAAAGCAATTTACAAATACAACACAATCCCGATCCAAATACCAACAACATTCTTTAAAGAGATGGAAAAACTAATCATTAACTTTATTTGGAAAGGGAAGAAGCCCCGGATAGGTAAAGCACTATTGAAGAAGGAGAATAAAGTAGGAGGACTCACATTGCCTGACCTCAGAACCTACTATACAGTCAAGGTAGTCAAAACAGCCTGGTACTGGTGCTGCAACAGATATACTGACCAATGGAACTGAATTGAGAACCCAGATGTAAATCTAACCACCTACAGTCACCTGATCTCCAACAAGGCCCAAAGTCCATTAAATGGGGGAAAAGTCAGCCTTTTTAACAAATAGTGCTGGAAAAACTAGACGTCCATCTGCAAAAAAATGAAACAGGACCCATACCTCACACTTTGCACAAAAACTAATTCAAACTGGATCAAATACCTATATATAAAGCCAAAGGATAAAGATCATAGAAGAAAAAATAAGATTAATGCTAGAAGCCCTAATACCTGGCATCAACAGGATAAAAACCATAACCAACAACACACAAACTCCAGAAGATAGGCAAGATAACTGGGATCTTCTTAAAATTAAACACTTATGCTCATCAAAAGACTTCACCAAAAGACTAATAAAAGAACTAAAGACTGGGAATAAATTTTTGGGTATTACAAATCATACAAAAGTTTCATGTCTAAAATCTACAAGAAAATCGAACACCTCTACGAAAAAAGAAAAATAATCCAGTTAAAAAATGGGCAAAGGAAATGAACAGACACTTCACCAAGGAAGACATTCATGTGGCCAACAGACATGTGAGGAAATGTTTGTGATCACTAGCCATTAAAGAAATGTAAATCAATACCAGAAAGACATACCATTTCACTTCAGTATGAATCAAAAAGAACGGGAAATAACAAATGTTGCAGAAGTTGTGGGGAGATCGGACTCTTATGAACTACTGGTGGGAATGCAAAATGATACAACCATTTTGGAAAATGATATGTTGCTTTCTTAGAAAGCTAGAAATAGAAATACCATATGATCCAGCAATCCCACTCCTAGGAATATATCCTGGAGAAATAAGAGTCATCACATGAGTAGACATGCACACCCATGTTCTTTGCAGCATTGTTCACAATAACAAAAAGATGGAAACAACCTAGATGCCCATCAACAGATGAATGGGTAAACAAACTATGGTACATACACACAATGAAGGATTATGCAATGATAAAGAACAATGATGAATCTGTGAAGCGCCTCATAACATGGATCAAACTGGAGCGCATTATGCTGAGTGAAATAAGTGAATCACAAAAGAACAAATATTGTATGAGACCATTACTGTAAAAACTCATGAAAACGTTTACACACAGAAAGAAACAATCTTTGATGGTTACAAGGGAGGGAAGTGGTAGGGATGGAAAAACACTAAGTAGACTATAGATATATGGTAACTTTGATGAAGAGTAAGATAGTAAACGATACTGGGGAAGCCAGCACTGCTGGTACAAGGCAAGATCGTGGAAGCCCCAAAGACACATCCTAACTCCCTGAGGGACTGAATTTCTGGGATGAAGGATGTGGGGACCATGGTCTGGGGGAACATCTAGCTCAATTGGCATAGCATATTTTATAAAGAAAATGCTCTATATTCTACTTTGGTAAGTGGCATCTAGCGTCTTAAAAGTCTGTGAGCTGTCATCTAAGATACTCCACTGGTCTCATCCTGTTGGGAGCAGCAGAGAATGAAGAAAACTAAAGACTCAAGGGAAAGATTAGTCCAAAGGACTAATGGACCACAACTACCATGGCCTCCACCAGACTGAGTCCAGTACAACTAGATGGTTCCCAGCTACCATCACTGATTGCTCTGACAGGGATCACAACAGAGAGTCCTGGACAGAACTGGAGAGAAATATAGAAGAAAATTCTAACTCACGAAAAAAGACCAGATTTACTGGTCTGACAGAGACTAGGGAAAACCTGAGAGTATGGCACCTGGACACCCTTTTCATTCAGTAATGAAGTCACTACTGAAGTTTACCCTTCAGCAAAAGGTTAGACAGGCCCGTAAAACAAAATGAGACTAAGGGGCACACCAGCCCAGGGGCAAGGACTAGAAGGCAGGAGTGGACAGGAAAGCTGGTAATAAGGAACCCACAGTCTAGAAGGGTGAGTGTTTGTGTGTCATGAGATTGTTAACCAATGTCATCAAACAATCCGTGTACTAAGAGTTTAATGAGTAGCTAGTTTGTTCTGTAAACTTCAGCTAAAGTACAATAAAAAAAAAAATCAAAGGATGGAAAAAAGTGTATCAAGCAAACAGCAACCTAAAAAGAGCAGGAGTGGTGATACTAATCTCAAATAAAATAGAATTTAAAACAAAATCCACCATAAAATACAAAGAGGATATTATATAGTGATTAAAGGGATGATCCACCATGAAGACATAACCATAATAAATATCTACACAACCAGAGACAGGGCTCCAAAATACATAAAACAAACTCTAACAGCACTGAAAAGAGAAATTGAGAGTACCACAGTAATAGTATACTTCAACCTACCACTCTCGGTAAAGGACAGAAAATCTAGAAAAAAATCTCAGCAAAGATACAGAAGATCTAAGGGCCACAATCAACCAACTTGACCTCATAGATATATACAGAACACTCCACCCGACAGTAGCAAAGTATACACTCTTTTCCAATGCACATGGAACATTTTCTAGCATAGACCACATTTTAGGCCACAAAGAGACCCTCAACAAAATCCAAAACACTGAGATAATACAAAGCATCTTCTCTGATCACAATGCCATAAAAGCAGGAATTAATAACAGGAAGAGCAAGGAAAAAATCAAATACATAGAAACTGAATAACACCTTGCTTACAAACCACTGGGTGACAGAAGAAATCAAAGATGGAATAAAAAAATTCCTAGAATGAAAACACATCATACCAAAACCTTTGGGATGCAGCAAAAGGTGGTGCTCAGAGGTCAATTTATAGCAATAAATGCACACATCAAAAAAGAAAAAAGGGATAAAACCAAAATGTTAGTTTTACAACTTGAAAAAATAGTAAGAGAACAGCAAAAGAAGCCCACAACCACCAGAAGAAAGGAAATAATAAATATCAGAGCAGAAATAAATGAAACAGAGACTAGAAAAACAATAGGAAGAATCAACAAAACCAAAAGTTGGCTCTTTGAAAAGATCAACAAAATCAGTAAACCACTGGCCAAACTGACAAAAGAAAAACAGGAAAGGAAGCAAATAACCTAAATAAGAAATGAAATAAGTGACATTACAAGAGACCTAACTGAAATGAAAAGGATCATAACAACATATGAAAAACTATACTCCAACAAATTTGAAAACCTAGAGGAAATGTACAAGTTTCTAGAAACACACTACCTACCTAAAATAACACAAACTGAAGTCAAAAATCTGAACATACCTATAACAAGAAAAGAGATTGAAAAGTTGATTTAAAAAATCCCAACAACAACAACAACAAAAAAAACCCTGGCCAAGTTCATGGAGGCTCCACAGACACATCCAAACTCCCTGAGGGAACAAATTACTGGGTTGAGGGCTATGGGGACCATGGTCTCAGGGAGCATCTAGCTCAAAATGAAAAAAGAAAAAAAAAAAAGCCCTGGCCCAGATATAAGAGCCATCACACAAATATACACAGGCACACCCATGTTCATTGCAACATTATTTATAGTAGCAAAAAGATGGAAACAACCTCAGTCCCCATCAACAGATGAATGGATAAACAAACTGTGGTAAGTCCACACAATGGAATACTATGTAACGATAAAGAACAATGATGAATCTGCAAAACGTCTCACAACATGGATGAATCTGGAGGTCATTATGCTGGGTGAAATAAGTCAATCACAATAGGACAAATACCGTATGAGACCAGTAATATAAAAACTCATGGAAAGGTTTGCACACAGAAAGAAACAATCTTTGATGGTTACATGGAGGGGAGAAGTAGGGAGGGAAAAGCACTAACTAGACAATAGATAAGTGGCAACTGTGGTGAAGGCTAAGACAGTATATAATACTGGTGAAATCAACACAACTTGATGAAGGCAAAGTCATAGAAGCTTCAAAGACACATCCAAGCTCCCTGAGGAACCGAGTTACTTGGCTGAGGGCTGGGGATCATAGTCTCAGGGGACATCTAGCTCAATTGGCATAACATAGTTTATAAAGAATATATTCTACATCCTACTTTGGTGAGTGGCATCTAGGGTCTTAAAAGCTTGTGAGTGGCCATCTAAGATACTTCACTGGTCTCACCCATCTAAGATACTCCACTGGTCTCACCCCACAGGGAGCAGGGGAGAAAGAATAAAACCAAAGACACAAGGGAAAGATTAATCCAAAGGACTAATGGACCACAATTACTGCAGCTTCCAACAGACTGAGTCTAGCACAACTAGATGGTTCCTGGCTACCACCACTGATTGCTCTGACAGGGATCACAATAGAGGATTCTGAACAGAGCTGGAGAAAAATGTAGAACAAAATTCATAGTTACAAAAAAAAAAGAGTTACTGGTCTGACAGAGACTGTAGAAAACTAAGATTATGGCCCCCAGACACCCTTTTAACTCAGTACTGAAGTCACTCTTGAGGTTCATCATTCAGTCAAAGATTAGACAGGCCTATAAAACAGTAACACAAATAGTTCAACCATTTATACGAGACTAAATGGGCACATGGGCCCAGGGGCAAGAACATGAAGGCAGGAGAGAACAGGAAAGCTGGGCGAATGGAAATAGGGAACCCAAGGTCAAGAAAGGGAGAGTGGTGACACGTCGTGGGGTTGGCAAACAAAGTCACAAAACAGTACATGTATTAATTGTTTAATTAGAAACTCATTTGCTCTGTAAACTTTCATCTACACTAAAAAAACAAATCAAAAACGCATTGCCTTACAGTCAATTCCAACTCATAGCGACCCTATAGGATGGAGTAGAGCTGCTTTATAGGGTTTCCAAAGAGTGGCTGGTGGATTCAGACTGCTGACCTTTTTTGTAGCAGAAGTGCTCTTAACCACTGCACCATGTAAAGCACAATTAAAATCTATATTTATCGGGACATCTAGCTCAACTGGCATAACATAGTTTATAAAGAATATGTTCTACATCCTACCTCGCTGAGTAGTGTCTGGGGTCTTAAAAGCTTGTAGGCAGCTTTTAAAACCATCTTTTGCTATTTAGGCTAATTTCTTAAGTAAGTCTGGCCTACAGGTTTCTTCCTTTCTTTCATTCATTTGGTCATTCATTCATTCTTTCTTCCTTCTTTTTTTTCTTTCTCTCTCACTTCCTTTCTTCCTTCTTGCCTTCCTGCCTTTCTGCCTTCCTGCCTTCCTGCCTCCCTTCCTTCCTTCCTTTCTTTAATTCTGTATTTGGGATTAAAGGAGACCTTGTGGCACGATGGTTAGGAGCTTAGCTGCTAAACAAAAGGTTAGCAGTTCAAATCCACCAACCACTCCTTGCAAACCCTATAGGGCAGTTCTACTCTGTGCTATGGGTCACTGTCTTAGTTATCTAGTGCTGCTATTGGTAAAAATCTTCAATTCTTTGCTCTTTGGCATTAGTGGTTGATGTGTAAATTTGAATAATAGTCATATTAACTGTTCTTCCTAGTAGGCTTATGAATATTATCCTATCACTGACAGCATTGTACTTCAGTATATATCTTGTAATGTTCTTTTTGTCTTTGAACGTGAAGCCATTTGAGGCTGTCTTAGTTATCTGGTGCTGCTATAACAGAAATATCATAAGTGGATGGCCTTAATAAAGAGAAATTTATTCTCTCACGGTCTAGGAGGCTAGAAGTCCGAAATTAGTGCATCACCTCCAGGGGAAGGCTTTCTCCCCCGTCTACTCTGGAGGAAGATTCTTGTCATCAATCTTCCTCTGGTCTAGGAGATTCTCAGTGCAGGGACCTTGTGTCCAAAGGATGCACTTCCCTCCTGGTTCTTCTTTCTCTGTGGCATAAGGTCCCCATGTCTTTCTGCTAGCATCTCTCTTTTATAGTTCAAAAGAGACTGACTCAAGATACAATGTAATCTTGTAGACTGAGTCCTGCCTCATTAACATAACTGTCTCTAATCCTGCTTCATTAACATCAGAGAGGTAGGATTCACAACACATAGGAAAATCGCATCAGATGAAAAAATAGTGGACAATCACACAATACTGGGAATCATGGCCTAGCCAAATTGGCACACACTTTTGGGGGACACAATTCAATCCATAACATTCCACCCTTTGGTCCCCCAAAATTCATGTCCATGCCACATGTAAAACACATTCATCCCATCACATCATGGCAGAAGTCTGAAATCAACTCCAAATCTAAAACCCAAAAATTCCCCTTCATCTGTGAAATCTAGAGTAAAAATTATCTCCTTCAAAAGTGTAATGGTGGAAAAGGCACAAGCTAGACACTTCCATTACAAATGGGAGGAAATGGAAGGAAAGAAGGGATAACAGGCGCAAGCGAGTTAGTAAAAAACACTGCTTCAGCTCTCAAGCTTTGAAAATAATCTTCTGTTCTCTGAGACCATTTAGACAATGGTCCTGCTCTACAGACTCTAGGTATTGGCCACACTCTCTGGATTCTGAGTGGAGGCCTCTTAGCCCTGGGCTTAAGTTTCATTTTCCAGGCCCAATGGGACAGCTACTTTGCTCCCTCCAATTTGGGCAGCCCCATTCTCCTAGTCCATCTGAGTAGTGATTCCACCCACTCAACCTCAGCAGGCCCCTTTCTTCTGCCCCTTGAGCATGGTAGCCCTGCCCCTTCAGTTTTGGACAGCGAATCTGACCCTGTCCCATTGGCATTTGTGAAAGGCAGCGTACCAAAACCGAATTGGCAAAAATCTGACTCTTTGAAACCTAGGAGGCTGTGGTCCCACCATTTGAAACCCCAGAGGCCATGGCTCCACTCTCTGAGACCCCACAAATCGTGGCCCTACCCTTTGAGACTGAGGCAACTCTGCTTCCTGTGTTCCTTGTCTCTTCAGCTTCTGCTTCCTGGTTCCTTGACCTCTCAGCCCCTCAAGGCTCACTGCCTGCATCTGTCCTGCTGGGGCAAGCGTTCCAAAGCTCTTTAGCTCCACCAATTAAGTATCTGGAGGCACCCCATTTCACCAGTAAACTTTAGTTGAAAGGCACTCAGCTTGCTTGCTCTGTGGGTCGGCAAGCCTAGCTTCACCAATAAGTGCTTGAGGCACCTCACTCTGCCAGAAAGGCTTCTGTGCAAAGGCACTCAGCTCTCTTGCTCCCTGGGTTGGCTCCAGCACTATCTCATGCTGGTCTTCTGGTTCTGCTTCTGCTGTTTCTCTACTGCTGCTTTTTGCCATCTCTGCTGTCCCCAGTGTAACAGCTTTCCTCACCTCCTTTTGAGTCCTCACCAGAATTGTCTTTGTTGTCCATAATTCTACCAACAATCTCTTCAAGGCAATCTAAGCTTTTATTATTAAGTACTTTAAAACTCTTCCAGCTTCTATCCATTCACAGTTTCAAAACAGCTTCCACATTTTAGGTATCTGTCAAAGCAGCACCCCATTCTCTTTGTACCAAATTCAGTCTTAGTTATCTGGTGCTGCTATAACAGAAATACCACAAGTGGATGGCTTTAACAAAAGAAATTTATTCCTTCACAGTCTAGTAGACTAGAGGTCTGAATTCAGGGCACCAGCTCCGGGAGAAGGCTTTCTCTCTCTGTTGGCTCTGGAGGAAGGTCCTTGTCATCAATATTCCCTTGGTCTAGGAGATTCTCAGTACAGGGACCTAGGGTCCAAAGGGTGCACTCCCCTCCTGGTTCTTCCTTCTTGGTCTTCATGTCTCTCTGCTATCATCTCTGTTTTATATCTCAAAAGAGACTGACTCAAGATACAATCTAATCTTGTAGATTGAGTCTTGCCTCATTGACATAACTGCCTCTAATTCTGCCTCAGTAACATCATAGAGGTAGGAATTACAATACATAAGAAAATCACATCAGATGATAAAATGGTGGACAATCACACAATACTTGAAATTATGGCCTAGCCAAGTTGACACACATTTTTGGGGGACACAGTTCAATCCACAACAGTTGCTATTAGTCAGAATCAACTCTATGCCAACGGTTTTGTTTTTCTGGTGCTTTTTTTTTTTTTTTTTTTTTTTTGGTATTAGAGTTAAACCATCTTCATAAAATGAATTGAGGAACTTTTTGTCTTGTATGACCTAAAATGTTTTAAGTAATAATAGAGAATTCAAGCTGTAAAACTTCATTAGTCCTGATGCTATTTGCAGTGGTAGATCTTAAATTATCTTTTCAATCTCTTCTAAGGTGATTTGTCAATTTTAATCTTCCATTTATTTTGTATTGTTTGATAATTTGTTTTGCTAAAAAAACCATCAATTTCCTTTGATATTCAATCTGTTGCTATAAGTTTGCATGCCGTTTTACCTTAATCTCTCTTGTGTTTATGGTTCTATCTCCTTTCTCATTCTTAATATTGTTCCTTCTTTTTTGCTTAGTCAGTTTCACAAGCACTTTGTCTATTTTAGTCACATTTTTTTAAAGAATTTGCCTTATTCTTATACTATTATTGTTTTGTTTTCCTTTTCATTAACTTTAGCATTTAGTTCATTATATTGTCTTTGTGTAATTTCTTAAGAGAGTATTTAGTTTCTTCATTTTCTTTCTATTTTAATCACAAAGACATTTAATGCTATCAATTTTCCTTTGATAATATTCTGTGTTCTGTAGGGTTTGGGATAGAAGAATCTCATATTAATTGTTTTCTAGATAACTTGCAGTTTCTGATTTCCGTTTAGATTCAAGAGTTTCTAGGAAAGGAGATGTAATTGCAGGTTGTTAAGAATTTCTTGATCATCTTATTATTTATTCATAAATTTTTGGATTGCAGTCATAGAATGTGATTTCTAGAAATACAGTATATGTATATATATATATATATTTTTTCAAGTTATTGGGCCTACTATTCAATCTCTGTTATTGCTTGTTTGTCTCTTCTGGGCCTGTCCAGTTCTAAAAAGGCTGTATTAAAATCCATCACCATTATATTTTTAGAAATCAAATTCTACTTACATTTCTTTTAGGTTATGCTTCAGATATTTAGCTGCTATAGTGTTTGGGACATATTGATTTATTTTTCTCATGTTTTCTTCACAAATTATACTTTACTTTATCATTACATAAAATCATTACATAATAACCTTATTATTCATATTATCATGAAGCAAGGTGAACTTTCAAGTTAGGAGCAGTAAAAATGATATTGTCAATATTATCATTACATAATATCCTTGTAATTAGGACTATGAAGATTTTTTTAAATAATCGCGATCCATTTCGTTCTGAACAGGATGAATTGAAAGTGCAAGGAGATAGAGGCAAGTGGAGTGATGGCTAATTAGAAGGTTACTATTTCAAGAACGCTGGTAGGTAAGGATCTGGACAGAATAGTTAAGTAAAAGGGTAGGAATGTATGTGGGAGGATCCAGAAAGAAAGGAAGGAAGGAAGAAGGAAGGAAGGAAGACTAACAGGGTGGCAGGAAAAGTGAGGAATGAAGACTGGCAAGAAAGTTTGGATCTGGGGAAAATGATGGTCCTATTCACAGAAATAAGAAAATTCAAGAAGAGAAGAAATTTAAAGTTCTACATGATGTGTTCTGTTGAATAAAAATACAGATAAACTGTATAGATTTAGAAGATCCTTGTTTACTCCATATAAAAATATAGTGCAAACAAATTTGATTTTATGCCTATAAATTCAAATTCATTTGAAAAATTAAAGATTGTTTAACTTTCTAGAGTTAAATACATCTGTCTTTTCCTTCTGTTCTTTTGTAATAATTCTGTTGTTTTTAGTCAAAGTAAAACCCTCAGTTACATATTCTTTATGAGGTTAGATTTTGTTAAAAAGAACAAACAAAAATAAAACTTTTAAAGCCCTGTATTGGTTAGACTATTGATACAAATTCTTTGAGAGATCAATTAGAGGTGAGTTAAACATGACAGATTTATTTCTTTTCTACCTAAAAATCTATGCTGGTACATAATTAGATGTGGAAGAGTTGTTTTTCCATCATCAACATGAATGCCATCCATGGATCTTAGATAACTGTTCCATTTGTTGCTATCTCCATGCCTTGAGAAGAGGAAAAAGAGGAAGAGGAAAGCAAATAGCTTCCTTTTAAGAATGTGATCTGGAAATTGTGTACATCCGATTGGCTAAAACTTGGTCAATGGTCACACCGAGTTGCAAAGGAGTCTGGGAAATATCATGTCTAGGTGGGCATCCCAGCCAACATTTGGGATGAGAGTAATTTGTTTCTAAAATAAAGATGGGTAGTTTCTTGTGAGAAAACTCGTCTACTTATGTATCTTGTAGTACACCGTATCCTATAGGTACGTATTTATGATTTAGGATTTTTCTTTTCATTTTTTCTCATGCTTTCTTTATCAGTTATAGATTTAATTATAAAATTCTAATTTATTATCATGTATATCAGAAAAATGTCAAGGTCCTTGAGGACAATATCCCAATTAATAATTATTCAAATAGAAAATATTATGAAGCCATAATACATGTCCAAGTGACATGGTCCCTATATTTACTCCAAATGATCATTTTTCATTTCCTAGCCTATATGTGATGTATTAACTGTACGAGATTATTTCTGTTGGCCTGAAATAACTTGTTATGGATTGAATCGTGTTCCCCAAAATATGTGTGGAAATTCTAACACCTGTACCTCTAAATATGACCCTGTTTGGAAATACAGGCTTTCTATTGTGATGTTAATGAGGCCATACAAGAGTAGGGTGGGTCTTAAACCTAATCACTTTGAGTTCTAAAAAGAGCAGAATAAACACACAAGAGGAAGACGCCATGTGAAGACAGGCATACATGACAGATACATCTGATATAGACAAAGAAGGTCTCCCTCTAGTGCCACACCCTGAGTTTAGACTTCTAGCCTCCTGAACTGTGAGAAAATAAATTTCTGTTCTTTGAAGCCACATTCCTGTGGTATTTTTGGTAAGGGCAGTACTAGGCAACTAAGACATACTCCTTACTACAAGTATTATTTATATTAATTAATATGCTTAGAGGGTCATTTTTTTGGCTGAAAAGGATGGTACATAGTTCTTTTGAGGCTGATGTTCTTGAGAAGAGAGAGGAGGGCTAAGTGGACAATAGAGATAAAGAAAAGTTGCCTGTCATGCCAATCACCACTTCCCACTTTTGGTCAGTAGACTGGACTTGAGCCATTTGAAAAGTGATGCTCAGATGAAAGGCTGAAGAGATTGTGTGTGTGAAGGAAGGTGTTTAATCCTGGGCACAAACAGTGATGCTTAGGGACCCAGATGTCCAATTGTAACATGATTTTCAGAGGGATCCATTCTTCATCATTTTCTGAAACCTGGCATAGAGTAATATCAGAGGCAGGAGGGAGAGATTACTGTGCCTGGGGATCACAAAGAGTAGGGAAAAATGAAGAGAAATGTGTTAAAGTTGAGGAATGACAGGTATACTTGTAGAAATATTTCTACACAGGAATCCCAGAAATGACTTGATGGTGGTGGTGGGAAATTTGGGAGAAGGCATTGTAATTCCTAAATGGATGGGCGTACGGTTGGATCAGAGGAGAGTCATGGATTTTTGACATTATTATTTGTCTTTGAGCACACAAAATAATGTGACCTAACGTGTGCTGAGGAGCCCTGGTGGCATGATGGTTAAAACCTAGGCTGCTAACCAGAAGGTCGGTAATCCGAATTCACCAGTTGCTCCTTGGAAACCCTATGGGGAATTCTACTCTGTCCTATAGAGTTGCTATGAGTTGAAATCGAATCAACAGCAACAGGTTTGGTTTCATGTGTGCTCAAAGACAAAGTTTAGGACAAACTTCAATATGTGTATGAATCACCAGGAGACCTTGTTAAAAGCAGATCCCAATTTAGTATCTGGGGTGGGCCAGAGATTGTGCATTTTTAGTAAGCACTCAGGTGATGCAGATGCTGCTGTTTTACAGATAATGCTTCCAGTAGGAAGTGTTTAGTAATATCAGATTAATCAAGCATCTATTCTCCCCATCTACCAATTCCTATTTCTATCTTTCTTAGAGTCAGATAAGCTTGGATTTCAAAACTAGATATACCACAAACAAGTTAAGTGTCATTGAGTAAGTTATTTAACCTCTCTGAGGCTTAGTTTCTTTTACTTAAATGAGTTATTGTGAGTACTGTAGTGTTTGATATTTCTGTCCAACAAATGCATCTGTTTTTCCTCTTGTGTATATATAAAGGATACCCTTTAGATAGCTCACTCACTTGGCTGTTAGAAACATAGTAGGATTGCTCTTTTGAAGCTAGGTGTGGATATATATCTGCTTTGCACAATAAAATGTTATGTGTCATTTGCATAATTTATTACCTTCTCTTCCTCTGTGCCTGGGTTACTGTCAATGTCATAATACATGCTTTATCATGAAAAAGTAACATGAGAATAAAGTTTTGTTGCTTTAATCCACTGAGACTGTGGGAGCATTTGCTTTATTGGCATAACCTAGCTTATCCTGACTGACACAGCAGTAAATGGGAAAAGTTTATTTATACGTATATATATATACATATATGTATATGTATATATACATATATATATATATATGGAGCCCTGGTGGCATAGTGGTTAAGAGCTCAGCTGCTAACTAAAAGGTCGGCAGTTCAAATCCACCAGCTGCTCCTTGGAAACCATATGGTGCAGTTCTACTCTGTCTTATAGGGTGGCTGTGATTTGGAACTGACTCTATGGTATCTAACAACAGCAACAAATATATATATATATATATATATATATATATATATATGCATGTATATGTAAACATATATATATTATGATGCAGATAATCAGAGTAATTTTCCCTTTTTCTATTCTCAACCCCCTAGCTTTTGGTCATTTCTCTGCATCTATATTATAAGAGTAATAAAAAAATTTAAGAAATGGTGAACTATATTTATATTAACTTTTTAGTCCTTGTAAAATTATGTTGATGAAAAATTTAGAATTTATGGATAAACAAAGATAGTTATTTTTCTAGAAGCTTCTTTTTTCCCATTGTCATGACTTATTTCAAATTGGCTAGAATTGGAGCATATGATGAATTCTAATCTGCTGGGTGATATTTAGCACTATAACTGATGGAGAAACACAACAACTGATTAAGCAGGCCCACACAAAGGACACTTATTCACAGCGATGGCTATTTTCAATTTGTATTACTACATTTTTATTTCTGCATTTTTTGCTTGCTAGAAGAATGACATTTTTATTATTCCTCTGGGCACACATTTGAATTTGACACAAATGTGGCAAAGGACATTCTTTCTATTTTTAAACTATTGTAGTTGTTGTTAGGTGCCGACGAGTTAGGTGCTGATCCAACTCATAGCATGCCCCATGTACAACAAAACAAAACACTGCCTGGTCCTGCGCTATCCTCATAATTGTTGTTATGTTTGAGCCCATTGCTGCAGTCACTGTATCAATCCTTCTTGTTGAGGGTCTTCCTCTTTTTCACTGACCCTCTACTTTACCAAGAATGATGTCCTTCTCTTTTAGTATTCATCTGTTCTAAGAAGTAAAGTATTAACCAGCATTTCTTTGAACTTTTTGCTGGTTTATAATTTAAGCATCTGGTACTTCTTTTCTTCCTTCACATGTCTTCATTCTCTGTAATCCATTTAACAGAACAAGAATCACCACCTAATCAAAATAGAGACAATTTACGAGTAATGTTTAAACCAGGCTTCCTTTGAACTTTCATAGTAATTATTCTGTATCATTTCTCCAGCAACTTTTTTCCTATTTCTTACAGAATTCTATCTTCTAAGAGAAGTTTTTTTTTTCTTCTCTCCTGTAATACTTATGTTATTTTAAAAACATTGTCACTCAGAGTTTTTGGAATTTCATATATGTATCAGTCATCTATTGCTTCATGGCAATGTACCCTAAAACTTAGAAACGTAAAACAGTAAACAATTATTACCTCACAGTTCCTGTGAATGAGAAATTCATAAGCTGCTTAGATGGTGGTTCTGGCTCAGGGTCTCTCATGAGGTTGCAGTCAAGTTGTTAGCCAGAGCTGCAGTCATCTAAAAGCTTAACTGAAGCTGGAGGATCCCCTTTAGATAGCTCACTCACTTGGCTGTTAGCAGTAGGCCTCAAATCCTTTCTAATTGCTGGCAAGAAGCCTCAGGGATCTTAAGTCCTTTCCACCACATTCACTTCCACATCACTTCTACCACATTTGATTCATTAGAAGCTGGAGTCACTAAGTCTGGCCCACATTCAAGGGGAGGGGGCTTAGACTCTACATTTTGAAGAGAAAAATATCAAAGACTGTGTGCATATATTTTGAGACAACATAGAAACATAGGAGACCTTGTCTATGGCTCATAAACAAACCTCTGTCTCCCTACCCTTGACTCAGTCCTGCATTAGGTATGGCTTCATAGGTACATGTGTAAACACCCAACCCACACATTCAAGCTTGGTACACATATCCCACCAACATCTGCTTCTTGTCTACTTCTCAGTCTTAATGGTGCAGGAGAGCAGGGCATCTAAATTCACTGTTCCAACAAGATGACTCTTTACTTAAAGGGGTAATTTTTCAAAATAAATAAGGCTGTTGTTAGAAAGAGTAAATGGATGATGGGAGATGCAAAATAACAAATATTCACTGTGTGAGCATGTGTATGTAATACAACAAATCAAAACATAGAATGTATGGCATCAGGGGATGTAGCTCAGTGGTAGAGTGCATGCTTTGCATGTATGAAACCTCAGGTTCAATCCCCAGCATCTCAACATACCCCAAGAGTATGGCCCCCAGACACCCTTTTAGCTCAGTGCTGAAGTCAGTTCCGAGGTTCACCATTCAGGCAGGGAGTGGACAGCCCCATAAAACCAAATGGGACTAATGAGGCACAGCAGTCCAGGGACAAGGGGAAGAAAGCAGAAGGGGAAAGGAAAGCTGGTGATAGGGAACCCAAGGTTGAGTAAGGATAGTGTTGATGTGTTGTGAGGTTGTTAACCATTGTCATATGGCAACATGTGTACTAACTGTTAAATGAGAAACTATTTTGTTCTGTAAGCCTTCATCTAAAGTGAGAACAGCAGCACAATTGGAAGAGCGTAGTCGATGTCACTGAACTGTGCATGTAGAAATTTTTGAAATGGTGTATCTTCGGCTATGTATATTTTCACCAAAAAAAAAATAAAAAGTTGAGAAGGGAGAGGGTTGACATGTTGTGGGGTTGTTAACCAATGTCATAAAACAATATGTGTACTACTGTTTCATGAGAAACTATTTGTTCTGTAAACCTTCACCTGAAGTACAATTAAAAACAATAAATAAATAAAAAACAAACAAACAAAAAAACATGGAATGTATGAACTATGAATCTAGGAAAATTGAAAGTCATCAACAATGAAACAGAATGCATGAAGATCGATATCCTAGGCATTAATGAGCGGAAATGGACTTGTGTTGGCCATTTTGAACTGGACGATCTTATGATCTACTATGCCGGTAATGACAAATTGAAAAGGAACGGTGTCGCATTCATTGTCAAAAAGAACATTTCAAGATCTATCCTGAAGTACAACACTGTCAGTGATAGGATATTATCCACACACCTACAAGGAAGACCACTTAATAAAATTATTATTCACATTTACACATCAATCAATTATGCCAAAGATGAAGAAATTGAAGATTTTTACCAACATCTACAGTTTGAAATTGATCAAACAGGTCATAAAGATGCATTGATAATTATTGGTAGTTGAAAGCAAAGAAGAAGGATCAGTAGTTGGAAAATACAGCCTTGATGATAGAAAGGACACTGGAGATCGCATGATTGAATTTTACAAGACCAATGACTTCTTCATTCCACATATCTTTTTCTCAACAGCATAAACTGCAACTATACATGTAGACCTCACCAGATGGAATGCACAGGAATCAAATCAACTACATCTGTGGAAAAAGATGACGGAGAAGCTCAAATCATCAATCAGAACAAGGCCAGAGGCTGACTGTGAAACAGACCATCAATTGCTCATATGCAATTTCAAATTGAAGCTGAAGAAAACTACCAGTCCAGGAGAGCCAAAATACGACCTTGAGTATATCCCACCTGAATTGAGAGACCATCTCATGAATAGATTTGATGCACTGAATACTAATGACAGAAAACTAGACTAGTTGTAGGATGACATCAAGAACATCATACATGAAGAAAGTAAAAGTCCATTAAAAAGACAGGAAAGAATGAAAAGACCAAAATGGATGTCTGAAGAGACTCTGAAATTTGCTCTTGAACATAGAGCAACTAAAATGAATGGAAGAAATGATGACGTAAAAGAGCTGAACAGAAGATTTCAAAGGGGAACTCAAAAAGACAAAGTAAATTATGGTAATGAAATTTACAAACACCTGAAGTTAGAAAAACAAAAGATAAGAGCACGCTCAGCATTTCTCAAGCTGAAAGAACTGAAGAAAAAAATTAAGACTTGAGTTGCAACACTGAACGATTTTATGGGCAAAATATTGAAGGACACAGGAAGCATCAAAAGAAGATGGAAGCAATATACAGAGTCACTGTATGAAAAAGAATTGGTTGGTGTTCAACCACTTCAGGAGATAGGATATGATCAAGAACTGATGGTACTGCAGGAAGAAGTCCAAACTGCACTGAAGGCACTGGGGAAAAACAAGGCTCCAGGAATTGATGGAGTACCAACTGAGATAGTTCAACAAATGGATGTAGCACTGGAGGGGCTCACTTGTCTGTGCCAAGAAATTTGGAAGACAGCTACCTGGCTGTCTTAGTTATCTAGTGCTGCTATAACAGAAAGATCAAAAGTGGATGGCTTTAACAAACTGAAGTTTATTCTCTTGTAGGCTAGGAGGCTTGAAGTCCAAATTTAGGGTGCCAGCTCCAGGGGAAGTCTTTCTCTGTTGACTCTGGGGAAGGTACTTGCCATCAATCTTCTCCTGTTGTACGAGCTTCTTAGCACAGGGACCCCAGGTTGAAACGATGCACTTGCTCTTGGCTCTTCTTTCTTGGTGGTAGGAGTTCCCTACCCACTCCGCTCACTTCTCTCTTTTATATCTCAAAAGAGATTGACTCAAGATACAGTCTAATCCTGTGCCCATTCCAAAGAAATACGATCTGACAGATTTCAGAAATTATTGAACAATATCATAATATCACACACAAGTAAAATTGTGCTGAGGATCATTGAAAAGCGGTTGCAGCAGTATATTGACAGGAAACTGCCAGAAATTCAAGCCAGATTCAAAGAGGACGTGGAACAAAGGATATCATTGCTGATGTTAGATGGATCTTGGCTGACAGCTGAGATATCAGAAAGATGTTTATCTGTGTTTTATTGACTATAACAAATTATGGATAACATTTTGAAGAATGGGCATTTCAGAACACTTAATTGTGCTCATGAGGAGCCTGTACATAAACAAAAAAGCAGTCATCACAACAGAACAAGGAGATAGATGTGGTATAAAATCAGGAAAGTTGTGCATCCGGGTTGTATCCTTTCACCATATTTGTTCAGTTTGTATGTTGAGCAAATAGTTTGAGAAGCTTGACTATATGAAGAAGAATGTGACATCAGGATTTGAGGAAGTCTCATTAACAACTTGCATTATGCAGATGACACAGCCTTGCTTGCTGAAAGTGAATACGATTTGAAGCATTTAATGATGAAGATCAAAGACTGCAGCCTTTAGTATGGATTACACTTCAACATAAATAAAACAAAAATCCTCACAATTGGATCAATAAGCAATATCATGATAAACAGAGAAAAGATTGAAGTTGTCAAGGATTTCATTTTACTTGGATCCACAATCAGTGCCCAGGATAGCAGCAGCCAAGAAATCAAATGATGTATTACAATGGCCAGATATGTTGCAAAAGACCTCTTTAAAGTGTTAAAAACAAAGATATTACTTTGAGCACTAAAGTGTGCTTGACCCAAGCCATGATATTTTCAATTGCCTCATATGTATGTGAAAGCTGGACAATGAATAAGGAAGACAGAAGAAGAAATGATGGTTTTGAATTATGGTGTTAGTAACGAATATCGAATATACCATGAATTGCCAGAATGAAAAAATCTGTCTTGGAAGAAGTACACAGGATGCTCCTTAGAAGTGAGGATGGAGAGACCCCATTTCACATACTTCGGACATGTTATCAGGAGGAATCACTCCTTGTATTTGGACATCAACTGGTAAAGTACAGGGTCAGCAAAAGAGAGGAAGGTCCTCAATGAAATGGATTGACACAGTGGCTGTGGGGCTCCTGCATAGGACCAGGCAGCATTTCGTTCTGTTGTACATAGGATTGCGATGAGTCAGATCAGACTTGACAGCACCTAACAACAACAACATGTAATGTGTAATATATAACATGGAGCCCAGATGGAGCAGTGGTTAAGAGCTCAGCTGCTAACCCAAATGTCGGCAGTTCGAATACAACAGCCGCTTCTTGGAAACACTATGGGGCAGTTCTATTCTGTCCTGTAGGGTTGCTGTGAGTTCGAGTCAACTCAATGGCAATGGGTAGGAATATATAATATATAAGATGTGATGCGCATGTGTGTGTGTGATATGTACATTTCCATCATGTGGCTCAAATATATATATATCCACACAGTGGTAAAAAAGAGCAATGACTCTTATTTAAGTTAGCCAGTTAATTTAACAGATTAAAGTGAGTGTTTCCTGTGAAGTCATAATTGACTAAAAACCAACGAAAAATATAAAGACATGATCATGTCTTTTTTTCAACTATTGTGCTCTTCGTCAGTCAAGCTATAAAATCCTTGCACATTTATTAACATCTCAGGCCCAAATTCAAACAAGCAGACTTTTATTATTTGTTAATCTAGTTGGCGTATTGACCTACTTAACTCCCTTCATTGCCTTGGAACGCTTGGAAGAGTCAAGAAACGGGGCCAGACTGTCTGGGCTTCAGTCCTGGCCCCATCACTTACTAGCTGTCAGAACTTGTGCAAAATACTTATACTTGGCCTTAGGTTCCTCATTTTCATTATTTTTATTTTTAACACTTTTTTAAAAATTGTTGTAGTTTAAGTGAAAGTTTACAATTTGAGTCAGTCTCTCATACAAAAATTTATACATACAATTTTTATATGAACCTAATTGCTCTCCCTATACTGTGACAGCACACTCCTCCTTTCCACCTCTCATTTCCCATGTCCATTCAACTAGCTCTTAACCTTCTCTGCCTTCTCATCTCACCTACGGACAGAAGCTGCCCGTTTAGTCTCATGTATCTACTTCAGCTAAGAAGCACTCTTCACAAGTATCATTTTGTGTCTCAGTCCATTCCAATTTTGTCTGAAGAGTTGGCCTTGGGAATTTAGTTCTGGGTTGACAGTCCGGGAACCATGCTTTCTGGGGTTACTCCAGTCTCAGACCATTAAGTCTGGACTTTTTACTAGAGTTTGAATACTGCACCCCACTTTTTTCATGCTCCATCAGGGACTCTCAGTTGTATTCCCGTCAGGGAGGTCATTGGTGGTAGCCAGACACCATCCAGTTCTTCTGGTCTCAGGCTGATGAAGTCTCTGGTCTATATGACCCTTTCTGTCTCTTCATTCGCTATTACTCCAGGTGGTTGGGACCAACTGATGCATCTCAGATGGCTACTTGCTGGCTTTTAAGACCCCAGACGCCACTCACCGAAGTAGGATGCAGAACATTTTCTTAATAAACTTTGTTATGCCAATTGACCTAGATGTCCCATGAAAGCATGATCCCCAGATCCCCACCCTGCTACTCTGTCCCTTGAAGTGTTTGCTTGTATTCAGGAAACTTCTTAGCTTTGGTTTAGTCCTGTTGTGCTGACTTCCCCTGCAGTGCGTGCTGTCCTCTCCTTCACCTATGATAATTCTTGTCTACTATCTAGTTAACGAATTACCCTCACCATCTCTCCCCACCCTTGTAACCATCAAAGAATATTTTCTTCTGCTTTTAAATCTTTTCTTGAGTCTTATAATAGTGGTCTTATACAATATTTCTCCTTCTGTGACTGACTAAATTCACTTAGCATAATGCCATCCAGATTCCTCCATGTTAGGTTTTATGGCTCCATCATTGTTATTTATCATTGTATAGTATTCCATTGTGTGGATATACCATAATTTGTTTATTCATTCATCCGCTGATGGGCACCAAGGTTGTTTCCGTCTTTTTACTATCGTGAACACTGCTGCAATGAACATGGGTGTGCATATATCTATTCGTGTGACGGCTCTTATTTCTCCAGGTATATTCCAAGGAACGGAATTGCTGGATCGTAAGGTACTTCTATTTCTAGCTTTTTAACAAAGCGCCAAATGGATTTCCAAAGTGGTTTTACCGTTTTACATTCCCACCAACAGGGTATAAGTGTTCCAGTCTCTCCACAACCTCTCCAACATTTATTTATTTAAACATTTTTATTCTTTTTCTTCTATCTCTTGTATTTGCATCAATTTTTTTTTAAACTTTTTTATTCTACTTCAGGTGAAGGCTTACAGAACAAATAGTTTCTCATGAAACAGAAGTAAACATGTTGTTTTATGACATTGGTTAACAACCCCACAACATATCAACCCTCTAACTTCTAAACCTTTTTTTTTTTTTTTTTTTGGTGAAAATACACATAGCCAAACATACACCATTTCAAAAATTTATACATGCACAGTTCAGTGACATTGCCTACGCTCTTCTAATTGTGCTGTTATTCTCACTTAAGATGAAGGCTTACAGAATAAAACAGTTTCTCATTTAACAGTTACTACATATGTTGCCCTATAACAATGGTTAACAATCTCACAACACGTCAACAATATCCTTACTCAACCTTGGGTTCCCTATCACCAGCTTCCTTCTCCCCTTCTGCTTTCTGGATCTTGTCACTGGACTCCTGTACCTCGTTAGTCTCATTTGGTTTTACGGGGCTGTCCACTCCCAGGCTGAACAGTAAATCTCAGAGGTAACTTCACCACTGAGCTAAAAGGGTGTCTGGGGTCCATACTCTCAGGGTTTCTTCAGTCTCCTTTAGGCCAGTAAATCTGGTCTTTTCTTTGTGGCTTAGAATTATGTTCTACATCCTTCTCCAGCTCTGTCCAGAACACTATGTTATGATCCCGGTCAGAGCAGTCAGTGGTGGTAGCCGGGCACCATCTAGCTGTACTGGACTCAGTCCGGTGGAGGCCTTGGTACCTGTGGACAATTAGTCGTTTGGACTAATCTTTTCCTTGTATCCTGTTCTCTTCATTCTCCCTTGCTCCTGAAGGGATGAGACCAGTGGAGTATCTTAGATGGCCGCTCACAGGCTTTTAAGACCCCGGACACTACTCACCAAGGTAGAATGTAGAGCATTGTCTTTATAAGCTGTGTCATGCCAATTGAGCTAGATGTTCCCCGAGACCATGGTCCCCAGAGCCCTCCGCCCAGCAATTCAGTTCCTCAGGGAGTTTGGAAGTGTCTATCGGGCTTCCATGACCTTTCCTTGTACAAGTTGTGCTAGTTTCTCCTGTATTGTGTAATGTCTCACCCTTCACCCAAGATACAACTTATCTATTGTCTATTTAATACTCCCCCCCACCCCTCCCATCCCTGGTAACCAACAAAGATTGTTACATTTTATGTGTGAACTTTTTCATGAGTTTTTACAATAGAGGTCTCATACAATATTTGTCCTTTTGTGATTGACTTATTTCACTCAGCATAATGTCCTCCAGTTTCATCCATGCTATGAGATGCTTCACAGATTTGTTGTTGTTCTTTCTCATTGCATAGTACTCCATTGTGTGTATGTACCATAGTTTGTTTATCCATTCATCTGTTGATGGGCACCTACGTTGTTTCCATCGTTTTGCTATTGTGAACAATGCTGCCATGAACATAGGTGTGCATATGTCTATTCGAGTGATGACTCTTATTTCTCTAGGATATATTCCTAGGAGTGGGATTCCTGGATTGAATGGTATGTCTATTTCTAGCTTTCTGAGGAAGCGCCATATCATTTTCCAAAATGGTTGTATCATTTTGCATTCCCACCAGCAGTGCATAAGAGTTCCCATCTCCCTGCAGTCCCTCCAACATTTGTTATTTCCAGTGTTTTTGATTCGTGCCAGTAATGCCGGGGTGAGATGATATCTCATTGTGGTTTTAATTTGCATTTCTCTAATGGCTAGTTATCTCTAGCATTTCCTCATGTGTCTGTTGGCCATTTGAATGTCTTCTTTGGTGAAGTGTCTGTTCATTTCCTTTGCCCATTTTTTAATAGGATTATTTGTCTTTTTGTTGTAGCGGTGTTGGATTTTCTTGTAGGTTATGGAGATTAGACTTTGTCTGACTTGTACTGTCCAAAAATTTTTTCCCAGTCTGTAGGTTCTCTTTTGACTCTTTTGGTGAAGTCTTTTGAAGAGCAGAGGTGTTTGATTTTTAGAAGATCCCAGTTATCTAGCTTATCTATTGGGGTTTGTGCGTTGATGGTTATGGTTTGTATCCTGTTAATGCCATGTATTAAGGCCTAAAGTGTTGGTTGTATTTTTTCTTCTATGAACATTATAGCTTTAGGCTTTATATTCAGGTCTTTGATCTATTTTGAAGTAGTTTTTGTATACGGTGTGAGGTATGGGTCCTGTTTCATTTTTTTGCAAATGGATATCCAGTTTTGCCAGCACCATTTGTTCAAAAGACTGTCTTTTCCCCATTTGATGGACTTTGGGCCCTTGTCGAAGATCAGATGACCGTAGGTGGATGGATTTACATCTGGGTTCTCAATTCAGTTCCATTGGTCAATGTATCTGTCGTTGTACCAGTACCAGGTTGTTTTGACTACTGTAGCTGTATAGTAGGTTCTAAAGTCAGGTAGTGTGAGTCCTCCAACTTTATTCTTCTTCTTCAGTAGTGCTTTACATATTCAGGGCTTCTTCCCTTTCCATATAAAGTTAATGATTAGTTTTTCCATCTCTTTGAAGAATGTTGTTGGTATTTGGATCAGGATTGCATTGTATTTGTAAATTGCTTTGGGTAGAATTGTCATTTTCACACTGTTGAGTCTGCTTATCGATGAGTATGGTATGTTTTTCCATTTATATAGATCCCTTTGGGTTTCATGCAGTAGTGTTTTGTAGTAGTCTTTGTGTAGGTCTTACATCCCTGGTCAGATTTATTCTTAAGTATTTTATCTTTTTATGTGCTATTGAAAATGGTATTGTTTTCCTGATTTCCTGTTCATCGTTCTCCTTATTGGTGTATAGGAATCCAACTGATTTTTGAATGTTTATCTTGTATCCTGCTAGTCTGCTGAATCTTTCTATTAGTTACAATAGATTTCTCGTGGAGTCTTTAGGGTTTTCTGTGTATAGTATCATATCATCTGCAAACAGAGACAGTTTAACTTCTTCATTACCAGTTTGGATGCCCGTTATTTCTTTCTCTTGCCTTATTGCTCTAGCTAGAACGTCCAGCACAATGTTAAATAGGAGTGGTGATAAAGGGCATCCTTGTCTTGTTGCTGTTTTCAAGGGGAATGTTTTCAGCCTCTCTCCATTAAGAATGATGTTGGCCGTTGGTTTTGCATAGATGCCCTTTATTATGTTGAGAAATTTCCCTTCTATACCTATTTCATTGAGAGTTTTTATCAGGAATGGGTGTTGGACTTTGTCAAATGCCTTTTCTGCATCAATTGAGATGATCATGTGATTCTTTTCTTTCCTTTAATTATGCGGTGGATTATGTTCTTGATTTTCTAATGTTGAATGATCCTTGCATACCTGGTATGAACCCTACTTGGTCATAGTGTATTATTTTTTTGATATGATGCTGAATTCTTTTGGCTAGAATTTTGTTCAGAATTTTTGCATCTATATTCATGAGAGATATTGGTCTGTAATTTTCTTTTTTGGGGTATCTTCTCCTGGTTTTGGTATCAGCATTATGCTGCCTGTATAGAATGAATATGGAAGTTTTTCTTCTTCTTCTATGCTCTGAAATAGCTTGAGTAGTACTGGTACAAGCTCTCCTGTAAATGTTTTGTAGAATTGTCCAGTGAAGCCATCTGGGCCAGGGATTTTTTTGGTTGGGATTTTTTTTTATTACCTTCCAGTCTCTTCTCTTGTTATGGGTATGTTCAGATTTTCAACATCACTTTGTTCTAGTTTGGGTAGGCTGTGTGTTTCTAGAAATTTATCCATTTCCTCTAGGTTTTCACATTTGTGGTGTATAGTCTTTCATAATATTCTGTTATAATCCTTTTTATTTCAGTGGGGTCTGTTGTAATGTCCCCCATTTCATTTCTTATGTGGGTTATTTGTGTCCTCTCGTGTTTTTCTTTTGTCAGTCTGGCCAGTGGTTTATCGATTTTGTTGATTCTTTCAAAGAACCAACTTTTGGTTTTGTTGATTCTTTCTATTGTTTTTCTATTCTCTATTTCATTTATT
This sequence comes from Dugong dugon, assembly GCA_030035585.1. Classification (NCBI taxonomy): domain Eukaryota; kingdom Metazoa; phylum Chordata; class Mammalia; order Sirenia; family Dugongidae; genus Dugong; species Dugong dugon. The sequence continues at coordinate 29,303,879 of CM057465.1, forward strand.
TCTGCTCTGATCTTTACTATTTCCTTTCTTCCGGTGGTTTTGGGCTTTTTTTACTGTTCTCTTTCTATTTGTTTGAGTCTGTAGTTAATGTTTTGATTTTATCCCTTTCTTCTTTTTGGATATGTGCATCTATTGCTATAAATTGTCCTCTGAGGACTGCCTTTGCTGTGTCCCAAAAGTTTTGGTATGATGTGTTTTCATTTTCATTTGATTCTAGGAATTTTTTTATTCCATCTCTGATTTCTTCTATTACCCATTGATGTGTAAGTAGGGTATTATTCAGTTTCCATGTAGTTGATTTTTTTTCCTTGCTCTTTCTATTGTTAATTTCTACCTTGATGGCATTGTAGTCAGAGAAGATACTTTGAATTAACTCAACGTTTTGGATCTTGTTGAGGATTGCTCTGTGGCCTAAGATGTGGTCTATTCTGGAGAATGTTCCATGTGTACTGGAAAAGAATGTGTACTTTGCAGCAGTTGGATGGAGAGTTCTATATATGTCTATGAAGTCAGGTTCACTGATTGTGCCCTTTAGGTCTTCTGTATCTTTGCTGAGTTTCTTCTTTGTTGTTCTGTCCTTTACTGAGAGTGGCGTGTTGAAGTCTCCTACTATTATTGTGAAACTGTCAGTTTCTCTTTTCAGTGTTGTTAGAGTTTGTTTTATGTATTTTGGAGCCCTGTCATTGGGTTTGTTGATGTTTATTATGGTTATGTCTTCATGATGGATCGTCCCCTTAATCATTATATAGTGTCCTTCTTTGTCTTTTATGGTAGATTTCGTTTAAAATCTATTTTATCTGAGATTAGAATCGCCACTCCTGCTCTTTTTTGGTAGTTGTTAGCCTGATATATTTTTTTCCAACCTTTGACTTTTAATAAATTCATATCTTTAGTTCTAAGGTGTGTCTCCTGTAGACAGCATATTGATGGATCCTGTTTTCTTATCCATTCTGTCACTGTCCATCTCTTTATGGGTGCATTGAGTCCATTTACATTAAGTGTAATTATTGATAGATGTGGGTTTGTTGCTGTCATTTTGTAGTGCTTTTTTTTGTGGTACTAACGTTTTCTTTGTTCTTCTTACTCTCTTGTGCTGAGTTACTTTTGTTTGTGTTTGTATTTCATTTCTTTTGTTTTTGCTGAGACTTTATGTTTTTCCTCTTTTTTTATGAGTATGTTTGTTAACTTTCTTTGTGGTTACCATAAATTTTTCCCTTATCTTTCTAAGTTTGAAGCAGTATACCAGTACTTGGTATCACCTTACCTTCCTCTCCTTTAGAAGGTTCTATACCTATGCCATTTATTCCCTTTTGTATTGTTTTGATGTTGTTGTCATTTACTGATTAACTGCTCTGATTCCCTGTTGTATTTCTTTTGGTTTTGGGTAGTCCTCGAGAGTTCATTTCCTAGATTGGTGTTTGGCTGGTATGATCCTTCGTCCTAGCTTCTGCCTGTGAGGTGAAGCTGTTTGTCCTCAGAAAGAAGAACTCACTTTAATAATTCTTGTAGCTTTGGTTTGACTTTTACATATTCCCTTAGTTTCTGTTTATCTTGGAATGACCTAATTTCACCATCAAATTTGAACGAGAGTTTTGCAGGATGTATTATTCTTGGCTGACAATTTTTTTTCGTTCAAGATTTGATATATGTCATTCCCATTGCCTTCTTGCCTGCATGGTTTCTGCCAAATAATCTGAGCTTAGTCTTATTGTTTCTCCTCTGTATGTGACTTCTTGTTTTTCACGAGCTGCTCTCAGGATTCTTTGTCTTTGGTTTTGGCGAGTGTGAATATGATATGCCTTGGTGATTTTCTTTTGGGGTCTCTTCTATATGAGGTTCGCTGAGCTTGTTGGATGGCCAGCTTTTCATCTTTCATGATATTGGGGAAGTTTTCTGTCAGCAGTCCCTCAATGATCCTCTCTGTGTTTTCTGTTTTCTCCCGCTGTTCTGGAATTCCAATCACTCGAAAATTTTTGCTTTTGATTGTGTCCCACATAACTCTCAGGGTTTCTTCGTTTTTCTATGTTCTTTTTTCTGAGTTTTCCTGAAACAGAGTAGTATCCAAATGTTTGTCTTCAATTCCATTGATCCTGTCTTCCACTGTTTCAAATCTGCTTCTCAGCCCTTCTATGACATTGTCCATTTCTGAAATCTCGTTGTTTATCTTTTGGATTTCTAATTGTTGTCTTTGTATAATTTCTATTTGTGAATTTATTTTGGCATTTTGTTCCTGCATTATTTTCCTGAATTCTTCCAATTTTTTCTCCATATTTTCTATGAATTTGTCTATTTTTTCCTCATGTTTGTCAGCTTGTTGCCCAGTTCTTGGAGAATTCTGAGTATTAGAGATTTGAATTCCCTATCAGGTAGTTCTAGTGCATTTACTTCCAGAGGAGAGTCATCCGGTGTTTTATTTTGGATGCCTACTGGAACCATCCTGTCCTGTTTTTGTAAATGTTTTGTTATTGTCTGCTGTCTTCAGGGCATTCAGTAGTTATTTTTCTCATTTATTGATTGTAGATTTGTTTGTTTTATCCCTTTTTTTAAAAATATTTGACTATGTCTGAACAGGCAGACTGTGTGTTTTTTTTGTTTGCTCGTCTGTGGGCACAATACTTTTCGCCTCCTTCTTCAACTGGCAGGGTCTGTCACTCAGATATGGTATGGAAGGGCAGGTCTAGCTGAAAAGGAGTTACTGGGGCTGGTTGTTTGTGGCACTTACTACAGCCACCAGAGTGTGTTGGTAATCAGTGTAGGGTAGGTTCCAGTCAGCCATGCCGGTGCTGCTTGGTGGTGTGATGTCAAGCACATGATGTAGGTAGGCAGAATGCAGTGGGGAGATTGTTATGTGCAGAGCTAAGATGGATATGGGAGAGAGGAGAGAGGAACAGGAGCCAAAGACATACAAACAAACAAAAAAGAATGCTAGGGGAGCTTGCCGTTGGAGTGGAGAGATGAGAGACTATGAAATGGAGAAAAACAGAAAGGGGAGGAGGAAGAAAAGAAAAGAATGAATAAATAAGAATCAAAAAGGTTAAAGAAGTGCAAAGTTCCCAGGGATCCCACTGGTGCAGCTATGAGGTCTGGGGAAGTTACTCTCAGGTGTTGCAGTACAGTCTGGCTAGAAGGCATAGAGGTATACAACACCAGGTATTCAGGGTACAGAAAGAGAAGGAAGATATTGAGAGATAAGAAACTGAGCAATGAAGAAAGACCAAAAGGGAAAAAGAGGAAAAAGAAAAGAAAACAAATAAAAAAAAAAAAAAGAAAGGCCCCCAAAGAAACAGGAAAAAAAAAAAAAAAAACCAACATAAAAAATTGTTCTCAGGGATCCCTCTGTACGTCTGTGGAAGCTGAAGGGGAGTCTTCCTGCCACGCAGCTCAGCCTGGCCAGAAAGGGCTCTCAACTCAAGAAAAGGAAAAGAAAACAGACAAACAATTCAAAATGAACAAACAAAAAAAAAAACCCCGGGATCCCACCAGCATGGCAGCCCAAACTGGGAAGCAGCTCCACATTTGAACAGAGCTCTGCAGCCCCTGAGGAAGAAGCAAAAATGGCGCACAGAGCCAGGTACTTGAGCAAAGGGAGGGGGAGGTGGGGAAAGGCAAGTAAGAAATCAAAAGACGCAGAAAAAAAAAAAAAAAAGCAACGCTAGCAGCCAACAAATGGCACTCAGAGAGCCAGCTAGTGTGGGCTGGTGTTTCTGGACAAGAGACTGTGTCCGTGGGAAGCAGAGGGGGCCGAATGTGGGTGAAGAAGGGTAGAGAGTGGGAAAGCGTATATCACAAATTACCAGAGTTCTGTAGCCCCTCAGGAAGAAGCAAAGATGGCTCATGGAGCGAGGTACTTGAGTGAAATGATGGGGAGGTGGGGAGAGGCAAGGAAGAAATTAAAAGAAGCAGAAAAAAAAGCAACACCAGCAGCCAACAAATGGCACTCAGAAAGCCACCCATTCGAGTGTGTGGAATCCAAGCAGCTGCTGTTTCCCGGCTGCTTTCTCGTATCCCCTGTTTGCTGGTATCCAATAGGAGTCCAAAATGGCGGATCTGTGCTGCGTTAGCTGTTAGGGGACCTCTGTATGAATCTCTCCTCGCTCTCCGTTCTCTGTCAGTTTTCTCACTTCATTTGGTGCTTGGCTGAATTCTTTATCTCTTCATTTGATGTTTTAGGGTTTCAGGATTGTTGTATTCTCTGTTCGGCTTAGTTTTTCGGATCTTTGCTGTGGAGAGACGGCATGGTGCTTCTGCCTAGAGTGCCATTTTGGCAGAATTCCCCAACATTTATTATTTTGTGTTTTTTGTCGATGCTAGCCTTATTGGAGTGAGATGGTGTCTCATTGTAGTTTTGATTTGCATTTCTCTAATGGCTAATGACATCCGCATTTCTTCGTGTGTCTGTTAGGCACCTGAATATCTCCCTTGGCGAAGTGCCTGTTCATACCCTTTGACCATCTTTTAATTGTATTATTTGCCTTGTTGTTGTTGAGGTTTTGCAGTATCTTGTAGATTTTAGAGATTAGATGCTGATTGGATTTGTCATAGCCAAAATTTTTTCCCCAGTCTGTAGGTTGTCTTTTGACTCTTTTGGTGATGTCTATTGATGAGCATAAGTGTCTGGTTTTTAGGAGTTCCCAGTTATTTAGTCTCTCTTCTGGTGCTTGTGCATTTTTACTTATGGTTCGTATTCTGTTTGTGCCATGTATTAGGACTCCTAGCATTGTCCTTATTTTTTCTTCCATGATTTTTATTGTTTTAGATTTTATATTTAGGTCTTTTATCCATTTTTAGTTAGTTTTTGTGCATGGTGTGAGGTATGAGTCTTGTTTCAATTTTTTGCAGATGGATATCCAGTTATGCCAGCATCATTTGTTAAAGAGACTGTCTTTTCCCCAATTAATGGACTTTGGGCCTTTGTCAAATATCAGCTGCTCAGAGGTGGATGAATTTAAGTCTGGATTCTCAATTATTTTCCATTGGTCTATGTATCTGTTGTTGTACCAGTACCAGGCTGTTTTGACTACCATGGCAGCATAATAGGTTCTAAAATCAGGTAATGTGAGGCCTCCCACTTTGTTCTTCTTCAGTAATGTTTTACTTATTCGGGGCCTCTTCCCTTTCCATATGAAGTTGGTGATTTGTTTTTCCATCTCATTAAAAAATGCTGTTGGAATTTGGATTGGGATTGCATTGTATCTGTGGATCACTTTGGGTAGAATTGACATTTTCTCAGTGTTAATTCTTCCTATCCATGAGCAAGGTATGTTTTTCCACTTATGCAGATCTCTTTTGGTTTCTTCCTGTAGTGTCTTGTAGTTTTCATTGTATAGGTCTTTTACATCTCTGGTTAGATTTATTCCTAAGTATTTTGCTTTCTTGGGGGTTATTGTAAATGGTATTGATTTGGTGATTTCCTCTTGGAAGTTCTCTTTGTTCGTGTAAAGGAATCCAACTGATTTTTTATATTTATCTTGTATCCTGATACTTTGCTAAAATCTTCTATTAGTTTCAGTATTTTTCTTGTGGATTCTTTGTGGTTTTCTGTATATAAGATCATATCGTCTGCAAATAGACATACTTTGATTTCTTCCCTACCAATCTGGATGTCCTTTATTTCTTTTTCTAGCCTATTTGCTCTGGCTAGGACCTCCAGACTGTTGAATAAGAGTGGTGATAAATGGCATCCTTGTCTGGTTCCTGTTCTCAAGGGGAATGCTTTCAAACCCTCTCCACTTAGGATGATGTTGGCTGTTGACTTTGTATAAATGCCCTTACTTGTGCTGAGCAATCTCCCTTCTATTCCTACTCTGTTGAGACTTTTTATCATGAATGGGTGTTGGACTTTGTCAAATGCCTTTTCTGCATTGATTGATAAGATCATGTGGTTCTTGTCTTTTGTTTTATTAATGTGATGGATTCTGCATTGATTGTTTTTCTAGTGTTGAAGCATCCCTGCATACCTGGTGTAAATCCCACTTGATCGTGGTGAATTATTTTTTTGATATGTTGCTGAATTCTATTGGATAGAACTTTGTTGAGGATTTTTACGTCAATGTTCATGAGGGATATTGGTCTGTAATTTTCTTTTTTTGTGGTGTCTTTACCTGGTTTTGGTATCAGGGTTATGCTGGCATCATAGAATGAGTTTGGGAGTATTCCCTCCTTTTCTATGCTCTGAAATACCTTTAGTAGTAGTGGTGTTAATGCTTCTCTGAAAGTTTGGTAGAATTCTCCAGTGAAGCCGTCTGGGCCAGGGCTTTTTTTCATTGGGAGTTTTTTAATTACCTTTTCAATCTCTTCTTTTGTTATAGGTTTATTTAGTTTTTCTACCTCTGTTTTTGTTACTGTACATCGTAGTGAGTTTCCAGAAATTTGTCAATTTCCTCTAGGTTTTCAAATTTGTTAGAGTATAATTTTTCATAGTATTTTTTATGATTCTTTAAATTTCAGTTGGGTCTGTTGTGATATCACCCATCTCATTTCTTAAACAGGTTCTTTACTACCTCTTCTGTTTTCCTTTTATCAGTTTGGCCAATTGTTTACCAATTTTGTTGATCTTTTCAAAGAACCAGCTTTTGGTCTTTTTAACTCTTTCAATTGTTTTTCTATTCTCTATTTCATTTAATTCTGCTGTAATTCTTATTATTTCCTGTCTTCTGGCCCCCGAGTGCTTCTTTTGCTGCTCTCTCTCTACTTGTTCCAGTTGTAAGGTTAATGTTTTGATTATGGCCCTTTCTTCTTTTTGGATATGTGCATTTGTTGCTATAAACTGACCTCTGAGCACTGCTTTTGCTGTGTCGCAAAGGTTCTGGTAGGATGTGTTTTCATTCTTGTTTGATTCTATGAATTTATTGATTCCATCCTTAATTTCTTCCATAACGCAATAGTTTTTGAGCATGGTGTTGTGTTGTTCAGTTTCCATGTGTTTGAATTTTTCCTTGCTTTTTCCATTATTGATTTCTACTTTTATGGCTTTATGGTCAGAAAAGATGCCTTGTAATATTTCGATGCTTTGGATTTTGTTAAGGCTCGCTTTATGGCCTAATATGTGGTCTATTCTGGAGAATGTTCCATGTGCATTGGAAAAGAAAATATACTTGGCTGCTGTTGGCTGGAGTGTTTGGTATATGTCTATGAGATCAAGCTGGTTGATTGTAGCATTTAGCTCTTCTATGTCTTTGTTGAGCTTCTTTCTGGATGTTCTGTCCTTCACCGAAAGTGCTGTGTTGAAGTCTCCTACTACTATTGTGGAGCTGCCTATCTCTCTTTTCAATGCTGTTAGAGTTTGTTTTATGTATTTTGGAGCCCAGTCGTTGGGTACGTAAATATTTTTTATAGTTATGTCCTCCTGGTGTATTGACCCTTTAATCATTCTATAGTGTCCTTCCTTATTCTTTGTGGTGGATTTTATTTTAAAGTCTGTTTTGTCAGAGATTAATATTGCCACTCCTGCTCTTTTTTGAATGTTGTTTGCTTGACATATTTTTTCCCATCCTTTGAGTTTTAGTTTGTTTTTGTCTTTAAGTCTAATGTGTGTCTCTTGTAGGCAGCATATAGATGGATGGTGTTTTTTTTATCCAATCTGCCACAGTCTGTCTCTTTATTGGTGCATTTAGTCTGTTTACATTCAGCATATGTATGAGTTTAGTGCTGTCATTTTGATGTCTTTTTTTGTGTGTAGTTGACAGTTTCTTTGGTCCACTTAATTTTCTGTGCTGAGTCATTTTTCTTTATGTATTTTCTTTTCATCTTTTTCATTGTTGTACATCTTGCATTTGCTGAGTCTTTATGTTTTTCTTGTTTTGTATTTTGATGTGTAGGATTGTTAGTTTCCTTTGTGGTTACCTTAATATTTACCCCTATTTTTCTAAGTTTATACCATCTTTTATGTCTTTATATCACCTTGACTTCCTCTCCATATGAAAAGTTTATGTCTACATTTTTTAGCACCTCTTTTTTGTTTTAATGTTGTCATCTTTTACATATTGACATCTCTGTTTCCTTTTTTTCAGTGTTTTAGCTTTGATTTATTTCTGTGACTTCCTTGTCTGGGTTGATATCTGGTTGTTCTGTCCTGTGTTCTAGTCCTGGATTGTTATCTGATGTTATTGATTTTTTGACCAGAGGACTCCCTTTAGTATTTCTTGTAATTTTGGTTTGGTTTTTGCAAATTCCCTAAACTTTTGTTTATCTGAAAATGCCCTAATTTTGACATCGTATTTGAGAGACAGTTTTGCTGGATATGTAATTCTTGGCCGGCAATTTTTCTCCTTCAAGGCTTTATATATGTCATCCCATTGCCTTCTTGCCTGCATGGTTTCTGCTGAGTAGTCCAAACTTACTCTTATTGACTCTCCTTTGAAGATGACTTTTCATTTATCCCTAGCTGCTCTTAAAATTCTCTCTTTATCTTTGGTTTTGGCAAGTTTGTTTATCATATGTTTTGGTGACTTTTGGGGAGATCTATCTTATGTAGGGTTTGATGAGCATCTTGGATAAATATCTTCTCATCTTTCACGATATCAGGGAAGTTTTCTGCCAACAAATCTTCAACAATTCTCTCTGTATTTTCTGTTATCCCCCCTGTTCTGGTACTCCAATCACCAGTAGGTTATTCCTTTTGATAGAATTGTACATTTTTCTTAGGTTTTCTTCATTTTTTAAAAATTCTTTTATCTGATTTTTCTTCAAGTAAGTTGGTGTCAGGTGTTTTATCTTCAGTCTCACTAGTTCTGAATTCCATTGCCTCAGTTCTGCTCCTGTGACTTTCTATTGAGTTGTCTAATTCTGAAATTTTATTGTTAATCTTCTGGTTTTCTGGTTGCTGTCTCTCTATGGATTCTTGCAGCCTGTTAAATTTGTTCTTATGCTCTTCTCTAATCTTTTTAAGTTCTTCTATTGTTTGTTCTGTGTTTTGCATAATTTCCTTCTTTATTTCTTGAAGAGTTCTGTATATTAATCTTTTGTATTCTGCCTCCGGTAATTCCAAGAAATTTTCTTCCTCGTGGTCTGCCTGTTTATGTGATTTGATACTGACTGTTGTCTCCAAGCCATCAAGAATTTATTATATTTATTTATTTTATGTTTGCTTACTGTGTCCTAGCTTCTTGTTTTGTTTTGTTTTGGATATGTCCAAATAGGCTGCTTATGTGAGTTAGTTTGATTATTGACACCTTTGAAGGTCTAACATCCTGTCACCAGGTGGTTAGATCTGTTACTAAGTATGTGAGCCCAGGAGTCAGTTTACTTTTCTTTTATGGATTCAGTTCAGGTGTCCAGGTAGTCAGCCACCAAGTGTGTGGTGCAGGCTCTCACCTACAGTCCTATACAGGCATAGGTATTTGGTGTAGGCATAGGCATCCTGCTGCAGCAGGGGGACATATGCTAAGCCAGGCAGGGGGCTGACAGCCACCCCCCCCCCCCCCCCCAGTGTCCAGGAGGAAAGCGTGATCCTCTTCCCTGGAGCACGTGGGTGGGTGGGTTTTGCAGCCAGACCATCAGCACCCAATACTTTTGACTGTAAGGACTGGGGAGCATCTCTTATTCTTGGTCCCCTATTGCAGGTGGGTAGGTGGCATGGTTGGAGCCACCAGTCTTCAGGCCCCTGATGTGGGTAGGTGAAGACCTTGCTTAATGGGCAGAGCAGTGTCAAATGTCACAAACCTGCCACCTCAAAGCTGAAACAGTTGAAGTTAGACTTCAGGTATATACTCTGTTGTACTGTGGTAATGAGGGCCTACGCTGTTGAAATGGGTCCACACGAGTCTATGCCGGGGGAAAGGTACTCAAAGTCCATGGTTCCCTTATGCCTTTGCCTAGGAAAAGAAGCTGTGCTTACCCTGACTTTCTGGCTTAGGGGAGCTGGCAGATTTTTTCCCCCGTTTGTTAATTTGTTCCCATTCCAAGGAAAGGAGAATGGCTCAGGGTGTACGATGGGGCCTACTTCTGGCTTAGGGGACTCAGCAATCACTGAAGCCATCCCAGACCACTGCAGAGGAGGGAGTGGGGAGGTAAATGGGAGAGAGGTCTTCCCCTAAGGGGGGTGTTTTTGATGTGCGTAGTAGTCTAGAGGGAAGTACATATCTTTCGCTGATCAAGGGCTGCTTCTCAGTGGTTCTGGATGGCCAAGCAGACTCTCTGCTGCTGGATGTCTCCTGATGTTTAAAATGCCTCCCGAGTGCCGCTGCTTGCCTGCCTCACCAAGCACCCCAAGCTGATTCGGGCTGAAGGGCACCGGCTCCTGGCAGATTAGGTCTGGCAACTCCTTGCTGCTTCTGAACTGTCTCTCCCTCCTCCTGCCACTCAGTCCAATTCCTCAATTTTGCCTTTGATGTTCAGGGCTCCTAGATTGTCATATATAATTGAGTCACTTGTTTTTTCATGTCTTTGTTGTAAGAGGGACCAACGGAAGCTTCTGACTACTCCACCATCTATGCCCACCCCAGGTTCCTCATTGTAAATGGGGATGAAAATAGTATCCAACTCATAGGATTGCTATGAATATTAAATGAGTAAATTTATGTCAAGTGCTTGGAACAACATTTGGTCTATAGACAGCTATAAGTAAGTGTTAACTGTTTCTGTTAAGTCTTGTCTTCTCCAAACTCTCTAATAAACCATAAGCCCCTTGAAGGCAGGGATCAAACCTTCTTTTTCTTTGCATTTTTAGCCCTTTAGCTCTTAACACAATATCTTGTAAAATGCTTAGTAGATGTTGGCGAATAGATAAATTAAATACTGAGAAAACAATTATAAATTCTAGTATTCATACTCTAAATTTGACATAAGCCATCTCTTGTTTAACTTAATTTTTTTGTAACTTTACAATTTTATTGTTATTCTTCAATAATAAAGATGAAATAATCTCTTGTAAAACTGTAGTAGGTGTTAGTGATGATATTTGCAATTGTCTGTCTTCTGCATTGTTGGTGGGAGTATAATTCAAACAATTGTTACAAGGAAAAATATGGCATTATTTTATAAAAGTGACCATTCCTAATTCCCCAGCAATTCCATTCCTAGTTATATATCCAAGAGAACTTCTTGCACATACGAATGGGTGACATATACGAAAACATTCACAGCACCGTTCGTAATAGGTTGATCACAAAATAGTTTAAATTACCAAATGTCATCTAAATCTCCACTAGGAGGAGAATGGATAAATAAATTGTGATCTATAGAGAGAACAAAATTGAGTAGCGTGTAGATTGTAGTAGTGATCTTCCCCAATTTTGTTTATCCTTTCCTAAATCAGTGTTCCTTCTAGGACTGGGCTTGACCATGTGACTTTCTGTGGCCAATTAGACAATAACAAATGTGATGCAAACCAAAACATAAAAATTACTTGTTAATTGGAGTCTGATGCTTATGAGAACTCTGCAGCTGCCACTATGTGTAGAAGCCCAGGCCAGCCAGATAGAGATATGTGTCTCAATTAACTCCATCACCCTGGGAGTCAGTCGGAACCTACTAACACCTAGCACAAACCACCAAACATGTAAGGGACACCATGCCTTCCTAGACAAACTAACCCTCACCTAAAACTATGAGTGTGCACAGTGAAACAAGTGGAAGGATGACTCATTTGAACCCAGACAAAATCTCTGACTCACAGAATTGTAAGCTAAGAAGTGATGTTGTTTTAAGCTGCTACATATTGGCACGGTTTATTTTGAAGCAAAATTTCACTGATGTGAGCAGTAAAAATAGATGAACTATGGCTACCTACAACAACCTGAATTGTAGTAATATATTGTTAATTAAGGAAAAAAGTTGCAGAGGTCTACATGAAGTTTGAAAACCTATAAACAATATATTGCCTAAGTATTTGTATATGTTAATATGTTAAAATTCACCACAATTTCACACCGTATAGATAATACAATAAAGCTTTTGTTATTTCCTTCTAGAATTTTTTTCTATGTATGTATGTGTATGTAGAGAAAAACATAATTGAGTAATATGTGTGGATTTTTGCACTTTGTTTTTCTTTACATGTCATTATGTTGTCCAAAAAATCATTAAAGACAGCTAATAATCCATGATATGACGTAATGCTGTGTATTTAATCAGTCTCCTGTCTTTAATATTTAGGTTGTTTATAACTCGTTTTATTATTAGCAATTGCAACGAATATCCTCATATATAACATTTATACATCTTTAGATGCCACCATAGAATAATTTCTTAAAAATGGATTTACTAGATCAAAACATTGTAAATGTTTTTAAAGTTATTAACATACTTCTCCTAGTTGCGTTTCAAAATAGGAAAAAAATTTACATTCCACCAGGAATGTATGAGATCACCTTGCTTATTGAACATTTGCAAGAATTTGGTATTATTCTATTCATATTCTTTGATAATTTGATATGTAGAAATGACATCTCACTATTATTTTAATTGTTAAGTTAGTAACTGAACTTGCAACTTTAGTCATTTGTATTTTCACATCTCTGAATTATCTTTCCATGTATTTTACTCTAAATTCTTTCTTTTGAAAGTTTATAATACAGTTGATTGGGTTCCACCTTTCTTAATTACAGTCACATTCTAGTACTGCCTATTGGAGATTATACCCTTATCACCTTGATTTTACTTCATTATTTCCATAGTTCTCAACCACACATTTAAAGATGGTGTTTTACTGATGGTTAAGCTCTTCTTTGATGAGTATCTGATAATTCATATAATTGCGCAGTTTTATTCCTTAGAAGTCCAAAAAAAAACTTGAAATGGCTAATTTTTAGTTGGTTCTTAATATTTATGTAGGGCATAATTATTTCTAAAAACCAAGGGCACGTTACAATATTTGTTCCAATATATTATTTTCATGCCCTATACAAGTAGACATATCTGATAAGACAAATTAGAAGAAAAGATTTTGGAAGGATATTTATATTATTTTTTCCCTTGAGGATTCTATTAGTTCAATGAAGCCTTTTTGACTAGAACTAAATGATTGAATTAGACTCATTTTTTGCTGAATTAACTGGTATTTACATTACAGCCTGGGACTTTTTATTTACCTAGCTGCTGTCAGAAGAATCAACCCAGACTTTTCGCATGCACCTGCAATTTGGCTAGTAGCCATGGGAACTAAGGGAGTTTCACTCTACAGTCAAGCCATGATATAAAAGGAATATAATCTAAGGAAGGGAATTTTGACACAGGTGTGTTTTTGTGTAAAATGGGCCTAAGAATGTTTCCTTATGGCAAGGATGTAATAAAAACAAATTGTTTGGAAAGGGACCTGGAGCTAGTCTTATCTAAAGTTTCTCAGACAACTTAAAAGAGTTTTGTTTTAACAAGCTGTTTCTAGGAAATAGGGTACTGGTACTGAATTGTTGTCATAAATCCCTGAGACATCTGATTAAAACTGCTTAGCACCAACCAGGGATTTTTTATGTCCCCTCATGAAAGATATGTGATTATGATTGAAAACCTCTATAATTAGTCCCTGAAATAAATCACTGTAAACCTCTGTGCACAATTATTCAATAGAAGCTCATTCCCCACCTCCTAACTCACTGTTCTTGTGACCTCAACAATCAAACAACTGTATTATAATTTTTTGTTCCTTGGACTATATCTGTTTCTGTTAGAAGCTCTCTCACTGGAGTCCTCAGTTTTTACTTGTATTAACTGGTGTCTCTCTGCATTCGAATGTACCTTTTCTTTTTTTACTGAATAAATCCTCCTAAGCTTATCTCATGGACTTATTGGTTTTCTTCTCTACAACAATTTGAGGACTCGTCTGAGATTCTGAAAGCAGCTCCTCTATGGTGGACCTGAGGATCGTGGACCAGAGTTTCTGGCACCAAACATGAAGGTCCTTTATACCTTTTTTTTTTTTGTTTCTCTAAGGCCTCATGTTTTGCAATTTGGTGGTAAGCACACATCATAAAAACCTCTACTCTTTTGTGTACAGGCTTTCTGAGAAATTGTTCACTCTGTTTTCTTTCTTTCTTTTTTTTTTTTCCTGTTCAATTTCTCAAATGTAGTGTGGAAGCCTTGCTAATTGTTGGTGTGTGTTGTTTTGAATTAGTAAAGTGACTAATTAATTTTAGGTACCAGCTAGTGGATATTTATTGAAAGAAAATAGTAAGCCTGGTCTGTTTTTCTCTTTTCCCTTTGGAGATGCATGAAGCTTCTGCATTTCTTATTTACATCACATTTCCCTGGTGAGATGGGTAATGTCGATTACCAAGTGTATTCAGGTACCCTTGTCGGAACCTCTGCTGCTTTCATGGTGGGTCACTACAACCCCAGTGGAGTGTTATACCTGAAACATTGGCATTATCTCATGCAAGAAATTCATTAAAACCAGTGGTGTTTACAGGATACTTTTGAAATGGAAAAAAAAAAAATTGATTATCCTCCAAAGCCAATTGGAATCTTAAGGTTCTAAATTAAGAGAAACGAATGGCAAGCCTTTCTTGATTGGCACTAAGAAAGCTCTAAAAGACAGAATGAAAATAATTTTACTTCCTTGAAAGATACAGTGTCTAGACAAGCTGAACTAATAGAAAAATTGCAATGTCAATCTAAACCTTCAGACGACTCTCCTGCTTCTATAGTTCTGGTTGCTCCTGCACCAATTGTTACACCCCCTTCCTCTGCTCCTTCTCCCACTGTTACTCTTCCCTTTACTTCTCTGGAGCTGCCTCCTTTACCCACCTCTACCACCTCTGCCTCCACTTCTTCCCTCCTATTTTGAAAACACCCAGTTGAGCTTCCTTATTGTGCTAAGGACTTTGGACTTAAAAGGGCCAAAGGCAAGCCGCATGTTGAGATGCCTTTTAAAATCAAGCAACTCAACCAAAAAGGACAACATCCACAAGTAATTTTTACACCATGGAGCAAAGCAGAGCTAAAAGCCATAGTTAAGGATTTTCCAAATCCCAGGGAAGATTCAGGCATATTTGTTAAAGAATTCAGAGTCCTCATCTCTACCTACCAGCTGGGAATCCCTGATCTTTATCGATTTATTTACATGTTCTGGGGTCCAGGTAGGCCCATCTGTGGATGACTGAGACAGGATGTAATGAGGACAGGACTTCTTGATTCCTTTCTCATTAAAAACCACTAGATAACTGTTGCTGAAAGCAAGGCAAATTTATGATCTGTTGATTAAAGCAATCCCACGAGTATCTCCAAAACCAAATACACAAACAAAACAAATAGATTGGACCAAAACTCAAGCTTGTAAACAAGAGAAGGGTAAAAGTGTATACAATTTTAGAGATAGATTAGAATGATTGTTCTTTTAACACTCAGGATTAAGATTAGATAATGATGATTCTGAGATTGTCTTCAATTCTATTTTTGTCGGTGGTTTGAACCCAGAGCCTCCAAAATTGGTCAAATTTGACCACTTAGATTGGGAAACAACACCCTTTAGAAACCTTTTCGACACTGTTTACAAACTGACTGAAACCACTGAGCAGCAAAATCAGGCCTGCGAACAAAGAACTAAAGCCAGACAAGATAAATTTATAGCCTTGCAGCTTTAGCAGTTGCAAACTCCTGGAGTGCAGGTATATAATACTGGATCCCAAAGGGGAAGAAACCAGTCAGGAAACCCCCCCCCCCTTTTTTATTGTAAGAAACCAGGACATTTTAAACAGGAGTGTGCTAAATTAAAGAAAAAATTAAGCATGCTGCCTCCCACTTCACCTCCAGTAGGGTCAGATTGATGCGCTCTGGGGATCAAATGGGGATTTTTCCAACAGTGGCTTTAAATAAACAGGGAGAAACTACTGTCTGAGTAAATGGGGAAATTTTTAAGTTTTTAATTGATACTGGAGTCACTTTGTCAGCTTTGAATCCCATGTGTTTGAAAAATCCCTTACCCTGGAGTAACAAAATTTCTAAAATCATGGGAACTACAAATCAGGAGCAAATTCTAACTCATTCTCAGCCAGTTAGTGTTTCTTTAGGACCTATAGAGGATACGCATTCTTTTTATTGAGTTTAAATAATCTTGTTAACCTACTAGGGAGGGACCTTTTATCTAAATGGAACTGTCATCTACAACTTACTGAACAGGGAGAAATAATTTCAGAAATACCTGATGCTTCTCATCCCGGGATGAGAGAAAGTATGTATAGTGAAGAAAATCTTTGTTATTTTCAGGAGCTTACTCTGTTTTTATAGGAAGACAATTCTCATCCAACCACTGACCCCATTCCCAGTGTCTGGCAGGCAGAATCACTGCTTCCCTCTCCAGGGCACTCAGCTGACCTTCATCGGGACACTGGGTGCTCCCCTGCCCCAGATTACTTTCCTTCAGTTCCACATCTTCCATAGACATTGGTTGCGTTTTGTCAGCTGAACTCCTCAAAATTCAAATAGTTCATTCTAATCCTTTGCTGGTGTTTCACAATACCCTATAAATAAGGAAGTAAGGGAAAAACTATCCCCAATAATTCAAGATTTCCTTAAAAAGGAACTCATTATCCCTTGCACTAGTCCATGTAATATTCCTGTTTTCCCTGTGAAAAAATCCAGGAATTAAGAATGACATTTTGTGCAAGACTTACAGCTGTTAATCATACAATTATCCCTCACTTTCCTGTAGTGCCTAACCCCTATCTACTTTTATCTAATATTCCTCCCAAAACTACTCATTTTGCATAATAGATTTATGCAGTGACTTTTTTCAGTGTTCCGGTTCACTCAGGGAGCAAATATCTACTTGCTTTTATGTGGGATAATTAACAATTTATCTGGACAGTCATGCCCCAGAGATATACTGAAAGCCCTGCTTATTTTCCCCAAATTTTATACACTAATTTACAGTCTTTACAATTTGCCAATGAATCCACTCTGCTCCAATATGTTGATGATTTGTTAGTCTGTTCCCTTTCATTAGATGCATGTTTGAAGGATAGAATTCTGCTATTACAGCCTTAGTCCACTAGAGGGCATAAAGTGTCCAAAGAAAAACTACAATTGGTTCTACATTCAGTAAAATATTTAGGGAGTATTATCTCAGCACAATGAATTTCTATAGACCCCAAAAGAAAGGATGCATTTCTGGCTTTCCCTATTCCTACCACTAAGAAGCAGCTGAGAGGATTCTTAGGGCTTTGTGGCTACTGCTGCACCTGGGTTCCTAATTTCTATCTTAAAACTCAGTTGCTTTAGCACTTTTTAAAGAACCTGCACCTGACCCATTTCAGTTGGATGAGGAGGGCATCCAACTCTTTCTAAGTTAAAGGAGTCACTTCTCACCACTCCAGCTTTAGGATTCCCAAATTATAAACTGGATTTTTCTTTGTATGTCCTGGAAAGTGCTGGATATACTTTGGGGGTCCTCACTCAGACACATGAGGGACAACAGCAACCCATGGGATACTGTAGCTTACAATTAGATCCAGTAGCCAGGAATATCCTCCATGTCTTAGAGCAGTTTCTGCCACACTCCGGCTGGTAGAAGCCACAGCCCATATTGTACTCAGGAAATTTTTAGACGTGTATGTTCCCTATGCTGTGGCCACAATCTTAAATTCTTCCCTAACCCAACTTTTTGGCTGGTAAAGTAACTTCCTATGAAGTCTTACTTTTAGCTGCATCCAACATTAGGTTGCATATCATTAACTCTTTAAATCCAGCTACCCTGTGACCTGAAAAACTTGATGATTTTGAAATTATGCCTCATTGTTGCCTGAATCTAACAGACTGGTTACTTACTTGAAGTCAAGACCTGCAGGAAACTCCCATCTCCATTCCTGACTTGATTCTTTTTGTTGATGGTTCATGATTAAAACCAGATTCCTCTAGTTCTTGTTATCAAAGTGGATATCCTATTACCACACCTACTGAGATCCTAGAAAGCAACACACTACCATAAATTTCTTCAGCCCAACAAGCTGAATCAATAGTGCTCATCAAGTCTTGCAAGTTGGCTTCTCTTCCAGAAAAATCATTTACACTAATTCAAGATATTATTTTGGAATTATTCATGACCTTGGGGTGTTATGGAAACAAAGGAGATTTGACAACCTCTGGAAACCGAATTGAAAATGGCCCCCTGGTGGTCAAACTCCCTTCTGAGGTCATGGTCTTTAGGCCCACTAACCTCAAAACATTCACTAAATGGAAAAGATTAGAGGAAATGCTTTAGCTGATATGGCTGCCAAAAAGTTTACATCTGAATCCACTCATGACAGTCCCTGTCACGACTGGGATGTGAAAAGGAAGGGATAAAAGAATTACGTCCTTTGAAACTGCCAAATTCTAACTTTTTGAAAACATTGAGCCATGTTAAGTTAGGCCTGGCTAAGCTGAGTCCATGCCTTTTTAATTTTTCTTGATTTTCTGACCTTTTTAAAATCCATAGCAGACATCAGCAAATGGCTTCAGAGGATGAAGTCAAGGACTGGAAATAAAATGAGTGCTATCAGGACACCCCTACGTGGTTGTGTCTAGGCCTTGAAAATAGACCTGTCTTGGCAGTTTGTTTGCATGTGCCCTTACTTAGAACTTGTTTTACAAACATAAGGGACATGTCTGGTGATGAAGTGATTAGTTTTTTAGGAAGACCATTTTGTGAAAATTTTTAACCTCAGCCAACTATATATATATATTCTTTCATCCATGTATATTCTTTTAGCCGTGCCACTCGTTCTGATGATGGATTTTCTCCCATGATGATGAGTGCTTCTAGTACTGATTGTTATCAACCTTCTTTTAAGTATTGACTACCCCTGTATCTGTGGCAATGCCACACTTGCAATGCAGAATTCCTTGGAGTGGCCAAGGGCATAGTGATTAAAGACCCTAGATGAGACCCTCCATTTTGGCATGATTTAGCCTGCCACCAGGAACATGATCCTGAAGTAGAGGTGAAACAGTGGATGAAAGAAGGTTGTATATTTAACAAAAATTCTTACTTCTGGGAAGGGCCTGATGTCAAACCTGTTGTGTCCAAAGACTTACATATTCTCCTTGCAACCACCTTCAATATGAGAAAATATTTGGGCAGAGCCAAAACAACAAGCATTTTACAAAAATATTTTGGGAGCATTTTCGTAAGGCTGCAGACCAAGTAATCAGACAATGTTCTGTCTGCTTAGAATTTAATCCAGGTAAACATTATCAACCTCCACCTCGAATATATCCTTTGCCAACTAGGCCAATGCTTGAGTGGCAGATAGATTTTTGTCCAGCTAACACCTGCCAATGATTATAAATTTGTGCCAGTTATGATTTGCAAGTATTTGCATTGGGTTGAGGCTTTTCCTTCTCCAAAGGCCACAGCAGCATTTGTGGCAAAAAAAAGCTATTAGAAAATACCATTCCCACGTGGGGAATCTCAGCCCTCCTTTGCAGTGACAGAGGAACCCACTTTATGGAACAAGTAATAAAGGCCATCTGTTGTATTTTTCCCATTTTTAAGAGACTCCATTGTCCTTATCACTCCCAGTCTTCTGGCCTTGTAGAAAGGACCAATGGAATCATAAAAACTCAATTGGCAAAGCTCATAGCATCTGTGGGACTGATGTGGCTGCAGGCCCTCCCATTAGTGTTAATGAACCTAAGGGCTGCTCCTTTCGGCCCACCTAAATTAACTCCTTATAAGATTTTAACGGGTCAGCCAATGAACTTACTATATTCAGCAGTCATTGCAGACTCAAATTTAATCTAAGCTGATTTATTAAACTATTGCCAATCTTTGATTCATTATGCTAGAGAATATGCTACCTTTCTTTCTTTTTTTTTTTTTTTTAACGAAGAGAAGTTTATTTCCTCACAAAGTAGGCTAAAAGTCCAAATTCAGGGCTTCAGCTCCAGGGGAAGTCTTTCTCTCTCTGTCGGCCTTCTCATAAGTGTTGCCCGGGACTAGGAGCTTCTCAGCGCAGGGACCTCGGTCCAAAGGACGCACTCTGCTCCCGGCACTGCTTTCTTGATGGCACGAGGTCCCCTATGCTACTTTTCTTAAAGTGGCTTTTAACACTAAGAATCTTGGAGAACTTGCTACCTCTCCTCATCTACCTGGAGATTACGTCTATTGGAAAAGGCATTAATTAAAGGATTCCCTTGAGCCTCGATGGAAGAAAGTTTACTGAGTCTTACTCACAAATTCTTGTGCTGCTAAATTACAGGGAGTCAAGGCTTGGATTCATTTATCCCAACTGAAGAAGGACCTTGACTCCTCAATGGACTGTTGAGCCTCATGAAAGACTAAAATTAAATTCAAACTTTGCAGGGAAGAGAGGCAAATGACAACTAGATAGACTACTTTCTGAGATTTCTGGACCTGATCTGAAACTGCCTATGCAGCCTGCAGTAAAATTTGGACTGTTTGCTTTTGGTATCTTAGTATTGTTAACTGTTATGTATGATTGAAGAATTATATCCTGGTGGTTTTGATTATCGTATTATGCCAATTATTATCTTTGAAATAAGTTGTGTAAATGCAGGCCTTAATTTTTTTTTTTTTTAATTTTTCTTAGTTACTGGGATCATAATTTTTAGTTGTGGGTATTTTGATGGTTTTAATTATCTAACTCATTTGTGGTGCCGTCTTCTGACCGTTACAGTTATTTTTGCTTAATCCAAGTTTATAACTTGCATGGGACTTTAGATTACTAGCTCTTTTCTTAAGTTTTATAATGTTTTCCAACATTTGTATTCTATTAATCACATGCTATTAATGTCAGATGCAGGTTAATTTAGTAAGACTCATGAATTTTGAAAGACCATTGTATCTTTTTATCATTAGTATTATAATTATGTTTGTCCTTTATTGGCTAGTAGCCTTCTTGTCCTCCTTTATAGCTTTAACTGCTGAAGTTTATTTTGTCATCATTATTATCTTTATGTTAGTAGCCCTTTGTCTTGGTTATCTGGTGCTGCTATAACAGAAATACCACAAGTGGATGGCTTTAATAAGATAAATTTATTCTCTTGCAGTCTAATAGGCTACAAGTCCAAATTCAGGGCACCAGATCCAGGGGAAAGCTTTCTGTCTCTGTCGGTTCTGGGGAAAGATCCTTATCATCAATCTTCCCCTGGGCTAGGAGCTTCTTCAGGCAGGAATCCTGGGTCCAAAGGATGTGCTCTGCTCCCGGTGCTGCTTTCTTGGTGGTATGGGGTCCCCCAATTGTCTACTTACTTCCCTTTCCTCTTTATCTCCTGTAAGATAAAAGGTGATGCAGGACACACCCCAGGGAAACGCCCTTTATATTGGATCAGGGATGTGACCTGAGTGAGGGTGTTACTTCCCACCATAAACCTCTTTAACATAATCTAATCTTGCCTCATTAATCCACAGGCAGAGATTAGGATTTACAACACATAGGAAAATTATATAAATCATAAAATGGAAGACAACCACACAATACTGGAAATGAAGACCTAACCAAGTTGACACATTTTTGGGGGACACAATTCAATCCATGACACTCTTGTTTATTTCTTTTGAGCTATGTTTCTCCATTATGAAGTGTTTCTTAAACTTTCTGTCCATACTGCTGATCATTGTAGCTTCCATTAATTCCTGGCATGAAAATGTTTTTGTCAAGTTAGCTCAGGCAGCCACACGATCTACAAATCTTACTGATTGCTGGACCTGTCATCCTTTACCCAGAACTGTACTTGAGAACTCAGATCCATTAGCTCTTCCTACTGAACTGTAGTTTTGTTCCCTCTGCTACTGTCAATGTTAACATCACCTCTAGGCGAGCTATATGTATGAGACTGTGGCATCCTCCTGAGATGCTGACTCAACCCCAGGCCCCATGTTTCAATCTAACTCAGATTAGAGTTAAAGAGTATTCCAAAATACCCTGGACCTCCTCTTCAGGCTGTAAAAATGAGCCCTTAATTTCATATAATGCCCTTCCCAGATATTGGAACATGGCTTTTTCAGAAAATTTAACAGCATATCTAAACGGAAAAAGGCCTTTGTGTGTCCAAATGTGGAATGGGTTAAAGTTAGGCTGACTGTCTATTTGCAACAATTCCTTGACAGAAAATTGGCTTGAACAGAAAAATCAAACCATTCCTCTCCCAGGTAAAGAGGCCAGGACTGGCAGAATATATGTTCCATATGGATACATATTTTTATGTGGAGGATCAAG
Organism: Dugong dugon; assembly: GCA_030035585.1. NCBI lineage: Eukaryota > Metazoa > Chordata > Mammalia > Sirenia > Dugongidae > Dugong > Dugong dugon. Next base: position 29,325,970 of record CM057465.1, read on the forward strand.
ATACTCCACCTTTTCCAGTACAAATCCAAATAATGAGTCCTATGCCTGGGCTTTATCCTGTTTGGATGATTGGAATATGATAGGCCAATGTACCTTAGGCCATATACCTTAGGCCATATGGGAATCCCTTTAGACATCCATTATTACAATGAGAGTTTACGTTGGACTAAAAAATAAAATAAATAATTAAAAAAAACCTAAACCTTTTGCCATCGAGTTGATTCCAACTCATAGCAGATGGTGGGTTCTAATTGCCATCATTTTGGTTATCTGAAATTATTAGAAAGGAGAAACAAACAGCCAAGAGACGAGCAAGGGGGATGTGGAGGGAATCCCTTAAAGGTGTTCCCTGGTTTAGGTTATAGTTTTTTGAGATTAGTCCTCCCTCAGTACGGAGTAAGAGATTTAGAACACACTACCCGTAACATCTCCAGAACCTTGGAAGGAATAGTAGATGATGTTGCCAATGCTATGACTGCTCAATAGAAATCACTGAACTCACTTGCCAAAGTAGTTTTGGATAAAGAATTACCCTAGACTTCCTGTTAGCCCAGCAAGGAGAAGTCTGTGCTACAGCTAACACCTCTTGTTGCACCTGTATTAACACTTCAGGAGAAGTAGAACATGATATTGCAAAAATAAGCAAAAAGTCCACCTGGTTACATACTCCTGAGCAAATTAGGTTTGTTTTTCCCTTCTCTGATATGTTCAGTTGTCTGCCCAATGGAGCGCGTGCCTGGGTTAGATCAATTCTGTTCTCTGTTATCATAGTTTTAATGTTAATAGTCATTGTAATTGGCACTATGAAATATTGTATGAATATAACCACTAGTGCCTTGACCCAGAGTAACAACCTGATGCCCATGTACAGGTTAATGTATGTGGAGGCAATGGCCATCTCTAATGAATTGGAAGAAACCCAAGCTTAGTTCAATGATATGGTAAGTTCACTGGGCTCTCTGAACCGCTAAGTATTTTTATAACTACCTTCAGAGCTTTACAGTATCATGGTGAAGGAAACCAAAGTTACCTAATGGCTAGAAACAGCTTGCAGAAGATGAGTTACTCTTTTGTGGGTCATATGAGACCAGCTCACGATGAAGATGAGAACACCCCTATGGCAAGGTAAGAATTAAATGCTTGCTGGTTCAGCAGCCATCAGGGAAAAGCATAACTGTGATTTGAAACTAAGTCCATGCGGAATAACCACATCTTGAATTGATTAGATGTTCAATGAAATATCTGATCAAAAGGAGGGAATTGTGGTCTTAGGCTGGGTTCTCAAGAGAAGAAAAACCAGTAAAGCATACACACACACACACACACACACACACACACACACACACACACACACACACACACACACACACACACACACACACACACACACACACACACACACACACACACACACACACACACACACACACACACACACACACACACACACACACACACACACACACACACACATATATACACAGAAAGAGAGAGAGATTTTATATCAAGGAAATGGCTCACACACTTTTCAGAGGCTGGGTAACATTCTAAGTCCGTGGGGGCAGAAAAAAGTGTTCTCCTGGTTCACGTAGCTGCAGGGGCTGGTAAACGCAAGATCGGCAGGCTGGAGAGCAGGCTGTAGCACACTGTGAAGAACTGAAGACTCTCAAGATTGGTAGGCAAGCTGCTAGCACAGGTCCCAAGAATTAGAGGTCAAATGAACTGGAGGCAGCTGCAAAATCTAGAAGAAGCAAAAGCCGTGGCAAGGCAAGCAGGAAGTAAGTAGGCAGAGGAGTGCAGAGAGACGAAGGCTGAGAGGGCAGTGAGCCATCACAGGCCCTGCCCTCACCTGTACCACTCAGCAGATTCCATCTTGGGGGCGATCACATATCAAATTTCAACAGGGAAGTGATCACAACATTATACAACTGACAAAACACTGAGAATCATGGCCCAGACAAGTTGACACACAATCTTAACAATCAAAGCCCACCCCTTGTTAACCTGGCACATGTGCATATCTCCCCAAAACAGACATAATCTCTGAATGAAGAAAATTACAAAGTCATACTTGCATCTAACATGATACAACTAACACGGGTACAACAGAAAATGCACTAGCCCTGTTTACATCTTATGTAAGTGAAGAAAACAAAAATATATGATGCACACAGACAAAGCAGAAACACTCATAACAATTACAGTGCTCATTTCTTCAACTGGTAACGTGACCGTAACTGGTATTTAGAACTACCTTCTTCCACCACCCATTCCATATTCCCTTTGCCCTCAGCAAGCACCTCAGCTGTTCGTGGTTCTTTGCCTGGTGGGGTGACCCAAACCTTCATCCTGAAGGGTCTGGGACATTGGTAGTCATGTCAGAATTGGGTTGCTGTAGTTCTGCATTGAGTTTAATAACAAGGCATGGTAGTACTAAGAGACGCCCTGAGGGATCTCCTGCATTCCATACATACTCTTCTGTACCTCCATTATGTAATAATCTGATTTCCTCTTGGTAATCAGGATCAATGACACCAGCCAGTACAGTAACTCCCTTCTTTGCCTGTTAATCCAGAGTCATAAGGAGTTCAAAGTGGCCAGGTGGCATTTTTAGCTTCCAGTTAAATGGAATTAGTGATGTGTATCCAGGTGGGAACATTCCTCCCTTTGGAACTAAGACCTCCAGACCTGCAGAGCATAAGGTTGCTGGGACAGGAAGCAAAAATCTTGCTAGTGAGTCACTAGGGTTAATAGTGAGTGGTGCCAATTCCTGGACCCGTGAATCCTGGCTATGGGAGATACAGCACCATATATTGGATGCTGATTTAGAGCATATACAGCCTCCTGAGCATTGCCCTAACAGTGCAAGCTATTGCCACCTACCTGACTCCATAATTGTGTCTTTAGGAGGCCATTCCATTGCTCTATCAAGTCAGCTGCTTCAGGATCATGAGGAGTATGATAAGTCCAGTGAATTCCATGAGCATGGGCCCACTGTCTTACTTTATTTTCTGTGAAGTGAGTCCCTTGATCTGAGGCAATGCTGTGTGGGATACCATGATGGTGGATAAGGCATTCTGTGAGTCCACGGATGGTAGTTTTGGCAGAAGCATTTCACGCAAGGAAGGCAAATCCGTATCCAGAGTGTCTATTCCAGTAAGAACAAAAAGCTGCCCTTTCCATGTTGCAAGTGATCCAATGTAATCAAATTGCCACCAGGTTGCTGGCTGATCACCTTGAGGAGTGGTGCTATATCGGAGGCTCAGTGTTGGTTTCTGCTGCTGGCATATTGGGCATTCAGTAGTGGCTGTAGCCAAGTCAGCCTTGGTGAATGGAAGTCCATGCTGCTGGGCCCATGTATAACTTCCATCCCTGCCACCATGGCCACTTTGATCATAAGTGCATTGAGCAATGATGGGAGTAGCTGGGGAAAGAGAATGACTGGTATTCACAGAACGAATAATCTTATCCACTTCATTGTTAAAATCATCCTCTGCTGAGGTCACTATTTGATGAGCATTCACATGAGACACAAATATCTTCACTTTTTTGGCCAATTCAGAAAGGTCTGTCCACATACCTCTTCCCCATTAATCCTTGTCTCCAATTTTCTAATCATGTTCCTTCCAAGTACCTGGCCATGCAGCCAACCATTAGCCACAGCCCATGAATCAGTATATAATCACACATCTGGTCATTTCTCCTTCCAAGTAAAGTGAACAACCAGGTGCACTGCTCGAAGTTCTGCCCATTGGGAGGATTTCATTGTACTGCTATCCTTCAGGGAGGTCCCAGAAAGTGGCTGTAGTACTACCACTGTCCACTTTCAAGTGGTGCCTGCATATCGTGCAGAACCAGGCAGAAGTTTTCCCTTCTTCAGTCAACTGATCATGAGGAACTCCCCATAAGACCATAGGTGCAGACTGTGACATGGAAGGTAATGTGACAGGAGTGGAGAACATAAGCATTTGGGCCACTTCCTCATGCAACTTACTTGTGCCTTCAGGTCCTGCTCATGCCCAATCTCATATATACCACTTCCATTTAATGATGGAGCCCTGTTGGGCACGTCCAACTTTATGACTCTGTAGGTCAAACAACACTCAGTTCATGATGGGCAGCTTAGGCCACATGGTGACTTGGTGTCCCATGATTAAGCGTTCAGTCTCTACTAAGGCCCAGTAACAAGCCAAAAGTTGTTTCTCAAAAGGAGAGCAATTATCTGCAGAGAATGGCAGGGCTTTGCTTCAAAATCCTAAGGGTCTGCTCTGTGGTTCACCAGTAGGGGCCTGCCAAATATTCCAAACAACACCTCTATCTTCTACAGACACTTCAAGCACCGTTGGATTAGCCAGATCATATGGCCCAATTGGCAGAATGGCTTGCACAGCAGCCTGAACCTGTTGCAGAGACTTCTCTTGTTCTGGGGCCCACCAAAAACTAGCAGCTTTTCTAGCCACTTGAATAGGCTGGAGTAGCACACTCAAATGAAGAATATGCTGCCTCCAAAATCCAAACAGGCCCACTAGGCGTTGTGCCTCCTTTTTAGTTGTGGGAGGAGTCAGGTGCAATAACTTTTCCTTCACTTTAGAAGAAATATCTTGACATGCCCCACACCACTGGATCCCTAGAAATTGCACTGAAGTGGAAGGTGTCTGAATTTTTGTGGGATTAATTTCCCACCCTCTAGCATGCAAATGTTTTACCAATAAGTCCAGAGTCATTGACACTTCTTCCTTAATAGGTCCAGTCAGCATAATGTCCTCAATGTTATGGACCAGTGTGACATCTTATTGAAGGGAAAGGCAATCAAAATTATGACATAGGGTTGGAGAGTTGATGTAGCTCTGAGGTAAGCAAGTGAAGGTGTATTTCTGGCCTTGTCAGCTGAAGACAAACTGCTTCTGATGGTCCTTTAAAACAGGTATGGAGAAAAAGCCATTAGCCAGATCAATAGCTGCATACAAGGTAACAGGAGATGTATTAATTTGCTCAAGCAATGAGACTACATCTGGAATAGCAGCTGCAATTGAAGCCACCACCTGATTAAGATTTTGATAATCCACTGTCATTCTCTAAGATCCATCTGTTTTTTGCACAGGCCAAATATTATTGCTGTTGTTGTTTTGTGCCGTCAAGTCAGTTCCGACTCATAGTGACCCTATGTGCCACAGAATGAAACACTGCCCAGTCCTGTGCCATGTTCACAATTGTTATGCTGGAGCCCACTGTTGCAGCCACTGTGTCAATCCATCTCATTGAAGGTTGTCTTAGTCATCTAGTGTTGCTGTAACAGAAATACCACAAGTGGATGGAACTAGCAAAGAGAAGCTACAAGTCCAAATTCAGGGCATCAGCTCCAGGGGAATGCTTTCTCCATTGGCTCTGGAGGAAGGTCCATGTCATCAATCTTCCTTTGGTCTGGGAGCTTCTCTGTGCAGGAACCTCATGTCCAAAGTATGTGCTCTGCTCCCAGCACTGCTTTCTTGGTGGTATGAGGTTCCCATGTGTCTCTGCTCCCTTCTCTCTTTTATATCTCAAAAGAGATTGCATTAAGACACTATCTAATCTTGTCAACCTCATCAGTATAACCTCATCACAGTGATAGAATTTACTACACATAAGGAGATCACATATGATCTCATCATAGTGATACAGTTTACAACACATAAGGAAATCGCATCAGATTACACAATCATACGACACTGGGAATCATGACCCAGCCAAGCTGACAGATATTTCTGGGGGACACAACTCGATCCATGACAAGGGTCTTCCTCTTTTTCATTGACCCTGTATTTTACCCAGAATGATGTCATTTTTCAGGGACTGATCCCTCCTGACAACTTGTCCAAAGTATGTAAGATGTAATTTTGCCATCCTTACTTCTAAGGAGTATTCTGGTTGTATCCTTCTGAGATAGATTTGTTCATTCTTTTGACAGTCCATGGTATATTCAATATTCTTAACCAACACCACAATTCAAAGGCATCAATTCTTCTTTGGTCTTCCTTATTCATTGTCCAACTTTCGCATGCATATGAGGCGATTGAAAATACATGGCTCGGGTCAGGTGTACCTTATCCTTCAAGGTGACATCTTTTCTTTTCAACACTTTAAGGAGGTCTTTTGCAGCAGGTTTGCCCAATGCAATGCACCTTTTGATTTCCTGACTGCTGCTTCGATGGATGTTGATTGTGGATCCAAGTAAAATGAAATCTTTGACAACGTCAATCTTTTCTCCATTTATCATGATGTTGCTTATTGGTCCAGTGGTGAGGATTTTTGTTTTCTTTATGTTGAGGTGCAATCCATACTGAAGGCTGTGATCTTTGATCTTCACCAGCAAGTGCTTCAAGTTCTCCTCACTTTCAGCAAGCAAGGTTGTGTCATCTACATATCGTAGGTTGTTAATGAGTCTTCCTCCAATCCTGATGCCCCTTTCTTCTTCACATAGTCCAGCTTCTCGGATTATTTGCTCAGCATACAGATTGAATAGGTATGGTGAAAGAATGCAACCCTGACACACACCTTTCCTGAATTTAAACCACATGGTATCCTCTTGTTCTGTCTGAACAACTGCCTCATGAGCACAAGTACGTGTTCTGGAATTCCCATTCTTCGCAATGTTATCCATAATTTGTCGTGATTCACACAATCGAATGCCTTTGCATAGTCAATAAAACACAGGTAAACATCTTTCTGGTATTCTCAGCTTTCAGCCAGGATCCATCTGACATCGGCAATGATATCCCCGGTTCCACATTCTCTTCTGAATCCGGCCTGAATTTCTGGGAGTCCCTTGTCAAGATACTAGACTAGTTGAATGAGAATGTGGTGGGAATCACCACTCCTTTATCCTTCAAATCCTTGATGGTGGCAGTAATCTCTGCAATCCCTCCAAGAATGTGGTAGTGCTTTTGGTTTACTATTTTCCTAGGTAGGGGCAGTTCTAATGGCTTTCACTTGGCTTTTCCTACTGTAATAGCCCTTATTCCATTTGTCAGGGATCCAATGTGAGGGTTCTGTCAGTTACTGAGTATATCTATGCCAATTATGCATTCTGGAACTTGGGAAATTGCTACACATGGGTTTGGGGACTCACTGGATCTACTGTGAGACTGACATGAGCTAAGACTCCATTAATAACCTGACCTCCTTATGCCCCACCTCTGCTGGTGGGCCACTGTGACGTTTTGGGTCTCCAGGAATTAGTTTCAGTCTAGAGCCAGTATCGAGTAATCCCTAAAAAGTCTGATTATTTCCTTTTCTGCAATGAACAGTCACTCTTGTAAAAGGCTGTATATCCCTTTGGGGAAGACTGGGAGAAAGATTAACAGTATAAGTGCATTGGAGTCCTTCCTCAAGGGGACCTGGCCTCTCCATCCATCAAGGGGTTGTAGATCTGTAAACTCACTCAAGTCTGGGAATTGATTGAGGGGCTGTGACTCTCTAGTCTGGAGTTTCGAGTTAAACTGCCATTCACTTGACCTAGAATTCATGCCCTTGTACATTATCTATCTATTTCACTCCTAGGAACACCATGACTAAGTAGCCAAAGCCATAAGGTCATACGAGTCAGACTAGTCTGATTATTGCTTTGACTCTCCTGTCCATTATGGTAACCACACCTACCTTGTCTTTGTCAGTTGAGTGCTGCCACTTGCCTCCCTACCATCAAGGGCTCCAATCAGCACCTTTGTAGTTAGGTGTCTTAATTCAGTTAGGGCAGTTCCCACTGTCAAATCTGACTTACATAAAATAGCAATCACGGCAGTCTTCAAGGATGCTGGGGCCCCCTTCACAAATCTGTTTCTCACAGTTGTGGTAAAAGATGTGTCCTCTGGGCACTCCATGTGTGGGTCTGTGGGTCTAACCTGATAAATCCACTCTAGCAAGCCAGTTTTCTTAAGCCTTTGGATACTTTCTTCTACTGTATACCAAGGCAGGTCTGGTACTTCAACTTGATTTAGTGTAGGCTTCCACATAATCCATGCTTCAGCAACCCGATCAAATAAAGTATTAGATCTTTTCCTAACTTCTCTAGCTGAAACACTGAATGAAGAATCTGTGCTTAGTGAGTCTATATCAATAAACTCAGACTGATCCATCTTTATGTTCCTTGCACCATTTTCCCACACCCTTAATAGCCATTCCCATGCATATTCCTCAGGTTTCTGCTTGTCCATATTAGAAAAGTCAAACAGTTCTTTCAGAGTGTAGTGTACCTCCTCCTGGGTTACAGTTTGTACTTCACCTTTTGGGGCTTGCTTGGACTTAAGTCTATTTATAGGTCTAGAAGACAAAATTGGTGGGTAGATGTTTTGAGCATTTATAAAGTATCATATAAAGCATCTGCCTCAGGTGATGAGCCAGGCAATGACTCAGACAAAGGTACTGTAGATGCAGCTGAGTTAATCTCATTAGATGGGAGTGGAGGGGCTAATGTCTCTGTTGACAGGAGTGATTCAATTGAACTCAGGGGATCAGTGTCTCCAGCTTCCTGATTATCTGCCCATATGTCCCCATCCTAGGTTTCAGGATCCCAGTTCTTCCTAATTAATGCCCTCACTTTAACTTCAGACACCTCTGGCAGTTGAGTTGGTGTTGCAATTCAGCACTCTTACAATAAGACTCTGTTTGGTTTTTGGCAATATCCATCCATTACTACAAGAAATAAGGCTTTCTTTCAAAGCTCGAGTGGAAAATTTGAGTTCATTTATGCAACACTTGAGTTTTGACTTGAAGCCCTGAGCTCATCTCTTTGTTTTACCAGTTTGTCTATCAAAAGTAGGACCAATCAACCAATCTCCCTATACTTTTCATTAAGACAAAATTGTAGAAAGGTGTCATCTGTGCAATCACCCAGAGCCTCATCTTTCACCAATACCTGATCTACTGGTGGTGATATTTTGCATATTTGAATTGCCACCTCATGGCATGGGTTAGCAGTGCCCTCTTTACTACTGGAAACAGAGTCATCAACATCTTTAAGACTAACCAGACCTGAGAACAAATTTAGAAAATTCATCCTTACAGTTTTGTTTCTCTAGAACCACTCTCGGTACCAAATGTCTTAGGCTGGGTTCTCTAGAGAAGCAAAACCACTAAATCATATATATATATGTATATACATACATATACACATAATATATATTATATATTATGTATATAATAATATATAATTACAATATATAATTATGTATACATATATTACGTATATATGTGGAGAGAGAGAGAGAGAGATTTATGTCAAGGAAATGGCTCATGTGGTTTTTAGAGGCTGAGAAATGTCCCAAGTTCATAAGGGCAGGAAAGAGGATTCTCCTGACTCAGGTAGCCACAGGGACTGGCGAACCCAAGATTGGCAGGCTGGAGAGCAGGCTGTAGCAGGCTGTGAAGGCATGCAGGCTGCTAGCTCAATTCACAAGAATAGGAGGTCAGATAAATAGGAGGCAGCTGCAGAATCTAGAACAAGCAAAAGCCCTGGCAAAACAAGCAGGAAGGAAGTAGGCAGAAGAGTGAGGAGATGTGAAGGCTGACGGGCTGTGAGCTGCCACAGGCCCAGCCCTCGTCTATACCACTCAACAGATTCCATTATGGGGGTGATCAAATTTCAACAGGGACGTGATCACATCTTTATACAACTGCCAGAACACTGAGAATCATGGCCCAGCCAAGTTGACACACAATCTTAACCATCACAATTGTAAAGGAAAGTTCATGAAGGTTGTTTGATCACGACTAAATTGTTTAATTAAACTCATTTTGCTGAATTAAACTGATCTTTTTACATGCCTGCCTGGAACTCTTTTATCTGTCTAGCTACGCTCAGCAAAGTCCACCAGACTTTTCATGGGTAGCTGCAATTTGGTTCCTTAATCAACAGTAGCCATGGGAACTGAGGTAGTTCCACTCTGAGCTCAAGCCAGGATCTAAAAGAAACACACTCTAAGGAAGGGAATCTTGACACAGGTGTCTTTTCGTATAAAGTGGGCCTAAGAAATGTTTCTTCATGACAAGAATGTTAAAAAAAAAATTATTTTGAAAGGGTCTTGGAGATAACTTTGTCTAAAGTTTCTCAGACAACTTAAAAGCGTTTTGTTTTAACAAGGTGTTTCTGGGAAATAAGTTATTGGTACTGAATGGTTATTGCAAGTCTCTGAGACATCTGGTTAGAGCTGCTTAACACCAACCAGTGATGTTTTTATGACCCCTCCTGAAGGATATGTGATTATAAATGACAACCTCTGTAATTACTTCCTGAAACCAATCACTGTAAGCCTCTGTACCCAATTATCCATTCCCCACTTCCTCACCCACCCTTCTTGTGACCTCAACCAAAGACTAACCAGTCAAATGAATATATTATAATTTCTTTGTACCTTGAACCTATATCTGTTCCTCTTAGAGGCTCTCTCGCTGGAGCCATCAGTTTTGACTTATGTGAGCTGGTATCTCTCTGCATTTGAATGTACATTTTCTTTCTTTCTTTTTTAACTGAATAAATTATCCTGAGCTTATTTCAAGGAATGTGTGATATTGTTCCCTACAAGAATCATTTGGCGATTGTAGAATCAAATCAGGCTAATTATAGAAGATATATCATTTGAAAAATTTAAGTGACTGAAGTGTGACTTCAAGATGGTAAGTTAATCACAAAATCAAGCTAACACGATATCTTGTACCCTTTACTGATAGCCAAACTCAAATACAATCTGTCATTCATTTAGCAAATTAAATAAATAGACAAATGTAAAGGGCCATGTAGTCCAATTCAAAGATCTATTTCGTTTGGTCACTAGTTCTGTTTTGTTTTTGTCTCCAAGCCTTGCTAAATATTGTAATTGTTTGGGGGGAGAAAAAAGTTAGTTTTCTATGCCAGGGCAGAGTAAAGAACAATCAAAGATATATTTACCCAAATATAAAAGATAGATTAAAAGAAAGAGCTAGCAAAAAATGGAAATAAAACCAAAAGATGGAAATTATATTTTGAGACTATTGAGTCATAAAAACTTAGAACCCAGTAAGTTCAGAAATTTCCAGTGAATTATTAACTGTGTGCCATGTGGCAATAATTTTCCACTGAGTTTATTTTGAAATCTTAGTTTTAAAAATCAGTTTTGTTTTTTCTTCTGGGTAAAAACTTTTTGTATGCAATCACGTTTTTCTCTGTTAAATTACAGAGATTTGGTAGTGTGAACACCCAGGATGAGATATATGTAGAAGTGTTCAGGTTAGGGACTTCAAGTTCTTGGCTACAACAGGTCATTCATTAGACTGGGGATGCCATAACAAACACACTCCAAACAGTGCATTTTTCATAATATGCATATGTTTGCAAAACTGAGTTTAAACCTGTAGGTGATTGAGGGTGGATGCAAATGAAAATACTTCCATTTTCAGAAAGTCCATCAAATTAATGCTAGAAGAACCTCTTCTAGATAGGGACACATGTTCCAAAATGTTATCCCTAAAGGTTTTATTTAGGACAATATTTTGACTTCTTAGACTACCATTATGCCATTACTCCCACAGTACTGATATGTAGAAACTATTAAAATAGAAGTAACTAATCAGGAAATAGACTCTACACATTAGAATATTTCTTATAAATGTTAAAGATATGAACATGACATGTGAAAAACTGTTATAAGAACACTGCACAGTAGCATAATTAAATACAATTTAGATTTGTCCTGAATCTGCCTATCAAAACTATTTGTTTGAAAATCAGGTCCTTTATATCTCTCTGAATATGCAGCAAGTTCTTTTCAATCAATAATACAATAGATGATTATTGAACTACTCACAGAAAACTTTAGTATTCATTAGGATTTCATTATGGAGTTAAGGAGGAAACGGAGAAAAGGAATTGCCTTCTGTCAAAAGAGTTTACCATGCAATTAGCTACAGGAGACTGATTGCTGCAGAAAGAAGGAAAGATAATGTGATTTGTTAATAATAACCAAACAATACTGAGGACAACCTCATCATTAGTATCTTTCATTAGATTGTCATTATTCAACGCTAAGAATACTTTCCATTTTCATTGTTATTCACACTCAGAGCATCTTCTGCTTTCATTCCTACAGCCTCTCCACCTTTCATTTGAAAAAATCACTTACTGGGAATAAGCAGTTGCAATTAAAGTAAATTATGACAAATAAATATTTGCTTAGACAAATTTACACACAGTGAAATTTTTCATCTGAAAGCCTGCAGTATTCTGAAATAGCTATTTGGCAATTGTCAGTTGGATCTGGGAGGTGAGTGTAAAAATTGACATCAGTCATTGTTTTCCATCCTGAAAGTTTTATAATTTGTATGTTATTGTTTTTGTTAGCAAAGGCATACTTATGAATTTTATGGATACAATTTATTTATTCATTTTTTATTGTACTTTAGATGAAGGTTTATAAAACAAATAGATTCTCTTTAAAAAGTTAGTACACATATTGTTTTATGACAATGGTTAACAACCTTACAACATGTCAACACTGTCCCTTCTCAACCTTGGGTTCCCTATTACCAGCTTTCCTGTCCCCTTCTGCCTTCAAGTCCTTGTCCCCGGACTGTTGTGCCCCATTAGTCTCATTTTGTTTTACGGGGCCGTCTAATCTTTGGCTGAAGGGTGAACCTCGGGGGTGACTTCATTATTGAGCTAAAAGGGTGTCCAGGGGCCATACTCCTGGGGTTTCTCCAGTCTCTGTCAGGCCAGTAAGTCTGGTCTTTGTCTGTGAGTTAGAATTTTATTCTGCATTTTTCTCCAGCTCTGTCCAGGACCCTCTGTTGTGATCCCTGTCAGAACAGTCAGTGGTGGTAGCTGGGCACCATCTAGTAGTACTGGACTCAATCTGGTGGAGGCCATGGTAGTTGTGGTCCATTAGTTCTTTGGACTAATCTTTTCCTTGTATCTTGTTTTCTTCATTGTCTCTTGCTCCCGAAGGACCGAGACCAGTGGAGTATCTTAGATGGCTGCTCACAGGCTTTTAAGACCCCACATGCTACTCACCAAGGTAGAATGCAGAACATTGTCTTTATAAACTGTGTTATGCCAGTTGAGCTAGATGTTCCCCGAGACCATGGTCCCCACAGCCCTCTGCTCAGCAATTCAGTCCCTCAGGGAGTTTGGATGTGTCTATGGAGCTTCCATGACCTTTCCTTGTAGAAGTTGTGCTGGCTTCCCCAGTACTGTGTACTGTTTTACCCTTCACCAAAGTTACCACTTATCTATAGTCTATTTAGTATTTCCTCTCTCATCCCTTGCATCCCTTGTAACCAACAAACATTGTTTCTTTTTGTGTGTAAAATTTTTCATGAATTTTTACAGTAGAGGTCTCATACAATATTTGTCCTTTTGTGATTGACTTATTTCACTCAGCATAATGTCCTCCTTTTTCATCCATGTTATGAGATGCTTCACAGATTCATCATTGTTCTTTGTCGTTGCATAATACTCCATTGTATGTATCATAGTTTGTTTATCTATTCTTCTGTTGATGGGCATCTAGGTTGTTTCCATCTTTTTGCTATTGTGAACAGTGCTGCAATGAACATGGGCGTGCATATGTCTATTCATGTGATGGCTCTTATTTCTCTAGGATATATTCCTAGGACTGGGATTGCTGGATCGTATGGTATTTCTATTTCTAGCCTTCTGAGGAAGTACTATATCATTCTCCAAAATGGTGTATAATTTTGCGTTGCCACCAGCAGTGCATAAGACTTTCCATCTCCCTGAAGCCTCTCCAACATTTGTTATTTCCAGTTTTTTTTGATTTGTGCCAGTAATACTGGGGTGAGATGGTATCTCATTGTGGTTTTAATTTGCATTTCTCTAATGGCTAGTGATTGCAAGGATTTCCTGATGTGTCTGTTGGCTACTTGAATGTCTTCTTTGGTGAAGCATCTGTTCATTTAGATAGTAAATTGAGTTGGCTTAAAAAAAAAAAAAATGCTTCTAAAATACAATTTGTGATTTTTTTTAGTTTGTTTAGAGTTCAAGCCTAGAATCCCCCCAGAAACCTTAACAAGTTCCTGTTGAGTCTATCCGAACTCATGGTAACACCCATGTGTTTCAGAGTAGAACTGCACTCCTTAGGATTTCCAATGGCTGTGATCTTTTGGAAGTAGGTCATTAAGTAAAGACTAGAATTTTTGTGGTTATAGTTATTGTATACCAGCGAGATGATTCCAACTCATAGCGACCCTATAGGACAGAGTAGAACTGCTTCATAGGGTTTCCTAGGATGGAAATACAGGAGCAGATCACCAGGTCTTTTCTCCCATGGAGCTGCCGTTCTGTTTGACCAGTTCTCCTTAAACTTAGAATTGTAGATACCAAAGCCATATGATCTTCAGAATTATCTGGAGAAATTAAACATATATATAGATATTATAATGGGTTGTTATTTTTATTGTTAGGTGCCGTCGAGTCAGTTCCAACTCATAGTGACCCTATGTATAACAGAACAAAACAGCACCCAGTCCTGTGCCATCCTTACAATTGTTGCTATGTTGGAGCCCATCGTTGGAGCCACTGTGTCATTCCGTCTCATTGAGGGTCTTCCTCTCTTTTGCTCACCCTCTACTTTACCAAGCATGATGTCCCTCTCCAGGGACTGGTCCTTCCTAATGACATGTCCAAAGTATGTGAGAGGAAGTCTCGCCATCCTTGCTTCTAAGGAGCATTCTTTCTGTACTTCTTCCAAGACAGATTTGTTTGTTCTTCTGGCAGTCCATGGTATATTTAATACTCTTCATCAACACCATAATTCAAAGGCATCAATCCTTCTTAGAATGATATAGATCCTATTACTGTTATCCCCTTTTACCTCTCAATTATAAAATGATTGTGTATTCCTACCTATTACCGTTTGGCCTGTAGTGCTCCCTGTGGGTGGAGTATACATCCTCTTAGCATTGAAGGTATGTTTGGCCAGGTAACTTTCTTTGCCTAATGGTATATGAGCAACACTGAGCAGAGCGTTTATGAATCACAACATGCCTTTATCACCTTTCTTACTTTTTTCCTTTACCGTGAGAACAACATGGTGAGTATAGGTCTTTTCTTCCTGCCTCAATCCCAGACATCATAGAGCAGACAAACTATCTCCACCACAGTGCTTTACTTGAATTTCTGATCAGTAGTTTCTGTTTTAAGAGCCCTGGTGGCACAGTAGTTAAGCCCTTTGCTGCTAACTGAAAGATCAAAGGTTCAAACCCACCAGCTGTTCTGTGGCAAAAAGACCTGGCGATGTGCTCCCGTAAAGATTACAGCTTAGGAAACCCTATGGGGCAGTTCTACTCTGTCCTGTAGGGTTGTTATCAGCTGGAATCGACTGGATGGCAATGGGTAGATTCTGTCTTACATCACTAAGTTTTAGAGTGGTTTGTTATGCAGAAATAGATAGAAGGATATTAATTCAGTTGTATATAACACTGAACATATATTTTCAATTTGAAATATATTTTGTTTCTTCTGAAAATTATATTTTAAAATAGTCAACTAGCCATGAACTGAACACAGCAAAAATATATCAATATATTCTCCAGGCAGTCAGCTCAAACTATAATACAAGGTTCAAGATATGGATTATTTTTATAGCCAAAAGAATGGAATAATAAATGCAAAATAAGAAGCAAGCACTCAGAACTAAAGAAAGAAGGAATTTCTATACAAATAACAAGGTAGGGGCAAATGCCACTTACTTGCTGCTACTAAGGATATTCATTTTCTTATCTTGGTTCTGTATTTCTCTAATAATCTGGTTTTCCAACAATTTGAGTTTAATATACTGTTTCCAACCTGAATATGATTTATATAAAGTTCTCTGGGTTAAAAGATGTACAACAAAGTCAAAGCTTAAGCTGTTCGGGTCAACTAAAATAATTGCAGAAACTGCATTTGAGGGAGGAAAATTTATAAATTTGGGAGGAAAAATTTAAAATGGTAAGCACTATGGATTAATACAATGAAATTATTTTGTTTTTGCTCTGTGTGTTTGTGTGTGTGTGTGTGTGTGTGATATGGAAAGGAACCCTAAGTAATGATTCTTAGATTATGTGTTCTGTACCTTACTAAATGCCAAAAACAACATGTGGTCCTGTTCTCTTTCTATCATTCATCATTTCTTAGCTATATTAATAGTTATTTTGAACCTCAGGCTAGGTTTTGCATTTCAGTGTAGCTGAATGCCATTTCTAGAAGGTAGTGCATTTGTATTAGTTGGGCCGTTTTTGGAGATGGCAGAGGAATGAATACATTATATTAGTTTCTTGGTATGTATATGGCTTCTTTAAAAAAACAATATCTGCTCTTCATATTTTTATTTGCTCTAAGTATTTGGAAAAATGCTACTACAAAGTAGATCAGTGTGCATTCTCTATAGTGAATACACATTCAGATGACACCATTAAAATATCAGAATAACTATTTCAAAATCCTCTAATAAAGACTGTAATACTCAAAATGTATTATAAAATTTATATTGATTTTATTTGAAACAAAGAAAATTATATTCTGTATATTTTATATTATGAAACTTTAAAATACTACGTATGGTATTTGGGGAAGAGAGATCATTCTTAAAGATATGGGCATTTTTTGGTTTAGTAAAGAATACTCTATAGAACCTATTCTAAATTGTTAACTATGAGTTTGGCTCTTTTATTAAAATATAAATGTGAAAAGTGTATTTTTTGAATTTTTTTATAACCATAGTTTCTATAGGTAAAAATTCTGCAGACTCAAGTGTCTTTCAGAAGCCAATAGGTACAGTTAGTTATTATTACTGGAACAAAATCCTAAAAATCTACAAAATCAGTGACCCAAGTTTGGTGACATTTTTAAAATTTATGTAGGGTTTATGAAAATTGTGTAAAAATTACCTATTCCTAATGCAAATTGTTGGGGTTGCTTTTTTGTTTTTTAACTGAGATGGCTTAAACATGCCTGCAACTTATAATCATTTTTTTTAAGAAAATTAAGAGAATAGAGTGAAAATACTTTCTGAAAGTAAATGCAGGCATATTATATATTTCAAGATACTATTGAAAAGCCAAATGAATCTATTATTGTATTTTGATTTTAATATTTACAAAAGTAACATGATCATTAAAAATAAATTTGAAAAATAAAGTATCAAATAATATCCATAATTCCATGACTATGGCATTTTGGTATATTTCCATTTAGGTTTATTTTATACATAAGATACTATTGAAGTATTTGGGATTATATTGTATTTTTAACTTTTGATTCTTTTTTTATTCCACTGAACTTTGTATCTTAAGCATTTTTCTGTGTCATTGCAGAGTCTTCATAGCTATCATCTTTAAAGGCTGCATAATGTAAAAGATTTGACGTTAGGTTATGGTTCCTGATTCCTACTGCTAATCTTACTGCCCCTCTAGGGTCCCTTGCCAAGTTAGCTAAGGTATAAAAATACTCAAAATGGGAAACAAAGTACTGAATCTAAGAACCAGGGAATTACCCACTACCAACAGCAAGCTGGACTTAGAAGAGGACGTGGAATGAGGGATATCATTGCTGATGTCAGATGGACCATGGCTGAAAGCAGAGGATACCAGAAAGATGTTTACCTGTGATTTATTGACTATACAAAAGCATTCCACTGTGTGGATCATAACAAATTATGGATAACATTGCGAAGAATGGGAATTCCAGAACACTTAATTGTGCTCACGAGGAACCTGTATGCAGATCAAGAGGCAGTCATTCGAACAGAACAAGAGGATACTGCGTGGTTTAAAGTCAGGAAAGGTGTGTGTAAGGGTTATATCCTTTCAACATACTTATTCAATCTGTATGCTGAGCAAACAATCAGAGAAGCTGGAAGAAAGGGGCACGGGGATTGGAGGAAGACTCATTAACAACCTGCGTTATGCAGATGACACAACCTTGCTTGCTGAAAGTGAAGAGGACTTGAAGCATTTACTGATGAAGATCAAAGACCACAGCCTTCAGTAGGGATTACACCTCAACATAAAGAAAACAAAAATCCTCACAACCGGACCAATAAGCAACAACATGATAAACGGAGAAAAGATTGAAGTTGTCAAAGATTTCATTTTACTTGGATTCGCAATCAACATCCATGGAAGAAGTAGTCAAGAAATCAAAGGACACATTGTCTTAGGCAAGTCTGCTGCAAAATACCTCTTTAAAGTGTTGAAAAGCAAAGATGTCACCTGACCCAAGCCATGGTGTTTTCAGTCGCCTCACATGAATACTAAAGCTGATGAAGGTTGATGAATAAGGAAGACCGAAAAAGAATTGACACCTTTGAATGGTAGCACCTCAGACAAAAGGCCTGGTGATCTGCTTCCAAAAGGTCACAGCCTTGAAAAACCTATGAAGCAGTTCTGTTCTGCACACAGGGGGCTGCCGTGAGTCAGTATCAGCTCAGCCGCAACTGTTTTTTTTTTTTTTTTTTTGTAGCATATCACTTTAAGCTGATGCCACTTTATCCTGGAAACACATTTGTAGATATCTCCCCCAGCCCATTTTTTTTTCTTTCTTTGTGGTTATAGGAAACTCTCATTAGGCCATAGAAGCGATAGATGCATAGATGTTGAAAGGTGGCAGCAATGCAGTGGGAACAAATATCATGGGAATCTGTGTCACCTACTTATGGCAATTACTTGTACCTTTCAGACCTGATCAGGACTCATTTCATATATACTATTTCCATTTTAATGGATTTTGGCTATACATGATCAACCTTATAAACTTGTAGATCTGACAACTCCCAGCTCAGTATGGGCAGTTCAGGTTTCACGTTACTTAGTGTTCTCTGGACAAGCATTCAGTTTTTATAAGGGCCCAGTACCAATATAGCAGCTATTTCTCAAAAGGAAAATAGATACCAGCATTTGAGGGGATAGCTTTGTTTTAGAACAGTAGGAATCTACTGAGTTGTATATCCCTGGACTTGCTGCAAAACCTTCTCTTGCCCTGGTTCCCACCTTCAGTTAATGTGTTAGGGTAGCACATGTAACTGTGGGAAATATTGCCTTCAACTAACATCGTCAAGCCCAAATTGAAACCAAAAAACCAAACCCGTTGCTGTCTAGTTGATTCCGACTCATAGTGACCATATAGGGAGGGAAATGGGCTATACCCCTTGCTAGGAGAAGCTGCAAAGTCATCCCTTTGCAGAGGGTTTGCACACAGGGAGGGGAATGGTGTTGGCAATTTTGCAAACTATCTACCACAGTTTGCTCTTGTAAAGACATTATATCTGAAACCACAGATGCAATTGGAATTACCATCTGATTTTGTTTACAATAATCTAGAGTCATTTTCCAAGATCCATCTGGATTTTACAAAGATCAAACCACTGATTTCATTGTGAATAAAAGGAACAATCACTCCTGCATCTTTCAAATCCTTTGTAGTAGCACCAATCTCTGTAATTCCTCCCTGAGATGTGATACTACTTTTGCTTTACTATCTCCTAAGTTTCAGAGGTTTCTGTTTGCCCTTCTTACCGTAAAAGCCCTCATTATACGTGTCAGGGAATGAGTGAGGGATTCTGCCAGTTGCTAAGTAGATTTCAACTCTGCCTTCAGGAACAGGGGAAATAGCCATAAGATGGGTCCATAGACCCTCTGGCCTTGCTGTGAGATGGACTTGGAGCATTACATTATTTATCTCTTGACTCAATAAGCCTACATTCTAATTTTTTGTGTCCCCAGATCTTAGCATTAATTTAGATACAATGTCTAATAATTCTTAAACACTTGGTATTTCCCTTTCCCCATTCATAGTCCACCTGACAGATGACCAGATGACCTTTTGAAAAAACCTTGAAAAGTACTACGGTATTTAGTTCTTATGATGTTGCAAGGTCTTATTCAAGTGGCACTGCTTCTCCTTCAATTCATGGACTCTGGATTCTTGAACTGGCTTGGTCATGAAAAATCATGACTTACTATCTTGATGACTTAAATGAGGTTTTTGGTCACCAGCTCTAGATGTTTTTGGCCATTGCCACACATCCTGCAGGTCAAAATATTCTGATTGCCACTTCATCTCTTCTTCTCACCGTAATAAGGTGCCTACCTTGTATATGATGGTTAAGTGATGTTATTTGGCCACAACCATTTTAGAATCCCATAATTCTCCTTGAATCAGGGACTATATTTCAAAAGAAGTCTCTGTCACTGTCATCCCTGACCTACAACTGACAGCTAACACAGAACTTTTCAAGGATACAGGTATTTCCCTGTCCAGTGCAGTGCTCAATATAATAAGGTGAAGGTGTTGTCTTCTGCCCCATTAGAGACATAATTTGCATAGATGAATTGTTATTGGTAATAGTTTCCTTCTCCCTAAGCATTTGGTTTCTTTTATCCACATAATGTCAGAGAAGTTCTGGCATCTCAACATAGTTGAATATAGGCTACTGTGCTGTCCAAGTTGCAGTAAAACAAGTAAATAAATGGTTACTTTCACTTTTAGATGATCAAGTTATCATATAAAATTCAGCATGTATGTTGAATGAAACCATATTTGTAAGTTCTGCCTTATTTAAAAACATATTCCAATCTCCTTATTCTAATATTTTTAGAATCTATCCACACACATATATTTCAGTTCCAAATCAATGTAAATAATACCTTATCATACTTTTAAGGAAACCCTGGTGGCGAAGTGGTTAAGAGTTCAGTTGCTAACCAAAAAATCTGCAGTTTGAATCTACCAAGTGCTCCTTGAAAACCCAATGGAGCAGTCCTACTTTGTCCTACAGGGTCACTATGAGTTGGAATCAACTCGATGGCAACAGGTTTTTTTTTAGGTCATACTTTTAAGAAGCCCCAATGGAGCAACAGTTATGCACTCATATGCTAACTGAAATGTTGGTGTTTCAAACCCACTCAGCAGCTCCACAGAAGGAAAGACCTAACGATCTCCTTCTGTGAAGATTACAGCCTAGAAAACCCTATGGGGCAGTTCCACTCTGTCACATGGGGATACTGTGAGTCAAAAATTGACTCGACTACAAAACCACCACCACCAGTCTTGTTTTATACACTAACTTACCCAGAGTAGACCTTGAAATTCTCACACTGCTTCTCAGTCTGAGGGCAATGAGGGATGGTGGGGGAAGGTTTTGAGGAGAAGAAACATCACCTTGCAAGTGCCGTGTTTGATGTCATTTAAGCAAAGGAAGGCTAGTATTGACAGAGGGAGAAAGAAGATGCTTCTGTTCTCAACAGATCTGCGGGAGATATTGGGGGTTCGAGAGTCTCATAGGATCTTAATCCACCCAAATGGCTTGGTCCTAACTATCAGGCTTCCACTTCTTTCCAGTTAATGCACTGACTTTAACATAACAGACTTCGTGAAGCTATAAGTTCAACTTGCATTTTAATTCTCCAACCTACATAATTACATTTTGGGTTTATCCTCAGCCATGTCTGCTGTGCAGGTACTAGAAAAAAACGGATATTTTATGGTCATCAAAGAACCTTTCAGGATGTTTACCAGTGCCTTGATTCAAGTATTTAAAGCTCTGATCTTATCTTTTTTTTATCCTAAGTTCTTCAGCATGATGAGAAGCAGCCCAACTTTCTCAACAGTCCTAATAGTCACAATTGTAAGCATGTAACCAAGCGCAGCATTTACTTGCTCACCCAAAGCCTTGATTTCATTGGAATTTCATCCACAAAAAATGACAGGCAATAATTTAAATAAGCGTACTGTCATGAATGCTATGGATTACTAGTATATACTTTTTTTTTCCTCCACTGTCCAGGAGACCAGCACTGTATTTGAGCTCAAACAGGAGAGCAAACTAATTTCAAAATAACATTTTGAGATCTATTTTTGGGTCCCCACCACTGGCACCAGGTTGTGTTTCAGTTACATGCAGGCAGGAAAAGACACCGCACTAGGTAGTCCAAGATAGAATTCAAAATGGAGAAAATGTTAAAATGTTATTACAAGCTGAAAAGCCAAACAGGATGGTGAGCAACCCAGAGACTAACAATAGCAGAAGCCTCTGTCACCCTTAGAGCTGGAGGCAAAAAGGAAAATGCCGGTGTTACCAAAGCCTGGTAATAGGGACACCTGTCTGGAGCTGGATCCATGAAATAGATGCCATAGATGCCAAGTAAAGCAAGCAGAAAGTAGAAGGAACAAAGTAATCTCTTACTTCTCCCTTCTTCCTTTCCTTCATTCTCCCCTGTAGTGTTTCCTATTGACAGAACCAAGGTGGCAGCAAAGTAACATAAAAACCTGAGAATGGCAGTTGGCAGCAGAATGGTGATAAATGAACCTGAGGACAAAAAGGCAAATGGGCACATGCCCCAAGTCTAACAAATAAACACATGGAAATACATGTTTATTCATGATTATTAAGAGAGAAAGAATGGACTGAATCTGTTTGCTTGGCTCAACAAGCCCAGAGTTGCATTTATAAGAATGGCCTAAACAAACTGCAAGTGGAATGGGAAGAGTTAGGGCAATGAGGCTGATTCCGGCCAAGTGACCTAACTTATTAAAAGCAGAAAAAAAATGAAGGCCTGCAACACACAGGTAGAGAAAGTAAAAGAGAAAAAGACTGACTCTGCCTCCCTGCAGGTGTGGGGACTAAAACCTGCTTTTTTACAGATGTGTGAATGTAGAAGGGAAGGAGGACATAGGAAGAGGGAGGAGCTAAGGGGGCAGGGATAGAGCAAGGTGCTAGACGAGTGACTCCAAGGAGAATGGAAGTGGAGTAAAGATGAAAATCTTTCATGGGCTGAAGCAAGCATGCTTATAACTGCTCTCTTCTCCCAATACAAAATATTCCATTGAATAGATTCATTTACTTATTAATGAATACACTCCTGAGAATTTAAGTTGTGTGTCTCTTTAGTCTTCATTTATTTGTTTATAATTAAGTTAGAATTTTTTCCAGATGTTTACTTATTATATGCATACTTTTATGTATAACATGAAACAAATCTCTCTTGGAGGAGGTACAGTCAGAATGCTTCTTGGAAGGGAGGATGATGAGACTTCCTATCATTTACTTTGGACATGTTATCAGAAGGGGCCAATCCCTGGAGAAGGACATCATGCTTGGTAAAGTAGAGGGTCAGCAAAAAAGAAGATCTCCAATGAGAGCGATTGACATAGTGGCTGCATCAATGGACTCAAATATAGCAATGATTGTGAGGATGGTGCAGGACTATGCAATATTTCATTCTGTTATACAAAAGGTCACTATGAATCGTAACCACACGAAGGCACCAAAAACAACATATATAACGTTTAACATAGATGTTACTTGTTACATGTATGCTTTTTTTGAATTTTTTATCTTAGTTACCCATCTAACTATTGAAGTCTTAATGATTTTCTTGTATATTTATATATATCCTCTTATATAATGTAATAAACATTTTTGTCATATATACTACAAATATTTATTCCAATTTGTAGTTTTCTTTATTTTTTGGTAGATTTTTTCATATACAGATATTTAAACATTTAATAGAGCTGTATCTGTTGAAGTTTTTCTTTGTTTTCCACCTTTTTATTAATATTTAAACTAAATATACACGCAGACAAGTGCATGTATCATTAATGTGTAAGTCCCTGAATTTTTACAACTGAACACACTGTATAATCAGCACCCAGATCAAGAAATACACATTATGTAATACCCCATAAGTCCCTTTCTTGGCTTCTTCCAGTCATAAATTCTCATCCCTGCACATTATCCTGACTCCCAAAACTAGAATATCGTATTTTTTTTTGTCTTTATGTAAATGATATCAAACAATGTGGACTGTTTTATGTCTGAATTTCTTTACTCAGCATTGTATTTGTCAGTCATTCATACTGTTGACTGCAGTTGTAGATTATTCATTCTCTTTATAATATTCCCATGTATGAATATGCAATTTATTTATCCATTTAACTGTTGATGGGTATTTGGCTATTATAAATATAGTTGTTAGGAACATTCTAGCACATGTCCTTTGGTAAATGCATTTCTAGAGTATGCCTATACTCAGTTTTAGTTTTTCTACTGTTTTTAACACTTCTAAATTTTGACAATATCTCTATTTCTACTTTTTTTTTTTTTACTATCTGGTATTGTGTCAGATTGAGCTTTCCAAAGATGGACACATCAATACCTTTCATCGCACATGCTCTCTACAATGAGGGCCTGCCCTGCTCGTATCAAGCATTGTGAGACTATATCCCTTCCTGTTGAATTTAGGTAGAATTGTGATTACTTCACAGTAGAGTATGACAAAAATAATGCTATATGACTTCTGAGGTCAGGTCATAGAAGGCTATGGAGGTTCTTCTTTATTTGCTGCAGCGATTATTTTTTAGCCCTGAGTCCCCATGTAAGTAGTTCATCCGATCTGAGACTGCCATGGAATGAGGAAGCCTAGGCCATATGGAGATGCCACACACAGGGTTCTAACACATAGGATCAGCTGAGGTCAAGAACCTGACATGGTAAAGAGACCGCCAGATGATTCCAGACCCCAGGCAACAAGTTACTTCCAGCTGTCAGTTTTTCCACTGAGGCCCTGAATATGGGGAAGTTTTACGCCTCTAAGTTTTGGGGTGATTTGTTACACAGCAGTTGTTCTAGTTTAATTTTATATATGAGGTAGTTATTTTTTATTCTATATAATTATATCACTGACTGTAATTATTGGAAACAGTTTCCTGTAATAAATTTTTATTTGTAGTGACTCCTTTCTGGTATATTAATTCTATAAAATCCGTTTCTGTATTTTTCTTAGTATTCCATTAATCATTTATCCATCTGTATGTATGCCAATATCATACTGTAAAGTTATCTAATTTTTGTTCTATGGTTTAAGCAACTGGGCTTTACCCTCTTTTTTTTTAATTTTTAGGTTTTGTTTTTGATTTTGTTTTTTGTTTTTTTGATTTTGTATTTGTTCATTCTTCCAAGTGAATATTATATTTCATTTTAGTCTAGACAATTAATTTTGGTTTTTAAAATGTCAGAAACATTTTGTTTACTTTAATAAAGCATTGGAGTCATCCTGAGTTATAAAAATAATTTTTCATTGATTAATCTACATATAATATATTCTATTAGTCTAGAAAATACAATAACCAAAAGAAAAAAAACGGTGCCGTTGAGTTGGTTCCAACTCATGGAGACTCTATAGGACAGGAGCGGCTGGTGAATTTGAACTGCAGATCTTTTGGTTAGCAGCCGAGCTCTTAGCCACTCCTCCACCAGGGCTTCTAAAAGTACAATAGTCTGCCTATTTTATATGGTTGTATAGAATTGGAGTACTACCACAGGGTTAGATTGGGTGATCTTCAAGGTTTTTCAAACTATGAAACTTACATTTACAAATGGTTGGAAGATCCCCAGTCTTGGCCTTTGCTTCTGGTTGTTGTTGTTAGCTTCCATTGAGTTGGTTCCTGACTCATCATGACCTCACTTGCAACGGAATGAAACGCTGCCCAGTCCTGTGCCATCTCCAGGATCGATTGGGGATTGGACTGCTATGATCCATAGGGTTTTCATTGACTGATTTGCAGAATTAGATAGCCAGGCCTTTCTTCCTAGTCTGTCTTAGGAAGCTCCTCTGAAACCTGCTTAGCATCATAGCAACACAAAAGCATCTACTGATGGTGGCTGTACATGAGGTGCATTGACTTGGATGCGAACCCAGGTCTCCAGCATGGGAGGCAAGAATTCTACCACTAAAGCACCAATACCTTATTTTCTTCTAGTAGTGCTCACTCTTTTATGTTTAATTTCACCCTTGTAAATTTTAAAAATTTGTGAAAACAAGGCTGGAGGATATGGTAAAGAGTAGACTTTCTATAACATTTATTTGCTTATAGTTTTTTTTTTATTTTATTGTACTTCAGGTGAAAGCTTACAGAGCAAATAGTTTCTCATGAAATAGTAGTACACATGTTGTTCTATGACATTGGTTAACAACCCCACAATGTATTAAGCCTCTAAATTCTCAACCTTTTTTTTTTTTTTTTGATGAAAATTACAGATGGCCAAAGATACACCGTTTCAAAAATTTCTACATTCACAGTTCAGTGACATTGACTACGCTCTTCCAACTGTGCTGTTATTCTCACTTAAGATGAAGGCTTACAGAACAAAATAGTTTTTCATTTAACAGTTACTACACATGTTGCCCTATGACAATGGTTAAAAATCTCACAGCACATCAAGAATATCCTTACTCCACCTTGTGTTCCCTATCACCAGGGGACTTCCTTGTCCCCTTCTGTCTTCTGGACTTTGTCACTGGACTACTGTACCTCTTTAGTCTCATTTGGTTTTTATTTTATTTTATTTTAACACCATTTCAAAACTTTTTACTTACACATTTAAGTGATATTGACTATGCTCTTCCAATTGTGCTGCCATTCTCGCCCAAGATGAAGGCTTACAGGACAAAACAGCCTCCCATTTAATAGTTACTACAAATGTTGCCCTATAGCGGTGGTCAACAATCTCACAATACATCGACAGTGTCCTTATTCAATTTGTGTTCCTTATCATCAGTTTCCTACTCTCCCTCTGCCTTCTGGCCCTTGTCACCGGACTCCTGTATCTCGTTAGTTCCATTTAGTTTTACTGGGCTGTCCATTCCCAGGCTTAACATCGAACCTCAAAGGTAACTTCACCTCTGAGCTGAAAGGGTGTCTGGGGGCCACACTCTTGAGGTTTCTCTAGTATTCTTTAGGCCAGTAAATCTGGTCTTCTTTTTTTTTTTTTTTTTTTTTGGGAGTTAAAATTATGCTTTACATCCTTCTCCAGCTCTGCCCAGAACCCTCTGTTGTGATCCTGGTCAGAGGAGTCATTGGTGGTAGCCGGGCACCATCCAGCTGTACTGGACTCAGTCCCGTGGAGGCCTTGGTAGCTGTGGACCATTAGTCCTTTGGACTAATCTTTTCCTTGTATCCTGTTCTCTTCGTTCTCCCTTGTTCCCGAAGGGATGAGATCAGTGGAGTATCTTAGATGGCCGCTCATAGGCTTTTAAGACCCCAGGCACTACTCACCAAGGTAGAATGTAGAGCATTATCTTTATAAGTAGTGTCATGCCAATTGAGCTAGATGTTCCCCGAGACCATGGTCCCCAGAGCCCTCTGTCCAACAACTCAGTCCCTCGGGGGGTTTGGATGTGTCTATAGGGCCTCCATGACCTTTCTTTGTGCAGGTTGTGTTAGTTTCCCCTGTACTGTGTACTATCTCACCTCTCACCCAAGTTACCACTTATCTATTACCTATTTAGTATTTCCCCCCCCTTCCCTCCCATCCCTGGTAACCAACAAGGATTCTTACATTTTGCATGTGAATTTTTTCATGGGTTTTTACAATAGAGGTCTCATACAATATTTGTCCTTTTGTGATTGACTTATTTCACTCAGCATAATGTCCCCCAGTTTCATCCATGTTATGAGATGGTTCACAGAATCATTGTTGTTCTTTCTCGTTGCATAGTACCCCATTGTGTGTATGTACCATAGTTTGTGTATCCATTCATCTGTTGATGGACATCGAGGTTGTTTCCATCGTTTTGCTATTGTGAACAATGCTGCCATGAACATAGGTGTGCATATGTCTATTCGAGTGATGACTCTTATATCTCTAGGATATATTCCTAGGAGTGGGATTGCTGGATCAAATGCTATGTCTATTTCTAGCTTTCTGAGGAAACGCCATATCATTTTCCAAAATGGTTGTATCATTTTGCATTCCCACCAGCAGTGTATAAGAGTTCCCATCTCCCCGCAGCCCCTCCAACATTTGTTATTTCCAGTATTTTTGATTCGTGCCAGTAATGCCGGGGTGAGATGGTATCTCATTGTGGTTTTAATTTGCATTTCTCTAATGGCTAGTGATCGCGAGCATTTCCTCATGTGTCTGTTGGCCATTTGAATGTCTTCCTTGGTGAAGTGTCTGTTCATTTCCTTTGCCCATTTTTTGATGGGATTGGTTGTCTTTTTGTTGTAGAGGTGTTGGATTTTCTTGTAGATTATGGAGATTAGACCTTTGTCTGACTTGTACTGTCCAAAAATTTTTTCCCAGTCTGTAGGTTCTCTTTTGACTCTTTTGGTGAAGTCTTTTGAAGAGCATAGATGTTTGATTTTTAGAAGAACCCAGTTATCTAGTTTATCTGTTGGGTTTTGTGTGTTGATGTTTATGGTTTGTATCCTGTTAATGCCATGTATTAAGGCCTGAAGTGTTGGTCCTATTTTTTCTTCTATGAATTTTATAGTTTGAGACTTTATATTCAGGTCTTTGATCCATTTTGAAGTAGTTTTTGTATATGGTGTGAGGTATAGGTCCTGTTTCATTTTTCTACAAATGGATATCCAGTTTTGCCAGCACTATTTCTTAAAAAGACTGTCTTTTCCCCATTTGATGTATTTTGGGCCCTTGTCAAAGATCAGGTGAACGTAGGTGGATGGATTTACATCTGGGTTCTCAATTCTGTTCCATTGGTCAATGTCTCTGTTGTTGTACCAGTACCAGGCTGTTTTGAGTACTGTAGCTGTATAGTACGTTCTCAAGTCAGGTAGTATGAGTCCTCCAACTTTATTCTTCTTCTTCAGTAGTGCTTTACTTATTCGGGGTTTCTTCCCTTTCCATATAAAGTTAATAATTAGTTTTTCCATCTCTTTGAAGAATGTTGTTGGTATTTGTATCGGGATTGCATTGTATTTGTAGATTGCTTTAGGTAGAATTGCCATTTTCACAATGTTGAGTCTGCCTATCCATGAGCATGGTATGTTTTTCCATTTATGTAGATCCCTTTGGGTTTCATGCAGCAGTGTTTTGTAGTTTTCTTTGTATAGGTCTTTTACATTCCTGGTCAGATTTATTCCTAAGTATTGTAACTTTTTAGGGGCTATTGAAAATGGTATTGAGTTCCTGATCTCCTTTTCATCGTTCTCTTTACTGGTGTATAGGAATCCAACTGATTTTTGAATGTTTATCCTGTATCCTGCTACTCTGCTGAATCTTTCTATTAGTTCCAGTAGATTTCTCGTGGAGTCTTTAGGGTTTTCTATGTATAGTATCATATCATCTGCAAACAGGGACAGTTTAACTTCTTCATTACCAATTTGGATGCCCTTTATTTCTTTCTCTTGCCTTACTGCTCTAGCTAGAACTTCCAGCACAATGTTAAATAGGAACGGTGATAAAGGGCATCCTTGTCTTGTTCCTGTTTTCAAGGGGAATGTTTTCAGCCTCTCTCCATTAAGAAGGATGTTGGCTGTTGGTTTTGCATAGATGCCCTTTATTATGTTGAGAAATTTCCCTTCTATACCTATTTTATTGAGAGCTTTTATCAGGAATGGGTGTTGGACTTTGTCAAATGCCTTTTCTGCGTCAATTGAGATGATCATGTGATTTTTTTCTTTCCTTTTATTTATGTGGTGGATTACATTGATGGATTTTCTAATGTTAAACCATCCTTGCGTACCTGGTATGAATCCTACTTGGTCGTGGTGTATTATTTTTTTGATATGATACTGAATTCTATTGGCTAGAATTTTGTTCAGAATTTTTGCATCTATATTCATGAGAGATATTGGTCTGTAATTTTCTTTTTTTGTGATGTCTTTGCCTGGTTTTGGTATCAGCGTTATGCTGGCTTCATAGAATGAATTTCGAAGTGTTGCTTCCTCTTCTATGCTCTGAAATAGCTTGAGTAGAACTGGTACAAGGTCTTCTGTAAATGTTTTATAAAATTCTCCAGTGAAGCCATCTGGGCCAGGGCTTTTTTTTGGTTGGGAGTTTTTTATTACCTTTTCAATCTCTTCTCTTGTTATGGGTCTGTTCAGATTTTCAATATCACTTTGTTGTAGTTTGGGTAGGCCGTATGTTTCTAGAAATTTATCCATTTCCTCTAGGTTTTCAAATTTGTTGGAATATTGTTTTTCATAATATTCTGTTATAATCCTTTTTATTTCGGTTGGGTTGGTTGTAATGTCCCCCATTTCATTTCTTATTTGGGATATTTGTGCCCTCTGCTGTTTTCTTTTGTCAGTCTGGCCAGTGGTTTGTCGATTTTGTTGATTCTTTCAAAGAACCAACTTTTGGTTTTGTTGATTCTTTCTATTGTTTTTCTGTTCTCTATTTCATTTATTTCTGCTCTGATCTTTACTATCTCCTTTCTTCCGGTGGTTGTAGGCTTTTTTTGTTGTTCTCTTTCTATTTGTTTGAGTTCTGTAGTTAATGTTTTGATTTTGTCCCTTTCTTCTTTTTTGATATGTGCATCTATTGCTATAAATTGTCCTCTGAGGACTGCCTTTGCTGTGTCCCAAAGGTTTTGGTATGATGTGTTTTCATTTTCATTTGATTCTAGGAATTTTTTAATTCCATCTCTGATTTCTTCTATTACCCATTGATGTGTAAGCAGATTATTATTCAGTTTCCATGTGTTTGATTTTTTTTCCTTGCTCTTTCTAGTGTTAATTTCTACCTTGATGGCATTGTGGTCAGAGAAGATACTGTGAATTATCTCAGCATTTTGGATCTTGTTGAGGATTGCTCTGTGGCCTAAGATGTGGTCTATTCTGGAGAACGTTCCATGTGCATTGGAAAAGAATGTGTACTTTGCAGTGGTTAGATGGATTGTTCTATATATGTCTATGAGGTCCAGTTGGCTGATTGTGTCCTTTAGGTCTTCTGTATCTTTGCTAAGTTTCTTTTTAGTTGTTCTGTCCTTTACTGAGAGTGGTGTGTTGAAGTCTCCTACTATTATTGTGGAATTGTCAATTTCTCTTTTCAGTGCTGTTAGAGTTTTTTTTATGTATTTTGGAGCCCTGTCATTGGGTGCGTAGATATTTATTATGGTTATGTCTTCATGATGGATCATTCCCTTAATCATTATATAGTGTCCTTGTTTGTCTTTTATGGTAGATTTTGTTTTAAAGTCTATTTTATCTGAGATTAGAATTGCCACTCCTGCTCTTTTTTGGTAGTTGTTAGCTTGATATGTTTTTTTCCAACGTTTGATTTCTAATAAATTCACATCTTTGTTTCTAAGGTGTGTCTCTTGTAGACAGCAAATTGATGGATCCTGTTTTCTTATCCATTCTGCCACTCTCTGTCTCTTTATGGGTACATTGAGTCCATTTATGTTCAGTGGAATTATTGATAGATGGAAGTTTGTTGCTGTCATTTTGTAGTGCTTTTTTTTGTGGTGCTGAAGTTTTCTTTGTTCTTCTTACTCTCTTGTGCTGAGTTACTTTTGTTTGTGGATTTTGTGTTCATTTTTTTGTTTTTTGTAGGTTTTGTTTTTGTTGAGACTTTGTTTTTCGTCTTTATTTTTATGAGTTGTTTTGTTAACTTTTTTTGTGGTTACCATGAATTTTACCCTTATCTTTATAATTTTGAAGCAGTCTACCGTTACTTGGTATCGCCTTGCCTTCCTCTCCTTTAGAAGGTTGTATACCTATGCCGTTTGTTCCCTCTTTCATTGTTTTGATGTTGTTGTCATCCTTTGATTGATTTCTCTGATTCCCTGTTGTATTTCTTTTGTTTTTGGAAAGTCCTCTGTAGTTTAGTTCCTAGAATGGTATCTGGTTCATGTGAACCTGCGTCCTAGGTCCTAGGTCCTGCCTGAGGGCTGAAGCTGTTTGTCCTCAGATCGAAGAACTCCCTTTAATAATTATTGTAAGTTTGGTTTGACTTTTGCATATTCCTTTACTTTCTGTTTATCTGGAAATGACCTTATTTCACGATCAAATTTGAATGAGAGTTTTGCAGGATATATTATTCTTGGCTGACAATTTTTTTCTTTCAAGATTTTATATATGCCATCCCATTGCCTTCTTGCCTGCATGGTTTCTGCTGAATAATCTGAACTTAGTCTTATTGTTTCTCCTCTATATGTGACTTCTTGTTTTTCACGAGCTGCTCTCAGGATTCTTTGTTTGTCTTTAGTTTTAGCGATTGTGAATATGATATGTCTTGGTGATTTTCTTTTGGGGTCTCTTCTATACGGTGTTCGTTGAGCTTCTTGGATGGCCAGCATTTCATTTTTCATGATATTGGGAAAGTTTTCTGTCAGCAGTTCGTCAATGATCCTCTCTGTGTTTTCTGTTTTCTCCCCCTGTTCTGGTATGCCAATCACTCGTAAGTTTTTGCTTTTAATTGTGTCCCACATAACTCTCAGGGTCTCTTCATTTTTCTTTGTTCTTTTTTCTGAGTTTTCCTGAAACAGAGTTGTATCCAAGTGTTTGTCTTCAGTTTCACTGATCCTGTCTTCCATGGTTTTAAATCTACTTCTCAGCCCTTCTATGACACCGTCCATTTCTGAAATCTTGTTGTTTATCTTTTGGATTTCTAATTGTTGTTTTTGTATAATTTCGAGTTGTGAATTTATTTTGGCATTTTGTTCTTGCATCATCTTCCTGAATTCTTCCAATTTTTTGTCTGTATTTTCCATAAATTTGTCTTTTTTTTCCTCATGTTTGTCAGCTTTTTGCCTCAGTTCTTGGAAAATTCCGAGTATTAGTGATTTGAGTTCCGTATCAGGTACTTCTAGTGCATTTTCTTGCACAGGAGAGTTATCTGGTGTTTTAATTTGGACGCCTATTGGAGATATCTTGTCTTGTTTTTGTAAATTTTTTGATATTGTTTGCTGTTTTCGGGACATTCAGTAGATATTTCTCTCATTTATTGATTGTAGGTTTTTTTTTTTGTTTGTTTCGTCCTTGTGGTACAGCTGGGCGGATCTAGCTGAGGAGGAGCCACTGGGACGGGTTGCTTGTGGCACTCACCGCAGCCACCAGGACGGTCGGTAGTCAGTGCTGGGCAGGTTCCAATAGGGCGTACCTACACAGCTTGGTGGTGTAATGTCTAGTGCACGGTGCAGGTAGGTAGGGTGCAGCGGGAAAATGGTTATGTGTGAAGCTAAGCTGGATATGGGAGAGAAGAGAGAGGAGTAAGAGCAAAAGGCATACAAACATAAAAGAATGCTAGGGGAGCTTGTCGTTGGAATGTACAGATGAGAGACTATGGGATGGAGGAAACCAGAAGGGGGAAGAGAAAGAAAAGGAAAGAATGAACAAATAAAAATCAGAAAAGTTAAAGAACTGCAAAGTTCCCAGGGATCCCACCGATGCAGCTATGAGGTCTGGGGGAGTCGGTCTCAGTTTTCACAGCACAGCCTGGCCAGAAGGTACAGAGGCATACATCGCCTTGTATTCAGGGATCAGAAAGAGAAGGAAGAGATAGAGAGACGAGAAATTAAGCAATGAATAAAGACAAAAGGGAAAAAGAGGGAAAAGATGACAAAACTAATCAAAAAAGAAGAAAAATAAAATTAAAAAAAAAAAAAAAAAAGCAACACCAGCAGTCAGTGCCAACAAATGGGACTCAGAGAGCCCCCACTCAGGGGCGCAAATTCCAAGAAGCCGGCAGTCTTGGGTTAAGAGACCGTGGCCACGGGAAGCAGAGGGGCAAACGAACAAAGGCCCCAGGATCTCACCAGCGCAGCAGCCCAGACCTGGAAGCAGGCACACGCCCGAACGCAGCCCCACAGCCCCGCAGGAGAAAGCAAAGACGGCTCCCAGAACCAGGCACCCAGGCAAAACGAGGGGGAGGCGGCAGAAAAAGTTTCGCCAGCTGCCAGCAAACAGCTCCGAGAAAGCCGCCAGCCCAGGTGCGCGGAATCCAAGCACCGGCGCCCCCCATCCCAGGGACCCCGGCCACGGAAAGCAGAGGGACAAACGAACAAAGGCCTCGGGATCCCACCAGCGCAGCAGCCCAGACCTGGAAGCAGCCACACGCCCGAACGCAGCCCCACAGCCCCGCAGGAGAAAGCAAAGACAGCACTCGGAACCAGGCACCCAGGCAAAAGGAGGGGGAGGCGGCAGAAAAAGCCTCACCAGCGGCCAGCAAACGGCCCCCCGAAAGCCGCCAGCCCGGGCGCACGGAACCCAAGCACTGGTGCCCCCCAGCCCAGGGACCCTGGCCACGGAAAGCAGGGGATCCCCAGCTGAGGCGGAGAGGGGTGGGGGGTGGGAGAGCACGCACCGCATTTTACCGGTAGTTCTGTCTCCCACCGGATGCTCTGCAAGGCTGCTCTCCCGTTCGCTGGTCTCCGATAGGAATCCAAGATGGTGGATCCGTGCTGCGTTAGCTGGTAAGGAATCTCTGCATGAGTCTCTCCTCGCTCTCCGTTCTCTTTTAGTATTCTCACTCCGTTTGGTGTTTGGCTGAGTTCTTTATCTCTTCATTTGTGTTCTAGGGTTTCAGGATTGTTGATTCTCTGTTAGGCTTAGTTTTTCAGATCTTTGCTGTGGAGGGACGGCGTGGTGCTTCTGCCTAGAGCGCCATCTTGCCCCGCCTCTATTTGCTTATAGTTTTAATCTTCAGATGGCTCTAAAAATGCATATGTTTATTCTACTAACTGGTTTATGATCTGATTATACAGCCATGTATTAGATTTTATATTTTGTTTAATTTGTATGCTATGTCATGTGGGATGTGGAGGAGAAGAACCCCTATAACAATACATGCATTCCTTATTCCTATGAGTGCAATTAATTACTTTCATTCATGGAAATGATGGGTTTTCCAGTTCACTGTCCATTTACATGCAGAGTAAAAGCATAAAGGTCAGAAAGGAATGGTTAATGACCAGAAAAGTTGCAAACTAAGGGAATTTAGGAAGTGTGAAATTGTACATTTTCATCTTGCCTAGAAGAATTTATATCGTGTTAAGTCTGATATTTAAAAAACATCGAAGTTGGGCAAAATGCTCAAATTTCCCAATACACGAAATGTGGCATGCTGAAAAGTAGACTTTTGCCTAGCACCTTTCCTAGGTGTAAAGAAACACATAATTCACAAGAATCAGCCAAGACAGTACAACACTGGATGATAGAGAGCTTTTGAATATAGAAAGTTCAGCATTTCCCCATTTGGGTTTAAACAGGCTTCCCTTAGGAACAGTTTCTGCCATGGAGTATTTGTTACCTTGAATAATGTGACAGACAGAAAAAGAACAAAGGAAATGATTTTTACTGAATAAAAGCAGCCATCAACTCTCAAAAGATAAACTATCCATATTTTAGGAAGAATACAGTTCACTGGGAAAATCCTGGTGTTTTAACGACAATTTGGAGAATCAGTTTTTATTTGTACTGTGCAAAGCAAGTAGGCAAATATCCACAGCTAGATGTCTAAAAACTGTCAAACTCTACAAAATGGCCTTACTTTTGTTAGTTCTGCCCAAACAAGCTGGGAGGCAAAACTCTCTAAGCGCAGGTTTTCAGTACAGGCAGGAACAGTAAATAAATGTGGCTGTTGGAGAAACCAAGGCAGAGATGAAAGCTTGGCCAGACTCAGGGGACCTGTAGGAGCTGTCGTGATTCACTGTGCTCTTATAAAGCAGGAAGCCTAAATCACTGCCATTGTGCTTCCAGGAAAATAAGCTGTAAGATATTTTTCTTGGGCATGTGGGGGGATGTTGATTTTATCATAACCTCCAAATCTGTAAGAGGCTGAAGATTACTATGCCATAGAGGAAAAGCAATTTTTTAGCAGCTAAAGTGGAAAAGAAAAAGAAAAAAAAATACTTGTCAAAAATTGCTTCCCTGTCTGCGACCCATTTTTTCTCCTAAAGGAAATTATGGGTCTCTTTCCTGACTGAAAATAGGTTTATTAGATTTGTTTCTTAAAGAAAAGTTGAAAGTTTGTAGGATGAGGTGGAGAGCAAATGTGGATGCAAAATAAAATCAAGGAAATATAAGTGTGACAAATGCATTGTGATAGATTTTCATGCCTTCTCTGCATGTCACCTGCTTGTCTAAAATTTCAAATCCTCCCTTTTTGTGCCCTATAGTCATCCTTAAGATATTAAAGTCTCTTCTACTTTAAGGTAACTGTTTTTTTACTGTTAAATTATATTATCACTTTGCAAAATTATGGGATTTACTTTTATTGTCAAGTTGCTCATTTGAACTAGGCATCAGAACTGTGACTTTGTGATTTAGAATCTCTGTGGCTGATGTTGAAGGAATCTAGCCTTGATTGCAAAATCAGTCTTTAAACAGGCTGACTATCCACTGTGAAGCTGTCACTCCTTTTATGACTTCTGAGTGTATTGTATGGCTCATAGAAACTGAATGTTTGGAGAAAACAAGAGATGATGTACTAGATTCATGTACATCAGCGATATATGTATCAATTTTCAGAGTGATTTCAGAGTACTGCTATGAAAGTCTATGAAATATCTCACAATAGGTACCTGTGGAAATCAACACCCATATAATAAAAAATTCAAGAATGTTAAAAATGATTATGCACTTACACAAATAACCAGTAAAATCCTAGACAACAGAGAAAGCAACAGTAATCAGTGTTGCTTATGATATCATCTCCCTCATGGAGATATTCACTACTCCTGGGTTCATTGAATAAACTCTTTGGGGTTTAGCTTTGTCATAAGAGCACTTATCTCAGCCTAAAGTGGAAAAATGGAAATGAGCAAGTTAAACTCATATTTAACATATGAAACTTTTAGACAACACTCCCTTGACAGTGTATATAATTCAAATATGTTATTTTTTGTTTTTTGATGTTTAGTAGAGCTTTCAGCTATCTGCCCCAAACACTTGAAAAGGAATTATTTATTTTTACCCCTACAATTTAAATGATGCAGTGAAGAGTAAACCTTATGCTTTGTAAGTTTCTCTGCAAAACGTAATTTATTTATTGGTCAAGAGATTCATGAGAATGCTCTTTCCAAAAAGCTTCATTTTATTGAGAAAGAAAAAAAGTCATATAATTTAATGTTTGCTTGTCACTAAATAAATCGTTCTTTAAAATACTTCTACCTATTTTAAAAAACGCAATTATATTTCAACAGGATATGATTCCAATTCCATGTGCTTCAACTTTCACTTGGTAGATTGAGTCTTGGACATGAGTCACCTGTTGTTTAGGGCAGTGCTGCCTCCCAGGAGCATGGATCCTCTATTCTGTTACAGTCTTCTTTTTACTTGCTATCCTTCCCTATACTTTCCTCTTCCTTTTTTATTCAGCTTGCATCAACCTCTCTGGCAGGGTCAGTAGGAGTATCCTTTGATTTCAGGTCACTAAATAAGTGATTTTTTTAAAGTCAAACTCCTTATCTCTGAGGGGTTAAAACAGACACCCTGAGCAAATTTTTCCTTAGATCAATAAACCTATGTCTGGCCTATCATCTTCCTATGCAGTTACAATAGTTATGATTTTAGGACAATGAAAAACATGAGAAAATATTTGATAGTGATATGGTTTAAATAATCTATTGGTATACATATATTGTCTTTCTACATAGAATTGACACGGTCCATACATCTAGGTTTAGGACATGAGTTCCCTAGTGGTATGATGCTGTCATTTCAGTAGATAGTGCTAGTGATTTCATTTTAGGAAAACAAAATATGGAGTAAGAGGTATTAATGTGTTCATATTTACTATACTGTAATGGCCACTAATACTGAAGGAGCACTGGTGGCACAAATGTTTAAGTGCTTGGTTGCTAACCAAAAGGTCTGCAGTTCAAATCCACCCAGCTGCTCTGTGAGAGAAAGAGCTGGTGATCTGCTTCACTAAAGATTACAGCCAAGAAAACCCTATGGAGCAGTTTTACTCTGTCACGTGGGGTTTATGTGAGTCGAAATTGACTTGACAACACCTAACAACAATAACAACAAGAATATTTAATATTAGCATTATTTTGGGGGGAAATATATACTTCTAATATATTGATAAACATAAAAATGGAACTTTATAGAGAGAGCCTTCACAGTATAGTGTTGCTATTGTTGTGTCCCGTTGAGTCAATTTCAGCCCTATATGACTGAGTAGCACTGCCCCGTAGGGTTTTCTAGGCTGGCGGCTCAGTGGTTAAGTGGGAGAAAAATGTGGCAATCTGCTTCTGTAAAGATTACAGCCTTGGAAATCCTATAGGGAAGTTCTACCTTGTCCTATAGGGCTGCTATGAGATAGAATCTACTCAACAGCAACGGGGGTTGGGAATCTTTACAGGAGTAGATTGTTGTGCCTTTTCTTCCATGGAGCTGCTGGGTGGGTTCAAACAGCCAGCCTTTGGGTTAGCAGCCTAGCACTTAACCATTTGCACTACCAGGGTTTCTTCAATATTAGTGGACAACAAAATAACTCTTTGGTTAGGTTTATTAAAGGATAGTAATATTCTTCACACATAAAATTTAGGGCAATAAAGCATCAACTATAAAGGTTATATCATTAACAAATGTCTAAATTAGGAAAAAATAAAAGAATGTCCATGAATGAGGATTCTGTGCATGTTTTTGTTATCAGTACAACTATTTGTTTTAATCAAAATATACTAGTTTGATTGAGGTCATTAAAATGTGTCTGATGTATGCAGGTGTTTTGGAATTTCACAACCTTGCATTTCACAGAAAGTCCTTGTTTAGCTTCTACTTCCATACTATGCCCTCTGTAATGAACACATAAGTTATACTCTAACAAAAATTTATCTTTAAAAATAAGCATGCAGACTGAACTCTGTCTAATAAATTAACTAATTGTTTTCCTCTAGTGCAGCTATTAGCCAGGATTAAATATTTAGCGGCTACATCTTTTTTTTTTAATTGATGTAATTAAATGAAAGTTTACATTTCAAGTTAGTCTCCCTTACAGAATTTTTTTTTAACATACATTGTTGAGACCCCAACTGCTCACCCCATTCTGTGACAGCACACTCCTCCCCTCCACCCCTGATTCCCCACGAACATTCAACCACCTCCTTACTCTCTCTGCCTTCCCCTCTAACCGCTGGACAGAAGCCGCCCCTTGGATCTCTTTTATCTACTTGTCTAAGAGGCACATTCTTCATGAGTATTACTTTATGTCCGAAAGTCCAGTCCAATCCCCGTCTGAAGAGTTGGCCTCGGAAATTGTTTTAGTTCTGGGGTGATGGAGAGACCAGAGGCCATGCTTTCCAGGGAGCCTCCAGTCTCAGTCAGACCATTAAGTCTGGTCTTCTTACTAGTATTTGAGTTCTGCATCCCATCGTTCTACTGTTTCATCAGGGACCCTCTGTTGTGTTCCCTGTCAGGACATTCATTGGTGGTAGGTAACCGGGCACCATCTAGTTCTTCTGGTCTCAGGCTGATGAAGTCTTTGGTTTATGTGGCCCATTCTGTCTCTTGGGCCAATACTTTCCTGTGTCTTTGGTGTTCTTCATTCTCCTTGACTCCAAGTGGTTGGGACCAATTGATGCATCTTAGATGGATGCTTGCAAGCTTGTAAGACCCAGACGCCACTCTCCAAAGTAGGAAGCAGAACATTTTCTTAATAAGGTTTGTTATGCCAATTGACCTAGATGTCCCCTGAAAGCATGGTCCCCAGACCCTGCATCCCTGCTACTCTGTCCTCAAAGTATTTGATTGTATTGAAAAAACTTCTTAGCTTTGGTTAATCCAGTTGAGCAGCTACATCTTTTTAAGACTCTTTCCTGATGCTTCTATAGGGACATCAGTGATGTCATGAATTGTTTTTGTAAGGAAGGAACTCAAGTCACGTGGGGTTCTATAACATGACAGTGGAATGTGGAGATGATTTGGAAGAAACATTAGCTATTTCACAGAATAAAAGGTGGGGAGAGGAATTTTAATTCTCCTAGGGAAAATATTACAAGTTTAAAAGGAGATCACTATTGAGTATTAGTATCTTAAGGAAACATATTTCTGTATATTTTCCTAAAATAAATGTTTTTCATAGAGTAAAATATAAAATTTTCACTAGATATTTATAAATATTAATTATGACCAAGTTAACCTTCAATATAGATGAAACTCTGTGTCTTATTTAGCTACCATGATAGCAAGATTATAGAACCCTGCAGATAACATGCTTTTATATGAAGTACATCTTTGGCAGGGTAGGGGTGGACCAAAAACAAAGTATATAGTGTTTATGAATGCTTTTCAAAGAACTAGAAAAAATGCAAAGTTCATAAGGATGCTATAATAGTGTACAGTCACACAAAATGTCTGATGTCTGATTCTTGGAAGCTCTTTTCTAATTAAAACAAAACAAGACTTACAAGGTTCCTTTACTTGTTTTGATCTGAGAAAAATGTTGTTTAGATTTTCCTTACTATTCAAGAAGAGAAGAAAATCATTTCATTTTTCTGCCAAATGACAAAATTGGGAATATGCCACTCTTATTCTCTGAGTAGTAAGAATATTTTCATATGGTATGTGCTTCCTTTAGAGATTCATCAAAATACTGACATTATAAGCAATTTAAAAGTGTTTCTTAATGCACTACAGTGACAGTTTTAATTCATATTCACTGCCTTACAGAGTACTATAATGATGTCAGGTTAAAAACAATCAGTCTATGTAGGTTATTTCACTAACGTGCATTTTCCCAGGGAAAGATTTAGGCAAACTGACTAATTCATTTGTTATTTTGTTTGCGGTCTGTCCTCTTCTCCTAGTTTGCATCTTTAAGTAGGTAATTGATAAACAAAGAGCAAGCTGAGTCACAACTGCAACAGATGTAAGCTTTATAAATTCACATCTTACTCGTGGGTTGGAGACCCTAAAGCCCTTTCACCCTTCTCACAGACCCTTGGGGATAAAGTAATTATTTGTGGAATTTGGAAGACTGTTGATTGAAAGCTCTACGATGTCTTCCTGGGTGCCCTGAGAATAGAAAAGCCCCTGGAGAATGAGCTTGGGCTTTCTGTATTTGCTTTGTTTTGCAAAGTCTCTCAGACAAAGGGACTCTGGGGTGTGGGAGAGTGGGGCACAAGGAGGCATCGTTTTTTCCTATTTAGAGTTTTGCAAATTTTCAATTTTTAGTGCTTTCATTTTTAGGTTTTCACCAAAGGAAGATTTTAGAAAGTATTAATCTCCATAAAAGTAAAGTGGGCTTATTTTCCGATGGGAATTAAACAAAAGCACCTTTTAAAAAGTATTTAATATGATGAATCTGCTTTGATTAAAATCATTTGATGCAGTCCTTTGATACTGTAAAAACGCTTTCTCTAAAATCATGTAGAGTGAAAATTAGTGAACAGCTATGGTCATAAATATGAACCCCGGAAGAATATGGGAACTCCACAGTCTTTCTTATAAATTGTTACTATAAAAACAGACTATGAGTTTTTAAAAATAAATTTTAATAAGTGTGCTAAATAATTTCCTTCGTCTGATTAATTTCAGGTAAAGAAACGCTAATAAAGATTCTTTGAAATAGCTGCTAGGCAGGTAATAGAGCAAAGTAATAAAAATAGCATCAGTGAGAAGTAGTAAATGGGGAAACTTAAATAGTACATGTCTATTAAAAGAATAGAATTTTCTAAGCACCAAATCAGACATATCATTAAACTATTTTAAATGTGCTCTCAGTTAAGAATAAATACTTTAAAAAACTCTGATAAAAGGCAGAGCTGTAGATGAATATCCCTTTGAATACAAAGCCAGTGCATGGATAAAACTTTGCTGATAAAATGTATACATTTTCTATTTAATGTGCATCCTGAAAAACAGCCAAGAAAAATAATTACTATCTACAGTTTAGACCCTCTGCATATGACAAGGTAGCCCTGGTGGTGCAGTGGTTAAAAGCTATGGTTCCTAATCAAAAGGTCAGCAGTTCAAATCCACCAGCCACTCTTTGGAAACCCTATGGAGCAGTTCTACTCTGCCCTCTGAGTCGGACAGAGTCACTCTGAGTCGGAATGGGCTAGAAGGCAATGGGTTTGGTTTTGGTTTTTGGCATATGATAAGACATTGAAGCATTTGCCAGTTCAATATTATTTGTGGTGAAATTTGGAATGTTTGATGTCTCAAATTTAAACCTGTTGGAGATGTAATCTGATACCCTCAGAAAGTGATTGATATCTTAAAAAAGTGGGTGTTAGCGCTCAATAAATGTCTGTTGAATTGTTTGCCAAAGTGTAATCAACCAAGCATCAGTACCAATCCCTTTAGCTTCTTCATGGTAAGAGTGACTGAGTTTTTTACATGTAGGATGCACACATGTTGTTTACTTGTAATCTGAATTTCTGAAGAAATAGAAGCGGAAAAAAAATCCCAGGAAGGCATATCCTGTAACTGTCCTTCCTTCACACCTAATTTGTAGGACTTGATGTGGCTGCATTGATAAAATGCTGACTGTGTAATAAGTGAAAATGAACACCGTCCCACTGCCCGTCTTTTGAACTCCCTTAGATCAGCTATATGCTCACAAATCAATGACTTTTCTCATTGAAAGATAATACATGTTGGTAATGCTAGAGAAGTTAGATGCTAGAGAGGTCACTGCAGGGGCTATGGAAAGCTACAGCAGTTGTCAGAATGGCAATTATTCCTAGTCAAACTTGGTTTGATAGAAGAAGTAACTCTCTTGCTGGGCTCGAATTGCTTTCCTATTTGATTATGCTTATCTGTAATTAGAATAAAGGGTTGGAGGAAAGCAAGGGTTGGGAATAGAGTTCTCTGGGGCAGTCACTCTATGATAATAAAACATCCAAGTTGAAAATCATCAAGCTGTTTTGTCTACTGGGTGCCAAATAAGTTATTTCAAGGTTATATAAAGCCCCAAATTGATTGTCATGAATGCTTACTGTGAACCTGTGCACAACCACAAATCAATTTGAGAAACAGTCATTCAATTAAAAATCAGGTACCTTAAAAACAACAACACAACCTGTGAAATACAATGGATACACTAGTAACTAAATACTTCTGGGTTATTATTTCATTTACTGTTTTTTGTATGTAAACACAGAACAGCCCAGGTATAGCTCATGTCTTCTAATTTATAGCTTGTTAGGAAAAATCACATGAAATTTTTTCAGTTAATTGTAAATAGAAAGCAGGGTAGAGGTTTTTCCAATCCTTGGAAACATAGCCTTCCTTCAGGATTGCTATAATTATTTCTTTAGACCTTTTTTAATACAAAATTATATTTCACACTTTCTGATCATATTTATGTATGTCCTCTTTCTTCACTTGTTTTAGTCCCACTATATATATTCTTTAAACCCATTGTAAATCACAGAACTTTATCTCTCAACTTTCTAGTATGATGCCCATGCCCTTCTCTGATTTTCATTCCTTCCTCTCCAAGATAGACACTATATGATTTCACATCAATGACTTGCCTGTAATATTCTAAACATCATTCCCCCATTGTCCTTCCATCCATCCAGCACTGCACAGCCCTAACCTAGATCAGCCCAACCATCTCACCTCTATATTCAGTCCAGTGAACATTAGCCGATAGAGAAAATTTTGCAACCAAATGAATAGTTGCTGTTATAATTTTATGTTCTTCAACCTTGATGAAACTCTCAACCACACACAGAAATTCAATTTTCCTAGTAGCTTTTTCTCCAAGACTCTTATCTCAGATCTTCTTCATTTTTTATACTTCTTATAACTCCAAATTCT
This sequence comes from Dugong dugon, assembly GCA_030035585.1. Classification (NCBI taxonomy): domain Eukaryota; kingdom Metazoa; phylum Chordata; class Mammalia; order Sirenia; family Dugongidae; genus Dugong; species Dugong dugon. The sequence goes on from CM057465.1 coordinate 29,369,444, forward strand.
CCATTACTCTTCTGAGATGTTCTCACCTCTTACATCTTGGAGAAAGGGAGAGCTTCACATTCCTGACTCCTTAGAACATAACACTTTGAACTCATCCTTTCCTTTCCACTAGAAGAGGTACCTCATCTGCTGAAAACTGGGACCTTCACCCACTGACTATCCTCTTCATTAGCATTTGAATAAAAATAAGCCACCTTCACAAACAACAAAGATCCTTTCTTTAATCCTTTACAACTCTACGTTGCTCAATGCCTACTGGCTTTTTCTCCTCTCCTTCATAGTCAAATCTTTGAGAGAGTTGTCTATATTATTTTTCTCTATTTCTTCACCTTGTTCTACTCAACCTACTGTGATATGGTTTCCATTGCTCATATTTCACTGAAACTTCTCTTTCCAATTGCTAAATCTAAATAACAGTTTTAAATGTTCTTTCTTGGACGCTGCACATTTGATTCCATCGAAAATTCTCCATTTTTTATGATACTCTCTTCCTTGGGATTTGGTGGTACCATATCCTATTTGTTGCTTTCTATTTCTGTGTTTACTGTTAATAATCTTTTTTTTTTTTAAAGACTCTTCTTTCTTAAATATTAGTTTATGCAGGATTCTGCCTTAGGTCCTCTTCTTATTTTACTCTATAACTCTCCCTGAGTAATCTCATATACTCCTAGGGCTTCAATTATTATCTCATTATAATGTTTCTCTTCATCAGTCAGGAATGCATTGAGTTACAAATAAACCAAAACCTTGGCTACAGTGGCTTAAGTAAAAAGGAGTATATTGTTGTTGTTGCTAATATTATTATCACCTAACTTAAAGTCTAGGAGAAAGACAGGACAAGGGACAGAGCTGATGCAGCTTCTCAACGGTTCTGTTTTTATCTTTCTGCTCTCTTATTCTCAACATCTAGGCTTCTGACTTTAGGTTCAAACAGCAGTGTTACATCTTTAGACCCAAGCTCTGAACATTATAAAAGGGGAAAGAGAAGAGGAGGCATGTTAGTTTTGCTTATGCCTCATGAACCATAGCTGTGACATATGCTCAGCCATACTTTCATTGTAGGGCAAGAAATCAAGTTTTAGCTTAAACAGCTTCTATAGTAGAGGGAGATCAAGGAAAAATAGGGTTGGATATGCTGCTTGGTTCATGTAATGTACAATGTTTACTACCTTCCCAGATATAGCTCTTAATCCATTCAGATCACTCTCTTGAATACATATATATATATATATATATATATATATATATATATATATATATATATATATATATATATATATATATATACCCATTGCCATCCTGTTGTTTCCAACTCATAGTGACACCATAGGATTTCCAAGGCTATAAATTTCTGTGGAAGCAGACTGCCACATCTTTCTCCTGCAGAGCTGCTGGTGGCTTCTAACAGCTGAACTGTATATACACATACATAGAGACAGATACTGATAACCTGCAGACTACACACACACTTACTCACACATCATCTACTATCTGGATATCTTCATTTGGATGTTCTTTATGTACCTCAGATGCAGCATCTCCAATAGGAGCTAGTAGAGTTCAATCTCTGAATCTCAAACATGTCAACTTGTGTTACTTTTCTCAATGAATGACACCCCAATCCACAAGGCAAGCTTGACACTACACTTGACATTTCTCTGTCTTCTGCCACATCTTGAGTCCTGACAATCTATTCCCTATCAAATTTGCCTAATACCTTCTGTCTCCACTAATTAATTTCAGTCAGAACATCATCTTTTATGCCACAAAAGTTCTCTCTTGTTCTAGTCTCTTTTTCCCTTTCAAAAGCATTGTCTATATTGTAGACAGAATGATCTTTCTGTACTGAATATCTGATTATGGATGTGTGGGCATGTGTGTGTTGCTCTGTCTGTCTGTCTCTTTCTTGGTCTTACCATTAACACTGTCAACCCCCCTGCCACTGGAAGAGTGAATATCTGCTCTGTGAAAGTGAATTTCAAGCCCTGCACATACAGTGTTTGAGGAGAGGGACAAGGGAGTGAAAAACTGTATACTAAGCCCCATGTTTTGGCTTCAAGCCCAGCTGTATTCCCTCAGAAGCCTATAATTTGGGAGTTACTATGCACTATACTACTAAAAAAAATTACGCTTGTCTAGTGACAGAAAGGTTGGTGATATGAACCCACCCAGCAGCACAACAAAAGAAAGTCCTGGCAATCTGCTTCCATAAACATTGCAGTTAAAAAAAGAAAACACTGTGGAGCAGTTCTACTGTGTAATATATGGGATAACAATGAGTCAGAATCAACTCAAAGGCAGTGGGTTTGCTTTTTTTAATTATGCGCTATGCTATACTTATCCACAAAGTAATCAGAAGACACGCTTTAATCTTCTGTTGGTTCTTTTTGTCTTTACTTGTCTAAACTCATGAGTAAGTTATCTTGTGTTATTAATGGCATAAAGTGGACACCAACTACTCGAGTATTTCTCAGATTTTTTTTCCTGTGTTTCCTACCTCAGTTAGGATTGCCAGATTTTGCAAACAAAAATATTTTCTCTGGCAATGAAGGCCTAATTAATTTGGCCCACCACCAACCCAGATTCCTAAAATATAACCTGGATATTTTCATTAATCTTTCTTAGACCTTTCCTTTTCCTCCTTTATTTCACCTATTCCAACTATTTCTACTACCAGAATATCTCTCAAATGCCTCCAGTTCTCACTTTCCCACTACCAATGCCCTTATCCAAACTGTCATATCTCTCAACTGGCCTATTGCTACAGGTCAGCTGCTTTGTCTGCCTGCAGATATAACTCACTCCATTCCATCCTGTATACTGCAGCCGGAACACTCTCTCCAAGTACAGATCTAATCTTACAATTTCATTCATCCTTCTGATAGAATCCAAATACCTTACTTGCATGGCTTCTATCCACTTTTCTTGGGTCTTCTATCACCACTCTAGAGCCCAAAAGGAGGAGTCAGAATTAGCTGATGGAGGGTGGTGGCACAAAAATATTTTAGATCAAGGAAATAACATGGGAGATAGAGAGTTTCACACATTAGGAGATATTTTCTTAAAAGGTGAATATAGAAAAGGAGGAGAGGAAATGCATGCACATGATGGAGGAACACTATCATTGATTACCAGGCTTTCACAACCCAGAGCCCTTCTCATTTCCTCAGGGAAACTTGCCATCAGCCTAGAAGAATGGGTTACGTGTTCCTCTCATGCTTTCCAATAGAGCTTTTCACTTTTCCATTGCGGCACACACCATATTCTATCATAACTGCCTGTTAACTTTTCTGCTTCCCCAATAGTTCATATGCTTCATGAAGGCATGGCCATACCTCTATTATTTATTTATTTTCAACATCTTGCACATTGCTTTCCTTCTACAGGATACTCAAGTAATATTTGTTAAATGGATGAATACATGTATTTATCCATAAGGGAAAAATCTGATTATGTCATTCCTTAGCTTGAAACTTGTTTTAGCCTGGAGCCTCAGAATGCAGAGCCTGAGGCATAAGTTATCTGCTATAATTTTATTAAGGAATGAAATCCTAGACAAGCTCAAGTATGGGGAAAGAGGAGTGTGGTGGGGAAGGAAGGAGAGTCACTGCCAGGGTGCAAGCTGGCTACCACTTAGTATCAAGAGCATCTACCGGCTTGGTTTCATGACTCTCAGAGGCTTTATGAATTGTGGGTTTCAGGACCATCCTTTTAGGGTAAGGAAGGGAATGTACTTTATCTTCCATCTTCTATATGATATTCGTCAAAGGTTTGCCCAAGTATTGCCCTCAGATACAAGCACAAGAGATCTTGCACTTTATTAGGTGTCTTAGTCGTCTAGTGCTGCTATAACAGAAATACCACAAGTGTATGGCTTGTAACAGATATTTATTCTTTCACAGTTTAGGAGGCTAGAAGTCCAAATTTAGGGCAACATCTCCAGGTGAAGCCTTTCTCTTTCTGTCAGTTCTGGAGGAAGGTCCTTGTCATCAATCTTCCCCTGGTCTAGGACCTTCTCAGCATAGGAACCCCAGGTCCAAAGGACATGGTCCACTCTAGGCTCGTCTTTCTTTTGTAGTATTACATCCTTGTCCTCTCTGCTTATTTCTCTCTTTTATATCTCAAAAGAGATTGACTCAAGATGCAACCTAATCCTGTAGATCGAGTCCCGCCTCATTCACATCATAGAGGTTAGGATTTACAACACATAGGATAATCACATCAGATCACAAAATGGTCGACAACCACACAATACTAGGAATAATAGCCTAGCCAAGTTAACACACATTTTTGGGGGACACAATTCAATCCATAACAATAGGTTTCTACATCATTTTCATCCATAACTAACTGTTTCTTAATCCACAAGGTGAGGAGTCCATGGAAGCTTGGGAACTTGCTCACCCAGAATTCATGCCCATCCAGAGTACTTGCCCACCCAAAATGCATGTCCATCTGTCTAAGCCACACTCTGATTTCCTCAACCCTGAGATTCTGTGCCCAGATAGCTCAAAGAATTCTTTTGGGACTTCCTCAGGTTTCTTCCCCTAGTTTATCCCTCCAGTAAAAACAACAAGATTGGTATCTGCACCATTAAGCCTGAGAAGTAGACAAGAAGGAGATGTTGGTGGGATATGTGGACCAAGCTTGAATGTGTGATTTGGGTGTTCACACATGTACATATGAGGCCACACCAAATGCAGGACTGTCTTAGTCATCTAGTGCTGCTCTAACAGAAATACCATGAGTGGATGGCTTTAACAAAGGTAAGTTTATTCTCTCACAGTCCAGTAGGCTACAAGTCCAAATTCAGGCAATCAGCTCTAGGAAAAGGCTCTCTCTCTCTCTGTCAGCTCTGGAGAAAGGTCCTTGTGATGCATCAATGTTTCTTTGGTCTGGGAGCATCTCAGCGCAGGAACCTCAGGTCCAAAGGATGCGCTCTGCTCCCAGCACTTCTTTCTTGGTGGTGTGAGGTTCCCATGTGTCTCTGCTCGCTTCTCTCTTATATATCTCAAAAGAGATTGCATTAAGACACTATCTAATCTTGTCAACCTCATCAGTATAACCTCATCACAGTGATAGAATTTACAACACATAAGGAGATCACATATAATTTCATCATAGTGATAGAGTTTACAATACATAAGGAAATCACATCAGATAACACAATCATACAATACTGGGAATCATGACCTAGCCACATTGCTACACATGTTTTTTGGGAGGCACAATTCAATCCCTGACAAGGACTGAGCCAAGTTAGGGAGAAAAAGAGGTTGGTTTATGAGCCATGGACAAGATCTCCCATATTTCTATGTTGTGCTGGTCTCAAAATATATCCACACACTTTTTGATACTTTTCAAAACATAGAGTCTAAATCCTCTCCCCTTAAATGTGGGATAGACTTAGTGACTCCAGCTTCCAATGAATTGAATGTGGTAGAAGTGAATGTGGTTGAAAGGATTCTAAGATCCCTGAGGCTTCTTGCCAACAATCAGAAAGGATTTGAAGCCTCCTGCTAATAGCCAAGTGGGTGAGCTATCTAAAGGGGATCCTCCAGCTCCAGTCATCTAAAAGATGACTACAGCTCTGGCTAACAACTTGACTGCAACCTCATGAAAGACCCTGAGCCAGAACCACCCAGCTAAGCAGCTTCTGAATTTCTCATTCACAGAAACTGTGAGGTAGCAATTGTTTATGGTTTTAAGCTGCTATTTTGGGGATAAGTTGTCATGAAACAATAGATGACCGATAGATATATGAAACGCCAAAGAATCTGAAAATTCTAATTTCAAACTGATATTTTAGGTTGTTATCAAGGTAGGATGATGGAACATATTTCACTAGAAGCTTGGTAGGTTGATTTTTCAAATCTTAACTATTTAGCACAGTTAGACAAAAGGAATGAGACATCCATTTGTATTCTTTCCTTTATGGATGGGCCTAAACATCCTCACATTCTGGATTGTATGGCATGAGCACCACATAGGCGCTGTGAAGTGTTATGCCTTGACCCACAGTAGTGTGGGAGGCTAGAAGCATTCAGTGAAAGCATGAAGATAGGCATGTTGGTGTGTCCCTGCATAAAGTTATTCTGAACCCATGCTGAGTTGGTCTCTGTAAGGAAAAAATATCTAGGGGTCCGAGAGACAGGTCACTCCAAATGAATCTGCTGGTAGTGCATAAAGGTATTTAATACAAACTCCTTTAATAGTTCCCCGTTACCCTCAGTATAAAGTCCTGACCCATCATGATCTGAGACCCTGTTAATCGTCTACCTTCACCTCATGGCACTTCTCTTACATCATGCTCTAGGCTCCAACCAGCTGAACTACTACTCATGATTCTTCACGCAGCTACACTGTGATGTTTTTTCCCCCTCTGAGTCTTTAAATAGGACTTTTCATCTCTCAGGAATATTCATTTCTCTCTTTTTCTCTCTCTCCCTCTTCTCTGCCCTAGCTAATTGCTATTAATAAAGCCTTTGAAAAGCCTCTGTGATATTCATGACCCTTTTTGCTGCTTCCGTTCATTCTTCTACAGCATACTGCATACACTTTTTTCTTTTTTAATCACTTTATAATGTAACCACATGGTTACTAATCTTTACTTACAGTCAAAGAGACTGTAAGCTATCTGAGGGCAGAGGCTGTGTCTTATTCATTTGTAACTTCTCAGTGACATAAACAGCAATTTATACATACCAGACTCAAACTATATTTAGAATATAAAATTTTAATGAGTCTATGCAATGACTCTGTATAATGATTTGGATTTTGTTAAAAAAGAATACTTTGTAAAAAATAAAATACCACCACCACCACCACAGCAAAACAGTAGCAGTCCAATACCTTATTAGTGTACAGCAGTGTTTTAAAAAGAACATCCTTCAGAGGTACTAGGGATACTATAAACTGTGTTGCAGCAGTTCACTATCTTAACTACAATACATCATGTAAATAAATGGTGGAAATAAATCTTGTCTAAATGACCAGAACATGACCTAAACTCCCTTTGTGGTACATATTTCTCTTAAGTTGATTTCACTCCCGTTAGGCATGTGGTTTGTGTACAGAGGCTTTCAATGACAGGAAAATTAGGGATCATTTTATTTCAGTTTTTCAAAAATGATCTCCCTAGGAAAGTCTATGGTCTAGAAATAAATACCCAGTGGCATACAAACATATTTGCAATGGAAAGCAAGAGACTCTTGGTGTGATAATCCAGTAGAGCAGAATTAGTTTTTTTTTTCTTTTCTAATCCTTGATATAAATATTTTTAACAGTCTCTAAGTAATAAAATAGTGAATCCTTATCTTGGTTTTATGATTCTTAAGATGCCTAAAAGGGACTGCAAGTATTCAAAACAAATATATTAAATTCCCTGAGATTTTTAATAGGCTTTACAAATGGTTATTGTGGGAGAAGGGGATGATCTGGAGAGCAAACAATGGTAGAACTCAATTTAAAAAAAAGTTAGGAAGTGCTACAGGAGCGTCCATATTAAACATGATCTCTTCCTTCTTGGTTCAAATAGATTTGAATGAAATATTGAAATTCAAAAGGAATGTTAGATTCAGTTGTCTCTTTTCCCTCTATCGAATACTTACACATCTCATCTCGATAAGTTATTTGACATAAAATTTGTCAACCCTAAATTCACCGATGCTGTAGAATTCTGTGATTCTATTCCCTTGTGTCCGGTGGCATTTCCAGTAGGCACATTATTTAATGTCCTCTCTATAAGGGAGGAAAAAGTTGGTTGCAAATGCTCACTTCAGTTGAATTGCTTCTGTGATAGGCATTGCACTAGACACAGAATCTATCCTGTCTGTAGTTCTAAAACTACCGAAAAGATTTAAATAGAGATGTCCGGATTAGCATAAACATCATGTATTCAGTCTCTCTTTTCACCCAGCTGTCATGTAATTTCCTTTCACCTGAATGCAGGTAAGTGAGATTTTATTAGGTCTCATATATCTTGATCACTTATATATTCTATGGCTGCATACGTACTTTTGTAAATGCCGTTTTCTTTTCCTTCTAATATTTTCTCACCCTCGCGTAATATTCTTGTTTTATTGCTTTGCTAATCCCTTATTTATCTTTATGAAAAATAACTGAAATCATTAAGCCATTTAAACGAATTTAATTCATGTTACTTTAGTGTACCTATTTTTGTTCACATTTATCGTAAAGGTATTAGTAACCCATTTAAAAGGAAATTCGATGGAAAATATGCTTCATTTTTTTTGAGTCACAAATGCGGTAACTATGAATTCAAGGTATGATAAAATGCATGGATATTCAGTTGTAGTGACAGCAAAGTAGTGTGTAAGAAAATTCAAATTGTGGCAAAATTTGAGACTACCTTTGCAGCAGAAACACAGAAATAGACTGAGCAGTGAAAGTCAGTGATGTGACTAATTCTGTTTCTGTGGCTTACACAGGCTCATTTATTACATGAATGTTTTACAGCTTCTTGGATTATTCAAAGTTGAGAATCCTTAAATAATGCTTTAATGACTTGCATTTGAGGAAGGGGAGAGGGAGCATCCTCAAAAGCCAGCACAAACAGGCATGAATGTTGTCGTTCTTTGTAGTGAAGAGAATCACCTTCTTTTGTACTCTCAGCATTAAGTAAATAATTATGTAAGTCGCACTCTCCTGGGATGTAACTACAGTCTGCTACCAAAAGATGACGTGGCTTTATATACAAGTATAGAAATATATGTTCTCTAAGGAATAAATGATTTTCTTTCCCTTCTCCCTACTCCAACAAAAGGGTCCTCATTTGCTTTCAAGTTCAGTGGTACACTTGCTGTGAGAAATGACTTTTTAATGCATACTATACTAAAGAGTTGTCCTGTGTTGGCTTGAGCCTGGTGCAAATAATTTGTTATCATTTCAGTATTGTTGCCCTAAATGCATGCGTTTAACTGAAGTATTGATGTAGTGTGGAGCAGGAAAATTGTAGAGTCTTGAAATCTGTTGTATACAGATAACTGGTGTGGTTTCATTAAGAAAGTTAAGAAAAACAGATGGGCAATTTTCCAAAGCAGATTCTCTTCCTTTGAGGTGAGTTGACGGCCCTGCTTTTCTTTGCAACTTCACTGCACTAGTGCGGATGATTTTGGATGATGTACCACAGTTCCCTTTTAAGATGACAGAGTAGGAAATCACTAGGGGACCTGGGCTGCCAAGCCCTCAAGAGCTCTCCAACATGTCCAATAATAACACAGATCAGTGAACCAAGAGAAAATGGGAAGGAGTCTCCAACACAGACCATTGTTGATTTCATGGGGGCGTCTTAAGAGGACAGCATGACTATACTCAAAAATTTGCCTGATTACATACCTCAGAATACATGCACTTAGTAAAAAGAGAACTATAAATTTTTAACAAAATAGATTTTTTGAAGTGCTCAGGCCAGCTTTGGTCGTATTTCCTTTTGGTGGGAAATTATCAGTTTTAGTATTTTTTTTTTTTTCTTTCCATGAAATAATTCCAAGGGAAAACACAAAAATAAGCAGTAGCTATGAATGCACCCATGATCCCTTAGCCAAATATAAATGTTAAAGGCCTATCTTCCCATTCCTCCTCCTACTTTACTTCCTATACAAAAGTTACATACAATAGAGGTGTTTCTGTTCGTATTTAATATATATTTATATTCTTTCAGTATTTCTCCAATCTAGCCTCATTCTTCCCTCAAAAATTCTCGTAACTTGCTTATTTCAGTATTATTTTAGAATTATAGGAACTTTGTATTAAGAAAGGTTATTACTGGTTATTTAGTCCAAGTATTGCTGGAAACAGGCCCCAAAAGGACAAAATTTTCAAGATTGCACATCTGATTAGGGGAAAATCTAGGATTAGAATCCAGGTCACCTTGTTTTCAATAGTAGAAGGAACACATGGTGAAGCATCTTAATACCTGGGTTCAATTAAGATACAGTTCTGTCTCTAAATCTCTCTATGTCGGTTCTGCATTTATAAAATAGGAATAGTAGTAGCTCCCTTCCGAAGAGATTTGAAGGATGACGTGAGATGACATATGGGACAGCACTGAGTAAAGGTAAATAGCTGTTAGCCATTTGCAACCTTCAAACAGAAACGGAGATGAGATGAATGTGGCCAGGAAAGTCTTGCTGGCTGCCTCACTGAGCGGAATCACCTTAGGGAGTTTTCTCTGGTACAGAGTCGAGTGATCGGAATTAGAAACTCGATCTTCGAGTAAAACAGATGACAGCAGACCTGTCTCTCATGGACAAACTCACATTAATTAAGTTCACAGAGGCAAAGTTGAAGATGTATTAATTGAGAAAAGGAACTCTTACTGGTATCTAATTTGGGAGGCCTACATTAGTAATAATGGCATATTCTCCCCCAGAGGCAAAACTGTACAGGGAAGTGAGATTATAATCCCACGTTTTCGTAGTGATTGTGAAGTTAAAGTAAAGGGAATCAGTTTAATGGCTCAAATGCTCAGTGGCATGAGGCATGGACAGCCCTTTGGTTCCATTTCCAAGAAATAATAAACAACGAAAAGAACTAACGTTTATTAAGCACTTACCGTGTGCCAGGCATTGTGCTAAGTACTTTTAAAGAATTATCTCATGGAATGTTTACAACCACCCGAGGCAGACAGCATCCTTTTATACCTATTTTGCAGAAAATAAAGCAAGACTTAGATAGGTTGGCTACATATTATGTTTTCATTCTTGTTTCTCATGCCTCTTGTTATTATGGATTGAATTGTACAACACCGCCCGCCCAACACACACAAAAAAATGTATTGAAATCCTAACCCCTGTACCTGTAAATAAGATTCTCTGTGGAAATACTTTCTTTTGTTATGTTAATGAGGTATTTTAGGGTAAGGTGGGTCTTAAACCTAATAACCCTGAGGTATGAAAAGAACAAAATGGACACAGAGACTCACAGGGGAAAGATAGATGCCATTTGAAGACTTGACTATAAGCAAAGGAATTCCACGGATTGCTCAAGACACCAGAAACTAGGAGAGAGGCCTACAGAAAGAATTAACATGGCTAAGACCTTGGTTTGGACTTCTAACCACCAGAATTGTGAGAAAATAAATTTTTGTTCTTTAAAATCACCCTCTTGTGGCATTTCTGTTACAGCAGCACTAGCAAATTGAGACACCTCTCTTAGCTGTTCACTTGCCTCCAGCAGCTCTGCACTTCTACCAGCTTTTTGAAACCTCAGGCACACTCCCACTTCCAAGCCTTTGCACCTGATATTCTTTCAGCCTAGAATGTCCTTCTCCTAGACCTCCTCATGGCTATCTCCTGCTCTTCTTTCCAGTCTTGGTTCCAAAATCACAGTCTCATCAAAGCTTTCCCTGTCATATCTAAAATTTCCTGTCATGTCCTATCCAACATTTCATATACCCCAAACCTGCTTGTTTATCAAAGGTATCATTATTACAAAACATAGTAAATGACTTACTTAAGTATCATTTTATTGTCTGTCACTTCCACTAGGATATAAGCTCCATCAGGATTTTTATCTGTTTTGCACACTATCTTTAATAAATTCCTATCTGATTCTACTCAATGTTCAATAAATATTTGTTGGCTGAATGAATAAATAAATGAAGTGACTGCCCAAGGCAATGGTTTTAGTTGGGAAACCAACCTAGACATTACACTTTGTACTCTAGTAACTTCTAAGTAGTAGAGATAATCGTTTCAAAAGGACCATAATGCTGGAATCCTCCCTGAACCAGAGTTGTACTGACACTTGGTTCTGTGACCCTCCTTAGGCTATGGACGCGTCCATTATTGACTAACTTGCCACTTAATGAGTAAATTCTTTTTATGACACCTCATTCTCCTCTTGTAATTTGGGAATCAGTCTTTAAGGGGACTTTTTTTTTTTTTAAATGGAAATTCTATCACAAGAAGACAATTTAAAGAAGGCAAAGAACACTTAAAATCATTTAAAAGAGGGAGCAAATTTTCATAGGAAATTGTGAAAAAACTGAATTCTTACATCTTGAAACTGACAATAAATTTATTTCAATTTATATTTAACAAAATGTCTCATAATTGCCACTATGTGATATCTTTTAGAAAAATGAATAAAGAATGAATTGAGTGATATCTTTCTCTACAAAATATATAATAGTATAACACAGCAGACTCTTTTATTTAGACTTTTTCAGTATGACCATAAGTACCTTGGTTTTTATAAAAGCATTTCAGAGTTTAATTGATCTTCCCTAGGTCTTCTCTTAATCCTTTAATATCTTAATATCTTTTAGAATGCCTCGAATTATCATTCCAGTTTTTTTTTTCTTTCTTTTGCTTTTAACTTTAAATTCACCTAACTGCCGGATTCTTATCTGTGATATCACGTTCAAAGATTTCATGAAATCATTTTATACTGATTGCATTGCTATAAACCAAAAAAACAAACCATTTGCCATCAAGTTGATTCCAACTCATAAAGACCCTTTAGGACAGAGTAGAACTGCCCCATAAAGTTTCCAAGGAGTTGCTGGTGGATTCGAACTGACAACTTTTTGGTTAGCAGCCATAGCTCTTAACGACTGCATCACCAGCATTACTCTATATTAACAAATACGTCAGTCAGAGTCAGCCAGTGACTGAGTGATAAACATACAGTTGGAATACCTGTTGAACCCATTGCTGTTGAGTCAATTTGGACTCATACTGAACAGGTGGGATAGACAAAGATAATTTCAGAGTTAAGGAGGGAAAATGTTTTAAGAATATTAGTACATAATTTTGTGTTAAGATTTTAACTTCCCTATGCAATTTCAGAGCTGTGTGTACTTGGTTGATGAACATTCTAAAAATACCATCCTCCCTTATGATTCTTTGTGAATTTTTCAATTGTAACCTATTTTTGGCCCTTATTTAGTGCTCAGCAATGATTTAGTATGTACTCAGTTTATTATGGGCTAGGCACTTTGCCAGGACTTATATACATATATTAATTCCCACAGCAGTTTAGTACTAGAGAAATTGCATCCCATTACTTAACTACTAAATTATATAAATGATAGATATTGTCTTTCCAACTTTCTACCAGCCCCTGGCTCTTCCAACACATGGTTAACCTTTTGAGTAGATAGAGCTACTGATTTGAGTAGATAGAACTATTGATGTGGTTTTGAGGCACTCCATAAAGAAGGTGGCTCCACCTAATCATTTCTTACATTAGAATGTCTAAAATTCCCATATTAGAAATCTATTTATGGGTCTGAATTTATGACTTTGGAATGTCAGTAGGCCTTGCAATTTTATGCCAAAGACCAACTGTTAACAATGGGCACAATGTAAATACTAATAAGCCTGGCTGAACAACTTTCTTCATGTACGAGTGTTTTAACCTCTCTGAGTCTGTTTCTTGCTCAGAGAAATGATGTGTATAGAGTTGAAGTGGCAAACATATATGTCACATATGTTTTACTACAAAACAAACAAACAAACAAACAAACCGGTAACCAGCAAATGAAAATCTACTTGAAAATAGAGTTTCCTAGCATAAAACCAGTAGCTGTTGAGTCGATTCTGACTCATGGTAATCCCATGTGTGTCAGCATAGAACTGTGTTCTGTAAGCTTTTCAGTTGCTGATTTTTCAAAAGTAGATTGTCCATCCTTTCATTTGGGTGCCTCTGGGTGGACTCGAATCCCAACCTTTTGGTTAGCAGCTGAGTGCTTTAACTATTTGTACCACTTTCCCCTAGCATATTACCTAACAAAGATTGCCTGCTCATTCTTTCACAATTTGAAGATTAAAAGAAAATAAATGGGATGGTTTCACTCCCAATCCATAGATAACTGCAACTCAAACTAACTTAAACAATAGGACGTGTATTATCTTATATAACAAGAAATAAGAAAATGAGCAGACTAGGCTAAAGTTCTGCTGAGCTTTGACCTCACATTGATCTGGGACTCCGACCTCCTCTCTTCTGATCACCCTCTGGTCTGGGAGCAAGATGACCATAGCAGTTCCAGAACTCACAAACGCCCAGTGCCACTGAGTCGATTCTGACTCATAGCAACCTTACAGGACAGAGCAGGACTACCCCATAGGATTTCCAAGGCTGTAAATCTTATGGAAGCAGGCTGTCACTTTTTTCTCCTGCAGAGTAGCTGGTGGGTTCGAACCATCAAACTCTATGGTTAGCAGCCAAGTGTTTTAACCACTGAGACACCAGGGCTCCTTTCCAGAGCTCATACTTACCCGTAAACTCTAAGTAGGCACGTTCCTAACTCAGGGCCTTTGTATTTGCTGTTCCTTCTGAAAGGAATATCCCTCCTCTGTGGCTAATTCCTCCCCTGTATTCAGGTCTCTGTTCAGACATCACTCCAGTAAAATATACAAGTTTTATGCTGCTCACATGGATATATTTTTGCACACTAAAGATTATTAAGACTTTTATTGCAGTTTTAAAATACATATGTTTAATTTATTCCAGGTATTAATTTTTTAAAATCAAGTTCTTAATAAGTTGAACTTATATATTTTTTTATGCTTGTAAGTCAGTAATTTTAATGATTATGTTTAAGAGAGCTGATTAATATTTGCTCCCTTTTATAATCATAGTTAAGTTTCTTTATGTATTTAAAATGTACTTATAAGTTTAATATACTTAATTTGCTTCTGTGGTACTATGTCTGTTTACTTTAAATAACAACAAACATTCCCAAAATAGTTATGTAATTCTTATAAATACGTTGAGATTTACATATTAAACAAACCAGAAGGTTGCCTTGTTACTCTAATGCCACATTTTGTTTAACATTAAATGTACTGCCAAATACTTGTATTACCAAATATGCACGGATTTATTAATATAAAATATTACTAGAATGAGTTTGATTTTATTGCTCAAAACACACCTAAACTTAACCGTAAATCTCTGGAGGGTTCAAAGATGCCCATTCACTATGGAAACAATTATATCTTATCAAATAATCTTAAAGAATGTCTTTCCAAATAATTTTTGAGGTTAATCTGTCAGCTTGCAAGTCAGAAGTGACTGAAATTAAATGAAACCTGTTTACAGTCCATAGTAAGGCCTTCTTGAGGTAGCAAATGAGGCTATGTAGACTCAGTGCCTATTTTTTAAGTATTATTGTGCAATTTTTTAGTGAGGTAAGATTCTGTAATCCTTATCTTAAAGGTTACATGACATAAATGAGTTTCTTTTTTTTGTCTCTTGAGTTATACAAATACCTTTGCCATCTAAATTTAAAAAGATCGTAGAATGTGACTGAGCCCTACATTCTTTTCACATATTCTTATCTCTTAAAATCACACAGTAATTGTTGTTGTTAATTGCCATCAAGTTGGCTCTGACTCGTGGCGACCTTATGTATAACAGAGCAAAACTTTACCCAGTCCTGAGCCATCTTTATTATTAACAGTGTGTTTGAGGCATTGTTGCGGCTATTGTGTCAATCTATCTCAGCATTAAAATGTTTCCATTTTTTTCCTTAGCCCACAATTTTACCATACATGATGTTCTTTTCTAGTGATTGGTCTTTCCTGATGACGTGTCCAAAGTAAGGGAGTGGAAGTCTCACCATCCTTGCTTCTAAGGAACATTCTGCAACATTAAGGAACATCAATTCTTCTTCTGTCATCTTTCTTCATTATCCAACTTCCAAACATACGTGAAGCAATTGAAAAGATCGTGGCTTGAGCCAGATTCATGTTAGTCATCAGACTGAATCTTTGCTTTTTAAAACTTTACAGTGGTCTTTTAGAACAGATTTGCCAAAAAAACATGTTATCTGATTTCTTAACTGCTGCTTCCATGGACACATAGAATTATAGATATTAAAATGATATCCAATTCTATTCTGTTTTTTTTTTTCCTCCTAAATTTCCAGTCACAAAAGCCACCGTCACTTATCATGGTGGCTTTTGCTGATGACACTTATGGTAAACAGCATCCTTCTTCCCACATTTCTATCCCTTTACCTTGCATTAATTTTCTTCATAGCACATTTCACTCCCTAAGATATTCTGTATTGATTGGTTTGTTTTGTTTGTTTCTTTCCCATAAAATATAAACTCCATGGAGACAGTAACCTAAATTTTTTCTGTATCCTCAATGCCATAAAAAGTGACTGACACATAGGAGGGAGGCAGAAATGATTGCTGAAAGGATGAATGAAAAAAATAAAAATATCAGATGGGTATCCTGAGCCTACTCAAAAACTAATGTATTGATAGAATAGCTTGGACTGCCATGACCAGTTTAGACCAATGTGTACCCAGGAACCAGAGATGATTTCACTGTCTCATGGTCATGGGACTGAAAGGGGTTCCTGAATACAATCAGGATTCTGTAAGCAAAGAAATGGGAATGGTCCACTTAAATGATTCCAATAGAATAAAAAGGATACAGAGATTGTTTTAAAATGACAACACCCAGTAATGTAATGCGTTTCAGAGAAATAATTTTCCCCCTCAAAGTTTGGCAGACCCTAGAAAGCCTTATAGAAGATATCACATGGGTATTTGATCTTATTATTCCCTGCATAGTAAAGAATGAAGCTAAGATGCCTGTTAGCCCAACCTCATAGATCATGTTATAGAGACAAAAAAAAAGATTAAAATCTTAGTTATTTTTTATTTCAGATGTAAGAGAAAAGCCATTCTTATTTTATGTATTGCCTCTCTCATTAGACTTTTCCTTAGATAAATGATAATAAGGAATATAATTTTCAATTGACAACTCTCCTTAATGGAGTCTTTAATAGCCTAAATGCTATGACGTTTAAAGCATTCCATCTCACTTGCAAAGATGTTGGTAATTCTATATTGAATAAAATGTTGCTGAATAAAGTAGTCAATGCAACTGGCTACTAGAGAACATTAATTGCCTCAAAATCCCCTACTAAAATTAGGTGGAAACTATATTACCCAGTACAATATCCATGTAGCACTAGCCTTCAAATCATTGTAGTTGGATTGAACTCTTCAATGTAGAACAGAATCTGACTTGTGAGGGTGTTACTTGATATCATCTTGCTTCATTCAGTAACACCCAAATGTATAAGTGCCCTCAAAAGTAAGTCAAGTCATCTAGTCCTTCCAAATAGTCAATAATTTTTTCTGATTAATAACTTAGTACAATCATTATCCCTTAAGTATGCAATTAGGAAAATGCCATAGAGTCCTGATTGGAGACTAGCAAGAAAGATAGGAGAATTTTTGCAAAGCTTTGAATAATTGAGAGACTTTCTCTTTGCCATACTTGGAAAGAGGTTAAAATGTATACAAGTGTACAAATTGTCTCTAGTAACAGATGTGTATTAAAATGTACCTTATTGGTGAAAGCTGGAGAAAATATGTAATCCTAGATTTGAAAAGGAACCCTAGAGAGTTGAGTAACTACTATTATTTTATTTTTATTATTTAGGAAGCCAAATCCCAGATAAATGACTCATATACAGTCTCAAGGGGAAGGGCCTGAACTAGGAGAAATATGATCCTGACTCCTAATCTAATGCTCTTTCTTCTCTGATGTGCTTGTTAAAGGAATATGGGTAAAAATTTATAGCAAAAATAAAAACTTACTGGAAAATGGGTATACAGGTATATATCTCCCACAGAGGAGTCTTCATTCTCTTTGGCTAAGTGTAAATTATGTTAATTTAGTAATATAACAAATATATATTAGTGACTGACATGTGTGCTAGATAATATTCCAGGCACAGGGAATAGAGCAGTGAATGAAAAAGATAAAAATCTCATTTGTATATATGTATATGTATATAATAAGAGGGTACTTAAAAAGCCAAATTATTGTTAATTCCAACTCATGATGACTCCATGTGTATCAGAGTAGAACTGTGCTCCATAGAGCTTTCAGTGGCTGAATTTTTGGAAGTAGATCACCAGGCCCTACTTGCAAGGTGACTCTGGATGGATTCAAACCTTCAGCCTTTCAGTTAGCATCTGAGCGTGTTAACCATTTGCACTACTCGGGGACTCCAAAAGAGTATATAAGATCACATTAAAAAGTAAGTGCGGTAACTACCAGGAAGAAATGTAGCAAAAAATAAATATCAATGCAACTATGATCAGTTAGCAATTGGCTGCTTATTTACATGACCACTGAGCAGATTGTAAAAGGATTCTATTAACTTGCTAGTAAGTGATAAGTCTCTTGCATTAGGCAGTCATTTTGCATACATAAATATAGGGAATTAAAGAAAAGATTAATTCTACGACCTTTGCAGAGTGAAAGGACTGTAGTGACTAAGATCTCATTTATTCAGCTTCATTAGGAAGTAGCAGCTTACATATAGGTGAGTTTTCTAGATTCACAGATTCATTCATTTGACAAATATTTGTGGAGCACGTTCTATTTGTCAGGTCTTATTCTAGGGACAAAGATAAAGAAGAAAACAAGACATTCTTGCCTCGATGGAGTCATGCAATTAACAGGTAAACAAATACGTAGATGTGTCTAGGAAAATACAGTGAACAAAAGGAGGTAAGAGTTTAGGGAGGGATTGGGTGAAGTGTCATACAAAATAGTTTTGTCATATAATGATTCTTCTCAGAATCAAGATCAATTTTTATATGAATAGTGCAAATATATTACCAGCATAGAGATAAGTTTTTGTAAGGACTGGCCCAACATAAATATTTCAAAAACCTAGGTAATATAGGGTCGCTATGAGTCGGAATTGACTTGACGACAATGGGTTTTTGTTTGTTAGGTGATATTAGGGCTGATCAACATTAAGAGGATAGAAAATTTAATAATTACCATTTAAATAAATATTTGAATAAAATAAAATGTGTATGTTGTAAACCAGGTGAATGCATTAGAAGGAGATAAATATTTGTATCTTTTCTCTGCCTCAAAAACACAATCCTAACAATGGTTTCCATTGCTCCAGAATCTTAACAAGGCCTGATACACTTTTCTTGGTTTAGACCTTGGCTAACTCTCAAGTCTTATTTCACATCCTTTTCTCCTATATTCTTTTAACATGTGCTAAGTATGTGGAATAGGTCTCGTAGACTATTGCAATTGGGAGGAACAAAATATGCAGTTTATATTCTCGTGGGAAAGATAAAAATAAATATACTGTTCAATTAAAAAACAAGATAATTATGGATAGTTGTAACAAAGATGTTGTAGAGAGAAATTTGTTAGGATGAGGAAGGTGTGGACAGGTACACGGAAAGGTAGTAGAAGCCCAGGAGGAGGGGGGGTGATACATAGGTGTCTTTGGACAGTCTAATCTGTTCACATAAGGCCTTTCTGAGGTGGTGATATTTAAGATCGGTCTTAAAGAAGGAAAAGGCACCAAAATACAAAGACTCAGAGAGAAGGACATTCCAGGTATAAATAACACAAGCTATAAAGGCCCTGAGTCAGAAAACAGTTTATTTTACACAAACAGAACTGAGGCCAGTGTTGCTTAATCTTAGTAAGCTTGGTGGCTGGCTTATGAGCAGAATTGAGAGAAGCAGGTAGGAACCAGATCATAAAGCACTTTCGAGCTTTGGAATATATTCAAAGACCAATGGGGAGCCATGGACTGAGGTATTCTGATTTGTATTTTAACAAGTTTGCACTGTGGCTACTATATGGTGAATGGACTTTAAGAGATGAAAATGGGATGCCGAGGAACCCACTAGGAGGCTACTGTAAAAGTCCAGCCGAGAGATGGTGTAGACTTGACACAATGCACACTTGCAAATAGAATTTATGTCAGCACATAAGCTTGCAACCTGTTCGTGGAGCAATTTCTATTTAGGCGCTAAATAGATATTGACTGATAAGTGGAACTACAAAAGAAAAGTCCTTTCTTTTTATCTGTGGAAGTTACACTGACACAAATTCTGTTTATTTGCAACTATGTGGTGTCAAAAATCTATGTTTTAAAGGATTCTAATAAGAAATCAGTGAAGCTAAACAGTCTGCTATGTCAATAGTAAACACATAAACATTTATAAATATTTAAGATATGTTTGTGTATATAGTCAGTGATGTTCTGAACATATTGAAGCCTATATATGCGTTAATGTAGTAGCAGATATTAAAGATAAGTAATTGATGGATTCTCATTGTCAGAAGTTGAATGCCTTTAGATTTATACAGAAGGAAAATGCAGATGCTGTGGTGTACCACCCATTTCCCCTTCAGACTGAGGTAGTCATTTATTCAGGTGCTGGGAGTTTTGTTGTTTAAGGACTTACAGCTGAGTTATGCTCCAGAGCTCGCCTTAGGTTAAAGTGAGCTGCCTGGTCCAATATTCTGTCCCTTTCCTCAAGGAAACCACATCCAATGATTGGCCCATGCAAGAGGCTAGACCTTGGTAACTATTGTGCCTCTACTTGGGACCCTGAAGTGCCGTCCCCGCTGGAGCTCTCTGTGGCATTGCTAGAGGTCCTGTTGTAACTGCATCAGTCTTGCTTTTCTAACTTCCTCACAGAGTTGTTACGAAGAGAACTTCCCAAGAAAGCACCTCTATACAAATATTGAGCTCAGTTTGCTTGCCAAAGAGCCGGACCTAAGATAAAAATAACAAACATATCTCAGATCAGTGATAAGAAACAAAAAATTTCTTGTGGGTCTTTTGGATATCTGAGAGATTTGTCGGGCAATTGTTTTCTTTTTTACTTTCGTAAGTTGAATTAAATTAGCCATTTTGAGTGACTAAGGCATTCCACCTAAAATATAGAAAGAGTATTTTACGTGTTTTTCATCAGTTGGGAGTACGACAATAGCTATCTATCTGTCTGTCTGTCTATCTATTATCTAGCCCTGAAAAATTGCTACCCCAACCAAAATTACTTTAATGAAATTTTATGTTTGAACTCCCTTCATCAAATTAGTTACTTATCTAAATTTTGACCCACATTGGAAAGTTTGGGATTATACTTCGTAGGAAACCTGACAATGGGCTTGCAAAAATTTTTCTGGTTGCAAATATTTCTGGAAAGAAAGGGCTTAAGAGATTTGCTGCCAGTGCTTGGTGCGTTCTGTGATTTAGATCTGCAGAGGGAAATTGCTGTACCGAAAGTCCTTGTCTGCTCATTGGGATGTGATTTTTTGCAAAACATTTTAGATCACCGTCAGTAGTTGGAGTGGTTAGATAAGCAGGACTGTGCAGAAGAAAAGTTGTGATGCAGTTACTACAGAATCTCAACCAATCCCACAGAGAACTTGAGAGGCGATGGCCCTTCAGAATCTCAACAAGGGAGGAGAGTAGTTAGAGTCCACGTATGATAATGCAATAAAAATGAATACCATTTGTTTAATATGTAAGATAGTTTCAATTAGTATCCACTACTCCCTCTTTCCCCCACGTGTCTGTGAGTTTGTCATACTGAGAAGGCTTGCATGTTGCTGCGATCCTGGAAGCTATGCCACCGGTATTCAAATGTTAGCAGGATCACCCATGGTGGACAGGTTTCAGCTGAGCTTTCAGACAAGACAGACTAGGTGGTCTACTTCTGAAAAGAATTAACCAGTGAAAACCTTATGAATAGCAGTGGAATATTGTCTGATATAGTGCCAGAAGATGAGCCCCCCAGGCTGGAAGGCATTTAAAAGATGACTGAGGAAGAGATGCCTCCTCAAAGTAGAGTCGACCTTAATGATGTGGATGAAGTCAAGCTTTCGGGACCTTCGTTTGCTGATGTGGCATGAATAAAAATGAGAAGAAACATCCATGAACAATACAAATGTGTACAAAGTATGAATTTAAGAAAACTGGAAATCTTAAAAATGAAATGAAACACATAAACATTGACATCTTAGGCATTAATAAGCTGAAATGGACTGGTATTGGCCATTTGAAATCAGACAATCATATGGTCTACTATGCCCTGAACAACAAACTGAAGAGGAATGGCATTGCATTTATCCTCAAAAAGAACATTTCAAGATCTATCCTGAAGTACAACACTGCCGGTGATAGGATAATACCCATTCGCCTACAAGGAAGACCAGTTAATGCAATATTATTCAAATTTATGCACCAACTACTAAGGTCAAAGATGAAGAAATTGAAAAAAATTAGCAATTTCTGCAGTCTGAAATTGATCAAACATGCAATCAAGATGCATTGATAATTACTGGTGATTGGGATGTGAAAGTTGGAAACAAAGAAGAAGGATCAGTAGTTGGAAAATATGGCCTTGGGTGATAGAAAATAAGCCAGAGATCACAAGATAGAATTTTGCAAGACCAACGATTTCTTCACTGAAAATACCTTTTTTCAACAACATAAAAGGTGACTATACACGTGGACCTCACCAGATGGAATACACAGGAATCAAACTGACTACATCTGTGCAAAGAGATGATGAAAAAGCTCAATATCATCAGGCAGAACAAGGCCAGGGGCTGACTGCAGAACAGACCATAAATTGCTTGTATGCAAGTTCTAAGTTGAAGCTGAAGAAAATCAGAACAAGTCCATGAGAGCCAAAGTACGACCTTGTGTATAGCACGCTTGAATTTAGAGACCATCTCAAGAATAGATGTGATGCATTGAACACTAATAACCAAGGACCAGACTAGTTGTGGAATGACATCAAGGACATTGTACACGAAGAAAATAAGAGGTCATTAAAAAGACAGGGAAAAGAAAAGACCAAATGGATGTCAGAAGAGACCCTGAAAGTTGCTCTTGAATATAAAGTAGCTAAAGCAAAAACGAGAAATAATAAAAAGAGTTGAACAGATTTCAAAGAGAGACTCGAGAAGACAAAGAAAAGAATTATAATGACATGTGCAAAGTCCTGGAGCTAGAAAACTAAAAAGGAAGAACATGCTCAGCATTTCTCAACCTGACGGAACTGAACAAAAAACTCAAGTCTCGAGTTGCAATAATGAAGAATTCTATGGGCAAAATACTGAACGATATGGGAAGCAAAAAAGAAGGTGAACGGAATACATAGAGTCACTGTACCAAAAAGAATTAGTCAAAGTTCAACCATTTCAGGAGGTAGTGTATGATCAAGAACTGATGGTACAAGGAAGAGGTCCAAGCTGCACTGACGGAAGTGCCTAAAAACAAGGCTCCAGGAATTGATAGACTATCAGTTGAGATGTTTCAACAAACGGATGCAGCATTGAAAGTACTCACTCGTCTATGGCAAGAAATTTGGAAGACAGCTACCTGGCAAACCAGCTGGAAGAGATCCGCATTTAGACCTATTCCAAAGAAAGGTTATCCAACAGAGTGCAGAAATTGTCTAACAATATCATCGATGTCACACACAAGTAAAATTTTGCTGAAGATCTTTCAAAAGTGGTTGCAGCAGTACATAGACAGGAAACTGCCAGAAATTCAAGCGGGATCAGAAGAGTACTTGGAACAAGGGATATCATTGCTGATGTCAGATAGATCATGGCTGAAAGCAGAGAAAACCAGAAAGATCTTTACCTGTGTTTCGCTGACTATGCAAAGGCATTCGGCGACTGCGTGGATCATAACAAATTATGGATAACATTACGAAGAATGGGAACTCCAGAACACTTAATTGTGCTCATGAGGAACTTGTACATAGATCAAAAGGTAGTTGTTCGAACAGAAAAAGGGGATAGTATGTGGTTTAAAGTCAGGAAATGTGTGCGTCAGGGTTATATCCTTTCACCATACCTATTCAATCTGTATGCTGAGAAAATAATCTGAGAAGCT
Source organism: Dugong dugon (assembly GCA_030035585.1). NCBI lineage: Eukaryota > Metazoa > Chordata > Mammalia > Sirenia > Dugongidae > Dugong > Dugong dugon. Next base: position 29,393,142 of record CM057465.1, read on the forward strand.
GGACTATATGAAGAAAAATGGGGCTTCAGGATTGGAGGAAGACGCATTAACAACCTGCAATATGCAGATGACACAACCTTGCTTGCTGAAAGTGAAGAGGATTAAAGTACTTACTGATGAAAATGAAAGACCACAGCCTTCAGTACGGATTACACCTCAACATAAAGAAAACAAAAATCCTCACAACTGGACCAATAAGCAACATTATGATAAATGGAGAAAAGATTGAATCCACAATCAACACCCATGGAAGCAGCAGTCAATAAATCAAACGACTCATTGTATTGGGCAAATCTGCTGCAAAAGACCTATTTAAAGTATTGTAAAGGAAAGATGTTACTTTAAGGACTAAGGTGCGCCTGACCCAAGCCATGATATTTTTATTGTCTCATATGTATGCAAAAGCTGGGCAATAAGGAAGATCAAAGAAGAACTGATGCCTTTGAATTATGGTATTGGCTAAGAATATTGAATATACAATCCACTGCCAGAAGAATGAACAAATCTGTCTTGGAAGAAGTAAAGCCAAAATTCTCATTAGAAGTGAGGATGATGAGACTGTCTCACATACTTCAGACATATTATCAGGAGCGGTCAGTCCCTGGAGAAGGACATCATGCTTGGTAAAGATGAGGATCAGCAAAAGAGGAAGATTCTCAATGAGATGTATTGACACAGTGTCTTCAACAATGGACTCAAGCGTAACAACGATTGAAAGAATAACACAGGGCTGGGTAGTGTTTTGTTCTGTTGTACATAGGGTTGCTGTGAGTTGGAACTGACTCAATGGGACCGAAACAACAACACTCCCTCTTCCAGTGGTCCCTGAGTGGTACAACCAATTTGTGCTCAACTACTAACCTATAGGTTGGCGGTTCAAACCCACCCAGCAGTGCTGCAGAAGAAAGTCCTGGCAACATGCTTCTGTAAAGATTACGTGCAAGGAAACCCTATAGAGCAGATGTATTCTGTAACACATAGGGGTCATCATGAGTCCAAGTCAACTCGATGGCAACAGGTATTTTTTTTTACCTCCTCTTCCATAAACATTTCCTATACAGGAATTATGCAACTGCTACTGATCATCTTTACCCAGGATGGCAATGAACTATGTCCTTCTCTGTAAAAAAATCCACTCAATGAGATAAATATATCGAAAACTATACTTGATGAATTTGGGAAATAAGCATCAAGGCAATATGACCAGCAGCATTGTCTTTACTCTAAGAAATAGCAAAATATACTCTAAGAAACATATTTTTCAATTTTACCTCAGGGCCCTCTTGATTCAAAAGGGACCAAACTTTCAACATGTTGGCAACTCTTCCCAGTCACAAACAAGTGTCCACTTAGACTAAATATGCTAACTTTTGGAATCGTTAGCCAGTACCTAATAGTAAAATGGGGCCCTGATGGCACAGCGGTTAAGAGCTCGGCTGCTAACTAAAAGGTCAGCGGTTGTAACTAAAAGGTCAACAGTTGGAATCCACCAGCCACATCTTGGAAACCTTACTGGGCAGTTCTAATCTGTCCTATAGGGTCACTATGAGTCGGAATCAACTCGAAGGCAATGGGTTATGGGTTTAATAGTAAGATAATCTGGGGTAAGAAAGTAATAAAAGTGATTAAGTTACCCCTAGCCTGAAAAGAAAAAACATTACCTTACTCAAACTTCAGTTTTGATGCTTCAGCCTGCCTGAAGGAAATGCTTTCTTTAGATTCTAATCTTGCCATGTTCAGTGGGGAATCTATGTGTATTTGAGTATAATTACTGGTGTCTATTCCATTTAGAAATTACTAGGAGCCCTGTTGGCACAACAGCTAAGCACCAGGCTGCTAATCCAAAGGTTGGCAGTTCCAACTCACCCAGCATCTCCATGGGAGAGAAGACTTGGTGATCTGCTCCCATAAAGATTACAGCCTAGAAAACCCTATGGGGCAATTCTACTCTGTCACATTGGGTCACTATGATTCAGAATCAACTCGACAGCACACAACAACAATGCACATTTGTTGTATTATTCAATACTTCACTCAAATATCCTCTAGCTCAGGCTCAGAATTGACAATTTAGTTGACAATATTTGAGCCATTATGTTCTGTAGACAATGTCCCTGCCGTCAAGAAGCTCTTTTGGGGGCACAGTGCAAACACACTCACCTTAGTATAGTATGCAATTAATGACTAGGCTTTGCATTTCATAATTGCTGCTTTGTATCACTCACATAAAGAATAAAACATTCACATTGCTTTCTAAAGGTCACAGAAAAGAACTTATTTTCTTGCTAAGAGAAACTTATACGTGTGTGTGTGTGTGTTTGTAAGTCCTATGCCAAATTAGTCAAATTATATATATATGTATATATAGCTTGCTTAGTCCCCCCCAAAATTATGGTAACAAATTTTAGAGCAGTTACTAACAGAAATTTCAATGAAGATTCATATTTAAACTGGGCATTTATTTCCTTACTGTGTCCTGTACCTCTAGTGTACATGGTATAGAAGGGAGAATTGGTGTGCAGAGTCTTTGAACATCATCATTACAAATCATATATACCGCAGTAGGAAATAGACTCTGGAGAATAATATTGCAGTGGTAGGGGAGAGGCAGCACAGGCCAAAGTAATTTAATTTATCTAACCTAAATCAAAATTTCAAGACTTACCCATGTACCAAATGTAAGTATAGCCTTGTTTCTAATTCTTATTTTTCAGGCTGGTTTGGGGCCTTGCCTCCCACCCACATCTATGTGAAATACAAGGATCAGAATCTTGAAGTTACTTGTTAAATAATTTAATACATACTAGAATGGATATTTTAGTTTACCAAATGCCACATTTTATTTTTAATAATGCATAACATTATTGTGCAGATATATGTATAAAATCCATTTCAGCAAATAACAGTCTAGTAGCTGAGAGATTATGTTAGTTAGCATCTCATGTTTTTTGAAGTTTATTATTACAATCTTACACTGTATTTATTTATTCAGGATGAATAATAATCTTCATTTCTGAAGGGCAATGCACTAGAAAATGTACATAAAATCTTGTCCGCTGATTAACCAAACAGGTGATAAAAGAATATGAGCATCATAAAATTTTTAGAAGTGTAAATGAGGAGGTAATACAAGAGGTGGGATTTACAAATCAAAAAGGAAAAGAAGCTAATATTAGTCTGCTGTCTGTGGAATTACATTAGAAATAAAAACACAACATCATTTAAATAAAAAAAAATTATATTGGCTGCATTAAATCTTTTTTAAATTTTATTTTATCATTTATCTAAAGAGGTGAAAATATAAAAGTACCTAAATGCTTGTGGGATATTAAGGACTTCATTTGAATTATTTTGAATTTAAATGTAATTCTTACTCATACTGTTGAGCAATGGGAATAATTAGAATGATTTCAGCAAGGCTGGATACTTGAATAATTAAAGGCATAAAATTAATTTCAGGAGAAGCATCATTATCTAAAATCAAATATTATAATCCTTATAAAAGAGAGGGTTAAGGTTAGAGGATAGCCAGAACCACATTTTGCAGTTCCTTAGCCTCATTAAACACACAGATTTCCTTAAATAAATATAAAATCTGAATGTATTGAATATAAATTTCAAAGTGTCCTGACATACCAATATCTGATTTTATAAAAAGTAGTAATTGCATACTCTTGCCTGTAATTCCTATATTACGGTTCAATAATGGTGTCCCAAATTATTGTTTCCTTAATCATTTTTAAATAAGCAAACAAAAACTCAAGCACACTGAAAAGCAGGATTCTCTTCCACTTCTTTCCCCAGGTCAAATCCTTTCCCCAGAGCAACAGTTTTTTTACCAATTTCTGAGGTATCCTGAATATCTTTATATATTTTAGTTTAAATATTTGACATGTAAGCTTTCTAAACACTGTTCTGCTCTTTTCTTTCATCACTCCACATCATCTCACTAATCATCCTGTTTTAGTACCTAAAACTTTTTAACGCTGCATAGTATTTCATTCTAAGGCTGTATCACAATTTATTTAGTCAGTCCTAGCGCGACGTGGTTAAAGTGGTCAATTGATAACTGAAAGGTCGGCAGCTGGAAACCACCAGCGGTTCCACCGGATAAAGATGTGGCAGTCTGCATCCATAGAGATTCACAGCCTTGGAAACCCCATGGGGTCGCTATGAGTCCGAATCGACTCTACTTGGCAGCGGGTTTTTGGTTTTTGGTTAATTGATAGTGGCACTCTGGTGGTGCAATGGTTAAAGCGCTTGGCTGCCAACAGAAAGGTTGGCGATTCAAACCCACCATGGGAGAAAGACGTGGCAATCTGCTTCCATAAAGATTAAAACCAAAAAAACTTGTTGCTGTCCAGTTGATTCCAACTCAATGACACTATACACCCACATTTCCATTGTTTTACATGTTCTGGATAGATGATAAGTACCCTTCTGTTGCTTAGTAAGCCAAAGAATGAATTCAGTTTTGAGTTTAGAAAGATAACTTACGGCAAATATGTATTCACCATAGAGGTATATTATTCCAGGGTGTGAGAGAAAGAGAATTCAACAATAAAAAAATAATAGCTTGCTTATTAAAATTCAAGAAATAATAGGGGAAAAGTATCATACTAATGACAATTGAAAAATTTCTATAGTTCCAGAATAGAGCACCATAAATATGAAATTACACTTGAATTTCCCAAAGTACTAGTTTCTATAAGTACCTGAATTTGATCATCGTCATTGTATCTATTGTATGTCTTTGTTTAGAACTCATAGAGGCTATTAAATTTAATTACATTCCCCTGAGGCTTGCATAGTAAAGGTGCTTGCAAAGGTGGGGCTTCTAAATTAAAACAGAGTCTCATGAATAAGGATGCCATTTATTTATTACAATTTGGAAAGAGCAGCAGGCCTGAAAGCTGACTACCTCAAGTTCTGGATAAGAATAATGATATGGGAGAAAAAGTATATCTAATTTTGAATGATGTGCCTGAGGAACTTTTCAACACTATCTAGTCACTATTTTCTTGATATATTCTCTGAGCTTTCTTTGGACAAGCTTTATAAAGAAAAATGGGTATAGGGTTGAGACCCCAACACTTAACTATTCTTTCTCTTTTCTTCCTATTAGCTACACCTAGCATTTTTCAAATTAATTTTGTATATGTTACTAAATATTAAAAATAAGACAGTAATATAAAAAGAAATCCTTTGACAACTCATATTTTATGCCTTTTCAGTTTACATTAGAAGATTAATATTAAAATTTGGGAGCTTATTTCTCACTTCCATTTTCAAAATCTATATTATTTTTTAATTTAATTTTTCATGATTTATTTTTTATGGATGTTCAATTAAAAAAATAACCTGCAATATATTCTAAGCTATATTCTTTCTTCCTTCTAAATATTTTCTTCAAAAGCATTTTTTTAAAATAGTCTAAGTACCATCTATGTATGTAGAAGAATTCCAGGGTAAAGCAAGTGGGTATTTTGTTTATTTTAGACATAAATGAGCAATGACATCAACAAATATACAAAATAAACTTGTTTGAATTATATAGCCACATTTATCTGGGAGTATGAAGAAACTCCAAGTATCTCTAATATTTTCTAATATATTAGAATGATCCAGGAAAAGAAAAAGTGAAATGAAATATGAGGAAATGGACCCTTGTGCATGAAAGTAACTATTAATATTAAATAAATCTCTGCCTATGGAATTCCATAATGAAGCGTCCTTGATTATTTTGGAATTTTCCCCAGGAAATTTTATAAGAAAATCTGTATAGAAGTTTATACAATATTCTTAATTTCCCAGTAGACTCTTAGTATTGAGTATAGAGTAGGCACTCAATAAATATTTGCTGAATGAATGAACTCTAAAATATATACAGTTGTTTTATAAATTATCAAACTCAACTAGATGTATAACCATGTAGACAAATAGTAAAGGAGAGATCCTGAGGGAAGATCATTTCCCATCAGATGAGAACATTTATCATGATAAACATTTATCATGTTAAGGACTGAGATGATAATAGTAATAACGGGACTGACTGGATGAATGAGAGACAATGGAGTGTATTTAGATAAAGAAGAATATATCAGTAAGATATCGTTATGTATTGAAGTGAGATCCCTAATAAAGACATATTAAGTCCTAACCCCTTGTACCTGTGTATTTAACCTTGTTTGCAGATAGGGTCCTTGAAGATATTATCAGTTGTGTTAGCATGAGATCATACTGGAGTAGGGTTGGTCCTAATCCAATATGAGTGGTGCCCTTATAAAAAAGAGAAGAGACGCAAAGGGAGAGTGGTCATGTGAAGGTGGAGGCATAGATGGAGTTATGCTGCAGTTGCTAGGGAACGCCTGGGACTACCAGACACTTGGGAAAGACAAGAAAAGATCTTCTGCTAGACCCTTTGGAGAGGTCATAGCTTGGCTGACACCCCAACTTTGGACTTCTGGCCTCCAGAATTGTGAGATACTGATTTCTGCTTTTTTAAGCCACTGATGTTGAGGTACTTTGTTAACACAGCCCGAGGAAACTAATGGAAACCCTGGTGGCTTAGTGGTTAAGTGCTATGGCTGCTAACCAAAAGTCTGCAGTTCAGATTCACCAGGTGCTCCTTGGAAACCCTATGGGGCAGTTCTACTCTTTCCTACAGGGTGGCTATCAGTCGGAATTGACTAGATGGCAATGGGGTAGGAAACTAATATAGACACCATAGACTGTGAAGATCGAAGGGCTTAGATTTTAATCCTGGTTCTGCCATTTACTACCTATGTGACCTCGGACAAGTTTGTCAGCCTCTCTCATCCTCTTTATCTGTAAAATGATTATAAAATGTTATCTGCCTCATGGATATGGCAGACATGCATTCATGAGCAAATATCCATGGGCTCCTTCTTCAACCCCCTTGCAGCTGGGTGAGGCCGTATAAATGATTCTGGACAATGGCATGAGTGGAAGTGACGTGTGTCACTTCCATTCAGAAACATTTAGAGCCAGTGAGCAACCTTCCTTCACTCATTTCCCTACTGTGGTGATAGAGGGTGAAGCACATTCCAAAGGTTGAGGTTTAGCTAAAGATGGTGGAACCTTTGGACCCTGTGTGATGGTGTGGAGCAGAACTCTTTGCCAACTCTACACAAGTGGCTGTGTACTCCATGTGAGGAATAGCTGTATTTATTTTTTACTAAACCCTGAGAATTAAGGATTAATATAAAGAAGATTTTTGTCTGTGTGTGTGTGTGTGAGGATTAAATGAGATAGTAATTATAAAGGCATCATCCTGATTTATGGCACATTGTAAAAGCTCTACATTTTAATTCAGGGTTTTGCAAACTTTTTCTGTAAAGAACCAGAGAACAAAATATTTTAGGCTTTGTGAACTCTGCAGTCTTTTTCTCAGCCACTCAACTCGTCCAGTGTAGCATGAAAGCCATAGAGATTATGTAAAGAATAATTGTTGCTTTGTTTCCACACAACTTTACAAATGCAAGCAGTGGGCCAGATTTAGACCAAGAACCATAATTTAGTGACACTTCTGCTAGTGAAATATCATTTTTATTATCATGATGAAGCTTACGAAAGAAGAAGGTTTAGTTGAATTTAACTGAATTTACATGCATTTACAGGGTACCTAAATATGCTTGAAACTCTGCCGTTTGATAACGGGGAAAAATGTGTATCGAGCATTCTCTACGTGGCAAGCAATTTGTTAGGTTCTTTGTATACATTATTATATTTAATCTTCATGGGTTGGTATTTAGCAGATAAGGATCTTGAGGTCCAGAGAAGTTAAGTGAGGAACTAATCTTAATACCCTTAGTAATTCAAATCCTATTTGACCTCAAATTCTAGGCTTTTTCCATGTTCTTATAATTGTTATATTGAAAAAGCAAGACATACAGGTGTAATTATAAAGACATTTTTCTCTCATTTTCTCTTTATAATTGCCCCTACAAGCCCAATCTGTGGGGTCATTATTTTCTACCCAAGTGATAAAATCTTTGGGCAGATAGCCCAAATAGCTTATGTGTTCACTACAAGATAATTAAAAAATCCTCTGGTAACTTTTATCTCTCAAATATTCTCAGCTCAGTAATTAATATGCCATGTCCAGTGTAATAATAAAAACTCTGAACATCACTCAAAGTGAAATCTTTTCCTCCACTCTAGTGGAGGCCTTCTAAAGGTAGGAAATGTGCATCTGAGAAGGGAGTAGGAGCCAAACCAGTCTTACACAACTGGCTGTGAAAGATGTTTGAAAGGTGACTCTCTTCAGATAACACCAGCCACTGCAGATATAAGTATGTGGGGGGGTGCTCTCATCTGTAGTTTCCTTTTCTCTGCCAAATGTATCTCATCTAGCTGGTCTGTTATCTACCTCAGGCTTCCTTCTAGGTGTGCTCCTCCCTCCAGGTGATCTTCCTGGGCAGGATCTAAAATAACTCCAAGCATTTGCCATTTTCTCTCTCTACTCCCCCTTTTCCCCACTTCTCTCTCTATCTATACATGTCATGGATTGAATTGTGTCCCCCCAAAATATCTGTCAACATGGCTAGGTCATGATTCTCAGTACTGTATGATTGTGTAATCTGGTGTGATTTCCTTATGTGTTGTGTACTCTATCACTATGATGAGGTTATACTGATGATGTCTACAAGATTGGGTAGTGTCTTAAGCCAATCTCTTTTGAGATATAAAAGAGAGAAGTGAGCAGAGACACATGGGAACCTCATACCACCAAGAAAGCAGTGCCGGGAGCAGAGTGCGTCCTTTGGACCTGAGGTTCTTGTGCAGAGAATCTCCCAGACCAAGGGAAGATTGACGACATGGACCTTCCTCCAGAGCCAATGGATAAAAAGTTTGCCTGGAGCTGACACCCTGAATTTGGACTTGTAGCCTACTGGACGGTGAAAGAGTAAACTTTTCTTTGTTAAAGACGTTCACTCATGGTATTTCTGTTAGAGTAGCTCTAGATGACTAAGACAATATATATATTTCTCTTTGTCATAAGCATGGTGCTTATGGCCAACATCAGTGTTTCCTGAACTCTAGGGATCTCCATAAAGCATTTCTCATTTGATTTTAGGGGATGTGGAAGTGTACCTCATCCCTCACCTAAGGTTGGGGGGTTTTTAGAACAAACCTATAACTCTCTCTAGGTTCAACTACTGGCTATTTCAACTTGTGAATGACTTCCTAAAATTTGCAAAAGCAGTATTCAACCTCTTCCTCAGTTGCCCCTGCATATGAAATGTGGGAAAAATTAGCATCTATTATTCTAGAGCACCTGTAGAAATTTTTACAGTCTTATATAATGGGACATCTAGCTCAACTGGCATAACATAGTTTATAAAGAAAATATTCTACATTCTACTTTGGTGAGTAGCATCTGGGGTCTTAAAAGCCTGTGATCAACCATCTAAGGTACTCTGCTGATCCCACCCCATCTGGACCAAGGGAAAATGAAGAAAACCAGAGACACAAGGGAAAGATTAGTCCGAAGGACTAACGGAACACAATACCACAGCCTCCACCCGACTGAGTCCAGCATAACTAGACTTCTCTGATAGGGATCACAATAGAGGGTCCCAGACAGAGCTAGAGATAAATATAGAACAAAATTCTAACTCACAAAAAAAGACCAGCCTTAACTGGTCTGACAGAGACTGGAAAAATGCCGAGAGTATGGCCTCTGGACACCCTTTGAATTCAGTACTGAAGTCACTCCTGAGGCTGACCCTTCAGCCAAAGATTAGACAGGCCCATAAAACAAAACAAGACTAAATGGGCACACCAGCCTAGGGGCAGTTTCGAGGAGGCAGGAGGGGACAGGAAGCTGCTAATGGGAAGCGAAGGTTGAGAAGGGGAGAGTGTTGACACTTCTGGCAAGCAATGTCACAAAATAATATGTGTGTTAATTGTTTAATGGGAAACTAATTTGCTCTGTAAACCTTCTTGTAAAGCAGAAAAAAAAAAAAAAAACCTTTATTTTTCTTTTAGGCATTTGCAGTATGGCTGTGAATACAAAACTAATAGACCAGAAATATTTATGATATTTTTATGGATCAGAAGAGACTTAGAGGTCGATAAGTTCATTCCTTTGCTAAATCAATAAATGTTTGCTTAATACCTAGTATTTGTAAAATCCTGGGCTAGGGCTTCAGCAAGACTGAAACCAAATGCAACCTTCCTTAAGATCAGTGCTTTAATATCTCTGGTTTGGGAGAATTCACTACCATTTTAAAAAGTAATTTCCATTGTTTTTCTAAATCTTCAGGACTCCCTGTTAACAAATATGCCTGTCTTACAGAGAAATATCAACATTCACAAAATAGCTATTCAAATAGTTGAAGACAAGAATCACATTTCCTTTTATCTTGTCTTTCCTAGACTTGCCATCATTAGCTCTTCTACTAGTTCCTTTTATGATGTGTAACAGGGGCACACGTTACAACTCTAATTTTACTGAAGTACACACTCTGAGGCTCTCTTTTAAAAATTACCCTTACCATTTGTGGGTGATAAGAACTCATCCAGAGTCTCTGGGAGTCAGTCTACACACTGGTTGGGCCATCTCCTGATGCTGACTCTGCATCTTTGCACATGATCTGCTTAGGTCCAGTTGCTCATGCCTGGGTTCCCTTACTTTCACCAATGTCACATCCATCTCTAACAAACATATCAAAGTATCAAAGTGGTTGTTTGGAATAATACATATCTTTGTAAATGAAGAACTGAGGTCACAAAAGCAAGGAAAATTCACAGGGAGTTGGAAAGTTGCATGCAATAAAGTGAAACTAAAATGGTGACATTGGACCAGGAAAACATGTTAGATCCTAGTAGTAATAAAGAAATGCAAAAATAAACATCAATATCATTACAGAGCAATAGTCAGATGCAAATTTAAAAGGCTGTCAACAGCAAGTATATCTGAGAATGTAAATTAAAAAATGCTGTTTCTAGGGGGAGACAGACCCACTCGTCTGTCAGTTTGTCCTACTGTGGAGGCTTGTGTGATGCTGTGATGCTGAAAGTTGCACCACAAGTATTCAAATACCAGCAGGGTCACCCATGAAAGACAGGTTTCAGCTGAGCTTCCAGACTAAGACAGACTAGGAAGGAGGACCCTGTAGTCTACTTCTGAAAATAATTAGCCAGGGAAAATCTTATGAATAGCAGTGGAATATTGTCTGATAATACTGCTGGAAGATGAGCCCCTCATGTTGGAAGGCACTCAAAATACGACTAGGAAGAGCTGCCTCCTCAAAGGAGATTCGGCCTTATGATGTGGGTGGAGTGAAGCTTTCAGGACCTTCATTTGCTGATGTGGCAAGACTCTAAATGAGAAGAAACAGCTGCAAACATCCATTAATAATCAGAACCTGGAATGTACAAAGTACGAATCTAGGAAAACTGGAAATCATCAAAAATGAAATGGAACGCATAAACATGGATATCTTAGGCAGTAGTGAGCTGAAATGGATTGGTGTTGGCCATTCTGAATTGGACAATCACATGGTCTATGCCAGGAATGACAACCTGAAGAGGAATGGTGTTGCATTCATCATCAAAAAGAACATTTCAAGATCTATCCTGAAGTACTATGCTGTCAGTGATAGGATAACATCCATATGCCTACAAGGAAGACCAGTTAATATGACTATTATTCACATCTATGCACCAACCACTAAGGCCAAAGATGAAAAAATTGAAGATTTTTACCAACATCTGCAGTCTGAAATTGCTTGAACATGCAGTCAGGATGCATTGATAATTACTGGAGATTGGAATGCGAAAGTTGGAAACAAAGAAGAAGGATCGGTAATTGGAAAATACGGCTTTGGTGATAGAAACAATGCCAGAGATCTCATAATAGAATTTTGCAAGACCAATGACTTTTTCATTGCAAATACCTTTTTTCCAACAACATAAATGGTGACTATACATGTGTACCTTGCCAGATGGAATACACAGGAATCAAATTGACTACATCTGTGGAAAGAGACAATGGAAAAGCTCAATATCATCAGTCAGAACAAGGCCAGTGGCCGACTGTGGAACAGACCATCAATTACTCATAAGGAAGTTCAAGTTGAAACAGAAGAAAATTAGAACAAGTCCACTAGAACCAAAGTATGACCTTGAATATCCCACCTGAATTTAGAAACCATCTGAAGAATAGATTTGACTCCTTGAACACTAATGATCGAAGACCAGATGATTTGTGGAATGACATCAAGGACATAACACATGAAGAATGCAAGAAGTCATTAAAAAGATAGGAAAGAAAGAAAAGACCAAAGTGGATGTCAGAAGAGACTCTGAAAGTTGCTCTTGAACATAGAGTAGCTAAAGCGAAAGGAAGAAATGATGAAGTAAAAGAGCTGAACAGAAGATTATAAAGGGCAGCTCGGGAAGACAAAGTAAAGTATTATAATAACATGTCCAAAGACCCAGAGATAGAAAACCAAAAGGAAAGAACACGCTTTGCATTTCTCAAGATGAAAGAACTGAAGAAAAAATTCAAGCCTCGAGTTGCAATATTGAAGAATTCTAAGGGCAAAATATTAAATGATGCAGGAAGCATCAAAAGAAGATGGAAGGAATACAGAGTCACTCTACCAAAAAGAATTGGTAGACGTTCAACCATTTCAGGAGGTAGCATATGATCAGGAACCAATGGTACTGAAGGAAGAAATCCAATCTGCAGTGAAGACATTGGAGAAAAACAAGCCTTCAGGAATTGATGGAATACCAGTTGAGATGTTTCAACAAAGGGATGCAGCACTGGAGGTACTCATCTATGCCAAGAAATTTGGAAGACAGCTGCCTAGTCAACCAACTGGAACAGATCCATATTTATGCCCATTCCAAAGGTGATCCAACCCAATGTGGAAATTATGGAACAATAACATTAATATCACACACAAGCAAAATTTTGCTAAAGATCATTCAAAAGCGGCTGCAGCAGTATATCAGCAGAGAGCTGCCAGACATTCAAGCTGGATTCAGAATAGGACATGGAATCAGGCATATCATTGCTAATGTCCGATGGGTACTGGCTGAAAGCAGAGAATCCCAGAAAGATGTTTACCTGTGTTTTATTGACTATGCAAAGGCGTTCGACTATGTGGATCATAACAAATTATGGCTAACATTGCAAAGAATAGGAATTCCAGAACACTTAATTGTGCTCATGAGGAACCTCTACATAGATCAAGAGACAGTTGTTCGAACAGAAAAAGGGGATATTGTGTGGTTTAAAGCCCAGAAAGATGTGCATCAGGGTTGTATGCTTTCACTATACCTATTCAGTCTGTCTGTTGAGCAAATAATCTGAGAAGCTGGACTATATGAAGAAGAATGGGGCATCAGGACTGGAGGAAGACTCATTAATAACCTGCAATATGTAGATGACACAGCCTTGCTTGCTGAAAGTGAAGAGGACTTAAAGCAGTAACTGATGAAGATCAAAGACCACAGCCTTCAGTGCGGATTACACCTCAACATAAAGAAAACAAAAATCCTCACAACTGGACCTATAAGCAACGTTATGATAAATGGAGAAAAGATTGAAGTTGTCAAGGATTTCATTTTACTTGGATCCACAATCAACACCCCTGGAAGCAGTAGTCAGGAAATCAAAGGATGCATTGCATTGGGCAAACCTGGTGTAAAAGACCGTTTTAAAGCTTTGAAAAGCAAAGATGTCACATTGAACACTAAGGTGTGCCTGACCCAAGCCATAGTGTTTTCAATTGCTTCACATGCATGTGAAAGCTGGACAATGAATAAGGAAGACCAAGGAGAAATTGAAGCCTTTGAATTGTGGCGTTGGAGAAGAATATTGAATATACTATGGACTGCCAAAAGAACAAAGAAATCTGTCTTGGAAGAAGTACAACCAGAATGCTCCTTAGAAGCAAGGATGGTGAGACTACATCCTACATACTTTGGACATGTTATCAGGAGGGATCAGTCCCTGGTGAAGGACATCATGCTTGGTAAAATAGAAGGTCAGTGAAAAAGAGGAAGACCCTCAACAATATAAACAGATACAGTGGCTGCAATGACGACCGTTGTGAGGATGACACAGGAGGAGGCAGTATTTCGTTCTATTGTACATTAGGTTGCTATGAGTTGGAACTGACTCGATGGCACCTAACAACAACAACCGTGGGAATTTAAACTTGCAAAACCACTTTAGAGAGCAAATTGGTAATATCTAGCGGAGGCAAAAATGAGCTGGCCCGTACTTTAGAAATTCTTCTTGTAGATATATACCACAAAGACATGCTGAAATATATGTACAAAGAAATATGTAAAATAAGGCTCTTAGCAGCGTTGTTCATGACTGAAAACAAGCAGACAAACAAATGACAACCACAAAAATTGAGACAGCCCTAATTTCCATGTTATTGTTGTTAGGTGCCATCTAGTCTGCTCATAGTGACCTCATATGACAAAGTAGAACTGCCCCATAGGGTTTCCTAGGTTGTAATCTTTATGGTAGCAGATCACCAGGTCTTTCTTCTGTGGAGCCACTGGGTGAGTTCAAACCACAAACCTTTCAGTTAGCAGCCAAACACAGAACTGTTGCGCCACCAGGCTCCTTAATGTCCATGTTAGAATGTAGTTTAAAATGTGATGGATGGCACAAGTGGTTTGCAGTCAGCTGCTAACCTCCAGGTTGGTGGTTCGAACTGCTTCCATAAAGATTACAACCAAGAAAGCCCTATAGCATAGTTTTATTCTGTTACACATAGGGTTGCCATGAGTCAGAACTGATTTGACAGCAATGAGTATATATGTAAAATGGGATACTATATAGCAATGAAAGTGAATGAACCACATTTAATATTAATAAATATAAATAATGGATGAATATTAATATATAATATATGTTATGTAAATGTGAATGAATCTCACAAATACAATTTTGAATGTAAAAAGCAAACTGAAGAATATGATATGAAGTTTAAAAACAAGCAGAATGGTATTGTGTATTGTTTAGAGAGACATACACATGCCGGAAACATACAAAGAAATCCATGATATAAAGAAACTCTGGAAAGCCAGATACAATCTGAACAACTGTTGCCTGAGGGAGGTAGTGAGGGGATAGGAGAGACATGGAAAATAGAAGTAATAAAAAATAGAAGTAAGTGTTAACTACACTTCTTGTATTTTTGATTATGAAACTATGTGACTACACTACAATCCAAAAAACACATGGTAATGATTAGTGACTAAATTCAGGATAGTGGAGAGGGAAGGCAATTTGATTGGTTGGAGAAGGGTACAAAGGGGGCCACAGTTACATATGTACTATTTTATTCTTAAACTGGATGATAAATATGTATTGTTTTATTATTTTTTTAATATCTTTTCCATGTCTAAAATACATTGATTTAGAATAAGGCATTAGCTTTCAAAACCATTGTTTCTGCTAAGGACCTGGCAATCCTAAATTAAAAGTAAAAAACTGAGCAATGACCCTTACTTTTTTGTTATTTTTAATATAATAATCCCAGCTAATATCAAAGAAGTGTGGTTGCCTGTAAATAACTAAGGGAAAAACAAATTACCAGGAAGTATGAAAAAGTAAAAAGGAAAAATATATTAATATTTTAAGATATTATTTTACTGATTTGTACATCCTTCATTCTCCTTGATGCTCTTGTCTTTGACATGGTTCTTAAATCTGCCTTCCAGAATTAAAATATTTCAGATACTACCATCCAATGACAGTATTTATTCTCACCATATCAATCTACTTATCATAAACATGATCTAATATTCTATTTACATGAGTATAGCCTCAATTTTGTAATCCTTCTGAGCAGTAGTAATATATTTAATCCTAAAAAATGAAAGCAGAAGTCATAAAACTAAGCTTTAGTTTTGATTTTACTTTTTAGAGCTTGATTTTGGAAGGACAATTTTCTTCTTTGCATGTTGTTTTGTTTATCTTTAAAATGGATAGAAGCCTATGTAAAAGGACACATCTTGTGAAACTTACTTCAAATATAAAGCAATTAACAGTGTCTGGAATAAAACAAGTGCTCAAAAATTAACAGTTTTCTCCTGTCTATAAAATAAGCATAAATATTCCTACATCCTCCACCACATTGGAGGCTCTTACAGGGGCTCAGGATCATGATCACGCTCCAGTGCATGTACACAGTGCTAGAGCTATGGATGCACAAGTTAGAAGAGATTTGAGTAAATATATATATATCCCAGGCATGTTTAGATGTTTTGGCAATAAAATTCTGATATGAGCTAATTTTTAAAACTTTTGTCCATGTCTTACAAATGTAGAAAAATAAATAAATAAAAAAAGTCAAAATTAATTAAAAGCCTGTTTATTAAGAACTTCACAAATTTGTGTTTTACTGCTTTCATTTTTTTCATTATTTATATATTTTTAATGCTAATAATATTTGTATATCTATGAATCATATATATACATACACACACACTAATTTTTGTATATATAAATGAGGAAAAAATACATGCATATATAAAATATACAAAATAAACCGATTGCCACTGAGTCAGTTCCAACTCATAGCAACCCTATAGGACAGAGTACAACTGCCCCATAGAGTTTCCAAGGAGAGCCTGGTGGATTTGAACTGAGGAGCTTTTGGTTAGCAGCTGTAGCTCTTAACCACTATGCCACCAGGGTTTCCATATAAAATAAACACGCATATTTATGTATATATACATAGATACGTATGTATTCATATATGAAATTGTGACTGTAAATACAAATACGTATTTATATACAAAAAAATTCTTTACTTTGTGAGAGAATACAAAATGTTTCCTTTAAACCATAATATCCTTTATAATTATTTTACATACATAATATATATAATGTATATAAAATAATTATATACATTATATATTTATATGTATATAAATATATATATACAAAAATATATAATATATAATAATAAAATAAATATATATACATAAAATGAATTAAACATTAATGTTTCTCAAGTGCTACAATTAATAAGATGAGTCTCATTTATGGTAAAAACCAGAAGAAAGAAGTTTAAGGCTAACATTAATCTTTCAATTGAAAAAAAAATATTTGGCAGGAACTGTATAAGAAATTAAAAATGATACAAATTATTTTCTGTTGAATTTTTTTCTTCTCTAGTGAACAAATATTGATGTAGTATACTCAGTATTTTACGTATTAAAATCCTTCCAATCCAGTATTTCAGGGTAAAGTAAGATCTTTCAGTCATATTTCCACTATAACACGCCATAGATTAAGGGGAAAACAATTTAACTGGACACCTACTGAGAGTATGTTTTAACCCTATAGCTCATGAAGCATTTCCCCTGTCCTGCCTAACAGGTTGCAGTGCTGTTTTTGTTCATGGCATATACTCAGCTTGTTTTGAAATCCAGTCATATATTGGATGTGCTGACCCCTGCCATAGCAAATTCCCCAGGCAGAAGTTCCATGCTATGAAAAGTGGTATTCAACTAGAGGGGTTCATGAAGAAAGTGAAAGTCTCAAATTAATTTCTCAAAATTCCCTAAGCCCCAGATATCTCCCCTTTGATGTTCTTTGCAGCTGCTTAACACTTCTGGACTAGTTGAGCCTGGGTGAGGCTGTCTCCCCCTATGGCAATATTTCCTTTTCAAAGGGCAGTTGGCCATAGTTGTATAATTTTGTGCAGGAGCTTTTGTGGTGACCAAGCTGTGCTGAAAGGTAACAAGCACAAAACCTACAAGTTTAAGCGGAGGAAAACTTTGTCAAGCTCTCAGTTGAAAGTTGGAAGAAACAGTGCTTTCCACAATGAAAATGCTTTGCATTTTTAAACATTGCCTAACTGCAAGGGACTCAGGATGCTTAAAGGGTTTTATTAAATTTGATCAGACCTCTCAGACTCCTAGTGAGAACAGAGAGAACAAAAGATCCTTAGTCAGAATTATTTCAAAGTGGAGAAACATGACGTTGTTAGTTGCCCTTGAGTCCTTCCACGAGACTCTACCATGTACAGCAGAATGAAAGAACTACATCATCTTCACAATTACTGGTATGCTCAAGTCCGTAGTTGTGGCCACTATGGATTTTGAATGCATTTCAAGGTAGAAGGCTCTTCCTCCAGCCATATACTGAACAATATTCTGTTGTGATCCATACGGTTTTCATTAGCTAATTTTTGGAAGTAGACCATAAGGACTTTCCTCCTAATCTGTCTTAGTATGGAAGCTGTGCTGAAAACTGTCCACCATGGATGACAGTGGTGATATTTGAAATATTGGTGGCACAGCTTCCAACATCACAGCAACACTCAAGTCACCACTGTACGACAAACTGAAAGGAGAAACAGAAATGGATTAAAATTTTTGGCTCATTTACTATCATATCTTGTAAATGGCCGGTATTTCTAGAGTTTTTGCTCTAGATTGTCGCTCTATATTGATGCCCTATATTTTACTCTGACATTCTCATTATCATCTGCTATCCCTTATGTCAAGTAATTCCCTCTACCTAGAATTTCCCCTCTTGAAATCCTACATATGAGCAAAGTTTTGAACGTAAGTTTCCTATGATAGTCTCGTTAATAAAATAATAAAATACTGACTAAAAGTAGAATGGATAGATTTAAAGATGATGAAAGAACTATATTCAAAGAATGTTGATTAACAAAAAGATTATTTACTGAGTCCACCTACTGTTGGTCAGGAACTGCACTGAGTGCTTTTGCTTACAGCATCTGAATTAATCCTTTTGCCATGCACTGTTAGTTGCTTATCGGATATACCTTTTTTCTTACTAAAATGACTCCAATTTTGCTCAAGTTTCTACTGTTTCCCACTAAAATTCCAGAATCAGCAGGATCTGTTACATCTAGCCATGGCCCCATCACACTGTTCTGGCCAATGAGATGGAAGTGAAAGTGTCTGGGGGAAGACCTCCTTTCAGAAATTTACTTTCACAAATACAGAGACAAAGCCTCGGGAAAATAAGGTTTTTGCCATTTGCCCTTAGCTATTCTTTATTCCTTCTTCTTACCTGGAACAATAGTGTGATGGGGATGCTAGCAGGAGCAGTAGCAGCTTTTGACCAAATCACACAGTAAGGATAGCTGAGTGGAAAGAAAAACTGAGCCTGAATTGTAGATGGCTTTTTTGAGCAATTTCACCAAACTTGAACTCTCTTCCTGTGGCGGTTTCGTTACATTAAAAATAAAATTTTATTTATTTAAGTCATTTTTTCTCAAGCTTTAGGCTACTCAGTTTAATGCAATCATTGCCAATGCACTCTTTGTAACAATTCTCTGAGCTACGTGGTAATATCTGGCAGCGAGGAAGAAGGAGAGCTCTCTATGTAACACTAAATCTCATTCTCTATTTGCTCACTTGTCAGTGGTTCTGTATGACTCAAAATTTTTGTTAGTGACTTAAATGGAGAGATAGAAGAGTCAGCCTGCAGATTAAGAGATTTCTCTAAGCTGTGAATGTTAGCTAATATACCATAATCTAGGACTGCAACTATCTTGACATATTGGTTTTCCTCTGTCAAACTTTTCACCATTGGTTGAATTTGTATTAAATAATTTGTGGTTTGATATGTCTATTAGAATCCAAGTGGAGATGCTGGATATAGTAGTCTGGAATTCAGGAGAGAGTTCTGGGCTGAAAATATAAATGTTTTCATCAATGGCACGTAGAATTTAAAGCCATGTGACTGGGATGAAATCACAAAGGACAATGAGAGTAGATAGAAAATGGAATAAGACTTGAACTGAAGCCTGGGTTCCCCACAGTAAGAATGTTGAGACTAGAAAAGTATACACAAAAAGAGCAACAAATGTGTGTGTTGTCCAGAGAACTAAGTGACAAAGCTATACGATCAATGGCGTGAAACTACTGATCCTTCAAGTAAGATCAAGCTGAGTTGACCATTGAATTTTAGCTAACTTTTTTGGGGGCAATTTCACCAAACCTGAACTCTATCTGTAGCAGTTTTGTTACATTAAAAATGAAATTTTATTATTTAAGTCATTTTTTGTCACACTTCAGCTACTCTCAGTTTAGTCACATGATGAATGTTGGCAGGGTGTACCAGCCATTCTAATGTGCCTGTAACCCTCCCAGTTTGTACCTGTTGTCTTAGGTTAATTAGTAATAATGCCCTCTTTCATTCTTAAAAGAGTCATGGTTTAGACAATAAATTATATGGTCAGCCTAGTCATTGGTGATCTTGACAAAGTTTTAGTGGAATTCTGTGAACAAATATCAGTTCAGAGTGTGTGTGAGAAGAAAGCAGGAAAGATTAAAACCAGCCAACCAACTAATCAAACAACCTACCAACAAACAAAAAAAAGCAAATTGTTGCCGTCAAGTTTATCCCGACTCATAGCAACTCTACAGGACAGTAGAACTGCCCCATAGGGTTTCAAGACTATAATCTTTACAGAAGCAGATCGCCACATCTTCCTCTTATGGAGCAGCTGGGGTTTTGAATCACCAACCTTTCAGTTAGTAGGTAAGTACTTAAGTACTGTGCCACCAGGGTAGGAAAGATTAGGAGGTGGCAAATGAGCAGTTTTGCTGTGAAAGTATATAAAGAAATGAGATGAAAGCTGAAAGAGTGACTGGGTTTGAGATGATTTATTTAGTGAGAAAATCTATGCAATTGTGTGACAAAGGGAATAATTCACTGGATGGTGAAAAATTATTGATGTAAGTGAGAGAAAGAAGACGTTTTTGAGAAATTGAAAAGTAATTGGACCCTAGTGTAGGGATTTAGTTAAAATAGATAAGTATAAAGATACAATTCTCCAAGGGTGTTTCACATTTCTGCATGTTTTTTGAGTGAGGCATTGACTGCCCTTTGTTCTAGACTATCTTTTCAAGGATGTTTGTATAGCAAACAGCTTTGTCTTCCTCTAGTCCAAAAGGCAGGTTTGCTTACAGCCCTGAAATATAGAGATAGCATCTTCCTCTGAAGCAAAGGACAGGCACACTTATTGCTCTTAAACCAGTTGCCTTAATTATTTAGTGCTGCTGTAACAGAAATAACACAAATGGATGGCTTTAACAAATGTAAATTTATTCTCTCACAGTTTAAGAGGTTAGAAGACTGAATTCAGGGTGCCAGCTCTAGGGGAAGGATTTCTGTCATTGTCAGCTCTGGGGGAAGGTCCTTGTCATCAGTCTTCCCCTGGGTCTAGGAGTTTCTCAGCGCAGGGACCCCAAGTCCAAAGGACACGCTCCGCTCCTGGCTCTTCTTTCTTGGTGGTAGGAGGTCCCTACCCTCTCTGCCCACTTCTCTTTTTTATATCTCAAAAAAGATTGACTCAATTTACAGTCTAATCCTGTAGATTATCTCCCGCCTCATTAACATAACTGCCTCTAATTCTGCCCCATTAACATCATAGAAGTTAGGATTTATAACATATAGGAAAATTATATCAGATCACAAAATGGAGGACAACCACACAATACTGGGAATCATGGCCTAGCCAAGTTGTAATGCATTTATAGGGGACACAAGTAAATCCATAAAAACAATTATAAAACATTTATTTCCCTAAACTCAGATTTGCTGTCTGGTAATGTAATCCCCTGCATGTTCCAGTGTCACCTGGTCCTGTTCATGTTGCCCTATGAGAATTGAGGCTTGGAGAACCAGTGCAAAAATTCTGGCTATGCTACTGGTATGAGTACTAAAGTGTTCTACATCTCTGATCCAGGAATCATGTCTCTTTTACAACTATCCGTAAAACTGTGGTGGCCCAACTAGTTAGCTTGGGAGTATAGTGAATACTCAAACCCTTCACCATTCTTGACAATAAGATCTTTGATAAGATAGGATAATAATACTACAAAAACAGTCTATTATTTTTATTATGTTTTCCAGTAGATAGAAGGCTTAGGTTTTTATGTAATCAAATCTATCAGTCTAGTCTTATATCATTTATTAGGTTTTATGGCTTGCTTAGAAAGATTTTATTCATTCTATTATATTCTATTCCATATAGTTCTTCTAAAACTTATCTTTATAGTTTATTCTTAAAGATTAGATCTTGAACTCATATGAGTACAGGTGAAAAACCAAACCTGATGCTGTTGAGTTGATTCCGACTCATAGCGACCTTAAAGGACAAAGAAGAACTGCCCCATAGGGTTTCCAAGGAGTGGCTGGTAGATTTGAACTGCCCACCTTTTGGTTAGCAGCCGAGCTCTTCAACACTGTGCCACCAGGGCTCCAAAGTACAGGTAGTCCCCCACTTATAACAGGGTTACCTTCTGACCACTCGTTTGTAAGTCGGTTCTGACATAAGTTGAATACCTCATTTCTTTTTAGTTTTCATTATTATTGCCTTTTATTATCAGTATCATTATAAATCCAATCTTTATTTGTCTTTGGGGGTTGGTATGAGAAAGATAACATCAGCAAATTACTAGCTGCAATGTTGTATGTAGTACCTATTACTAATGATAACAGGTACAAAAAAAAAACAAAAGAGACGGTCTTAAGCAAAGTTTGTTGTAACTCAAATGCATTACAAGTCGGGGACTAATTGTATGTCATTTTTTTGTATGAAGTAGTGTTTTTTCCCCTTAATGGATAGCCAGTTGTCCTAACATCATTTAAATCCACTTTTATCTGGTTATTTAAAATGTCTTTTTAAAATATATTAAATCACTAGCATAGAAGTGTTTATGTTATGGACTTTTCATATTCATGTACATATTTATGTATGTATGAATGTGAGAATGTATTTTCTTATTCCTTTATTCAAAACATGTTTAATTGGTGCCTACTATGTGCACTAATGCCTTTTAAAAAGGCATTTTAAATAATCAGATAAAGATGGATTTAAATGAGGACAATTGGCTATCCATTTAGGGGAAAAACCCTACTTAATACCAAAAAAAAATGAAACCATGGTATGCACTATAGTCATAAGCAAAATGGACAGTTTACACTCCCATGAAAAATAGAGCTGAGTTGGGAAAATATATAATAAAGAAGTAATGAAATCAATATAAAATTACACTTTATGATAAGTATTGAAAAGATAGTAGAAAAGATACTGTGATAGAAAGTATTGAGGTAGAAGTTAGACCTTCAAATGAATGTCTCCTTTGAGGAGCAGATCATTTAATCCAGAACCCAGACAATAAAAATTGGGCATTATAAAGAGTAGGTGGAAGAGTGGTCTAGCTTAATGGAATAGCATGGGCAAAGCTCATGGCAGGAAAGAATTTGGGTCAACAGACTTGCAAGAAGGCCAGAGAGATGGAGGCCTAGTGAGTGTAGATAGGAGAACCTCAGGAGAGGTTAGAAAAGTCACTAAGGCTATATTGTACCACATTGAAGACTATGATAATATATTTGTATTTCATTTGAAATGTAAAGAAAAAAATCATTTAAGAATCTAAAATGGGGCCGGAAGACAGGATAATCTGAATTAAATTTTTAATAAGTAAATCTCTATATAAAACATAAAGTAAGTTGTGTCACTTTTCAATTATCTGTCTATTCGTATTAATATTACATTGTCTTTTCGTTACTATAGGCTTTTTTTCCTTCCTTCGTTCCTTCCTTCTTTTCTTCTCAATTTGCTATCTGATAGCATTAGCTCGTTTAGACCCCATGAATGTTTTCATTGGTTATGATAGTATATAAAATAATATTCTGATGGTCTTTATTAGGGCTGATTTTTTCTAATGATAAAACTTATTGATAATTTAAACACTCAGGGAAGTGAAACAGGTTGTAATGTTTTAAAAGAATATTTATTTGTATGTATTGGTAATATACTCGGCCTCAAGCAACAGAAAACCTATAAAAATTGTGGGGTTTGTCTCAAGAAACAAAACTTGCAAGGGTTGGCTGTCTAGTCCTGGTTTGGTAACTCAGCTACACCATCAAAGAATATTCTCTGTCCTTCTGTCATGCCATTTTTAGTATGTAAGTCTTTATCCTAAAATATACTGTCTGTGGTTGTGAAATGACTCATCAGTCTCCAGGCAGCACATAGAAGGAAGAGGGAAGGGCAAAGAAAAAGTGCATGGAAACCAAATTTGCCCCTTTTAAATAGCTTTTCTGTAAGTCTTATTTAGTGATATCCACTCGGGATAGAATGTATCATATTCATAGATAAAAGTTGTTTCACTAACCAAACCAAAAACCAAACCCGTTGCCATAGAATCGATTCCAACACATAGCAACCCTATAGGATAGAGTCGCACTGCTCCATAGGGTTTCCAACTTACAGAAGCAGACTGCCACTTCCTTCTCCCATAGATTGGCTGATGGGTTCGAACCACCAACCTTTCAGTTAGCAGCTGAGTGCTTAACCACTGCACCACCCAGCCTCCTCTGCTTCAGTGAAGGATCATACAAAGGTTTTTGCTCGCCAACCAACAAAATATTTTGATTAATAGAATTCAAGTCAACCAGTTATACTGAGTAGCTATGATGCTGATAATTTTTCAAAAAAATAAGGATTTACTTCTTTTTGAAGTCTAATCGTTGCATATTACCATCATTGATTGTCTGGCCGCCCAAATACTCTAACACCACCTTCATGATTCCTTGGTTGCTGCCTGAAAGCAGTAATTTTTGTTAGACCTGATATTGAGTCTTTTTTTCTAGTTGTACTGTTTACCAGGGGAATAGATACCTCCTTTTTTTTTTTTTTGTGCCCTTTCTTTTTCTTTCATGGTGATCCCATGTGTTACGGAGTAGAACTGCTCTACTGGGTTTTCTTAGCTGTAATTCTTACGGAAGCAGATCACTAGGTCTTTCTTCCATGGAGCTGCTGGCTAGGTTCTAGCTGCCAACCTTTAGGTTAGCCACTGATTGCCAACTGCTTGTAGCACCCAGACTCCTCAATTCACAGTTTTTTATTTTTTTTTACTGATCAATTAAACTTATTTTTGTGTGTGCTTTAAATGAAGGTTTACAGAGCTGCTCATTAAACAATTAATAAACATATTATTTTGTGACACTGATTGCCAACCCCACAACATGTCACCACTCTTCCCTTCTCAACCTGGGATTCCCCATTACCAGCTTTCCTGTCTCTTCCTGACTTCTCATCCTTGCCCTTGGGCTAATTTGCCCATTTGGTCTTGCTTTGTTTTATGGGCCTTTCTAATCTTTGGCTGAAGAGTGAACCTCAGGAGTGATTTCAATACTGAGTTCAAAGGGTGTCCAGGGGCTATAGGCTCTGGGTTTCTCCAGTCTCTGTCAAACCAGTAAGTCTGGTCTTTTTTTGAGTCTGAATTTTGTTTTACATTTTTCTCCAGCTTTGTCTGGGACCCTCTATTGTGATCTCTGTCAGAGCAGTCGGTGGTGCTGGACAGGCACCATCTAGTTGTGCTGGACTCGATCTAGTGGAGGCTGTGGTAGTTGTAGTTCACCGTTCCTTTGGACTAATCTTTCCCTTGTGTCTTTGGTTTTCTTCATTCCTCCTTGCACCGAGACAGGGTGGGACCAGTGGAGTATCTTATATGGCTGCTAACAAGCTTTTAAGACCCCAGACATTACTTACCAATGTAAGACATAGAACATATTCTTTATAACTATGTTATGCCATTTGATCTAGATATCTCCTTGCGAGCATGGTTCCCAGCCATCAGCCCAGTAATTTGGTCCCTCGGGGATTTGCATGTGTTTATGAAGCTTCCATGACCTTGCCTTGGTCAAGTTGTTCTGACTTCCGCAGTACTGTGTACTGTCTTACCCTTCAGTAAAGTTACCACTTACCTATTGTCTAGTTAGCATTTTTCCCTTCCCACCATTCCCCTCCCAAGAAACCATAAAAGAATGCTTCTTTCTATGTGTAAACCTTTTCATGAGTTTTTATAATAGTAGTCTCATATAATCTTTGTCTTTTTGTGATTGACTTATTTCATTCAGCATAATGCCCTCCAGATTCATCCATGTTGTGATATGTTTCTCAGATTCTTCATTGTTCTTCATTTTTGCATAGTACTCCATTGTGTGTATGTACCATAGTTTGTTTATCCATTCATCTGTTGATGGGCACTTAGGTTGTTTCCATCTTTTTGCTATTGTGAATAACACTGCAAAGAACATGGATGTGTATATGTTTATTTGTGTGATGGCTCTTATTTCTCTAGGATATATTCCTAGGAGAGGGATTGCTGGATCATATGATATTTCTATTTCTAGCTTTTTAAGGAAGCGCCGTATCATTTTCCAAAATGGTGGTACCTTTTACATTCCCACCAGCAGTGCAAAAGAGTTTCAATCTCCTCACAGCCTCTCCAACATTTGTTATTTTCTGTGTTCTTTTTTTTTTTTTTATTTGTGCTAGTAGTATTGGGGTGAGATGGTATCTCATTGTGGTTTTGATTTGCATTTCTCTAACGGCCAGTGATTGCAAGCATTTCCTCACGTGTCTGTTAGTCATCTGAATGTCTTCCTTAATGAAGTGTCTGTTCATATCCTTTGCCCTTTTTTAATTGGATTGTTTGTCTTTTTGTTGTAGAGGTATTTAATTTTCCTGTAGATTTTAGAGATTAGAACTTTCTTGGATTTGTCATAGCCAGTTTTTTTCCCAGTCTGTAGGTTCTCTTTTTACTCTTTTAGCAAAGTCTTTTCATGAGCATAAGTATTTAATTTTTAGAAGATCTTGGCTATCTAGCTTATCTTTTGGTGTTTGTGTATTTTTAGTTATAGTTTGTATCCTCTTTATGCTGTGTAGTAGGTCCTATAGCAATTGACCTTATTTTTTCTTCTATGATCTTTATAGTCTTTGGTTCTATATTTAGGTCTTTGATCCATTTTGAATTAGTTTTTGTGTATAGTGTGAGGTATGGGTCCTGTTTCTTTTTTTTGCAGATGGGCATCCAGTTTTGCCAGTACCATTTGTCAAAAACACTATCTTTTCCCCATTTAATGAATTTTTGGCCTTTGTCAAAGATCAGGTGACCTTAGGTGGTTGGATTTACATCTGGGCTCTCAATTCAGTTCCACTGGTCAATGTAGCTGTCGTTGTACCAGTACCAGGCTGGTTTGAATACCTTAGCTCTATAATAGGTTCTGAGGTCATGTAGTGGGAGACATCCTACTTTATTCTTCTTCTTCAATAGTGCTCTACTTATCCGGAGCCTCTTCCCATTCCATGTAAAGTTAATGATTAGTTTTTCCATCTCTTTAAAGAATGTTGTTGGTATTTGGATTGGGATTGCATTGTATTTGTAGATTGCTTTGGGTAGAATTGACATTTTCACAATGTTGAGTCTGCCTATCCATGAGCATGGTATGTTTTTCATTTATGTAGGTCTCTTTTGGTTTCTTGCAGTAGTGTTTTGTAGTTTTCCTTGTATAGGTCTTTTATGTCCCTTGTTAGGTTTAGTCCTAAGTATTTTATTTTTTTAGGGGCTATTTTAAACGACATTGCTTTCCTGATTTAGTTTTTGTAGTTCTCTGTACTGGTGTATAGGAATCCTGCTGGTTTTTCTATGTTTATCTTATATCCTGCTACTCTGCTGAATCTTTCTATTAGTTCTAGTAATTTTTTTGTGGAGTCTTTTGGTTTTTCTAGTATAGTATCATACCATGCATAAATAGGGACAGTTTTACTTCTTCTATAACAATTCTTAATGGAGATTGAGATGATCATGTGATTCCTTTCTTCTTTGTTTTATTTATGTGGTGGATTATGTTGGTTGAATTTCTAATGTTGAATCATCCTTCCATATCTGGTGGGAATCCCACTTGGTCGTGGTGTATTATTTTTTTGATATGATGCTAAATTCTATAGGCTAGAATTTTGTTGGGAATTTTTGCAACTATATTCATCAGAGATATTGGTTGGTAATTTTCTTTTTTTATAGTATCTTTGCCTGGTTTTGGTATCAGGGTTATCCTGGAATCATAGAATGAATTTGGAAGTATCCTTTCCTCTTCTATGTTCTGAAATAGTTTGAGTAGTACTGGTGCAAGCTCTTTTCTGAATCTTTGGTAGAATTCTCAAGAGAAGCCACCTGGGCCAAGTCTTTTTGGTGTTGTTGTTGGGAGATTTTTTTTTAAATTATCTTTTCAATAGCTTCTCTTGTTATTGATCTGTTCAGACTTTTGACCCCAGTTTATGTTAGTTCACGTATGTAAAGTGTTTCTAGAAATTTGTCCATTGCCTCTAGGTTTTCAAATTTATTAGAGTACAGTTTTTCATAGTACTCTGTTGTGATCCTTTTTATTTGAGTTGGGTCTGTTGAAATATCACCCATTTCATTTCCTATTTGGGTTATTTGCATCCTTCCTTGTGTTTCTTTTGCCAATTGGCCAGTGATTTGTCATTTTGTTGATCCTTTCAAACAACCAACTTTTGGTTTTGTTGATTCTTTGTATGGTTTTTCTATTGTCTATTTAATTTATTTCTGCTCTGATCTTTATTATTTCCTTTCTTCTGGTGGCTGTGGGCTTTTTTATTTTTTGGTTATTCTGTTTCTATTTGTTCGAGTTGTATAGCTAATATTTTGATTTTGTCCCTTTATTCTTTTTTATTTTTTTTATATTTTATTGTAGTTCAGGTGAAGGCTTACAGAACAAATAGTTTCTCATGAAACAGTAGTACACATGTTGTTTTATGACACTGGATAACAACCCCACAACATATTAACCCTCTAACATCTCAACTTTTTTTTTTTTTTTGGTGAAAATAGACATAGCCAAAGATACACCATTTCAAAAATTTCTACCTGCACAGTTCAATGACATTGATTATGCTCTTCCAATTGTGCTGTTATTCTCACTTAAGATGAAGGCTTACAGAACAAAATAGTTTCTCATTTAACAGTTACTACAAATGTTGCCCTATGACAATGGTTAACAATCTCACAACACATCAACAATATCCTTACTCAACCTTGGGTTCACTATCACCAGCTTCCTTCTCCCCTTCTGCTTTCTGGCCCTTGTCACTGAACTCCTGTACCTCTTTAGTCTCATTTGGTTTTATGGGGCTGTCCACTCCCAGATTGAAGAATGAACCTTGGAGGTAACTTCACCACTGAGCTAAAAGGGTGTCTGGGGGCGATAGTCTTGGGGTTTATCCAGTCTCCTTTAGGCCAGTAAATCTGGTCTTTTTTTTTTTGTGAGTTAGAATTATGCTCTACATCCTTCTCCAGCTCTGTCCAGAACCCTCTGTTGTGATCCTGGTCAGAGCAGTCAGCGGTGGTAGCCGGGCACCATCTAGCTGTAGTGGACTCAGTCCGGTGGAGGTCTTGGTACCTGTGGACAATTAGTCCTTCAGACTAATCTTTTCCTTGTATCCTGTTCCCTTCATTCTCCCTTGCTCCTGAAGGGATGAGACCAGTGGAGTATCTTAGATGGCCGCTCACAGGCTTTTAAGACCCCAGGCACTACTCACCAAGGTAGAATGTAGAACATTGTCTTTATAAGTAGTGTTATGCCAATTGAGCTAGATGTTCCCCGAGACCATGGTCCCCAGAGCCCTCTGCCCAGCAATTCAGTCCCTCAGGGAGTTTGGATGTATCTATGGGGCTTCCATGACCTTTCCTTGTACAAGTTGTGCTAGTTTCCCCTGTATTGTGTACTGTCTCAACCTTCACCCAAGATACCACTTATCTATTGCCTATTTAGTATTACCCCCCCACCCCTCCCAACCCTGGTAACCAACAAAGATTGTTACATTTTGTGTGTGAACTTTTTCATGGGTTTTTACAATAGAGATCTCATACAATATTTGTCCTTTTGTGGTTGACTTATTTCACTCAACATAATATCCTCCAGTTTCATCCATGCTATGAGATGCTTCACAGATTCATTGTTGTTCTTTCTCATTGCATAGTACTCCATTGTGTGTATGTACCATAGTTTGTTTATCCATTCATCGGTTGATGGGCATCTACGGTGTTTCAATCGTTTTGCTATTATGAACAATACTTCCATGAGCACAGGTGTACATATGTATATTCGAGTGACGACTCTTAATTCTCTAGGATACATTCCTAGGAGAGGGATTGCTGGATTGAGTGATATGTCTATTTCTAGCTTTCTGAGGAAGCGCCATATCATTTTCCAAAATGGTTGTATCTTTTTGCATTCCCACTAGCAGTGCATAAGAGTTCCCATCTCCCCACAGCCCCTCCAACATTTGTTATTTGCAGTGTTTTTGATTCGTGGCAGTAATGCCGGGGTGAGATGGTATCTCATTGTGGTTTTAATTTGCATTTCTCTAATGGCTAGTGATCGTGAGTATTTCCTCATGTGTCCGTTGGCCATTTGAATGTCTTCTTTGGTGAAGTGTCTGTTCATTTCCTTTGCCCATTTTTTAATAGGATTATTTGTCTTTTTGTTGTAGAGGTGTTGGATTTTCTTGTAGATTATGGAGATTAGACCTTTGTCTGACTTGTACTGTCCAAAAATTTTTTCCCAGTCTGTAGGTTCTCTTTTGACTCTTTTGATGAAATCTTTTAAAGAGCAGAGGTGTTTGATTTTTAGAAGATCCCAGTTATCTAGCTTATCTGTTGGGGTTTGTGCTTTGATGGTTATGGTTTGTATCCTGTTAATGCCATGTATTAAGGCCTAAAGTGTTGGTCTTATTTTTTCTTCTATGAACTTTATAGCATTAGGCTTTATATTCATGTCTTTGATCCATTTTGAAGTAGTTTTTGTATACGGTGTGCGGTATGGGTCTTGTTTCATTTTTTTTCAGTTGGATACCCAGTTTTTCGAGCACCATTTGTTAAAAAGACTGTCTTTTCCCCTTTTGATGGACTTTGGGCCCTTGTTGAAGTTCAGGTGAACGTAGGTGGGTGGATTTACATCTAGGTTCTCAATTCTGTTCCATTGGTCAATGTATCTGCTGTTGTACCGGTACCAGGCAGTTTTGACTACTGTAGCTGTATAGTAGGTTCTGAAGTCAGGTAGTGTGAGTCCCTCCAACTTTATTCTTGTTCTTCAGTAGTGCTTTACTTATTCGGGGCTTCTTCCCTTCCATATAAAGTGAATGATTAGTTTTTCCATCTCTTTGAAGAATGTTGTTGGTATTTGGATCAGGATTGCATTGTATTTGTAAATTGCTTTGGGTAGAATTGCCATTTTTGCAATGTTGAGTCTGCCTATCCATGAGCATGGTATGTTTTTCCATTTATGTAGACCCCTTTGGGGGTCATGCAGTAGTGTTTTGTAGTTTTCTTTGTACAGGTCTTTTACATCCCTGGTCAGATTTATTCCTAAGTATTTTATCTTTTTAGGGGCTATTGAAAATGGTATTCTTTTCCTGATTTCCTTTTCATCGTTCTCCTTACTGGTGTATAGGAATCCAACTGATTTTTGAATGTTTATCTTGTATCCTGCTACTCTGCTGAATCTTTCTATTAGTTCTAGGAGATTTCTCATGGAGTCTTTAGGGTTTTCTATGTATAGTATCATATCATCTGCAAACAGGGAGAGTTTAACTTCTTCATTACCAGTTTGGATGCCTTTTATTTCTTTTTCTTGCCTTATTGCTCTAGCTAGAACTTCCAGCACAATGTTAAATAGGACTGGTGATAAAGGACATCCTTGTCTTGTTCCTGTTTTCAAGGGGAATGTTATCAGCCTCTCTCCATTAAGAATGACGTTGGCCGGTGGTTTTGCATAGATGCCCTTTATTATGTTGAGAAATTTTCCTTCTATACCTATTTTATTGAGAGTTTTTATCAGGAATGGGGGTTGGACTTTGTCAAATGCCTTTTCTGCTTCAAATGAGATGATCATGTGATTCTTTTCTTTCCTTTTATTTATGTGGTGGATTACATTGATTGATTTTCTGATGTTGAACCATCCTTGCATACCTGGTATGAATCGTACTTGGTCGTGGTGTATTATTTTTTTGATATGATGCTGAATTCTATTGGCTAGAATTTTGTTGAGAACTTTTGCATCTATATTCATGAGAGATATTGGTCTATAATTTTCTTTTATTGTGACATCTTTGCCTGGTTTTGGTATCGGTGTTATGCTGGCTTCAAAGAATGAATTTGGAGGTGTTGTTTCCTCTTCTATGCTCTGAAATAGCTTGAGTAGTACTGGTACAAGCTCTTCTGTATATGTTTTGTAGAATTCTCCAGTGAAGCCATCTGGGCCAGGGCTTTTTTTGGTTGGGAGTTTTTTTATTACCTTTTCAATCTCTTCTCTTGTTATGGGTCTGTTCAGATTTTCAACATCACTTTGTGGTAGTTTGGGTAGGCCGTGTGTTTCTAGAAATTTATCCATTTCCTCTAGGTTTTCAAATTTGTTGGAGTATAGTTTTTCATAATATTCTGTTATAATCCTTTTGATTTCAGTTGGGTCTGTTGTAATGTCCCCCATTTCATTTCTTATTTAGGTTATTTGTGTCCTCTCGTGTTTTTCTTTTGTCATTCTGGCCAGTGGTTTGTCAATTTTGTTGATTCTTTCAAAGAACCAACTTTTGGTTTTGTTAATTCTTTCTATTGTTTTTCTGTTCTCTATTTCATTTATTTCTGCTCTGATCTTTACTATTTCCTTTCTTCCAGTGGTTGTGGGCTTTTTTTGCTGTTCTCTTTCTATTTGTTTGAGTTCTGTAGTTAATGTTTTGATTTTGTCCCTTTCTTGTTTTTTGATATGTGCATCTATTGCTATCAATTGTCCTCTGAGGACTGCCTTTCCTGTGTCCTAAAGGTTTTGGTATGATATGTTTTCATTCTCATTTGATTCTAGGAAATTTTTTATTCCATCTCTGATTTCTTCTATTGCCCAGTGATGTGTAAGCAGGGTATTATTCAGTTTCCATGTAGTTGATTTTTTTTCCTTGCTCTTTCTATTGTTAATTTCTACCTTGATGGCATTGTGGTCAGAGAAGATGCTTTGAATTATCTCAAGGTTTTGGATCTTGTTGAGGATTGCTCTGTGACCTAAGATGTGGTCTATTCTGGAGAACGTTCCATGTGCATTGGAAATGAACGTGTACTTTGCAGTGGTTGGATGGAGTGTTGTATATATGTCTATGAGGTCCAGTTGGCTGATTGTGCCCTTTTGGTCTTCTGTATCTTTGCTGAGTTTCTTCTTAATTGTTCTGTCCTTTACTGAGAGTGGTGTGTTGAAGTCTCCTACTATTATTGTGGAACTGTCAATTTCTCTTTTCAGTGTTGTTAGAGTTTATGTATTTTGGAGCCCCGTCATTGGGTGCATAGATGTTTATTACGGTTGTGTCTTCCTGATGGATCGTCCCCTTAATCATTATATAGTGTCTTTCTTTGTCTTTTATGGTAGATTTTGTTTTAAAATCTATTTTAGCTGAGATTAGAATTGACACTCCTGCTCTTTTTTGGTAGTTGTTAACTTGATATATTTTTTTTCAATCTTTGACTTTTAATAAATTCACATCTTTGTTTCTAAGGTGTGTCTCATGTAGACAGCATATTGATGGATCCTGTTTTCTTATCCATTCTGTCACTCTCCGTCTCTTTATGGATGCATTGAGTCCATTTACATTCAGTATAATTATTGCTAGATGTGAGTTTGTTGCTGTCATTTTGTAGTGCTTTTTTTGTGGTGCTGAAATTTTCTTTGTTCTTATTAGTCTCTCATGCTGAGGTACTTTTGTTTGTGGATTTTTTTTCATTTCTTTTGTTTTTGCCAAAACTTTATGTTTTTCATGTTTATTTTTATGAGTTGGTTTGTTAACTTTCTTGGTGGTTACCATGAATTTTACCCTTCTCTTTCTAAGTAGAAGCAGTCTACCATTACTTGGTATTGCCTTGCCTTCCTCTCCATTAGAAGGTTTTATACGTATGCCATTTATTCCCTCTTTTATTGTTTTGATGTTGTTGTCTTTTGTTGATTAACTGCTCTGATTCCCTGTTGTATTTCTTTTGGTTTTGGATAGTCCTCTAGAGTTCATTTCCTAGATTGGTATCTGGCTCGTACGATCCTGTGTCCTAGGTTCTGTCTGTGAGCTGAAGCTGTTTGTCCTCAAATCGAATAACTCCCTGTAATAATTCTTGTAAGTTTGGTTTGACTTGTACATATTCCCTTAATTTCTGTTTATCTGGAAATGACCTAATTTTACCATCAAATTTGAATGAAAGTTTTGCAGGATATATTATTCTTGGCTGACAATTGTTTTTCTTTCAAGATTTTATGTATGTCATCCCATTGCCTTCTTGCCTGCATGGTTTAATAATGCATGTCAAACAATCTGAGCTTAGTCTTGTTTCTCATCTGTACGTGACTTCTTGTTTTTCACGAGCTGCTCTCAGGATTCTTTGTCTTTGGTTTTGTCGAGTGTGAATATGATATGCTTTGGTGATTTTCTTTTGGGGTCTCTTCTATATGGGGTTTGATGAGCTTCTTGGATGTCCAGCTTTTCCTCTTTCATGATATTGGGGAAGTTTTCTGTCAGCAGTTCCTCAATGATCCTCTCTGTGTTTTCTGTTTCCTCCCCCTGTTCTGGAATGACAATCACGCATAAATTTTTGCTTTTAATTGTGTCCCACATAACTCTCAGGGTCTCTTCATTTTTCTTTTTTCTGATTTTTCCTGAAGCAGAGTTGTATCCAAGTGTTTGTCTTCAATTCCACTGATCCTGTCTTCCACCGTTTCAAATCTGCTTCTCAGCCCTTCTATGACACCGTCCATTTCTGAAATCTTGTTGTTTATCTTTTGGATTTCCAATTGTTGTCTTTGTATAATTTCTAGTTGTGAATTTATTTTGGCATTTTGTTCCTGCATCATCTTCTTTAATTCTTCCAATTTTTTGTCTGTATTTTCCCTGAATTTGTCTATTTTTTTCTCTTGTTTGTCAGCTTTTTGCCTCAGTTGTTGGAAAATTCCAAGTATTAGAGATTTGAATTCCCTATGAGGTAGTTCTAGTGCATTTTCTTCCACAAGAGGGTCATCTGGTGTTTTATTTTGGATGCCTACTGGAACCATCCTGTCCTGTTTTTGTAAATGTTTTGATATTGTCTGCTGTTTTCGGGGCATTCAGTAGTTATTTTTCTCATTTATTGATTGTAGAGTTGTTTGTTTTGTCCCTTGTTTGAAAAAAAATTGACTATGTCTGAGTAGGCGGACTGTGTGTTCTTTGTTGTTTTCTCTTCTGTTAGCTCAATACTTTTTGCCTCTTTCTCCAACTGGCAGGGTCAGTCACTCAGATACGGTACAGCAGGGCAGGTCTAGCTGAAGAGGAGTTCCTGGGATGCGTTGTTTGTGGCACTTACTACAGCCACTACAGCGGGTCAGTAATCAGTGCAGGGCAGATTCCAGTAGGCCATGCCTGTGCTGCTTGGTCGTGTGATGTCAAGCGCACGGTGCAGGTAGGCAGGATGCAGCGGGAAATTATTATGTGTGGAGCTAAGATGGATATGGGAGAGAGGAGAGAGGAAAAGGAGCCAAAAACATACAAACAAACAGAAAAGAATGCTAGGGGAGCTTGCCATTGGAATGGAGAGATGAGAGACTATGAAATGGAGAGAAACAGAAAGGGGAAGAGGCAGAAAAGAAAAGAATGAATAAATAAAAATCAGAAAGGTTAAAGAACCACAAAGTTCCCAGGGATCCCACCGGTGCAGCTATGAGGTCTGGGGAAGTCGCTCTCAGGTGTCGCAATACAGCCTGGCTAGAACGTGTAGAGATATACAACACCTGGTATTCAGGGATCAGAAAGAGAAGGAAGATATAGAGGGACGAGAATCTGAGCAATGAAGAAAGAAAAAAAGGGAAAAAGGGTAAAAGAAAACAAAACAAATTTTAAAAAAAAGAGGGAACAAGAAAGGCCCCCCAAAAAACAGAAAACAACAACAACAACAACAAAAAGAAATATCACTCAGGGATCCCTCTGCACGTCTGTGGAAGCTGAAGGGGAGTTCCTTGCCACACAGCTCCACCTGGCCAAAAAGGGCTCCCAACTCAAGAAAAGGAAAAGAAAACAAACATTTCAAAATGAACAAACGAACAAAAGTCCCAGGATCCCACCAGCATGGTAGCCCAGACCGGGAAGCAGCTCCACACTCGAATGGAGCTCTGCAGCCCCTCAGGAAGAAGCAAAGATGGCGTATGCAGCCAGGCACTCTAGCGAAAGGAGGGGGAGGCGGTGAGAGGCAAGCAAGAAATCAAAAGAAGCAGAAAAAATAAAAAAATAAAAGCAACACCAGCAGCCAACAAATGGCACTCAGAGAGCCAGCCAGTGTGAGCTGGTGTTTCTGGACATGAGACTGTGTCCACAGGAAGCGGAGGGGGCTGAGTGTGGGTGATGAAGTGTAGAGAGTGGGAAAGCATATATCACAAATTGCCAGCATTCTGCAGCCCCTCAGGAAGAAGCAAAGGTGGCGCACAGAGCCATGCACTCGAGTGAAAGAAGGGGGAGGTGGCGAGAGGCAAGCAAGAAATCAAAAGAAGCAGAAATAAAAAGGCAACACTAGCAGCCAACAAATGGCACTCAGAGAGCCAGCTAATGTGGGCTGGTGTTTCTAGACAAAAGACTGTGTCCGCGGGAAGTGGAGGGGGCCGAGTGTGGGTGAAGAAGCTTAGAGAGTGGGAAAGCATGTATCACAAATTGTCGGCACTCTGCAGCCCCTCAGGAAGAAGCAAAGATGGCGCACAGGGTGAGGCACTCTAGCGAAAGGAGGGGGAGTTGGCCAGAGGCAAGGAAGAAATCAAAAGAAGTGGAAAATAGCAACACCAACAGCCAACAAATGGCACCTGAGAGCCGCCCGCTTGGGTGTGTGGAATCCAAGCAGCCGGGGCTTCCTGGTCAAGAGACCGTGGCTGCGGGAAGCAGAGGAGGCCGAGCTGGGGTGAAGAGGGGTGGGGGGTGGGAAAGCGCACACCGCAAATTACCGGTTGTTTTGTCTCCCGCTGGACGCTCCATAAGGCTGCTTTCTCGTACCCCTGTTTGCTGGTCTCCTATAGGAGTCCAAGATGGTGGATCCACGCTGCATTATCTGGTAGGGGACCTCTGCATGAATCTGTCCTCACTCTCTGTTCTCTGTCAGTTTTCTCACTCCATTTGGTGCTTGGCTGAGTTCTTTATCTCTTCATTTGATGTTTTAGGGTTTCAGGATTGTTGTATTCTCTGTTCAGCTTAGTTTTTTGGATCTTTGCTGTGGAGGGGCGGCGTGGTGCTTCTGCCTAGAGCACCATTTTGCCGGAACGCCCTCTTCTTTTTTGATGTGTGCACGTACTGCTTTAAACTGACCCCTGATCACTGTCTTTGCTGTGTCCCAAAAGTTTTGGTGTGATGCGTTTTTATTCTCATTTGATTCTAGAAATGTATGATTCCATCTTTGATTTATTCTATTACCCAGTGGTTTGTAAGCAAGGTGTAATTCAGTTTCCATGTATTTGATTTTTTTCTTTGCTCTTCCTGGTATTAATTTCTTCTTTTATGGCTGTGATTGGAGAAAATGCTTTATATTATCTCTGTGTTTTGGATTTTGTTGACGGTTGCTTTGTGGCCTTATGTGTGGTCTATTCTGGAGAATGTCCCATGTGCATTGGAAAAGAATGTGTACTTTGCAGCTGTTGGGTGGAGTGTTCTATATACGTCTATAAGGTCAAGTTGGTTGATTGTGGCCTTTAGGTCTTCTGCATCTTCGTTGAGTTTCTTTCTAGATATTCTGTCCTTTACCGAGAGAGATGTGTTGAAGTCTCCTACTATTATTGTGGAACTGTCAATTTCTCTTTTTAGTGCTTTTTATGTATTTTGGAGCCCTATCATTGGATGCAAAGATCTTTATTTTAGTTATGTCTTCATTGTGAATTGTCCCTTCAATGATTATATAATGTTCTTCCTTGTCTTTTGTGGTGGATTTAATTTAACTTTTATTTTATCTGAGATTTTATTGTCACTCTTGCTCTTTTTTGGTTGCTGTTTGCTTGATATATTTTTTTCCCATCCTTTAATATATTTATGTCTTTGTTTCTGAGTCCTGTCTCTTGTAGACAGTATATTGATAGGTCCTGTTTTTTTTTTTTTTTTTTTTTTTTTTTTATCCATTCTGCCACTCTCTGTCTCTTTATGGGTGCTTTTAAGCTATTTACATTCAGTGTGATAGGTGTGAGTTTATTGCTATCATTTTGTAGTGCTTTTTTTTGTGGTGCTGATGTTTTCTTTGTTCCTCTTACTCTCCTGTGCTTAATTCCTTTTGTTTGTGGATTTTTTTGTTTGTTTCTTTTATTTTTCTAGATTTTGTGTTTACTGAGACTTTCAGTTTTTCTTCTTTATTGTGATGAATAGGTTTGTTAACTTTCTTTTGTGGTTACCTTGAAATTTATCTTTATCTTCCTAAGTTTAAACCAGTTTTTTATTACTTGATATTGCCCTGACTTCCTCTACATTTGAAAATTCTATACCTTCACCACTTAGTCCCTCTTTTATTGTTCTAATGTTGTCATATACAGATTCGCCTCTCTGGTTTCCTGTTGT
This sequence comes from Dugong dugon, assembly GCA_030035585.1. Classification (NCBI taxonomy): domain Eukaryota; kingdom Metazoa; phylum Chordata; class Mammalia; order Sirenia; family Dugongidae; genus Dugong; species Dugong dugon. The sequence continues at coordinate 29,431,583 of CM057465.1, forward strand.
AAATCTTTTAGTTTTGTTTTATCCTTGAGAGTTCATTACCTAGGTTGGTGTCTGGCTGATGCTGCTATGTGCCCTTTCTTTATTGTTATTTCCAGTCCTGCACAGAGATAGGGTAATAGGGAGAATACTATTGCTAAAATGCATAGTGTAAAAGTATTTTTATTTTTTTACACTTAAAAGATGTACAACTGAGATAATTTCAATCCCTTACTGTTCTTTGGTGGAGATAACTGCTAGGGGATATACAACAACTTAAGATTAATACAGTGACATTTTTCCTGAGCTTTATTTTTAGTTTACTTGGCTAAAAGTATAAATCCACCATCAATAGAAATTCCTGGATCCTTCATTTTGTCTGTTGATTTCTAAGACCTAAGACATTTTGAGAAATTAAAGATTGTAGTTAGTCGAATGGTCAAATCAACCTTTTTGCTATATCACCATCTTAATGTCATGAAATTCCAAGTTGAAAATATAAAAGTAGTTAAAAATGAGTATACAACTTGTCACTAAGATAATTCATGCTGGGGCATTTATTATCCAGGGAGTTTAATTACTGTGTCTGAATGCTAAGGAAAGTAGAAGTAATTGGTGACTGGCAGAAGGAACTTTCCATGGGGGTGATTATTAACAGCTGTTAAAAAATACATGGGATGGAAGCAATAGACAATTCAATATTAATTTCCTTCATTATATTTGGGGGCTTCTAAATTTTAGGCTAAAGTTTTATAGATCTAAGGAAATTCTATCTTTTTATAAGTGCAGAAAGAAAGACCCAGTGATATCAATATTTTCTCTAGGTAAATAATGAGGAATTACTTACTTAGTTGCAAATGTGCAGATGGGAAAACAGCATTAAAAAAGTCTTTTTAAAAATATGAAGTAAAGAATTTTAGTGCTAAAAAATGTCCCCAGTCCCTAATTGGAATTTTTCTAAATATCTTTTAAAATAGGATTGGCATAATTATATTTGAATAATGAAATCAATGGTAGACACCAAAATATGGGAACTTTAGATAACTAAATTTGGGTAGGCTTTTGTTTATATCATGTGATTTTTGAATTGTGTGTCTCCTCCTTGAACTTGATCGCAGTTTTACAAAAAATTGAGAAAAGCCATAAAAATATTTTACTAACACACTGACATCTTATAATATTAAAGTTAGTATAGCAACTGGCCTTGAACTGCACCCAAAATATTAATTTAGTTCATAAATCAGTTTAATCCATTTCTATATTTTTCAGGAGGAGAAATTAAAATCTGACTATTTTGTAACTTTTTCATTACTGAATTTAAAACAAACAAAAGAAAAACACAAATCTGTTAGGTTAAATAGATTATTTGCTGGAAACAAGTTATTGATGGTCATTTTTAAAAACACTAGTATATGTGGATTTTGCTTTGTATGTCTTACTTTTGGAAACACAGATGCAAAATGAGGTGGCTGTGAAATGGACTGAAGGAGTTCTGTGTGCTATGTGAACAAGATTCTTAGAGGCAAGGAGACATGGATCAACAAGAAAATAAGAAATATAATGTTTTAAACATGTGACACTTAAATCATTAATTTATTAGGCAAATTTGGTGTTCCTTGAATTAAAATTCTAAAAAGTTGCTTAAATATTCTCTCAGAAAGACTTAATTGAACAGAAGGTCTGGCTTGGGTAACTGTGTAAAAATTATTCTATGTTACTTACCAATGTTTTAGTTTTTTTTTTTTACTTTTTTTATTATCTTTTTTTATTGTGATGAAAATATACACAAAAAAACATTCACTAGTTCAACAATTTCTACATGTATAATTCAGTGACATTGATTACATTCTTCATGTTGTGCGACCATTATCACTAACCTTTTCTGAGTTATTCCACCACTGTTAATGTAAATTCAATACCACTTAAGGAAAAATTCCCCTTTTACCTTCCTTCTCATCCTGGTAACTGGTAATGAACATTGGTTTCTATATTGCATTATTGTTTTTAATCTTAATTTTTAAAAATATTTTAAATTTAATTACATACAGTTAATTCAAAATTAATTTAATATTTAATTTAATGTAATATTAAATGAATATATTTATTTAAAATATTTTAAAAATTACTACTACAGATTATAATCAAACTTATTTTTAGCTAAGTATATTATATGCCTGTAAAACCCAACAAATTGTTACACCTGTGACAAGTAAATTGGTAAAAATTTGAGCATTAGCAAAAGCAACTGACATTAATCAGAACAGATTCTACCATTAAAAAAGAGATAACTTGTTTCCTTTTATATAAACCACTGACAGACAGCATTAAACTTTTACACATGGGATGATTCTATGCAATACCAAAACACTCGCTAACTCAGCCAGTCATTTATGAAACAGAGTATTTCCATAAGTCAAATCAATAAACATAGTTATTTGAATGAACCAGATGATATGATTTTTGAAAATAACATAACAATTCAGGTTAAAAACACTGATTTATTATGGAGAAATACTATTTACATTTTCAAGTTTCTTAATCCAATGAGCATCCCCACATCACCCAAGAAATCTGAAAGTCTAAGCCAATATTTGTACATACACAAATACAAACACCCACACACATGCATACCCAAAAGTACAAAAACTCTGTCAGGGATTGAATTGTATTCCCCAAAAATATCTATCAATCTGGCTAGGCCATGATTCCCAGTATTGTGTGATTGTCCACCATTTTGTGATTTTCCTGTGTGTTGTAAATCCTATCTGTATGATGTTAATGAGATGGGATTAGTGGTAGTTATGTTAATGATAGCAGGACTCAATCTACAAGATTAGATTGTGTCTTAAGCCAATCTCTTTTGAGATATGAAAGACAGAAGGGAGCAGAGAGACAGGGGGACCTCATACCACCAAGATACAGGAGCCAGGAGAATACTGCATCCTTTGGACCTGGGGTCCCTGCTAGGAGAAGCTCCTCGACTGGGGAAGACTGATGACAAGGACCTTCCCCCAGAGTAGACAGAGAGAGAAAGTCTTCCCCTGAAGCTGGCACCCTGAATTTGAATTTCTAGCCTACTAGACTGTGAGAGAATAAACTTCTGTTTATTAAAGCCACCCACTTGTGGTATTTCTGTTATAGTAGCATTAGATAACTAAGACACACTCCCACATACTCAGAGAAGTTAATGGTATACATGCTATTTGAAAAACGGATTAGTACTGTAAAAACTTCGTTATGCTTCTCCTTTTTCAGAAATGAAACCTAATCTCAGAAGAGGGGATGTGAAATTCTTTTGCAAACAGTGGGAAAAAGGTAATAAAAAATGAGAGGATGTAGTCTTACCGTGAAGATCTAGGTTGTAAGTTGCAACTTCTGGTTTAAAAAACACAGCTCTATATTTTGTGTCTCACAGTGCAGTAAAAGTTAAATTGATATATGCGTGCAAAAAATTACATATTTATATGCATCATAAAAAAGTCTATGTATTTATTATTACCTAGAACATATTTGAATCTAACATGACTTTTGACTGCTAAATATAATTGACAGTAATATTAGCTAATCTTTATTGAATTTTATGAAGTGCTGATCACTGGGTAAGGTTTCTGTGTGCCTTAACTTGTATAATCTACACACTAATATTATTAGGATGACACTGGCTTTCTTTCCAATTTATAGTTGAAATCTGGATGTTGGCAAGTTTTGGTGATTTTACAAAATACTCACAGTTTTTAAGTTAGATGATCAAAGTTCACATTCAATCATCCCACTCCAGAGCCTGTACATTTTACTGCTATGTGTGCTGTGGAGCCCTGGTGGCACAGTGGTTAAAAGCTTGGCTGCTAACCAAAAGGTCAGTAGTTCAAATCTACCAGCTGTTCTTTGGAAACCCTATAGGGCAGTTCTACTCTGTCCTGTAGGGTTGCTATGAGTCAAAATCAACTCACTGGCAATGGGTTTGGGGTTTGGGTTTTATGCATGCTGTGCTGCGTTCTTAACAGTCAAAAAATAATCTTGTCCCTCTGGATTATGACAGAATGATGGAAAATATCAGAGGCAACTTTCTACTTTTCTGTTAAAATGCTTACGAGTGCACATATCAAATGCAAACAGCATGTGAAATTAATGACAATCAGGGATGATGGAGTTAAGCATGTTTTAGAGAGAAACTGGTAAAACCCACTGCCATTGAGTCGATTCATTCCCTAGAGTAGACCTGCTGTCCACAGAGTTTTCAAAAATGTAACGTTTTGTAAAGAGGTGCCTCTGGGTGACTTCCAACCACCAACCATTCAGCACAAAACTCTTTGCACCACCCAGGGACTACTGGGAAGCTGGTAGAAGGGATTTAAAAAAGCTCTGCTAACAATAATGGGTTCTGGTCCCCAGTGGGGATCTGGCCAGGTGACAAACTACAGGGAGAACAAAAGTGTTACTGGACTAACTAAAATCCTGTACTAACTTGGTTTCCACATTTGGTTCTGAGGTAACAAGTCAAATGAGCACTGGTTACACTTTAGCAAATTAGATCGTGCCTAATTATAAATAAAGAAAGAAAGATAAGTAAAGAAAGGAAAGAAAAAGTAAACTCTTTTTTGCCACAGGGTCTTTAAAAATTATATGCATATATAATAATATAATAATAATAATAAAGTAGAATTTTTTATACTTAAAAAATTGACAAGTTGGCTTTTGTGTGGAGGGACAGTTATCTTTTGTCATACTTGGCTGGAATGATATTTTCATTACTAATGATGTTTTTCTTTTGCTTTTTTTTTTTCAGTTTTGTCTGTTACCGTTGCCTGTGCACTTCTACCTTTTCAAATGCGTTAAGATTTTGTGGCAATATATATGTGAGATATATATTAAAATTGATACATGTGTATGATCAACTTTCATAAACATACAATGAAGGCTTGAGAAGACATATTAATATCAGTTTTGTAAAAATCAAAATTTAATAAATACACATAAAGACTATTTTATGTCATTATCTCAAATACTTTATATTCTAATTTTTAACCAACTTCATCTCTGAGACTCTCAAAAGTCTACTAATGTAAGCATTTCTGTCACTGTCTCCTCATATTTCTAACATTTTTCTCTTTATACATCATGGCAATTTTTAATTTGGAGAAAATTTGTGGGACAGTCTAATTTAAAATATGTGTAACGACTGTATCAAAGTAAGAATTTATCCTCAATGTCTTCTTTTAATACTTTTGATTTGTTTCTATTTTTATATTAGTATTAGTAACCTTTCTTTTTCTTGTCTGGCATACCTAATAGATCCTTTGGTCTTTTACACTTAAGTTTAGTTTTTATTTAAATGTGTTGCATTTAAATAAACATATTTATGACTTCTATTTCAAGACAGTGGGCTGAGCACACACTTCACTCTTACCTTCCTGTCGCAGTTACCTATTGCTACCATAATAAAATACACCACAAGTGAGTGGCTTTATAGGACACACATTTATTTTCTCACAGGTCCATAGGCTTTGTTGTTGTTGTTCCAACTCATAGCGACCCTATGTACATCAAAACAAAACACTGTCTGGACCGGCACCATTCCCACAGTTGCTATGCTTGAGCCCATTGTTGCAGCCACTATATCAATTCATCTCCTTGAGGGTTGTCCTCTTTTTTGCAGACCCTCTAGTTTATGAAGCTTGATGTCCTTCTCTGGGACTGTTCCCACCTGATAACATGTTGAAAGTATGTGAGGCAAGTCTCGCCATCCTTGCTTCTAATGAGCATTCTGGCTGCACTACTTCCAAGACGGATTTGTTCATTCTTCTGGCAGCCCATGGTATATTCAATATTCTTCACCAACACCATAATTCAAAGGCATTAATTCTTTTTCTGTCTTCCTTATTCATTGTCTAGCTTTCACATGCACATGAAGCGACTGAAAACACCATGGCTTGGGTCAGGTGCACTTTAAACTTCAAGGTGAAATCTTTGCTTTTTTAGCACTTTATGTTTATTTTTTTTGGTCACCTTTATTGATGTTTAATATATAAACAATAAAATACACCAATTTTAAGTGTACAGTCTAATGAGTTTTGACAAATGTATTTCCACTTCACTCCCAAAAGTTCCTTCATGCCCCTTTGCAGCCACCCTACTCTTTTTTTTTTTTTTTAATTGTACTTCAGGTGAAGGTTTACAGAACAAATAGTTTCTCATTGAACAGTAGTACACATATTGTTTTATGACATGGGTGAACAACCCCACAACATGTCAACCCTCTCCTGTCTCGACCATTTGTTTTTTTTGTGAAAATATGCATAGCCAAAGATATACCATTTCACAAATTTCCACATGCACAGTTCAGTGACATCAGTTACACTCTTCCAATTGTGCTGCTATTCTCACTTTAGATGAAGGTTTACAGAACAAAATAGTTTCTCATTAAACAGTACACATGTTGCCCTGTGACAATGGTTAACAACCTCACAACATATCAACACTGTTGTTACTCAACCTTGGGTTCCCTATCACCAGCTTTCCGGTTCCCTTTTGCCCCCTAGCCCTTGTCCCTGGACTGCTGTGCCTCATTAGTCCCATTTTGTTTTATGGGGCTGTCCAATCCCTGGGTGAACATTGAACCTCGGAAGTGACTTCACCACTGAGCTAAAAGGGTGTCTGGGGGCCATACTCTTGGGATTTCTCCAGTCTTCTTTAGGCCAGTAAATCTGATCTTTTTCTGTGTGTGTTAGAATTTTGTTTTACATCCTTCTCCAGCTCTGTCCAGAACCCTCTGTTGTGATCCCGGTCAGAGCAGTCAGTGGTGGTAGCCAGGCACCATCTAGTTGTACTGGACTCAATCTGGTGGAGGCCATGGTAGCTGTGGTCCATTAGTCTTTTGGACTAATCTTTTCGTTGTATCCTGTTCTCTTCATTCTCCCTTGCTCCCGAAGGGATGAGACCAGTGGAGTATCTCAGATGGCTGTTCACAGGCTTTTAAGACCCCAGACGCTACTCACCAAGGTAGAATGTAGAACATTTTCTTTATAAACTGTGTTATGCCAATGGAGCTAGATGTTCCCGGAGACCATGGTCCCCACAGCCCTCGGCCCAGCCATTCAGTCCCTCAGGTTTTTCAGCACTTTAAAGAGATCTTTTGCAGTAGATTTACCTAAGGTAATGCATTGTTTGATTTCTTGACTGCAGCTTCTGTGGGTATTGATTGTGGAACCAAGCAAAATGAAATCCTTTACAACTTCAATATTTTCTCCAATTATCAGGATGCTGCTTATTGGTCCAGTTGTGAAGATTTTTATCTTCTTTATGTTGAGGTGTAATCCTTACTGAAGACTGTGGTCTTTGGTCTTTATCAGTAAGTGCTTCAAATTGTCTTCACTTTCAGCAGGGAAGGCTGTGTCATCTGCGTATCGCAGGTTGTTAACGTGCCTTCCTCCAGTTCTGATGCCATGTTCTTCTTTATATAGCCCAGTTTCTCAGATTATGTGTTCAGCATACAGACTGAAGAAGTATGGTAAAAGGATAAAACCCTGACACACACCTTTCATAACTTTAAACCATGCAGTATCCCCTTGTTCTGTTCTAACAACTGCTTCTTGGTCTGAGTACAGGTTCCTCATGAGCAAAATTAAGTGTTCTGGAATTCCCATTCTTTGCAATGTTACCAATAATTTGTTATGATCCACAGTCGAAAGTCTTTGCATAGTCATAAAATACAGATAAACATTTTTTTGGTATTATCTCTTTTAGCCAGGGTCCATCTGATGCCAGCAATGGTATCCTTTGTTCCATGTCCTCTTCTGCATCTTGTTTGAATCTCTGTCAGTTCCCTTTTGATGGATTGCTGCAATCACTTTTGAATTATCTTCAGCAAAATTTTACTTGTGTGTGATATTAATGATACTGTTCAATAATTTCCATATTCTGTAGGATCACCTTTCTTTGGAATTGGCACAAATATGGATCTCTTCCAGTCAGCTGGCCAGGTAGCTGCTTTCCAAATTTCTTGGCATAGACGAGTGAGTGCTTCCAGAGATGCATCCATTTGCTGAAACATCTCAGTTGGTATTCCCTCAATTCCTGGAGCCTTGTTTTTCACCAGTGCCTTCAGTGCAGCTTGCACTTCTTCCTTCACTACCATCAGTTCTTGATCATATGCTACTTCCTGAAGTGATTGAATGTCAACCAACTCTTTTTGATACAGTGACTCAGTGTATTCATTCCACCTTCTTTTGACACTTCCTGCATAGTTTAATATTTTTCCTGTAGAATCCTTTAATATTGTAACTTGAGGCTTGAATTTTTTCTTTAGTTCTTCCACCTTGCAAAATGCTGAGCATGTTCTTCCCTTTTAGTTATCTGTCTCTGGGTCTTTGCACATTTCATTATAATACTTTGTCTTCTAGAGCAGCCCTTTGAAATCTTCTGTTCAGCTCTTTTGCTTCATCACTTCTTCCTTTCGATTTAGCTACTCTGCATTCAAGAAGTCTAAATTCAGGGAACTGGTTCTAGGGGAGGGTCTTTCTTTGTCTCTTTCAGCTTCTAGTAGCTTCCAGCAATTCTTGGCATCTCTACACATGTAGAGTCACCTGTCTCCATCATCACATAATGTTTGTCAGCCCTTGTGTGTGTGTGTTTCTGTGTCTATTCTGTCCTTTTTAGTAAGACACTTCTTGGAAGTGATTAGGTTTAGGACAGACTACTCTGCCATGATCTCATTAACACAGCAAAAGAAAGCCTCTATTTCCAAATAGGGTCACATTCACACTTACTGGTTATCTTGGTCATCCAATTCTGCTATAACAGAATTACCATAAGTGGATGGTTTTAACAAAGAGAATTTTATTCTTTCACAGTCTAGTAGGCTAGAAGTCCAAATTCAGGGTGTCAGCTCCAGGGGAAGTCTTTCTCTCTCTGTCTGCTCTGGAGGAAGATCCTTGCCATCAATCTTCCCTTGGACTAGGAGCTTCTCAGTGCAGAGACCCCAGGTCGAAAGGATACGCTCTTCTCCTGGTACTACTTTCTTGGTGGTATGAGGTCCCCCTGTCTCTCTGGTCACTTCTCTCTTTTATATCTCAGAAGAGATTGACTTAAGACACAATCTAAAGTTGTAGATCGCATCAACATAACTGCCACTAATCCATCTCATTAACATCATAATGACAGGATTTACAACACATTGGAAAATAACATCAGATGAAAAAATGGTGGACAATCACACGATACTGGGAATCATGGCCTAGCCAAACTGATACACCTATTTTTGTAGGACACAATTTGATCCATGACACTGGGGTTAGTACTTCAACATATCTTTTGAGGGACACAATTCAATCCATGGGACCTCCTGCATTAAATATCTAGAAATAATATAAAATTTAAACAATAACAAAACAAACAACAAAAGTAGTCTCTCTATCCGGAACAGAAGTTGTGACTGAGTTTCTGAAAGTTAGAAAACAAATAAAATTGAAGAGAGAAACCTAAAATAAGGTTGCATACAGGAATTATCACTGTGAATGGTGCCTCAAGCTAGTTGAAGCCAGGCTAAGAAGAAACCCTAGAACGATTAAGTCACCGCCTTTTCTAATACTTCCTACACTCTAACTTTCTCAAATGTGTACTAGGTATTAAAGAATAGGGTGTTTACCTCAGCGAATCTCCAAAACAAAAACAAATTCCTTTTAAATACATGTGAAACATTTATAAAAATTGACTATGTGCAAAAGGAGACTGAGAAACATATTAAAAGAACAGTGTGGTGGGGGTATCTGACCTCCTCTAATTTCTCAAGGTGGGAAGAGAATCAAGATCAACAGCCCAAGCCTGATTTCTATGAGGCAGAGGTCAGACATACCTCCTCTCTCTCTAGCCTTTTAACCAATTCTGACACCAACGGTCCCTCCCACACAGTCTCTGCTGAGTTCATTAATTTGTTGTGATGGCCACACAGAACTCACAGACAATACTCACAATTATGGGACTTACTAGGGAAGTAGCAGGTTACAGCTCAGCATCAGAAATTACTTAGGATACAGTTCTTTGATTAGGACAGCGTCTTCTCAGCTGTGCCTGAAGGCAGGCCTCTCCCTGGCCCTCAGCTCCCCAGACCCTCATGCCTCTTGGGCCAGCCTGGCCTCTGCCCTGCTCAGGCAAGTATTACAGAACTCTTTAACGTCACCAATAAGTGCGAAGAGGCACCCTACTACACCAGTAAACATCAGCCTGAAGACATTCGACTCTCTAGCTCTGTGAGTTGGCAAGCCTAGCTCCATTGACCAGTGCCCAGAGGCACCCCACTCTGCCAATAAGCCTTCTGCACGAAGACACTCAGCTCTCTCACTTCGTGGGTCAGGAAGCCCATTACGCTGTCTCCTGCTGGTCTCCTGGTTCTGCTGCCTTTGCTGCTGCCATTTCTCTGCCACTGCTTCTCACTGTTAGCAGTTACAATGTTACAGTTCTTTTTGCTGGATATAGGAGGTTCTCAGCACAGTTAATCCTATATTCAAAGGACATGGTCCACTCCTACCTCTTCTCTCTTGGGGGTAGTGTGATTCCTCACCTCTTTCCACCTCTGGGATGGCTCATTTTAAGCCTAGCCAGATGGCAAAACTGACAAATCCCCTTGTCAAAGTTTGATACACCTTATTTGCATGGTGCCACCCCCACAAATGTGTCATGCACCTTATTTGTATCATTAGCAAGCTGTCCAATCCCCTTGGTGGGCCACAAGTACCTTATTTGCGTAGTCCCATCCAGTCATTTGGTAGCATTTACAAGGCAATGGTGAGAAAGGCCATATAAAAATGATCCATCACACTGCACATATTAAAAAAGTTGATAATGTGAAAGACAAGTTCAATGATTACAAAGGAGTAACTTTAAAAATTGACAAAAGAATTGATGAAATATCCTTTAAGCCTAATTTTTTTTTTTTTAATATTTTATTGTACTTCAGGTGAAGGCTTACAGAACAAACAGTTTCTCATGTAACAGTAGTACACGTGCTGTTTTAGACTTTGGTTAACAACCCCACAACATTTTAACCCTCTGAATTCTCAGCTTTTTTTTTTTTTTTTTGGTGAAAATACACATAGCCAAAGATACACCATTTCAAAACTTTTTACGTACACATTTAAGTGACATTGACTATGCTCTTCCAATTGTGCTGCCATTCTCACCCAAGATGAAGGCTTACAGGACAAAATAGCCTCCTATTTAACAGTTACTGCAAATGTTGCCCTATAACAATGGTTAACAATCTCACAACACATCAACAGTATCCTTACTCAACTTTGTGTTCCCTATCATCAGCTTCCTACTCCCCCTCTGCCTTCTGGCCCTTGTCACTGGACTCCTGTACCTCGTTAGTCTCATTTAGTTTTACTGGGCTGTCCACTCCCAGGCTGAACAGTGAACCTCGAAGGTAACTTCACCTCTGAGCTGAAAGGGTGTCTCGGGGCCATACTCTTGAGGTTTCTCCAGTCTCCTTTAGGCCAGTAAATCTGGTCTTTTTTGTGTGTGTGTGAGTTAGAATTATGCTCTACATCCTTCTCCAGCTCTGTCCAGAACCCTCTGTTGTGATCCTGGTCAGAGCAGTCAGCGGTGGTAGCCGGGCACCATCTAGCTGTACTGGACTCAGCCTGGTGGAGGTCTTGGTAGCTGTGGACAATTAGTCCTTTGGACTAATCTTTTCATTGTATCCTGTTCTCTTCATTCTCCCTTGCTCCCGAAGGGATGAGACCAGTGTAATATCTTAGATGGCCGCTCACAGGCTTTTAAGACCCCAGACGCTACTCGCCAAGGTAGAATGTAGAATATTATCTTTATAAGTAGTGTCATGCCAATTGAGCTAGATGTTCCCCGAGACCATGGTCCCCAGAGCCCTCCGTCCAACAACTCAGTCCCTCGGGGAGTTTGGTTGTGTCCATGGGGCCTCCATGACCTTTCCTTGTGCAGGTTGTGTTAGTTTCCCTTGTACTGTGTACTGTCTCACCTCTCACCCAAGATACCACTTATCTATTGCCTATTTAGTATTTCCCCCCCCTTCCCTCCCATCCCTGGTAACCAACAAGGATTGTTACATTTTGCATGTGAATTTTTTCATGGGTTTTTACAATAGAGGTCTCATACAATATTTGTCCTTTTGTGATTGACTTATTTCACTCAGCATAATGTCCTCCAGTTTCATCCATGTTATGAGATGCTTCACAGATTCATTGTTGTTCTTTCTCGTTGCATAGTACTCCATTGTGTGTATGTACCATAGTTTGTTTATCCATTCATCTGTTGATGGGCACCTACGTTGTTTCCATCGTTTTGCTATTGTGAACAATGCTGCCATGAACATAGGTGTGCATATGTCTATTCGAGTGATGACTCTTATTTCTCTAGGATATGTTCCTAGGAGTGGGATTGCTGGATCGAATGGTATGTCTATTTCTAGCTTTCTGAGGAAACACCATATCATTTTCCAAAATGGTTGTATCATTTTGCATTCCCACCAGCAGTGTATAAGAGTTCCCATCTCCCCACAGCCCCTCCAACATTTGTTATTTCCAGTATTTTTGATTCGTGCCAGTAATGTCGGGGTGAGATGGTATCTCATTGTGGTTTTAATTTGCATTTCTCTAATGGCTAGTGAACGCGAGCATTTCCTCATGTGTCTGTTGGCCATTTGAATGTCTTCTTTGGTGAAGTGTCTGTTCATTTCCTTTGCCCATTTTTTGATAGGATTGTTTGTCTTTTTGTTGCAGAGGTGTTGGATTTTCTTGTAGATTATGGAGATTAGACCTTTGTCTGACTTGTACTGTCCAAAAATTTTTTCCCAGTCTGTAGGTTCTTTTTTGACTCTTGGTGAAGTCTTTTGAAGAGTATAGGTGTTTGATTTTAGAAGATCCCAGTTATCTAGTTTATCTGTTGGGTTTTGTGTGTTGATGGTTTTGGTTTGTATCCTGTTAATGCCATGTGTTAAGGCCTGAAGTGTTGGTCCTATTTTTTCTTCTATGAACTTTATAGTTTTTAAGCCTAAATTTTTTTTGAAAAAAATCCAATTTAATACTTCTAAATAACTTTTGGACTTACACATAAAAAGGAGATCACTATTTAGACTTACATGACAAAGTCAGCCTTAAAAATAATTCCTAATATTCTTTGTGTGTTTACGTTGTATTGTCACTGTTACAAATGTGTCAGTTAAACTAAAATATTTAACCCTCACAAAAATCCTCTGTGGTCAGTACTATTATTATTTCCACTTAAAGACAACGGGAACATAAATAATGTACCAAATTTCACATATCTGACATGTAACAGACTTGGAATTTGAATTCAAAGAGTTTAGTTCCAAAGCCCAAGGTATGAATCACTGTGCTTTACTTCATCTACACTCCAAGTGATATACTACATATAAATTACAAGATACGATGAAAGTGATAGAGGGAAACATAGCTTTAAATACATTTATTAGAAAAAAAGAAAAGTAGAAATAAATGAACAAATCATTCAATTCAGTAAGAAAGTAAAAGACTAATGGAGTAAACCTCTAAACAGCAAAAGGAAGGAATTAATAAATTTAAAATTAGAAATTAATGACACAAATAAATGCAAACAGCAAAACTGATCAATAAAAAGAAAAGCCAATTCTTTGAAATGTTCACTAAGACAGACAAGTCTTTGACAAATATGATGAAGAGCTAACTAAAGAGAGAAGGCACAAAGGAAAAAAAAATATTCAGAATGAAAAAAGGGGTCTTGACTACAGGTCTAAAGGAGATTAAAATAGCATTTTCAAAGAACACTGTATACTACTTTATACTGAAAAATTTTTAAACTTAAACAATCTTTTAGAAAACTATAAATTGCCAAAATTGACCCTGAAAAAAGTAAGATACCCAACCGTAATAACAACCTTAAAAACTCTGAAAATGGTTGTTAAACGTTTAGCCTTAGGAAAGGCGTAAACCACAGGAGATTCTACAGGAAATTTCTATCAAAATTTTAAGTGATAGATAATTCCAATCTTAAAGAAATAGTTTGACAGCATGGAAAAAGATGGGAGGGTTACATATTTTTACTTATCCCTAATGACAAAACCAGGTGAAAAATATCATAAAGGAGATACTTCTGAACATAGATGTAAAATCTTAAGTAAGGTACTAACAAGTCAAATATAGCAGTATGTTGAAATAATAATAATACCTCAAGAATATAAAGATGGTTCTAAATTAGAATCATCTATCAATAAAAATCATTATATTAGTGATTTACTCCCATGATCAGTTCAGTGGGTTCCAAAAAAGCATTTGGTAGAACTCAACACCCATTTATAATGAAAAAAAATGCCTAGAATTCAGCAAGTTGACTTGACACATGATCAACACAGAAAAAAATCTATAGCATATTCACTATCTAGCAATAAACACGGAAGGTGTAAAATTAAGAATTTCATTCCCAATGGAATGAACATAGTAATAAATAACCATGTATTATTAATTCATTATAAAAATTATTAAAGAACAAATGTAAAAATAGGCATCGATAAATGGGAAAACTCAATATTGTGAAATAGTTATATAAAACTCAATATTGTGAAATAGTTATAAAAAGTAGTAATACTGTCCCATGAGGCATTTCTTTTTCCTTCCAACACAGACACTTTCAACTCTTTTAACCTCTATTATTTGGTATTATTTCCTCCACATCAGTATTCTGGCACATTCTGAGAAATATCTTCACTACTCTCCTGAATTTGATTCTATTTTCTCTATTACATGTCTCCCTCTTTCTTGGTTTTCTGAACTGATAAATTCATTTAATTGATAAATCATTTAATCCAATATCTTATAGAGAAAAGGTATGCGAGAGGGTAACTTGTAAGATCTTGATATTTGAAAACATCTTTATTCTACTCTTACACTTGAATATATATATATATGTATATCCTAATTGATGTCTAGGTGTTGGTTTCCTATGATAAATATGGCCTAGTATGCATACTAAAAAAAAATTGATCTGAAATCATGGGTTATTTAAGCTCAGGAAAATATTGCTCCACCATATATTTAACTATTGATTTTTGTCTTTAAAAATACTGATTATCTACTAGTTGAATTATTAGTTTCTGTCTTTAGTATTGAGAATTTTTTTCATGTCTTTTTTCTTTATTGGCTTTAGGAAAATTTCTCTATTTTGCCCCCACGTTACTGATTCTATTTTCTATAGTATGGATTTTGGTATTTTGATATTTACTGTTTCTATTGCACACATTTCTTTGTTAAATTTTGCATTTCATTCCTTAATATATGCATGCCTTAGTTTCCTAAGGCTATCATAGCAATGTACCACAGAGTGGGTGGCTTTAAAGGACAGAAATTCATTGTCTCACAGTTCTAGGGGCTGAAAGTCCAAATGCAGGGCATGAGCAGGACAATCCTCTCTCCTTGTCTGATCTAGAGCCTTCCTTGTCTCTCTCAGCTTCCAGTAGCCCCGGCTGTTTCTTGATATTCCTTGGCTTGTAGGTAGAGACTGATTTGATATTTCCCCCTGTATGCATGTCTCTGTCTCAGAATCTATTCTCCCCTTTTATAAAATACCATTCAGAAGGGATTAGGATCCACTATACTATACCGTGGCCTCCTTAACTGATGACATCTGCAAAGAAAAAACCTGTTTCCAAACAGGGTTGTATTTACAGATACAAGAGCTAGGACTTCAACATATCTATTAGGAAGATACAATTCAATTGATGCAGCTTTAAAAAACAAAACTCTATATTCTCCCAGTCCATCTTTTCATTTCAGTTCATTGCCTTATCATTTCAGCTTTCCTATATACATTTGTGGGATTCTTGCTTTTTAATTCAGTAGAAGATACAAACAAATGCTTTCTTAATTACATGTGTTTTTATTCAATAAAGATATATATGTGTATATATATATATATATAATTTTATTTCAAAATGTGGAAGAATATTTTCCTTAAATCTCATATCCATAAAACAAATATAACCACGGAACTCAAAAATTTCAAGTTCGTAAGACAATTATTTGACAGCAAAAGTTTATAGGATAGTCAATAAAACATTTAGGTGGTAAAGTTTGTTGTCTTTATTATAAAGCTCTTAACAAAGCAAAAGTGAAAAAAAGGAAAAAACAGTTATATATTTATAGTGTTCTGAGACTATAGTATATGCATCCCACCATGTGTTTGAAAAAAAAAATGTTTCCTAGAGACCATAACTGAATACAAACATATTTCTTTTACAGAACTAAAGTGAAGCAAACAAACCAACAAACAAAAACACATATTTCAGGTCAACATGCTCTTCTGATAGTACTAGGTCTAGATGAATCTCTAGCAAGTATGCAAAATTGTCAAGTACACTGTGCATTGTGTCTTTCAGTCCAGTCAACAGAAAAAATATTTTGGCAAATCCACATTTCATTTTGACCACTAGAGATTCCAATATAAAACTGTTACTCATAAGCAAGTAGACAAATATGTTTATTAACATTTAAGTATACCTTCTACACATATATGCAAGCGGCTACATTAATTAAATTGTGGAAATTAAAAATAGAAATGCCTGGTGGCGCAGTGGTTAAGCGCTAAGGCTGCTAACCAAAAGGTGAGCAATTCGAATCCACCAGGCACTCCTTGGAAACCCTATGGGGCAGTTCTGCTCTGTCCTAGAGGGTCACTATGAATCAGAATCAGCTCGACAAAAATGGGTTGTTGTGTTTTTTTCAGGTAAACATGAATTTTACAAGAGAATGGCATTCATAAAACTGAAAGGTAAACATATATGAAACTGTAAAATAAATAATTCATCCAGATGTCAAGTAAATAACACTCAGGAAATACACGTGAATTGTGATTAGTATAGCCATAGAATGGTTTGTGCAGCACAGCACTCCCCAGTGAGCCATGGAGACTCTCTTGCTGACTTATGTGGAGGGTGTCTAGGTACCAACAAGAGTTGCTCCAGTACATAGGCCTTTTATTCGTATTTGCCATATTTAGCATTAATTTTCTATGCCATAATCTATATGAAGTATTCTGAAATGTCAGTATTTGTGCCAGGAATTTTATGTATCAGTCTCTTGAATGTTCTCTCCAAGTAATATCCTTTGTTTCTTCCTTTCTTCTTATATCCCTTCCTCACTTTCTCCCTTCCTCCCTGCCATCCGTCAAACTTTCTCTTAATTGGCTATTACATAATGCATTTGAGATCAATTCTTAAGCTATTGTTTTACTTGCTCACTTTTCTTAAGTACTTGATAAGTAAATAAATGAACATTTTTAAAACCTCTAAAAGAGACAATACATGTGTCTCCTGTCAAACAAATCCAACTTTATCAGATGTAGTATCTACATAATCTTTCTTGGTTAAAATAATTACTTTCTATTTTCTTAAACTCCTTGCACATTTTTTAACAACAAAGTCAAAAATGTTCTTTCCTGTCATCCTAGATATCCTTAAATCCTGACATATACTAAAAAAAAAAAAAAAAAAAAAATCTTGTGCTAGATACATTTCAAATAAATAGTAAAATGTTAAGTAAAATGAAATCTATCCCATATGTTCTGGACTAAATATGTCCTAATTATTTAGATTTTACTTTTATAATAAACACAACTATATTATACTTAAAATACTTTAAGAATTAATGTTTCTTGATGTTCCTTAGATGAATAATTAATGTTTAATGCTTATTAAATGAATTCTAAACCTACCTACCTGTCTGAATTAGCACTTGAGAATATAAATGTATCAGTACTGCTGTTCAAGATTTTAAAATTATCTCCACAGCTTTTCTGTTATTCTGATTTCCAGGTCTCCACAGACTACTTTACCAGTTCGTAATATTTGGCTATGAGATCTGTTTACAGCTGAAGGAAAAAACATCTGTTATTAAAGCTTCTTGCTGTCTTGAAAAATTATCCTTAAATCTGATGCCACTTTCTAGAGGACTTAGAGGGGATCAATGGCTATCTTGAATAAATTGTGATGAAATACTGAGCTTTGTGTTTATGACTTGCTTTTTCAGTTAAAAATTGAGTTAGAGTACATGTTTTAAGTCCCAAGGCTTTCTGGTGAGTGGGGCATTTATTCATTTCTGGAATATTTTGCATAGCAACCCAGTGTCACTAAATTTATAAGTTGGGAATTTAGATGTTTCAGGCCTTTCTTCTTTAATATCAGAATTGGCAGATTGCAGGCCATTATCTCTGAGCTTTTCTGAACTTTGCCTACAAGTTCTACCGACATCACTTGCTGCAATACCTGGGTGTAAGGACTCCCTCCATTTGCTTTATCATTACTTTTTCTTTCTTTCTTTTTTGGACAAACAGCTGCATTTCTTCATCTTCAGGTTTTCAAGATGAATTTTCACAAAATCCTATTGGAAACCCTGGAAATCTGAAAACCCTTCTGCTATTTTAATTCTTTCATTGATAATTCCCCTACATGTAGACCTTAAGATTCTTTAAATGTATTGCTTATATGCAACTTCTGGAGAAATTTGTCTATCCAGGTAGATTTATGTCTAATTGACTACAAAACATGCTTGCTTACACAAAACTTAAGAGTGAAGTCATAATATGCAAGATGTTCACATTTTTTTTTCTTTTCTTTTTCTTTATTATTTCTGTAGAGTTAAATCTCTGACATATCAAAGGGTATTTTCAAATCTCCTCCTTGTTATGCACCATCATTGATCTCAAGGATATGACTAATTATGTTGGCCAACTTCTTATTGATTTTCAGCAGTTCTTTCGCTTTCTTCAAGTCAGCATTGTGGCAATCACTTGTTCCACTTGCTCAGATACTAGATACAATCAACAGCATCCAACACTTTTCTTCTGTGCTTTGGTCAAACTAGAGGAAGAGGTGGGTTACCTTTGTCCACTGGTGTGAGGTTGCATAAACCTTTTTGACTTCCGGTAATACTAAACGTGCAACCACATGAATGCTGTCCCATGTTGTGTAGGCAAGTGTTGATTATATGTTTTAAAACATTTAACTGATGCTGTAGACCTTTCTGTTTTTTTTTTTTTTTTTTTTTCCTGCCAAAAGACATTTCCACACATGCAGGAAAGTAGAAAATTATACTATTAACAAGTAAAGGAGTCAGAGGTTGATTTAAATATCCAACACTAATAATCCAGTGTCTTCATTACCTAGTGCTGCCATAACAAAAATACTGCAAGTTGATGGCTTTAAAGAACAGGAATTCATTGTCTCACAGTTTCGGAGGTTAGAAGTCCAAATTCAGGATATCAGCAGGGCTATACTGTCTGCTCTAGGTGAAGATCATTCTTTGTCTCTTTTAGCTTCTGACAGCCCTGGGCATTTCTTTACATTTATTAGCTTGTAGATGGGTCCTCACATGGCATCTTCCCCCTTGAGAGTGTGACCTATCTAGAGGTCACATTGGGAATATTCTAGTACGGATACATTTTGGTGTTTTTGTTATTTTTTCTTGTATTTGAAGGAAAACTCTTTTCACAGAATTCAGGTTCTGTTCTCTTTTTCTTTCTTTCTTTTTTTCCTATTAGTGTCCTTTATTCTTCCCCACACAAGAAATATTCAGATATGTTGGTAGCCAATAAACTGGATCAATGGCTTCTCAGTGATCTCCCCTACCCCCATAATCTCTATGGATGATGTTGAAATCCTTTAAATTTTAAGCAGATGAGATTGTTGATGTGCACAGACCTTAAGTTAATATCTTTGTCTGTGTTATTTACCAGAGTTTGCTCTGCTGGGCAAAGAAGAAAATTTTTGTTCACAAAGACTTTATTTAATTAAACACTTTGAGGGACAGAGTAGCACAGGTAGGGGTCTGGGGACCATGTTTTCAGGGGACATCTAGGTCAACTGGCATAACAAAGCTTATTAAGAAAATGTTCTGCATCCTACTTTGGTAAGTGGCATCTGGGGTCTTAAAAGCTTGCGAGTGGTCATCTAAGATGCATCAATTGGTCCCAACTACCTGGAGTAAAGGAGAGTGAAGAACACCAGAGACACAAGGGAAGTATTAGCCCAAGAGACAGAAAGGGCCACATAAACTAGAGACTTCATCAGCCTGAGAGCAGAAGAACTAGATGGTGCCTGGCTACCACCAATGACTGTCCTGACAGGGAACATAACAGAGAGTCCCTGATGGAGCAGGAGAAAGCTGGGATGCAGAACTCAAATTCTAGTAAAAAAAACAGACTTAATGGTCTGAGAATGGAGGAACCCAAGAAAGCATGGCCCCTGGATTCTCTACCAGCCCAGAACTAAAACAATTTCTGAGGCCAACTCTTCAGATAAAGATTGGACTGGACTGAGGGACATAAAATGATACTCGTGAAGAGTATGCTTCTTAGCTCAAGCAGATATAAGAGACTAGACAGGCAGCTTCTGTCCGGAGGTGAGATGAGAAGGCAGAGCGGGTTAAGAGCTGATGGACTGGACATGGCAAATCAGGGGTGGAAAGGAGGTGTGTGCTGTCACAGTATAAGGAGAGCAGTTAGGGTCACATAACAATGTACGTATTAATTTTTGTTTACAAGACTAACTTGAAATGTAAACTTTCACATAAACTACAATAATAGAAGTTTTACTGGCAAAAAAAAATCTTGTGCTTTGGTTACTTTTAAAATAAAACAAGAAAAATTTGTAAAATGTTCTTAAAATGAACAGTAAAAAAAAAAAAAAAAAAAGACTGTTTAGCAGTGTGACAGAAACTTATCCTTCTGCAGTTTGGAGGAGCTTGCAGTGCTTGTAACACCAGACAAGGGTAACTATAACTCTTTTTGCTGCCTTGTCTTCTCATATTTTTACTCCTTCCTACTGCTGAGCTCACAGCTCAGGTTATAATGCAAAATCACTTCATAATTTGTAATTTTGGCTATGTTGCTCTATAGGTAAATATATCTGAAGGAAAGTAGAATAGAAAAAAATAAATAAACTAATAGCTCTATGTAGCTATCTCTGAACATAGATACATAGATAATTGTGCTGTAGAGTTAGAAGGACTTTCCAACTGAAATACTTGGGTTATTAAGACAGCAGAATTCAGTGGGGGTTAATGCAAAAGCTTTTCAAGTTTCTTACTGTCCTGCTGTTTTACCTCAGCCCATAACACGTTTTTTGCTGTTGGAAATTCCTCCTGCCGGTTGGTGTATTTGACAAAGCTTCTAGTTTCAGATTCTATCATCACTTTACATGTGTTTTGAAATTCTTCTCTGTTCAACGCCTGCAGAATTGACTGCTTTCTCTTTGTGCTTTTACAACAGTTATGAAAGCACTTGTATAGCATTTATTGAGTAGCATTATATTTCTTCTTAAACATTGTAAAGAGGAAAAATGTCTGTGTGGTAATCGTTGCTTGATTCAGAAGCATATGGATTTATTGAATCTGTGTGCATCCATAAAAGCTAGGGGTTTTCCACCTATGGCCAAACTATCATGTTTTCTTAACACTATTATTGGTTGTTTTATCTTGGCACCAATTGACCTAGCATGTCATCATAGTCAACATCAGCATCTTTGACATTCATCAGAGAGTTGTAAATACAAGACGTGGTCATTACTGAGGAGGATCTTAATTACAATAAAAAAAATCGTAAAGCAAGAGGTTATAATTTGTATTTTAGGGTGTGGCTATTTGTATAGAGTCTGGGAATTCTTTGATGTCATAAATCTTGTATTATTCACCTTTCTATTCAGAGACAGTGCTATAGAGCAGGGCCCAAGGAAAATATTTTTTAATCATTTACTGAATGAAAAGTGAGATATGTGTAAATATTTCAGCAAGGAATAGAGTTTACCACTGAGAAATGTACTCTGAATAATTTTAGTGCATTCTTTTACTCATGGATTTATTTCTTCAATAAATTGTGGGTGTGTGTTTACTATGCACCAAACAAAGAGATTTTTTCTTCTTCTTTCAGAGAGCCTAGCTGATATTTTGGTGATTTAAAAAATGGATGCAATTACTTGAATGCTACTAAGCAGAACTTCTAAAAATATGAGGGGCATCAAAATATCTTAAAGTTAAATTAATTTGGCATGTATAGAGTTTTGTACTTCCTCTCTTGAGCAACGTGTTGCTGGCCTGGACGTTTGGCAGAACTCAGTCTACCTTTGTAATCCATTATAACCCAGATTTATTGAAAAAAATTTTTCAAAATAGTAATAACTATAATGAAATCTAGCGTCCTTCTTCTGAACTCTGCAATGTCTCATTATTTTGTTAATTATTTTTCTTTTAACGTTTTTTGCCATTTTTATGACCTCAGAGTCAAGTTGACCAGGTGGCTGATTGGATTGGCTAGGCATGGGGTGTTTAAGGTCAGCTTCAGCCTTGCTACTCTATTCTGGCATGTCCTTAAGTAGGAATCTTCTCCCATTGTACTGTGATTAGAGATTGGTGCATTCATTCCATCTATCTAAAGAGATTAACCATGGATTGAGACAGATTCTAACCTTAGCCATCTTATATGTATAGTCTCAACAGACTGAGAAAGAAGATAGTTGAGGGGCAGAGTAAACTTCAACTGGAAATAAGGCTTTATAACTAGTTTTAAACATCAATTTCAAGGATGGAAATAACAAAAGAATGGTTATTATTCTTTCAATAATGTCATTTGGTCATTGACCAGAGACAAAGTGTAAACTGATTCCTGATAAATTCACTTTATGGGTTGTGATAGTAAGTACATTCAGATAGGAAGTTTCCTCTTTGATCAGACAGGTTTTATAGAGAAATGACTCATATAGAAAATTATGTGTTGACATATTACTTCCAATCCTAGTATTCAGGGCTGCTAAAACTGTTATGTCTACTAGGAGGCATTTTAGTAGATATAAAATTCATAAAGCTGTCAAACTGGTTCGTCACATCTCAGAAATCTACATGTATTTTAATTGGAAGTTAATATATTAAGACATTCCAATTTGTTCTTTCCAGGAAGTTAGATTAAAAGAAGGAAGGAATACATTATTTTTAATGTATCAGGTAGCTCAGAAATTAAACCTTTGATGTTACAGAAAAATGTTATAAAGTTTTATACCAAGAAGATTATCTGAATATGAAAATATACAACATTTCAGAATTTATTTCACCAATGGAATCATTGTGAAGTGTATCCTTATACTGGTTTATGTATAACGTATAAAGCAAGCTTTGATTTTTTTTAAGGCAGCTAATGTTGAGAGAGAAACTCTAAAATTTTTTCTGTTGCTATATCGGATTCTTAGTAGGTATGTAGTCGTGAACTTCTAAGCCTGTTTCTTTCTTTAAACAGATACACTGGAAAATACATTTAAAGATACCCCCTTTGACCAGTTCCTGGAGAAAGACATCATTCTCGTTAAAGTAGAGGGTCAATGAAAAAGAGAAAGACCCTCAACAAGATGGATTGACACAGTGGCTGCAACAGTGACTGTGAGCATAACAATGACTGTGAGGATGGCGCAGGACTGGGCAGTGTTTCGTTCCATTTTATGTAGGATCACTGTGTGTTGGAACCAACTGATGGCACCTAACAACAACAAAATTCTCCTGAATTCCTCTGACATTTCCCGTCAAAGTCCATTCCTGCTCTAAAATTTTCCTCCATTCTACTGGTATACAGGCAGTCATGTCTTGGGTATTCCAATAACCTGTGTAGCTTCTAAGGAGCCCTAGTAGTGCAGTGGTTAAAGCACTTGGCTGCCAACCAAAATGTCAACAATTCAAACCTACTAGCCGTGCCAGTAGAGAAAGATGTGCAATTCTACACCGTCCTATAGAGTCATTATGAGTCGAAATTGACTTGACTGGCACACAACAACATGTAGCTTCTAAGAGCTTTGCTCCCCCAAACTCTTTGCCTCAGCTTTCAGTCACAGCGACTCAAATCACTTCCAGCAATGCTCATAAAAAATATAAAGTTTAGTTTGGTACTTCCCATCTCCCCAGCTCTTGTGCCACAGGACCTGAGTATGGCTCTTTCCTAGATACAGGGGCGGACCATTTAACCCAGGCTTGGTCAGTTAGAGCACTGCACGTTCCTGGTCCATAGTGATGTTTTTATGGGAAACAACAAAAAAGGTAAACTTTTCCAATGTAGTAAAAAAAAAAAAAAGAAGAAGAAGAGACAGAAAGAAACAATACTAAAAATAAATAAATAAATAAAGATATGCCCTTTGGTGTGGCCCTTGTGGTAGGTAATAGTTTTTTCTTTTTTCTTTTTTTTTTTAGAGCTGATTCCATTGAGTAAGATGTTTACAGGATCCTCTTGAAATTACTATCTGAGGCAGATTTTGAGTAACATAGATTGTGTCCCAGTTTATTTCCCTAACTTGGGAAAATGTTAAATAATATTTGGCTCTTTTTTAAAAAATGAATCTACTCTAAAAAAGGAAATTGGTTTGAAGATATGCAAGTTAATATACTACCAATTCTGAAGGGAGTTCCAAAAATTATTTTGAAGAAAGGCATTGTTGTAATAGTTTCCTATCTGATTTAATAATTGGTAACATAAATTGTGATGTATTTTCAAGTGTATTTGGTAAAATGTCATTGGTGCTGCCATACAGGCAAATTACATGTTTTTTGTTAATGTTTAGGAATTTTTCTTGAATGAATGTCATTATTACAATAATTTTGTTCTATATTTCAGACACACAGGGCAAATACAATCTAACATACCTGACGCCTTTTAAGTCTCATTTGCTCTAGGTGCACCCTCTCATGCTTCTACCTACACTCTTCCCTTCTATGATCAATCTGGTATTAATTCTCCTCTTTTTTCTATTGTAACACATATGATGGATGATATTAACAAGCATGGCATATTCCCACGACATCTAAGTCTAATTCTACTTTCTCCTCCATTTGATAAAGAAAACTTTAGTACTTTATTAGTAGAAATAAATTACATGAAAAATACCTCACCGCTGGTTGACCCATGTGAGCTCATGACTGAGAACAGCTGAATTAGGGACTAGCAATCCAGGCTATCTACACAGGTCTCAAAAATTAAACACCAGTGTCATCCATTCTATGCCAAAATGCAGAGAAGCACAGTCCTTTTAAAGTCTTATTTCATTAAGAGGGCTATCTATATAGTCCCATTGTGTTACTGATCTGCAGTTTGGCTCTCTTCCATCTGTGTCCTGTATCTAATTTTTTTGTGTCGTTGATATCAGCTATAGACCTTTGTGCTAATTCTAGGAAAACAGGGAAGGTCCAATTCAAATTTGGTTAGACATAAATAAATTAATAGTTTATTAATTAACTAGTACTGGTTCTATGACCTCAAAAAATAAGGCTTTATTTCTGACCTCTCTCCTATGTGTCACCTATTTTCTTTAATTTTAATGTCCAGGAATTGAAGGACTATCAGCTGAGATGTTTCAACAAACAGATGCAAGTGCTGCAAGTGCTCACTTGTCTATACAAGAAATTTGGAAGACAGCTACCTGGCCAACCGAGTAGAAGCGATCCATATTTATGCCCATTCCCAAGAAAGGTGAGCCAACCAAATGCAGAGATTATTGAACAATATCATTAATATCACATACAAGTAAAATTTTGCTGAAGATCTTTGCAAAGTGTCTGTAGCAGTATATCGATAGAGAACTGCCAGAAATTCAAGCCAGATTCAGAAGAGAACATGGAACCAGGGATATCGTTGCTGATGTCAGATGAATCCTGGCTGAAAGCAGAGAGTACCAGAAAGATGTTTACTTGTGTTTCATTGACTATGCTAAGGCATTTGACTGTGCGGATCATAGCAAATTATGGATAACATGGCTAAGAATGGGAATTCCAGAACACTTAATTGTGCTCATGAGGAAACTGCACATAGATCAAGAGGCAGTTTTACTTTCTTTTAACCTCAAATAATCTTACTTTAAAAAATCTGTGCTTGTTCAGATTTATTAATGCTGATCAGTTGCTTTGTACAACTGTGCTGTTTGCCTCCCACTCTGGGGAAGGCAGTGCTTGTGATTTACCCAATACCCATTTCCTCCTCTTTACTTATATCTAGAGGAGCGTACAGCAAGGTTAGCTACATGACATGATTCTGGCTAATGAGATACAAACAGAGGTGTAGTTGGTGAAGTTTCTAGGAAATAAATTGTTTTCCTGATAAAAAGGCATAAGCCTATTCATGCCTTCTCTCTTTCTTCCTGCTTGGAATGTGGATGCAGTATCTGGAGGTACGAGAGTTAACTCAAGAGCATAAGGAGGAAAGTCACTGGCCAGAAATTATGAAAAAAGAGAACAACTAGAGAATCCTTCGGTGTAGACGATACTTTGCAGCTATGACAATATCCCTGAACTGCCTACTCATACATTTGTGAGTGTAGGGGGGATGGAGGTGGGGAGGAGGAACCATTACGTAGTGCAGTATGTTGTTCTTATTAGGTGCTGTTGAGAGATGATTTCAACTCATAGTGACCCCATGTGACACAGTAGAACTAATCCACAGGGTTAACAACTCGGCTGCTAACCAAAAGGTCAGCCATTCGAGTCCACCAGCCTCTCCTTGGAAGCCCTATAGGACAGTTTTACTCTGTCCTATAGGGTTGCTTTGAGTCGGAATCAACTCAATGGCAATGAGATAGGCTACTTAGGAGCCCTAGTGGCTCAATGGTTAAGAGTTCGGCTGCTAACCAAAAAGTTGGTAGTTCTAACCCATCCAGCAGCTCCGAGGAAGAAAAGACCCATCGCTCTGTTCTCATAAAGATTATATCCAAGAAAACTCTATGGTGCCAGTTTTACTCTGTCACAGGGGGTCGCTTTGAGTAGGAATCAATTCCACAGCAACCAACAACAGATCCTATCTGCTTTATATTTCTCTGAGCAATTCTACCTAAGATTATCTTGGAATTTAGGGCCATTGTTATTAATTGTTGAGAAGTTAGCAAGTACTTAAGCTCACTACTGTTTTTCATAGAAGAAAGATGTGACAGTTTGCTTCCCTAAAAATTGCAGCCTTGGAAATTTTATGGGGCAGTCCTACTCTGTTCTATAGGGTGACTATAAGTTGGAATCTACTCGATGGCAATGTGTTTGATTGTTTCTAAACTCACTTCTTCAGAAAGAAACTATATATCTGCACGTCTTTATGTTATTCTCGCATATAAGTTAACATTTGTCTGGTTATCGAATTATTGGTACAAGTTATTTTTTTCCACATTTATATATATATATATATTTTCCATTTCTTCTTTTGCATAGTGCAAAAAAGATATGTCTGAGTTCAACCTAATCTTTTTTTTTTTTTTTTGTCTTTTTAGGCTAATATTTTATTCTCCTTGAATTTTTTTTTTTTAAATGCTTGGCTTCAGAAATAAATGAATGTGGATTAACCATGTTCCAGTAACTTTATTTACAAAAACACTAGTGGGCAGTACTTCATTGACACTTGTTTTAGATTAACTTAGTACTTTCCACACCCAGCACCATCTCTTTTCCTCATCTTTCACTGATCTTCTGTCCTTGACTCTGGATATGAGGCTTGATGCTGAGGTAGCTACCTTGTCATTGTGAATTGATTTTAGTGGAGACAAGGCCAAAGGAATGGCAAAGATGTTGACTCTGATATCATCAGGGTGCTCATGTGACTGACATATGCAATCACATCCCCAGACTTACTGTTGAGTGAGAGAAATATGTTTAAACTAATGAAAGCTTTTCTGTTACTTTCATTTGAATGTATTTCTAATAAGTACACGTCTCATATCTCTCAGAGATAATACTTATACTTAATTTTGCAACACTGATCTGCCTACACTCTTAACTTTTCTCAGATTTAAGTTCTTTCTGTTGTAGAATTTGTTGTCTTTCATGGTACAGTTATAAGCTTTTCTAAATTATTTACTAATTCTGTATTGTGCTTTTTTTTTTTTTTCTGTATTGTACTTCAAAATGAGTGCTTGTAATCAGTTTTGGGGGAGATGTAAAATAATACCACTATGGCTCAAATTCAATTATGTTTCTTTGAAAGTAGTAAATAAATTGGATATACCACCAGTTTGGGGGTGGAGAGGATTCCTTATTGGATAGTTCCCTCAGTATTCAAGCAATCTGTTCACATTAGAAATTTCTACTTTTTTAAGACTGATCCATTCTTGCACATTTATTGCTTCTGCTTCTAAAATATCCTTGAGATATTTATTAGCATTGAATTATATATATATATATATATATGTATATATATGTATATATGTATATACACACACATACATACATACATACATACATACATATTAGCTCGGAAGCAATATTTACATATCTGTGCAATGTGGGAATTTCCAAAGTATGAAGAAGAAAAAGTCTTTCTATGAATAGAGTGCTTGTTCATAAAAGGTTTGGTTATCATCGTCTAAGCTTTTCGTATATTGGGGAAATTTTTTATCCTATAATTTTTTTCTATTTTTTTATGCATGTGGTTATCTTTTCTGTTATATTTGGTTATTGTTGTTACATGGGAAATGTACTGATTTACATTTTCTGTGTTTTTATTTTGTAACTGGTTATCTTCCAAACTCTTTGATTAGTTCTAATAGTATTTCAGGTGACTTTATTGGGTTTTCTACATAAGTAGTGATATCATCTGCAAATAGTGATAGGTTTTACCTCCTTATTTATAATATTTTTGTTTATGTTGTTCTCTTGAATATTTGAATTAGCTTCTACTTGTGGAATGCTATTTAAATAATGGTGAGAAATTGAGCATCTTTGTCTTGAACCTGATTTTAATGGAAATTTAAACCAAGTGTTAAAATATCTTTGGATACAAAAACATAATCAATAGATTTTTTTAGATCTTTTTATTCATAATACACATTTCAGTCTCTTAACCTTCAAAAGGATACCATAAATGTAGAACCACAGCCATGCACAATTTTCACATGATGAATAAATTATTAAATTCTACATAGCTCAGAATTTACATCTTAAGAATGTTGATAAATATAAAAAGGAGTCTATGATAATCTATAAAGTCGACTAGTAGACTAGAGATATAGGTAATTTTTCTCCCTGATTATTCTGAAGTACCACCCATTCAATGCCTCCATATCCTACTCACAAATAAATTTGATAAGGAATTATTAAGGTAAAGATATATGTTTTTAACAGAATGAACAATCAGGAAGCACGTTGCAAATTCTACAAGGGCTCTTGTCTTCAGATTCACAGAAATGATTAACATTACCATGAAATATGAAGAATAAACAAAATGTACCATTTGCTTGCACAAACAGTGAGTGCTTTGAAAGGGAGGAGGCATAAGTGTTAAAGCGTATCACATCCAGTTTGCCAAAGAGCCAAAGTACGAAAGATATTTTTATTCTGAGTTGGCAGTTTTGAGCCCAGTCCCCGTGAAAATTTTAGAGATAGGGAAAGTATAGGTCTGAAACCATGATTTCAGAGTGACAAATGTTCTAAACTCTAGCCAAATATTATTAAATTCATTAGAAATTCCAACATATCACCACATGTTGTAAAAATGGTGGAGATATATGCCAAAAATTATTGCCTTCCTTTTCTGTAATGATAACTTGTTAGCGCCATATAGATACTGTCATGGATTGAATTATGTCCTCCAAAAATATCTGTCAACTTGGATGGGTTATGACTCTCAGTATTGCGTAATTGTGTAATCAGATGTGATTTCTTTATGTGTTGTAAACTCTATCACTATGATGAGGTTATATGTGATCTCTTTATTCATTGTAAATTCTATCACTGAGATGAGGTTATATACTGATCAGGTTTACAAGATTAGATAGTGTCTTAATCCAATCTCTTTTGAGATATAAAAGAGAGAAGTGAACAGAGACACATGGGAACCTCATACCACCAAGAAAGCAGTGCTGGGAGCAGAGCACGTCCTTTGGACCTGAGGTTCCTGTGCAGAGAAGCTCCCAGAACAAAGGAAGACTGATGCATCACAAGGACCTTCCTCCAGAGCTGACAGAGAGAGAAAGTCTTCTCCTGGAGTTGATGCCCTAAATTTGGACTTGTAGCCTACTGGACTGTAAGAGAATAAACTTCTTTTTGCTGAAGCCATCCACTTTTGGCATTTCTGTTAGAGTAGCTGCAGATGACTAAGACAGAAACTAAACCTGGCACCAAAAAAAAAAAATTTTGTAGCTTCTTTAATGAACACTGAGCTCTAGTTATAAAAACAGGAGTGAACTGACAAAGCCTGAAAGCAATTAAAGTGGCATAAATTTGAAGGTGTACGATATAAGAACAGTCTGAGACAGGAAAATAGCATACAAGAGAGATATGAAGATAATTAGGGATACCTAAAAGCACTTAAATATTACATTTTAAATTGCATCAATAGTTCCAGTTAAGAGTGGCTTTTGAGTTCATGGGGAGAGGTGGTGAGGGCCAGAAGAACATGAAGATGGAATAGATGAATTGAATACCATTATGTTTTGATGGAAAATTAAAAAAAAATTAAGACTCAAGCTATCTGGGCAACATGGCACTATAGTCAGAAGCGCTATCCCGTCCTCCATAGCAAAGATCAGAAAAATTAAGTCAAACAGAGTCACACATCAATCCTGAAACCCTAAGCATCCAATGAAGAAATAAAGAACTCAGCCAAGTACCTAATGGAATAAGAAACTGACTGAGAACAGAAAATTAAGAGAGATACATGCAGAGGTCCCCCATCAGCTACTACAGCATGGCTCTGCCAGCTTGGACTTCTCCCAGAGATCAGTGAACAGAGAGTATGAGAAAGCAGCTTCATGGAGCTTTCAACAGGAGACAGAACAACTGGTAACCAGCGATATATGCTTTCCCACCCCCCACCCTTCCTCACACCCCTGCTTAGCCTCCTCTGCTTCCTGCAGCTACAGTCTCTTGGCCTGGAAATGCAAGCTTCACCCCGGTGTCACTTTGATTCCACCCACCCACAATGGCCGACTCCCTGAGTGCCTTTTGTTGGCTGCTGGTGTTGCTTTTTTCCTCTTCTTTAGGTTTCTTCTTTACCTCTCACCACCTCCCCCTCCTTTCTCTCAAATATCTGGCTCCATGCACCATCTTTGCTTCTTCCTGAAAGGCTATGAAACACTGCTTGACTGTGAAACTGCTTCCTGGCCCATGCCACCACGCTGCTGGGGACCCCAGGGCTTTTTTATTTGTTTGTTTGTTTGCTCTGATTTGTGCTGTTTTGATTTGTTTGTTTGTTTTCTTTTTCTTTTCTCAGCTTGGGAGCCCCTTCTAGCCAGGCAGTACAGTGCAGCTTGAAAGCTACTCGCTTACTCTGCGCAGACACACAGGGACATCCCTGGGGGCATTTCTTTTTCTTGTTTTTTTTTTTTGTTGTTGTTGTTTATTTGCTCCATTTTCTTCTCTCTTTTATTCCCTTTTTGTCTTTCTTTATTTCCAGTTTCTCGATTTATTCATTTTTTTCTTTTATGCTTTTTCTTTTTTTTCATTTTTGTTTCTCCCCATTTCTCAGTCTCTCATCTCTCTACTCCAATAACAAGGTCCCTTAGTACTCTTTTTGGTTTGTGTGTATGTTTTTGGCTATGTTCCTCTCTCCTTTCTCTCGTCTTTCCCATACTCATCTTAGCTCCACACATCACTATCAACCCCCTCCTTCCTGCCTACCTACACTGTGTGCTGAATGTCACACTTCCAAGCAGCACAGGCATGGCTTACTGGAAACTGCCCTGCACTGAGTCCCAGTCCGCACTGTCAGCTCAGCCTTGGTATGTGCCACAAACAACTCATCCCAGCAACTCCCCTTCAGCTGGACCTGCCCTACTATACCATACACGAGTGACTGACCCTGCCAATTGGAGAATGAGGTGAAAAGTATCATGCCCACAGATGAGCAAACAACATAGAATGCACAGCCTGCCTGCACAGGCATAACCAAATAAAACAAAACAGCAGGATGAAACAAACAAATCTACAAACAATAAATGAGGAAAATAACCACTGAACTCCCTGAAGACAGCAAACAATATCAAAACATTTACAAAAACAGGACAGGATGGTTCCAGTAGGCAACCAAAATAAAACACCAGATGGCCTTCCAGTAGAAGAAAAGGCACTAAAACTACCTGATCGTGAATTCAAATCTCTAATATTCAGAATTATCCAACAGTTGAAGCAAAAAGCAGACAAAAATGAGGAAAAAACAGACAAATTCATGGAAAATACAGACAAAAACTTGGAAGAATTCAAGAAAATAATACAGGAACAAAATGCTAAAATAAATTCACAATTAGAAATCATCCAAAAACAACAATTAGAAATCCAAAAGATAAACAACAAGATTTCAGAAATGGACAGTGTCATGGAAGGGCTGAAGAGCAGGTTTCAAACAATGGAAGATAAGATCAGCAAAATTGAAGACAAACACTTGGATACAACTCTGTTGGAGGAAAAATCAGGAAAAAGAATGAAGAACAATTAAAAAACCCTGAAAATTAATGTGGGATACAATGAAAAGCAGAAATCTGTGAGTGATCAGAGTTCCAGAACAGGGGGAGAAAATAGAAAACAGAGAGAGGGTCATTGAAGAATTGCTGACAGAAAACTCCCCCAATATTATGAAAGATGAAAAGCTGACCATCCAAGAAGCTCAATGAACCCCATATAGGATAGACCCAAAAGAAAATCACCAAGGCATATCATAATCACACTTGCTAGAACCAAAGACAAGAAAAGAATGCTGAGAACAGCTAGATAAAAACAAAAAGTCACATATAGAGAAACAATAAGAGTAAGCTCCAACTATTAAGCAGAAATCATGCAGGCAAGAAGGCAATGGGATGACATATATAAAACCTTGAAAGAAAAAAATTGCCAGCCAACAATAATATATCCTACAAAACTCTCATTCAGATATGATGGTGAAATCAGGTCATTTCCAGATAAAGAGAAATTAAGGGACTATGTAAAAACCAAATCAAACTTACAAGACTTATTAAAGGGATAACAAATAACATCAGACCACAGGCTGAATCTAGGACACAGGATTGTACTAGCCAGATACCAACCTAGGAAATGAACTCTTAAGGACTATGAAAAACTGAAACAATTACAACAGGGAACCAGAGAGATTAATCTGTAAATGACAACAGTATCAGAACAATATAAGAGGGAAGAAACTGTGTAGGTATAGAACCTTCTAATGGAAAGGAAGGCAAGGTGATACCAAGTAATAATAGACTGGTTCAAACCTAGGAATATAAGGGCAAATTTCAAGGTAACCACAAAGAAAGTTAACAAATCTACTCATCAAAATAAAGAAGAAAAACATAAAGTCGCAGTAAAAACAAAACCTACAAAAACAGAAGAAATGAAAAAAAAAATCCACAAATAACAGGAACACAGCATAGGAGAGTAAAAGGAACAAAGAAAATGTCAGCACCACAAAAAAAGCACTATAAAATGCAATCCCACTCCTAGGAATATATCCTAGAGAATTAAGAGCCATCACATGAATAGACATATATACACCCATATTCATTGCAGCACTGTTCACAATAGCAAAAAGATGGAAACAACCTACATGCCCATCAACAGATGAATGGATAAACAAACTATGGTACATACACACAATGGAGAACTACGAAATGATAAAGAACAATGATGAATCTGTGAAGTTTCTCATAACACAGATGAAACTAGAGGACATTATGCTGCGTGAAATAAGTCAATCACAAAAGGACAAATACTGTATGAGACGTCTACCGTAAAAACCCATGTAAATGTTTATCCACAAAAAGAAACAATCTTTATTGGTTCCGAGGGATGGGAGGGGTGGGGAGGGAACTAAATAGACAATAGATAAGTGGTAACTTTGGTGAAGGGTAAGACAGTACACAATACCGGGGAAGCCAGCACAAATTGTACAAAGAAAGGTCATGGAAACTCCATAGGCACTTCCAAACTCCCTGAGGGACTGAATTGCTGGGTGGAGGGCTGTGGGGACCATGGTCTTGGGGAACATCTAGCTCAACTGACATAACACAGTTTATAAAGACAATGTTCTACATTCTACCTTGGTGAGTAGCGTCTGTGGTCTTAAAAGCCTGTTAATAGCCATCTAAGATACTCCACTGGTCTCATCCCTTCGGGATCAAGGGAGAATGAAGAGAACAAGATACAAGGAAAAGATTAGTTCAAAGGACTAAGGGACCACAGCTTCCACGGCCTCCACCAGACTGAGTCCAGTACAGCTAGATGGTGCCCAGCTACCACCACTGACTGTTCTGACCCAGATCACTATAGAGGGCCCTGGACAGAGCTGGAAAAGGATGTAGAACAAAATTCTAACTCACACAAAAAAGACCAGATTTACTGGCCTGAATGGGACTGGAGAAACCCCGAGAGTAGGGCCCCGGACACCCTTTTAGCTCAGTGGTGAAGTCACTCCCAAAGTTCACCATTCAGCCAGGAATTGGACAGCTTCATAAAACAAAATGGGACTAATGAGGCACAGCAGTCCAGGGACAAGGACTAGAAGGCAGGAGGGGACAGAAAGGCTGGTTATAGGGAACCTAAGGTTGAAAGGGACAGTGTTGACATGTCTTGGGGTTGTTAACCATTGTCATAGGGCAATATGTGTACTAACCTGTTTAATGAGAAAATATTTGTTCTGCAAACCTTCATCTAAGGTACAAAAAACAAAAAGAAAAGAATTATCTATGTGAGATCAAATTGACAACAGCAACTCAAAAGGTTTGATGGGAAGCCTAGGGAGCAGTGAGTTGAAGATAATGGGATGGAATAATTTGGAAAAAGATACCGAAAATAGCAGAATAACTAGAAGAATGTAATCGATGTCACTGAATTGTACATTTAGAAACCGTTGAAATGGTGTAACTTTGGCTATGTATATTTTCACCAAAAAAAAAGGTCGAGAAGGGAGACTGTTGACATGTTATGGGGTTGTTAACCAATGTCATAAAACAATATGTGTACTGACTGCTTAATGAGAAGCTATTTGTTCTGTAAACCTTCATCTAAAGTACAATAAAAAAATAAAAAAAAAAAAGGAAATACATAACATCCCTTTATTTTCTCTAGTCATATATTTCCAAGGTGTATTTTAAAAGTGCCAGTATTCAAGAAATGGTGCTAGGACAACTTGATTTCCACATGCAGAAGAATGAAGTTGGGCCCCTACCTCACACCAAATATGAAAATTAACTCAAAATGGATCCATGACATAAACACAAGCACTAAAACCATAAAAATCTGAGAAGAAAATGTTGATGTAAATTTTAAAGACTTTGTGTTTGGCAATGATTCTTAGATATGACACCAAAAGCATGAGCAATAAAATAAAAAGATAAATTAGGCTTCATCAAAATTAAAAACTTTTAACTTGAAGAATGTAATCAATGTCACTGAATTGTACCTGCAGAAATTGTTGAATTTGTTTATGTTCTGTGGTGTATATTTTCAACAACGAAAATAAAATAATTTTTTAATGGAAAAAAATAAAAGCTTTTGTGCATCTAAGGACTATATCAGGAAAATGAAAAGACAATCTACAGAATGGGAGAAAATATTTGCAAATCAAATACCAGATAAAGGTTTAATATCCATACTATATAAAGAACTCCTACAACATAGCAACAGGTACACAAAAAAGCCCATCAGAAAATGAATAAAGGACTTGAATAGACATTTCTCCAAAGAAGATATACAAAAGGCTGCTCAACATTATTAGCAACTAGGGAAATGCAAATCTAAACAACGAGATACCACTTCGCACCTACCCACTAGGATGGCTATTATTAGAAAACAAAAACAAACAGAATATAGCAAGTGTAGGCAAGGATGTAAAGAATTGGAACCCTCATCCATTGCTTGTTGGAATGTAAAATGGTATAGCTGCTATAGAAAATAGTTTGACAGTTCCTCAATAAGCTAAACATAAAATTACCATATGTCCCAGCAATTCGACTCCTACTCCATACCCAAAAGACTTGAAAGCAGAGGCTCAATCAGATAGTTGTACACCAGTGTTCACTGCAGTATTTTTCACAGTAGCTGCAAGGTGGAAACAACCCAAATGTTCATCAACAGATAAATGGAAAAGTAAATTGTGGTATGTCCATACAAAGGAATATTATTAATCCATAAAGAGAAATTAAGTTCTGATAAAGGTTACAATATGGATGAATCTTGAAAAAACTATGTTAAGTGAAATAAGCCAGACACAAAAGGACAAACATTGTATGATCCCACTTACATAAACTATCTAGAATAGGCAAATGCATAGAGCCAGAAGGTAGATTAGTGGTTACCAGGTGCTTGCGGGAGACAGGAGTGGGAAGTCATTGCCTAAAGGGGGCAGAGTTTCTGTCTGGGTGATGAAAACATTTAGGAAACAAATGGTGGTGATGGCATTGCACAACATTGTGAATAAAATTAATACCACTAAATTGTACACTTAAAAATGGTTTGAATGGCAAATTTTATGTTATATACATTTCACTATAATTAAAAAAAAATGAAAAAACGTAAGACTCAATTTAGCAAGTATGAACTATTTGTAAGTGTATTTTTCTCTTTTACAATTATTTGAAGATCTTATTACACCACAGAAATCCCCAAAACAATGGAAATATCTGTAATATCTCTAATGCCTAATAAAAATTTTAAAATATACCTCTGTGTATTTTAACATTTTCCAAAGTAAATATTGAGATTTCAGTTTTCAACTGGGCATAAAGAACACTGAAAAGAACATCACTTTCACACTTACAACAATAAAAAGATAGTTAAACTGCAAAGCCACAACTTTTCTTGAACCAGACTAAGAGCATTAAAAGAATGGAGCTGAATTTGCAGGGAAACTAAGTAATCTAAACTCTAAGGAAAAGCATTCACTTTCAAGGAGAGTGCTTGCTTCTTTGGAATCCACTTAGCTAAACACCAGGGAGAAGTATTCAACTAACATTGTTAACAAATTCGTGAAGGCTGAATATAGAATAGTAAGAGAACATAGAACCCCTGGGGGGTGCAGAAAAAGAGAAATCCATACTCACCTGGAGGTTCTTCTCCACAGACCTCACTTGATGCTCACAAGTTTATCAAGAATTCTAGCAAAAAGTCCCTCGTGATTTAGACCCGAGGATGAGAAGAACAGCTACTGTGGTAAGTATTTCACCCAGATCCTATCTCTTCTACAGAACAAAATCCATACACTAGGGGTGGGGTTGTTGTTGTTAGGTAACCTTAAGTCGGTTCCAACTCACAGCCACCCTATGTACAACAGAACGAAACACTGCCGGGTCCTGCGCCATGCTCACAATCGTTATGCTTGGGACTATTGTTGCAGCCACTGCATCAATCCATCTCGTTGAGGATCTTCCTCTTTTTGGATGACCCTCAACTTTACCAAGCATGATGTCCTTTTCCAGGGGGTGGTCCCTCTTCATAAAGTGTCCACAGCATGTGAGATGAAGTCTCTCCATTCTTGCTTCTAAGGAGAATTCTGAATGTACTTCCAAGACAGATTTGTTCATTCTTCTGGCAGTCCGTGGTATTCAATATTCTTCACCAGTTCCATGATTCAAAGGTATCAGTTCTTTGATCTTCCTTATTCATTGTCCAGCTTTTGTATGCATATAAAGTGTATGCACCATGGCTTGGGTCAGGCCCACATTAGTCCTTAAAGGGACATCTTTGCTTTTCAACACTTTAAAGAAGTCTTTGGCAGCAGATTTGCCCAATGCAATGTGTCGTCTGATCTCTTGACTGCTGCTTCCATGGGTGTTGATCATAGATCCAAGCAAAATGAAATACTTTACAACTTCAATATTTTCTCTGTTTATCATGATGTTGCTTATTGGTCCGGTTGTGAGGATTTTTGTTTTCTTTATGTTGAGGTGTAATTCATACTGAAGGCTGTGATCTTTGATCTTAATCGGTAAGCGTTTCACTTCCTCTTCACTTTCAGCAAGCAAGGTTGTGTCATTTGCATATGGCAGATTGATCATGAGTCTTCCTCCAGTCCTGATTCTGTGTTCTTCTTCATATAGTCCAGCTTTCTGGATTATTTGCTAGGATTATTTGCTGAGACAGATTGAATAAGTATGGAGAAAGGATACAACCCTGACACAAAACTTTCTTGATTTTAAACCATGTAGTATCCCCTTGTTCTGTTTGAACAACTGCCTCTAGGCCTATGTACAGGTTCCCCATGAGCACAATTAAGTGTTCTGGATCCCATTCTTTGAATCGTTATCCATAATTTGTTATGGTCCACACCATATGGTCAAATGCCTTTATATAGTCAATAAAACATAGGTAAACACCTTTCTGGTATTCTCTGCTTTCACTCAAGATCCATCTGACATCAGCAATGATAACCCTTGTTCCACATCCTCTTCTGAATCCGGCTTGAATTTCTGGCAGTTTCCTATCCACGTACTGCTGCAACCACTTTTGAAAGATCTTCAACAAAATTTTACTTGTGTGTCATATTAATAACACTGTTCGATGATTTCTTTATTCTGTTGGATCACCTTTCTTTGAAATGAGTACAAATATGGATCTCTTCCAGTCAGTTGGCCAGGTTGCTGTCTTCCAAATTTCTGGGCATAAACAAGTGACCGCTTCCAGCCTTGCATCCATTTGTTGAAACATGTCAATTGAATTTCCCTCAATTCCTGGAGACTGGTTTTTCTCCAGTAACTTCAGTGCAGCTTGGACTTCTTCCTTCAGAACCATCAGTTATTGATCATATGCTACCTCCTGAAATGGATAAACATCAACCAATTCTTTTTGGTACTTTGTGTAGTTCTTCCATCTCCTTTTGATGCTTCCTGTGTTGTTTAATATTTTCCCTGTAGAATGCTTCAATATTTCAACTTGAGGCTTGAATTTTTTTTTCAGTTCTTTCACCTTGAGAAATGCAGAGCGTGTTCTTCCTTTGATTTTCTATCTCCAGGTCTTTGCACATTTCATTTTAATACTTCATCTTCTGAAATCTTCTATTCAGCTCTTTTGCTTCATCATTTATTCCTTTTGCTTTAGCTACTCTATGTTCAAGAGCAATTTTCAGAGTCTCTTCTGACATCTATTTTGGTCTTTTCTTTGTTTCCAGTCTTTTTAATGACCTCTTGCTTTCTTCATATATGAAGTCCTTAATGTCATTCCATAACTCGTCTAGTCTTCGGTCATTAGTGTTCAATATATCAGGTCTATTCTTGAGATGTTCCCTAAATTCAGGTGGTATATACTCAAGGTCCTACTTTGGCTTTTGTGGACTTGTTCTAATTTTTTTCAGCTTCAACTTGAACTTGTATATGGACAATTGATAGTCTGTTCCACAGTCTGCCCCTGGCCTATTTCTGACTGATGATATTGAGCTTTATCTCTTTGATATTGACCATTGTCTCTTTCCACTAAAGTAGTCGATTTGATTCCTGTGTATTCCATCTGGTGAGGTCCATGTGTATACCCATTGCCATCGAGTGGATTCCCACTCATAGTGACCCTATGGGACAGAGTATAACTGGCTCATAGGGTTTCCAAGGAGCAGCTGGTGGATTTGAACTGCCAACCTTTTGGTTAGCAGCCATAGTTTTAACCACTGTGCCACTAGGAATCCAGGTGTATAGTCACCATTTATGTTGTTGAAAAAGATATTTGCAATGAAGAAGTTGTTGGTCTTGCAATAGTCTATCATGTGATCTCCTGTTTCATTTCTATCACCAAGGCCATATTTTCCAACTACAGATCCTTCTTTGTTTAGAACTTTCACATTCTAATCACTAATAATTATCAAATTCACCTTAATGGCATGTTTGATCAATTTCCGACTGCAGCCCATGATGAAAATCTTCAGTTTCTTCATCTTTGATCTTAGTGGTTGGCCCTTAAATTTTAATAATAGTCGTATTACTGGTCCTCCTTGTAGGTGTATGGATATTATCCTATCACAGCACTGTACTTCAGGATAGATCTTGAAATGTACTTTTTGACAATGAATGCAATACCATTCCCCTTCAAGTTGTCATTTCCAGCATAGTAGATATATGATTGTCCTATTCAAAATGGCCAGTACCAGTCCATTTCAGCTCACTAATGCCTAGGATATTGATGTTTACGCATTCCATTTCATTTTTGATGACGTCCAATTTTACTGGATTCATACTTCTTACATTCTACATTCTTATTATTCATGGATGTTTGCAGTTGTTTTTTTCTTATTTTGAATCATGCTACATCAGCAAATAAAGTTCCCGAAAGCTTGACTCCATCTACTTCATTAGGGTCAACTCTACTTTGAGGAGGCAGCTCTTCCCCAGTCATATTTTGAGTGACTTTCAACCTGAGGGACTCATCCTCTGGCATTATATCAGACAATGTTCCACCCAGATACTATCTCCTCTGCACAACAAAAGCCGTAAACTAGGAGTGGACATAGTGTTGTGCAAAAAAACACCGTCATCCTTAAGATACTGTGGAAAACCAGTTTTGGTTGAAGGAAGAAAAATAAAAACTTCGACCGCTGGAAAAGTGGTAGAAACAGCTGTTGTGCCAGTAACTAATGGGAGAGGGACAGGAGCATTTGAGAAGACCACACCATCCAGTCTGTCCTCCTGATTAGCCGCTGAGCACTAACTACCACACCCCCAGGGAACCTTCCTGGAGACACAGTGCCTGCCGAAAACTTAGGTTTCAAAGGTACAACATAGATATACCCCCCCCCCAGAGGTAAATGCACCCAACACCAGTGTTGACTGGCAACTAACAGTGTAATACTGCTAAATGATTTGCAAGAACACAGAAGGACGCTCTCTAAGGTGCTGTGCAAAAGGATGACTTGGGTTGAAGGCAGAATAGATGCTGAGAAATACCTCTGAAAACCAGCTCCCACCCAAAGCAGAAGGTACCACTAGAGGCACTGGAAGCCTGGAGTGCACTGAGGGTAAAAATAGCAATGGCAAACCCCACCCTAGCTCAATTATTCACTAGATTGACCTAAGTCCCTCACTAATGTTCTAGAATAAGGTAAGGTATACTCATTTCCAGCCATGAAAACTATTTACACAAGTTGTCACTTTTCTGTATAAAATGTCTGACTTTAAATGAACAAACAAAAATTATAAGCCCTATAGAAATGCAAGAAAAAAAGAAAAAGCACTGTTAAGAGACAAAGCAATATGACACAGATATTCAAACTATCAGAGAGGGAATTTAAAATAATTATGATTAACCTGTAATAAGCTGCATTGGAAAATATGGATAATATGCAAATCAGATGTAAGTTTCAGCATAGAGATAGAAATTATAAGATACAAACATATGGGTATGCTAAAAATGAAAACAAAAATAATAGAGATAAAGAATATATTCAACAGGCTCATCAATACACTTGACACCCTGAAGGAAAGAATTTATGAACTTGAAGATATGGCAGTAGAAGTTATCCAGGTTGGAAAGAAAGAAAGAAAAGTGTCTGTATTTGTTGATGACCTGATTGTCTGTTTAAAAATCTACAAACTTCTGTAACTAATAAGCGAGTGTAGGAAGGTCATATTATAAAAGTTTGACATACAGAAGTCATTTGTATTTCTATATACTACCAACAATTTTCCACCACTCATTTGTCAGTTTGCTGCACTGTGGCAGCAAGGTCACCCATGGTGGACAGGTTTCAGTGGAGCTTTCACACTAAGACAGACTAGGAAGAAGGGCATGGTGATCTACTTCCAAAACAATTAGCCAGTGAAAACTTCATGAATAGCAGCAGAACATTGTCTGATATAGTGCTGGAAGATGAGCCCCTCAGGTTGGAAGGCACTCAAAATACAACTGGGGAAGATCTAACTCTAACTGTAGGATTGATCTTAATGACGTGGATCAAGTAAAGCTTTTGAGTCCTTCATTTGCTGCTGTGGGATTGACTCAAAATGAGAATAAACAGCTGCAAACATCCATTAATAATCAGAAAGTGGAGTGTATGAAATAAGAATCGAGGGAAATTGGAAGTTGTCAAAAATGAAATATAACGCATAAAGATCAATATTCTAGGCATTCATGAGCTGAAATGGACTTGTATTGGCCATTTTGAATAGGAAAATCATATGATCTACTATACTGGAAATGACAGCATCAAAAAAAGTTATAAGGAATACACAGAGTCACTGTACCAAAAAGAATTGATCTATGCTCAGCCATTTCAGGAGGTAAGGTATGATCAAGAGCAGATAGTGCTGAAGGAAGAAGTCCAAGCTGCACTGAAGACATTGGCATAAAACAAGGCTTCACAAATTGACGGAATTACAATTGAAGTATTTCAACAAACAGATGCAATCTTGGAAGCGCTTACTTGTCTATGCCAAGAAATTTGGAAGACAGCTACCTGGCCAACCAACTGGAAGAGATCCATATTTGTGCCTATTCCCAAGAAAGGTGATCCAACCGAATATGGAAATTATTGAACAATATCTTTAATATTACATTCAAGCAAAATTTTACTGTAGATCATTCAAAAACTATTGCAGTGGTACATCAACTGCAAACTGCCAGAAATTCAAGCCAGATTTAGAAGAGGATGTGGAACAAAGGATATCATTGCTGATGTCCGATGGATTATGGCTGAAATCAGAGAATACCAGAAAGATTTTTACCTGTGTTTTAATGACTATGCAAAGGCAATCGATTGTGTGAATCATAACAACTTATGGATAACATTGCAAAGAATGGGAATTCCAGCACTTAATTGTGCTAATAAAGAACATGTACATACACCTAGAGGCAGTGTTTTGAACAGAACAAAGGT
This sequence comes from Dugong dugon, assembly GCA_030035585.1. Classification (NCBI taxonomy): domain Eukaryota; kingdom Metazoa; phylum Chordata; class Mammalia; order Sirenia; family Dugongidae; genus Dugong; species Dugong dugon. Next base: position 29,474,342 of record CM057465.1, read on the forward strand.
AGAGTGAGTGGTTTAAAATCAGAAAAGGTGTTCATCAGGGTTATTTCCTTTCACCATACTTATTCATTCTGTATGCTGAGCAAATAATCTGGGATGTCCGATTATATGAAAAAGAACTTGGCATCAGGATTGGAGGAATACTCATTAACAGCCTGAGATATGGAGATGACTCAACCTCGCTTTCAGAAAGTGAAGAGGACTTGAAGCACTTACTGATAAAGGTCACACCTTCAGTATGGATTACATCTCATCCTAAAGAAAACAAAACTCCTCACAACTGGACCAATAAGCAGCATGATGATAAATGGAGAAAATATTGAAATTGTCAAGGATTTCATTGACTTGGATCCACAATCAATGCCCATGGAAGTAGCAGTCAAGAAATAAAACTACTTATTGCATTGGGCAAATCTGCTGCAAAAGACCTCTTTAAAGTTTTCAAAAGCAAAGATTTCAGTTTGAGGAATAAAGTGCATTTGACCCAGACCATGATATTTTCAATCACCTCTTAAGCATTCCAAAGCTGGGCAATGAGTAAGGAAGACCAAATAAGAATAGATGCCTTTAAATTATGGTGTTGATGAAGAATACTGAATATATGATGGACTGCCGGAAGAAGCAACAAATCAATCTTGGAAGAAGCACAGCCAGAGTGCTTCTTAGAAGTGAGGATGGCGAGACTTTGTCTTAGGTACTTTTGACATGTTATCAGGAGGGACCGGACCCTGGAGAGGGACATCACGCTTGGTGAAGTGAAGGATCAGCGAAAAAAAGGGAAACATTTAACAAAATGGATTGACAAAGTGGCTGCAGCAAGGGGCTCAAGCATGGCAGCAATTGTGAGGGTAGCGCAGGACCGGAAAGTGTTTCATTCTGTTGTACTTTAAGTCGCTTTGAGTTGGAACCGACTCGATGCCACCTAACAACAACAATCAACATTTTTGGAATTTAAAATTATACAAAGTTCTTACAATATTGCCAAAAGTGATAAAATACTTATAGTTTTAACATGTATTTGCAGGATTTATGTGCTAAAAACTATAAAATGCTGTTTAAAGAAAACAAGGAATACTTAAGTAAATGAACAGATATAATGTGTCCATAGATTCGAGACTCAATATTGTTAGGATGTCAGTTAAATTCTAATCAAAATCTCAGCAGGATTTTGTTGCATGTATCAGTAGACTGATTCTAAAATTTATAAGAAAAAGCAAAGGAAATAGAATAGTCAAAGCAATTTGACAAGAACAAAGTTGGATGACTGATACTACTTGATTTAATGACTAATTTTAAGACTACAGCAATCAAGACATTGTGCTATTTGTGAAAAGATAGATACATAGATCAATGAACACAATACAGCTTTCAGAAATAGACCCAAACAAATATACTCAACTGATTTTTTTTCACAAAGTGCAAAGGCAAATCAATGTAGAGGGAACAGTGTTTCTAGCAAATTATGCAGGGGCAATTGAACAGCCATGTGCAATAAAATAAAACTTAATCTGTATTTTATACATTATACAAAAATTAACACAAACATAACTGTTAAAAGTTAAACTATAAAACTTCTAAAAGAAAAAACATAGGAGAAAACCTTTGTTAAGCTGTGTTAGGCAAAGAGTTCTTGGGTGAGATTCCAAAAACATGAGACATGATAGTAAAAATATATATACTGATAAATTAATATTGTAAAAATTAAAACTTTTTGCTCTATGAAATATACTGTGAAAATATTAAAGGACAAGCCACAAATCAGGTGAAGATATTTGAAATTCATGTATCTGTGAAAAGACTTGAATGCAGAATGTATAAATAACTTTCAACACAACATAAATCTCTACTCCCAACAAAACGAGCTAAAAATTTGAATAGATACTCCATTACCTAAGATATACAAATGGCAAATAAGCATATAAAAAGATACATAACATTATTAGTTATCAGTAGTATCCACAACAAGGTAGTACTACATACATATTAGAATGTCAAAAACAAAATGCAAAAAAATAACTTATAATACCAAGTGACAGTAAGGATGTGAGCATAGGAAGTCTCATACTTTGCTCTTGGGAATGCAAAATGGCACAACAATTTTGGAAAAGATTTTGGAAGTTACTTATAAAATTAAACATCCTTGCCCTATGTCCCAGCTATCCCGTTTCTAGGTATTTATCCCAGAGAAGTGAAAAATTACATTCACACTCAAAATTTATACAAGGATGATTGTATCATATTTATTCATAATCACTGAAAGTTGCAAATGTCTTCAACTAGTGAATGGATAGACAAACAATGGATTAATACTTAGCAATATAAGGAAATAAATTATTGACATGCATAACAACATGAGTGAATTTTAAATGCATTTTGCTTAGTGAAGGAAGTCAAATCCAATAGGTTCTATGCTGTATGTTTCTATTTGGCAAAAGTATAGACAAAGAGAACAGATCAGACAAACAGAAAAGAAACAGTTCTGTATTTGTCAAATCTCAGAACTGTACACCAGAGTGAATTTTACTGTATGTAGATTAAAAAATAAATTTTAAGTAAGTTAGTATCTATAAGGAAGTGGTTATATTGTTTTTACAATAAAATGTGTAACTGATTTGTCTCCAGTCAGTATAACACACCAAACAATAAAATGTTTAGTATTATCATTCAGGTGGCACATAAAATGATGCAATACGATCCTTAGACAGCTACCAATTCCTTTATGCCTCAAAGATTTTTAGAGACTTTTTTTTCTTTTACACCATTTGCCTTTTGGAATTTCTATCAACTGTATACATAATACAGCAGATTTTATATTTGGTTCTTAAAAGACATAAATTTGTCAGCAATATAAATTTAAAAAAGCCAGTTCTACTTCTATCTTAATGGTAAATGCTTTAAGTATAATTATTATTATGTAGATACTATATAATAATTATTACGTAATTATATTATGTAAATTACTGAATTATTTGGGCTTATCGCATATTTTTCTCCTGTCAGATCCCTGAATTTCTTCGACATTCCTTTAGGAAGTCAGTATATTTTCCATGACTATCCTTAATTGCAATGGTAAGAACAGTTTTATAATAATAATATATTGTCCTTAGAATCTATGACTTACTCATGTTTCTTACCATTTTATTAATATTATTATAAGTATAATTTCAACACATAGATCAAAAGATCTAATAATTCTAACTGAAGAGAAGATCTTTCTGAATTAAAATATATTTAGAAATTAATAAATAGATAAGGCTGTCTCATTAGTAGAGATAACTTCTATTTAAAGTCATAGAAGCAACACATTATTGACTATACGTACGTCAATGTCTCTTGGCCACTTTTATGGTTCAAACTCCTAAACCTTATCTGAAAAGTGAAAGTGCAGCTTGGAGAATACCATGAGGACACACTGGAAACAAGCAACAGAAAACATAAAATTAAAACCATGAAAAATGAAGATTCAAATCTATGAGAACACTCTAGATTAAAAACTAGCATGAGGATAATATAGCAGCAGAGTATAGCACCACAGGAAAGCATGTCAGCAGTGGTGATGAAATAATCCACGTAGAGAAATTTGGTTGTGTTGGGGCCTTTTGAAAGTCTCAGATCTTGACCCTGTAAGTAGACTATAGATAAATTCAGCTTAAAAATATCTTATTCTGTTTTCCCCCTTGTTGTTGTCGTTAGCTGCCACGGAGTCGGTCTCTGACTCATGGCGACTGGTGCTCAAGGAAAGGAAATGCTACCTGGTTGGGCACTATCCTCACGATCAATTGGAGATCAGACCGTAGTGATCCATAGGGTTTTCGCTGGCTGATTTTTGGAAGTGGATCACCAGATCTTTCTTCATAGTTTGTCTTAGTCCGAAACTGCTGTTGAAACCTGTCCAGCATCATAGCAACATGCAAGCCTTCAGTGATACACATTTAGTGGCTGCGTATGAGGTACATTGGCAAGAATTCTACCATTGAATTTAGGTGTCCCTTCTACAACTAATTGAATTAAAATCATTCATATCCATGAAAACTTACCCACATCAGCAGAGGTGACTAAGAAAAGTTCAGCTCTTCATCACTTCTTATTTGAAATAATGCAATATTTTTCAATTTTGCTTCTTTTTATCTATTCTTGTCACTGGAGCCAGACAATTATTTCTAAATTGCAACATGTAAATTCAAGTCATGTTACTCCTTGGCTTAAAATCTTTTAATAGTAGCCTCATATACTTTTACATCCCCATATGTCTCTTCTGCCTCCAAACTATTTACAGTTCTCTGAAGGGTAATTCTGTTTCAGGCATCCATGTTTTGCACATGTTATTCCCTTTGTCTGGACTAACCTGTGTATGAATACCCCACCACTGTCCTCTCTTATAGCTAACTCACCCTTCAAGTTTAGTGACCAGAACATCATAAAAATGCAAGCCCCGAGAGAATGGTGAGCATGTCTGATTTACCGTTCATCCCATATGTCTAGCAAATTCTAAGTGCTCATGGTACATTGTGAAGTGAATTTTATGCATGTGTTTATCAATTTTCATATTTCCAAATAAAGAGCTGTTATATTTCAGAAACATACTTTAAATCACTTGTTAAAATCAATATAGATACTTCTTTGTGGGGGTAAACTGGCAATGTGAAATTTCAACAGGAATTTGGTTGTTAGCTACAAGTGATACTTTAGTGTGTAGATGTTTATAATTCTTTACTCTTGCACAACATGGAGAGTTAATTTAGATTCAAGGCTGCAGGTCTTTCTGCTGATAGGTGCCAACAGAGTGTCAGAACACTTCAACTGAACTTTATCAAACTGAGTGGCAGATTGGTTTACCTAAACTGAAGGGTTTTTGTTTTTGTTTTTTTTCCTACCTTTTAATTGTGGATCACTCTTAAGGTGTTTTATTATAATTGTTCACCGTTTATGTTGCTTTATTGATTAAACTGCTGTGAAGCTCTTGGTGCAGTACAGCATAAACCATGTGATACAAACCTTTTAAGGTTACCGTCATGCTTGTAGTCAGATGGCTGCAGTTGTGATGGCTGTGATAGAAAAACGAGTGAAATGTTTTTAGGAAACTGCAATCACATTAGTCCTGACATTTCACTACTCCCCCTGGGAAACTAATAGATTCCTTCAGTTTCTAAAAGGAAATTTCTTATTAATATGACTTTTCTTCTATTTTTTTTTAGAAGAGGATTTGGATTTCTATAAAGACCTCTGAATTCTTATGAAGTTTTACCTCATTATTCATATTGAGTTCCTACTATGAGTGGCATGAAATGTATACGTGTGTATATATATATATATATTTCAAGAGGTTTAGGTATATTTACTTACTGTGAGACACAGAGAATATATGCTTAGAGAAAACTCATAAAAAACTAAAAAATCTGATTCAGAATGCATTTGTCATTAAGCCAAAAAAACCAAACCGATTGCCGTTGAGTCAATTCTGACTCATAGCGACCCTGTAGGACATAGTAGAACTTCCGCATAAGGTTTCCAAGGAGCTTCAAACCGCTGACCTTTTGGTTAGCAGCCAAGCTCTTAACCACTGTGCCACAAGGGCTCTGCATTTGTTATTGGTGATATAAAATTACCAACCTCATTGCATGTGAATGAAAAGGCCACAAAAGAGATGGTCTGTGAGATCCTTGGAGTCCCTGGGTGGTGCAAATGGTAACTAAAGGGTTGGAGGTTCAAGTTCCCTCAGAGGCACCTTCCAAGAAAGGCCTGGCAATCTATTTCCAAAAATTCAGCATTGAAAACTCTACGGAGCACAGTTATGCTCTGACACATATGAGGTTGCCATGAGTCACAATCAACAATGCGGCCACTGGTTTCTGGTTTTTGGTGGGTTCCTTAGAGTTCAGAACACTGTAAGATATTGTATACCTCATGAGCCAGAACAGCATAGCTTTAAGCTGACTCAGGGGTCAGAGTGCTGGAGTTTGTATCCAGGCTTTACCACTTAACATCTCTGAAATTGTGGGCAAATTATTTAGCCTTTTATGTCTCTGTTTCCTTATCTATAAAAGGAGCATAATAACAGTACTTAATAGTATGATCATTGTGAGGATTTAATGACTGAATTTAAGTAAATCATTTAGCACATTTTAATCACTCCATAAATGATTATCCATATTTCTCTTCTTTCAATTGAACTTATCATATGTGTATTGAATACGTAATCAGGTACAAGAGGCTATCAGGTATAGGAGAAAAGACAGAGATACCCACTGTATACTTGCCACTGTTTTAAATGCAAAAACCCAACCCAACCCAACCCATAATATTGTCATCATTTTCCTTAGGCAGAAAAAAAAAATGCCACTGGAAGCATTGTAAGTAAATAGATGGTAACTGTGGTACATTTAAATCGTGTTTGTATTTTACAAAAACTTTGATACTGAGTCACTAATGCTGATGAATAAGTTAAGGCTGGAGCTGGTCAGTATTTTCTTCAGAATTGATGTTACCATTTGCTTTGTATTCAGGGATTATGTGTAAGTGTCATTGAACTACTCTTTGTAGCTCATTACATGTGCAAGTGCGTACACATAGTCAACTAAAAAAGAAATATTTAATTTTCTCTGGTAGGCAAAGTCTTAGGATATACCAATTATGGACGAATCTGACTGGCATTAATTATTTGGGCATTGTAACATCAATATTCAGTTTGCCAATATTAGGACCCTTCTCAAGAGTGAAATAGCCATGATTTCTCTCTCTAAATTAAAAAGGTTGGATGGCATTAACTTATATACATAATTCATTCTAATTAAATGCATATTCTTCAATAGCTTCTTAATGGTTATCCAATGCCTCATTAATCTTAAATGTAATAACCTGAGATCCTTTGGGAGGTCATGTGATAATTCAAAATTTGCAAACATAATATGTAATGCCCAAGCTGTGTCTATTAGGCAATCTATACAGGTTGAATATATGCCAGACATGGTTTTAATTTCAGATATAATTAACTCAGTTAATTAGGCTAGTATAAAAGAGATACACATGGATTCAAAATGATTCATTTTGCTACCATTGCCATTTTAAAAATTCTGTTGCAAATAATGTTGAGGTATCCATGAGATTTTATCTTCTACAAGGAGAGTTTATAAAAGTTTGGATATATTGGATTAAATCAATTCAAATTAGGCTTCCTTTTTATAATAAGAGTTCCCTGAACACATTAAAATATGAACTCCTCAAAAGCAGAGATTTCGGTCTGTTTAGTTTATTTCTGTAACACCATATTATATACAGGCAGTCCCCAGATTACTAACAAGTTCCTTTCCTAAGTCTGTCTTTACATCGAATTTATATGTAAGTTGGAACAGTTAGGTACAGTTCATATCTAATGTCAATCAAGTGTTTGTGTTAGTATATAGTATATAGTGTACTTTTCTATGTATAAAAAATATTAAAGAAACACTTCCAGATATACTAAAACATCTTTAACATAATAATACAGTAATAATAATAATAATATTTTGATGCACTTGGCAAAGTAGTGCCCATTTGTTGTTATGAACCGTTGTATGTACCAAGCCTTTTTAGGATAATAGGCTTTACAGGGGCTAGGACCAAGGGTATATATGCGTTAGGACTATGCTATACATTATGTGGCACATACTATATAGAAAATTATCTGTCACTTAGGCATTCAATAAAAATTCCATGAGTGAATAAATGATCTTTGAATACACTAAAGTGCATTTTGACTGTTCAAGAAAGGGATATATCGGTGTTGACCCATTTGGTCATGTCATTCTTTTTTACATCTTTAGAGATAGTAGAGTTCCAAGGGACGTAATTTGAGTAATATCACTGTAATCCATAATCATGTCTTCCACCACAACCCCTTGTGGAATCCAAGCCAATTGTGGGGCATCAAACTAAAGAATGTGATGGATGACTGCACCAACCCACCACCACTACTGGGGAAGAATAGATATGATCTGCCAAAGCAAAACAAACAGAATTCTTACCTTTATGAATCCTCAGAAATAGATGAATTAATCATTAGACATCTGAGAAATCTACTTTGCATATCCCTTTCTTTATTGTTTTATAGCACCTATAAGATATAAAATAACAAAATACTGTGTCTCATTATTTTGGCATAGTTTATTTTTATGTTCTAGCTTCTTTACAGAGAAGCTCCAGAGACAGCTAATCACACACAAAAAAAAGACAAAACAAAAAAACCTACCTTTTACTGATGATAAAACTGCTTTCTTTTGAAGTTTGAGAAATGCATGAGGCGTTTTGCTTTTCGAAGCACTTTTACTTAATTAATTAGTCGATGATCACAAACAGTGAGCTGAATCAGAAGCATGGTCCCCACTCCACAGATAATGAAATTGTGACACTATGAAGTAGGAGCAACTTGTTCAAGGTCATGTGAGTAGTAAATTGCAGAGACAGAAAGAAAAACTGTGGCTTCTAAATATGTACACTAGTACTGGGAAGAGGATTGTGGTGAAGAAGAGACAGGGAAGTACGGATTGATATAGAAACTGGTGATATGTCACTGAAAGTAAATCTTGAGCAAAATTGCACAGAGAAACATATATTGAAAATAGCTCATCACGCACAAATACTACAGAATGAGATTAGAGAGACGTTTTTGTAATTGAGGCTACTGAACAGATAGCTCTTTTATTTGATTATCCTTCATTGTGTTCAAATATAATAAAAAATAATAAATAAACCACATGAAACACAGCCTCCACCAGCCTCAGCCCAGAAGGACTAGATGGTGCCTGGCTACCACCACTGACAGCTCTGACAGGAATCACAATAGAGGGTCCTAGACAGAGAGGGAGAAAAATGTAGAACAAAACTCAAATCACAAAAAAAAAAAAAAAAAAAAAAAAGATCAGACTTACTATTCTGACAGAGACTGGAGGAACCCTTGAGACCATGATCCCTGGATACCCTGCTAACTCAGAACTGAAGTCATTCCTAAAGTCCACCTTTCAGCCAAAGAGTAGGCAGGCCTATAAAACAAACTATAATATACGTGAGAAACGTGCTTAAAATAAAACAGAAAAATCCTAATATTTTTATAGTCCTTAATCAATGACACCTAACAACAAGAATAGACTAATTAGTGACAATCAGTTTTAATCATTTACTCATCATTTACTGAGTCCTAGTAGATTCTAAGAACTGTTAGGTGTTGACCATATAAAGACACCTGTCTTAATATTAAGGACATCACTGTTTAGACTGGGAGATAAATGTGTAATAATGACAGAATTTGATCGATGTTGTATTAGTGACATACCCAAGGACCAGAGTGAAGTTGTAGATTAATGCTACCTTGGTGGAAATCAGTTGGGCAAAATCAGGAATTGTTCAGAGGGTGTGGTATTTGAACTGAGCTTTGAAGCCTGAGTAGGAGTTTTTTAGGCAGGTGACAGAATGAAGGAAAGAACATTCTAGGCTGAGTGATGAAATATGTATAAAAGCATGGAAGTATGAAATAACTCAGTATCTGTGAAAGTCCATATCTTTGGGGTGGGCTGACTTGATCAAAACTCTTTCTCCTTTTCCATTATTCTCTGATTGTCTTTTTCACATTTCACCTCCATTAGTGTTACATAAGGAGTCCTGCTGGCACAGTGGTTAAGAGCTCAGCTGCTAAACAAAAGGTTCGCAGTTCAAATCTACCAACCACTCTGTCCTATAAGGTCATGATGAATCGGAATGAACTCGAAGACAATGCATTACAGTGTGCCAGGAACAGTTCTTAATGCTTTACATGTAGTAACTCATTTAATCATCTCAACAATCATATGATACTACAATCCCCATTTTATAGAAGATTGAGGCAGAAAGAGATCAAGTAACTTGCTCAAGGTCACAGAGCTGAAAAATTGAACCCAGGTAACCTGACTTCATACAGAGACCAGGTTCTTACTACTACACTGTTGTTACTAGCTGCTATCGTGTGGACCTCCAACACATGGTGACCCCATGCACAAAGAAACACAATGCTGTCAGGTCCTGCACCATCCACATAATCAGCTGCGGATCAGATACTTGTGATCTGTAGAATTTTCACTGGTTGATTTTCAGAAGTAGATTTTTCAGCCTTTCTTTCTACTGCATCTTAGTCTGGAAGCTCCACTAAAACCTGTTCGACATAAGAACACACAAGCCTCCACTGATGGACACCACTGGCTGCACATGAGGTTCATTGGTAGAAACTGAAACCGAGTCTCCCACATGGAAAGTGAGAATTGAACCACTGAATCACCAGTGAAGTACTACACTAGTCTTCCTCTAAATGACTGAAGTCTTCTTTCCTTTCATCCTCCCGGATTAAGAATTTAATTGAACTGAGGCAGGATTACAGCACAGGTTTTAAATGCAAGGAATTGGAGGCTAACTCTCCTGAGATCCAATGATAGCTCTGAAATTTATTGTTGTTGTTAGGTGCTGTCGAGTTGGTTCTGACACATAGTGACCGTACGTACAATAGAGCAAAACACTACCCAGTCCTGCACTATCCTCACAACTGTTGCTATGGTTGAACTCTTTGTTAACCACTGCACCACCGGGGGTCCAATATCAAAACTGATAATCCATACCCATGTGGGAAAGTCCTTTATCAACTAGCGGGCAGTTATTTTGTTTTGCCTTTAGTTTTATACACTCCACTAATTTCCAACGTTATTTAGGTCAGCACTTTTTTCTCCCACATCCTTCAGTGAGGTTGTTTCATACATCTGCAATACATTTAGATTGTTTCGGCATACTCTGCATTTTATACTGAGATTTCATTGACTTCCTAAATTATTGTTTTTTACTTTGCATACGTTAAGGATTACTCTTTGTTCTGCAAAGCTCAATCGGTTTTGACAAATGCATAGTGTCATGTATTCACAATTACAGTATCATACTGAGTAACTTCAGCAACCTAAAAAAATCACCCATACTTCACTTAGTCTACCCTTTCTCCTCTCCTCCCAATCTCCTAGAAACCGTTGATCTTTTTTACTGTCTCTATAGTTCTGTTTTTTCCAGAATTATTTATAATCGGAATGATACAGAATGTATCTTTTTAGACTGGCTTCTTTTACTTAACAATATGCATTAAGATTCATCCATGTCTTTTTGTGGCTTGATAGCTCAATTATTTTTATTCCTGAATAGCATTTCATTGTATGAATGTACCATAGTTTATTCATCCATTAACCTATTAAAGGACATTTTTGTTCTTTTCAGTTTTTGGAGATTATAAAAAAAAGCTGCTAAAAACATTTGTGTTCAGGTTTTGTGTGGACGTAAGTTTAAAATCAGCTTGGTAAATACCTAGGAGCATGATTCCTGTATCATATGGGAAGATTATGCTTATTTTTGTAAAAAACTGCCATACTGTTTTCTGAAGTGACTCTTAAATTTTGCATTCCCATCAGCAATGAATGAGAGTTCCTATTGCACTGAATCCTCACCAGCAATTATTTTTGTCAGGTTTTTTTAAGCCAGTACTAGATAGCACAACTAATATAGTGGCATCTCATTATGGTTTTAATTTGCTATTACCTAGTGACAAATGATATTAAACATCTTTTTGTGTTCATACTTGTCATCTATTATCTTTTTTGAGGAGGTGTCTGTTCTGATCTTTTGCCCATTTTTAAATTATGTTTTTACTTTCCTTATTGTTGAATTTTAACAGTGTTTTGCATATTTTGTATATAAATCCTTTATCAGACATCTGTTTGTGCAAATATTTTCTCTGTCTGTGGCTTGTCTTTTCATTTTCTTAAATGTGTCTTTCTCAGAGCAGGAGTCTTTGATTTTAATGAAATTCAACTTACTAAATTTTTCTTTCATGGATCATATGCTTTTGGTGTTGTATTTAAAAACCAAACTCCAAGGTCACTTAGAATTTTTCCTATCTTGTCTTCTAGAAGTTTTATAGTTTTACATTTTACATTTAGGTCTATGACCCACTTTGCTAGATGTAAGATCAGTGTCTAGACTTATTTTTTTACATGTGGATGTATGGTTGGTCTAGCACCATTTGTTGAAAAGACCTACACTTTCTCCATTGAATTGCCTTTGTTCCTTGATGAAAAGTGAGTTAACTATATTTGTGTTGTTCTAATTCTGGAGTCTCTATTCTATTCCATTGATCTACATGCCTATTCTTGGGCCAATGCCACACTGTCCTGTAGTTCTATAGTAAGTCTTGAAATTGCCTACTATGAGTCCTCCTACTTTGTTTTTATTACTGCCCTCATTCTTCTAGCTCTTTTGCATCTCCATACAAAATTTTGGAATCAGTTTGTAGAAATGTACAAACAACTTGCTGGGAATTTGACTGAGATTGCATTGACTCCATACTTTAGGTTGGGAAGAATTGATAGTTTTACATTATTGATTCTTCCAACTCATGAATACAATGTATCTCTCTTCCATCAGAGTTTTGTTGTTTTCTGTATATAAATCTTATTCATACTTTATTAGATTTATACCTAAGTATTTCATACTTTTGGCACCGCAATGTGATGGATTACATTTGTGTGGCCTTTCTTGCCATGGTCTTGCGACTCTCATCCACGTGACTGGGCAGGACTGTGGAGATAGGGTAATTGTAGTCCACCAAAGGAATTGGTCAGTTTTGCCATTCTGCTGGGCTTGAGATGAGCCACCCCAGAGGCAGGATAAAGAGGATCTCATCACCACAAAGGAAGAATAGCCAGGGGTGGAGAGTGCATCCTTTGGACCTAGGATCCCTGCACTGAGAAGCTACTGGAATCAACATGTCAACACTGTCCCTTCTCAACCTTGGGTTCCCTATTATCAGCTTTCCTGTCCCCTTCTGCCTTCTAGTCCTTGTCCCTGGACTGTTGTGTCCCATTAGTCTCATTTTGTTTTATGGGGCTGTCTAATCTTTGGCTGAAGGATGAACCTCGAGAGTGACTTCATTACTGAGCTAAAAGGGTGTCCAGGGGCCATACTCTTGGGGGTTCTCCAGTCTCTGTCAGGCCAGTAAGTCTGGTCCTTTTTTGTGAGTTAGAATTTTGGTCTACATTTTTTTCCAGCTCTGTCTGGGACCCTCTGTTGTGATACCTGTCAGAGCAGTCAGTGGTGATGGCCGGGCACCATCTAGTTGTGCTGGACTCAGTCTGGTGGAGACAGTGGTAATTGTGGTCCATTAGTCCTTTGGACTAATCTTTCCCTTGCATTTTGTTTTCTTCATTCTCCCTTGCTCCGAAGGGATGAGACTAGTGGAATATCATAGATGGCTGCTCACAGGCTTTTAAGACCCCAGACGCTATTCACCTAGGTAGAATGTAGAACATTTTCTTTATACAGTATGTTATACCAATTGAGCTAGATGTTCCCTGAGACCATGGTCCCCACAGCCCTCTGCTTAGCAATTCAATCCCTCAGGGAGTTTGGATGTGTTTATGGAGCTTCCATGACCTTTACTTGTACAAGTTGTGCTGGCTTCCCCAGTATTGTGTACTGCCTTACCCTTCACCAAAGTTAACACTTATCTATTGTTTATTTAGTATTTTCCACCCTACCCCTCCCATTCCTCATAACCAACAAAGACTGTTTCTTTTTCTGTGTAAGCTTTTTCATGAGTTTTTACAGTAGAGGTTTCATACAATATTTTTCATTTTTGATTGATTTATTTCAGTCAGTATAATGCCCTCCGGTTTCATCCATGTTATGAGATGCTTCACAGATTCATCATTGTTCTTTATCGTTGCATAATATTCCATTGTGTGTATGTACCATGGTTTGTATATCCATTCATCCATTGATGGGCATCTAGGTTGTTTCTATCTTTTTGCTGTTGTGAACACTGTTGCAGTGAACATGGGTATGCGTATGTCTACTCCTGTGACAGCTCTTATTTCTCTAGGGTGTATTCCTAGGAGTGGGATTGCTGGATCATATTTCTGTTTCTAGCTTTCTAAGGAATGCTATATCATTTTCCAAAATGGTTTTTTGTGTTCCCACCAGCAGTGCATAAGACTTCCAATCTCCCTGTAGCCTTTCCAACATTTGTTATTTCCAGTGTTTTTGATTCGTGCCAGTAATGCCAGAGTGAGATGGTATGTCGTTGTGGTTTTAATTTGCATTTCTCTAATGGCTGGTGATCGCAAGCATTTCCTCAAGCATCTGTTGGCCACTTGAATGCCTTCTTTGGTTAAGTGTCTGTTCACTCCATTTGCCCATTTTTTAATTGGATTATTTGTCTTTTTGTTGTAGAGGTGTTGGTTTTCTTGTAGATTTTTGAGATTAGAACTTTGTCTGACTTGCAATGTCCAAAAATTTTTTCCCAGTTTATAGGTTCTCTTTTTTCACTTTTGGTGAAGTCTTTTGATGAGCATAAGTGTTTAATTTTTGGAAGATCCCAGTTATCTAGCTAGTCTTCTGGAGTTTGTGTTGCAGGGTATGGTTTGTATCCTGCTAATGCCATGTATTAGGGCCTCTAGCATTGATCCTATTTTTTCTTCTATGAACTTTACACTTTGGGGCTTTATATTTAGGTCTTTGATTCACTTTGAGTAAGTTTTTGTATATGGTATGAGGTATGGGTCCTGTTTCATTTTTTTGCAGATGGACATCCAGTTTTGCCAGCACAATTTGTTAAAAAGACTGTTCCCCACATGATAGATTTTGGGCCCTTGTCGAGGTTCAGGTGACTGTAGGTGGATGGATTTACATCTGAGTTCTCAGTTCTGTTCCATTGGTCAATGCATCTGTCATTGTACCAGTACCAGGCTGTTTTGACTACTATACCTGTATAGTAGGTTCTGAGGTCAGGTAGTGCGAATCCTCCTGCTTCATTCTTCTTCAATAGTTTTTACTTATCCGGGGCTTCTTCCTTTTCCATATAAAGTTAATGATTAGTTTTTCCATCTCTTTAAAGAATATTGTTGGTATTTGGATCAGGATTGCATTGTATTTGTAAATTGCTTTGGGTAGAATTGTCGTTTTCACAATGTTGAGTCTACCTATCCATAAGCATGGTATGTTTTTCCATTTATGTAGGTCTTGTTTGGTTTCTCACAGTAGTGTTTTGTAGTTTTCTTTGTATAGGTCTTTTACATCCCTGGTTAGATTTATTCCTAAGTATTTTATTTTGGAGGGAGGGCTATTATAAATGGTATTGTTTTCCTGATTTCCTTTTCATCATTCTCTTTATTGGTGTATAGGAATCCAATGGATTTTTGTAAATTTATCTTGTATCTTGCTACTCTGCTGAATCTTTCTGTTAGTTCCAGTAGTTTTCTGGTGGAGTCTTTTGGGTTTTCTATGTATATTATCATATCATCAGCAAACAGGGACAGTTTAACTTCTTCATTACCAATTCGGCTGCCCTTTATTTCTCTTTCTTGCTTTATTTCTCTAGCTAGGACTTCAGCACATTGTTAAATAAAACTAGTGATAAAGGGCATCCTTGTCTTTTTCCTGTTCTCAAGGGGAATGTTCTCAGCATCTCTCCATTAAGAGTACTGTTGGCCATTGGTTTTGCAGAGATACCCCTTATTATGTTGAGAAATTTCCTTTCAATACCTATTTTGTTGAGAGTTTTTATCAGTAATGGGTGTTGGACTTTGTTGAATGCCTTTTCTGAGTAGATTGAGATGATCATGTGATTCTGTCTTTCCTTTTATTTATGTGGTGGATTACATTGATTCATTTTCTAATGTTGAACCATCCTTGCATACCTGGTATGAATCCTACTTGGTCGTGGCATATTAGCCTTTTGATGTGATGCTGAATTCTATTGGCTAGAATTTTGTTGAGAATTTTTGTGTCTATATTCATGAGAGATATTGGTATGTAATTTTCTTTTTTTTGTGGTGTCTTTTCCTGGTTTTGGTATCAGGGTTATACTGGCTTCATAGAATGAATTCAGAAGTGTCGCTTCCTTTTCTATGTTCTGAAATAGTTTGAGTACTACTGGTATAAGCTCTTCTCTGAATGTTTGGTAGAGTTCTCCAGTGAAGCCATTTGGGCCAGGGCTTTTTTCATGGAGAGTTTCTTTATTACCTTTTCAATCTCTTCTATTGTTATGGGTCTGTTCAAATTTTCAACATCACTTTGTGTTAGTTTGGGTAGGTAGTGTATTTCTGGAAATTTATCCATTTCCACTAGGTATTCAAATTTGTTGGAGTATAGTTTTTCATAAGACTCTGTTATGATCCTTTTTATTTCAGTTGGGTCTGTTGTAATGTCCCCCATTTCATTTCTTATTTGGGTTACTTGCGTCCTCTCCTATTTTTCTTTTCTCAGTCTGGCCAGTGGTTTGTCAATTTTCTTGATTCTTTCAAATAACCAAATTTGGTTTAGTTGATTCTATTGTTTTTCTATTCTCAATTTCCTTTATTTCTGCTCTGATCTTTATTATTTCCTTTCTTCTAGTGGCTGTGGGCTTTTTTTGCTGTTCTCTTTCTATTTGTTTCAATTCTGTAGTTAATGTTTTTATTTTGTCCCTTCTTTTTTGATGTGTGCATCAATTGCTACAAATTGTCCTCTGAAGACTGCCTTTGCTATGTCCCAAAAGTTTTGGTATGATGTGTTTTCATTCTAATTTGATACTAGGAATTTTTTTATTCCATCTCTGATTTCTTCTATTATCCAGTTGTTTGTAAGCAAAGTATTATTCAGTTTCCATGTAACTGAGTTTTTTTCTTGGCCTTCCTGTTGTTAATTTGTACCTCAATGGAATTGCATCAGAGAAGATACTTTGTATTATCTCAGCATTTTGGATATTGTTGAGGATTGCTCTATGGCCTAAGATGTGGTCTATTCTGGCGAATGTTCCATGTGCATTGGAAAAGAATGTATACTTTGCATCTGCTGGGAGGAGTGTTCTATAGATGTCTATAAAGTTAAGTTAGCTGATTGTGCCCTTTAGGTCTTCTGTATCTTTCTTGAGTTTCTTTCTAGATGTTCTGTCCTTTACCCAGAGTGGTATGTGGAAGTCTTTTACTACTACTGTGGAACTGTCAATTTCTCTTTTCAGTGCGGTTTTAGATTTCACTTTTCAGAGTTTGTTTTATGTATTTTGATGCCCTGTCATGGGGTGCATAGATGTTTATTATTGTAATGTCTTCATGATGGATCGTCCCCTTAATCATTCTATAGTGTCCTTCTTTGTCTTTTATGATGGATTTTGTTTAAAAATCTATTTTAGCTAAGATTAGTATCACCACTCCTGCTTTTTTTGGTAACTGTTTGCTTGATATATTTTTTCCATCTTTTGATTTTCAATAAATTTACATCTTTGTTTCTAAGGTGTGTCTCTTGTAGACAGTATATTGATGGATCCTGTTTTTTTTTATCCATTCTGTCACTGTCCATCTCTTTATGGGTGCATTTAGGCCATTTGCATTCAGAGTAATTATTGATAGGTGTGAGTTTATTGCTGTCATTTTGTAGTGCTTTGTTTTGTGGTGCTGATGTTTTCTTTGTTTCTCTTACTCTCCTGTGCTGAATTCCTTTTGTTTGTGGATTTATTTTTCACTTCTTTTGTTTTCATAGGTTTTTTTTTTTTTTACTGTACTTTCTGTTTTACTTCATTTTGATGAGTAGGTTTGTTAACTTTCTTTGTGGTTACCTTGAAATTGACCCTTATCTTCCTAGGTTTGAACCAGTCTATTATTACTTGGTATCGCCTTGCCTTCCTCTCCATTAGAGGGTTCTATACCTACATCGTTTATTCCCTCTTTTATTGTTCTGATGCTGTTGTCATTTACAGATTAACCCCTCTGGTTCCTTGTTGTAATTCTTTTTGGTTTGGATTGTCCTTGAGAGTTCATTTCCTAGGTTGGTATCTGGCTGGTATGATCCTGCATCCTAGATTCAGCCTTTAGTCAGATATTTGTTCTCAGATCTAAGCACTCCCTTTAATAATTCTGGTAAGTTTGGTTTGGTTTTTACATATTCCCTTAATTTATGTTTATCTGGAAATGCCCTAATTTTACCAACATATCTTAATGAGAGTTTTGCAGGATATATTATTCTTTCCTGGCAATTTTTTTTTTCTTTCCAGCTTTTATATACATCAACCCATTGCCTTCTTGCCCGTATTGTTTCTGCTGAATAATATGAGCTTAGTTTTATTGTTTCTTCTCTGTATGTGACTTTTTGTTTTTCTCAAGCTGCTGTCTCTGGATTCTTTGTTTGTCTTTGGTTTTAGCAAGTGTGATTATGATATGCCTTGGTGATTTTCTTTTGGGGTCTATCATATATGGATTCATTGAGCTTCTTAGATGGTCATCTTTTCTTCTATCACGATATTGGGAAGTTTTCTGTCAGTAGTTCATCAATGATCCTCTCTGTGTTTTCTGTTTTCTCCCTTTGTTCTGGAACTCTGATCACTCACAAGTTTTTGCTTGTGATTGTATCCCACATACTTCTATGGGTTTCTTCATTTTTCTTCTTTCTTTTTTCTGATTTTTCCTCAGAGTTGTAGCCAAGTGTTTGTGTTCAATTTCACTGATCTTGTCTTCCATCATTTCAAACCTGCTCCTCAACCCTTCTAAGACACTGTCCATTTCTGAAATCTTGTGTATATTTTGGATTTCTAATTGTCCTTTTTGTATGGTTTCTAGTTGTTAATTTATTTTTGCACTTTCTTCTTATGTTATTTTCCTGAATTCTTCCATTTTTTTGTCTGTATTTTCCATGCATTTGTCTGGATTTTCCATGAAGTTGTCTATTTTTTCCTTATTTTTGTCTGCTTTTTTCTTCAACTCCTGTATAGCTGTGAATATTAGAGATTTGAATTCCCTATCAGGTAGTTCTAGTGCCTTTTCTTCTACTGGAAAAATCATTTGGTGTTTTATTTTGGATGCCTAATGGAACCATTCCTTCCTGTTTTTCTGTGTGTTTTGAGATTGTCTGCTGTCTTTGGGACATTCGGTATTTATTTTCCTCGTTTATTGATTGTAGATTTGTTCATTTCATCCTGCTTTTTTGTTTTATTTGGTTATATCTGAGCAGACATGCTGTACATTCTTTGTTGTTTACTAGTCTGTGGGCATGATACTTTTCACCTCCTTTTCTAATGGCAGGGTCATTTGCTCAGGTATGGCATAGCAGGGCAGGTCCAGCTGAAGGGGAGTTGCTGGGATGGGTTGTTTGTGTTACCTACTAGGGCTGACAGGGCAGGCTGAGAATCAGTGCAGGGCAGGTTCCACTAGGCCGTGCCTGTGCTGCTTGGTGTTGTGGTGTTCAGCACATGGTGCAGGTAGGCAGGAAGGAGAGGGGAGATTGTGATGCATGGAGCTGAGATAGGTATGGGAAAGAGGAGAGAGAGGAGAGAGGAACAGGAGCCAAAATATACAAACAAACAAACAAAAAATAATGCTAAGTGAGCTTGCTGTTGGAATGGAGAGATGAGACACTGAGAAATGGAGAAAAACAAAAAGGAAAAGGGTAAAATAAAAAATGAATACACAAAAATTAGAAAAAAATAAAAAATAAAAGCAAACCCCCAGGGATCCCACTGTAGCAGCTGCAAGGAATAGGGAAGTTGCTTCCAGAATGTAAAGCACAGCCTGGCTAGAAGGGGTAGAGGTGTCACACAGCACCAGTTATTCAGGAGACAGGAAGAGTGGTAAGTATAGAGAGATGAGAAACTGGGAAAAGAAGAAAGACAAAAAGGGAAAAAAGAAAAAAAAAAAAACCAAAAGAAAAAAAAATCACAAAAAAAGATATGCCACCAAGGTTCCCACTGCAATTCTGCACAAACTAAAGGAGTAGCTCTCAAGCCATGTAGGACTGCTGGGCTAGAAGGGGCTCCCAAGCTAAGAAAGAAAAAGAAAACCAACATACAAACAAATCAAAACAGAACAAGTCAAAATAAACAAACAAAAAGCCCCAGGGATCCCACCAGTGTCATGTAACTGGCAGGGAAGCAGTTTCACAGTCAAGTGGCATTTCACAGACTTTCAGAAGAAGCAAAGATGACACATGGAGCCAGGTTTTTGAGAGAAAGGAGGGGGACTAGCAAGACATATGGGAGAAATCAACAGAAGTGTAAAAAAGCAACACCAGCAGCCAACAAATAGTACTCAGGGAGCCGGCCTGTGCGGGCAAGTAGAATCCAAGTGGCACTAGGGTAAACCCAGGGCTTCCTGTCCAAGAAACTGTGTCTGCAAGAAGCAGAGGAGTCCAAGTGGGGGTGAAGAATGGTGGGGGGTGGGAAAGCGTATATTGCTGGTTACCGGTAGTTCTATCTCCTGCTGGGAGGTCTGTGAAACTGCTTTCCTGTGCTCCCTGTTTTTTGATCTTCAATATGAGTTGAAGATGGCAGAGCTGTGCTGCGTTAGCTGATAGGGTACCTCTGCATGTATCTCTCCTCGCTTTTTGTTCTCGGTCAGTTTCCATTCCATTCGGTGCTTGGGTGAGTTTTTTGTGTCTTCATTTGATGCTTAGGGTTTCAGAATTGTTTGTCTATGTTTGACTTAGTTTTTCAGATCTTTGCTGTGGAGGGATGGTGTGTTGCTTCTGTCTATTGTCCCATGTTGCCCAGAAGTCAGTACAGTTTTTTAAATTTATTTTTTAATTTCAAATATTAATTTTTTTTATTACTGGAATGTAGGAAATCCAGTGAATTTGTTGATTAGCATTGTATCCTCTGACCATATTATAATCACTTCCAAGAGGTTTTGCTGATTCTTTGGCCTGTTCTTAATAAACGTTCGTGACATTTGTGGACAAAAACACTTTTATCTACTCTTCCAACTCTGTATACTTTTAACCTCTTTTTGTTGTCTTATTGCACTGATTAGGAATTCTAGTACAATGTTTAATAGGAAGTTTTCAGTTTTTCTCCATTAAGTATGATGTTCTGTTCTTTTATGTGTATACCTATTCCTCGCTTATCATCAACTATCTTGTTATCAGACATTTTGCATTTATAACAATAGTAAAAAGTTTACTATCAGACCATTTTTCAAATTAACAACATATGTCTGTCAATAATGAATGCTGACAGGCAAGGCAAGAGTAATGTTGGCTGTGATGGTTAAGGTTATGTGTCAACATGGGTGGGACAAAATTCTAAGTGGTTTGGCATTTATGTAATTATGTAATTTGGAAGTTATGTAATGCTATAGTTTGCCAGTCATGTAATGATGTAGTCATCCTCAATTTTGTGATCTAATGTTGTCATCCTCCATTTTCACATAACACCAATTTTCCTATAACAACCTAGTCTTTAGAACCTAACCATGTCAATAAGTGAGGAGTGGGTGTATATACTTTTTTCTCTTTACATGTCAGTTTGAGATGTTTCTATTGTTCTATCTTCAAACTCACTGATTCTTTTCTCAGTCATATAATCTTCTGATGAGCTCTTCAAAGACACTTTTCATTCCTGTTATACTACTTTTTTAAATTTCTAGCATTTATTTTTAATTAATCCTAAGAGTTTCAACATCTCTGCTTATATAACCTATTCATTCTTTCATACTGTATATTTTTCATTAGAAGATGAATGTTAATCATATTTATTTTAGATTCTCTAATAATTACAAAATCAATGTCATATCTGAGTCTGGTTTGGATGTTGCTTTGGCTCTTCAGAGTGTGTTTTTCTTGCCTTTTAACATACCTTGTAATTTTTTTTTGTTGAAAACTGCACATGATGTATCAGATAATAGGAACTGAGGATAATAGGCTTTAACTGTGAAGTTTCATGTTAATCTGGCTAGGATTTCACTGCGTTTAATATTTGCTGTACCTGTGGGGGCCAGTGGCTTACATTTTATTCCTTGTTGCTTTTGGACTTTCCTAAGGACTTCTCCTTATATGAAGTCTTTGTCTTGTAGCTCTTTCAGCTGTAATTCGCTGTTACTATACTGGAGTCATATTGGTGTGGTGGTAGGGTGTGTGTGTGGGAGCAATCTATAATCTTTTGATTAAATGTCAATCTTTTAGTGGGCTTTGTCTTTTAGCTGTGACCTTCACAAGTCCTTCTTTCCCCCCCCCCCCTTCCCTCTTTTTGAGACAGAAAGGCTAGAGGAGGATGGAGTCTGGGAAATCCCTTTTCTAAAATTTGTATAAGGCTCTGGTAAAATCTTTTCCTCTGGAAAATAGGACTTTGTTATGAAAAATACTCTGGCATATTTTACAATGATGACTCTTCCTCTTTCCCTGGCAGAGTCAAGAGAGCACTTCTCTTTGCTCTTCACCTTGAGAATCTGATGAGATTCTTGGAGGCAAAACCAATGAAAATATATGGTTATCCCTAAAATTGAGGTTCCTGGGGGTTGTCACTCTCATGTTAGTCCACACTCAGTCTCCAGTAGTTATCAAAATTACCATTTAAATGTTCCTACCAGGTTTTGACTCCAGTGGGTTACAATCTGGGGAAACAGATCTCAATTGTGACTCTGTATTCACCTATTTCTACAGATTTTAGGTTGCCAGTTTTCCTTGCAAACTTGGCTATCAAATAGTTCCAAGAAAAGTTGTTGATTTTCAATTTGTTTTGCTTTCTTGTTAAGATGGGAGTGATGATATCTCAGATCTTTATACATTGGAACTTAAACCAAAAGAAAGTATATATGTTTTTGTGGTTAAGAATAAAACCAAAAACCAAACCCATTGCTGTTGAGTCGGTTCCGACTCATAGCAACCCTATAGGACAGAGTAGATCTGCCCCATAGGGTTTCCAAGGAGTGAGTGGTGGATTTGAATTGCTGGTCTTTTAGTTAGCAGCTAAACATTTAATCTCCAAACCACCAGGGCTCCAGTGGTAAAGAATAGGGCCTGATTTTTGTAGTTTTATCTGCTGTGGAGTGAAGTTTTAAAAAGAGTGAAAAGAATAGAAATAGTGATTTACATGGAAAACGAGTTATGGGGTCAGGAGCAAGGTTCTTTGTATTATTTCAGCTATTAAAAGGACCTACCTACTGGCTCAGTTCCTTTTAATAGTTCTGTGTGTACATTGGATTTTTACTTATTCTAACTGCATTACTGAAAAATAATGTTTTCTCAGTAAATATCATAAATCCAGAATGAAGACACTAATAATCATGAAGTGTGTTGTTTTAGTTATTTTCCTTGGTTAGAATACTTAACTTATATTTCTAAATCATCTATATTACACAGGTAAACAACATATGATAATGTTCCTTACTTAAGAAAAAATGCCATTGAGTAGATCTCAACTCCTTATGACTCTATAGGGCAGAGTAGAACTGTCCCAGATAGTTTCCAAGGAGCTCCTGGTGGATTTGAACTGCCGATCTTTTGGTTAGCAGCCGAGCTCTTTAACCACTATGTCACCAGGGCTCCATCATAGATAAACTTGATGGCTTTCCTTATAGTCACTTTAATTTCATGATTTTTGAGCTCCAGAACATAGAATAAAGATTTTATTACTGATAGTAGTATATTGATGAATATAAAGTGAAATGAATAAACTGGTTGGTTCTAAACATGATGTGATTCTCCCTTGCCCTAAGCAATCCTTGCTCCAGTTAAATCAGAAACTATGAAGGGACCATAAGAAGAAAAGACTTGCACTTTCTTCATAGCCCATTTTGTAGTGATGGGACCTTCGTTTGCAGAGAAGCAAAAGCAGCTTGGAGAGTTCCATAGGAGTGTTATAAAGATATTCAAAATATGAATATGCAGTTAAAATATTACATGGGTATCTCCAAGACAGCACTGAAGTGATGCTGTGCCTTAATTCGATTTTTTTCTAATAATTAGGATGTATGTGTGTGTGAGAGAATATGTGTTTGTGTGTGTGTGTGTGCATACATGCAAGCATGGAGCCAACTTCTTTAAGAAGGCAGGATAGATATGGAAAACTTAACAAGTCAAATTATAAACAGATAGGCATTCAAGGATTTACTTAATGAATTTCACTTAAGTTAAGGAAATAAGTTGAAGACATAAGTTCACTTGTATGCTGATTTTGAAGACTGGTATGGATTAATCTGAAAAAAAAATGTGTTTCCATTAATTTTTTAGTTGAGTGTTTAGGAAATAAAACTGTAGCCCTCTTTAAAGGCATATTCTAAAAAGTTTAAATACTTTAAACACTCAGATATGCAGTATAAGAATAAATCAGTTATGGTTTTGTGTGTATGGTTTATTTAACAGTAGTTGGATAATTGGAATTTTAATTCTTATTCAGCTGGCCACTATTACACAGATGATCCTAAATATAGCTAATATAAAGCATTTTCAATATTCAAAGAGTATGAAGACGTATCAAGAAGGAATTAGGTATTACCAGCTAAGAGAGGCAACTTTTGGAGTAATAGTGAAACTCTGCATTTTGGGAGAGACTCGTCAATTTATATCTTGAAGTTAGTGCAGTTGATCTATGAGCATAGATGAAAATAAAAAGAAAAACTGTATTAAATGGTAAAAACAAAAAGAAATGAGTTTAGATTTCACAGGATACATAATTAAAATGTTAAATAATTCTAAAAAGAGTAAAATTAATTTCTATGTGAAGGTTGAGGTGGTAGTTATTTAAAAGTACTAATATCTAAGGCATACATGGAATATAAACAAGGAGCAAAGATAACTTTAAAGACTTCCGGGCAAAATGGCACAATAGACAGAAGCACCACCCCATCCCTTCACAGCAAAGACCTGAAAAACTAAGTCAAACAGAGACAATCATCACTCCTGGAACCATAATCATCAAATGAAGAGATAAAGAACTCAGCCAAGCACCGAATGGAATAAGAAACTGACAGAGAACGGAGAGCAAAAAGAGATACATGGCAGAGGTCCCCTATCAGCTAACACAGCATGGATTCACCATCTTGGACTCCTGTCAGAGATGCAAACAGGGAGTATGGAACAGCAACTTCACAGAACTCCCAGCTGGAGACAAACAACAGTTAACCAGCAATATATGCTTTCCCACCCCTCCCCTTCTTCACCCCTACTCAGCCTCCTCTGCTTCCTGCAGCCATAGTCTCTTGGCCGGGAGGCATTGGCTTCAGCCCTGTGTCGCTTGGATTCCACTGGCCCACACTGGCCAGCTCCCTGAATGCCATTTGTTTGTTGCTGGTGTTGCTTTTTCTGCTTCTTTTTGTTTTTTCCATACCTCTCACCACCTCCCCCTCCTTTATCTCAAATACCTGGCTCTGTGTGCTATCTTTGCTTCTTTCTGAAAGGCTATGAAACACTGTTTGACTGTGGAACTGCTTCACGGCCTGCACCATCATCTTGGTGTGATCCCTGGGCCTTTTTTGTTTGTTTGTTTGTTTTGATTTGTTCCGTTTTGTTTTGATTGTTTTCTTTTTCTTTGCTTGGTTTGGTAGCCCTTTCTAGCGGGGCTGTACTGTGTGGCTTGGGGGCAACTTATCCAGTCTGCACAGCCACGTGGTGGGATCCATGGGAGCATTTCTTTTGTCTTTTTATTGTTTTTGTTTTCTTTTCTCTCTTTTTTCCTTTTTGTCTTTCTTCATTTTTCAGTTTCTCATCTCTCTATACTTACCTTCTGTCATGGATTGAATTGTGTCCAAAAAAAATATCTGTCAACTTGGATGTGTCATGATTCCCAGTATCGTATGATTGTGTAACACTTTGTAATCTGATGTGATTTCCTTATGTGTTGTTAACTCAATCACTGTGATGTAATAAGATGGATTAACACCCGTTATACTGATGAAGTATATAAGATTAGATATGGTGTTAAGCCAATCTCTTTTGAGATATAAAAGAGGGAAGCAAGCAGAGACACATGGGAAACTCACACCATGAAGAAAGCAGTGCTGGGAGCAGAGAATGTCCTTTGGACATGAGGTGCCTGTGCTGAGATGCTCCCAGACCAACGGAAGACTGATACATCATAAGGACCTTCCTCAACAGCCAGCAGACAGAGGGTGACTTCTGCTGGAGCTGATGCCCTGAATTTGGACTTGTAGCCTACTGGACTGTGACAGAATAAACTTCTCTTTGTTCAAAGCCATCCACTTGTGGTATTTCTGTTATAGCTGCACTAGATGACTAAGACACCTTCTTTTCCTGTCTCCTGAATACCTGGTACCGTGTGACACCTCCACCACTTTCCAGCCAGGCTGTACTTTGCACCAGGAAGACACTGCCCTAGTCTTCACAGCCACATCTTTAGGATCTCTGGGGGCTTTGTTATTTTTTTTTTCTTTCTACTTTTTATTTATTTATTTTCCTTTAACCCTTTTTCTATTTTTCTCCATTTCTCATTTTTTCATCTCTCCACTCCAATGGCAAGCTCCCTTAGCACTCTTTTTGTTTGTTTGTTTTTGGCTCTTCTTCCTCTCTTTTCTCTCTCCTCTTTCCCATACCCATCTTAGCTCCACACATCAGAGTCATCCCCCCTTTCCTCCCTCCCTGCACTGTGTGATGAACATCACACCTCTGAGCTGCACAGGCATGGCCTGCTGGAACTTGCCCTGCACTGATTCCTAGCCCACCATGTCAGCCCTAGTATGTGACACAAAGAATGCATTCCAGCAACTCATTTTCAGCTGGACCTGCACTGCTGCACCATACCTGAGTGACCTACCCTGCTCATTGCAGAAGGAGGTGAAAAGTATCATGCTCACAGACTAGCAAACAACAAAGAATGCACAGCCAGCCTGCTCAGCTAACCAAATAAAAAAAAAAATTCAGGATGAAAGAAACAAATCTCCAATCAACAAACGAGTAAAATAACTACTGAATATCCCAAAGACAGCAGACAGTATTAAAACACATAAAAAATTGGACAAGATGGTTCCTGTAGGCATCCAAAATAAAACACCAGATGACTTTCCAGTAGAAGAAAAGGAACTAGAACTACCTGATAGGAATTTAAATCTGTAATATTCAGAATTACCCAAAAGTTGAAGGAAAAAGCAGACAAAAATAAGGAAAAAATAGACAAATTCATGGAAAAGGCAAAAAATGGAAGAATTCAGGAAAATAATACAGGAACAAAGTGCCAAAATAAATTCACAACTAGAAACCATACAAAAACAACAACTGGAAATCCAGAAGATAAACAACAAGATTTCAGAAATGGACAGTGTCATAGAAGGGCTGAGAAGCAGGTTTGAAATGATGGAAGACAAGATCAGTGAAATTGAACACAAACACTTGGCTACAACTCTGAGGAAAAATCAGAAAAAAGAAAGAAGAAAAATGAAGAAACCCATAGAAGTATGTGGGATACAATCACAAGCAAAAATTTGTGAGTGATCAGAGTTCCAGAACAAGGGGAGAAAACAGAAAACACAGAGAGGATCATTGAAGAACTACTGACAGAAAACTTCCCAATATCGTGATAGAAGAAAAGATGACCATCTAAGAAGCTCAATGAATCCATATATGATAGACCTCAAAAGAAAATCACCAAGGCATATCATAATCACACTTGCTAAAACCAAAGACAAACAAAGAATCCAGAGACAGCAGCTTGAGAAAAACAAAAAGTCACATACAGAGGAGAAACAATAAAACTAAGCTCATATTATTCAGCAGAAACAATACGGGCAAGAAGGCAATGGGTTGATGTATATAAAAGCTGGAAAGAAAAAAAAAATTGCCAGGAAAGAATAATATATCCTGCAAAACTCTCATTAAGATATGTTGGTAAAATTAGGGCATTTCCAGATAAACATAAATTAAGGGAATATGTAAAAACCAAACCAAACTTACCAGAATTATTAAAGGGAGTGCTTAGATCTGAGAACAAATATCTGACTAAAGGCTGAATCTAGGATGCAGGATCATACCAGCCAGATACCAACCTAGGAAATGAACTCTCAAGGACAATCCAAACCAAAAAGAATTACAACAAGGAACCAGAGGGGTTAATCTGTAAATGACAACAGCATCAGAACAATAAAAGAGGGAATAAACGATGTAGGTATAGAACCCTCTAATGGAGAGGAAGGCAAGGCGATACCAAGTAATAATAGACTGGTTCAAACCTAGGAAGATAAGGGTCAATTTCAAGGTAACCACAAAGAAAGTTAACAAACCTACTCATCAAAATGAAGTAAAACAGAAAGTACAGTAAAAAAAAAAAAACCTATGAAAACAAAAGAAGTGAAAAATAAATCCACAAACAAAAGGAATTCAGAACAGGAGAGTAAGAGAAACAAAGAAAACATCAGCACCACAAAACAAAGCACTACAAAATGACAGCAATAAACTCACACCTATCAATAATTATACTGAATGTAAATGGCCTAAATGCATCCATAAAGAGACGGAGATTGACAGAATGGATAAAAAAACAGGATCCATCGATATGCTGTCTACAGGAGACACATCTTAGAAACAAAGATGTAAATTTATTGAAAATCAAAAGATGGAAAAAAATGTATCAAGCAAACAGCTACCAAAAAAGAGCAGGAATGGCAATACTAATCTCAGATAAAATAGACTTTTAAAGAAAATCCATCATAAAAGACAAAGAAGGGCACTATATCATGATTAAAGCAATGATCCATCATGAAGACATAACCATAATAAACACCTATGCACCCAAAGATAGGGCTCCAAAATAACTAAAACAAACTCTAACAGCACTGCAAAGAGAAATTGACATTTCTACAATAATAATAGAATACGTTAACACACAATTCTCAGTAAAGGACAGAACATCTAGAAGGAAGCTCAGCAAGATACAGAAGACCTAAAAGGCACAAACTGCAAGATTGAGCTCATAAACACATATAGAACTCTAGCCAACAGGTGCAAAGTATGTATTCTTTTCCCAAGCACATGGAATATTCTCCAGAATAGACCACATTTTATGCCACAGAGCAACCCTCAACAAAATACAAAACATTGTGGTAATACAGTGTATCTTCTCTGACCACAATGCTATTAAGGTACAAGTTAACAACAGGAAGAACAAGGAAAAACAATCAGTTACATGGAAACTGAATAATACCTTCCTTACAAACCACTGGATAATAGAAGAAATCAGAGATGGAATAAAAAAATTCCTAAAATCAAATGAGAATGAAAACACATTATACCCAAACCTTTGGGATACAGCAAAGACAGTCCTCAGAAGACAATCTACAGCAATAGATGCACACATCAAAAAAGAAGAAAAGGAGAAAATCAAAACATTATGTAGAGAAATCAAACAAATAGAATGAGAACAGCAAAAGAAGCACACCGCGATGAGAAGAAAAGAAATAATAAAGATCTGAGCAGAAATAAATGAAATACAGAATAGAAAACATAAAGAAAACCAAAAGTTGGTTCTTTGAAAATATCATCAAAATCAACAAATGACTGGCCAAACCGACAAAAGAAATACAGGAGAGGATGCAAATAACCCAAACAAGAAATGAAATGTGGGACATTACAACAGATCCAACTAAAATAAAAAGGATTATAACACAGTATTGTGAAAAACTATACTCCAACAAATTTGAAAGCCTAGAGGATATGGACAAATTCCTGAAAACACACTACGTACTCAAACTAACACGAAGTGATGTTGAAAATGTGAAGAGACCCATAATGAGAGAAGAGATAGAAAAGGTAATAAAAAAAATTTCCAGCAAAAAAACACCCTAGCCCAGATAGCTTCACTGGAGAATTCTACAAAACATTCAGAGAAGAGCTTGCACCAGTACTACTCAAACTATTTCAGAACATAGAAAAGGAAGTGACACTTCTGAATTCATTCTATGAAGCCAGCATAACCCTGATACCAAAGCCAGGCAAAGACACCACAAAAAAAGAAAATTACACACCATTATCTCTCATAAAATAGTTGCAAAAATTCTCGACAAATTTCTAGCCAATAGAATTCAGCATCACATCAAAAAAATAATACACCACTACCAAGTGGGATTCATACCAGGTTAGCAAGAATGGTTCAACATTAGAAAATGAATCAATGTAATGCATCACATAAATGAAAGGAAAGAAAAGAATCACATGATCATCTCAATCGACGCAGAAAAGGCATTTGACAAAGTCCAACAGTCATTCCTGATAAAAACTCTCAATAAAACAGGTATAGAAGAGAAATTTCTCAACATAATAAAGGGCATCTATGCAAAACCAACAGCCAACATCATTCTTAATGGAGAAAGGCTGAAAACATTCCCCTTGAGAAGAGGAAAAAGACAAGGATGCCCTTTATAATGACTCCTATTTAACATTGTGCTGTAAGTCCTAACTAGAGCAATAAGGCAAGAAAAAGAAATAAAGAGCATCCAAATTGGTAATGAAGAAGTTAAACTGTCCCTATTTGCAGATGATAGGATACTATTCATAGAAAACCCAAAAGACTCTACCTGAAAACTGCTGGAACTAATCAATTCAGCAGTGTGGCATTTTACAAGATAAACATACAAAAATCAGTTGGATCCCTGTACACCAATAAAAAGAATGATGAAAAGGAAATCAGGAAAACAATACCATTTATAATAGCCCCTAAAAAAATGAAATACTTAGGAATAAATCTAACCAGGGATGTAAAAGACCTATACAAAGAAAACTACAAAACACTACTGCAAGAAACCAAAGGAGATCTACATAGATGGAAAAATATTCCATGTTTATGGATAGGTGGACTCAACATTGGGAAAATGACAATTTTACCTAAAGCAATTTACAAATACAATGCAATCCCAATCCAAATACCAGCAACATTCTTCAAAGATATGGAAAAACTAATCATTAACTTTATATAGAAAAAGAAGAAGCCTCAGATAAGTAAAGCACTACTGAAGATGAAGAATAAAGTAGGAGGACTCGCACTACCTGACCTCAGAACCTACTATACAACTACAGTAGTCAAAACAGCCTGGTACTGGTACAAAGACAGGTACATTGACCAATGGAACAGAATTTAGAACTCAGATGTAAATCCATCCAGCTAAAGTCACCTAATATTTGACAAGGGCTCAAAGTCAATCAAATATGGAACAGTCTTTTTAACAAATGGTGCTGGCAAAACTGGATGTCCATCTGCAAAAAAATAAAACAGGGCCCATATCTCACACCTTACACAAGAACTAATTCAAAATGGATCAAAGACCTAAATATAAAGCCCAAAAGTGTAAAGTTCACAGAATAAAAAATAGAATCAATGCTAGAGGCCCTAATATATGGCATTAACAGGATACAAACCATAATCAACAACACATAAACTTCAGAAGATAAGCGAGATAACTAGGATCTTCTAAATATTAAACACTTATGCTCATCAAAACACTTCACCAAAATAGTAAAAAGAGAACCTACAAACAGGGAAAAAATTTTTGGCTATGACAAATCTGACAGATGTATAATCTCTAAAATCTACAGGAAAATTTAACACCCCTACAACACAAAGACAAATAATCCAATTAAAAAACGGGAAAAGGAAACAAACGGACACTTTACCCAAGAAAACATTCAGGCAACTGACAGACACAAGAGGAAATACTCGCGATCACTAGCCATTAGAGAGATGCAAATGAAGACCACAATGAGATAGCATCTTACCCCAGCATTACTGGCACGAATCAAAACACATGGAAATAACAAATGTTGGAGAGGCTGCTGGAAGATTGGAACGCTTCTGCACTCCTGGTGGGAATAAAAACGATACAACCATTTTGAAAAATGATAATGGCACTTCCTTAGAAAGCTAGAAATAGAAATACTATAAGATGCAGCAATCCCACTCCTAGGAATATATCCTAGAGAAATAAAAGCCGTCACATGAATAGACGTATGCACACCCATGTTCATTGCAGCATTGTTCACAATAACAGAAAGTGGAAACAACCTAGATATCTATCAACAGATGAATGGATAAATAAAATTTGCTACATACATACAATGGAGTATTATGCAACAATAAAGAACAATGATGAATCTACAAAGCATCTCAAAACATGGATGAATCTGGAGGGTGTTATCCTGAGTGAAATAAGGCAGTCACAAAAGGACAAATACTGTATGAGACTACTACTGTAAAAACTCATGAAAATATTTACACAAAAAGAAAAAATCTTTGATAGTTATGAGGAAGGGGAGGGGTGGGAGGGGAAACAATAAATAGACAACAGATAAGTGGTACCTTGGGTGAAGGATTAGACGGTACACAATACTGGCAAAGCCAGCACAACTTGTCCAAGGCAAGATCAAGGAAGCCCACAGACACATCCAAACTCCCTGAGGGACTGAATTGCTGCACTGAGGGCTGCAGGGACCATGGTCTTGGGGAACATCTAGCTCAACTGACATTACATAGTTTATAAAGAAAGTGTTCTACATTCTACCTTGGTGAGTGGCGCCTGGGGTCTTAAAAGCCTGTGAGCAGCCATCTAAGATACTCCACTGGTCTCACTCCTTTGGGAGCAAGGAAGAATGAAGAAAACAAGATACAAGGGAAAGATTAGTCCAAAGGACTAATGGACCACAACCACAATAGCCTCCTCCAGACTGAGTCCAATACAAATAAATGGTGCCTGGCTACCACCACTGACTGCTCTGACAAGGGTCACAATAGAGGGCCCCAGACAGAGCTGGAGAAAAATGTAGAACAAAATTCTGACTCACAAAAAAGACCAGACTTACTGGCCTGTCAGAGACTGGAGAAACCCCGAGAGTATGGCTTCCGAGTATGGACCCTGGACACCATTTTAGCTCAGTAATGAAGTCACTCCTGAGGTTCACCCTTCAGCCAAAGATTAGACAGGTCCATAAAACAAAACAAGACTAATAAGGCACAACAGCCTAGGGACAAGAAGGCGAGAGGGGACAAAAAAGCTGGTAATAGGGAACCCAAGGTAAAGAAGGGAGAATGTTGACATGTCTTGTGTTTGTTAACCAGTGTCATAAAACAATACGTATACTAACTGGTTAATGAGAAACTTTTGTTCTGTAAACCTTCATCTTAAGTACGATAAAAAAAAAAAAAGGAAAACAAAAACAAAGATAACTTTAAAAATAATTATTTTTTAACTGTAACTACTTGAAATAAACCTAGAGTGAAGGAGAAGATTTGGACCATTTGTTCTTGAGAATTTTAAAGAAGATGACTTAAGTTACTAGAAGTGCTAAGTTTTCTTCAGAAAACTCCCCGTCTTAGTTTAATAGCGTTAGATCACCTTAACATATTTGGGCAGGAGAAGTAAAGATTCACTTACATGACGTATTTTAGTTCAGTTTTTTTCTCTCTCTTTTTTTTAATTGTTGTAGTTTAAGTGAAAATTTACAATTCAAGTTAGTCTCTAGTACAAAAATTTATACATATATTGTTATGTGACCCTAATTGTTCTTCCTATACTGTGACAGCACACTCCTCCTTTCCACCCCTGATGTTCCGTGTCCATTCAACTAGCTTCTAACCCTCTCTGCTTTCTCATATAACCTCCGAACAGAAACTGCCCGTTGAGTCTCGTGTATCTACTTGACCTAAGAAGCACAGTCTTCAGGAGTATCATTTTATGTCCCACAGTCCAGTCCAATCTTTGTCTGAAGAGTTGGCCTCGGGAATCGTTTTAGTTCTGGGTTGATAGAGAGTCCAGGGGCCATGCTTTCTGGGGTTCCTCCAGTCTCAGTCAGACCATTAAGTGTGATTTTTTTACTAGAATTTGACTTTTGCACCCCACCTTTCTCCCACTCCTTCAGGGACTCTCTGTTTTGTCCATGTCAGGGCAGTCATTGGTGGTAGCTGGGAACCATCTAGTTCTTCTGGTCTCAGGCTGATGAAGTCTCTGGTTTATGTGGCCTTTTCTGTCTCTTGTGCTAATACTTTCCTTGCATCTTTGGTGTTCTTCATTCTCCGTTACTCCAGGTGGTTGGGACCAATTGATGCACCTTAGATGGCTGCTTGCTAGCTTTTAAGACCCAAGATGTCGCTCACTTTCCTGAAAGCATGGTCCCCAGACCCCCGCCCCTGCTATTCTGTCCCTGAAAGTGTTTGATAGTATTCAGGAAACTTCTTAGTTTTGGTTTAGTCGAGTTTTGCTGACATTCCCTGTAGTGTGTGCTGTCCTTCCCTTCACCTAAGATAATTCTTGTCTAATATCTAGTTAGTGAATAACCCTCACCCTCCCTCCCCACCCTCGTAACAATCAAGGAATGTTTTCTTCTGTGTTTAAACCTTTTCTTGAGTTCTTATAGTAGTAATCTTACACAATATTTCTCCTTTTGTGACTGACTAAATTCACTCAGCATAATGACCTCCAGATTCCTCAATGTTATGAGATGTTTCATGGCTTCATCGTTGTTTATCATTGCATAGTATTCCATTGTGTGAATACACCATAATTTGTTATCCATTCGTCCATTGGTGGGCACCTAGGTTGTTTCCATCTTTTTACTATTGTGAACAGTCCTGCAATGAACATGGGTGTGCATGTATCTATTCGTGTGATGGCTCTTATTTCTCTAGAATATATTCCAAGGAGTGGGATTGCTGGATTGTATGGTACTTCTATTTCTGGTTTTTGAAGGAAGTAAGGAAGTGCCAAATTGATTTCCAAAGTGGTTGTACCATTTTACTTTCCCACCAACAGAGTGTAAGTGTTCCAGTCTCTCCACAATTTCTCAAGCATTTATTATTTTGTGTTTTTTTTTGATTAATGCTAGACTTGTTGGGGTGAGATGATATCTCATTGTAGTTTTGATCTGCATTTCTCTAATGGCTAATGATCATGAGCATTTCTTCATGTGTCTGTTAGCCACATGAATGTCTTCTTTGGCAAAGTGCCTATTCATATCCTTTGCCCATATTTTAATTGGGTTATTTGCCTTTTTCTTGTTGAGTTTTTGCAGTATCTTGTAGATTTTAGAGATTAAACACTGATCGGATTTGTCCTAGCCAAAAACATTTCCCAGTCTGTAGATTGTCTTTTTACTCTTTTGGTGAAGCCTTGATGAGGATAAGTGTTTGATTTTTAGGAGCTCCGTGTTATCTATTCTTTCTTCTGGTGCTTGTGTATTGTTACTTATGGTTTGTATTCTGTTTATGCATGTATTAGGGCTCCTAACGTTGTCCCAATTTTTTCTTCCATGATTTTTATCGTTTTTGATTTTATATTTAAGTTGATATCTTGTTGCTCTGTCCTGTGTTCTAGTCTTGGATTGTTGTCTGCTGTTATTGATTTTCTAACAGGAGGACTCCCTTTAGTATTTCTTGTAATTTTGGTTTGGTTTTTGCAAATTCCCTAAACTTCCTTAAACTTCTGCCCTAATTTCGACATCATATTTGAGAGACATTTTTCTGGATATATAATTCTTGGCTGGCAATTTTTTCCTTTAATGCTTTGTATATGTAACCCCATTGCCTTCTTGCCTGCTTGGCTTCTGCTAAGTTGTCTGAACTTATTCTTATTGACTGTCTCTTGTAGAGGACTTTGAGTTTATCCCTAGCCTGTCTTAAATCTCTCTCTTTATCTTTGATTTTGGCAAGTTTGATTATGATATGTCTTGGTGACTTTCTTTTGGGATCTAGCCTTTGTGGGGTTTGATGAGCATCTTGGATAGATATCGTCTCATCTTTCACGATATCACAGAAGTTTTCTGTCAACAAATCTTCAACAATTCTCTCTGTATTTTCTGTTATCCCCCCCTTTTCTGGTACTCCAATCACTCAGAGGTCATTCCTCTTGATAGAATCCTACATAATTCTTAGGGTTTCTTCATTTTTCTTAATCCTTTATCTGATTTTTGCTCAAATAAGTTGTTGTCAAGTACTTATTTCAGTCTCACTAATTCTGACTTCCATCGCCTCATTTCTGCTCCTATGACTTTCTATTGAGTTGTGTAATTCTGAACTTTTATTGTTAGTATTATGGATTTCAGATTGCTGTCTCCCTATGGATTCTTGTAACCTGTTAAATTTGTCATTATGCTCATCTCTAATCTGCTTAAGTTCATCTATTTCTTGGTCTGCCTTTTGCCTAATTTCCTTCCTGGATCTTGAAGAGTTCTGTACATTAATCTTTTGTAGTCTGCCTCTGGTAATTCCAAGAAATTTTATTCCTCTGGAAAATTTCTAGATTCTTTATTTGTGGAGCTTGCTGCAGCCATCATGTTCTGCCTCTTTATGTGACTTGATATTGACTATTGTCTCCAAGCCATCAATGAGTTATTATATTTATTTATGTTTGCTTACTGTGTCCTAGCTTTTTTGTTTTTGTTTTTTATGCCCAAATAGGCTGCTCATGTGAGCTAACCCAATCCCCAGCACCCCTGAAGCACCAATGTCCTGCCACCAGGTGGCCAGAACTGCCATTAAGTATGTGATCCCAGGAGTCCACCTAATCTTCCTGTATAGATTCAGCTCAGGTGTCCAGGTAGTCAACCACCAAGTATGTTGTGCAGTTTCTCACTTACAGACCTATACAGTCATGGGTGATGGCGTAGGCACAGGCATCAACTGTAGCAGTGGGTCACACACTGAGCAAGGCAGGGGGCCGATGGCCACCCCCAGGAGTCCAGGAGGAAAGCTTGTCCCTATTCCTTAGAGCACATAGATGGATGGGTTTTGCAGCTGGACTATAAGCACCCAATGCTGTTGGTTATAAGGAATGCGGGGTACCTCTTATTCTTGGGCCCCTGTTGCAGGTGCTAGGTGGCATGGATGGAGCCACCAGTCTTCAGGCCCCTGATGTGGCTAGGTGAGTACCCTGCTTAATGGGCAGAGCAGTGTCAAATATCCCAAATCTGCCACTTCACAGTTGACACACTTGAAATTAGACTTCAGTTATATACCCTGTTGTACTGCAGTAACTAGGGCCTATGCTGTTGAAATGGGCCCACACAAGTCTATGTAGAGGGAAAAGCACTCAAAGTCCATGGGTCCCTTATGCCTGTGCCTAGGCAAAGGAGCAATGCCTACTCTGAGTTCCTGGCTTAGGGGAGCCAGCAGATTATTTTTCCTTCTGTTTGTTCATTTGTTCCCTTTTCAAGGCCGGGAGAATGGCTCAGGGCGCATGATAGGTCCTACTTCCAGCTTAGGGGACTCAGCAATCGCTGAAGCCATCCCAGACCCATTGTAGAGCATGGAGTAGGGAGGTAAATGGGAGAGAGCTTTTGCCCTAAGGGAGGTGTTTTTGATTTAAGTGATAGGCCAGATGCAAGTACTTATCTTTTGCCAATCGAGGGCTGCTTCTCACTGCTTCTGGATGGCCAAGCAGACTCTGCCACTGGGTCTCTCTTGATGTGGAAAACTCCTCTCAAGCACTGCTACTTGCCTGCCTCACTGAGCACCCTGAGCTGATCTGGGCTGAAGGGCTCCGGCTCCTGCCAGGTCAGGTCTGGAAACTCCTTGCTGCTTTCGAACCGTCTCTCCCTCCCCCTGCCACTCAGTCCAATTCCTCAACTTTGCCTTTGATGTTCAGGGCCCCTAGATGGTCATATATAATCAATTCACTTGTTTTTTCAGGTCTTTGTTGTAAGAGGGACCACCAGAAGCACCTGATTACTCTGCCATCTTGACCCTGCCTCATTTTTTTTTAATAGCATTTTTTTAAAAAAAGTTTTATTGTTAAATCTTTGATCGTATTTTTACAGATTTGTTTGCATCTGATCTCAGCAGAAGTGTACAATACAGTGTGTTTTAATGCAATGTATCTACCCTATAGCTTCTAAAAGACAGAGTTAGTCATTGAAACTAATGGCAGTTTGCTCAAACCAAAAAAAGAAAAAAATGCTGAAGGAATCTATTTTGTAAGATTCAATACTATTTCATCTTAAACAAAAGTTTATTTTCTAACTTTCCTGTGATTTCTGGGGAGTATGACTTCTTTTTTATTCAATATTCATTTACTGGTTGGAATGATAAATAGCGGGTAGAATTATGGTGGTGGTGTTGAAGGGAGAGGAGGTACTCTAAAGAGAATAGGGAGGGATCCTGTAAATCTTGGCCAGATAAAAATCTGTGACTCCACACAGATGGCCACTGTTTATTTTATACCCTTATTTTTCTACCATGCATGAATGGAACACTCTGACTAATTCCACATTACTTGACATGCTGTAACATTAAAAGAAGAATCACAGAAAAATTACTTATTGAAAGCACAGGAATAAAATTTATATCTTGATTATTTTTTAAAACCTTAAAAGTCGATGCGGACAGGGATGATAGGTATTGAAACCAATGCCATTGATAAGTTATAACCTTCAGCCAACCTTCCCACACAATGCAGGGTTCTTTGAGGTAGATAATAGAGAGGATTCTTTATAAAGTCTACAAAATGGGCTTGTATAAATAGCCCTTTCAAAACAACAAAAGGGAAAAATTACAAATTGATGATGCCTAATCTTTCAAACCTGTTTAAAATCCTCAACAGTTTATTTACTGACAGCAGAAAGACAGCATTACATTATTTTTTATGGAGTCTTATAACCTCTGTAAGATGAAATAGTTCCTTTTTAGAGCTGAAAGGAAAAATTTGATTTAAGAAAAGTATATGAATTTTAATGGTTTGTATTGACATTTCTTACGGTATTAATTTCTAACTCTAAGATAGTTTCACAGTCGTTTGTTAATTATATTAACAGTAGTCTGGTAAAGACAGGTATAATTGCTCATCAATGATTTTATTTCTCAGGCTGTAATGATTTCCTTTTTTGTAAGCTGGGTCCTTTA
Organism: Dugong dugon; assembly: GCA_030035585.1. Classification (NCBI taxonomy): domain Eukaryota; kingdom Metazoa; phylum Chordata; class Mammalia; order Sirenia; family Dugongidae; genus Dugong; species Dugong dugon. The sequence goes on from CM057465.1 coordinate 29,512,926, forward strand.
CTGATCCATCTAGTTTAAGGTATAATGTACTGGAACTTCAGAAAAATGTATCAGGGGCTGTTGAAAGATTTTTTCCTATCAACTCTGTGATGGTTAAAGTTCTGTGTCAACTTGGCTGGACCATGATTCTCAGTGATTTGGCAGTCATATGATGTTGTGATCACTTTCATGATGAGATTTGATATACTGTGATCACCTCCAAGTTTGGATCTTTTGTGAGTAGCCAATCAGTAAAAAGGGAGTTTTCTTGAGCTTGTGGCCTACATCGAACATACCTGGACATTCTGGCAAGGCTTGTGGGCTTTCACTCCCTCTGGATTCCGCAGCTGGCTCCTGTCTGTCTGACCTCTGGTTTTTGGGACTTGAGCTTACAGCTTACCTGCAGTCTTGCCTGTTGATCTTGGGATTTGTCAGTCTTCAAAGCCTGTGAACAAGAGCCCTACTCTCTGATCTGCTGATCTTGGGTTTGTCAGCCCCTGTTGCTATGTAAATCAAGAGATGCCTCTCTTCTGACCCACGGACTTGGGATTTTTTAGCTTCTACTACCACGTGAGTAATTTCCTTGATATAAATCTCTCTCTGTGTATATTTATATGCTTTACTGGTTTTGCTTCTCTAGAGAACCCAGCCGAAGACAGTCTCTATCTTCCTTCCATCATAGAGTCTAAATATTTTTCTTTAACAGCTTCCTCAATCAATACTTTTAGCATTTTTGTAAGTTTTTGTGTTAATAAACATTTATTGAGTCTCAGTTTTGTGTAATCTTTTTTTTTTCTAGAGCTTAATAGTTTTGGAATGATTACTATAACTTGTTTCCTGCCCACAGGGGTAAGTCTGAATTATAATATTATATAAGACAGTGAATATTATCAGCATTTATGTGCATATCAAATTTCTAAATGTGGACAGTAGCATGAGAGTGTTTTATTTATGTATTTATCTATTCATACTTTATTTAGAGTTGTATTTTGGAAAATTTTCTAAATCTCAGATGGACAAAATGTAAGATTTTGCTCTATTTGCTTACTTTATCTCTTGTCTTTCTACACAACACTCCCCCCCTCTTTTTTCTCATGCATTTAAGAATAGGTTAAATAAAAAGAAAACAATTCACATAAATAATTCAGCATTTATGTTCTAAAAACATGGACATTCTCCTCATAACAACAGTACAATTATAACACACAGGGAATCTGACATTGACATAATACTAATATCTAATGTGTGGTCCACATTTGTATTTCTCCAATTGTCTGAATGCTGTCACTTTCAGATATTTATTTATTTTTAACCCAAAATATAATCAGTATCACACATTCATTACATTGTCTCCTCTCTTTAACTCTTTAATCTCCTTCAGTCCAGAACAGTTTATGTCAGCCTACTTTTTGTCTTTATGGTATTGACATTTTTGTAGAGTTCAGGCTAGTTGTTTTGCAGAGTAACTCAGTTTGGATTGTCTGATTGTTTCCTCATGATTAGATTCAGGTTAAACATTTGAAAAGGAACATTTTTTAGGTCATATTGTTATCTTCTCAGTGTGTCACCTTAGGAGTATAATGCATTATAGTTGGCCGTCTGCATCTGCTGGTTCCACATCCACAGATTCAACCAACCATGGATCAAAAATATTAGGGGGAGAAAAAAAAACTCAGACATTTTTTCTTGTCATTTTCCCTAAGTAATACAGTACAACAGCTATTTACATATCATTCACATTGTATTTGATATTATAAGTAATCTAGAGATGATTTAAAGTATATGGGAGGATGTGTATAGGTTATATGCAAAAACTATGCCATTTCAGATGAGGGACTTGAGCATCCACAGTTTTGGTATCTACAGGGGATCCTGAAACTAATCCCCCAAGGATACTGAGGGAGGACTGAATTTAAATGCCATACCAGGTGTGAAGTGCTCAGGGAAGTAAATCAATGTGCACAGGAAGGCTGGAGAGTAGATAGATGAAAGGGTCATGTTTAATTGAAGACACAGTGTGATCCACATTACTGAGTCATTTGGACATATGAGTATTTGGACATATGAAAAATAGATTGATGGAGGAACAACATTTAAACCAACACTGAAATTGCTAAAATAGTTGAAATCAACACAGCCAAAGTGACAGAGGTGCAATTTAAACTGTACAGTATTCTTAGCTGGTCTTTAGTTTTGCTAACTAAACCCACTGAGATGGGATGACCATCACTGGCATCTTAATTCTGGGATTTTGATAATTACAAATACAGTAGTAAGTCAAGATAGTGAACACAAGTGCTTGCCTCCCCTTCTTAAACCCACAATCTAGAATCAGAAAGTATTTACATTTTAAAAGGTTCAAACTCATAACAAACCTGGAAAACAAAAATCTGGAAGGTAGGTGGGAAATGTTGGTGTGTGTATCTGCTGATTCGATATTGCAAATAATTTTGGAAAATGGAAGCCAAATACTCTAGTATTCCCCAACCAAAAACAAAAACTTTCTGAACCCACAGTGCCCTCCACTTACTCCTGATACCCTTTGCAGCAAAACATCTCAGAATAGTTGTCTATAATTGCTGCCTTCATTTCACTGCCTCCCATTCTCTCCTCACCATAACCTGTTACATATAGCATTCCTCTAATCTGTTTTGCTCAAAGTTTTCAGTGACCATCACCAAGCCATATCCAATAGTTATTTCTCTGTCCTCATTTTTCTTAAATATTAAAGTACATTTAATTTTAATTAAGTGGTACCTGAGTGGTGCAAACAGTTAGGCACTCGACTACTAGTCAAAAAGTTGGCATTTCAAACCCACCCAGAGGCGACTGGGAAGAAAGGCCTGGTATCTTAGGCTGTTTTCCCTAGAGAAGCAAAAACAATGATGCATATACCTATAAATATATATACAGAGATTTATCTCAAGGTAATGGCTCACACAGTTATGGAGGCTAGCAAGTCCCAAATCCATGGGTCAGGCATCATGCTGGGGGCTTCTCCTGACTCATGTGGTTGCAGGGGCTGAGGGACCCCAAATTGGAAGGTCAGACAATAGGCTGCTGGCCCACAGAACTAAGGAAGCTGTCTAACTTCTGAATCGGCAGGTCAGATGGCACATTGCTGGCTCTTAGGGATGTAGAAGCTGGCAAATTCCAAAATCGGCAGGTTGGAAGGCAGGCCACTGGCTCAAGTCCCAAGAACGGAGCTCGGATGATAATGAGCCAAATGCAGGATCTACAGCAAGAGAGAGCTTTACCAGAGCATTCATATATATTGGATTCAGGCCACATCCTCATGGAAATTCCCCTTACATCTGACACTTGAGTAAGGCTGTGACTTGAACAAGGGCATGAAGCCAGTGAGGGTGTGACATGAGTAAGAGTATGACTTGAGTAAGACTGCAACTTGAGTCATGCCTTCTAGTATTGTCACCTCTAGTAAGGGCCACATATAAGATACACCACACGCTAATCCTTCTATTAAGATATAGAGGTTTAGGATTTGCAGCATATAAAATAGAAAATAATCATATAGTTTCACAAAATGGAGGATAATTATATCACATCACAAAATGGAGGATAATTACATAATACTGGGAATCATGGCTTAGCCAAGTTGACACAGAACATTAACCATCACAGTCAATCCATTGTGAACCTGGCACCTGTACATATCTCCTTAAGCCAAACATAATCTCTAAATAAAGATAATTACAAGGTCATACTTGGACCTAACATGATACAACTAGCATGTGTACAACCAAAAGCACACTAGCACCGTTCACATCTTATATTTTATAAGTGATGAGATAAGGGAGGGAAGAAAACACAAATACTTGCTATATATATATATGCATATATATATATAGACACACATACATACACATATATATAAACAACAACAAAAACCCCATTGCTATCGAGTCAATTCCAACTCATAGTGACCATATAGGACAGAGTAGAACTACCGATAGTTTTTCCAAGGAGTGACTGGTGGATTCAAACTACTGAACTTTTGGTTAGCAGCTGTAGCTCTTAACCACTATGCCACCTGAACCAACCTGTTACTGTCATGTTGATTCCGACTCATAGTGACCCTATAGGACAGAGTAGAACTGCCTCATAGAGTTTCCAAGGAGCAGCTGGTGGATTCAAAGTCCTGACCTTTTGGTTAGCTATAGTAGCACTTAATCACTGTTCCACCAGGGCCCCGCTGTACCACTGGGGCTCCATACGTGGTACTTTACCTGGTGGGGTGACACAAACCTTTATTCCTGAAGGGTCTGAGCCACTAGTGCTCATTTCAGAATTGAGTTGCTGTAGTTTTCCATTGACTTTAATCATAGGGCATAGCAGTACTAAGAGATGCCCTAAGGAATCTCCTGCATTCCAGATATTCTCTTCTTTACCTTCATTATGCAATATTAATCTGATTTTCCCTTGGTAATTGTGATCAATCACCCCAGCCAGTATGGTAACTCTCTTCTCTGACTGTTGATTCAGAGGCATGAAGAGCCCAAAGTGGCCAGGTGGCACACTTAACTTCCAGTTCAATGGAATAAGTGTTGCGTCTCCAGGTGGGAAGATTCCTCCCTATAGAACTAATACGTGCAGGCTTGCAGAGCAGATGGAAGGAAGCAAAAATTTTGCAAATGGGTCACTAGGGATAATAGTGAGTGGTGTCACCCCATCTCTACCCCTTGATTCCTGGACTCATGAATCCTTGCTGTGGAGAAATTGCACACAGGTTTAGAGCATATACAGCCTCCTAGAGAACAATGCCCCAACCCTGCAAGGTATTGCCACCTAACTAGCACTGTAATTGTGCCTTTAGAAGTGCATTCTTTGTTCTATCAAGCCAGCTACTTCAAGATGATAGGGAACATTAAAAGATCAGTGAATTTCATGAGCATAAGCCCATTGCCACACTTCATTTGCTGTGAAGTGAGTCCCTTAATAAGAGGCAATGCTGTATGGGACACCATGATGGAGGATAAGGCATTTTGTAAATCCATGAATGGTATTTTTGGCAGAAGCATTGCATGAAGGGAAGGCAAATTCTTATCCACAGCAAGTGTCAATTCCAGTAAGGACAAAACACTGCCCTTTCCATGATGGAACAGTCCAATGTAATCAACCTGCCACCAGGTTGCTAGCTGATCACCTCGAGGAATGGTGACCTATTGGAGACTCAGTGTTGGTCTTTGCTACTGGCAGATTGGGCTCTCAGAAGTGGCTGTAGCCAAGTCGGTCTTGGTAAGTGAAAGCCTATGTTGCTGACCCATGAATAACCTACATCCCTGCCACCGTGGCCACTTTGTTCATGATCCCATTGGGTAATGATGGGAGTGGCTGGGGAAAGAGGATGACTAGTTTCCACAGAATGTGTCATCCTATCCACTTGATTGTTAAAATCCTCCTCTGCCGAGGTCACCCTTTTATGAGCATTCACCTGAGACATAAATATCTTCTTTTCTTTGGCCTATTCAGACAGGTTTATCCACATATCTCTTCTCCATAAATCCTTGTCTCCAATTTTCCAATCATGTTCTTTCCAAGTCCCGGACCATCCAGCAAAACCAGGCCATGGCCCATGAATCAGAATAAAATCTCACATCTGGCCATTTCTTCTTCCAAGCAAAGTGAACAATCAGGTTCACTGCTCGAAGTTCTGCCCATTGAGATTTCCCTTCACCACAGTCTTCAGGTGTAGAAAGGGGCTGCAGTGCTGTCACTGTCCACTTTGAATGCTGACTGCATATCACACAGAACCATCTGTAACCAGGCATGAGTCTTCTCTTTTTCAGTCAACCGATCATAAGGAACTCCCCATGAGGTCATAGGTGCAGACTGAGAGATGAAATGTAATGTGACAGGAATGGAGATCATGAGCATTTGGGCCACTTCCTCATGCAACTTACTTGTGCCTTCATGTCCTGCTTGAGGTCAATCCTGTATATACCACTTCCATTTAATGATAGAGGGCTCTTGTGCATGTCTGAGTGTATGGTTCTATGGGTCAGAAAACATCCAGTTCGTGATGGGTAGCTGAGCCTGCATGGTGACTTGGTGTCTCATGGTTAAGCACTGAATTTCTACTGAGGCCCAGTAACAAGCAAAAGCTGTTTCTCAAAAGGAGAGTAGTTACCTGTGGAGGATGTCAAGGCTTTGCTCTAAAATTCTAAGGGTCTGAACTGTGATTCACCAATAGAGGCCTGCCAAAGACTCCAAACAGCATCTCTATCTGCCAATGACACTTCAAGCCTCATTGAATCAGCTGGATCATCTGGCCCAAGTGGCAGAGCCACTTGCATGACAGCTTGAACCTGTTGCAGAGCCTTCTCTTATTCTGGGACCCACTGAAAACCAACAGCTTTTTGAATCACTTGATAAGTAGGCCTGAGGAGCACACCCAAATGAGGGCTTGGTTGCCTCCAAAATCCAAAGAGGTTCACCAGGTATTGTGCCTCCTTTTTAGTTGTAGGAGGGGTCTGAAGTAACAACTTATCTTTCACTTTAGAAGGAATATCATGACATGCCCCACACCGCAGGACCCCTAGAAATTTCACTGACATGTAAGGCATATAATTTTTTATCACATTACTTTCCCACCTTGTAGCAAGCAAATGTGTTACCAATAAGTCTAGAATCATTGATACTTCTTCCTTACTATGTCCAATCAATATAATGTTATCAATGTAATGAACCAGTGTGATGTTTTGTGGAAGGGAAACGCAATTAAGTTCCCGGCAGACTAAATTATGACTTGGGGCTGAAGAATTGATATATCCTTAGGTAGGACACTGAAGGTGTATTGCTGGCCTTGCCAGCTGAAGGCAAACTGCTTCTAGTGGTCCTTCAAAACAGATGTGGAGAAAAATGCACTAGCCAGATCAATAGCTGTATACCAGGTACCAGGAGATGTTTTAATTTGTTCAAGGAATGATACTACATCTAGAACAGCAGCTGCAACTGGGGTCACCAGCTGGTTTATATGATGATAATCCACCGTCATTCTCCAAGATCCAACCATTTTTTGCCAAGGACAAACAGGAGAATTGAATGAGGATGTGCTGGGAATCACCACCACCGCAACCTTCAACTCCTTGATAGTGTCATTAATCTCTGCAATCCATTGAGAAATAAATTATTGCTATGGCTTATTATTTTCCTAGATAGAGGCAGTTCTAATGGCTTCCACTTGGCTTTTTTTTTTTTTAAAAAAAAAAACAAAATAGCTCTTACTGCACATATCAGGGATCCAATGGAGTTCTGCCAGTTTCTGAGTATTTCTATTCTAATTGTGTGTTCTGGTGCTGGAGAAATCACTACAGGATGAGTTCTGGGACATTAGCTAAGACTCCATTAATACCCTGACCTCTATATGCCCCTGTGATGGTTAAATTTGTGTGTTGACTTGGCTGAGCCGTGATTCTCAGTGGTTTTTCCATTATAATGTAGTTTGGCTTTTTAATGATGTAATCATCTCCATGCTGAGATCTGATGTAGCGATCACCTCTGTGAGAAGAACTGTTGTGAGTAGCCAATCAGCTGAAAAGGAGTTTCTTTGGGGTGTGACCTGCATCCAATGTAGGTGGACTTTCTGGCAAGGTTCACTGGCTTTTTCTCACTCTGGGTCCTGCAGCTGGCTCCTGTTCATCTGACCTCTGGTTCTTGGGACTCGAGATAGCAGTTTACCTGCCATCTTACCTGCTGATCTTGGGATTCATCAGCCTCCACAGCCTGTGTGCCAGAGGCGTCCTATCTGACTTTCCAATCTTGGATTCACCAGCACCTGCAGCTATGTGAGTCAGGGGAAGCCTCCAGCCTGACCCACGGATTTGTGGCTTTCCAGCCTCTACAATTGCATTCCCATTTCCTTTATATAAATCTCTGTCTATATATATTTATAAGTTGCACTGGTTTTGTTTCTCTAGAGAATACAGCCTAAGACGTTTGGTAACAAGAGTGGTTCTAGAGAAACAAAATTGTAAGGATGAGATTTCTGAATTTGTTCTCAAGTCTGGTTAGTCTTAAAGATGCTAATGACTCTTCTTCCAGTAATAAAGTGGTCACTGCTAATCCATGGCTTGGTGGGAATAGAAATATGCAAAATATCACCACAAATAGATCAGGTATTGGTGAGAGGTGAAGCTCTGGGTGATCACATGTTAGATAGCTTTCGACAATTTTCTCATAATGAGAAATATAAGGAAGCTGGTTCATTGGTCCTACTTTCGCTAGATGAACTGGTGAAAGGAAGAGATGAGCTCAAGGATTCAGTGTCAAATCTCAAGTGCTGCATAAATGACCTCAAAGTTTCCACTTGTGCCTTGAAAGAAAGTCTTATTTCTTGTAGTAACAGAGTTGACATTGCCAAAAACCAAATCCAGAGTCTTACAGTAAGAGTAGCTGAATTATAGTGCCAATTGAATTTCCAACCTCTAGAGGAGTCTGAAGTTAAAGTGAGGGCATTGATTTGGAAGAAATGGGATCCTGAAACTTGGGATGGGGACATAGGGGCAGATAATCAGGAAATTGGGGACACTGAGCCCCTAAATTCCCCTGAATCACTCTTTCTAACAGAACCAGCCCTTTCACTCCCACCTGAAGAGATTACTCTGTATTTGTCTGATAAACCACCCTCACCAGTAAAACCATTAGCCTCTCGACCCCCATCTGATGAGTTTAACCCAGCTGTGTCTGAAGAGCTCTTGTCTGACTCATTGCCTGGAGCATTGTCTGAGGCAGATGCCTTGCAAGACAATGCTGAAAGTTCTCAAAACTCATCCGCATCACTCATTTTGGATTCTAGAGCTATAAGTAGACTTAAGTCCCAGCGAGCCCCAAAAAGTGAAGTACAAAGTATGAACCAGGAGGAGGTACACCACACTCCAAAAGAACTACTTGGCTTTTCTAATATGTACAAACAGAAACCTGGGGACTATGTGTAGGAATGGCTATTAAAGGTGTGGGATAATGGTGCAAGGACCATAAAGTTGAATCAGTTTGAGATTATTGATAAGAGCTACTAAGCACAGATTTTTCATTCAATGATTCAGCTCGAGAGATTAGGAAAGAATCTAATACTTTATCTGATTGGGTCACTGAAGCATGGATTACATGGTGGCCTACACTAAGCCAAGTTGAAGCACCAGGCCTGGCTAGTATATTGTAGAAGAAGTTATCCAGAGGCTTAGGAAAATTGACATTTTGAGTGGATTTATTAGGTTAGACGCACAGACCCACACATGGAGTGCCCAGAGGAATTACCTTTTATTACAGTGGTGAGGAACAAACTTGTGAAGGAATCTCCAGCATCCTTGAAGGCTGATATGACTGCTATTTTGTGTAAGTCAGATTTAACAGTTGGAAATCCCCTAACTGAATTAAGACACCTAACTACAGTGGGGCTGATTAGAACCTGTGGCGGTAGGGGTCAAGTGGTGGCACTCAGTCGACAAAGACAAGGTGGGCATAGTTACCATAATGGACAGCATAGTCAAAGCAGTAATCAGAATAGTCTGACTCTTATGGACTTATGGTGTTGGCCACTTAGTCATGGTGTACCTAGGAGTGAAATAGATAGGGAATCTACTAAATATTTACTTGATCTGTACAAGTGGAAGAATTCTAGGTCAAGTAAACAGAAGTCTAACTCAAATTGCCACACTAGAGAATAATGGCCCCTCTATCAATAACCGGACTTGAGCCATTTTACAGAGAAATAATCCCTCGAATAGAGGGGAGGCTGGTCCCCTGGAGGAAGGATTTCAATACACTGCAAAAAACTTTACTGTTAATCTTTCCCTCACCCTTTCTCAAAGTGATCTACAGCCTTTTACAGAGTGACTGTTCATTGGGGAAAAAGAATTTTCAGGATTACTGGATACTGGCACTGAACTGACACTAATTCCAGGAGACCCAAAACATCACTGTGGCCCACCAGTCAGAGTGAACATATATGGAGGTCAGGTTATCAATAGAGTCTTGGCTCATGTCCATCTTAAGTAGGTCCAGTGGGTCCTGAACCCATCCTGTAGTGAATTCTCTAGTTCCAGAATGTATAAGTGGAATAGACATATCCAGAAACAGGCAGAACCCTAACATAGTATCCTTGACAAGAGAAGTAAGGGCTATTATGGTAGGAAAAGCCAAGAGGAATCCATTAGAACTGATCCTACATTGGAAAGATCATAAACCAAAATCATTACTGAATTCTTTGAGGGATTGCAAAGAATACTGCCACTATCAAGGACTTGCAGGATGCAGAAGTGGTCATTCTCAGCACATCCCCATTCAACTCGCCTATTTGGTTTGTGGCTCTTGGAGAATGACAATGTATTACTGAAAATTTAACCAGGTGGTGACTCCAACTGCAGCTGATTTTCCAGAAGTATTGTCATTGCTTGAGCAAATTAATACATCTCCTGGTAACTGGTATACAGCTATTGATCTGGTTAATGCATTTTTCTCTATACTTGTTTTGAAGGACCACCAGAAGCAGTTTGCCTTCAGCTGGCAAGGCCAACAATACACCTTCAGTGTTCTACCTAAGAGATATATCAACTCTCCAGCCCTGTGTCATAATTTAGTCTGCAGGGAACTTGATTGCCTTTCCCTTTCACAAGACATCACACTGGTCCATTACAGTAATGACATTATGCTGATTGGACCTAGTAAGGAAGAAGTGTCAATGATTCTGGACTTATTGGTAAAACATTTGTGTGCTAGAGGGTGGGAAATTAATAAGATAAAAATTCAGGCTCTTTCTACCTCTGTGAAATTTCTAGGGATCCAGTGATGTGTGGCATGTCGAGATATTCCTTCTAAAGCGAAGGGTAAGTTATTGCATCTGGCCTCTCCTATAACTAAATAGGAGGCACAATGCCTAGTGGTCCTCTTTGGATATTGGAGGCAGTATGTTCCTCATTTCGATGTGCTGCTCTGGCCTATTTATCAAGTGACCCGAAAAGCTTCTAGTTTAGAGTGGGGCCCAGACTAAGAGAAGGCTATGCAACAGGTTCAGACTGCCATGCAAGCAGCTCTGCCACTTGGGCCATATGATCCAGCTGATCCAGTGGTGCTTAAAATGTCAGTGGCAGATAGAGATGTTGTTTGAAGTCTTTTGCAGGCCCCTATTGGTGAATCACAGTGCAGACCTTTAGAATTTTGGAGCAAAGCCTTGGGGTTCTCTGCAGGTAAGTACTTTCCTTTTGAGAAACAGCTTTTGGCTTGTTACTGGGCCTTAGTAGAGACTGAACACCTAACCATGGACCACCAAGTCAACATATAGGATGAGCTGCCCATTGTGAACTGGGTGTTGTCTGCCCTTAGAGCCATAAAGTCAGAAGTGCACAGTCAAAAACCAAAAACCAAAACTATTGCTGTCAACTCTATAGCATGGCAACACTCCATAATTAAATGGAAGTGGTATAAACGAGATTGAGCCCAAACACATAAGTTGCATGAGGAAGTGGCCCAAATGTTCATGGTCTCCACTCCTGTCACATTACCTTCCATCTCCCAGTCTGCACCTGTAACCTCATGAGGAGTTCCTTATGATCAGTTGACTGAGGGAAAGAAAATCCTTGCCTGGTTTACAGATGGGCAGGCACCACTCAAAAGTGGACAGTGGCAGCACTGCAGCCCCTTTCTGTGACTGCCCTGAATGACAGTGGTAAAGAGAAATCCTCCCTCCCAATGGACAGAACTTTGAGCAGTGCACCTGGTTGTTCACTTTGCTTGGAAGGAGAAATGGCCAGGTGTCCGATTGTATATGGATTGATGGGCTGTGGCCAATGGTTTGACTGGATGGTCAGGGACTTGGAAGAAACATGATTGGAAAATTGGAGACAAGGATTAATGAGGAAGAGGTATGTGGATAGACCTTTCTGAATTGGCCAAAGAAGTAAAGATATTTGTGTCTCATGTGAATATTCACCAAAGGGTGACCTCAGCAGAGGAGAATTTTAACAATCAAGTAGATAGGATGACACATTCTGTGGAAACTAGTCATCCTCTTTCCCTAGCCACTCCTGTCATTGTCCTATAGCTCATGAACAAAATGGCCATGGTGGCAGGGATATAGGTTATGCATGGACCAAACAACATTGACTTCCACTCACTATGGCCGACTTGCTTACAGCCACTTCTGGGTGCCCAATTTTCCAGCTGCAAAGACCAACACTGAGTCTCCAATAGGTCACCACTCCTCGAGGTGATTAGCCAGCAACCTGGTGGCAGGATGATTACACTGAACCACTTCCATCATGGAAAGGGCAGTGTTTTTGTTCTTACAGGAATTGACTCTTACTATGGATAAGGATTTGCCTTCCTTTCATGTAATGCTCTGCCAAAACTACCATCCATGGATTTACAGAATGCCTTATCCACCATCATGCTATCCCATACAGCATCACCTTGGATCAAGGAACTCACTTCACAGTAAATGAAGTGTGGCAATAGGCCTATGCTTATGGAATTCACTGGTATTACCAAGTTCCCCATCATCTTGAAGCAGCTAGCTTGATAAAATGAAGAATGGCCTTCTAAAGACACAATTATGGCATCAGCTAGGTGGCAGTACCTTGCATGGTTGGGGAAATGTCCTCTAGGATGCTGTATATGCTCTAAACTAGCATCCAATATATTGTGGTGTTTCTCCTATAGCCAGGATTCATGGGTCCATGAACTAGGGGGTGGAAATGGATGTGGCACCACTCATTATTACCCCTAGTTACCCACTCGCAAGATTTTTGCTTCCTGTCCCTGAGAACTCTATGTTCTGTGGGTCGAGATGTCTTAGTTCCAAAAGGAGTAATGTTCCCACGTGGAGACAAAACACTAATTCCACTGAACTGGAAGTTAAGCATGTCACTTCGCCGCTTTCATCTTCTTATGCCTCTGGATCAACAAAGAAGAGAGTTACCATATTGGCTGGTGTAATTGATCCTGATTACCATGAAGAAATTGGACTGATAGTACGTAACAGAGGTAGAAAAAGTATGTCTGAATGCATGAGCTCCTTTAGGGCTTCTAAATACTACTATTCCCTGTGAATAAAGTCAATGGAAAACTACAACAACCCAATTCTGACATTACCTTTAACAGCTCAGACACTTCAAGAATGAAGGTTAGGGTCACCCCACCAGGCAAAGAACCACTTCCAGATGATGTGCTTGCTGAGGGCAAAGGGAATATTGAATGGATGGTGGAAGAAGGTTGTCCTAAACACCAGTTATGGCCACATGACCAGTTGCAGAAATGAGGACTGTAATCATTATGAGTATTTCTTCCTTGAATATGTGCATTAAATATTTTTGTTTTCTTCACTTATAAAATATAAGAGGTAAACAGGGCTAATGTGCTTTTGGTTGTGTACATGTTCCACATGTTAGGAGCAAGTATGACTTTATAATTGTCTTTATTCAGAGATTATGTATGGTTTAAGGAGATATGTACAGGTGCCAAGTTGACAAGGGATGGACTGTGATGGTTAAAGTTGTGTGTCTACTTGGCTGGGCCATGACTCTCAGTGGTTTGGCAGTTATGATGTAGTTTGGCAGTCTTACAATGATATAATCACCTCCATGATGAGATCAGATGTAATGTGATAACCTCCATTATGAGATCTGTTGTGAGTAGTCAATCAGTTGAAAGGGAATTCCCTTGAGGGTGTGGCTTGTATCTAATATATGTGGACTTTCTGGCAAAGTTTGCTGGCTTTTGCTCTGCTCTGTATCCTACATCTGGCTAGTCATCATCTGACCTCAATTCTTGGGACTTGATCCAGCAGCCTGTTGTCTGACCTGCCAATTCTGGGATACTTGAATAAGTCTGTGACTTGAGTAAGGGTGTGACTTGAATAAAGGTGTGACTTGAGTAAGGCTGTGACTTGAGTCATGACCTCTAGTAAGGATGTGACTAAAGATACTTGCCACACTAATCCTGCCTAACTAACATATAGAGGTTTAGGATTTACAGCACATAAAATGGAGGATAATTACATAATATTACAAAGTGAAGGATAATTACATCAGATCACAAAATGGAGGATAATAACATAATACTGGGAATCATGGCTTAGCCAAGTTGACACATCACATTAACCATCACACCTGGCAGTCTGCTTCTGAAAGGTCACTGCCTTGAAAACCCCGTGGAGCAGTCCTACTTTGCACGCATAGGGTGACCGTGAATCTGAATTGACTCGACAGCAACTAACAACAATAACAACAATGTAAGTTAGCTTTTCAGAGCAGGTATAAAGTATATATTTTAATATAGAGCTGTGACTTACATAGTTCTATGAAAAAGCTAAAAAATTAGACAAAGATTTTAGAGTTGGGCCTGCATATTATAATTTTGTGGTACAAACAATTTGGTGATTTTAATTCTCTAATTTAAATAAAAGACACCCTTTGCTTGAACCATGTAGTTTGCAGCAACAAATGAAATCTACGCATCTTTCTGCTTATTATACCCCAGATGAATATGTCTATACTATGAAGCAGTTAATTCTGTGCTATAGGCAACAGAGTGTAAGGGAAAAGTATGGACTTTTAAGTCAGTCAGGCTTGACTTGGTTTGAAAACCACTTCTGTCTTTTCATGTTCAGTGACTCTCCACTAGTTTAACTTTACTGACCCTATTTCCATTCATAAAATGGGAATCATTAATATTATTTGAAAGAATTCCTGTGAGAATGAATAAAACAAGGAAAGAAACGTGTACTGTGCTTGGCATACTATATGTTCTATCAAAGAAAATTAAGTTTGCCTCCTCCCTCACTAACAAAGCATCACCATAAACTAAGGTGGATTTGATGGTCATAGCATTGGAAAGAGGACTTAAGGAAAATATTTAATATAAGGGTTAGAATATATTTTCAAATAGTCTCTCTTTCTTTCTCTATATTTATTTTTTTCATAAAGGAAACAATTCAAATAAAAATTTAATTGAAATGTCAGAGTATAAAAGAATGTAAATGCATTTAGTCTTGGGCAATTCAGTTTTGTCCCTCTCTTTCATGTCCATAGACTATTGACTCTAAGCTGTTGTCTAGGGGATCACAAGGGAGCAAGAAAATGTGGGTGCATCAATATATAACTACCATGTGAAAAATAACTCCATGTGTGCTTCTATTTGGTGGAACAACAAGAAAAGAAAAAGATAATTTATTACTATAATTCTGGTCATGAAATTTTCTAAAAGAAACATGTTATTATCTAGGAGATGGAATTAAACCCTTCGTACCAATCAACAAATCTTTAAACCGATTAGCAATAATTGATATAACCACTTTTAGACTTTGAGTATATTGAATGATTTTGTTTTATAGTGATTCAATTTAGGGATAAGAAGTTATATAATTTGGAAAATATTCAGAAAATCTGCCTGATCGTATTCTATTTGTATGGTCACTGATATCTGATATTTCTCTTTCTAGAAGAATGGATTACCAAAAATAAAATACAATTCGTGTTGCTTTCACTCACTTACTGGAAATCTCAAAGCTATGTTTTATTATTGATTGCCAATCCTAAACATTTGTAGATTAATTATAATGAGCCGTGGTATAGGAAGGACATGGTTTTAATCTAGGGGAAATTCCTGGTTGGAAAGATTAGAAGGAGAGAGGAGAGAACAAAAGTGCTGTTCAAAGTATAGAAACTCTCAGTTACTTTAGGACCAGTGTCCCATTTCCTTTGCTTTGTTTGTCCTTGGGAGATTGCAAACCTTTTAGAGAAATTTTGCATTTATCATGGTTCCATGTCCTCCATGTTATGAAAGCATCTGAGGATAAAATGCTGGGGATGGGTCTAGATGGGTGCCTCTGAGTAAACTCACACAGGGTCTTGAAATCCTCAGTATAGTGCTGGTAAGACAGGCAAGAGTCCCTGTGCCTTTTTTATTTTGGAAGTGTGGAGGATGCCAATTAACAAGAAATTTTGGTTTAGGGTCAGGTGGCCATAGACTGTTGGTACCTCCAATTGGAGAAAATGACAAGCCATGGTTAAGAAAGCAAGTGTCAGTGTATGCTCAGAATACCAGGTGTATACTCCAGAGGTGGAGCACAAATACCGGCGTCCATGGACCAAGTGAAATGAAGTACTTCACCTGGAGGTTATCATGAAATCCAAGTATCTTCCTGATTTTACAATGTACAAAGTCCTCAAGAAGAGAGTAGAACTGGAGTAAGAGGAGGTGGACAAAAAGCCTCAATTGATGGAACATTTTCCTCCAAGTTCTTGAACTTTGAAGTGGATAGTGACTTAAATTTTTTGAGCAAATGCTTGGCCATATTGAGTATTTTGGAATGTTGATTTTGTTGTTGTAGCTTTTAGTTGTCATCAAGTCAATTCCACTCAAATAGGACATGGTAAATTGTTTACTGGTGGCGACTGAGAACTGGGGGGAAAAAAAGGCAAAGTTCTGCTTCATTTTAGGAAGTATAAAAAGTTACATCTAAAAAAACAAGCAAATATCTGAGACAAAGTATAGAAAATTTGACTGCACTGCACCTATTAACAAGCCTCCTTACCTTACAAGGCTATTGAGTTGCTAACATCTTAGTCTCCTAGTGGGCATAGCTTTTGCCCAACTAGACATCACAATCTCCCACCAGTCACCACTGCAAAGCCAACACACAAAGTAGTTACTTGTACCCAAAATTACAGAATTTATCGAAATTCTGCTTTTAACTATTCTTAATCACAGGACTCCCATTGTCTCCCTAGGACTTAGGCATGAATGCATACATCCACAAACTGAGCTTGGAATGGATTTAAGTGACTGCCACTGTATTCAGAATTTTTATTTCTTTCTAATGGCTGAAACTGCTTTATTGGGTAAAATCTACTACGTCTGCGTCTTTCCCCAGGATGAGTTTTTCCTGGTGATCACTATTCCTTTTGAAAATAGACTTCTCTCAAAATCATCTTGCAAGTTCAGCAGACATGGAACCTAGTTAGATTTACATAAAGACTCAAAGTGCATCTCCATTTTTTTGTGTGTATATGTGTGTTTGAAGTTACATAATGGTATCATTATTCAATCTCTATGTGAAGAAGGATCATGGGATATGGAGATGAGTCATGGACATGGAATCCAAGAAGCCAGATTCCATCCACGGTCTTCTGTGTACTAGCAGTGTAACGTTTGGTATTGTCCATTTCTCTGAGATTCAATGTTTTCATTGAAATTAGATAATCAAAATGCCCTGTATTTCTTATGGATTGATATAAATAACATGATCACAGATAATATGAACACACTTTGCAAAGCACGATACACATATGATTTTTTTTTCTTTTGTAACTGTCTTTAGCTCACTTCTGATCACCTTGTAACAAAAGTCGAGTACCAACTTAAGCGGGTGTTCTCACAAATTACTGGTGAGGTCTACCACATTTGATTAGGCCAAGAAAATGTGTGTACCTTTAAGGTAATTCATGTATAATTCACTTTCATAACATAGGTGATGTTTTTGTTCTACTTCCTAAATTTTGGTACTTCCACTTAAATTTCTGTACACATTTCCACAGTAAGTAGGAACAAAAGAAAATATCTTTTTGTGGCTTAAAACAGATAATTATCCTAAATATGTTTTCCCTGCAATTTGAACATTCATGAGCAACAAGAATACTGAAATCCAACTATGCATTATGATAGCTTTTTAGAAGTAATATTACTAGACAGTATTATGGTGAGTCTTAGTTCTGCTAGGAATACTGTATTTGCATCAGGTTTTTCTATTGAAATGTAATGTGTGCACATTACAACTTTTCCCACATTAAAGAAAAGAACATTCTGCCTCATTTTTGTTTTCAAACTTCATCTTTGTGCAGAGATCCTACTGACTTAAGAAAATAATAATCCATAGGGTGCTGCATTAAATGAATTCACCAAAATAAGCCTAAACTACTCAAATTTTTCTCTGCTACTGTGTATGCCTTGTAACATTTATTAGTAAAGAATGGATTTTTAGCATAAATCATGAAATTCTCAACCCATTCTATAAAAGAATCATCTCCTATATTATACCTGTATAGTAGTAAGTTTAATCAACTTCACAGTGAGTTAGTGGATTGCTGGCTAAGACTGATATATTCTGACCACATGTTGACAGTACAGCACATACAGAACTCTCATTTTGCTTACATTCAAAATGTCAAAGTTGTCACTTTTTGATGTGTGGTTGATTGCAAAGAGGACCACAGTCATTAATTCCTTCCTTTGTATGCCCTTTGCACTAATTTTGCAGCTCCTCTCATCGAAAGGTAGAATTTATTTCTGCTTCTCTTAAATCTGGACTGGCTTTGTTATTTCCTCTGGCCAACAGAATGCAGCTGAAGTGATGTGCCAGTTCCAAGCCTATGCCTCAAGAGAACTTGAGCATTTCTGCTCACCATCTTGGAACACCATACACAGCCATGTGAATAAGCTGGGTTGGCATGTTATTGAATGAGAAGCCACGTGGAGTACAGCTGAGTTGACTTAACCTAGACCATGCCAGTCCCCAGTTCACAGAGAAGCTTACTGCATATGCATGAGCGAGCCTACCCACAACCAGTAGAACTGACAAGTCAGTTGGCAGATGCATGAACCACATGAATTGTTGTTGTCAACCACTGGGTTTTGGGATTTATTATTACACAGTAACAGATAACTGATAGAAGAACTAGTGCTTCAACTAGGAAAAATTATTCCTCACGGTCCTGACACCATGACTGAAATTTCATTTTCTATAAGAAAGATGTTAAAGTCAAGAAAAACACTTTAACAGTTTGATATATTCAAATATGAGAATACTGATAAGAACGGTAATTGATATACTCATTTTGAAACTAGTCAATATCAAAATGGTGATTGAACTTATTTATTTCATTTCAGGAAATGATCATAAAAATATAAGCGGAAAAAGAGCAATTTGAAAAAGTTGACCTTTTTTTTAATTATTTTATTGCACTTTAGATGAAGGTTTACAGAACAAACTAGCTTCTCATTAAAAAGTTAGTACACTTTGTTTTGTGACATTGGTTACTAACCCCACAGCATGTCAGCACTCTCCCTTCTCGACCCTGGGTTTCCTATTACCAGCTTTCCCATCCCCTCCTGCTTCTAGTCTTTACTCCTGGGCTGGTGTGCCCCTTTAGTCTCCTTTTGTTTTATGGGCCTGCCTAATCTTTGGCTGAAGGATGAATCTCAGGAGTGACTTCATTACTGAGCTAAAAAGGGTATCCGGGGGCCATACTCTCGGGGTATCTCCAGTCTCTGTCAGGCCAGTAAGTCTGGTCTTTTTTTGTGAGTTAGAATTTTGTTCTACATTTTTCTCCAGCTCTGTCCAGGATCCTCTACTGTGATCCTTGTCAGAGCAGTCAGTGGGGGTAGCTGGGCACCATCTAGTTGTGCTGCACTCAGTCTGGTGGAGGCAGTGGTAGTTGTGGTCCATTAGTCCTTTGGGCTAATCTTCCCTTGTGTCTTTTGTTTTCTTCACTCTCCCTTACTCCTGACCAAGTGAGACCAGTGGAGTATCTTAGATGGCTGCTCACAAGCTTTGAAGACCACAGAGGCTATTCACCAAAGTAGAATATAGAACATTTTCTTTATAAACTATGTTATGCCAATAGAGCTAGATGTTCCCAGAGACCATGGTCCCCACAGCCCTCAGCCCAGCAATTCAGTCCCTCAAGGAGTTTGAATGTGTCTATGGAGCTTCCATGACCTTGCCTTGTACAAGTTGTACTGGCTTCCCTAGTATTGTGTACTGTCTTACCCTTCAACAAAGTTACCGCTTATCTATGGTCTATTTAGTGTTTTTACATCCCCACCCCTGCCCGCCCTCATAACCATCAGAGATTGCTTCTTTTTATGTGTAAACTTTTTGTGAGTTTTTATAGTAGTGGTCTCAACAGTATTTGTCCTTTTGTGATTGACTTATTTCACTCAGCATAAATGCCTCCAAATTCATCCATGTTGTGAGATGCTTTGCAGATTCATCATTGTTCTTTATCATTGCATCGTGCTCCACTCTATATATGTACCAAAATTTGTTTATCCATTTATCTGTTGATGAGCATCTACGTTGTTTCCATCTTTTTGCTATTGTAAACAATGTTGCAATGAACATAGGTGTGCATATGTCTTTTCATGTGACGGCTCTTATTTCTCTAGGATATATTCCTAGGACTGAGATTGTTGGATTGTATGGTATTTTTATTTCTAGCTTTCTAAGGAAGCGCCATATTAGTTTCCAAAATGGTTGTTCCATTTTGCATTCCCACCAGCAGTGCATAAGAGTTCCAATATCCCCGCAGCCTCTCCAACATTTGTTATTTTCTGTTTTTTTGATTTGTGCCAGTAATGTTGGGGTGAGATGGTATCTCCTTGTGGTTTTTATTTGCATTTCTCTAATGGTTAGTGATCACGAGCATTTCCTCATGTGTCTGTTAGCTGCCTAGTTCATTTCCTTTTCCCATTTTTTAATTGGATTGTTTGTCTTTTTGTTGTAGAGGTATTGGTTTTTACTGTAGATTTTAGAGATTAGACATTTGTCAGATTTGTCATAGCCCAAAATTTTTTCCCAGTCTGTAGGTTTTCATTTTACTCTTTTCGTGAAGTCTTTTGATGAGCATAAGTGTTTAATTTTTAGATGATCCCAGTTATCTAGCTTATCTTCTGGAGTTTGTATGTTGTTAGTTATGGTTTATATCCTGTTAATGACAAGTATTAGGGCCTTTAGTGTTGATCCTATTTTTTCTTCTATGATCTTTATAGCTTTTGTTTTTACATTTAGGTCTTCGATCCATTTTGAATTGGTTTTTGTGTATGGTGTGAGGTACGGGTCCTGTTTCATTTTTTTGCGTATGGACATCCACTTTTGCCAGCACCATTTGTTAAAAAGACTGACTTTTCCCCATTTGATGGACTTTGGGCCTTTGTGGAAGATCAGGTGACCATAGGTGGATGAATTTACATCTGGGTTCTCAATTCTGTTCCATTGGTCAATGTATCTGTCGTTGTACCAGTACCAGGCTGTTTTGACTACTGTAGCTGTATAGTAGGTTCTGAGGTCAGGTAGAGCAAGTCCTCCTACTTTATTCTTCTTCTTTAATAGTGCTTTACTTATCTGGGGCTTCTTCCTTTTCCCTATAAAGTTAACGATTATTTTTTTCCATCTCTTTAAAGAATGCTGTTGGTATTTGAATCAGGATTGCACTGCATTTTTAGATTCCTTTGGGTAGAATTTTCACAATGTTGAGTTTACCTTTCCATGAGCATGGTATATTTTTCCATTTATGTAGATCTCCTTTGGTTTCTTGCAGTATTGTTTTGTAGTTTTTTTTCTATAGATATTTCACATCCCAGGTTAGACTTATTTCTAAGCATTTTATTTTTTTAGGGGCTA
The DNA here is from genome assembly GCA_030035585.1 of Dugong dugon. Lineage (NCBI taxonomy): Eukaryota > Metazoa > Chordata > Mammalia > Sirenia > Dugongidae > Dugong > Dugong dugon. The sequence goes on from CM057465.1 coordinate 29,534,317, forward strand.
TTATAAATGGTATTGTTTTCCTGATTTCCTTTTGATCATTCTCTTTATTGATGTATAGGAATCCCACTGGTTTTTGTATGTTTATCTTTTATGCTGCTACTCTGCTGAATCTTTCTGTTAGTTCCAGTAGTTTTCTCATGGAGTATTTTGGGTTTTCCATATATAGTATTATATCATCTGCAAATAGGGACAGTTGAACTTCTTCCTTACCAGTATGGATGCCCTTTATTTCTTTTTCTTACCTTATTCCTCTAGCTAGGACTTCCAGCACATTGTTAAATAGGAGTGGTGACAAAGCACATCCTTGTCTTGTTCCTGTTCTCAGGGGGAATGTTTTCATCCTCTCTCCATTAATAATGATGTTAGCTGTTGGTTTTGTATAGATGCCCTTTTTTATGTTGAGGAATTTCCCTTCTATACCTTTTTTATTGGGAGTTTTATCAGGAATTGGTGTTGGGACTTTGTTGAATGCCTTTTCTGTGTCTATTGAGATATCATGTGATTCTTTTATTTATAGGGTGGATTGTATTGGTTGATTTTCTAATGTTAAATCATACTTGCATATCTGGTATGAATCCTTCTTGGTTGTGGTGTATTGCTTTTTTGATATGATGCTGAATTCTATTGGCTAGAATTTTGTTGAGAAGTTTTGCATCTGTATTCATGAGAGATATTGGTCTGTAATCTTTTTTGTGGTGTCTTTGCCTGGCTTTGGTATGAGGATTATGCTGGCTTCATAGAAAGAATTTGGAACTATCCCTTCTTTTCTATGTTCTGAAATAGTTTGAGTAGTACTGGTGTAAGTGCTTCTCTGAATGTTTGGTAGAATTCCCCAGTGAAGCCATCTGGGCCAGAGCTTTCTTTAGTTGGGATTTTTTTAATTACCTTTTCAATGTCTTCCCTTGTTATGGGTCTGTTCAGGTTTTCCACATCATTTTGTGTTAGTTTGGGTAGGTAGTGTGTTTCTGTAAATTTGTCCATTTCCTCTAGGTTTACAAATTTTTTGGAATATAGTTTTTCATAGTACTCTGTTATGATCCTTTTCATTTCAGTTGGGTCTGTTGTAATGCACCCCATTTCGTTTCTTATTATAGTTATTTGCATCCTCTCCTGTTCTTCTTTTGTCCATTTTGCCAGTGGTTTGTCGATTTTGTTGATCCTTTTAAACAATCAACTTTTGGTTTTGTTGATTTTTTTCTATTGTTTTTCTAGTCCCTATTTCATTTATTTCTGCTCTGATCTTTATTATTTCCTTTTTCTCGTGGCTGTAGGCTACTTTTACTGTTCTTTTTCTATTTGTTTGAGTTCTGCAGTTAATGTTTTGATTTTCTTCCTTTCTTCTTTTTTGATGTGTGCATCTATTGCTATAAATTGAGCTCTGAGCACTGCCTTTGCTGTGTCCCAAATGTTTTAGTATGATGTGCTTCCATTTTCCTTTGATTCTAGGAATTTTTTGATTCCGTCTTTGATTTCTTCTATTACTCAGTGTTTTTTAAGCAAGGTGTTATTCAGTTTCCATGTAATTGATTTTTTTTCTTTGCTCTTCCTGTTGTTAATTTCTACTTTGATGGTGTTGTGATCAGAGAAGATACTTTGTGTTATCTCAGTGTTTTGGATTTTGTTGAGGGTTACTTTGTGGCCTAAGACGTGGTCTATTCTGGAGAATGTTCCATGTGCATTGGAAAAGAATGTGTATTTTGCAGCTGTTGGGTGGAGTGTTCTATATATGTCTGTGAGGTCAAGTTGGCTGATTGTGGCCTTTAGATCTTCTGTATCTACACTGAGTTTCTTTCCAGATATTCTGTCCTTACCATGAGTGGTGTGTTGAAGTCTCCTACTATTATTGTAGAGCTCTCAATTTCTCTTTTCAGCACTGTTAGAGTTTGTTTTATGTATTTTGGAGCCCTGTCATTGGGTGCATAGATATTTATTATGGTTATGTCTTCATAATGGATTTTTCTTTTAACCATTATATAATGCCCTTCTTTATCTTTTATGGTGTATCTTGTTTTAAAGTCTATTTTATCTAAGATTAGTATTGCCACTCCTGCTCGTTTGATAGCTGTTTCCTTGGCATATTTTTTTCCATCCTTTGGTTTTTTTATAATTTTATGTCTTTGTTTCTAAGGTGTGTCTCTTGTAGACAGCATATTGATGGATCCTGTTTTTTAATCCATTCTGTCAATCTCTTTCTCTTTATGGGTGCATTTAGGCCATTTACATTCAGTGTAATTATTGATGGGTGTGAGTTTATTACTGTCTTTTTACTGCTTTTTTTGTGGTGCTGATGTTTTCTTTGTTCCTCTTACTCTTGTGCTGAATTCCTTTTGTCTGTGGATTTTTTTTTTCATTTCTTTTGTTTTTGTAGATTTTTTTTTACTGATACTCTATGTTTTTCTTCTTTATTTTGATGAGTAGATTTGTTAACTTTCTTTATGGTTACCTAAAAATTTATCCTTATCTTCCTAAGTTTGAAACAGTCTTTTATTTCTTTGTATCACCTTGCCTTCATCTCCATTGGAAAGTTCTATACCTACACCATTTATTCCCTCTTTTATTGTTATGATGTTGTTGTCATTTAGAGATTAATCTCTCTGGTTCCCTGTTGTAAATCTTTTAGTTGTGATTAATCCTTGAGAGTTCATTTTTTAGGTTGGTATCTGGCTAGTGAAATCTTGTGTCCTAGAGTCAGGCTATCATCCGACATTTGTTCTCAAATCAAAGGACTCCCTTTAATAAGTCTTGTAAGTTCAGTTTGGCTTTTACATATTCCCTTAATTTCTGTTTATCTGGAAAAGTTGTAATTTCACTATCATATTTGAATGAGAGTTTTGCAGTATATATTATTCTTTGTTGGCAGTTTTTTTCTCTCAAGGTTTTGTGTATGTCATCCCATTGCCTTCTTGCCTGCATGGTGTCTGGTGAGTAATTGGAGCTTAGTCTTACTGTTTCCCCTGTGTATGTGCTTTTGTTTTAATCGAACAGCTCTCAGTATTCTTTGTCTTTGGTTTTAGCGAGTTTGATTATGATACGTCTTGGTGATTTTATTTTGGAATCTATCTTATATGGGGTTCATTGAGCTTCTTAGATGGTCAGCTTTTCATCTTTCATGATACTACGGAAGTTTTCTGTCAGCAATTCTCCAGTGAACCTCTCTGAGTTTTTGTTTTCTCCGTCTGTGCTAGAACTCTGATCACTCATAAAGTTTTGCTTTTGATTGTATCCCACATCATTCTCCAAGTTTCATTATTTTTCTTCATTATTTTTTGTTATTCTTCCTCAAACAAAGTAGTGTCCAAGTATTTGTCTTCAGTTTCACTGATCCTGTCTTCCAATGTTTCAAACCTACCCCTCAGACTTCCTATGATGCTGCCCATTTCTGAAATCTTATTGTTTATCTTTTGGATTTCTAATTGCTGTTTTTGTATGATTTCTAGTTGTGAATTTATTTTGACAGCTGTTCTTGTATTATTTTGCTGAATTCTTTTATAGTTTTTTTCCATGATTTTATCTGCCTTTCCCATTATTTTGTCTATTTTTTCCTCATTTTGTTCTGCTTTTTCCTTCAACTCTTGGATAGCTCTGAATATTAGAGATTTGAATTCCCTATCAGGTAGTCCTAGCGCCTTTTCTACTACTGGAAAGTCATATTGTGTTTTATTTTGTACACCTACTGGAACCATCCTGTCCTGTTTTTTTAATATGTTTTGATATTGTATGCTGTCTTTGAGACATTCGGTAGTTATTTTCTTCGTTTATGGTTTGTAGATTTGTTTATTTTGTCCTGCTTTTTTTTGTTTTATTTGGTTATATCTGAGCAAGTGTGCTGTGCTTTCTTTTTTGTTTGCTTGTCTGTGGGCATGATACTTCTCACCACCATGTCCAATAGGCAGGGCCAGTTGCTCAGCTATAGTGCAGCAGGGAAAGTCCCTCTGAAGGAAAGGGGCTGTGATGAGTTGTTTGTGGCATGTTCTGGGTCTGACAGGGTAGGGCCGAGGGTCAGTGCAGTGCAGGTTCTGTTGGACCATGCCTGTGCTGCTCAGGGATGTAATGTTCAGTGTGCATTGCAGATAGGCAGGAGGGATGGAGGAGGTTTTGTTGTGTGGCGCTAAGTGGGTATGGGAGTGCTGAGCGGAAGCTGTGTACTGGTGGCTTTCTAGCCAGGCGGTGAGGCACAGTCTATTAAGAAGGGACAGATACAGCACATGCAGCTAGATCGGTGGGAGAAAGGAATGAAAGGAAAGGAGAGAGAGATAAGAAACTAGATTTAAAAAAATAAAGGAGAGACAAAGGCACCTGTGGCTAGGTGTTGGGGAAAGGAGTGGAAGGAATGTAGCGAGAGACAAGAAATTGAGAGTAAAAAAAGATGCCACGTGGTTGGAAGTGAGGTAGACAGAGACAAGAAACCAAGAAAAGAGAAGAAGAAAGAGGAAAGAAAAAAGAATGTCCCAAGGGAGCCCACCAGAAGCGAGTCCCTACCCAAGTGACACCGCGCAGTCCTTCCAGAAGGAGTGGAGATGGCACACAGTGCCGGGTGTTTGAGAGAAAGGAAGGGAAGGAGGAGAGAGAAAGGGAAGAAACCAAAAGAAGCCAAAAAAAGCAACAAAGAAATGGCACTGAAGGAGCCAGCAGGTGTGGGAGTGGCGAATCCAAGCAGAACAGAGCTGGTCCCTCCCCAGGCAAGTGGCTGCAGCCTGCTGGTAAGTGGCAGGGGCTAAGCAGGGGGAAGAAGGGTTGGGAGTGGGAAAGCATATATAGCTGGTTACTGGGTGCTCTGTCTCCTGCTGGGAGCTCCATGAAGCTGCTTTCCGGTACTCCCTGTCTGCCAATCCCTGACAGGAGTCCAAGATGGCAAATCTGTACTGCATTAGCTGATAGGAGACCTCCACTCCATTTGTCTCCTTGCTCTCTGTTCTTTGTCAGTTTCTTATTCCATTTGTTGCTTGGTTGAGTTCTTTATCTTTTCATATGATGCTTAGGGTTCCAGGATTGACGTTTGTCTCTGTTTTACTTAGTTTTTTGGGTGTTTGCTGAGGAGGGATGGCGTGGTGCTTCTGTCTATAGTGCAGTGTTGACCTTCCTGTTCTTTGCACAATAAATTGGAAAGAAGTAAGGATACTCACAGCAGGAGCTTTCTATTTATACTATAAAATGTCCACTTGGAACTTTGAGCGTGCTGATTCTGATTAGAATGTGAAATTTCACATCTCACCTGTGACAGGTGGACCTACTTTCCACAGTAAAATATTTGTGCCAACTAGGTGTCTGAGATAGCCAGTGGAAAATTACAAATGTTCTGCTCCATAACTGCTTCCTCCCACTGTTTGCTGATCACAAAGCTTCTGTTCTCAAGCCTGAGAGTTTATAAAAAGTCCTGTGAATTAGAATAATTATAAGAGAAGATTATCTAATTCTCCATACACTTACTTGTATCAGTTGTCCTTACATGCTTATACATGACCAGGTGATGATGTGGTTGTTAATTACCATAATGTTAGTTGATTGTGATAATTCATTATAGAGGAGAGAATGAAAGTTTGGCTGTAAGTATGACGCTAATGACACCACAGCATTCTTGGATCTCAAACCCTGGTGATTTTAAGAGAAAAAAGTTACTAATAATCTCTTACTTTGTCTTGGAACGTTCTTAGCATAATTCACCTGCTTCATAAAACTGCCTATCTCAAGAGCTGATGAGGAGCAATTGCGTTTAGTTATCTTCTCATATGTTAGCACCAGGAATTCACTTTTTAAAAAATCATTATTACCTGAAAGCTATTCCTTGAGAACTTTCACGTAATGGCTCATTTGCAATAGCTTCAGGAGAGGGGGCTTCCTGAGGTGTCTTTTCTCATCAGTTATTTTAGTTCATTGTGGTCTTTTTTTTTTTTTTTTTTTTAATTCAGTTGATGGATATCATGAAAGATTGAGTGAAGGGACTGGCAGAGAACAACTCCTAAAAATAGCTTTTGTCCCTGAAAAGATATCCTGATGTGAGAACAAGACCATGAGGGCTTGGAATAAACGTGCTTCATTTAGGCTGGATCTTGATGAAGCAATATCATCCAACCATACTGTATTATGAAGGTACATTCATGACTAATGACAATTTAAGTATAGTTTCATTGTTTAAAAAATGTAAAGCAGTGTTTCTCAACAAGGGGGGATTTTGTCCTCCCAGGGTAGATTTGACAATGTCTGGAGACATGTTTGATTGTCATGACTTTGGATACATTGGATTTTATAAGGCACAATGATGCTGCTAAACACCGTACAATGCACAGGACAGTCCCCCACAACAGGAATTATGCAGTCCAAATTCCAATACCACTGTTAAGAAACCTCAATTTAGAGTATGCATTCTTATTCAGTGCAAATCCCACACTTTAGTTGTAGCACCTAGAGAGGAAATATTACATAGTTTAAGAATGACCTCCGAAATCATACTAACTGTTTTCAAATCCTGGTTCTACTAGTTTATAAGGTGTATAACCTTGAGCAAATTATTAATCCTCTTTTTCTCTCAGTTTCCTAATCTGCAACATGTAGACAATAATAATTACTACCTTTTAGAGATACTAGGATGATAAAATAAAATGTATAAAAGTGCTTGGCACGTAATAAATAATAATATAACATAATATAGCATAATACAGCAGAAAACTAATAATAATTGCTATCATAAGTTGCAATGATGATAAACAAACATCCATTTATCTCAAATATTCGATGGTAAATGTCACTTCAGCTCATTTTATAAGATAGTAAAAATGAAATATTTCACTGTTGAACAGAGGTATAATGACACAAAAAAGTTAAGATTACTATAAATGTGTCCTTTTTGAGGCTAAGACTACAATGAAGAAATACATAATAATGAGTACATAGGTTTGGTTCAGCAGTAATTTGTTGAGTACCGTCTATGTACAAGGCTGGGTAATTCAAGGAAGAAAGGGAAGGCTGTTCAGAAACTGTCCTCTTTCACTGCCTGAGAGAGCTCTGGCACAAGGCATGCTAAGACATAACATCTGTGCTTGTGGAATGGAGAGAAGCTGTGTGCTCTGGGAAGGGCCAGAGCTGAGGATACTGTTCCTGCCATATGTCTGGCCTCTGCAGAAATTGGTACCAGGACTGGGTTTTGCTCTCACAAAATGTATACACTGTGTAGCCTTGGCTTTGAGTCCTGGTAGTGGGTGGCAAGGAGTCTGTTGCAGGAGTCTGGAAAAACAGTGACCCAAGTAAGGCAGTAGCAAGCATTTGATAAAACTATCTTCTGTGATAACAGGATAAACAGGTAATATAGCTAATGAACTTGTAGCTTTAGGTGAAAAAGGTTGGGAAACAAATGATACTAGTTAGAGTGCTTTGTTTCTAATTGACTGTATTTAAATAGGAAATATCGGTAAATACCTGTTGAATGAATGAAGCCTCCATTGCTATTCCTTAGCTCAAATTCCTAATCTTCTTTATGTGGATTATCGTCACAGCTTCCTAGCTAGTGTGGTGCCTTTACTATTAATCTCATCTCCACTATCCAATTCCCTTTCCACATCCTGGGAATCTAGTCAATCAACAATGCCAGTTACTACTTTTCATCGAATCCTTCAGGACATACTATATATAGTACCTTAACAAGTCATGCAATTTCTGTTTTGATTTGGTTTCTGCTTATCTTTCCTATTTTCCACTGTTTTCCCACATACAACCCACCTGTTAGGCATATTGAACTACTTCCCATTCTATATATCTATCTATAAATGAGATATTTCCATTGCCTGGAATGGCCCTTTTCAGTTTTGTCTGGACCATTTGTTGTTATTGTTATTTGCTATCCAGTTGGCTCCAACTCACGTGAACCCCATGTAAAACAGAACAAGCATTGCCGAGTCTTGTGCCATCTTCATGATCATTAGTATGTTCAAGTCCATTTTTGTAGCCACAGTGTATTCTGAGTGCCTCCCAACCTAGTGGGATCGTCTTCCAGCACTATATTAGAAAATATTCTCTTGTGGTCTATAGAGATTTCATTGGCTAATTTTCAGAAGTTGATTGCCAGGCATTTCTTTCTAGTCTGCCTTGGTCTGTAAGCTCTGCTGAAACCTGTTCATCATGGGTGACCCTGCTGGTATTCAAAATACCAGTGACATAGCTTCCAGCATCGTAGTAACATACAAGTCACCACAGAATGACAAACTGACAGGTGGGTGGTAATGACTGAAACATAGTAGCCACTTAATAAATACTTGTAAGCCTAAGAAATGATGAATTAATATAGAGATATGGAGATTAAAAAAAAGGACACTATTACTTTCATTGATAATAACAGACGGGTATCATAGGCAAATTAACATTTGAGATAGCTCAGACATTAATGTGCATATACATCACCTGAGGATCTTGAGAAAATGCAAATTCTGATTTAAATGGTCTGGAGCAAGTGTGAGATTCTGCATTCTAACCAGCTCAAGTGATGCCAAAGCTGCTGACCCACAGACCACACCTGACTTTACAAAGCTTTTATGGTGGAATTTCCCCCTAAAAACAGTTTAGGAGGGGAATGTAGATAAATGGAATAGCATTAACAAAGTCACTGAAATAGAAAAGTATTGTTTGATTTTAGCCACAGTGAATTATATCAATTTTGTGGTCACATGGGATTTCTAGAGAGGAAATTTAGGCAATAATGCTGGAAAGACAGGTTAAGACTGTATTATAGAAGATTTTGAAAGCTGCAGTGAGAAATGTGTACTTAATACAGTTGGCATTGGCAAACAATTAACTTTTTTGTTTCTTTGAGCAATAGAATTGGAACAATAATTCGAGTGTGTGTGTATGTTTATGTGAGACATTTCCATTTGGTCCTCTGAAATGTGAATGAAGAAGTTAAATGAAAAGAATTTTGGCAAAATATCAAAGAAAAGTCAGACTTAACAAGGAACCAGTTACTGGAATTCAGTATTGATGTTTAGTATGACTAGAATATCTTAAAGTCACTGCAATGCGATTGTGATCTGCTAAGCCAACATAGTACCCTCTCCTCTGGCTATTCAACTCATGAATTTGGACTTGCTAATGCTCTTTTGATTTATGTTTAGTTGAGGAAAGTATTGCATAATGTTTGTACCTATTTAATGGAGAAATATGTAGATTTAGTTTCTGCTTGACCTAGCTGGCTAAATTAGAAACAAACAAGGATATAACAAACAAACCAGCACAAAATATAATTCAGTTAATGGCCCAGTAAATAAATGGTTTTACATTTCTTTTGGTTAGGGGTAAAAAGCTCAAGAAATATATTAAGTTTATTTCAGCTTTTAATTTTCTTTTTGGTTGATTCGTTGAATAAAAAAAGCTGGGTGGAATACCCAGAATGGGTTTGGAAGCATTTGAGTACACAGTGCTAAATTCCGAAATCTCTGGAGTGAGACAGGTTAACTTGTGGGAGCTTATCAGGTGGCTGCAGTTCAGCACAGAAATCCCAGTGGTGTCCCTGATTCAATATGCGTATGCCCATAAGGCAATGTTCTCAGAAGAATTTGCCTAAGCCATGTAGGTTGGTGAATGAAGGAGACAGGAGAGGTTGCCATCATATAACAAACATCCAAACCCCCCACCTCGTGCTGTTTATTTGCAAAATAAATCAACGTCCTTTTTTTTTACGCAGATTCAAATTCATCTATTTGATGGTTCTCTGAAAGCTTTTCAATAGGAAAACTAGACTGGGAAATTAGAAAGTTTGCTTGCTGTGTTACAGGAAGAGAAAGATTATCAGTTTTTCTTTTTTCCTTTCTTGTGGGCATTAGTTGGGTCTGATACTGAAAATAGAATCAGAACGCACATAGTTGATAGATGGATCAAAACTAAGACAGAATTGTCATAGACAGATGACACTCCTTTAGTTTCTAGACCATGTTGTTGTGTTAGTTGTTCTCAAGTAGGCTCTGACGCATGGTGACCCATGCACAACGGAATGAAATGTTGCCTGGTCCAGTGCCAGCTTCAAGATTATGTGGTATGCTTGAATCCATTGTTGAAGCCACTGTGTATTTTGAGTGCCTTCCAGCTTAAGGTGCTTATCTCCCAACACTATGCTGGAAAATGTTTTGTTGCTATTCATAGGGTTTTCATTGGCTAATTTTCACAAAAATATCTCTAGGCCTTTCTTCCTAGTCTTAGTCTAGAAGCTTTGCTGAAACCAGTCCACCATGGGTTACCCTACTGGTATTTGAAATACTTGTAGCTATGGTGCCAGAGGCTATCCCAGAGGCCTCTGGAACCATAACAACAAGCAAGCCACCACAGTACCGTAAACTGACAGATGAGCAGTTGTTCTAGACTATAAGCATCTTGAACTCACAATGTTGTCTTAGCAACTTTTTTGAAAAATCCATAGAATCCGCATAATACAATGCTCACAAAATAATTATGCAATAAATGTTTGTGGAATTGCATGGAAACAAATTGCCCATCAGATCTACCTTTCTGGGAATTAAAACCCAAGTGGACTCTCCTAATCACCCTCTAGGTTTGTAAGAAGTCAATGTGGAAGGAAAAAAGAACATAGGCTTTAGAGGCAGGTAGACAATGCAAATCCCAGATTTCTGTTCACTGTTTGTGTGACCTTGGGAAAATTATTGAAATTCTCTGCACTCCTACTTTTTCATCAGTAAAACAGAAATAATAAAATTTGTTGAAAATGTTTGTGTGAGGATTGGAGATAAAGTGCATAAAGCACCTAGCATGGTTCCTGATGTGTAGCAGTGATTCAATAAATGTTAGCGCTTATTAAGATATAATCTTCACAATTTTAGTTTTCAACCTGATTGAGTCACAAATTCATATGCAGCAGGGCACTAAAATAAAACAAAAAAAGCCATTTCAACCACTCTTTTTTTCTTTTGGTTTATTCAAAGACATTCAGAGCTAAGCTGGGGTGGGAAATTGAAAGCTAGGAAGGGAAATAGCATTTGAATCGGAGAGAACTGTGAGCTCGCAGGAGACAGAATAAAACCTGAAGATGATCTCAGTGATGGACAAAACTGCCTCCTTGTTGCCCAAGATAGGTAAAAGGTAGCACTTCACATTTTAATGTTTTTCGGAGGGAAAAACAAAACCAGAAGCAGTACGTATACTACTTAGAGTGTACCTCCAAGGTCATAATGATTTTTGGAATTTTTTGTCTACCACTGAGAAATTGTTATGGGGAAAAACAAAGATCGTGACATAGAGATTCTTAGAAACTTTAAAGATGTCAGTATTGTATCCCCTACATGCCCTTCTAAATTCTAAAAAGATAAAACAAAATCACTACTAATGACTAATTTTAGGTCAAATTTCTGAAACAATAGAGTTACACGTTCTAGTCCATTAAGATTTTTCACATAATCAGTGTGCGTATTGCATTTATGTTTGTTTTATAGGGTCTGGAGCATCATTTTTATTTTTTAAAAGATTATAGTCTTACATGGTTTTTCATGTCTTTGCCTTTCTGACACATTTTAATTCAGGCTAAGATTTATTTAATGCTGAGTCCTTGTCAGGAACACAATGTCCAATTAGAACACTATTATTTTATGACTTGGTTTCTAGGAACACATTGTGGCAAGAAGCATGAATTTTTCTGAAACATAAACACAAAAAAACAGAAACAAGCAAACAAACGAAAAGACTATGAGGAACAAATCGTGTTTTACTTCTACAGAAAATAACAATTTCTAGACAATTACTATATGAACAATATCACAAGGTTATGAAGAGCTAAGCTTATGAGTTTGGACTAGATTTTGATGCTGTACACATTTAAGCACGCTGGTCCTAACCAAAAGGTTAGAGGTACGAACCCACCCAGAGGCTCTGTGGGAGAAAGACTTGCTTATTTGCTCCCATAAAGATTACAGCCTGGAAAACCATGTGGGGCAGTTCTACTCTGTCACATGGGTCACTGTGAGTAGAAATTGACCCAATGGCACCTAACAACCACACCTAAATTTATGCTTACAATTTAATGTTATTTGTGATTTCATTTGTGACAACTCTGCTATTTAATCTGCATACTGATCCCTCTGTGTAATCAAACTCTAAATTCTCAATATCAATTAGATGGAGCTGAAATGAATATATAAATATTAATAAATTCTAATCACCAGTAATTATCAATGCATCTTGATTGCATGTTTGATCAATTTCAGACTGCAGAAGTTGGTAAAAATCTTCAGTTTCCTCATCTTTGGCATTAGTGGCTGGTGCATAAATTTGAATAATAGTCATATTAATTGGTCTTTCTTGTAGGCATATGGACATTATAGTATCACTGACAGTGTTGTACTTCAGAATAGATCTTGAAATGTTCTTTCTGAAGATGAATGCAATGCCATTCTTCTTCAATTTGTCATGCCCTGCATAATAGACATTTTGATTGTCAGATTCAAAATGGCCAATACCAATCCATTTCAGCTCATTAATGCCTAAGATATTGATGTTTATGCATTCTATTTCATTTTTGACAACTTCAAAATTTCCTAGATTCATACTTCATACATTCCACATTCCTATTACTAATGGGTGTTTGCAGCTGTTCTCATTTTGAGTTGTGCCGCATCAGCAAATAAAGGTCCAGAAAGCTTGACTCCATCCACACCATTAAGGTCGACTCTACTTTGAGGAGGCAGCTCTTCCCCAGTTGTATTCTGAGTGCCTTCCAACCCGAGAAGCTCATCTTCCAGCACTGTATCAGACAATGTTCCACTGCTATTCATAAAGCTTTTTTACTGGGTAACTTTTTAAGAAGTAGACTGCCAAGTCCTTCTTCCTAGTCTGTCTTAGTCTGGAAGCTCAGCTGAAACCTGTCCACCATGGGTGACCCTGCTGGTGCTTGAAGTACCAGTGGCACACCTTCCAGCATCACAGCAACATGTACCCATGGAAGCAACAGTCAAGAAATCAAATGACACATTGCATGAGGCAAGTCTGCTGCAAAAGACCTCTTTAAAGTGTTAAAAAGCAAAGAGGTCTCTTTAAGGACTAAGGCGCATCTGACCCAAGCCATGGTGTTTTCAATGGCCTCGAATGCCTGCAAAAGCTGGACAGTAAATAAAGGTCAAAGAAGAATTGATGCCTTTGAATTATGGTGTTGGCAAAGAATATGGAATATACCATGGACTGCCAGAAGAATGAACAAATCTATTTTGGAAGAAGTATAGTCAGAATGCTCCTTAGGAGTGAACAAATTAACAAACAGGAGAAAAAATAATCTGCCAGCTCTCCTAAGCCAGGAACTCAGGGTAGGCACAGCTCCTTTGCCTAGGTACAGGCATAAGGGATCCACGGACTTTGAGTGGGCCCATTTCAATAGTGTAGGCCCTCATTACCGCAGTACAACAGGGTATATACCGAATGTCTAACTTCAACTGTTTCAACTTTGAAGTGGCAAGTTTGTGACATTGGACCCAGCTCTGCTCATTAAGCTACCCACATCAGGGGCCTGCGGTCTGGTGGCTCCATCCACGCCACATAGCCTCATGCTACTGGGGCCCAAGAATAAGAGATGCCCCCCGTCCTTACAACCAATAGCATTGGGTGCTCATATTCTGGCTGCAAAACCCACCCATGTCTACACTCTAGGAAACAGGGAAACGCTTTCCTCCTAGACACTCAGGGGAGTCCGTCAGCCCCCTGCCTTTCTTGGCCTGTGTCCCCCTGCTGCAGCCAGATGCCTGTGCCTACACCAATCACAAATGCCTGTCCAGAACTGTAGGTGAGAGCCTGCACAACACACTTGGTATCTGACTACCTTGACACCTGAGCTGAATCCATAGCGGAGGAGTGGGCAGACTCCTGGGCTCATGTACTTACTACCAGGTCTGGCCACCTGGGGGCAGGACATTGGAGCTTCAGGGGTGCTGGTGACTGGGCTAGCCGACATGAGCAGCCTATTCGGGCATAACAAAACAAAACAAGAAGCTAGGACACAGTAAGCAAACGTAAACTAAATAAATATAATAATTTATTGATGGCTCAGAGACAACAGTCAATATAAAATCACATAAAGAAGCAGTCCATGATGGCTTCAGCAAGCTCTCAAAATAAAGAAACTAGGAATTTTCCAGAGAAAGAAAATTTCTTGGAATTCCTGGAGGTAGAACACAAAAGATTAATATATAGAAATCTCCAAAAGATTAGGACAGAAATTAATTAAAATGCAGAACATGCAATAGAAGAAATTAAAAATATTAGAGAAGAGCATAATGACAAATTTAACAGGCTGCAAGAATTCACAGACAGACAGCAATCAGAAATCCAGAAGATCAACAATAAAATTACAGAATTAGACAACTCAATAGAAAGTCATAGGAGCAGAACTGAGGCAATGGAAGTCAGAATTAGTGAGATTGAAAACAAAGCACTTGACACCAACTTATCAGAGGAAAAATCAGAAAAAAAGGATTAAAAAAAAAAAACAAAGAAACCCTAAGAATTATGTGGGATTCTATCAAGAGGAATAACCTACGAGTGATTGGAGTACCAGAAAAGGGGGAATAACAGAATATACAGAGAGAACTGTTTAGGACTTGTTGGCAGAAAACTTCCCTGATATCATAAAAGATAAGAGAATATATATCTAAGTAGCTCCTTGAACCCCACATAAGGTCGATCCCAAAAGAAAGTCACCAAGACATATTATAATCAAACTTGCCAAAAACAAAGATAAAGAGAGAATTTTAAGAATGGCTAGGGATAAACAAAAAGTCATCTACAAAGGAGAGTCAATAAGAATAAGCTCGGACTACTCAGCAGAAACCATGCAGGCAAGAGGGCAATGGGATGACATATATAAAGCCTTGAAGGAAAAACACTGCCAGCTGACAAGTATATATCCGGCAAAAGCGTCTCTCAAGTATGATGGTGAAATTAGGGCATTTCCAGATAAACAGAAGTTTAGGGAATTTGCAAAAACCAAACCAAAATTACAAGGAATACTATAAGGAGACTTCGAGTTACAAAATCAACAACATCAGATAACAACCCAAGATTAGAACACATGACAGAGCAACCACATATCAACCCAGATAGGGAAGTCACAAAAATAAATCAAAGCTAAAACACTGAAAATAGGGAAACAGATGTAAATATGTAAAAGTTGACAACATTAAAACAAAAAAGAGGGGCTAAAAATGTAGACATAGATTTTTCATATGGAGAGGAAGTAAAGGAGATATAAAGAAATAAAAGACTGGTATAAACTTAGAAAAATAGGGGTAAATATTAAGGTAACCACAAAGGAAACTAACAATCCTACAAGTCAAAATAAAAAACAAGAAAAAATATGAAGACTCAGCAAATACAAAATCAACAGCAATGCAATAGATGAAAAGAAAAACGACAGCACAGAAAACTAAGTAGAACAAAAAAACTGTGAACAACACACAAAAAAAGACATCAAAATGACAGCACTTAACGCATACCTATCAATAATTACGCTGAATGTAAATGGAATAAATGCACCAATAAAAGGACAGAGAGTGGCAGATTGGATAAAAAGACATGATTCGTCTATATGCCTACAAGAGACACAACTGAAAGACACAAAATAAAACTCAAAGGATGGAAAAAAATATATCAAGCAAACAAAACTCAAAAAGAGCAAGAGTGGCAATATTAATCTCTGACAAAATAAACTTTAAAGTAAAATCCACCACAAAGGATAAGGAAGGACACAATATAATAATTAAAGGGTCAATACACCAGGAGGACATAACTATAGCAAATACTTATGCACCCAATGACAGGGCTCCAAAATACATAAAACAAACTCTAACATCACTGAGAAGAGAGATAGACAGCTCCACAATAGTGGTAGGAGACGTCAATACACCACTTTCAGTGAAGGAAAGAACATCCAGAAAGAAGATCAACGGAGACACAGAAGAGACAAATGCTGCAATCAACCAACTTGATCTCATAGACATATACTGAACACTGCACCAAACAGCAGCCAAGTATACTTTCTTTTCCAATGCATCTGGAACATTCTCCAGAATAGACCACATATTAGGCCATAAAGCAAGCCTTAAGAAAATCCAAAGCAGTGAAATATTACAAAGTATCTTTTCTGACCATAAAGCCATGAAAGTAGAAATCAACAACACAAAAAGCAAGGAAAAACAATCAAGCACATGGAAACTGAACAGCACCTTCCTCAAAAACTACTGGGTTATAGAAGAAATTAAGGATGGAATAAAGAAATTCACAGAAACAAAAGAGAATGAAATCACTTCCTACCAGAACCTTTGGGACACAGCCAAAACAGTCTTCAGAGGTCAGTTTATAGTAATCAATGCACACATCCAAAAAGAAGAAAGGGCTAAAATCAAAATATTAACCCTACAACTTGAATAAATAGAAAGAGAGCAGATAAAGAAGATTTTGGGTGCCAGAAGAGAGGAAATAATTAGAGCAGAATTAAATGAAATAGAGAATAGAAAAACAATTGAAAGAGTTAACAAGATCAAAAGCTGGTTCTTTGAACAGATCAACAAAATTGCTAAACCATTGGCCAAACTGACAAAAGACAAACAGGAAAGGAAGCAAATAACCTGTGTAAGAAATGAGATGGGTGATATCACAACAGACCCAAATGAAATTAAAAGAATCATAACAGAATACTATGAAAAATTGTGCTCTAACAAATTTGAAAACCTAGAGGAAATGAACTAATCTCTAGAAACTCATGACCTACCTAAACTAACACAAACAGAGGTAGATCAACTAAATACACCCATAACAAAGAAGAGATTGAAAAGGTAATTTAAAAACTCCCAATTAAAAAAAGCCCTGGCCCGGACGGCTTCACTGGAGAATTCTACCAAACATTCAGAGACGAGTTGACACCACTACTACTAAAAGTATTTCAGAGCATAGAAAAGGATGGAATACTCCCAAACTCATTCTATGAAGCCAGCATAACCCTGATACCAAAACCAGGTAAAGACACCACAAAAAAAGAAAATTACAGACCAATATCCTTCATGAACATTGATGCAAAAATCCTCAACAAAATCCTAGCCAATAGAATTCAGCAACATATCAAAAAAATAATTCACCATGATCGAGTGGGATTTATACCAGGAATGCAGGGATGGTTCAGCATTAGAAAATAATCAGTGTAATCCATCACATTAATAAAAAAAAGAAGACAGGAACCACATGATCTTATCAATCGATGCAGAAAAGGTATTTGACGAAGTCCAACACACATTCATGACAAAAACTCTCAACAAAATAGAAATAGAAGGGAAATTCCACAACATAATTAAGGGCGTTTATACAAAGCCAGTAGCCAACATCAACCTAAATATAGAGACTTTGAAATTATTCCCTTTGAGAACAGGAACCAGACAAGGATGCGCTTTGTCACCACTTATTCAACATTGAGCTGGAGGTCCTAGCCAGAGGAATTAGGCTAGAAAAAGAAATAAATGGCATCCAAATTAGTGGGGAGGAACTCAAAGTATCTCTATTTGTAGACGATATGATGTTATACACAGAAAACCCCAAAGAATCCACAAGAAAACTACTGGAACTAATAGAAGATTTCAGCAAAGTATCAGGATACAAATAAACACACAAAAATCAGTTGGATTCCTTTACACCAACAAAGAGAACCTTGAAGAGGAAATCACCAAATCAATACCATTTACAATAGCCCCGAAGAAGATAAAATACTTAGGAATAAATCTAACCAGAGACATAAAAGACCTATACATGAAAACTACAAGATACTACTGCAAGAAACCAAGAGACACCTGAATAAGTGGAAAAACACACCTTGCTCATGGATAAGAAGACTCAACATAGTGAAAATGTCAATTCTACCCAAAGCTATCTACAGATACAATGCAATCCCGATCCACATTCCGACGACATTTTTTAATGAGATGGAGAAACAAATAACCAACTTCATATGGAAAGAGAAGAGGCCCGGATAAGTTAAAGCATTACTCAAGAAGAAGAACAAAGTGGGACGCTTAACACTACCTGATTTTAGAACCTATTATACTGCCACGTTAGTCAAATCAGCCTGGTACTGGTACAACAACAGATACATAGACCAACGGAACAGAATTGAGAATCCAGACATTAATTCATCCACCTACGAAGAGCTGATATTTTACAAAGGCCCAAAGTCTATTATTTAGGGAAAAGAGAGTCTCTTTAACAAATGCTGCTGGCATAACTGGATACCCATCTGCAAAAAACTGAAACAAGACCCATACGTCACACCATGCACAAAAGCTAACTCAAAATGGATCAAAGACCTAAAAATAAAAATGAAAATGATAAAGATCATGGAAGAAAAAATAGGAACAATGCTAGGAGCCCTAATATGTGGCATAAACAGAATACGAACCATAAATAAAAATGCGCAAGCACCAGAAGAAAGACTAGATAACTGGGAGCTCCTAAAAATCAAACACTTATGCTCATCAAAAGACTTCACCAAAAGAGTAAAAATACAACCTACAGACGGGGAAAAATTTTTGGTTACCATAAGTCCAATCAGTGTCTAATCTCTAAAATCTACAAGATACTGCAAAACCTCAACAACAAAAGGACAAATAACCCAATTAAAAAATGGGCAAAGGATATGAACAGGCGCTTAGCCAAAGAAGATATTCAGGCAGCTAACAGACACATGAAGAAATACGAGCATTAGCCATTAGAGAAATGCAGATCAAAACTACCATGAGATATCATCTCACCCCAACAAGGCTAGCATTAATCCAAAAAACAAAAAATAATAAATGCTGGAGAGGTTGTGGAGGGACTGGAACTCTTATACACTGTTGGTGAGAATGAAAAATGGTAAAACCACTTTGGAAATCGATTTGGCACTTCCTTCAAAAGCTAGAAATAAAAGTCTCATACTATCCAGTAATCCTGCTCCTTGGACTATATCCTAGAGAAATAAGAGCCATCACATGAATAGATATATGCACAGTCATGTTCATTGCAGCACTGTTCACAATAGTAAAAAGATGGAAACTATCTAGGTACCCATTAACGGATGAATGAATGAACAAATTATGGTATATCCACACAATGGAATACTATGCAACGATACAGAACAATGAGGAATCCATGAAACATCTTATAACATGGAAGAAGCTGGAGGACTTTATGCTGAGTGAATTTAGTCAGTCACAGAAGGACAAATGTTGTATAAGACCACTATCACAGGAACTCAAGAAAAGGTTCAAACACAGAAGATAACATTCTTTGATGGTTACAAGGGTGGAGAGGGAGGATGAATGTTATTCACTAATCAGATACTAGACAAGAATTTTCTTAGGTGAAGCGAATGACAGCACACACTACAGGGGAAGTCAGCAAGACTGGACTAAACCAAAGCTAAGAAGTTTCCTGAATACAATCAAACACTTCGATGGATAGAGTAGCAGGGGTGGGAGTCTGGGGACCATGCTTTCAGGGGACATCTAGGTCAATTGTCATAACAAAGTTTATTAAGAAAATTTTCTGTATTCTGCTTTGGTTAGTGGTGTCTTAAAAGCTTGCAAGAATGCATCAATTTGTCCCAACCACCTGGAGTAAAGGAGAATGAAGAACACCAAAGACACAAGGAAAGTAGTAGCCCAAGAGACAGAAAGGGCCACATAAACCAAAGACTTCATCAGCCTGAGACCAGAAGAACTAGATGGTGCCTGGCTACCACCAATGACTACCCTGACAGTGAACACAACAGAGAGTCCCTGATGGACCAGGAGGAAGATGGAGTGCAGAATTCAAATTCTAGTAAGAAGACCAGACTTAATGGTATGAATGGGACTGGAGGAACCCTGGAAAGCATGGCCCTTGGATTCTCTATCAGCCTAGAACTAAAACAATTTCTGAGGCCAGGTCTTCAGACAAAGATTGGACTGGACTGTGGGACATAAAATGATACTTGTGAAGAGTGTGCTTTTTAGCTAAAGTAGATACTTGGGTCTAAATGGGCAGCTTCTGTCTGGAGGTGAGTTTACAAAGCAGACAGGGTTAGGAGCTGGTTGAATGGACATGGGAAATCAGGGGTAGAAAGGAAGAGTGCGGTGTAACAGTATAGAGAGAGCAATTAGTGTCACATAACAATGTATGTATAAAGTTTTGTCTAAAAGACTAACTTGAATTGCAAACTTTTACTTAAACTACCACAATAAACGTTAAAAAAAAAAAAAAGGGTTCTCCTTAGAAGCCAGGATGACAAAACTTCATCTCACATAGTTTGTACAAGTTATCAGGAGGGACCAGTCCCTGGAGAAGGACATCATGCTTGGTAAAGTAGAGGGTCAGCAAAAAAGAGAAAGACTCTCAAAGAGATGGATTGACACAGTGGCTGAAACAAAGGCCTCAAGCATAACAACAACTGTAAGGAAGGCACAGGGCCAGGCAGTGTTTTGTTCTGTTACACGTAGGGCTGCTATGAGTCAGAACCAACTGGATGGCACCTAACAATTACAACATATTGTGAATATATGTATATTAATTTATGATCTTTTTTAAAGAAGATATCCAAGTTAGAAGAACATTGTAAGAATATGGAAATCCTTAAAGTGGTCATTGTTGAAACATGAAAATTTGGAGAAGTATAATAAACTATTGCAAAATTATTCAATTTACTTTTTGGCCCTTTAGAGTAAATTCAAAATTAATAAAATGAAAATATTTGGAAACCTTATCGCTTTATTTAAGAATAGTTTAATTGAAGAAATGGCTGATTAACAAATTTTAATGATGATATATAACTTGGAAAATATTTAAGACATTTGGAACCTGACAAGAAGTGGTCAATGTTTCAAGGATTTTTTTTTTTTTTTATTTCACTTGACTTACAATCACTTATTCATAAAATCTTCGACTGTTAGAATGCAAGGGAATTTAGAAGTCATATAGTCAAACCCTACATACTAAAGATTTTTCACAATTCACATGCAAACTAATCATTCAGCTTTTTTGGGAACATTTCCAGTTAAAGGGGGCTCACTAACTCCATTTTTAGAAAGCTCTGCTACCATATACTTCCCTGTATTGATTTGACATTTAAGCCCATATAACTTATAATTGTTAGTCTCACAAGGAATAAAATATCATGGCCATTGTGTATGTGAACTTCAAACATGTTTTTCATCCGTTATTTATATCTTTGTTTTTGAAGTTTTACAAAATAAATCTATTTTCAATGTAAAAGAACTTCACTGGCTCTACTGTATCCATAAAGTCTATTGTCCAGGATACATATACATGGAAAAGCAAGATATGAATAATTTAATAGGTAATGAGATTTCCATTTTTGGCAGTATAGCAGAGTAGATATCAATATCCCCTGGAAAACAACTAGATAGCACTGTTAAAAAAAAAAAAAAATTACTGAGCTGAGAAGAAAGCAGAAACTACAGAGATCTAAAACAATGTGAAAACGGGGAACTTGGAAGATGCATGAATGTTGAAGACATGTTTTGATTACAAAGTTTCTGCCAAACTCTCTTGTTTACAAGTTTCAATCTCAAAACTGTGAAAGCTGTGGTATCCTAATGGGGTAGGATGGAGATGAAGTATAAGAGAAATCTTTCATTAAGAGAAGACCTGAAAGGGCTCTCTCTTTCTGAATGGGCAAATGAAAAATAAATCTACTCAGCTTCCCTCCCCACCCCATGCTAGGTGGAGACAAATGAAATCTCTGAAGTTTAGACCACCAAATTGCCTTCACATGAGTTTGTGGCTCACATATTATATAACATGCATAAACAGAAACATCTCAGGTAGAGACCTAATTTAAAGCTGCCTTTGGTTAGTAGTGTCCCCAGGTTCCGGAAAAATCCAATGCAATGCTTTCTAGAGGAATGTAGTTTCAACACAGTCCTCAAAGAATCCATTAATAGTCCAGAAAAACAAGAACAGAGAGTAAAAAATCAAAAAGCACATAAAAAAACAATGTACCATGAGTGAGAGTCAGCAGAAACAGTACCAGTGGACTCAAATCTGCAAATGACCTTGGACTTCAGAATAGTCAAATTTAGAATGTAAAATAATAATATTTAATGTGTTTTAAAAACATAAAACACATTTTAAAACATGAACAAGTAACAGAAACTTATAAAAAGAACAAAACAGGTTTGAAAAAATAAACAATTTCTGAAAATACAAATTTATGATTGAAATTAAAATCTCAATGGATGGTTTAAAGAGGAAATTTGACACTACTACAGGGAGAATTGTGAAGGAAGGAGAATTATAAACTCAACAACCACTCAGAAATAAAAGGTATGGGAGAGAAACATAGCTTCTCAACCAGAGAAGGCTAAATTTAAACTATATCCTCAGGAAAGAGCCAGGATTGTAAAAGGAATCTTGAAGTGAATCTTTCTCATCATTTTTTTGAGGACTTTTATCTTGTTTTGTTGTATTTATTTTTCATCAGATGACACAATGAGAGGGTTTTGGAAGAAGGGGATTAATAAAGGTTGGATAAGTGGAGGCTATTTAGAGCATTGTAATTTGATGGTATTATTGATATTATCATCAGTGTAAATGCTTGGAGAGACTTAAGATTTGAGTTGGGAATGATATCATTTTAAACAATGATGTGACCAATGGTAAATTTAGTCTTTGTGAAATTCAGCAAAAAACAAAATAGGATTCATTTGGGTCCTAGAAATTTGACCCAGCAATTACAAAGCAATCCCAGATTACTTAACTTGGTGGTTCCCAATCCCAGCTATGCAGTAAAAAATAACCTGGGAAACTTTCAAAAACACAGATGCCTGTGAGCTCTTTCACACCAATTGAATCAGCATCTCTATAGGAAGGATTAGAACATCCACTATTTTTTTTTTAAAGAACGTACCCAAACCAAACCAAAACCAAACCCGTTGCCATCGAGTTGATTCCAACTCATAGAGACCCTGTTGGCATAGTGGTTAAGAGCTATAGCTGCTAACCAAAAGGTCAGCAGTTCGAATCCACCAGGCCCTCCTTGGAAACTCTGTGGGGCAGTTCTACTCTGTCCTATAAGGTCCCTCTAAGAACCTACCTAGGTAAGTTTAATGTGCAACCTCCTTTGAGAACAGTTGCTTTACCTCATGGTTAGCTGGTGTTAGTAGTCACAAAGAATATAGCAGGGTTTACAAAACTGAGAACACAGGAGCCATGCATGTGCCCTTTTACTTAGAGGGAGATGAGGGTGAGGAAGAGGTAGAGGTGTCCTTAAGCAATTCTAATTGACCCTTCCCATGGAAGAGTTTGAAATCTCTATAGAGATGCAAGAGGAGCTCTGCTGCTAACTGAAAGGTAGGTGATTTCGAATCTACCAACTGTTCTAAGGGAGAAAGATGTGGCAGCCTACATTTGTAAAGATTTACAGCCTTGGAAAACCTATGAGGCATTTCTACTGTGTGTGATAGGGTTTCTATGAGTTGGAGTCAAGGTGACCACAGTGGTTTTTTTTTTTTTTTTTTTTTTTTTGGTTTCTAGAGATTCAATCTTATCTAGGCTTGGAATTAATCCTAGAGAACAGGCTGGGTTACTTTTGTTAAGATTTTAATCAATTAGCTGTTCTTTATCTCTTTTGAGATGAATAGTCCAATAGGGGGTTTTGGAAAATCAACAAAGATGTTTAAAATTTTATGTATTGCCTCAAGCTTATAGGATAGAGTTTTTAGCAAAGGATTTGTGGTGACAACAAAAGGAGGGAGTGCTCAGTGAGTCTGGCATCTCCCATCTTCCCTAGCTCCTTCCTGAGACAGTATCTCAGTGGTGACAAGTGGTCAGCTTTCCAAAGCCGGTCATGTCAATTTGTGGGAATGCCTGCATTAGGACTTTCTAAGACTGAACCCTGGTGGCACAGTGATTAATAACCTGGCCGCTAACCAAAAGGTTGGCAGCTGAAATCCACCAGCCACTCTTTGGAAACTCTATGAGCAGTTCTACCCTGTCCTATAGGATCGTTATGAGTCAGAATCGACTCAATGGTAACATATTTTTTTTTGTAAGACTCTTGGATTCACAGCCATCTCACCAGGAAAATCCAGCATAGTTAATTTATACCCCTTAAAAAACTGCTTTTGAGAAGATGTGGCTTCCATATCTAACATCTGGGATTGGGTAAAATGTCTTACCATACCACTAGCACCATATTACTGCATTATTCTTGGGCCATAAGATAATGACAAATCATTACACATATGGAGTCACGTTTCAATTCTCTTAACCTCTCTGAGGGCTGAACTATTATTTACCTATTGGACTAAGGCCTGGGTGGTACTAAATATGCCACTGGGGCCATGCTCAAAAAAATATATGAACTAAAATTTAACCAGATCTCAATTCATTTTTATTCTATTTACATTTCTTAAATGGCTATTTCACAAGCACTTTATTATGTAGATATTATGGAGTATTCAAATAAATCGCTAAGACAACTTTGTGAGTCAGAGTGCTTGTAGGCTAGAAATTAAGTGAAGGAATTTCCAGATTATATCATCTTTACCTTGGTTTTGATTCATTTGACAGTACATGCATACTGATTCAGTCAATAGTATTCCATATAACTTGAGTCACCTATACATTTGTTTGACTTTCTGGTGCTAGCATAATAGGGGGCTAATCAGATTGCTTGAGTTCAAATCATGATCCCATCAATTATAAGCTGTGTGACCTTTGGCAAGTTAATACTTTCCAAGTCCTTATCTGTTAAGTGGAGAGGCAAGTTTTATATGTTTCATTGTGTATTTCTGAAAATTGGATGTAATAGTAATATTGTTGTTGTTAGTTGTAAATCTCAATAAATAGTAACTCTTTTTATTATCATTGAAATACTAAATAAGCAGGCTCCAGGTCAGTTCCTTTTGTTACACATCTATTTTCCTCTAGGTAGATATCAGAACATACATGTGATTTTAACATTTCAAGCAGTCATAAACTCAATTATTTGTACTATCCACCTTTCCACAGTTATTGAGATGAATGTCTTGGTGAAACCCAGATATATAATGTCTATAATATTCCTATCAATGCCATCTTCAACTTCCAGATATTCTTAAATTCCTAGAGTTCCTCTTCTTGGAGAAGAGAGAAGCAAAATAAGAAGTGTCATGTCTACTCTTCAACATCAATCTGTGCACTATTCAGCATTATAGCAGGACTTTTTTTTTTAAATCATTTTTTATCATCAATGGATATTTTTCCTGTAATACTTTATTGGAAATTTATACCAACTTCCCCTTTTAAAACATTATTAAATTATTTTACTAATGTTTTTTGAAAGTTTTACAATATGCTTGAGCTCAATATATGCAAAAAATGATAGAGTAGACTTATGTATAAGATAATCACTAATTTCTGATTAATTACTGCTCCATCTCATAAATATGATTCTCACATTTTTATAAATGAAGATTATGACTTTGACCCACCATTAGTCAAAAGCAACATCAGCAATTTTAGACTTTTTTTCTTCAAGCAATGGTGAGGGATTTCTGATGATTCACACACTCATTTTAGCTAGAAATAATGTAAATATGGAATATTTTTATAGTATATTATGGTGCTTCAGTGGAATTAAATCTTGGTCTATTTAGTTTTTACTCATAAACAATTTTGGTTCTCAAATGCAATGAATCAAGAAGGTGGATTGGGTCTCTCAAAATACATTCTAATCCTTTTTTCTGGAATTCAGAAGCTGGAAATCTAAAAATTATTATTCTCTGTCTTCTATGTAGCTATAGTTCCAGATGTGACTTAGGTTTGGCAAGTAAGATACACTCACATAATACTTTGGTTTGGAAATGAGTCATGAGAGGAGAAAGGATGGATTTGGGGCATCTGTTTTGTTGGCGTGGATCATGACAGTGAGCCTCCTTGGGGTCTCTGGGCACTGTGGTATTAAAAGTCATTTGTGGAAGTCTAACTGAGAGACTAATTCTTCAGCCCTACGAGTAATCCTCTGAGTTGTCTCTATACCCACTAGTATGCCTTTGAATTTTTCCTAAAGTGAAGTCTTTTTTTTTTCCCACAACTTCCTATATCCAGGCATGTGCAGGAGGATATATCTGAATAGAGAATTTAGAAATTAAACATAGAAAACTAATGCAGTAATACTTTATTCAAAGCCAAAATAAGTTAATTTACTGATGACCTACACATTTCTTTTTAATTACATAGACCGGCCAATACTTTATTTCATCAAATAAAATAAGCTATTTTAACATGAACAGCATATGTGGACATCAACTAGAAGAGTGCTTTCCATACTTAACTTACTCAAGCCAAGGAGATGAAGGTTAGTTTTATTAACCGTGATAACAATTATAACAAATCAAAACATTTTGAATGCATTATTGGGCCTTGAAAATTTTTCAGAGTGAAATGATTTTTTTGCCTATCAATGTGAATGGATATTAATATATATTGATTTATGCTGCCTATTTTAGCAACACAATCCTAAGAATATTATACTTGAAAAGTTTCAATTTTAAGTTACTGGCTTCTTTTCTTTGTTTCTGAAAGGCTTGATGCTCCTTTCTGTTAGTTGAGCTACAAGGATCTTGTCAAGAAGAAAAGGTAAAAGCAATGTTAATAGATGCCCATAACATGTATATTACATCTGACGTGTATGAACCACTTGCTAATAAAACAAATTTTCTTTTCTGTATTGCTATGGGTTGCATAGGTGTGTATTTTTGTATTCTAAGATATCCCAAAGTCAATTGCCTACTGTAAGTTCTGTACTGGGAAGTGTATGGTCACTGCCGAAGATATTATCACAGTTGAACTAAAAAAAACCATTGTTAGCAATGCAAAAAAAATGAAAAAGACGGTAAATTTAGTTCAACAGAATGGTGACAATTTCCCTGTGATCAGCATGTTCTTGTGTCTCCATTGTTAAATCCAAACAAGTGCATAATCTCCAGAAACCTGTACTGATAACTGAAGAAATGTGGAGCCCAGAATTTCAAGTACTGTATTTGATTAGCATCCCAAACTTAATTCATTTTATCTTTTCATTGTACTTATTTGAGCAATTAGAGTCTTTACATATATAAACCTAGAATCAAAAATAACACAAAGGTCTATTTAGTAAGTAAAAGAAATGGGGAAATTTATAACCGATCTCCATTTTTTCAAAAATGCTCTTACAGACCTAAATGGGTGTTTAGATCTGGGCCCATTCAGGCAAAAAGGGGGGAAAAAAAATAAAGGAAAATCACTTAACAACTTATTTTAGAAATAACAAAAGCTTAGGGTTTGAGTGAGTCTCTAAAAGTGGGCCAAAATCAGTAAGTGTTCTCATTTTATCTAAAATAGATTCCTTAAAACTCAAGTATTTCAAATGTCAGAGACTCCACCCCTTTCAAAATTTCTTATTTGATCAATGTCTAAAAGCCAAGGGATGCTAGAGGAGAGCTCTAGAAAGTACATCCCAGATGACTTTAATTAAATCTTTTTTCTGTATTTTATTGGATGAATACTGACAAATTCTCCCTTTGTCAAGAAACACTGAACTCAGACAAATCTTTATTTTCTAACATTTTGTTGTGCTTTGGACAGATGTTAGTCGGCAAAGTATGAAAGACTCTAAAACAGACTTAGTTTAATATAGCTCCATATAGGCTGTTGGAGAGAGAGGATTAAAAAAAAAAAAGTGTATTATTTCAAATGATAAGAGTTTCCAGCAAGGGAACCCAGAAAAAAAAATCATCTATTTTTAGGAAACTATGTTTTCTAGGTAAAAATGAATTTCTTCAGGAATATGTAAAAACAAAATCAATAAATGATATTACATAATTACTTAGAAACACTGATATCAAATAGATCTCTAGTTTAGTTAAAAAAAATTGTGAATAACACTAAAAGTGGAAAAAGGGCTAGTTTTAGCAGCAACCTTTTTTTCACCTGCACTCTGGCCAGGGGTTAATGTACAGGTTTTCTGTTGAAGCTAGCCCAATCCACTGGTGCTTCTTTGTTTCCTAGGAAATACGGCAGCATTCGGTAACACTTTAGCTATGAGTGTCATCAGTGGGACTGCAAAATGGTCACTGGCATATTCTTATATTATAGAAAGGCTCAGTTAGAAAAGAAAGGGTAAATGAAAGAGAAGGAAGGACATGAAATTAGAAGATGGTAGAAAGGAAAGAGTGGGATGTGAAAAGAAACGAATATTTGGAAATACCACAATTGGCTTTGGGCCACTTAGGTTCCCCAGAGTTAATACTTAAATTTATAAATCTTATCTCAGACATGTAGTCACTGTTTTTGAGCCTCTAGCATGCAGGAAAAGTAATGCAAAACCATCATGGGGTAAAAGAGAAAATCATAGGGTATCACTCTTGCCTTCTAGAAGGTTACATTTTAGTTAAGAATGTCGTTCTAACTCCTGAAATCATAGCAGATTTTTCAAGACAATATCTAATTAAACCATGAAAAATTTGGTTAGATTGTAGAATCCTTTGGGAAGCTTTTTCAAGAGTATAACTAACATATTTGTGGATTACACGTTTCCCCCCAGAGGCAATTCTGACGGGGCATACACCTAAACACAGCACTTAACAAAATACTACCTACTCCACAGAAGGCTTACTGGCCAGTTTATTTCAGACCAAAATTAGAAGTAAAAGGGCAAAGTTGGTCATAATTTTCCCACATTTTGAACCCTCAGATTTATTCCCTTCAACCAACTGACTTTAAGATGCTAATTACAAGCATCTTTAAAGGGAAAGATAGATACTGGCTTT
This sequence comes from Dugong dugon, assembly GCA_030035585.1. NCBI lineage: Eukaryota > Metazoa > Chordata > Mammalia > Sirenia > Dugongidae > Dugong > Dugong dugon. The sequence continues at coordinate 29,563,095 of CM057465.1, forward strand.
CTAACACACGTATTATGAAGAAATGTGATGAATTATGGAGTACTTAGAGCGGAGATATTAGAACTTCTTCAAAAGATTTTATTTCATGTATTCCCTTAGATAATCACAGTATCAGAGTAGAATTCCACAGTGTAGGAGGATTTGTTGCTGCTCATTGATTTGTTTTGGATCATTTGTGTAAAGGGAGTCTAAATGTGACAGCTATGAAATGCCCTAGTTGTTATCAGCACCTTTGGTAGTCTCTTTGGTAATGTTGGTTCTGGTCCTAGCTATGTTTGTATTTCAGATAACAAGGAGGAATAGGATGATTGCTGTTATCACAAACAATAGAAAGATGCAGACAGCTGTCATATTATTACAGCTGATTTAATTCAGCTGATCAGTAACCTGGGTCATGTGGGTTCACATTTTTTGCCTATCCTCTTTCCAGGTAATTATCTTTCTCTCTCTCTCTCTCTCTTTTTTTTGTTTTAACTTGAGTCTTCCCCTTTCTTTGTTCTCTAACACTCTCAGACTACTTTTCCAAAGTAGAATAGCATACTGTTTTGAATTTTTATCTACTCTCTATATTATTTTGGTCTCTTGGGATTCTCTATCCCTTATTTTTTCCATGTCTATATCCCTTTTTAAAGAGTTCTCATTCCCCACATTTTCCTTAATAAGTCCTTTCTATATTGCTATAAGTACTCCCCATGTCAAAGAGGATCTCCACATCAATTCATTTGAAATGCGGGACTACAACAAATTTATCTTGAAATTCAAATATCCCACCTGAGAACCTGAAAACATCTTCCCATAGGACAATCTAGGGGACTGACAGTAGTTCTCTTCTCTGGCAAGCAAATGAATCCAATGACTAATTATCATCTCCTAGAGCCTCACACTTTCTCTCAATGAACATTCATGAGTGTACGTTAACAGTTCCTGGGGGAGAGATCTTTTCCTTATAAAATGTCTGTCGAACACTATTTTGTTGGCAGAGCTCTACCATAAGACTGGCTGCTCTGTATCGGCTTCCTATCAAAGTGACAGGGCATAATGAGGCATATACAGCCTTTCCTATCCTGGGGTAAGCATGTTCATGTACTATGCTCACAGTGGTATGCTTGCCACAAGTACTTTTCTGTTGTGTTGCTAATTGTTACAGCACACTATTTCCCAGTCTAATGTATTCTTGCTCTCTATAAGTGTCCATCCAAATTCCCAGAAGGTGCTAATTTGGTGAGAGAATATAGCCATTTTTCTAGGTGCAAATGTTATAGAATCTGAATTTTTCAGATCAGAGGAGTTACCTCCTTGACTCTAATATCCTTATATAGAGTTCAGTCATCTGTATCAACACATGATGTAATACTTCATCTTATTTTGAGCTGAAAATACCTCTTGAAACCGATAGGAAAGTAAAAATGAACTAGTATTTATTGAACACCTATTTTGTATCATGTGTTGTCTTAGTTAGGGTTCTCCAGAGAAATAGAACCAGTGATCTGCTTCCAAAAGGTTGTTAACATTGAAAATCCTATGGAGCTCAGTTCTATTCTGCAACACATGGTGTTGCCATGAGTTGGGATCTACTAGATATTAACCGATTTGGTTTTGGTTTTAATTACTTTGTAATAGCAATTAGGCAAGTATTTTACAAAACAACTGAGTACCATAGCTTAGCCAAGCTGACACATAAAATCAACCATCACATGTGTTTTTACATATATTATTTCATTTAATTCCCAAATACCATTGTGAGATAGGAATTAACTATTCTTAGCTTTATATATGAGGAAACCAATATTCAGGAGTAAATTATGGGGCCAGACTTAAAAATCTATGTCTGTCTGACTGCACAGTTCATGCACGAGCTTTTCATTAAATTTGCGTCTTCTCTGTTGCCAAAGATATAGCAGAAAATTTCCTCCAACCTCAGTCTAAGAAATACAAGGATGACTCAAATATCCTTTTATTAGGAAACAGTTCCCATCTAACCTCTTCACTTGGCAGGTTACCTTGGTAAGCCTATTCATCCTAGACCTGTGTAACATATATCCAGGGGGACCACCATCTCTTATTTTTACCCCGATTTCGGTCCAACAATTTGTGTCCCTAAGTAATGAGTGACCCTATTTTCATGTTTGTTCTATATAAGCATTAAGAAATTTTATTCTAGCAATTTAGGTATATATAATTTTAAGTCAAACAAATCATGGTGGGAGATCTACCTTGTGTTAAAAACAACAAATAATATTTCCAGAGCTGATCAAAACTGTATTATTTAAAAATTAGTCGTAATTTCTATGCTAGTCTGTATAATTATATTTCTCATTTATTTTGAATTCGTATATTCTTGTAGGATCAGTTTAAAATAACCACCCACAAAATAAGTAAATACCCTTCTGACTTGACACAAATTCAAAATATCTTAGGAATTGTCCCGAGGGATTATCTTCAGTATTAAAAACTACTCCTTGTTGTTGGGTGTTTGTGTATATGCAAGGCATTGTCCTAAACAATAAGTACCTAATCTCTAATCCTCAAAACTCTGCAAGGTGATGTAAATAGCCTCATTTTCTAAATGTGGAAACTCAAGCTCAGACTGATTAAATAACTTGCGAGATGTCACAAAGATAGCTAGCGGCAGAATCAGAATTCAAACATAACACTGATTTATGAAACCCCATGCAGTAAGCTATCCAAGCAGGTCTTTTTAATTGGATCCATCTTTTGTCTTGTGCTTGGGTCCAAGTCAGGGACATTGGAGTCCTGAGGCCTAGAGTCAGGGATGGAAATAGGCTCTGCTGAATTCTATGAGCCAGCTGTATCTATAATAAAACACATGATAGTTTTTGATCCTTATTTGGTCCCCAGTGTTTGTCTTTAACCTGGTTGGTGGTGAGTGATTAGCATCTGTAAAATTCTAAAATCAAAAACCAAGTTGCTATTCCAAACTTTAGCCTTTTTCACTACATCATGCTGCCTCTATGAAATTTGAAAGTTTTTTTTTTCCCCCATATCTGGGGGCAAATTAATTTTTTTTTTTTTTTTTGTTAGGACACATGCAGAGAAAAATATAATAAAAACTCATCCTTAACACCAAGCCTTATCAAAATTTTGCTTTTTCAGGCTGCATATTACAAACAAATAAACAAAAAAAAAAAAAAAAACTTACAGCTCCCCATGAACTCCCAAGCCTATTCTTCGGAAGAAATTCTCACTTTTCTGAACTTTCAGGTTATCATTCCCATTCATGGTGACACACTATTATCACACACATGTATTAATAAAACAATATGTAGTATTGTTTCAAAACCTTCTGAAAAACGTATACAAATGTTAGCTGTTCAGTTACGTATTTCTGCATAGCAAACCACTTACAAAATTTTGTGATGTAAGGTACAACAACAGCACTCGTTTTGCTTCTGAATTTGCAATTTGGGCAGATCAGGGTGGGGATAGCTCATCTTTACTCCACTCAGTGTCAGCTGAAAGACTGGGAACTGAAATTATCTGAACATCATTTGTTCCCTCCCTCACAGATGATGTTGGCTGTTGGCTAGAATCTTAGTAAGGACTTTAGCTGGGCCTGTAAGCCAGAATATATAATATGGCCTCTTCATGTTAGGAAGCCTGGGCTTCCTCACAACATGGTGGCAGGGTTTCAAAATGATCATTCTATGAGACAGAGCCAATTAGAAGCTTTAAGTATTTTTCTTACCTTGCCTCAGAAGTCACTTAGTATCATTTCATACTATATTTTATTTATTAGAGGCAACTCTCAAAATTCAGCCCATATTCAAAGGGAGGGGAATTAAACTCCATCTTTTATAGGAAGAGTGTCAAAAAATTGAGCACATGCTTACATATATTTTATATATCTATAAATAAAATAACTAAGTATTTATAGGTCCACTTATTAAATAAACCAAAATACCTAACCAGTTGCCCTTGAGTCAATTCCGACTCATGGCAACCCCATGTGTTTCAGAGAAGAACTTTGCTGCCTAGGATTTTCCATGACTGTGATCTTTCAGAAGTAGATCACCAAGCTTCTCCCAAGGCACCTCTGGGTAGATTCAAACTGCAGACCTTTCGGTTAGTGGTTGAGAGCTTCACTGTGTGTGTCACCCAGGGCTTATATTTATTAAATACAGACATATCTTGGAGACATTGCTGGTTCAGTTCCAGACCACTGTGATAAAGCGAATATCACAATAAAGTGAGTCACAGAAGTTTTTTTTTTTTTCCCCAGTGCATACAAAATTGTAGTTTATTAGGTGTGCAATGGCATTATGTCTAAAACAATGTACATACCGTAATTAGAAAACATTTTATTGTTAAAAAATGCTAACCATCATCTGAGCCTGCAGTCAGTCATAATCTTTTTGCTGGTGGAGGGTCTTGCCTCAATGGTGATGGCTGCTAACTTATCAGGGTGGTGGTAGCTAAAGGTTGGGGTAGCTGTGGCAATTTCTTAAAATAAAACAGCAATGAAGTTTACTGCATTGATTAACTCTTTCTTTCATGAACGATTTCTCTGTACTATGTGATGCTGTTTGACGGCATTTTACCCACAATAGAACTTCTTTCAAAACTGGTGTAAATCCTCTCAAGCCCTACCACTGCTGTTTCAACTAAGTTTATGTAACATTCAACATCCTTTGTTGTCATTTCAACAATGTTCACAGCATCTTCATGAGGCGTAGATTCCATCTCAAGAAATCACTTTTTTCTCATCCATAAGAAACGACTTCTCATCTGTTAAAGTTTTATCATGAGCTTGCAGCAGTAAAGTCACATCTTCAGGCTCCACTTCTAATTCTAGTTCTCTTGCTATTTCCACCACATCTGCAGTTACTTCCTCTGCTGAAGTCTTGAACCCCTCAAAGTCATCCATGAGGGTTAGAATCAACTTCTTCCAAACTCCTGTTAATGTTGGTATTTTGACTTCTTCCCATGAATCATGAATGTTCTTAATGGCGTCTAGAATGGTAAATCCTTCCCAGAAGTTTTTCTGTTTACTTCGCCCAGATCCATCAGAGGAATCACTATGTATGGCAGCTATAACCTTACAAAATGTATTTTTTAAATAGTAAGACTTGAAAAGACAAAATTACTCCTTGATCCATGGGCTGCAGAATGGATGTTGTGTTAACAGGCATGAAAACAAATTAATCTTGTGCACTTCCATCAGAGCTCTTGGGTAACCAGGTGTATTGTCAATGAGTGATGATATTTTGAAAGGAATCTTTTTTTGCGGCGGGGGAGGCAGCAGGTTTCAACAGTGGGCTTAAAATATTTAGGAAACCATGTTGTAAACAGATGTACTGTCACCCAGGCTTTGCTGTTCCATTTATAGAGCACAGGCAGAGTAGATTTAGCATAATTCTTAAGGACCCTAGAATTTTCAGAATGGCTTCAATTAAAGTTACCAGCTGCATTAGCCCCTCACAAGAAAGTCAGCCTGTCCTTTGAAGCTTTGAAGCCAGGCATTGATTTCTCTCTCTAGTTATGGAAGTCTTAGGTTGCATCTTCTTCCAATATAAGGGTGTTTCATCTACATTGAAAATCTGTTGTTTTAATGTAGCCACATTCATCCATTATAGTAGCTAGATCTTGTGGATAACTTTCTGCAGCTTCTACACCAGCACTTGCTGCTTCACCTTGGACTTTTATGTTATGGAGATGGCTTTTTTCCTTAAACCTTATGAACCAACCTATGCTAGCTTCAAGCTTTTCTTCTGCAGCTTCCTCACCTCTTTCAGTCTTCATAGAAATGAAGAGAGTTAAGGCCTTGCTCTGGATTAGGCTTTGGTTTAAGAGAATGTTGTGGCTGGTTTGAACTTCTGTTCAATAAGGTTGTTTCACTTTCTTATCATTCATGTGTCCACTGGAGTAGCACTTTTAATTTCCTTCAAGAACTTTTCCTTTGCATTCACAACTTGTCTAACTGTTTGGCACAAGAGGCCTAGCTTTTGGCCTATCTCAGCTTTCCACATGCCTTCCTGACTAAGCCTAATCATATCTAGCTTTCAGTTGAAAGTGAGAGACTTGTGACTCTTCCTTTTACTTGAACGCTTAGAGGTCACTGAAGGGTTATTAACTGGTAATTTAAATATTGTCATGTCTCAGGGAATAAGGAGGCCCGAGCAGAGGGAGAGAGACAAGGGAACAGCTGGGCAGTGGAGCAGTCAGAACACATACCATATATCAAATAAGTTTGCCTTCTTATATGGGCATGGTTTGTGGTGCCCTCAAACAATTATAACAGTAACATCAATGATCACTGATCACAGATCACTGCAACAGATATAATAATGATGACATAGTTTAAAATACTGTGAGAGTTACCAAAATGCTCTCCACCCTACAAGCAAAAGCAACATCCAGAAGAAGTATAGATGGAAAATATCAAGAAATGAGGAAATTGTGGTGCTACCATTAGGGAGATAGGGAAATATTTTGAACTGGTAGAAGGGGATAGCTGTGGCCTGGGTGAAAAGGCAGGATATATGGCTATGGGAGAAGGGAAGAAGAGAGGAACTGTTTTGCTTTTATTTCTCCCACCAATGTCTTGGAATGAACAGTGCTTTTCTCACAAGTGCGGTAACTCAGACTGTGGAAAATCTGGCCAATATGTACTACAAAAGTGACTTTGGAATGATTAAAAATTTTAACATTAAAATTTAGTTATGTGATATATTTTATTAAATTATGGATATTCACTTTTGTTTCTAATTTAAAAAATTTTAATGACTGAATGATGAATTTCATCACAATCTTTCTGTATCTCATGAGAGTATCAATTTTTATTTTTGCTTTTAATTAGTTAATATGAGATATTATCTTAATTTCCTGATGTTTAATTATACTTGTACTCCAGGGTGTATCTTATACGGTCATAATGCATTTTAATTTTCATATAGCTGAATTTAATTTATTACCTTATTTAAAATGTTTGCATTTATGTTCTAAAGTGAACCCAATCTACAGAGTCCCTTTTGTACAGTTTTAGTGTCAATATTATGTCTGCCTAAAAATTAGTCAAGATTTTTCCCTCCTTTTTGCTATTCTACCAAAAAGTTTGCATAAGAGTGAAATTTTCTATAATTTTCAGGATTAGTAATATTCACCTAAAAAATATATGAATGTCTGGGAAGACATTTGATATTAATTTAATTTCTTTAATCTGTTTTTAAAAATTACCCCTTGAAGTGTTAATTATGGTGATATAGATTTTTCCTATAATTTTATTATTGTTTACTATTTTCATAATTGAGATAAAGTTGATTTTGGTAAACCCTTAGGATTAAAAAAGTACACTATCTGAAAAATCTGCAACTGCCTTTTTTTATTCTTATATTTTTTCTGAGTCTTCTGTTTGCTTTTCCAGAATTTATATGCTCCAGCATTTTTTTCCCAAAGGCAAACTTTGCTTTTGTTGATCATGTGTATTATTTCTTTGTTTTTTAGTTCATTGAATAACTCTCATTTGTTATTTCCTTCATTCTTTATACTTGAGTTTATCTGGCTTTCTTTTACTAGCTCTTCAAATTCAATGTTCAGATTGTTTATTTTCAGTCTTTCTCAATGCTTGTTATGTGAATTTAACCCTACTTTAAATAACTACCCTCAATGAGATGGATTGACATAATGTCTGCAACAATGGGTTCAAACATAGCAATGATTGTGAAGATGGTGCAAGACTGGCAGTGTTTCATTATGTTGCACATAGGGTCACTGTGAGTCAGAACTGACTTGACAGCACCTAACAACAACAACAAATAAATACTTTAGCTGAATTCCAATTTTCTACCATTTAATTTGCTTGTTATTCAATTATAAGTAATTTGTATACTTCATTTTTAGTTTCTTTGAAAATTATAGGTTATTTTTAGTGAATTTTAAGTTTGTCAATTTCTTTTTTAAGCTATCCTTTTTGTTTTGATGTTTCTTTAAATTCTATTGCATTCAGAGTTTAGTATTTTTACATAAGTTGTTTAAAATTTATTGCAACTTCCTTTGTAACTAAATAGAGCATCAGTTTTGGTAAATGCTCTATATTATCTTGGAGAGAACATATTTTCTCTATTTTTTGGGTTGAAGATATGCATATATATATACATATAGATAAAAAATCATCCGTTTTTCATTGAAATTGCCCATTACTTGTAGTTTTCTATTTTTGCATGACAAATAACCACAAACTCTGCAGCTTAAAACAACACTCACATATTAGCTCTTAGTTCTGTAGGTCAGAATTCAAGGCATGGGGTGACTGGCCTCTCTGCTTAGGGTCTCAGAGGGCTAGAATCAAGGTGTCAGCTTGACTGGTTCTCATCAGTAGCTCAGGGTCCTCTTCAAAACTCATATGGTTGTGACAGAATTAAACTCATTGTGCTTGTAGGACTGAGGTGTCTGTTTTCTTGCTGGCTATCAGCTGGGAGCCACTCTCCATTCCTACTAGATTCTTTGCCACACGGCTCCCTCCATCTTCAAAGCCACCAATGGATAGCTCCCTCAAGTTAAATGCCTCTCATACTTAAATCTCTTTGGTAAGAACTCTTGTGTTTTTAAGGATTCCCCTGATTAAGTCTGGCCTATTGACAATAGTCTCCCTATTTAAGGTTAATTTGGAAACTTAATTACATAAATTTCTTCACAGCAGCACCAAGATTAGTGTTTGAATAATTGGGAGAAGGTATGTTTACCTCCAATTCTAAGATGGTGAGGTCATCTTAGAATTCTCCCTACCACATCATTTGCTTTTTTTTCTTCATATGTCTGTTTTTGATAAAAATGTGTCAGTGTTTATAGTACGTTACAGACTTGTCAAATTCACTCTATGATTGTGCTAATTTTTGCTTTATATATTTCAAGACAATTTCTGGGTTCAATTTTATCCTCTTACATTTAAAACAGTCTGTTATACCTTGGAATTGCCTTGACTTCCTCTCCATATTGAACTTCTATAACTATACCTTTTATTCCCCTTTTTTATTTTGAAGTTGTCGATGCTTAAAGCTTAATATTTCTGGGTCCCTGTAGTCATTTTTTTAGCTTTATTTTACTTGCATGAAATCTTTATCTGGGTTGGTATCTGGGTGATGCTGTCATGTGTGTTTATGTCAGGTTGTTGTCTGACTTTATTGGTTCTTTGCCTGAAGGTCTCCCTTTAATATTTCTTGTAAGGCTGGTCTGGTTTTTACAAATTCCCTTAATTTCTGCTTACCTGGAAATGTCTTAGTTTTGCCATAGTTTTTGAAAGACAGTTTTATTGGATATATGATTTCTAGTTGGCCATTTTTTTCTTTCAGGATTTTATATATGTCTTCTTGCATGCATGATTTTTAACAAGAAATCAGCACTTAGTCTTACTGATGCCTCTTTGTAAGTTGTACTTCGTTTTTCATGACCTGATTTCAGGTTTCTTTTTTTTTGTCTTTGGTTTCAGAAAGTTTGATTATGTCTTGGTGAATTTCTTTTGGTGGCTATCTTGTATGGGGTTTGTTGGGCTTCTTGTATAGAAATTTCATCTTTCATGGTATTTGGGAAGTTTTCTGCCAATATATTTTCAAAAATTCTGTCTGTACTTTTTTTTCTTCTCCTCTTCTGGAACTCCTGTTACACATAAATTATTCCTTTTGATGATGTCCCACATAACTCTTAGACTTTCTTCATTCTTTTTTCTGATTGTTCCTGAAACAAGTTAATATCAAGTGATTTGTTCTCTATTTTGCTGATTCTTTCTTCCATCGATTCAGTTCTATTTCTGTGTCCTTCCACTGTGTTATCTATGTCTGATATCGTTACTCTTCTGAATTTCCAGTTGTTGTTTTTGTATGGTTTCTAATCGTCTGTTGAGGCTGTCATTTTGTTCTTGTATAGTTTTCCTGAATACTTCAGGTTTTTTTTTTTTTTTTTTTTGGGTGTGTGTGTGTGTGTATTATTTGATCTCTTTGAGGATCCCAAATATAAGTTTTTTGAATTACTTCTCAGGTTGTTCTATTATCATTTCTCTCTCAGGAAGTTTTTATTTCCCTTTATTTTGCTCACTTGTTTGAGTCATCTTATTCTGTTTCTTCATATGATTCATTAATGTCTGCTGTCTCTGAGGCATTAACGTGTTATTTTATTTATTGCTTGTAGGTTTGTTTGTTCTGATTTGTTTTGTTTTGATATATCTGGGCAGGCGGGGAAGGTGTGTGCTGCTGATCACTGGTCTGGTGGGACAGGAGTGCTCACCACCTATTGTCAGGTGGACAGGGTGGCAGCAGGGGGCAGGTGGGGTGGGTGCGCATCTCCACTGGCCATTAGTCCAGTGGCACAGAAGTCCTCACTGCTGCTCACCAGGTGGGAGGAGTGGCAGTGGGGGTGGTGGATGGGGCAGGCAATTGTCAGTGTTGGTCACCTGTCTGGTGGTATGGGAGCATGAGCTGTCACTCAGTGGCTAGGTGAGTCAGCAGGTGGGGAATGATGGGCGTAGAAGGCACACACAGTCGCTGGTCTTCGGTCTGGCAGTGATGGAGCATACAGTGTCACACACTGATGGCTGGGGAAGTGGCAGGCAGGGTGGACATGTGTCACCCATCTTGGGCAGAGCAGGGCTAGGTGGGGGCCACTCACACCACTGGTCACTGGGAGGGTGTGAGAGGAAGGGGAGTATGCTCCTCTGGTCACCAGGTATGGGTGCTGGGGTACTCCTCTTAGGCTGCAACCAGCAATCAGTACCAGTCCTCAACCAAATGTGAGGGGAGGGGCTCCCAGACTCTGGTCTGGTTGGGGACCTCCTACTGACAATCTTTGGATCTACTACTCCATTTGGGCCACCCACTTTAATGGTCGTAGACTGCTGCTGGTGAGTAATCCTGTCTCTGATTCTTGGAACCCCCCCCTGCTCTGTGGTCACCAGGATCCTTCCTGTACCTTCCCTTCTTACGTCTGGTTCATGTCCTGCTCACCTTGTTTCACTCTGGGTTTGTGTACACAATTTCTCTGTTTCCTATTGGGAATTCCTTGAAGTTGCCTTCCTGTGCTCCTCACCCAAGGTTGCTGTTCACTGTCTCAAGATGGCCATGCTGCACCAGGCCAGGTGGCAGGACACCTCTGATCTGTAACTTTCCTTGTTTGCTCTTTTCATTCACTCTCTCCTTCCAATTGGTGTTTAATCTAATTCTTCATCCTTCCTTTTGCTGCTCAGGGTTCCAGGATTGTCATTTGTATCTGTTTCACTTGGTTTCTTAGGTTTTGCTGTAGGAGGATGTCATGGTGTGTCTGACTAAACCACTATCTTGTACTGTTTCCCATAAATTTTGTTTTAGTTCTCTTTCTCTTTTTTTTATTGATTGATTGGTTTATTAGTACACTGATGTCATATTCTTTAAATTACTGTGTTACTACTACTACTACCACTACTACTAACACCAATAATAGCTAATATTTATTGAGCATTTTCAAGTGCCCAATAGTCTTCTAAATTATTTACACACATATCTCAATTAAGCTTTATAAAAAAATTAAAGGTAGGTACTATTGATACTCAGATTTTATAGATGACTAAGCATAAGTATACAATAATTAAGGAATTTTACTAAAGTTAATGGATTCAGGAGATAATTTTGAATGTCTTAGGGGTTTTCCACAATTTCTATTTTAAAATATATTTTCTTGTCATTTCAAGTATTATAAACTAGAATGTATGGCTATCTTATATGCTGATTTAATCCTGAAACTGAAATCCCTGAAGCTCTTAAAAATTACTATTGATTTGTGTTTGATACTACTTAGAGACAAAATATGACTTTTACATGAACTGATTCTTAAATGATTTGTGGATATTGTGTTTTTAATATAATTAATTCATATGTATGCTATCATATTTAAAGAATAAAGTTGACAAGACAGCTTCACTAAACAAAGTTAGCTTTAGATAAGTGAAGAAATCTATCTTTGTGAAACTGTTTTATGAGTTCTTTGACATCTTAAATATAAAAAGAAGATAAATTTCAATTATATATCTTTTTTATCAAAATGGCATAAACATGAAAAACCTGCTAAATAAATTTACAAAAGTTCAATGTAAAATGTTGATGAAAAATTTTAAGGCATTTTACAGTGCAAACTACAAAACATTACTGGGAGAATTTAAAGTAGACCTAAATGAACGGAATAATATACCATGTTCATAGATGAAAAGGCTCAATGTTGCTGCAATGTCAGTTCTCACTAAATTAATCTGTAGATTAAAAGAAATTCCAACTAAAATTGGAGAATTAAATTTTGTGAGAAGCTGATTCTAACATTTATACACAAATGCAAAATATCTACATCTGCCAAGGCAATGTTAAAGAGCAACAACAAATTTGGAGAATTCACTCTGTCAGATTTATAAATTTGTTATAAAGCTACCTTACTTAAGATATTGTGGAACTGTTATGAGCTAAAAAAAACAGGCCAGTTTAATAGAAATTTAGTTTATAAATAGACCCACACATATATGATCACTTGATTTTTTATAAGGATACTTCTTTAGTTGGTCTTTTCCATAAATGGTGTTGGTTCAGTTAAGTTTGTTATGGAAAAATGACTTTTGACTCTTGCTACCCATCATAAAAAAGCAAAAAATAATAATTTGAGATAAGTCATTTGCTCAAATGTGAAGGGCAAAACAATATAGTTTCTAAAAGAAAGCAAAGAAGAGTTTCTTTATTACTTCAGGGTAGTGAATGATTTCTTCAACATGAAATAAAATGCACTAAATATAAAATAAAATAATCAGTAAATTGGACATCATTAAATTAAAGCATTTCTTCATCAAAAGATACCATTAAAGAAGACAAAGATAAATTACAGACTGAGAGAGGACATTCAAAATAAATATATCTGACAAAAGACTTATATTAAGGATGTAAAAACTGATCCTTCAAATCATTGACTAAAAGACTGAGGTGGGGGTGGTGGTGAAATGAATAAAAAAACAGAGAGAAGATTTGAGTAAATTTTTCATAAAAGAAAACACCGAAATGACTAATAAGTAAAAGCGCTCAAACCACGGAAATTCAAATTAAATTCACTATGAGATACCAATGCTGTCTGATGAAATTGGCAAAAACCTCAAAAGGTTCTCAGTTCCACATCTTGGTGAGGATATGGATCAGATCGACTGCAAGAGGAAATCATAAACTGCTGATGGGAGCTCAATGTGAACAACCAGTTTGGGAATCTTTCAGCAGTTTCTACAAAGGTAAATATACTTTGACTCCATTACCCAGCAATACTATTTCTAGGTATACACTGAATACTCAGCAAATGAGTGCATATGTTAAACAAAATCATATTAATAATATACATGATGACTTTATTTATAACAGCCAAAAAAACTGGAAACAAACCAAATGTCCATCCAAGAAGAACATATAAATAACTTTATACAGTGAAATACAACTCAGCCATAAAAGTGAAGGAACCACTAATACATACAACAAGGATGCATCTCAAGGATACTATGTTGAGAAACAGATGCCAGATATAGATTACAAACTGTATGATTCTATTTGTATGGAATTAAAGAACAGGCAAAACAATAATTTATCAGCCAGGGTTTAACCAAAGCAGCAACACTACTTTGCTTAAAACCTCTTATCAAGGACTTCTCACAGATAAAGACTGATCACCCCAGGATAATCTCTCTAATATAAAGTCAAATATTTAGAGATTTTACTTATATTTGCAAAATGTCTTCACAGCAACACTTTAGATTAGCATTATCTGTGAGAACGTGTGTATATGCTAAAAAATGGCTACTGCTTTCCTTCATTCCTCCAGCTCTCACTTAATATCTTTTGTAGTACACCCTTTCTGGAAATATACTAAAAATGGAATTCTGGGAAATGTAGTTTAGCCTAGCAAAATTAACACATTACAAAGCTATCACACTCTTTGATGGAGATAAATGTCACAAAGTGATTTCCTTGGAGGAATGGGTACTGACCAGGAAGGCCCAGGAGGACTTTTGGAGTACAGGAACTTTTCTATAGCTTGATCTGGCTGGTGGTTATGCAGATATACACAGACATAAAGATTTAGCAAATGATACATTTAAGATTAGTGCACTTTATGTCTTTTATTGCATGCATATATGGGGAAGAATGATGGTTTTCGATAGGGTACAACTATCCTACACTTTTCCCAACTTCTTTTTAAATAACATGACGATATTGCCGTAGTGAATTCCGTGTGAGTAAAATTTTGCTGAAGATAAATAAAAAATGGTTGCAGCAGTACATTGACAGGGAACTGCCAAAAATTCAAGCCAGATTTACAAGAGGAAGTGGAACAAGGATTATCATAGCTGATGTTAGATGGATCTTGGCTGAAAGCAGAGAATACCAGAAAGATGCTTCCCTGTGTTTTACTGACTATACAAAGGCATTCGACTAGTGGATCATAACAAATTGTGATACCATTGCAAAGAATGGAAATTTCAGAACACTTTATTGTGCTCATGCAAAATCTTTACATAGACAAAGAAGGAGTCAATTGAAGAGAACAAGGGGATACTGCATGGTTGAAAATCAGAAAAGATGTGCATCAGGGTTGTATCCTTTCACCGTACTTGTTCAATCTACCTGCTGAACAAATAGTCTAAGAAGCTGGACCATATGAAGAAGAACAGAGCATCAGAACTGGAGGAAGACTCATTAACAACTTGTGATATGCAGATAACGCAACATTGCTTGCTGAAAGTGAAGAGAACTTGAAGCACTTACTGATGAAGATCAAAGACTCTAGCCTTCAGTATGGATTGCACCTCAACATAAAGAAAGTAAAAATCCTCACAACAGGACCAATAAGCAGCATCATGATAAACAGAGAAAAGTTTGAAGTTGTAAAGGATTTCATCTTACTTGGATCCACAATCAATGTACTTGGAAGCAACAGTCAAGAAATCAAATGACATATTGCACTGGGCAAATCTGATGCAAAAGACCTCTTTAAAGTGTTAAAAAGCAAAGATGTCACTTTGAAGACTAAGGTGGGCCTGACTCAAGCCATGATATTTTCAATCGCCTCATATATATGTGAAAGATGGAAAATGAATTGATGGCTTTGAATTATGGTGTTTATGAATATTGAGTACACCATGGACTGCCCAAAGAACAAACAGATCTTTCGTGGAAGGAGTATAGCCAGAATGCTTCTTATAAGGGAGGATGGCTAGACTTCGTCTCAAGTACTCTGAACATGTTGTAAGGAGGGGCCAGTCCCTGGAGAAGGACATCACGCTTGGCAAAGCAGAGGGTTAGCAAAAAAAAGACAGACACTCAGTAAGAGGGATTGACATAGTGGCTGCAAAAATGGCTCAAACATAGCACTGATTGTGAGGATGGTGCAGGACCAGGCAGTGTTTCCTTCTGTTGAACACAACTTCACTATGAATCAGAACTGACTTGATGGCACCTAACAACAAGAACAATCGAGGAGAGGCCAGCTTTTCAAAATTTCTTGTAATCCATTTCAAAGAATTTGAAGTTCCTCCCAAGAAAAATAGAAAAGAGTTGACATATTTTAATTAGGATGATCACAAATCAGATGGATTTTTAAAAGCTAAGTCTTGTTACTGTGTGGAGAATTGATTGGCAAGGGGCAAGAAAGGAAGGTGGGGCTCTGGGACATCTCCAGTCTATACCACTGTGACCTTCAGGAAGTCACTTAACTTATCAGTACCTCTGTTTCCTCATCTCTAAAAACACATGTAATCAAGTCTGTTCCTTTATCTCAGAGAATTGTTGCAAGGAATGATGAGGATGATGGTTTACAAACAGTATTTTATAAGTATTTATTAAGTGAAATAAAGAATGACAGAAGGAATGGATTTTCCCAAGAGTTGCCTAAATTGTTAGTGAAGTTATGATAAAGCAGTGGCTGCATCCCATCGTCTCCTCCCCAACTCCTGCATCTCAGAAACTGCCAGTTTCCCTCAACACTTTTTCATTCCTTTTTTTCCAAAAATCATAACAGATTTACAAGGCACATATAACCTAGAATAGATCATATCTCTCAAGCATCTTAAAGCTAGGTGCTTCCATGTAACTAAGTTCAGTTCAGTGGCATGTAAGCATATGTGATTTATAGCAGTTTCCAGGAACTATCTTAAGAGCTATCTGGAGTAAACTGTTAAAATTATGGTTTCTTTATAGTTTCTTCAATCCTATTGTCTGAAATGCATATGCTGCCTTAGATAATGAGGACACAGCCACATACATGGGAAGGTAGAGGGGTGAGGCGGAAAGATCTTTAGTCTCTAAACCATCTTTTTAGTCCGAAACTGTAAACTCTCTGACTTTAATTTTTAATTCTAGTAAGAAATACATTTCTATCTTATTTAAGCCATTTTTATTCCAGCTTTTTATACTTGTTGTTAGGTGCTGTCAAGTTGGTTCCCACTCATAGAGACCCTGTGTACAACATAATGAAACACTGCCTGGTCTTGTGCCATCCTCACATTCATTGCTGTGTTTGAGCCCATTGATGCAGCCGCTTTGTCAATCCATCTCATCCAGGGTCTTCCTCTTTTTCAAGGACTGTCTACCTTACCAAGCATGACGTCCTTCTCTAGAGAATGGTTCCTCCTGATAACATGTCCAAAGTATGTGAGACTCAGTCTTGCCATCCTCACCTCTAAGGAGCATTCTGGCTGTACTTCTTCCAAGACAGAAATGTTCGTTCTTCTGACAGTCCATGGTATATTCAATATTCTTCGCCAACACCATAATTCAAATGCATAAATTCTTCTTCGGTCTTCCTTATTCATTGCTCAGCTTTCAAATGCATAACAGGCGATTGAAAATATCATGGCTTGGTCAGGCGCACCTTTGTCCTCAAAGTAACATCTTAGCTTTTCAACACTTCAAAGAGGTCTTTTGCAGCAGATTGGCCCAATGCAACACGTCCTTTGATTTCTTGACAGCTGCTTCCATGGCCGTTGATTGTTGATCCAAGTAAATGAAATCCTTGGCAACTTCAATCTTTTCTCCATTTATCATGATGTTACTTATTGGTCTAGTTGTGAGGATTTTTGTCTTTTTTACATTGAGGTGTAATCCATACTGTAAGATAGAGTCTTTAATCTTCATCAGTAAGTGCTTCAAGCCCTCTTTGCTTTTGGCAAGCCATGTTGTGTCATCTGCATATCGCAGGCTGTTAATGAGTCTTCCTCCAATCCTGATGCTCTGTTCTTCATATAGTCCAGCTTCTCAGGTTATTTGTCCAGCATACAGATTGAATAAGCGTAGTGAAAGGATACAATACTGATGCACACCTTTCCTGATTTTAAACTACGCAATATTCCCTTGTTCTGTTTGAAGGACTGCCTCTTGATCTATGTACAGGTTCTGCTTGAGCACAATGAAGTGTTCTGGAATTCCCATTCTGCACATAATTTATTATGATCTACACAGTCAAATACCTTTGTATAGTCAAGAAAACCGAGGTAAACATCTTTATGTTATTGCATTGGGCAAATCTGCTGCAAAAGATCTCTTCAAAGTGTTAAAAAGCAAAGATGTCACTTTGAGGACTAAGGTGTGCCTGACCCAAGCCATGGCCTTTTCAATCACTTCATATGCTTGCAAAAGCTGGACAATGAATACAGAAGACAAAGAAGAATTTGTTCCTTTGAATTATGGTATTTACGAAGAATATCAAATATATCATGGACTGCCAGAAGAACAAACAAATCTGTCTTGGAAGAAGTACAGCCAGAATGCTTCTTAGAAGGGAGGATGGCAAGACTTCATTTCACTTATTTTGGACATGTTATCAGGAGAGATCAGTCCCTGGAGAAGGACATCATGCCTGGTAAAGTGGAGGGTCAGAGAAAGTGAGAAAGACTCTCAATGAGATGGATTCATACAGTGGCTGCATCAGTGGGATCAAGCATGACAGCAATGGTGAGGATGGTGTAGGACTGGGCAGGGTTTCGTTCTCTTGTACATAGGGTCTCAGTGAGTTGGAACCAACTCAGTGGCACCTAATAACAACAACAGCAGCTAAAAATAATCCTGAGAAATGCATGATTTAGTACCAACATAGTGATGATTACTTTTATTAAACCTGTATTTTTTCTTTGGCTTAGTAGAATCATTCATGTGGCAATAACTTTGATATGGCAAGCTTAAAGTGAAGCTCATTCTTCCTTGGCGATACGTTTTGTGACACTGTCTTCTGATATTTCTTGGAAGGCTGTGGGCTGTCAACACTATGGTGTTAGAGAAGCTAAGAGAACAAACTTAGAATTTTGGCTGGTTTTGTCATTTTTTTTTCCCCAAAATTCCTAAAAAGCAAGGTAAATATGGGTTTGTAAATAGAGATTGAAACACAACTTCAGTAAGGGTGATACACTCTGTTTGTAACCTGCAATCTTAATTATCCAAAATTCTGTTAATTTGGAGACTTTTGGATTTGAAAATGCTTTTCAATACAGGCCTTAGCAACAGAGAAATCAAACTCCTTATCACATGGAGGAGGTTAATGGCCTGTTGATAGAGATTGGATCATAAGTGTCACTTTCTCTCTGAGACCCATTGTTCCAAATGACTTTCAATTAGCCATCATTAGCTGGAAATAGTTGAATGGACAAAACACAGAGGATAATATAAACGACTCAAAGTTTTAAAATTTAAAGGCTATGCTTAGATTAATTTTTGGGCATTAGTTACTCCCACATGAAATTAAACAGAAACCTACCTAGAATCTGACAGAATCATACTGTCAAGGAAAGTAATGGAATCTTTGATTGTTTAATTAAGGAACTCATGGGCCTTGAAATCTACACCAAAAAGACTTAGGGCTTCAATAGTAGCCATCTGTGTAGTTGAGGAGGACAGCAGACAATGTAGGACCTCCCAGAGATCAGAATCTTATGCTACCAGATAGGAAAAATCAAGGAAGTTACTCAACTATCAGAAAATAGAATCTTCATCATTCCTGCCCAGGGAAATTTCATAATTGCAATGGACTGGTGACAGCTACTTTCTTTTATTTTCTTTTCTAAATGTGGGTTTATATGGCAGAACTGCCATTTGCACTGGATTGCAAATCTCCATACTTTTATGTAAGAGAGAAATATTTTTTTTTCTTTTAAATTTAAGCTTCTATTGTTTTGGGCTTTTCTGTATTTGTAGCCAAAACTAGTGCTAATTAATCTATCCTCTGTGTAGGGGAAGACTCCATTCATTCTTTAAGTATGCCACATTAACATATCAAAAGAAAGATTTAATCATCAAGGAGGAGAACAAAACAGAATAAAAGTGTCAGATGTCAGAACATTTTAGGAAGAAACAGAGTGAAAAGAGGAGAGGCTAAATTAATACAAAAGGATGGAAAAACTGGGGGAAGCAAAAGAAAAGGAAAAAAATGAAAAGTATATTGCAATGGTACGATAATAAAAAAGTTGATCATTTAGTACCTTCACACAATCTCTATTTCTAGGTGTTTAGCATCAGATGAAACAAAATTTGCGAACACATTCCTGGTTTTCATATTATCAGAATACATCATGTTATTCTCAAAATTAAAAAAAAAAGTAATATACCTATACAGCTCCGTGCTGAAGTTAAACACAAATATTCCAAGAGATCAGTGGCATAAATAAATTTCCAGTAAAATTAGGCAATAAAATAAATATGGAGATTGCTTAAAGTTCCTGTCTCTGTCAAACTTATATCAGAGCGTGCTATTTATGATGGTTGTTTTTATAACCATTGCTATAATGCTACTTAATTATGATTGTTATTATGGAAATATTGTGTAAATCACAGTGATTAACATGGAAATTGAAGGTAAATCTCATTTTTATTTTATTAGTAATGCTTTACATGAAGAAGTAGGTTAATCATGAAAGAGTTATTTGAGATTAGCTTTAAAGAATGAAAGAACAATGTTTCTTGTGAGAACTCTAAAAGCATGTATACAAATATAAATAAATACATAGTTTTTATTCACTTTTATTTCATCTTTTTGATGAAATAATGAATTGATCAGTATATATACATGTAATTTCTGTGGCTGGAACTTAACCTAGGAGAGAGTCCAGACATTTCTAATTTAGGAAATAGGAATTGAATGCCTTATTTTATTTCTTGTGGGATTATAACTTGTTAATGTGCATGAAAATCCACAGATGAGTTTTGACTTTTAAAGTAAATACTATAATCATTTTCCCAACCAAACACAAACCATTTTCACTTTCTGGTCACTGTTTTGACAAGATTTTAATATTTTTTGCCACAGTAAAATTTTATTTGCATAATCAAAACTATAATATCATATGGGAGAACAGATGGCTAGTAATAATACCTTATTTATATACACATAACAGTTTACAAAGCACTTTCATGAAAGTTATTTCAATTAAATGAAGTGAGATGATTAATGACGATTTTTGTTTTCAGTAGTTTTTTCAGTATTTAAAGAGGAAAAGGACTGAATTTAGTATTTACTCTAATTCTCAATGAAAGCGATTTTTTTTTACAAATGTAATCTAAAATAATTTTATTTTGATAAGAAACTTAAAAAATCCTGCTTAGAATTCATTAACTTTTGTTCAACTTTCTTTGAATACCTATTCTAGAGCCAATATAAGGATTAGGGAATGCAGTGATTTGAAAGAGAA
Source organism: Dugong dugon (assembly GCA_030035585.1). Lineage (NCBI taxonomy): Eukaryota > Metazoa > Chordata > Mammalia > Sirenia > Dugongidae > Dugong > Dugong dugon. Next base: position 29,583,757 of record CM057465.1, read on the forward strand.
TTTTTACATATCTAAAAAGTTTAGTCATATCACATAGAGTTTTCATTTCTGTTCTGAGTGAAGAGAAAGAACTGATGATAGAAAGCTATAAATGTTTACACTCATTTAAACTATAAGTGGAGGTTAATCTCTCTGATTAGAGAAGGAAGACAGAAGAACAAATTTGCATTGGATAGAATGCATACTTTTTTTTGTCATTTAAATTTATACAAATTATACAGTTAGTAGGTGTTTGTCAGCAGACGGAATGGGAAATTTTTGAGTATATTGCTGGTTTTCAGGTTATCAGAAAAATTTAATCAGTTTTGTAAGGACTATTCAAAGAGGCAGCCAACAGTGCTCATTCTGAAGGTATTACTTGGTTTGTGCAGGGTTGTCCACCTTGGTGCTGTTTATTGGACATCTGAGACAGAACGGAGAAGTGCCTTAGCAAGGAGGAACCATCGATAAAACTAAAACTGGCCTTCCGGATGTGGTTCCCTTACATTTCTCTCTCTCTCTCTTTTTTTTTTTTTAAAGCTGTTTTCTTGTATAGTTCCTAGAAATAATCGTAAGGATTTTTTTTATTAGTATTTCTTTTTTTTTTTTGTAGTACTGTTGCTGTTGTTAGGTGCCTTTGAGTTGATTTCAACTCATAACAATCCCAAGTGACAAAGTAGAACTGTCCCATAGGATTTTCTTGGCTGTAATCTTTATGAAAGCAGATCGCCAGGTCCTTCTTCTGTGGAGCTGTTAAGTGGCTTCAAACTGCCAACCTTTCGGTTAGCAGCTGCGCACTTAACCATTTGTGCCACCAGGGCTCCTTTACAGTACTATTACTAGTAGTAATATTAATATAAACAATAACACCTATGTTTTCTGAACGCTTACTTTGTGCAAAGAATAGATGTTTCTGATATTCTATTTTTTTTTCTTTCATGATTCTATCCCATTGGAGTTACTATTATTTTAATCCACGTTTTACAGACCATAAAACTTGCCCAAGATTTGATACCTTGTAATGAGAAAGCTAGAGTATAAAATCATATCTGATCTGATTACAAAGTTTTTCTCTATAACCAATAAGTAATACCGTCATTAAAGTCAATAGGAAAGGTAGACTGACAAGTAAAGTACAGGGTGTAAAAACTGCCATGAGAATGAGGCTTCACTTGTGAGACCTGGCATATGATAAGCTACGGGACAAATCTTGTAGGATGAGGAGCATACTGGACATCAACTCTTTTTAAATTGTATCTGAACACATTTTTTTTTTCCCTGGGGGATGCAGATTCTGTGAATCTAGGTACTCCACCTCCCACTTTTAAACTCAATGTGTCATGTGGCATAGGTTAAACCAAATAGATTCTCCCAATTAAAAATTGAACTTTTAGCCAATTAAACTTACAGGCGTACAACTTACTGACTGCAATTACATTAATTAGCTGCGCAACCCTACCCTTAATCAATGTGATCTTTCCATCCATCACCTTAAAATGAAACTCAGTACTGCATAAGCAATAACCCCCTCTTCCCTTTCCACCTTCCTCCCTCTCCTGCTAACTACTAATTAACTTTGGTCTCTATACATTTGCCTGTTATTGTATTTACAACAACAACAACGAAAGAGTAGCTTCTGAAGCTGCTTATGTACAACCAAACACCTCATGGGATTTGGTTCCTTGGTTTGGAGGTTTAGGGTCATGGTTTCATAGGACATCTCAGTTAATTGGCCTAATAATATGTTTAGTGCTTCTGTTCTAACTCCTAGTTCATTGTCTAGTGCCTGGGTCTTAAAAGCTTGCATGTGGCCATGCAAGATACAACAATTGGTCTCTATTCACCTGGAGCAACAGAGGAAGAAGGAAAGTCAGGAATAGGAGGAAGAAATGGAATGTGTGGCTAATTGCCTCCGTGAACAACTGCCTCCTTTGCCATGAGACTAGAAGAACTGGATGATGTTTTGCTATCATTACTGAACATTTGATCAAAGATTCTAGAGAAGAATCCTGTTCAAAAGGGGGAAAATGTATAACAGAATTTAAAATTCTCATAGAATCTAGTCTTTCTGGAGTAGTGGAGGTTGGATGAACCCCTGAAACGACTGTCCTGAGATAATCTTTAAACCTTAAACCAAAAATATCCCCTGTAATCTTAAAATCAAACAATAGTTCAGCTTAACTAGTAAAAAATGTCGCCATCAGCATTATACTCTTTTAAGAACTATCTATATGGGATCAATTTAACAACAGCAACTCAAAAGATTAGATAGGAAATTTAGGGAGCCATGAATTTATGTTAATGGGGAGGAACAACTTGGAAAAGAAGGATGAGAATGGCTGTACAACTCAAAGAATGTAATCAATGTCAATGAATTGTACATATGGAAATTGTTGAACTGATGTATGTTTTGCTATGTATATTCTTAATAACAACAACAGAGAAGTAATTACCAAAAAAGAGAAGCTTTATCTTGAGGGAGTAAGGCAAAATGACAGAAATAACTAAGACAATACTCTCCGTGGTATCAGAGGTATTCTACCTCTATAGATAGTGGCTCCAAGCATCCAAGAACAGCATTTTCAGAATGGCAATCTTGAATAGACTATTCCTGTTCTGAGAACTTGGAGGGATTACTCATGTCCAGTGTCTTTTGGTTCCCACCTGGGTTGGGGCCTGTTCTTCAGCCTTTTCATTAATGTATTTCCATTAATTTACCTGATAGGATTTCTATAAATTTCTCTTTCTTGCTAAGTTATCCAGAATCTTACTGTTGCCAAGAACTTAATCTTGGCAACAGTAAAATTAATCTTCATCTTACCAAGAACTCTTGAATAATAGAAAGAAGAAGGAAAGCATTCAACATCTAAGTGCATCAGATATTGGGTCTTATACCTCTCACTTTGCTACCAGAAGAGTATCATGTGAGATTAATCAAGGGCAAGAGTCTTAGAGGTTATGTCCTTCAAAAACATTGACAAAGAAATTTATTTCTCAGTCTGGTTTATTTTCAGGACTCTTCTTCAAGTCCTTTTTGGAAATAGGTGAATATAGTTTCTAAGTAAATAATTTTTAAATTTCTCTACAATAAGGCAACTCTTGTTTTCTTTTTCTCTTAGATTTTGTAAATGGGGATTCAAGATCTGGTAGAGACCCTTCTATAAGGCAAGTTGTACAAATAAATAAATGTATATTTATTTATATATTTTTGTTAAGAATTAATGAGCTTTTTCAAAAATAAAACAGCTCATTTCTATTCTATTATTATTTGCTTATCAGAATATCCCTTAAGGCATAAGTCCACCACATTTTAGAGAAAAGGAAGTGTTAGATTTGGTTAGAATGAAAGCAGACTTCACAACCCACGCCATCCACTCCTTGAGCGTTTGTTGACAGCTGCTGGACTGTGGGAATGCTCTTACTTTATGATCTCATAGAACTGCAAGATTATTTGGTTTGTGGCTTGAAACTATTATCAAAGAGGCAATGTGACCTCATTTCCTTGGTACTTGAAACAACTTTGTATTACCATGTTTTCTACAAGTGCTAACGGAAGAAAAAATCTTCATAGGTCTTAAATTCTTAAAGAAAAAAACAAAACAAAACAAAAAAAAAACCCACCATCAGTGAGTGTCAGGCTTGAAAGAAAAGAAAAGTAACACTTTTTAGTATCTTTGTTTTGCAATTGAAAATTGCAGACCCTGGAGCAGTTCTCAAAGGAGTGCATCCTGGGGTTTACCAGGCAAACCTGCTAAGATCTAATTCTGAGGCAAATCAGAATGTGCTGATGACTTCCAGTGAAAGAGCTGTTAAGTCATCTATATTTAATTCTTGTTCCAAATAACTCATAACTAAAAAAATGAATCTGGGAGTTCTACCAGGCAAAGAGAACCTGCTACAAATGAGCAGTGGAATGCAACAGAGTGAGACAAGTATAGTGCAACATTATTTTACTATGAATTACATAGCAATTTTATAGTTGGGATAAAATCAAAGGCTATATACACTGGAATTAATAAACCAGAAGATTTTTTTTTTTTTTAACTTTTCCCCAGACATAACATTTTCCAAAGCTTTTTTTTTTTTCTTCTTCTTTCAAATTTGGCTGACTATAAGAGGGTCTGTTGGGGGAGTTTTTAAAAGAATATCTTAGTAGCAGATTGGAAAACTCCCCTCAGTGATCTCCTTTTCTTTCTCTTTCTCCTCTTCTTCCTCTCCTCCTTCTCGTTCTTTTAAATTTTTTTATGGAAAGTTTTAAAACATAAGCATAACAGAGAGAAAAGTATAATAAACCCCCATGGACCCATCACCCAGTTTCAACACAATAATCAGCATGGCCAGTTTTATTTACCTATAGCCCTGGTAAAAGGCAGATTGCATTGGGCAAATCTGTGCAAAAGACCTCTTTAAAGTGTTGAAAAGCAAAGATGTCACCTTGAAGACTAAGATGCACCTGACTCAAGCCATGGTATTTTCAATCACATCCTATGCATGTGAAAGCTGGACAATGAAAAAGGAAAACCGAAGAAGAATTGATGCCTTTGAATTGTGGTGTTGGCGAAGAATATTGAATATAGCATGGACTTCCATGAGAACAAACAAATCTGTCTTGGAAGAAGTACAACCAGATTGCTCCTTGGAAGCAAAGATGGTGAGACTACATCTCACATACTTTGAACATGTTGTCAGGAGGGATCAGTCCCTGGTGAAGGATGTCATGCTTGGTAAAGTACAGGTAAGCAAAAAAGAGGAAAACCCTCAATGAGATGGATTGAAACAGTGGCTGCAACAACGGGCTTAAGCATAACAATGATTGTGAGCATGGCACAGGACCGGGCAGTGTTTTGTTCCATGGTGCATAGGGTAGCTAAGAGTTGGAACCAACTCGATGGCACTAACAACAACAATAACCCTGCTGGTGCAGTGATTAAAGAGCAGCTGCTAACCAAAAGATGGCAGTTCTAGTACACCAGCTACTCCTTAAAAACCCTATGGGACAGTTCTACTTTGTCCTATAGGGTCCCTATGAGTCGGAATCGACTTGAGAGCAATGGGTTCAACCCACTTCCTTCATCCATTCCCACCCAAGATGCCTCTACCTCCACCCCAAATCACCTCATCCCCACAAAATTACTATCAAAGGACTAGTAGACTTTATCTTTTTTACATAAAACTTCTAATATGATTCTTCAAAAACTGAGGACTCTCAAAAATATCTACTATTTTTTTATCACACCTAAAATAAATGAATAAGTCTTGATATCAAATTTCTAATGAATGTTCCACTTTCTCTGATTATTTCCTTTTCTTTTGGTTTTCCTTTTTTCTCTCTCTCTGTTTTCTTTCTTTTGTTCTTCCTCTTTCCCTCCCTTCCTCCTTCCCTGGCTACTTCTCTTCCTTTTTCCTTGGCTCCCTCCCTCCCTCCCTCTCCCCCTTCCACTCTTTTTTCCGTCTTTCTCTCTGTCTCTCTTTTCTTTTTCCTTTCTTTTCACGTTATTTAAATCAGGAGTCAATAAAGAGCAAGCATTGCAATTGATTAAAATACTTCTTAATGGATTTTTAGCCCCTATTTGTTTTACAGAGTTTCTTACCATGTAAATTTTGCTCACTGTATGCACATATCATATACTATGTATCTCTCTCCTGGGTTGTTGTTAGGTGAAATCCAGTTGCTTCCAACTCATAGTGACCCTATGACCTATGTGCAAAAGTACGAAATACTGCCTGGTCCTGCACCATCCTCACAATCATTGCTATATTTAAGCCCATTGTTGCAGGCACTGTGTCAGCGCATCTCATTGAAGGTCTTCCTCTTTTGTGCAGACCCTCTACTTTACCGAGCATGATATCCTTTTCCAGGAACTGGTCCCTCTTGATAACATTCCCAAAGTATGTGAGACAAAGAATCCCCATCCTCGCTTCTAAGGAAGGTTCTAGCTGAACAATCTCTAAAACATTTTTGTTTGTTCTTCTGTCAGTCCATGGTATATTCAATACAATGGCTTGGGTCAGGAGTATCTTAGCCCTCAAAGTGACATCTTTGCTTTTCAACACTTTAAAGAGGTCTTTTGCAGCAGATTTGCCCAGTGCAATATGTCATTTGATTTCCCGACTGCTGTTTCCGTGGTCATTGATTGTGGATCCAAGTAAAATGAAACCCTTGACAATGTCAACCTTCTCTCCTTTTAGCATGATGTTGCTTATTGGCCCAGTTGTGAGGATTTTTGTTTTTTTATGTTGAAGTGTAATTCGTACTGAAGGATGGATTTGAATTTCATTAGTAAGTACACCAAGTCCTCTTCGCTTTTGGCAAGGAAGGTTGTGTCATCTGCATATCGAAGGTTGTTAATGAGTCTTCCCCCAATCTTGATGCTGCATTCTTCTTCTACAGCTTTTCAGATCATTTGCTCAGCATACAAATTAAATAAGTATGATAAAAGGATATAATCCTAACACACACCTTTTCTGATTTTAAGGCACACTATATCCCCTTGTTCTGCTTGCATGACTGCCTCTTTGTCTATGTACAGGTTCTGTATGAGCACAATTAAGCATTCTTGAATTCCCATTCTTCGCAGTGTTATCCATAATTTGTTATGATCCACACAGTCGAATGCCTTTGCATAGTCAGTTAAACACAGATAAACATCTTTCTGGTATTCTCTGCTTTGAGCCAAGATCCACCTGACATCAGCAATGATATCCTTTGTTCCACATCCTTGTCTGAATCCAGATTGAATTTCAGGCAATTGCCTGTTGATGTACTGCTGCAAACATTTTTGAATTATCTTCAGCAAAATTTTACTTACAGGAGATATTAATGACAATGTTTGATAATTTCTGCATTCTATTGGATCACCTGTCTTTGAAATGGGCAGAAATATAGATTTCTTCTAGTCAGTTGGCCAGGTAGCTCTCTTCCAAATTTCTTGGCACTTCCAGCATTGCATCCATGTTTTGAAACAACTCAGTTGGTATTCTGTCAATTCCTGGGGCCTTGTTTATCACCAATGCTTTCAGAGCAGCTTGGACTTCTTCCTTCAATACCATTGGTTCTTGATCATATGCTGCCTCCCGAAATGTGTGAATATCGACCAATTCTTTTTGGTATAGTGACTCTGCGTATTGCTTCCATCTGTTTTTGATGCTTCCTGCATTTTTCAATATTTTGCTCATAGGATCCTTCAATAGTTAACTTGAGGATTGAATTTTTCTTCAGTTCTTTCAACCTGAGCTTCTTCTCTTTTGGTTTTGGTTTTCTAACTCCAGGTCTTTCTTTGCGTATTTCATTATAATGCTTTACTTTGCCTTCTTGAGTGCCCTGACATCTTCTGCTCAGCTCTTTTACTTCATCATTTCTTCCTTTCACTTTAACTACTCTATGTTCAAGAGCAACTTTCAGAGTCTCTTCTGACATCCATTTTAGTCTTTCCTTCTTTCTTGTCTTTTTAATGACCTTTTGCTTTCTTCATGTCTGATGTCCTTGATGTCATTCCACAACTTGTCAGGTCTTCAGTCATTAGTGTACAATGTGTCAAATCTATTCTTGAGATGATCTCTAAATTCAGATGGGATATACTAAAGGGCATACTTTTGCTCTCTTGGACTCTTTAATTTGCTTCAGCTTCAACTTGAACTTGCATGTGAGCAACTGGTGGTCTCTTCTGTAGTCGACACCAGTCTTGTTCTCTCTCATGATATAGAGCTTCTCCATTGTCTCTTTCTACACGTGTAGTTGATTTTATTCCTGTGTATTCCATCTGGCAAGGCCCACATGTATAGTTGCCATTTGTGTTGGTGAAGAAAGGTATTTGCAATGAAGAAGTTGTTGGTCTTGCAAAATTCTATCATGTGATCTCCAGCATCATTTCTATCACCAAGGCCATATATTCTAACTACTAGTCCTTCTTCTTTGTTTCCAAAAACAAACATTGATGATGAATGTGATGCCACTTCTCTTCAATTTGTCATTTCCAGCATAGTAGACCATATGATTGTCTGATTCAAAATGGCCAGCACCAATCTGTTCCCACTTACTAACACCTGGGATATGGATCTGTATGCGTTGTATTTCATTTTTGATGATTTCCAATTTTCCTACATTCATACTTCGTACGTTCCACATTCCAGTTATTAATGGATGTTTACAGCTGTGTCTTCTAATTTTGAGTCATGCCACATCAGCATATAAAGGTTCCCAAATCTTTCTCTATCCACATCATTACGGTCAACTCTACTTTGAGGAGGCAGCTCTTTGCCAGTTGTGTTTGAGTGCTTTCCAACCTGAGGGACTCATCTTTTGGCACTATATCAGACAATGTTCTCCTACTATTCATAAGGTTTTCACTGGACAAATTTTTCAAAAGTAGACTGCCAAGTCCTTCTTCCTAGTATGTCTTAATTTGGAAGATTCATTGCAACCTGTCCACCGTGGGTGACCCTGCTTGTGTCATATACTGGTAGCTTATTTTCCAGCATCACAGCAACATGAAATCCACCGCAGTCTGACAAACTGACAGACTAGTGGTGACTCTCTTCTATCACAACTATATATTGGGTAAAGTCTAGAGGCTTAATCAAATTCTGGGTCAATATTCAAGATTTTGTTGTTTTTTGATTGTTTTCTTTTTTTAAGACTTTTAAGGGAGGGGTATACTTCAATCCTGACGGACTTAATTTATTTGTCTCTCTTTTTGACATGTTAGCTGTCATTGATACTCAAAGTCTAGATGCATTAATTAAATTTGGCTTGCAAAAATGTGCTATTCCAGTAAAAGTAAATTATTTTCTGAAATAGCTCTATAAAGCAAAATGTCTCTTCATCTTCTACTTGGTTACACAGAGGTACTAGTTTAGAGAAAATGCAGAATCACTGCCAAACTATTTTCTTTATTTACTTGCTTTCAGAATAGTGAATTAGTTCTCTACCATCCTTCAAAGGTGATTTTGTAATATGATTATGAAATCAAGACATATTTGGTGTGTTTGAATTCATTACAGTTATTAGCCTTAATGATGTTCATATTGTCTCAGTTTTGGTCAGTGGAATCTATTTAGTTGACTCCTGAGTATTTTGATTGGTTTTGATAGCATCCATATTTTAGTGAGAAAGGTACCTCTTGTATATTTAGCGCCCCAGATTTCAAATCAGCCATTTCTTCAAGAAGTCCTGTTTATTTTAAGATAAAATAGCATTTGGGGAAATGGGAAGCTGGGCAGGAAAAGTTTAACTCAGCAGGCCTAGGTTGCTCAAATCCTTCACATTCTAAAGAAAAATTTGTCTTCAAGTCTGGCCCTTGGCTAGCTCCTGGATGATAACTTCTGAGCCCTTGGAATATTCTACCTGAGAAGAGTTTTCTTCATACATCTAAACCTTGGGGCATGCTGTATTTACGAAGAACACTTGTTTTTGCTTTTGAGGGTTGGGTAAGGTTGCTGGAATCTGAATACCTGAGGTCAGCTGCACACCAACATGACTGACATCCAATAAAAACCTTGCACATCAAAACTCAGGTGAACTCTGGTTGCCAACACTTCCTATGTGTTGTCACACATCATTGTTCATTGCTGGGAGACACAAACGCATCCCATGTGCCTCCACTGGGAGGAGAAGGGACACTTGTGCCTGAAAGCTTGTGCCTGGTTTCTCCTAGACTTGCCCTATGCATCTGTTTCTTTTGCTGATTTTTATCCATATCCTTTTGCTGTAATAAAGCGTGACTATGAGTAACAACTTTTCTGAGTCTTGTGAGTCCTTCTAGCAAATCACTGAGCCTGAATGTGATTTGGAGGACTCCTGACACAGGAGCTCATTTGGACTGGTTATTGTTTATAGGGCTTTTCGGTGGACAGAGATGATTATTTTTTAGAGATGAAACAATGCCTGGATTTACAAGGATACTTCAAATTCTAATTTAGAGCTCTACAATTTTTTCTTAACCTCATCAAATTTATGTATCCTCTCTCCCATGTTCAATGTCTCAGTTTTCAACAACATCAACATAATTGCTCACTTTCTTTTTAACTAAGCATAAAAATAGAAACACTAACCCATAACATAATTACTGAAAATAGTTTAAGAACTTTTGTTGTTCTCTTTGTCCTTAGGCTATATCCCACTAAATATATACAGTCAAATTACTGTATTTTAAAATCACTTGCAATAGTTCTTGTGCTAGTTTTTTATTGCTGCTAAAATAAATTACAAACTTAGTGGCTTAAAACAGCACAAGTTAATTATCTTATAGTTCTATAGGTCATAATTTTGATACTAGATAAAACCAAGGTGTTGACAGGGCTACATACCTTTCTGAAGATTCTAGGTGAGAAGATGCTTCTTTGTCTTTTCCAGCTTCTATAGTTCACATGCACTGCTTGGCTCATGACGCCTTTCCTCATCTTCAAAGACAGCAGTGTCACATCTCTCTGACTGTTCTCCAGTCCTCAGATCTCTCACTGACTTCAGCTGGAAAAGGTCCTCTGCTTCTAATGACTCATGTAATTAGATTGGGCCCACACAGATAACCTAGGATAAATAGCCTCCCCATTTCAAGATCTGTGCACTTAACCAATATTCTAAGCTCTTTTAGTCGTATAAGGTAACATATTCACAGGTTCTGGGGACTAGGGTGTGGACTTCTTTAAACTCATTGCTGTCAGAGTCAGTAGACATCTTTGGGGGCACCATTATCTTTTCTTCTCTCTGAGGCTATGCTAACAACTGTATGCACAGTTTAATTTGTTTCATATTTAAGGATTATTTTTCCATATCTTACTATTTATGTAGAATATTTACATGGTCCCAAAATCAAATCCAGAAAACAAAGTACATTAAAAGAAGTATAGCTTCTAGTCCCTCCTGTCAATATTATTATCTCTTCCCTCTGGAGATAAACATTTCTGTTAATTTTAGGGAGTATCCTTCCATTAGTTTATTATTGTTATTGTTACTTGCCATCAGCTCTGACACATGGTGGCTCCATGTATAACAGAATGAAACTTCACCCGATCCTGCATCATCTTCATGATTATTGGTGTGTTTGAGTGCACTGTAGTGACCATTCTTTCAATCCATCTCACTGAAGGTTTCCCTCCCTTTCGCTGGCCCTCTGCTTCATCAAATATGATGTCTTCCTCCAGCATCTTGATGAGCCTTCCAAAGTAAGGGAATCAAAGTCCCAAGAATATTTCGTGATCCATAGGTTTTTAATTAGCTATTTTTCAGAAATAGACTCCCAGGCCTTTCTTTCTAGTCTGTCCTAGTCATATAACATATATATTATTAAATATATATGTAAGTATATATTTATACTTACCTTACATATGCTAGATAAACAGTAGCATACTATACTCACTTTACTCCACATTTTTTTTACTCCACATTTTATCTAGGTTTCACTCCATTAGAGTATACAGAATTATTTCTCATACTTTTTTACCACTGCATAGTACTCCAGTTTGTGGATATCCATGGTTTATTCAATCACCCCCTCTTGATGGACATTTGATTGTTTCTAAACTAAAAAAAAAAAAAACCCGTTGCTGTCGATTACGATTCATAGTGACCCTATAAGACAGAGTAGAGCTGCCCCATAGGGTTTCCAAGGAGTGTCTGGTGGATTTGAACCACTGTCCTTTTGGTTAGCAGCCATAGCTCTTAACCACTCTGCCACCAGGGCTCTTCTTCTCCATAGAGGTTGTGACATTTATAGTTCTTATCTTATGTGGCCCATATGACAAGGACCCTTGACCTGTGTTTGGAAACAACAGCTCTAAAACAGGGGTTAGTGTACATTTTCTATAAAGGGCCAGACAGTAAATATTTTGGACTCTGTATGCCATATGGTCTCTTTCCCAACTATTCATTCCTAGTTTTAAAGTATGAAAGCAGCCATATATAGTAGGTGAGTGAATGGATGTTACCATGTTTCAGTGAAACTTTATTTATAAAACAGGAAGCAAGCTGAATTTGGCCTGCAGGTGGTAGTCTGCATACCCCAGTTCTAAAATACATATACTTAAACAGTATTTTAAAGTAAAATATCTGGGGACATTTCTTTTCTGCAGAGGTTATTTTTGTGAAACAATTGAACTCCACACAAGTGTGTTGAGTAAATGACTTAATTCCCATGCAGCAAAGAGCAGAATTTCAATACGTGACATAGACTTTGAGAAATGTGCGACACCTAACACCTTCAGGACCTGTATTGTGAGTCTTCCTTTCTTTGCAAGAGCAGCTGTATTAATTTCCTAGTGCTGCCATAAGAAAATACTACAATTTAGGTGGCTTTCAAGAACAGAAATTTATTGTTTCACAGTTCTGGACAGTAGGAAACTAAATTTAGGTCATCAGCGGGGCCATGCTCTGTCTGCTGTAGGGTAAGAGCCTTCCTTGCGTCTTCCATCTTCTGGGGTTCCTAGGCATTTCTTGGTGTTTCTTGTCTTGTAGTTGCATCTTCACACAGCTGTCTCTCCTCTGTGTCCCTGTCTCTGTGTATGTTCTCTTTTATAAGGGGCACCATTAATATAAGAAGAAGACTCACCTTGCTCTGGTATGGCCAAATATTAACATAGCTGGTAACATCTTCAAAGACTGTGTTTCCAAACTGGGTCACATTCACAGGTATGGGGGTTAGGACTTCAGCATATATTTTTGGGGGACACAATGCAATCTGTAACAGCAGCCTTATTAACTATCTTAAACCCATTTAAGCAAATACTTCCACCCATATTGAGGAAATTTTACTATCTGTTGTCCATAGAGGATATAACATTGAGTAGGAAATCAGTAATTCAGTGGTCTGGAGTCCAGACATCTCAAGCTGTGGGTACTTTCTGCAGAGAAAATTGAAATTCCCAATGAGCCATTAAGAATTAAATGTATCTGGCCCACTATCCATTTCATTATAGGACAGGGAGTCATCTGGACTTTACTTGAATAAAATTCCAAAGATAGGCAAGTCACTAAATGATATGGTAACCAGTTTTGTGGTAACTGTTAGAGTGTTCTGACCTAGACTTTGTTGAAGTCAGCTTACTTATAATTTTGCTTATAGAGCCTGGTGTCTGTATCTACATACGATACATATTGTTATTCCTTCTGGCAGTACTTTAAATATAGTGGTTTGACCTGATTGAAATCCTAAATTGCAATTTTTCTGACATTCATTAGAGCTTTCTATATTACTCTATTCTGCTGGCTGAATTAAATATTACATGAGACCATATGTTGTTTTCCTAAATTGTTTATTCCAGCCAGGCTGGCATCACGGTCCTTAAAAGATGCACTCTTACTTGTAATTACAAGCTTTGGAACATACTTCTCTACTGAGCAAATATTTCCCATCCTAGCTCTAACTCCCACCCTCTCTCTGATTACTTATTCATTTTTTATTGAGAACTTCTCAGGTCTTAGAAACTGTGCTGAGTGCCAGAAATTCAGTAAGTAAGGCAGTCTTGTTACTCTTTTTTTTTCAGTTATGTGAAGAATAAGAGATGTAAAGAAATTAAATATGACGTGGTCATTTTTATAACAGAAATGTGTGAAAGAGGCATCATGAAAGACTGGAAGATTTTACAGTGGAGGTGAGACTTCTTGGTCTCAAACAATGAGTATAAATTTGCTAATGCATTGTGGAGTCCCAAGTTTTTGCACCATCTGTACCCATAATAAGTGCTCAATAAATATTTGTTGACTGACTAAAAAAATAAGAGGAACAACATTCTAGAGAGAAAAAACAGCATGAACAAAGTCATGTAGCACAAAAGAAGACAATGGTGTGATAACAGAATTTAAAGATTTTCCAGTTCCATCAATGGGAGAACTAGTGAAAAAAATGTTGTGTTCATAATCTTAGTCTTACTTCTTAGCTTCTTTTATTTGGCTAAGTCACTTAGCTACCCTAATACTTTCGAGACACCCAATATCTATACATATACATATATATGCATATACATGTATACATGTATTTCATGAATCAGATGTAAGCACTACTGCAGCAATGGTTTTAAAAATCCACAAAAATTGATTTTTAAAGGTCGTGATAAAAAAAAATAAACGTTTAAACATTTTCTTTTTCACCCACATGGATTATTTTATACATATCTCAGAATAAAATATCGCATTTGAAAACCACTACTCTATAGCTCAGTTTCCTGATATGAAAACTCGAGAAAATATTACTACACAGAGTTGATCTAAACACTCAATATATGTATCTTTAATCTTTCTACTGTGTTCTTTGATTCTTGTAGCATTTGCTCTTGTAATACTAATTTGTCTTCTTAATTATCAATCCCTTAAATAGTTACATACTGTATTAGCTTCCTAGGGTGGCTTAAAATATCAGAAATTTATTCTCTCACTGTTCAGGAGGTCAGATGTTAAAAATCAAGTTGCTGGCAGGGTTGTCTTTTTCCTGAGGGAGAAACCGTCCTATCCCTCTTTTCTAGTTTTTGTACTTGGCGGCAATCCCTGGCACCCCTTGTCTTGTAGACACATCACTCTAATCTCTGCCTCCATGTTCATATTACCTTCTTCTCTGTGACATCTCTCTGTGTCCTCTCCTTTCTTCATTGGTCAGTAGATTTAGGGCCCACCCTAACTCCAGGATGATTTCGTCTTTAGATCCTTAATTAATTACATCTGCAAAGACCCTATTTCCAAACAAGGACGTAATCTGAAGTTCTGGCTGGACGTGAATTTTGGGGGGACCCACTACACACACCTACTTTCAGGTGGTAGCGAGACTGTAGACAGTCATATGTGTGAAACTGATCTATTTGCTAATAAGACAAAGTCTTTGCTGTCAGTATTCTACCTGAATGTGTAAGAAATGGCTTTGTAAGAAAATGTAATACAATTGACAGTAGGGTATTTGACCTTATAACTTCAGGGCTGGGTGTCAAGCTCACTGAAACAACTTACCTTAACAAAATGATTAAAAAATAGTTATTTGTAGGGTGATTTTTTTCATATTACATAAAGACTCTTTTTTTTTTCTGAAGGAATATAATATAGCATTATTTTTAAATAACAAAACACAAGATGTTTTAAAAATAATTCAAATTGCATTACATTAATTTAGTTCTTATTTTAGGAAATAAATTTCTTGTAAGAGCTAAATGTTGTTAAGAATGTTAAGCTCCATAAAAGCAGAGATCCTGTCTCTCTTGTTCATTGCTTTATACTTTGTCAAAGCATGGAACTGAGCATACAGTAAGTTCACAATAAACGTGTTTAATTAGTGGAATGAAATGGTAGAAAGTTAGTATTAGAGTCTATATAATCGTTAAATAGTCTTTGGGAATTAAAATATCTGTAAGTATATTATTACGTGTTTGTGTCCATGCTTCTAAATGGATTAATATGCTGTACATTTGCATTTTATATTATATACTCTCTAAGTTGCAAAGTAAAATTATGTGCATTAATCTTAATAAGTTTGTACATTACTTTTTTTTTATAGGTATGCCCTCCCACCAAAACATTAATTCATCATGAATTTGCAAGGCAGGGGATGTAGCAGGGGTTTCTTTACTGTTTTTCACTTAATTTACATATTTAATGTCCCTGGGTGGTGCAAATAGTAATGCACTCAGCTGCTAATTGAAAGGTTGGAGGTTCAAGTCCATCCCAAAGCACCTCAGAAGAAAGGCCTGGTGATCCACTTCTGAAAAATCAGCTATTGAAAACTCTATGGAGCACAGTTCTACTCTGACACACACGGGGTTGTCATGAGTTGCAGCTGACTAGACTGCAACTGGTTTTACCTATTTAAAATTAAGCCCTTGGACATACCTATTGCAGACTCACGTTTCAGGAAACATGGTCTGTGTCACTTTTCCTAATATTGCCTCTGTGAATTAGAAATGCTGAGTCTTTTTGTTTGCTTATTTTATTGTTAATTTAAAAAATTCCACTTTGGTAAAAAGAACTATAGTTTACTGATAGTTATCATGGGGATAATACGATATAGGGTGCTGGAATTTACAGTTTGTAACTGCCATGGGATAGGCTTGAGGGTACACTGTTAAATTCACGCATAATTTAATAGCTAGAGACTTCCCAGTCAGCAGAACAGGACAGCGGTCTATAGAGAATTAGGAGTTATTTCACTCTCTTTTTCATTGGGCTAGTACTTTTCTCTTTCAGGGTAAGCAAAGAGAAGCACATTTATGCTAATGTGCCTGTGTATCTGGATTACAAGTTGAACAAAATTTAATTGCTGCATTAGTGAAAACAAAATTTATATTTCCAATTTGGCAAAGTGAAGAAAAATAATTGGCTTATTAATACTTTCTTGTAGTCATAACATTTTCACCTCTGACATTATACTCTGAAGATACAGTTGAGTTATTATTAAAACTGAGCTTAACAAAGATGTGCTAATGATGAGTTCACTGAAGCTGCGTCAGAGTGGAAAAAAGCAATCTGTATCTAACTTTATGCTGATGATACAGTGGGAAATATGTTTGTTTAAAGACCATCTGTTATTTTCAGACATTTATATGCAATTCTAAGGCAGATAGCAAAACTATCGTGACTGTCACCTAAAAAAAGGCATATGCTATTTACAATAGTAAAGCCCCCCATATACTGTTAACAGTAGTAAAGCCCCCCATCTGCTCCTAGATATTTGCTAAAGAACTGATTTTGAAATGGTATTGTTTGCCTTAAGTGGCTATTTATTCATTAATATGTGCATGCTTCATTAACATATTAGGCTTTCATCAAGGACACTATTTTGAATGTAAAGTAAACATACATAACCGTCTAGAGTAGTATTGAAAAAACTGGTTTATTTAGTTTCCTGGAAGCAATTTTAGCATTACATACTGCCCTTCATTTTAGAGAGTTAAGAGTAACATAAATGGTGACTACATGAAAACCACTCAGAATTTGATAAACAGTTTCTAAATGTACACTCAGTGTCCAATCACACAATACAGATTATTGATAAAGCTAGTGTTCATTGCAGATCAGAGAACTGAAGAGGTATTCTGGATCTTTCTGGCTTAATGAATTTTCTTCCAAGGATCGGGACCTGAGTAGAAAACCTACTTAGGTTAGCATGACCCTGTGTTGCAGGAGAAATCTTCTGCCCTTAGGGTGCAGCCTCTGTTATTCCTGTGGTATTCTGTTAGGAATAGGTGTGCAGATTTCTTAGTCCAAGGGAGAACTGACTGGCGATCTCCATCTTGTTGTTCCTTGCCCCTCTACTGTAGATAGTACCACTGTTCCTCTGCTTCATTATTCTGGAGTTTCTTAGGATGTAAGCAAAGTATGTTTTCCTGGGAAGCTCACCACACAGGAAAACTTTATCTGCATATTCTTTCATTTAAGTATAATTGTGAAAAGTACAGATCATTTTGTCTATTTATGTCCCCAACTTCTCAAAGTTCTCCTTAATAATTGTATAAGTGTATTTAACAAATTTTCTATAATGTATTTAGTAAAAAGGACTTCGATTCTTTGTTTGATACCAGCTCCATTGTTTTTTTGTAATAATAATAATTATTTTTTAAAAAAAAGCTTTGCTCTGTAATGGGTTGATTATTGAGCAGAAAGCTCCTCTGATACCTAACACATCCGAATTTGGCCAAAAAACTAGCCTTCTCTAATTGATTTTAAATGATAATATTCTTTGTTGTTTCTTATTAACAGTGGGTAGAGGATGTTTTTCTTTTTTTTTTTGTGCATGAGATACACACACATGCAGAGTGGGCAAATATGCTCTCAAGTAGAAACCACTCCAGTTGCTTGTTGTAAAGAGCTAAGTGTTTTAAATAGTTGTTTCCTTTTTTTTCTTTTTATGTATTTGTAGCAACGTATATTAATTTATTTTCTCTCCTCATTTTTGCCTGTGAGTTATTTTCTGACAAGCTGAGAAGTCCACTAGAGTGAATATTATCACAATAAAAAGAAAAATGTGGACATATTTTATTTCAAATTGAAACCAAAGTTCCTTGAGGCAGAAAGATCTTGATCCCTTCAAAAGAAAGGGGAATGACCTTCTTTGCACATTTCTCTGACCAGTTTGTCAAATATGGGGTCAGTGAACAAACATATCCCATTCGTGCATGTCTGAGTTCATATGGACACAAGAGGGAAAGGGGCAGGCAGAGAAAAGATCTGAACTGGAAGAGAAATTAATCAAGTTAAAGATATGCAGGACCTTCAATAAAATAATGCATTACTTTCGTTCTCACATTTACTGGAATATCTCGACATTAGAAATATTCTCTTCCTCAGCCTCTCTATAATATGTATATTTCTTTGCCAATTAGAAAAAAGTTTCTTATAATGAAAATGAAATCACCTCTATGATATTTTCAGTTTCATTGTCTACTACTATGAATATTTTAAGAATGGAAATTGATTAAGTAAATTTAGGAATAGTCTTTCTTTCTTGTTCATTGGTTGAATTTTTATATAAAATCATTAAAATGGTTCATTGCTTTAGAAAGGATAATTTTTTTTTTTTGGCTAGAACAGAATACGGTAGTAATAAAAGGCATTTCAGCTGTGTAAGAAGTTAACAACCAATTTTCTTGATGTCTCCAATGACAATGTTCATCAGTTCCAAGTTCACTTTCATGGTATAAAACTGTTATTAAAATTAGCATAAATTTAAAATGAAGGGTAATTCATATCTATTAGGAAAAAAGTCGTCTTCTATTTATGAAATTCTAATTACTGTTGAGTAACTTGCAGGTTTTAAATTAAATTTCCTGATTTGCATTAGTTTTGGAACTGTAAATAGGTTTTCAGAATATGTAATTGAGTTGATGTTGAGTTTGTAGACAAGAGTATCCTATTAAAATGCATAGATTTTTATTAACATTTGAGCTATGATTTCAGGGATACCAAGGGAAAACACAAGACAAGCAATATGTCAGTGATATGCACAGTTTTGCTAGGTTCTCTTCATGAAGACTCACCAGAGAATCATAAAGGAAAGGGAATCAAATAATAGTACCCTGAATGTTCCCTAATGAGCCATATTTTACAGATTACTACAGATGTAATTGGGTGAGAGAAAATACAAAGAGAAACAAGAATTTTAATATTGACCAAAGGAAAAGCAAGTCAGCACTAAGCTTGTCAAATATAGAGATGCTTCTAACTCTTATTTAACACAATAATGGCAGGGGAAACAAGCCACTTGCCCTGCATAAGAAATTGTATTGACTACTTAAAACACTTCAGTTATTATGGGCCTAGTATTTAGCAAGACAAGTCTAAGTTAATATGTGCTGAAGTTGGGATGTTAAGGGGCTAATACTTGACTTCTTCTCCTCTTTGGAGTCTAGAGTAATATGAATTCATGGTTCTTCTCATTCTTCTACCACCTCTTAACTATTACTTTTTTTCACTTTCATGTAGATGATTCTCATTTTTTTCCTTAGCACTTCTCTCTTTCTGTTGTCATTTCATCCATTTCCATGACCTCCACCTATCACTTCTGTGCGAATAATCCTCAAATCTGTACCTCCCTTTGTGAACTGTTCTCAACTCCAGCCCATATTTACTTGAATTTATTTATTGAAATTTGTCCTGGATAATCTGATGTTACTTCTAATACAACACAGGACATTTCCTTATCATCTTTCCTCAATTTTTTCCCTCTTCTTGTGTTCTGTCTTTCAATTTATAAAGTTTTTTTTTTTTGTCACATATTTGGCTTTTTGGAAGAATGGATGAGTTTTCTTTACCCTCTTTCCTTTTATATTTAATCATTCCAAGACCTATAGTTTGTTATTACTGTAAGCCTCTCACATCTCACTTCATTTTCTGTATTTCTATTGTCATGTGGCTTTTTATCTTATACCTTTAACCATCCCAGCATATGTGCAATGCATATCTGTGAGATTTTAGACAGAGATGGGAAATCATACACCATTATCTTCAGTTTTTCCTAACCTTCTCCTGCTTTGGCTCAGCAGCCATATACTGACTTACTGTACTGTCAGACTCTTCTTCATGATCTCACCCCAGTCTTTTAGACCATCTCTGTGGCTCTGTATCCAACCTTTTGCTCAAGGGAATTAGCCTGTAATTGCTCAACTGACTCACGTCACTGGGTGATGGATCATACCCAGCAAATTTGCCTTTTGTGGTATCTCAGAGTCTGTTCTGTTATGGCTCCCAGTACCATCGTGTGGTTATACCCATCAGAATAACCAGGAAAGCTAACATCAAGTCCATCAACTTCTGGAGAAGAAGGTTATCTGAATGTATTTTCCTCTGGATCCAGCATCATGTCTCCAATGGGGACACTAAATTAAGTTTCTTATCATACCTTACATATCACTCTTTAAATCTACTCTTTCCCTCACTCACCCTCAGCTAAGCTGATTTTAGAAATCTGAATACAGTGATAAGGCTTCAATGGATCCCTAAAGGAAGGTATCCTATTCTCCACAACACCTTCAGATCAAGAGCTGATTATAGAAATACTTTATTTTGTAAAGGTAATACTAACTGCAATCTTTCTGGTAAGTTCCCTACCATTTATGCCTAATTACCTAATAGTGTAATAATGATTATGCAAATCAGTAAATGTCAGGTTAAATTGGCCGTAAGTTTTGTCCGATTGTAACATTCAGCCTTGTGTCTGCTCGGAATTTACTGTGTTGCACATTCACCATGGCCGTATATGCCCAACTTAAATCAATCAACGGAATAACTAGAGCAGTGGTAAATAACTCAAGAGACTAGTGATGATTCAAACAAAAATATTTTAGAGAATTGTTCAAATTTTGTTACAGGAAGAAAATATATTAGAATTAACAGCAGGATTGTATAATAATGAATTGAACAAATGCAGGAAGTTCTTGGCAAAAGAGATTTTAGTTTCAAACGTTACACTAGATTATAATGATTATTAGTATTTGGTTCTTTAATTTAGAATCCTTCATGGAATTTAGCACAATAATGTTTAATTAACCCTGATAATCCTTAGCTTACAGTATGTTTCAGCCAGATCACTCTTGTTTACAGACAATAATAGATGTTCAGTTCTTTACTGTAGAAGAGACTCAACACATATTTGTTGAGTAAATGATTGCGCTGACAAGATAACTTCTCAAATTCGTATTTTAAAAAATCGTGTTATATACAATGTATTTTAAACTAGTTTTGTCATTTATCATTTGTACCATTAAGTATAAGAATAATCTCAATTGTATTAGAAAAAAAAGTGTTCTAGCATCTGAATAATCACTTACATCCATAAACTCGGACAGAAGTCATTCAAGTTCATGATGATTTTGGAACCACAAAATGATAGTGATGGTGAAGATAAGGACAAATGGATATTGAGTGTATTCATTTTATTTAACAAATAATTATTAAACGGTAGACATTAGCATTCATAACAATGGGTGCAAAATCTTTTAACTGGAGGTTTCTGAGCTGTTCTATTTAGGGATTGCTCAATAATTTAAATAATTGCAATGCTCACTACAATGCCACTCTGTTTCTTTTTATAGAGAGCATAGCATACTTGGAGGCAGTATACATAGTGACAAGGCTGGCTCCGTAGGCACGTGATCTGTGTGATCAGACAAGGCTCCACGTTTAGATGAGCACCATGCTTATTTTAATGCTGTGCTACCACCATCTTGAAATTCTTACTAATTTTTGAACAAGAGGACCTGCACTTTCACTTTGCACTGGGCCCCACAAATTATGTAGCTAGCCCTGCAAAGAGTATAAATAAATAAACTTCTGTGATTTCAAAAGGATTGATTAAACCATTACACACTTCACTTCAGCTACAACCTTGTATTCTGTATTGCTTTCTCAGTTTTTCTTATTATGACCCCCTCTTGACCTTGTTGGGACTTTCTGCCCATGCATGCCTCTGCTTTTTTTTTTTTTTTTTTCCTGTTTATCATCCTTCTTCTTTTATCCTTGATTCTTTTTATTGAGTTTAGAGTCCATACACATTTTACCATTTCCACCATTTTCTTGATAATGCTTAAAACATCTTCCCTTTTTGTCTTTTCACTTACCTATCTGGCAAAATCCCAGTACTGGTTGAACTCAGCTACCCACTGTATGTATGTGTGTGAGCAGTGAATCTTTTTGGAGAAGATTAACAGGAAACAATAATACTACCATATTTCATTATGAATTAATGCTTTCTTGTCACAATTGAAATCTTGACACTGCTCAAAATTCTTTCGATATTCCTTTGGTCAATTCAATCCTCAAATGTGTGAAGATTATTTGAAAACTTTTCAGTTCTTCTCAGACACCCTTCTAATTCTCAGCAAGTGAATATGCATTCTATTTTACTGAAAAAAAGTGGAGAGGAGGCTATTAAATGGAAATGCCTTCAACTTCCTTTCTATAAATGTTTGTGAACCATTCTATCCTACTTGCCTAAAAGTGTAATAAGTAAGGCATTTGCTTCTCTTACTTGCAGCTACTTCCTCTATTTGTGCTTCCTCTACCTGAATTATTTACTCAGAAACCAGATGTTTTCAATTATGTCCTCTCTCTCTTAGATATTCAAACTTTCTCTGTATCTTCCCAGTAAGTATGTTCAAATAAAACATGGGAAATTAGCAAACAAATTTAAAAGTCCATAAATATTGAAAAGCATTCTCTCTGACCCAACAAACTCCTCCTGTCACTGCTCTATTTCTCTTCCACATTTTTCAGTCAGACATCACAAAATAATTGTTTGTATTAAAAGTGTCCATTTATTATCTTCTTAACTCTCTTCTCAACTCAGTTGGAGTTGACTTCCACCCATATCACTCTACTAAAATAATTCACACTTGGTCATTAATGACTATATAGCTTTAAATCAGTGGTCATTTTCCAGGCTTCATTTTTAGTTCCCAGCAGCAGTTAATATATTGCTAACTCTCACTGAAACATTTTCTCTTTTGTATTCCATAGTATATAATATTTTATTTTTTTCTTCTACCTCTCTGCCTGCTGCTTGTTAGTATCCTATGCAGTCTAGTTTTTCTGTGTCTGGCAATTACATACTGCAGAATCTCAACATTTGATCTGAAGCCCTTATTTCAATTATGAATGGTGCATAAAACAAACAATCCACAAACTTAGTGCCTTAAAACAACCACAATTTATTATTTCTCATTATTCTCTGGGTTCCCCCATGTGTCTTTCCGTTTGTTGTACTGTGGGAGCTTGTGTATTGCTGTGATCCTGGAAGCTATGCCACTGGTATTAAGTACCAGCAGGGTCATTTATGGCAGACAGTTTTCAGCTGAGCTTCCACAATAAGACAGACTAGGAAGAAGGACCTGGTAGTCTACTTCTAAAAAGAAGTATCCAGTGAAAAATCTTATGAATAGCAGCAGAACATAGTCTAATATAGTATCAGAAGATAACCTCCTCAGGTTGGAAGGCACTCAAAAGACAACTGAAGAAGAGCTGCTCCCTCAAAGTGTAGTCGACCTTAATGATGTGGATGGAGTCAAGCTTTCGAGACTTCATTTCCTGATGTGGCATGACTCAAGTTGAGAAGAAACAGCTGCAAATATCCATTAATGATTGCAGTGTGGAATGTACAAAGTATGAATCTAGGAAAATTGGACATTGTCAAAAATGAAATGGAATGCATAACCATCGATATCCTAGGCATCAATGAGCTGAAATGGACTGGTATTGGCCATTTTGAATCGGACAATCATACGGTCTACCACGCCGAGAATGACAACTTGAAGAGGAATAGTATTGCATTCACCATCAAGAAGAACATATCTATCCTGAGGTACAACGCTATCAGTGATGAAAAAAATATTTATTGAGAACTTTTTTTTTGGGCAATACGTTAGGCTCTGGGGACTAAGTATGAACAAGGGGAAAAAAAGGTGCTGCTCTCTTTGTACTTACAATCTAAAGTGGGTAACAGGATATAAATAGATAAAGATATTTTAAAAATAATTTTAGGTAGCAGTAAGTGATAAGAGGAAAATAAAATAGGGTTTAATGATATTAAATTACTATCGTGGGAGGAAAAACCTTGGAGATTCTCACTGATGAAGACACTGTTAAGGTGGAACACTTAGACTAGACTCTTCATATTTCCATATGGAGAAAGTTGCAACAGAGTGCCCATCTGGCCTCCCCCCAGCCTCTTACTCATACTTTCCCTTTTACTCATACTTCCCTGGGGAAGGATTGGCTTGTCTTAATTTGGGAGAAGGAATTAGGCACTGTGGTTCAGAATATAGGAAGAAAGCACGCCTTGCTCTTCCATGCCTAATGATTTTATAGGACAAAACCACACAGAGAAGTTTGAAGTTGTATGCGCTGTATTTGAGTGGGCAATTTCAATTCTGGGATGCAGAATTAGCAAATGAACTTTTTTTCAGGCATAAGTCACATTTCTAACTGGCTTTAACAGTAATGAAATTAAGTTTTTGATCTCCATTATATTACTCTCCAGTCTATGAATTGGTTATAAATTTGGGTGTGGAAGGTGTAAGTGTTATTATTGATGCCCTGGTGGCACAGTGGTTAAGAGCTCAGCTACTAATCAAAAGGCTGACAGTTCAAATCCACCAGCACTCTTGGAAAACCTATGGGGCAGTTCTACTCTGTCTTATAGGGTCGCTATGAGTCGGAATCGACTTGATGGCAATGAATTTGTTTTTTGGTTTTTAAAATACCAACAGAAACATTTTAGTTAACATTTTCTTATCTAAAAGAAGAGTTGAACAAGCAACAGTGTGAACACGACTTTTCAATATGAATGCACCAAAGATCTCAAGATCTCAAGCATTACAAAGCCCAATTCATGATATCCGTTCACACCACCTAAAAATATGGTCCTTTTTTCTTTTTCCTTTGACAGTGAATGGAAATGCTATCTATAGAATACTATTTAGGTCAGAGTCTAGAACTTTTTTTTGACACCTTGTTCTTCTTCATGTCTCATTTATTCGACTGTGGCTTATTTATCTTCTAAAATCTCTTGAATCTAATTATGTCTTTTATTTCCACTCTATCTGTTATGGATTGAATTGTGTTCCCCTAAAATTTATGTTGAAGTCTTAACCCCTGGTACCTGTGACTGTTGAGTTGTTCAGATATAGGGTCTTTTAAGCTGTTTTCAGTTAACATAAGCTGATACCTGAGCACGGTGGCTCCTAATCCAATCTGAGTCCTGTCATATAAAAGAGAAGAGATACAGAGAGACAGAGAGAGTTGATAGCCATGTGAAGATGTATGCAAGCCAAGGAATGCCTGAGGCTACCAGAAGCTGAGATAAGAAAGGATCTTCCCGAGAACCTTCAGAGAGAACATGGTTCTGCCTACATCCAGAATTCAGACTACTAGTCTCCAAAACTGTGAGACAGTAAAACTTTATTGTTTATCTCCTCACCCAATTTATTTTTTGAATACAAAATCCCCCCTATTCAATTTATACATTGTATGACAGCTGAAGTAATTGTCACCACTTCCCACCACCTCTTATATTTTTCCTTAAAATTTTTCTAGTGTTTTA
Organism: Dugong dugon; assembly: GCA_030035585.1. Classification (NCBI taxonomy): domain Eukaryota; kingdom Metazoa; phylum Chordata; class Mammalia; order Sirenia; family Dugongidae; genus Dugong; species Dugong dugon. Next base: position 29,609,235 of record CM057465.1, read on the forward strand.
TGGTAAACATTCAAATCTTTAACTTGACACTCAAACTCATAACTTTCCTTAGGTGGCAGAAATGTCTACCTGCCCACCAAAATTTATGCCGTACTTTCCACAGTGTGGACTTTTCAAGGCAACTATCTAACAAAGGATTGCATTTCCCAGTTTTCCTCCATTTTACTAGATTTCACTAATGGAATATTTTTGGAAATAGTAATTGTCATTTCTAGGCCAGGGTTTTAAGAATCTACTGAAGTTTCTCGATTCTCTCTCTTCTCATCTGCATGCATGCAGATAACTCTATGGCCATAGGGATGATAGAGTTATCAGATGAGAGAAACTTCGGTCCTGAATCACCACATGCAAATAAGCTAATCACCACTTGCAAATAAGCTACTCACTAACCATGAATAGCTAAATAAGGTATATGAGGGATAACTTTCATTATGTTATGCCACTGACATTTTGGGATATGTTTTTTACAGTAGCTAGTATTATTCTGGAGCCCTGGTGGCATAGTGGTTAAGAGCTTGACTGCTAATCAAAAAAGTCAGGAATTCAAATCCACCAGCCACTCCTTGGAAACACTATGGGGCAGTTCCACTCTGTCCTATAGGGTTTCTATGAGTTGGAACCGACTCGATGGCATCTAACAAAAACAACAAGTATTATTCTGGAGCCCTGGTGGTGCAGTGGCTAAGAGACAGGCTGCTAACCAAAAGATTGGCAGTTCAAATCCACCAGCCTCTCCTTGGAAACCCTATGAGGCAATTCTATTCTGTCCTATAGGGTCACTATAAGTCGGAATCGACTCTATGGTAATGGGTTTGTTTTTTATTATTCTAGGAGCCCTGCTAGCACAGTGGTTATGTGCTTGGCTGCTAACTGAAAGGCTGGTGGTTTGAACCCATCAGCTGATCTGCGGGAGAAAGATGTGGCAGTCTGCTACCGTAAAGATTACAATTTAGTAAATCCTATGGGGGCAGTTCTACTCTGTCCTATAGGGTCACTTTGAGTCGGAATCAACTCCGTGGCAATGGGTTTGATTTGGTTATTTTTTTAGTATTCTAAATTATATAGCTGACATGCCCTAAAATGGCCTAAACCAAAATCAAATCTGTTACCGTAGAGTTGATTCCAACTCCGCTTCTCTCTCTAGCCTCACTTTGTATTACTCTCCCTCATTACACTGTCCTCTGTTTACTGCCTTCATTCAGTTCCTTGAATGCTTTATTTTATCTCAGGTTTTGCGCATGATATTCTTTCTACCTGGAATGCTCTCCAATACCTTTATAAAGTTTACTTTTAGGCATTAACAGCAGATGCTGCAGGTGGTCTGCACAGATCTCTTTGGATGTCTTTTACCATTTCTGTGTACTTCTCTACCTGCCTTCTGTTGTTTTTGCATCTAAGAGCCCACATCTGACATTCTCTTTGGAGGACACCCTCAGTCTACTACTACTTGCTGCTTGACCTAAATTACACTCTTGTTTGGCTTCTGCCGTCGTCACTGTCCTGCTCTCCCCTACTCTTAGAAGCACTTCCTTAATAAATAACTTGCACTCAAATACTTACCCCAGCATCTGTCTCTAGTGAACTTGATCTAAAACAGCATCTCTCAGATCTCAGCTCAGATGTCACCTACTTAGGGCACTTTTTCCTAAATCTCCATATGAGATCACGTTCCCTTAATAATATGCTTTTATGACACTGAAATTTTGACTATAGGAAATATTTTGTCTTAGTGTCTGGCATAGAATCGACTGTAAATAAATTCTGAATGAATAGATGGAGCAAACAAAGAAAGAAGAAAGGACTAAAAACGAAAGAAAATAGCTCCCATGAATGATGGCATAAAAGAACTTAAACTTATCAGAAAAAGAAATTTACTACCGTGTTTGCAAGATATATATAGATAGAGAGACAAATATATTAAACTCTCATTCCTATTGGGGGGTCAAATTGCATTTCCCTAAACTCCATAAATTACTGAAAATGATTTTTAGGTGTTATTTTAGGAGGTTGTGTTTTCTTTTTTTTCACCTGGTCAATTATGATTTTTTTAAAGCCATCAACACCAGGTATACTAAACAATTTCTCTATATGAATTCTTATCCAATTGATAGTTATTTATTAAACTCTATTTTGTACTAAGCATGTTGACAGCCACTGGCAATGCAGGGGTGAAGTAGACACTCATAGTCCTTAGCGTTAAGGTGCCTTAAATATAGCAGCAGTTTGAAAAATTATAGGAATGCTTAATTATAATCACAAGCAGTCCCCAGGTTACAAACAGATCCATTCCTGAGTGTGTCTGTAAAGATTTGTAGGTAAGTTGGAATAGGTGCGTACAGTTTTTATTTAATCTTACTTTAGTGCAAGAGGAGCCCTGGTGGTGCAGTGATTAAGAGCTTGGCTGCTAATCAAAAGGGGCAGTTTGAATCCACCGGCTGCTCCTTGGAAACTCTACTGGGCGGTTCTACTCTGTCCTATAGGGTCGCTATGAGTCGGAATAACAACAAGTTTGGTTTTGCTTTTTTAATGCAAGAAATTGAAGCCTTTCAACAACTGAAAAGCTGTATGTGCAGCAAGTGAAGATGATTGTGAAGAAGGATTTGTTTGGAGTAGGGGTTGGTTCAATCATTTCAAACTGAGGACAAATTTGCATAACATTGAAAGGTCAGCACCAGTTGTCAGTAAGTCCAATTTTCCTAACTCGGGAGCTGTTTGTATACTAAGTTTTTGAATATGTGGTGATTGTGTAAATATCAGAATTGCTCAAAGGCACATTTCTCTCCTATATTTTCCTGTTTCTGGTTGGGATGATATGAAAGCTTCTGACTTTCTATTTTGCTGTTTTTTGGCCCATTTCCTGGCCCATTTCAGGGAAGTGTCTAAGAATTGCTTATTACAACCAGAGTTGTTTCTGGGTCAGTTTAGACTTTTCTAATCCCTTGCAGCAGATACTGAGCTGGGAAGAAGGGATGAGAGGGGGATTAGAAAGAGACATTTGTGTACAGGGCTCTTTAGGGAATAGTTGAGACTCCTATCAGAAGGCAAAGCAGAAATGTTTTGGAGGCATACACTTACCTGTAGACCTGGGAGAGCTGCTTGAGAATGAAAAGGCAGCAGGAAGCCAGGACAGGTTGATTAGACTTTCTAAAGCTGAGGCTTGAGGACTGGGCTGTCTTGGACCTTGCATAATTTGTGAAGGGTGGGGTAGCCTGATTGAGCAGCAGAAATGCTATGCTGGAAAGCAGAGTTTGCCTGAGGTAGTGCGAAGCAGCTGAGCAAGGAAATCTGCTGTGACTGGAGGCTGCAGTGTGGACAATTTACCTGTGAATAATCAATTTTTGGCTGATGACTGAATATGCCTCTGGCTGTTTTTGAAATACTCATACTCACTCTTAGCGGGACAGGGTCTAGTAATAATTAGTTGTTCTATAATCTGCTGCATCTTTCAAAAGTGATTTTTATTAAACAGAATTGCCTTCTGTTTAAAGCTGGCAAAACAGGCTCACGTTACTTATTTGTAGTTTTTCCAGATCTTTCCCTTTCACCTAGGCAACTCATTATATAGACTACAATGGAATAGTCACTTACATTAGTAGTCCACTTACATTAATAATAAGTAAGTGTAGTCACTTACATTAATAATGATCACCATGTATAGCTACAAACACCCCTGCAAGGCATGACAGTGTCAACAGCTGCCAATTCTTAGGTGAAATGATTTGGTTTATGGGAATTGCCATTCTTTCGGGATGTGAATCTATTTCTTAGGTGTAGAAGTTAAATTCAACAAAGTTATCCAAGTATAGTTTGCAGAAGTTCCCTTTACACTCTTTATGAGTTAGTAAAAGTATTCAGATAGGAAAAGGTATATTTATGTGTCCAGTGATGTGGGGTATAAAAGAAATCTTGTTTCATTTTAGAACTGCTTAAAACTTGTGTCATAGTTCTGTACAAGTAAGAAAGAGAAAAAAAGTCCATTTTTAATACTAAAAAATGCATGCTGAGGCTATTTATACACAGATAATTAAAAAAAAAAAAATCCTGAACTACTCTGAAATATTCAAATGCTCTGAATGGATATAGAAGAGTCTGAGTGGTCCACAAGTATGTCGTTGTAACTGCATGAGTTTCAACTTAATGTAAAGCTAGCAGCAGGAAAAGAACTTTTGGGAAAATATGTAGGAACAATAAGTCTTTTTTTAAATTGGTGTAGAAATGCATTTCCCATTTAGCATAATCTTATCTTAATTAATCCTTTGGAAGTTAAGGTCAAATAAATAAAATAAGATCAGATTTTGTCTAGAACTAATTGAGGGTAATTTCGCCTTCTCTAGGTGGAGACATTTGTAAAAGCAACTGAGAAATAATGGATGGTGGTGCATCTGAAAGATGACTTGAGAAGTTCCCAGCAAAGGCTCAACAACCGGGGAAGAAGAGGGAGAGCACTTTGCATCTCCTTTAGTCTCTTTCCTCCTGTGATTACCTTTCTGACAGCAAATGTTTTATTAGCATACTTAGTGAATGGCAAAACTTCTAAGTGGACACCCGAAATTACATTACATCATTTCAGTGGACTTTTTCAACAAATAAATTCATGAATTATGAATAAATATGATTTTGTCACACAGAAGATATGACTAATGGCCCTTGTTTAGAAAAAATATTTTTTTAAAAGTCAGAAGGGAGAAAGAGATAAGAGAATAAGAGTAATTTGTCTTCAGAATAGCTTACAGAAAAAAAAAAATTAAGAAGCAAAATACACTAGGCTTTGGAATTAAGACATTTTCTTCATTCACATTTCCTACAGGTACAGATACAAATGATCATCCAATAATAGTGTTTCACAGACACTCTTTCCTCTGCAGTTATGGGCTAGGGCATGCATTTGCATAGCATTTTCTTAACTTACAAAGCCCTTTCATATAAATTGACTAAGAGCTAAGGCTGCTAACCAAAAGATCGGCAGTTCAAATCCACCAGGCACTCCTGGGAAACTCTATGGGGCAGTTCTACTCTGTCCTATAGGGTCCCTATGAGTTGGAATCGAGTAGATGGCAAAGGGTTTGCTTTTTTTTTTAAGCTTAGAAACAATCTAATCAAAAATAGCTATTTTGCCCCCATTTTCTCAATCAAAACATTAAGACTTAAATGTTAAAGGACTTTCCCAAGATCAAACAATTGGCATTTGATCAAGGCAAGGAATTTGTGTGTGTGTGTGTGTGTGTGTGTGTGTGTGTGTGAAAGAGAATGCCTTTTTACTAACAAATAATTGGATGTGTTTATTTATTTTTACCTTATTATGAGTCTTAAATAATAATTTCAATGATATAATTGTTCCTTTCCACTTTTTTCAAAGAAAGGAAGTAATAATTTTAAATTATTCAAACTTGAGCACAATAAAAAGTCCATAGTTATATACTGCATACAAGATTGGTACCCTGAGGAATTTTCACTAGATGGATAATAAATCTTGTCCCCTAAATTAAAATATACCCTTTTAGCCTATATCTGTTAATAGCCTATCTTTAAAGCCTTGAATAGATACATTATTGCAATGCATATTTGTATTCATGTGTGTTTCTCTGGGATAAAATTTAAGAATAATGTCACCAGCATCAACAGCAATCATAATAACAAATGCACTATTTATTGCACTCCTACAACGTGCAGAAACTTTGTTTACTTAAAGATAGCTATTATCCTCATACCCAGATGGCAAAAACTAAGGCTCAGAAAGGTTAAGCATCTTGGCAGAGTTGGGATTTATAGAACTATTGTACAAAATAAGCCATAGAATCCTAAAGCAAAGAATGTAAAATTGTTTATTGACCTACATACCACTTAAAACATTTGATTGGAGAGTATGTGATGTATGGTAAACACTGTTGTTTGAAAAGTGATGCTTTGTCATAAATATATATATATTCCCTTTCTTTTCCAAACAAGTACCAAGTTGACAGATGACAGTATGGGTAAGGCAAGAATGTAATACACTGTGTTTTATGTTTTCAGGCCACTAGCAAGTTCTTCAAAGGTCGAGTATTAAACATAACTATGATAATGTTAAAAAAGACTTTGGTGCCATCAAATCACATAAAACTCAGCCATATGAAAACAAGTCTTCAACCCTAAGGGAGATATTTCTATTCCCTTCTTTCTAAATTCCTACACATATCACATTGTCAACGGGTAGAACAATTGAGGACTAATAACAAATAGCTACACCCACATTCTTAGCCCTGTAAATAAAGAAGCTGACCTTTCTTCTTTCCTCTCAGCTTATCAGAAACTTCCTATTTCCTGTCAGTTCTTTTGGACCCCTTTCTCATTCTTATTTGATACTTTCTGATGCTACATTGAGATCTTTCTAAGCGACCATTAGTGCTGCTCAAGATTGGGTAGCAGCTCTGTTACCTTTACTTTTATTTCTGTGTCTTCTGGGACACACTTAATATCCATTTAGGCTTTAGAACTAAGAAATTGCCATCCATTTCTTGAAGTAAATTCTTTATATTTCTAGGATGAGCTTTTGAGAAGGACTATTAAGAAGTACTCATTCTCAGAGGCAGGGTCAAGATGGCAGAGTAGTCAGACGCTTCTTGTGGTCCCTCATACAACAAAGACCCAAAAAAAAAACAAGTGAATCGATTATGTATGACAATCTAGGAGCCCTGAATATCAAAGGCAAAGTTAAGGAATCAGACTGAGTGGCAGGAGGAGGGAGAAACAGTTTGGAAGCAGCGAGGAATTGCCAGACCTACCCAGTGAGAGCTGAGTCCTTCAGGCCAGATCAGCTCCTGGTGTACAGTGAGGCATGCAGCAACACTCGGGAGGTTGTTCCACACTGGGAGAAACCCAGCAACGGAGAGTCTACTTGGCCGTACAGAACAAGTGAGAAGCAACCCTCAATCAGCGAAAGATAAGTAATTGCATCTGGTCTACTGCACGGATCAAAAACACCCCCCTTAGGGAAAAACCTCTCTCCCATTTACCTACCTACTCCCTACTCTGCACTTGGTCCAGGAGGGATTCAGTGATTGCTGAGACCCCAGGACCAGAAGCAGGAACCACGACACACCCTGAGCCATTCTCCGGGCTTTGGAGAGGAAACAAATTTAACAAATGGGGGAAAAATAATCTACTGGCTCCACTAAGCCAGGAACTCAGGGTAGGCACAGCTCATTTGCCTAGGCACAGGCATAAGGGATCCATGGACTCTGAGTGCCTTTCCCCCTGCATAGACTTGTGTGGCCCCATTTCAACAGCGCAGGCCCTCATTACCACAGTAGAACAGGGTAAATACCTAAAGTTTAACTTCAACTGTTTCAGCTGTGAAATGATAGGTTCGTGACAGTTGACACTGCTCTGTCCATTAAGCAGGGTCTTCACCTACTCACATCAGGGGCCTGAGGACTGGTGGCTCCACCCACACCAACTGGCCACCTGCAACAGGGCCCAAGAATAAGTGGTGCCTCCCAGTCCTTACAGCCAGCAGCATTGGGTGCTCATAGTCTGGCTGCAAAACCCACCCACCTACACACTGTAGGGAACAGGGACACACTTTCCTCCTGAACACTCAGGGGTGGTTGTCAGCCCCCTGCCTTGCTCAGCTTGTGACCCCTTGCTGCAGCTGGATGCCAGTCCAAGACCGTAGGTGACAGCGGGCACCACACACTTGGTGGCCAACAACCTGGACGCCTGAGCCAAATCCATACAGGAGGAGTGGGTGGACTCCTGGGCTCACATACTTAGTGGCAGGTCTGGCCACCTGGTGGCAGGACGTTGGAGAATTCAGGGGTGCTGGTGATTGGACTAGCTCACAAGAGCAGCCTATTGGGCATATCAAAACAAAACAACACAAAATAAGAAGCTAGGATAGAGTAAGCAAACATAAAATAAATAACGTATTGGTGGCTCAAAGACAACAGTCAACATCAAATCATATAAACAGGCAGACCATGATAGGCTTCAGCAAGCTTCCAAAATAAAGAATCAAGAAATTTTCCAGAGAAGGGAATTTCTTGGAATTACCAGAGGCAGAATACGAAGATTTATATACAGAACTCTTCAAGAAATTAGGAAGGATATCCGACAAAATGCAGACCAAGAAATAGGGTAACTTAAGAAGATTGGAGAAGAGCATAATGACAAATTTAACATGCTGCAAGAATCCATAGAGAGACAGCAATCAGAAATCCAGAAGATTAACAACAAAATTTCAGAATTGGACAACTCAATAAAAAGTCATAGGAGCAGAACTGAGGCAATGGAAGTCAGAATTAGTGACTCTGAAGATAAAGCACTTGACACCAAATTAACTGAGGAAAAATCAGATAAAAGAATTTTAAAAAATGAAACCCTAAGAATTATGTGGGACTCTAACAAGAGGAATAACTTAGTAGTGACTGTAGTACCAGAACGGGGGAGGATAACAGAAAATACAGAGAGAATTGTTGAACATTTGTTGGAAGAAAACTTCCCTGATGTTGTGAAAGATGAGAAGATATCTATCCAAGATGCTCATCGAACCCCACGTAAGCTAGTTCCCAAAAGAAAGTCATCAAGGCATATTATAATCAAACTCGCCTTAACCAAAGATAAAGAGAGAATTTTAAGAGCTGCTAGGAATAAACGAAAAGTCATCTACAAAAGAGAGTCAATAGGAGTAAGCTCAGATTACTCAGCAGAAACTAAGCAGGCAAGAAGGCAATTGGATGACATGTATAAAGCCTTGACGGAAAAAAATTGCCAGCCAAGAATTATATATCCAGCAAAAGTATCTCTAAAATATAATGTCGAAATTAGGGCATTTCCAGATAAACAGAAGTTTAGGGAATTTGCAAAAACCAAACCAAAATTACAAGAAATACTAAAGGGAGTCCTCCAGTTAGAAAATCAATAACTTCAGATTACAGCCCAAGACTAGAACGCAGGACAAAGCAACCAGGTATCAACCCAGATAGGGAAGTCACAAAAGTAAGTCAAAGCTAAAACACTGAAAATAGGGACACAGAGATGTGGATATGTAAAAGACGACAACATTTAAACGAAAAATAGGGGATAAAAAATGTAGATGTAGATTTTTCATATGGAGAGGAAGTCAAGGCGATATAAAGAAATGAAAGACTGGTATAAACATAGAAAAATAGGGGTAAATATTAAGGTAACCACAAAAGAAACTAACAATACTGCGCATCAAAATAAAAAACAAGAAAAATATAAAGACTAAACAAATACATAATCAACAACAATAAAAAAGCAAAAAAGAAAATACATAAAGAAAAACTCAGCACAAAAAATTAAGAGGAACAAAGAAACTGTGAACAACACACAAAAAAACACATCAAAAAGACAGCACTAAACTCATACCTATCAATAATTACGCTGAATGTAAATGAACTAAATGCATCAATAAAGAGACAGAGAGTGGCAGATTGGATATAGAAACATGATCCGTCTATATGCTGCCTACAAGAGACACACCTTAGACTTAAAGACACAAAGAAACTAAAACTCAAAGGGTGGAAAAAAATATATCAAGCAAACAACACTCAAAAAAGAGCAGGAGTGGTAATATTAATCTCTGACAAAATAGGCTTTAAAGTAAAATCCACCACAAAGGATAAGGAAGGACACTATATAATCATTAAAGTTTCAATACACCAGGAGGATGTAACTATAATAAATATTTACACAGGGCTCCAAAATAAATAAAACAAACTCTAACAGCATTGAAAAGAGAGACAGACAGCCCCACAATAATAGTTGGAGACTTCAACATACCACTTTCGGTGAAGGACAGAACATCCAGAAAGAAGCTCAATAAAGACATGGAAAATCTTAATGCTATAATCAACCAACTTGATCTCATGGACATATACTAAATATTACACCAGACAGCAGCCAAGTATACTTTCTTTTCCAACACACATGGAACATTCTCCAGAATAGACCACATATTAGGCCATAAAGCAAGAGTTAACAGAATCCAAAGCGTTGAAATATTACAAAGCATCTTTTCTGAACATAAAGCCATAAAAGTAGAAATTAACAACAGAAAAAGCAAGGAAGAAAATCAAACACGTGAAAACTGAACAACACTTTGCTCAAAAACTACTGGGGTACAGAAGAAATTAAGGATGGAATAAAGAAATTCATACAATCAAAAGAGAATGAAAACACATCCTACCAGAACCTTTGGGACACAGCAAAAACAGTGCTCAGAGGTCAGTTTATAGCAATAAATGCACACATCTGAAAAGAAGAAAGGGTCAAAATCAAAACATTAACCCTAAAACTAGAACAAGTAAAAAGTGAGCAGCAAAAGAAGCCCTCCGGTGCCAGAAGAAAGGAAATCATAAGAATTAAAGCAGGATTAAATCGAGAACAGAAAAACAATGGAAAGAGTTAACAAGATCAAAAGCTGGTTCTTTGAAAAGATCAACAAAATTGATAAACCACTGGCCAAACTGACAAAAGAAAAATAGGAGAAGAAGCAAATAACCCATATAAGAAATGAGATGGGTGATATCACAACAGACCCAACTGAAATTAAAAGAATCATAACAGAATATTACGAAAAATTGTACTCTAACAAATTTGAAAACCTAGAGGAAATGGTCGAATTTCTAGAAACTCACAACATACCTAAACTAACACAAGCAAAGGTAGAACAACCAAAAAAAAACCATAACAAAATAAGAAATTGAAAAAGTAATGAAAAGCTCCCAATAAAAAAAAGCCCTGACCTGGACGACTTCACTGGAGAATTCTACCAAACTTTCAAAGACGAGTTAACACCACTACTACTAAAGGTACTTCAGAGCATAGAAAAGGATGGAATACTCCCAAACTCATTCTGTGAAGCCAGCACAACCCTGATACCAAAACGAGGTAAAGACATCACAAAAAAAGAAAATTACAGACCAATATCCCTCATGAATATTGACTCAAAAATCCTCAACAAAATTCTGAACAGTAGAATTCAGCAACATATCAAAAAAATAATTCACCACAATCAAGTTGGATTTATACCAGGTTTGCAAGGATGGTTCAATATTTGAAAAAAAACAATGCAATCCAACGCATTAATAAAACAAAAGACAAGAACCACATGATCTTATCGATCGATGCAGAAAAGGCATTTGACAAATTCCAATACACATTCATGATAAAAACTCTCAAAAAAAAAAAAAATAGGAATAGAACAGAAATTCCTCAACATAATAAAGGTCATTTATACAAAGTCAACAGCCAACATCATCCTAGACAGAGAGAGTTTGAAAGCATTTCCCTTAAGAAGGAAGAACCAGACAAGAATGCCCTTTATCACTACTCTTATTCAGCATTGTGTTGGAGGTCCTAGCCAGAGCAATTAGGCTAGAAGAAGACATAAAGAGCATCCAAATTGGTAGGGAAGAAGTAAAACTCTCTCTATTTGCATGTGATATGATCCTATACATAGAAAATCTCAAAGAATCCACAAGAAAACTACTGAAACTAATAGAAGATTTCAGCAAAGTATCAGGTTACAAGATAAACATATAAAATCAGTTGGATTCCTCTACACCGAAAACTTTGAAGAGGAAATCACCAAATGAATACCATTTGCAATAGCCACCAAGAAGATAAAACACTTAGGAATAAATCTAACCAGAGACATAAAAGACCTATACAATGAAAACTTCAAGGTTTTACTGTGAGAAATCAAGAGACCTGCATAAGTGGAAAAACATACCTTGCTCATGGATAGGTAGACTCAACATTGTGAAAACGTCAGTTCTACCCAAAGTGATCTACAGATACAATGCAATCCCAGTCCAAATTCCAATGGCATTTTTTAATGAGATGGAGAAACAAATCACCAACTTCATACGGAAAGGGAAGAAGTTCCGAATAAGTAAAGCATTACTCAAGCAGAAGAACAAAGTAGGAGGCCTCACACTATCTGATTCTAGAACGTATTATATTGCCATGGTAGTCAAAACAGCCTGGTACTGGTACAACAGCAGATTCATAGACCAATGGAACAGAATTGAGAATCCAGACATAAATTCATCCACCTCTGAGCAGCTGATATTTGACAAAGGCTCAAAGTCTGTTGATTGGGGAAAAGATAGTCTCTTTAACAAATGATGCTAGCATAACTGGATATCCATCTGCAAAAAACTGAAATAAGACCCATACCACACACCATGCACAAAAACTAATTCAAAATGGGCCAGAGACCTAAATACAAAATCAAACGACAAACTCCCTGAGGGACTGAATTGCTGGGCAGAGGGCTGTGGGGACCACGGTCTCAGGGAACATCTAGCTCAATTGGCATAACACAGTTTATAAAGACAATGTTCCACATTCTACCTTGGTGAGTAGTGTCTGGGGTCTTAAAAGCCTGTGAGTGGCCATCTGATACTCCACTGGTTTCATCCCTTCGGGAGCAAGGGAGAATGAAGAGAACAGTATACAAGGAAAAGATTAGTCAAAAGGACTAATGGACCACAGCTACCAAGGCCTCCACCGGACTGAGTCCAGTACAGCTAGATGGTGCCCAGCTACCACCACTGACTGCTCTGACCAGGATCACAACAGTGGGTTCTGGACAGAGCTGGAGAAGGATGTAGAGCATAATTCTAACTCATAAAAAAAAGACCAGATTTACTGGCCTAAAGGAGACTGGAGAAACCCCGAGACTATCGCCCCCAGACACCCTTTTAGCTCAGTGGTGAAGTTATCTCCAAGGTTCACCATTCAGCCTGGGAGTGGGCAGCCCCGTAAAACCAAATGGGATTAATGAGGTACAGTAGTCCAGTGACAAAGGCCAGAAGGCAGAAGGGGACAAGGAAGCTGGTGATAGGGAATCCAAGGTTGAGTAAGGATAGTGTTGATGTATTGTGAGATTTTTAACCATTGTCATAGGGCAACATGTGTAGTAACTGTTAAATGAGAAACTATTTTGTTCCGTAAGCATTCATCTTAAATGAGAATAGCAGCACAATTGGGAGAGCGTAGTCAAAGTCACTGAACTGTGCATGTAGAAATTTCTGAAATGATGTATCTTTGGCTATGCGTATTTTCACCAAAAAAAAAAATGTTGACAAGTTAGAGGATCGACATGTTGTGGGGTTGTTAACCAATGTCATAAAAAAAATGTGTACTGTTTCATGAGAAACTATTTGTTCTGTAAGCCTTCACCTGAAGTACAATAAAATAAATAAATAAATAAAACTAAAATAAAAATCTAAAACGATAAAGATCATGGAAGAAAAAATAGGGATAATGCTAGGCACCCTAATACATTGCATAAACAGAGAACGAACCGTAAGTAACAATGCACAAACACCAGAAGAGAAACTAGATAACTGCGCGCTCCTAAAAATCAAACACTAATGCTCATCAAAAGACTTCACTAAAAGAGTAGAAAGACAACCTACAGACTGGGAAAACATTTTCAGCTATGACAAATCCGATCAGCGTCTAATATCTAAAATCTATAAGATACTGCAAAACCTCAATAACAAAACGACAAATATCCCAATTAAAAAATGGGCACAGGATATGAACAGGTACTTGACCAAAGAAGACATTCAGGAGGCTAACAGGCACTGAAGAAATGCTCACGATCATTAACCATTAGAGAAATGCAAATCAAAACTACAATGAGATACCATCTCACCCCAACAAGGCTAGCATTAATCCAAAAAACACAAAATAATAAATGCTGGAGAGGTTGTGGAGAGACTGGAACACTTATACACTGTTGGTGGGAATGTAATATGGTACACCCACTTTGGAAATTGATTTGTCGCTTCCTTAAAAAGCTAGAAATAGAAGTACCATACCATCCAGCAATGTCACTCCTTGGAATATATCCTAGAGAAATAAGAGCTGTCACATGAATAGATATATGCATACCCATGTTCATTGTAGCACTGTTCATGATAGCAAAAAGATGGAGACAACATAGGTGTCTATCAACGGACAAGTAGATAAAACAAATTATGGTATATTCACACAATGGAATACTACACAAGGATAAAGAACAATGATGAATCCGTGAAACATAACATGGAGGAATCTGGAAGGCATTATGCTGAGTGAATTTAGTCAGTCACAAAAGGACAAATATTGTATAAGACCACTATTATAAGAACTCAAGAAAAGGTTTAAACACAGAAGAAACATTTTTTGATGGTTATAAGGGTGGAGAGGGAGGGAGAGAGTCATTCACTAACTAGAGAGTAGACAAGGATTATCTTGGGTGAATGCAAGGAGAGCACACACTACAGGGGAAGTCAGCACAACTGGACTAAAACAAAGCTAAGAAGTTTCCTGAATACAACCAAACACTACGAGGAACAGAGTAGCAGGAGCAGAGTTCTGGGGACCATGCTTTCAGGGGACGTCTAGGTCAATTTGCATAACCAAGCTTATTAAGAAAATGTTCTGCATCCTACTTCAGTGAGTGGCATCTGGGTTCGTAAAAGCTAGCTAGCAGTCATCTAAGATGCATCAAATGGTCCCAACCTACCTGGAGTAAAGGAGAGTGAAGATCACCAAATTCACAAAGAAGGTATTAGCCCAAAAGACAGAAAGGGCCACATAAACCAGAGACTGCATCAGCCTGAGACCAGAAGAACTCTATGGTGCCTGGCTACCACCAATTACCACTCTGACAGGGAACACAACAGAGATTTCCTGATGTAGCAGAAGAAAAATGGGGTGCAGAACTCAAATTCTAGTAAAAAGACCAGACTTAACAGTCTGACTGAGACTGGAGGAACCCCAGAAAGCATGGCCCCTGGCATCTCTGTCAACCCAGCACTAAAACCATTTCTGAGGCCAACTCTTCAGACAAAGTTTAGACTGGACTGTGGGACATAAAGTGATACTCATGAAGAATGTCCTTCTTAACTCAGATAGATACATGAGACTAAATGGGCAGCTCCTGTCCGGAGGTGAGATGGGAAGGCAGAGTGGCTCAGGAGTTGGTTTAATGGACGTGGGAAATCAGGGGTGGAAAGGAGGAGTGTGCTGTCATAGTATAGGGAGAGTAATTAGGGTCAAATAACAATATATAAATTTTTGTATTAGAGACTAATTTGAATTGTAAACTTTCACTTAAAGCACAACAATAAAATAAAAATAAAAAGAAGTACTCATTCTTATACGACAGTGCGATATTATTGGTTTCTAGTGGTGCTTTAAGCTTTTAGCTTTGTCCAATATTTCCTTTTCTCAATATCTGTGTATTTTTTTTAATTTGCTTACAATTCCTCCATAAACTGGTTTTCTTTTTTCTAAAAATATTATATTTTTTACTTCCTTCTTGGTGATTTTAATGTATTCCATATTGTGTCTTAGCACTCCCTTATAATTTTAATAAGAATATTTAGTTTTATTTCTTTTTCACAATGGTTCCTGGACACAGTTCTCGCTAATAAAATAGTTTATAAAGTGATTTGTGGAAAGCTTTTATTTGTAAGGTATGATTTGCCAGCTCCCCTCCTACTCCTGAGGGAGCTCGAAGAGTAATCCCTTTATTCCTAAGTATTACTGTTGGGGATGAGCAAGGCCCACAGAAATTGCTGTCTGACTGAAAGAGGATGAAAATAATTTGAGGGCTGTAAGAAGGCAAAGGAACAGAACAGGAGGATGAGAAATGAAAATAAGTACTGATGTACAGTGGAAGGGAAGAGAATAGAGGAGAAATTGTCCATATGAAATGAAAAGGGTGTTGTGAGTTCTTATTCCAAATTACTCCAAGTATTTCTCTATCTCAGTGTGATACTTTGCATTCCTTCTATCATCATCCATCTGTTGTCTGCACTTTGGGGTAAGTACTTACTTAGTACAGATCTTCATTTTCCGTTACCATTTTTCCTGCCCTAGATCTACCCTCTTCCTTTTCTGCACTTGACTGCACTCGACACAAAACACCCCAAGCTTCTTTAAATCTTGATTTGTCATTGGGTTCCAGCAGCGGCTCCTTGGATGCATCAACATGTCAAAATGTCAGGTGCTGAGACTGGTAGATGGGTATTGCTTGGGGCAGTTTTGATCATTGTAGAAAGACATGAACATTTTCCATCCAGAGTACTTTCTCACAAGCACAACTTTGCAGCAGTAATTGCATAACATCACCATATTATCTATCTTATTGTGGAGAACAGAATTGGAGTAAAACATAGTGATCATATTTTCACATTTTGCAAATGTCATAATAAAAATGAAGCAATTGTAAATATGTGGCCCAATTACTGTTCAAAAAGACTGTAGATGCTCATCAGTTTTAATTATTTGGGAAATTTCTCTGTTATCATTGAGTAGAAATAGAAACATAGGTATGAACAAACTATGGGAACTGATGTGAGGTATGTTTCCCCAAATCTGGAAATTAGATTCTTGTACATTTTCAAGATTATCTTAACACATGCCTGAAAATGTAGCTGAAATTCAAGTGTCTAAGATTTGCAAGTAATAATGTGGATTTAATTACCAGGAGTCTGTAAAATATCATTGTTGTTTGTTGGTTACTGTTGAGTCAATTCCAACTCATGGTGACCCCAGGTGTGCAGAGTAACTCCGTAGGGTTTTCAAGGCTGTAACCTTTCAGAAGCAGATCACCAGGCCTGTCTTCTGAGGCATCTCTGGATAAGTTCCAACTGCCAACCTTTCAGCTAGCAGTCAAGCACGCAACCATTTGTGCCACCCAGGAACTCCTATAAAATATAACTTTGAATTTTGGTTCTTTAGATGTTGTCTCCCCTGGGCCTTTTGATCTTTATAGGTACCCAGGAACCTCAAGGCAAGCTCAAGGCAAGAAACAAGTCAAGGTATCTTCTTGTTAATAGACAATTTTAGGAAATTGAGCTAGGTAGTTTCCTTTTCCA
The DNA here is from genome assembly GCA_030035585.1 of Dugong dugon. NCBI lineage: Eukaryota > Metazoa > Chordata > Mammalia > Sirenia > Dugongidae > Dugong > Dugong dugon. Next base: position 29,626,127 of record CM057465.1, read on the forward strand.
TTGGTCTGCTGTCTTATACCTGTCTCCTGCATAGGGGTTACGGTAAAAGGTCCTGCTGTTCCTATCCTTAAATTTAGGTGCCTGAGCATAAACACCATACATCACAATACCAGTGAGTAGGGCCTTAAGGAGCCTTACCTCATATAATCACTCTCATCATGTTGCTTTCTTTGTAAGATGCTAATTCTTGGATTGTTTTCTTCATCGACATAGAGAAGTAAAACTCTAGGTGGTCTTTGCTCTTGGAATATCACCCTCTGAGTAGTTTCTTTTCCAGTTCTCTAAGTTTTCACTTCTCTAGGTCATATAGCATCACGAAGTACTTTATTCATAATTTTGTTGTCAGTATTATTGGCTGTGAATGAAACTGATTTTTGACCATGTTCAGCAGTACCTTTATTATCTAAGGGAACAGCAAATGACCAATTCATAGTGGTAATTAGTCCGTAGTCAAAAGTTTTATTGCTGAGGAGCAAAACAGTACGGGAGAGAATCAATCATCATTTGAACCTGGGATCAGGACCTCTGCCTTTGGACTGCATGATTCAGTATGTGTACCACCAGACACTCTACTTTAGGATTCACAACTTCACCTATCACATGAATTTGTAGTATTTTGACAGTGTTTGGCAATATAGATTAAGAAAGGGGAACCCGTTAGCTGAGTAACTATTTAGAAAATATCTGCTTTGTAATCCGTTTATTCATTAAGTTTGAGGTATTTATATATACATTTATGAACCCAATTCTGTATATATAGTCCAAACATCTGGATCTTTTGAGAAGTTCTGTGGGGTAAAAAATTAAGAATAGAACTAGAGCTGAAAATGAGCATATTTTGTTTCTCTCAGCAAAACTGTCTGAAATAGTCCATGTAGTTCACAAGAGTTAATATTGATCCACAACATTTTTGGTTGGGTGTGTGGGAGGAGGAAGAGGTATCAGTCATAATTCCAAATATTTAGTCAACTTTCCTCTGGAAATTACAACAAAATATAATACCCTGAGAGAAAGAAAAGATCAAATTCCAAGAATTTGGAAACACTACTATTTTTCAGATCAATAAAGTTCAGGGGGAAAAAAACCCTTTAATTCTTAATAATATTTGGCTTGAGTAAGTTTCCAAAGGATTTACAATGAATGGAACTGTTAGTAATAAAACTTAAACTGTTAAACAATAATCCAAGCTATGCCTATGAAGAAATCAAGATGAATGATGCCTATGAATAATTAATTTTGGACATCTCATGTATTAATTTTTATTACTCTTATAACTTCATTGCATTTTACTGGAAAATAGCTTAAATTGAATGCAACTTTATGTAAGTATGGGAATCACATAATAATGTACTTTCTAAATCAATAGTGAAAAATAATCTTATTCTATCAAAACTGGAGTGTAGACATGTACCATAGCGCCTTATGAAAGGAGCATTGGCAGCACACAGTATTTATTTTAAGGACGGCAGTGTACGCTCTCACTAAAATGGAGTGTCATGTTTTGAAATATAGACTTCTTATTTCATTGTGTCTACCATGCCCTAAACACATTTTATACAGTGTTTTTGCACCTTTATTGTGCAGTTGATATTGCTTTGTAGATGGAATCAGTGGTGGAGATGGGGACAGAATTCAAATTTCAGGCTCTGAGCCTGAAGTGTATTTTAAAATAGTCTCTCTAAATATTGTCTGCATGTTGAAAGTACATAGCAATGAACATGAGACAGTCCTAAAAACATCACACACTCCCATACAAAATGGAAGGAGTAGGTATTTGGTTCCTAAGAGAAGAGAAAGAATGAAAAAAGAGTATCTATTTTCAGTTTTATATTATGTAAAATGTATCTTTATTTCCCCTATAACTAAGCTCCTCCTAATCAGTGTTTTGCTTATTTAATGGTTGATGAGCACAATGTCTATACTATATGTGGTGAAACATTGGTGGAAAAGTTTTCAAAAAATGAAGCTTGTCTTTATAAATGCTTACTTACGATCTATCTTCATAGTAATATTTTAGTATTTTATTTATTTCAAATCTCTTTATTATAATAACATACTGTGGATCATTGGTGATATAAAAGCGCTATGAATTAGAGACCGGGGTTTTGGAGAGCAAAAATCCCTGGGTGTGCAAATGACTTGCGCTTGACTAGTAACCTACAGGTTGTTGGTCTGATCCCCCCAAGTGGTGTCATGGAAGAAAGCCTTGGTGATCTGCTTCCACAAAGATTACAGCCAAGAAAACCCTGTGGAGCAGTTTTACTTCGTAACACATGGAGCAGTTTTACTCTGTAACTCATTGCCATGAGTCGGAATCAACCCAATGGCGAAGGGTTTAGTTTTGGTTATTTTGGAGAGCTGGACTGTTACACAGTTAGTGTGCTTCACTGGCATGTGTTCATGAAGTCTTTCTCATCTGTGAACTGAGACAGTGGAAATAGAATAGGAATGGGAATGACTTACCCATACTTTCCACATCTACCCACTTCCAGCTACACCAACTTGGGGGAGAAAAACAAAAGTGAGCCAACTTATGTTCTTAGCAGAACGAACTGTGGTTTTGCAACTTTTAAAGTGTATTTGAATATCCGGGGATCTTTTTAAAAGGCAGGTTCTCATTTAATAGATCAGGGCATGGGGGACGTTGGAGAGCCTGCTTTTCTAACAAACTGAGCAGCAAGGAGCTAAACAAGTCAGTCTGCCTGCAGTTACGACTCTCAACCCAACTGCAATAGTTCTGAGGCCATGAGAAGATGCTGCATATTGAATAAAAAGGGAAAATAGTGTTTTGTGATAGTGAAATGGATATAGAGATAGAAAATTAAGAAATCAGGATGTGAGTGAGAAGCCAAGAAGAATGTAGTTAAAAGTGACAGAGCAGAAATTGGAATGGGAGAACACCCTGGAAGAAACTAGTCTCTAAGTGTGCGTGAAAAATCTATAGTTCATCTGTTAAAGCTGCAGCCAGTCATCTGGCGTGGAGGCGAGATCGGACTGGATGGCCAAAATAAAATTGCAATAATAGCCTTAGCAAACTGTAAAGCACAGTGCCAGCAAAGAACATCATTCTGAATTGGCTCAACTGCCTAGCAGCGATTGACTGTGATGGTTTGATATTGAGGATGTACGGTGGACAGCCAGGAGCTTCAGTTTCAAAATAACTTTTTTTTTTTTTTTATTTTTTTTAACATTGCCGTTGAGTCAATTGAATACGTGGAGACCACATGTGCGTCAGATGACAGGCAATCCCTGGGTCAAGAATGAGATCTGTGTCTTTAAAGTCTTTTTAAATCGCATTTGTAGGGAAGTCGGAACAGGAGCAAGCGGTTCTCATTATTTACTTTAGTGCAAGAAAGGGCTCAAAGCCTTTTCAATGATTTAAAAGCTGCACATGCAGCAAGTGAAGGTGATTGTGATGAAGAATTTGTTGAGAGTAGAGGTTGGTTCAACCGTCTCAAAATTAGGGCAGATTTACATAACAGTAAAGTGCAAGTACCAGTCTGTAAGTCGGAGGTAGCCTGCGCCATAGGATTTTCAGTGGCTGATTTTTCAGAAGTACATCACCAGGACTTCCTTCCTAGGAGCTCTGGATGGACTTGAATAACTAACCTTTTGGTTAGCAGTGAGAAATTAACCATTTGCACCACCTAGGGCATATATGTAGCTTAATATCTATGCTGGTTGTCTTGATCAGTAAACACACTTTTTCATAGACATGCAGTTTCTAAGGGCCTACAACTACATTTCCCCAAAACTGTATGAAAAATGTTCACTGAGTTTGAAGTCAACTAAATCTGCAGTGATTGATTATAAAGTACACAGCTTTAGGAAGAATTTTAAATGATTCAACTATCAATAAAGGCTTTTTTGTAATTATGAGAGTAGCATAAAGTTGTAAGTATTCAATTTTCCAGACAAGATAACTATGCTTTTTTAATTAATAAAGCACTTATGTTTTCTTCCTTTTAAATGCTCGACTTTCCTCTTGACATTTTAAAAGTGAGTTGGTTCTTATGAGTGATAATAATAACTTTCACATTTAGCCATCTTTCATTACTTTATTGATTTGTCTGTTTTCTTACAGGTATTTTCTTTGATCTCATTTAGCATTTGGGTGCACTTTATTGATTTCACCCTGTGGTCAGTTTGCATTCAAAGTTTGCATTCAGTTCAGTAGAAGCACTTGTAATATTGAGTATTAACGAGGAGTTTCAGGGGCCAATGCCTAAGATATCTGCTAAAACTGCCTAAAGCAAGTTCATAGTGGATAGAAAGGAAATTATTTACAATACACTAATTGAAGGTTATTTAAATAGTCAATGATTTTTAAAGTAGTACTGATACATCAAGATCATTTTTAAGTATATTTCTAGTCATAGCTCTGTAAGTAAGGGGACCTGTGTGCTTATTATGCATGCAGGCTGGCTTAGTTATCTAGTGCTGCCCTAGCAGAAATGTTTCATCTCTGTATCCATTTCACTATCATTTGGCATGGAGGAGAGGACTGGATGGCCAAAATAGAATAGCAGTAATAATCTTAGCAAACTGTAAAGCAACAGTGCTGCCCTAACAGAAATTTATTTTCTTACAGTCCTTGAGGCTAAAAGTCCAAATCAGCATTGCTGTGTCAATTCCTTCACTGAGCCTCTCTTCTAGCTTCTGGTGTCTGCCAACAATCTTTGGCATTCCTTGGTGTCTGTCTTCCCCCGTGTGTGTCTCTGTGTCTATTCTGCTCATTTAATAACTTAGAGATGATTAGGTTTAGAAACCACCCTACTATGGATGACCTCATTAAAATAACACAACAAACTCCCCTTTTCCCAACAAGGTCATATTTACAGGTACCGAACGAAAAAACCAAACCAGTTGCTGTCAAGTAGATTCTGACTCATGGTGACCCCAAGTGTTACAGGGTAGAACTGCTCCACATGGTTTTCTTGGCTGCCATCTTTGCAGAAGCAGGTTTTCAGGCCTTAGTTCCCTGGTGCCACTGGGTTTAGGTTAGTAATCAAGCACAAATCATTTGCACCACCCAGGAACCGCTGCTCGCCAAAATAGAGTTCTCTAATTCACAGTGCTTTTATATGACCCATGATCCACAGTATGTCATTATAATATGTAAATATTTGAAATAAATGAAGTACTAGAATATTTCTACAATGATAGATAGTAAGTCTGGAGTCCTGGTGCTGCAGCGGTTAAGAGCTTGACTGCTAACCAGGATGCCTGCAGTTCAAATCCACCAGCTGCTCCTTGGAAACCTTATGGGGCCGTTCTACTCTGTCCTACAGGGTCGATACGAGTCAGAATTGGCTCGATGGCAACAGATTTAGTTTTGGTTTTTGAGTGAGCATTTACAAAGATAGTATGGAGACTGTGCTTACCCACCATTAATTAAACAACTGAACCCAGAAAACACTGGATAAAAGGAGACTATTTATTGGGGAAACCAAGATACAGTTCACAAAATGGAAATAAGTATACTTTTTTGTGCGTGTTTTGTTTTTTAGGGAACAAATATGTACTCCTTCCAAACTGCCTGTGCCACACAGGGGATTAGGATTTCAACAAATATTTTACAGGAACAAAATTCAGTTCATAATAGTGGGGGAGAGATAGCAAAGGAAGAGAGTGCATTAATTTCTCTCCACGTGTAGTCCGTATTTTGATTCCTGTTACATTCACCTTTATTTAAAATTCAGCTGCAGATTGTAGATTTTTTCCATTTCTTCCATTTTCCACCTTGTCTTAAATTGTTCCAAATTTATTTTATTTTTAAAGATATTCATCCAGTTTAATAATTAATGTGTATAATCAGAATGCACATCATGACAATAGAATTTAATTTTACCAAGACAGCATCATTTATATCACGAAGCATTTCTGCTAAGAAATCCTGCTGGCCTAAATGTATTCTAATATGGAGGAATCACCTCATACTTCAGTATTATTGCATTAGAAAATGAGGTGGTGTCTTGGAGGGAAATGTATCTGGAATTGATCTGAGCCCACTCAAGCTCTCTCTCCTTTTCTTTCTGTCTTTTAAGCTAGAGGTAATTCAGTGACAAGACTTTTAGAGAGATGATGAATGTAATGTAATATTTCTAAACATGAATTGGTGTGTGTGTCAGGGGGAAGGGAACCTAATTAACCAACTTAAACTACTTCTATTCAAACACTCCAGAAAGATAGCACCAGTCACAAATGTTAAATATCTGTTTTGCTTTACTTTGCTTACTCATGCATTTATAACACTTGCTATGGCAGTTTATCTAAAATTAGGTCCAAAGTAATTTAGGCAGCCATACCCTATGTGAAAGATTCTGTAGAAAGCTTTAAATCATAATGACAGCCATTAGAACTTGCTTAAAGGAAATGCATTTCTGAATAACTCTAGAGGAAACAATAAGAAAAAAGCTATGAGTATATCCGTAAGGGCTCACAAGAAATTACTCAGCATTTAGATACGTACTTCTTTGAAACCATGGAGTTAGATGGGTATTTTCTGTATTTTTTTACCACTATTAAAACAGAATACTAACACAAATTTATTAAAAACTTACTATGTGCCAGGTATGTATCTTGTTAATTAAATGTTAGCATCGTTGAATTCTCAAAATCATTTGCATAAATAATCAAACAAAAACAAATGTATTGCTACCGTCATTTTACTGATGAGCAAACAGGAGCACAGGGAGATTAAATAATTCATGTAAGTAGTTAGTGACAGGAATGTGATTTAAATGCCAGTAATCTGATTCTAGAGCACAGGTTCCTAACTTCTGTGCTGTTTCCATCCCAGCTCTATCACTAAACTCTGTGCGAGCATCATAAAGCCTTCACGTTGGCTTTTCCAGCTGTAACATGTATGAAAAAGTCATTCTAAAGTATTGATAGAAACTTCCAGAGTTAGCTTTTCTGTAAATTTCTAAATTTAGAAAATTTTAGATAAAGGGTTTAATTATCTGTGTATTACTTGAATATTACAAATGTGTTCAGGAATATAAAATAATGGATGTCTGTAATACATGAATTTAACAGTCTAAAGCCTCTATTTTAGGTGCAAGGATATTGATAATTGATATAAATTAAATTTATAATATTTATAATATATTAAATTTAATTATAAAAATGATTTCAGTGTTTTAAAAACTAAAAAATATTCAGAAACTCACTGAAATTTGGAAGATATTTTCAAGTTGTGTCAAACTGCAAAACTAAAATATTTTGACCATTGTTGTTAGATGTCATTGAGTCGGTTTCAACTCAGCAATCCCATGTACAACAGAACAAAACACTATCTGGTCCTGTGCCACCTTCACAATTATTGTTATGCTTGAGCCCATTGTTGCAGCCCCTGTGTCAATCCATCTCATTGAGGGTTTTCCTATTTTTTGCTGACCCTCTGCTTTAGCAAGCATGATGTCCTTCCTCAGGGACTGTTCCTTCCAATTAATATGTCCAAAATATGTGAGCAGTCTCAACAACCTCACTTCTAAGGAGCATTATGGCTGTACTTCTTTCAGGACAGATTTGTTCATTCCTCTGTTAGTCCACGTTAAGCTCAATATTCCTTGCCAACATTATAATTCAAAGGCTTCAGTTCTTCTTTGATCTTCCTTATTCCTTGTCCTGGTTTCACATGCATATGAGGTGACTGAAAACACCATGGCTTGGGTCAGGCATGCCTTAGTCTTTAAAGTGACATCTTTGCTTTTTAACACTTTAAAGAGGTCTTTTGCAGCAGATTTGCCCAATGCAATGCATCATTTGATTTCTTGACTGCTGTTTCCATAGATGTTGATTGTGGATCCAAGTAAAATGAAAACCTTGACAACTTCAAACTTTTCTCCATTTATCATGATGCTGCTTATTGGACCAGTTGTGAGGATTTTTGTTTTATTTATGCTAAGGTGTAGTCCATACTGAAGGGTGTAGTCTTTGACCTTCATCAATAAGTGCTTGTGATGGTTAAGGTTGTGTGTCAACTTGGCTGGGCCATGATTCTCAGTGGTTTGGCAGTCGTATGATATTGTGATCACTTTCTTGGTGAGACTTGATATAATGTGATCACCTTCATGATGGGATCTGCTATGAGTAGCCAATCAGTTGAAGGGGAGTTTCCTTGGGCACGTGGCCTGCATCGAATATAAGTGGACATTCTCTCATGGCTCATGGGCTTTTTCTCTCTCTGGATCCTGCAGCTGGCTCCCGTTTGTCTGACCCCAGCCCTTGGGACTTGAGCTAGTAGCTTACCTGTGGTCTCGCCTGCCGATTTTGATCTTCGAAGCCTGTGAGCAAGAGCTTTGCTCTCTGACTTGTCAATCTTGGGTTCTCCAGCCCCTGCAGCTATGTGAATCAGGAGAAGTCTCTATCCTGACCCACCCACTGACTTGGGACATTCCAGCCTCTATAACTGCATGAGCCACTTCCTTGATATTAATTTCTCTCTCTATATATATACTTATACACTTTACTGGCTTTGCTTCTCCAAAGAACCCAGCCTAAGACATACAGTAAACCCTGGAGACTCCTCACCAAAGACTGAATGCAGGAAAAGTACCTGAAGTACCTGCAGGGGTCCAACAGCCTTCCTGGCCACTCAGAATTCCTGTGGGGCCCAATGGCCCACAAAGAAACCAGCAAGATGAAAGTCCTGGAGTTCCTGGCCAAGGTCAGTGGCACCGACCCCAGTTCCTTCCCATTCCAGTATGCAGAGGCTCTGAGAGAAGAGGAAGAGAGAGGTGGAGCCCCAGTCACAGCCAGGGCTCCCACAAGGGCTGTGGGCTATATCCATTCCAGGGCCAACTCCAGCATCTTCTGCCCTGTACTGCCTGAGGCCAATCCTCACTCTGTGTTTGAGGAGGGTGGTCAGCATGCTAAGTAGTGGAAGGCTGGACTGGCCTGGGGGCCATGCGTATAGCACTTTTGTGCTCCTATTCTACAGGGGGGACCTCCTAACATTGAGAAACAAGAGCCAGGAGGATAGTGCATCCTTTGGATCAGGAGTCCCTGAACTGAGAAGCTTCTCAACTGGGGAAGATTGATGACAAGGACCTTCCCCCAGAATCAACGGAGAGAGAAAGCTTTCCCCTGGAGCTGGTGCCCTGAATTCAGACTTCTAGCCTCCTAGACTTTGAGAAAATACATTTCTCTTTGTTAAAGCCAATCACTTGTGGAATTTCTGTTATAGCAGCACTACATAACTAAGACAGTGCTTCAAGTTCTCTTCGCTTTCAGCAAGCAAGGTCATATCATCTGCATATCATGGGTTGTTGAGTCTTCTTCCAATCCTGATGCCCCCATTCTTCTTCATATAATCCAGCTTCTCAGATAATTTCCTCAGGATACAGATTGAATAAGTGTGGTGACAAGATATAACCCTCATGCACACCTTTGCTGATTTTAAACCACACAGTATCCCCTTATTCTGTTCCAATGACTGCCTCTTGATCTATGTATAGGTTGCACAGCAGCACGATTAAACGTTCTGGAATTCCCATTCTTCCCATGTTGTCCATAATTTGTTACTACCCACACAGTCAAATGCCTTTTCATAGTTAATAAAACACAAGTAAACATTTTTCTGCTAGTCTCTTCTTTCGGCAAAGATCCATTTAACATCAGCAATGATATCCCTCGCTCCACATCCTCTTCTGAATTGGCTTGAATTTCTGGCAGTTCTCTGTTGATGTACTCCTGCAACTGATTTTGAAAGATCTTCAGAAAATTTTACCTGTGTATAATATTAAAGATTTTTTTGATATTTTCTGCATTCTGTTGGATCACCTTTCTCTGGAATGGGTACAAATGTGGGACTTCTCCAATTGGTTGGCCAGGTAACTGTCTTCCAAATTTCTTGGCATTAGCAAGTGGGTTCTTCCCATGCTGCATCCATTTGTGGAAACATCTCAATTGGTATTCTGTCAGTTTCGGTAGCCTTGTTTCTTGCGAATGCCGTCAGTGCAGCTTGGACTTCTTTCAGTACCATCGGTTCTTGATAATACACTACCTCCTGAAATGGTTAAATGTCAACAAATTCTTCTTGGTAAAGTGTGTTTATTTCTGCCATCTTTTTTTGATGCTTCCTGTGTCGTTTAATATTTTCCCCATAGAATTCTTCAGTATTGCAACTTGAGGCTTGAATTCTTTCTTTAGTTCTTTCATCTTAAGAAATTCCAAGAGCATTCTTCCCTTTTAGTTTTTTAACTCTAGATCTTTGCATATTTCATTATAATACTTTGTCTTCGTGAGCTTCCCTTCGATACCTTCTGTTCAGCTCTTTTACCTCATTTCTTCCTTTCACTTTGTTGTTAGTTGTTAACGTGCCATCGAGTCAGTTCCAACTTATAGTGATCCTATGTGCAACAGAACAAAATAATGCATGGTCCTGTGCCATCCTCAGAGTTGTTATGCTTGAGTCCATTGTTGTAGTCACTGTGCCAATCCATGTCGTTCAGGGTTTTCCTCTTTTTTGTTGACCCTCTACTTTACCAAGCATGATGTCCTTCTCCAGGGACTCGTCCCTCCTAACAACATGTCCAGAGTATATGAGATGAATTCCTGCTATCCTTATTTCTAAGGAGCATTCTGGCTGTACTTCTTCCAAGACAGATTTATTCATTCTTCTGGCAGTCCGTGGTATATTCAATATTCTTCACCGACTCCATAATTCAAAGGCATCAATTCACTGTCCAGCTTTCACATACATATGAGGTGATTGAAAACACCATGGCTTGGGTCAGATGCGCGTTAGTTCTTAAAGTGACATGCTTCCTTTTTAACACTTTAAAGAGATCTTTCACAGCAGATTTGCCCAATGTAATGCGTCTTTTGATTTCTTGACTGCTGCTTCCCTGGGCATTGATTGCGGATCCAAGTAAAATGAAATCTTTTACAACGTCAATATTTTCTCCTTTTTTCATGGTGTTTCTTGTTGGTCCAGTTGTTAGGATTTTTTTTTCTTTATTTTGAGATGTAATTCATACTGACATCTGTGGTCTTTGATCTTCATTTGTAAGTGCTTCAAGTCCTCTTCCCTTTCAGCAAGCAAGGTTTTATCATCTCTTTCACTTGAGCTACCCTACATTCAAGAGCAAGTTTCAGAGTATCTTCTGACATCTATTTTGATTTATTTTTTCTTTCTTCTCTTTTTAATGACCACTTGCTTTCTTCATGTATGAGGGTCCTTGATGTCATTCCACAATTCCTCTTGTCTTCAGTCATTAGTGTTTAATGAGACAAACTATTCTTGAGATGGTCTTTAAATTCAGGTTGCATATACTCAAGGTCATACTTTGACTCCCCTGGAATTTTTCTAATTTTCTTCAGCTTCAACTTGCACTTGCATATGAGCAATTGATGATCTGTTCCACAGTCAGTCCTTGGCCTTGTTCTGACTAATGATATTGAGCTTTTAAATCTTCTCTTTACACAGAAGTAGCCAAATTGATTCCTGTGTATTCCATCTGGTGATGTCCACGTGTATAGTCACCGTTCACATTGCTGAAAAAGTTATTTACAATGAAGAAGTCATTGGTCTTGCAAAATTCTATCTTGCCATCTCCAGCATTGTTTCTATCACCAAGGCCATGTTTTCCAACTACTGATCCTTCTTTGTTTCCAACTTTTGCATTCCAGTAATTATCAATACAACTTGATTGCATGTTTGATCAATTTTGGACCGCAGAAGTTGGTAAAAATCTTCAATTTCCTCATTTGGGGCATTAATGGTTGGTGTGTAAATTTTAATAATTAACTGGTCTTCCTCGTAGGCATATAGATATTATCCTACCACTGACAGTGTTGCACTTCAGGATAGATCTTGAAATGTTCTTTTTGACGATAAATGCAACACCATTCCTCTTCAGTTTGTCTTTTCCCACATAGTAGACCATATGGTAATCTGATTCAAAATGGCCAATACCAGTCCATTTCAGCTCACTAATGCCTAGGATATCAATGTATATGCGTTCCATTTCATTTTTGATGAGTTCCAATTTTCCTAGATTCATACTTCGTACGTTCCATGTTCTTATTATTAATGGGTGTTTGCAGCTGTTTCTTCTCATTTTCAGTCATGCCACGTCAGCAAATGAGATCCCGAAAGCTTGACTCCATCCATGTCATTAATGTCGACTCTACTTTGAGGAGGCAGTTCTTCCCCAGTCCTCTTTTGAGTGCCTTCTAACCTGAAGGGCTCATCTTCAGGCATTGTATCAGACAATATTCCGCTGCTATTCATAGGGTTTTCACTGGCTAATTTTTTCAGAAGTAGAACACCGGGTCCTTCTTCCTATTCTGTCTTAGTCCAATAGCTCAGCTGAAACCTGTCCACTATAGGTGACCCTTTTGGTATTTGAAATACTATTGGCATTTCTTCCAGCATCACAGCAACATGCAAGTCACCAGAGTATGACATATTGACAGATGAGAGGAGATTTTGACAGTAGTGTAATTTAAAAAAATGTTTATTAAAATATTTTCTCCAAATAAAATTCTCTAAATCCCTGACAATGAAGTTGATAGATGGAAGTTATTTTACATCCTATAGGAAAATATTTTAAAACACTTTCGTAGGTAGTTAAGTATCTATACAACTATTAGGAGTTCTGTACAAAACCTTATTACAAATATCCGATTTCAAATAGGGCAATAAAATCTCACTATAGCTGGCTGGTGTAATTCTAGATTCTTTAGAATGATTTGCTTCATTCAGCTTCGGCTCTGGACCTCACAAAAATAATTACTCTTTCTTCCCTGAAATACATAGGTTGATGTCTTGTTGCTGTAATTACGGTATGCCTCATCCCATAGTACATATATTCTTATTTTCTTTTTATCAATATCTTGTTTTTTGTTGTTGTGGTGGTTAGGTGCAGTCAAGTTGGTTCTGACTCATAGCAACTCCATGCACAACAGAACAAAACACTGCCCAGTCCTGTGCCATCCTCACAATCATTGTTATGCTTGAGCCAGTTGTTGAAGTCACTATGTCAATCCATCTTGCTGACGGTTTTTGGCATTTTCTCTGACCCTCTACCTTATCAAGCATGATGCCCTTCTCCAGGGACTGGTCCCTCCTTATAACATGTCCAAAGTAAGTGAGACAAAGTTTCGCTATCTTTGTTTCTAAGGAGCGTTCTGGCTGTACTTCTTCCAAGACAGATTTGTTTGTTCTTCTGGCAGTCCATGGTATAGTCAGTATTCTTCGCCAACACCATAACTCAAATCCATCATTTCTTCTTCAGTCTTCCTTATTTGTTGTCCAGCTTCCACACGCATATGAGGCGATAAAAAGTATCATGGCTTGGGTCAGGCGCGCTTTAGTCCTCGAGGTGACATCTTTGCTTTTTAACACTTTAAAGAGGTCTTTTGCAGCAAATTTACCCAGTGCAATACATGATTTGATTTCTTGACTGCTGCTTCCATGGGCATTGATTGTGGATCCAAGTAAAATGAAATCCTTTACAACCTAAATATTTTCTCCTTTATTCCTGATGTTTCTTATTGGTCCAATTGTGAGGATTTTTTTTTCTTTATTTTGAGGTATAATTCATACTGAAAGCTGTGGTCTTTGATCTTCATTAGTAAGTGCTTCAAGTCCTCTTTGCTTTCAGCAAACAATCTGCATACTGAAGGTCGTTAATTAGTCTTCCTCCAATCCTGATGCCATGCTTTCTTCATGTAGTCCACTTCTCAGATTATTTACTCAGCATACAGATTGAATACATAAGGTGAAAGGATACAACCCTGACAAACACAGTTCCTGATTTTAAACCATACAGTATCCCCTTGTTCTGTTGGAATGACTGCCTCTTGGTCTATGTTCAGGTTGCACAGGAGCACAATTAAGTGTTCTGGAATTTCCATTCTTTGCAACGTTATCCATAATTTGTTATGATCCATGCAGTCGAATGCCTTTGCATACTCAATAAGACACAGATAAACATCTTTCTGGTAGTCTCTGCTTTCTGGCAAGATCTATCTGACACTGGCAACGATGTAGTTCATTCCACGACCTCTTCTGAATCTGGCTTGAATTTCCAGCCTTTACCTGTCGACGTGCTGCTGCAACTCTTTGAATTATCTTCAACAAAATTTTACTTGCAGGTGATATTAGCAATATTGCTCAATTATTTGCACATATTGTTTGACCACCTTTCTTTGGAATGGGCACGAATACAGATCTCTTCCAATCAGTTGGCCAGGTAGCTGTCTTACAAACTTCTTGGCATAGACAAGCGATCGCTTCCAGCATTGCGTCTATTTGTTAAAATATATCAGTTGGTATGCTGTCAGTTTCTGGAGCCTTGTTTTTTGCCAATGTCTTCAATGCAACATGACTTCTTCCTTCAGTACCATCGATTCTTGATCATATACTGCATACTGAAATGGTCAGATGTCAACCAATTCTTTTTGGTACAACAACTCTGTAGTCTTTCCTTTTTCTTTAATACTTCCAGAATCACTCAGTAGTTGCCCATAGAATCCTTCAATATTGTCACTTGAGGCTAGAATTTTTCATTCAACTCTTCCAGCTTGAGAAATGCAGAGCATGTTCTTCCCTTTCGGTTTTCTAACTCTAGGCCTTTGCACGTTGATTATAATACTTTACTTTGTCTTCTTGAGCTGCTCTTTGAAATCTCCTGTTCAGCTCTTCTACTTCATCATTTTTTCCATCCACTTTAGCTACTCTACATTCAAGAGCAAGTTTTAGAGTCTCTTCTGACATCCAGTTGGTCTTTTCTTTCTTTCCTGTCTTTTTAATGACCTCTTGCTTTTTTTTTATATATATGATGTCCTTGGTGTCATTTCACAACTTGTCTGGTCCTCAATCAGTATTGTTCAATGAGTTAAATCTATTCTTGAGATGGTCTCTAAATTCAGGTGAGATATACTCAAGGTCGTACTCTGGCTCTTGTGAACTTGTTTTAATTTTCATGTCCAACTTGAACTTGCATAGGAGCAATTAATGGTCTGTTCCACAGTCAGTTCTTGGTCTTGTTCTGAGTGATGATATTGAGCTTCTCCATAGTCTCTTTCCACAGATGTAATCAATTTGATTCCTGTGTATTCCATCCAGTGAATCCCAGGTTATAGTCACCTTTTACGCTGTTGAAAAAAGGTATTTTGAATCAATAAGTCATTGGTATTGCAAAATTTTATCATGTGAGCTCTGACATCATTTCTGTCACTAAGGCCATATTGGAATTTAAAGAATCAATTAAAAATCTACACTGTATATAAAACTTTTGTTGATAAATTCCTTTAATGGAAATAATTGTTCCTGTCTCAGAATTTCTAAACTTGAAAGAAATATTTTTATTATAATGCTAATTTCATTTAGTCTTTTAGAGTCCTTAGCTGTTTATATGAGTGTTTCACATAGCTTTTACACGTAGTTAGTATTTACAGTGTGAATTATGTGCTACTCATAAATTTCCTCCTTATAAAAGTAATTGTATGCTCTGTTCATTTTATCATAAAAATTTTTTTAAGTTGCATTTATTTCAGCTTCCCAGAGTTATCTTTGTAAGTTTTCCTTTTCATTTTTTTCTGTCATTCTGTATACATATACATAAATACCAACATAATAAAATGGAGATCATATGGCATATACAAAATTTTTTAGCCTTTTTCCCTTAACATATTTGAATGAATATATTCCTTTATCTTTAAATATTTATTTAGAATATGATTTTTAACAATTATGTGAATATCCATATGAAGTGTGTGTCTTATTTAATTGGTCTCTGGAGATTTAACAGATTGTTAAGCTTTATAATTTTTATATAAAATTAATTCAATATAATTATACATAAATTTTTGTACTATTTTTAATAATTTTTTTCTAAGAATTTGTTCCTAGATATGAAAGTTTCAAAACTTTTAAATTTATTGCCATTTTGTTCTCCAAAAACCTTTATTCTACTTTGTATTCAAACTATTATATGGTTCTGTATCTTATCAACTCTCTGCAACAATGACAAAGAGGCAGAAGTTTGTTTTAAACAATCTATGGCTCTTTGTGAATTCTCTCTTTATAGTATTTACCTTTTTCCCTATTGGTGAGTTTATCAAAATGCACTGAATGTTCTTTATATGTTGATTATAGTAAACATTTTGTTTTGTTCCTCAGGTATTACAAATATTTTCTTAACTTTTTCATTTGCTTTTTACTTTTCTTCTCAGACAATCTTTTTAATTTCACTAATCAAACAAACAAAAAACTCATCACTTTGGTTGTCTAACATCTTTTACGTGAAACAAAAAATGCTAGATCTTGGAGGACAGAGTTCCAATATAATTTAATTTCTATTCCTTATAACAATAACACCAGCAAAAATAATCATTGAATGAATAAATAAAAGAATGAATGACTGATTGCATGATTTGTTTTCGTCTGATGGTTGTTTAGAGAGCCCACTAAATATAGGGAAATTGAACTTGCAATCCTAACTGATCAAAATCTTAGCTGAAAATGAAGGCATCTTCATTTTTGCTTGCATTATGCTCTTAAAACAAAAAATTGAGGATAATGTTGCCTGGTCTTACATTTCAAAAACAAGTGAAGATTTTAAATGTCATTGGAGGCATTATTACACATATATATTTTGAAACACTATGCAAATGTATGTATGTAAGTAAAAAAAAATTACTAAATATTTTTTGTATAGCTGATAGAATTATATTTACCATATAAATACCTGAGAAGCTAAAGTGTTGAAATGCTTGCTTGAAAATAATAAGCATATGGGAATTAAGACACTGAAGGAAATGACCAGAAAGAGATGTTATGTCCTATGCCATGTAATAATTTTAAAACTAGCAGAAAAGGTAGACAGATAGTTAAAAAAAATTTTAGCCATAGCTAAAATGAAGGTATTTCAAAGTTCATGGAAGTACATGAGTAAGTTAGAAATATATACAAAATAGGATAAAATGTGACTCATCATTTGAAAATGCAAAGTATCATATCTGGAGAAAAATAGTTTGAAAATACATGTTTGCTACTGAGACAACTTAGAAATCAGCAACCTGAGTAATGTTGAAAAAAATCAGAGTGCAAATTAAATATGAGCATATATTTTTAGTGTGATAATACAATCACAGAGCTATCTATTATGCTTTGGATATGGTTCAAAAATCTTTAAGATGGTTTACAAAACTTTTGCAATCTGCCTCCTGCAAATTTCTACTACTTATCGTCTTTACTCCCCCTTTGAAGTATAAAGAATGATTCCTCAGTTTCTTGCCTGTGCGATAGGTTAATTTTCTAATCAGAGTGAATGATAGTGTTTTCTAAATAAGGATCATGGGTTAGGAGAATAAGGTTTTGTGGATTACACATGAGTTAAGTTTTGTATATGCTGAGTATGAGTTGGCAACCTGGAAAATCTAATTGTGATACCCAGGGATAAGATAAGTATATAAACCTGGAAAACAAGAGTTGAATTCTGGACTTGACATAAGCTTTGGTAGTGATTTACTTCAAAAGTTTAGAGGAAGAAAATCTGATATTTAATGGGTATCTTGGCCATACACAAAGGCTTTCTTCTGAAAGGATGGGTTTGCATCATACCTATTACTAATTATTTTTACTATCTTCCTTGAATAGAGGATTGCAACTGGATTTTCTTTGGGAGCAATCACAATGCAGATGGAGATAGTATGGGGATCCAAAATCAATCCCAGTGTGTATCCTGCTTTGCCTTAATGAATAGGAGTGTGTGGACTTGCTTGGAAATGGGAACTTGCCACACTTGCAGCATATGTCCATCTGAAAGGCAAGATATACTGCCCCTTTGATATTATTGTGCCTAATGATTTAACCATTAATTTTTCTTCAGTGAGAAAGAGAAAGACTTTAATTTTTTTACAGATTTTTTTCTAAGAAGTTGTTAATAAATTACAAATAATGCCTTGTCCATCAATATACTTACTCTTCAAATAGTTATTTTCTCATTTTTAAACATAAGGAAAACATTTATCAATGTGATTAGTATATTTTTTGTTTATTTACTCACATCATATTCATGTGCAACTTTAAAATTTGTATAATAGAAAGGACTTCACTTGCCCTAACAGGTTTATAAGATTTACTTCTTTATTTTTTATGTGCTACCAAAATAATTTTTTTCTTTTCCATTTCCTACTATGTTTTTAAAAAGAGATGACAATTTCTAAATGCATTTATTTAACTCCAGTGTATCAGACATATTCATCGTTGACTAGAAAGCATCCTTCTGAAAATAAATCTTATTTGGCATAAGAGGTCATTATTATTCTATATTTTCAGGTTCAGGATATGATTTATTTCAGAACCTGATTTTCTTACCATATGGATAAAGGTTGTGTTCAGTTTATTGATAATGTTTATTTTATTCAGAATGAGTTCCATAAATAGAATGATCGCAGTTGGAAGAAATCCCACAGCATCATCTTATCTTTCCTTCTGCCTCTAAGTACTTAAACTATAAGTTCCTAAAAAAATTTTCTTTTTTTCAATAAAAATCTGTACCCACTTGCTCCATTTTACTTCCCCAAAAACATATTTATTTGAGAATTAGTTTATTTCTTAAAATTGGCAGATTTTAAATTTCTAATTTAATAGATTTACTCAAGTATATTTTAATTTCTAATTTTATTAAGGTCAGATAGTAAATATATTTCATCATTTCTACTGGTGATTGACCTTTAAGATAATTATTTATACAGTATGTGTATGTGTATATATATATACATATAAAATAGGAGCCCTGGTGATGCAACTTTCAAGCTCTTGGCTGCTGACTAAAAGGTTGGTAGTGTGAATCCACCAGCTGCTCTGAGGGAGAAAAAGATCTTCTATAAAGAGCACAGCCTAGGAAACCCTATGGGGCAGTTCTACTATGTTATATAGGATTTCTATGAGTTGGAACTCACTTGATAACACACAACAACAACAGATATGGTTCCTAGTTTTGTTGCACTTCGAGAAGGTCAGACTTTGGGGGATGAGAGTATTTTAAAAAGGTGATCCAGAAATCAATAGGATGGTACTGGTTATCTATTAGACCCTAGAAGACAGCAGTCACTGACTGGTGTTTGAAAGGATCCCTGACAAATTATATAAATACATATATGCAAATATTTAAATATTTATATATTATGCAAATACACACATAAGTACATATATATGCTACATATTTCTTTTAAAAATTTTCATATTCTTGGTATATGTATTCTTTATTTTTGTTAATCATTATTTTGTAAAATAACAGTAATAGTAAGAGGAAGATTTTTTTATTATTACATTTTCTTAAGCTTATTTTGGCACTTCCATTCTAATTTTATTTTATTCTTTTTTTTCTAATTAATTACTTAGTACATTGATTTGCATATCTGAAGACCTGGAGAGTAGATGCTATCAAATCCACAGGATTTCCTCTCTTCCCGGAAGTGATTTCATATGAAGCATCACTGAAGGAACCAAAAGGAAGCAAGCCTCTCCAATATCCAAGCAACTGTTTGAAAAGTAGAATTATCCTATTTGCCTGCTGTTTCATTAATAATAATAATAATAACAGTAATAAACTGAGAACCTAAAACATGCAACGCACAATAACAAGTATAGTACATTTTATTTTCATTGAAACTTGACAAGAACCTTTGGAAGTAGAGAGTATTATTCCTATTGCTAAGACTTTACAACATTCACATGCTTGATCAATGTTAATTAAGACTGTCTTACATTGAAATGACACGACTAGCTATAAAAATACATAACAGTTCTGATACATGAAGGCCTAGCTGGTGCTTCCTAGCAGGTGAAGCCCTAAGGATGCCTAAATGAACTCAGGCATTTTGGAATTCAAACTGTATGTTCGTTCATGCTTATCTCTGTAAGTATCTAAAAACTTGACTCCATAATATTTCTTCTGAATTTAGCAACTTATGGTTTATCTTAGTTCTTCAGAGGAACACTGAGGTAATTAAAGGTGATAATTAGAGTCTATATACCTGACTTCAGTGTTTCATTCTGTTGTACATAGGGTCACTGTGAGTTGGAAACGACTTGACGGCACCTCACAACAACAAAAACATACCTGACCTCATTTTGGGCCAGCACTAATCTTACCTTTAAAATATTTGAACTTAATATTAGGGAATAATGATCATTTTTCTATCTAAAAAGTAAAAACAAAGACAGACGCTGGTGGTTAGAAATTAGCACAATTGATACGATCTTTATCAAATGAATTTTTCATTCAATTGTACTGTGCATAGTAAATAACTATTAATTTTCTCTCCCCAAACACTTAGATTTTTTTCTTCTAAATTTATATTTCTTATTGGTCAGAAAAATTGTAATGCCTTTTGAATAAACAGTAAGTCTATGAAGTTAGAGATTAAAATTGTATTTGCAATCAACCTTTAGAATTAGCTGTAATTAATAAGAAAAGCAGATTCATAATTTTGAAACTATTGATAATATCTTTTCATATATCACTTTCATCATGAACGTGGTATTAATTATGCTATAATTGCTGGTTAAACATTTCTGTACATGTGATTATATTGTAATTTTAGCTAAAGATGTTTACACCAAATATGGAAGGCTATTACTGTGTAATTAGATATTTTCTCCACCACTATATTGCATATTTATATAGTTAACAAATTGTCGGCATAAAAATTACCATATAAATATGTGTATTTATAAAAATATTTTAGAGTAAACTATGTAGTTGATATAAGGGATGTTATTATTACTTAAGATAACTTAGAAGAATTTCACTTAAAATCAAATGCAATTTTCCTAAGAAATTATGTTTTAGAAACATTTTATGTTCATGAGATGCTCTTATTTTCTTGCAGATTACTGACTTGCAAATTGAGTAGACTCTTGTCATTTATAAGGTAAATATCCTAAGAATGTTGATACTGTCCAAATACATACAAAGCCAATGTAACATTTTATTTACCAATAAAATGCATCTGAAATATATTGGGGAAAAAATAAGCAAACTCTGTAGACTCTCAATGATTTTATGAACGTAAGGCTAAAGTGATTTATAGACTATAGAAATATATTCTGAATGAGGATCTCACTGAAACCATTTCCTGTATCTCTTCATTTAATTTTAATAGTGCCTATGAATTACTCATAACCTAGATGAACAATTGCCAAATTAGACATTCCTGCCTTTGTTTTATATTAAACTTGTATTTTCTAGCTAAGAACCATTACTATATGGGCCTTACTTGAACAAATACTATAGGGTGCTTACTAGGGGCCAAGTACTGTTCCAGGTTCCGTGGTTAGATGTGTTATCTGCCCTCATGAAGCTTACATTCATTTGTTCTTCTCTTCCATTACCGCACTAGCAATTTGCTTTGTATTGTGTTTTTCATAAAATCCAAACATCTTACCATTGCTCCTAATGTCTTACATGAGCTATCTGCTTCCTTCTCCAATCTCATCTATTACTGCTTCCTCTGTGCACCTCTAACTCCAGCCTTCCATTCCCTTACAGCAACACAAACAAACATGCTTAACCTTTTCTTGCCTCTGTTCCCTTTGGTTAGAGTTTTCTTTCTCAGCTCTTTTCATAGCCGGGTTATTTACACCATTCAAGTCTCAGCTCAAATCTCACATCCTCACCGAGGTCTTCATTAACTCTCTACAGGGGTACCCTACTCCCACTATACCACTGTGTCCTTTACTTAATGTTTAGCACAATGTATGTATCTGTTTCTGTCTCTGTCACTCTGCCATCTAAGAATGTAATCTGAAGAAAAAAGAAAATATATGAAACACTCAATAAATAATTATTTGATTAATGAACAAATAAGTAGAAGCTAGCTAGAAAAAAAAATGTTCCATAATTTTTTTTTTTTTTTTTAGAAATGTTGCTTGCTATGCCTTGGAGATTCACAATAGAAATTAGCATATTAAAGTCTCTGCATATTTTTGTAGTAAAGAAACGTGTTTTATTTTGTTTGACCCAGAGTTTCTCAAGCTGTTTTCAACGTGCAACTTATTTTGTTTCTTGTTTTCACGTAGTACCTATTAACATCTTTCTCAGTTATTGTTCTTTGGGACACTTGATGGTAAATATTAGTCTTTTCTTATCCTATTGAAATTTTTATAAGCCGAAAATAATTTAAATAAGCATTCTAATAAATATTTGAAAATAAAATATTTGATTGACATTTTTTCTTTAAACGGATTACTTGGGCTGAACCACTAATCTGGTAGCGCTTTTAAAAAACAATAAGGAAGGTTAAGGAATTGTCTAAATGAGAGGGTTATAATGTGTTTTCTGAGTTGAATGGAGTTTCGTTCAAAAAGAAAAAAAAGCAGCATTTTGCCATCAGCTTCCCTGCCTGTGGTTGACAGTTGATGGAACAGTGCATGGAGTAATACGTTTTCCTTTTGCTTTCTAAATTTGTATTAAGCCCATAGCAATTCTGCAGCAAATTTAATGATGTTGTGGGAAAAAATGTCTAATGTAAAATGTTTTATTATAAAAGTACCGAAACATATTTCATCACTATATCTAGTGATATAGGTGTACTATGTCTGCCTCTGTGTTTGACAGCATGGAAAAAAAGTACTATAGTTGTAGGGGGGGAGGCGGAAAGTTTTAGAAATGAAAGTGAAAACCTGCACTCATCAGGCATTATTCCCTGGAGCTCGACTCTGTGGGGTGTTTTTATTGTATTTTGTCTGTAACAAAACATAGTTTTTCATGTTCAGATTTTAGGTAAGTTTAGCCAGTTCTGGCATAATGGATTAAGTTACAAGTTCTTGCCATTTCTGAAATGATATGTTGAAATATACTTACTACAATTCCTTCTTGAAAGAGTTACAGATTTCTAATGAAAAGAAAATATGTAGCTTTAAAGAATTTAGAAGCCGTCTTCAGGATAGTATTTTTATCTACTCTTATTTGAAAAGATTTTTAAAAAATTACCATTCCAAAAATGAATCGTAAGTGGAGAAAAACAGCAAACGCTGCCCTAGATTTTGGACTTTCTGGCATTCCTCCCAACAATTAATCTTCAACCCTTTAAAAGAAAAATAATGTCACTCTCTACTTAATCAGGACTACTAGGCTAAAATTCAAGCTGCTTGAATTAGTATTAGCTTAAGAATATATATTTACAGATAGACTATGTCCCTTGAGAACTAGTGATACAAAACACTGCTTCTTTTCTAAAATGAGCTTTACCTGAGCCTACAAACAGAGAAAATAAAAATCAGCTGATTGACATTTTTTCTTTAAATAGATTAGTTGGGCTGAACCACTAATCTGGTAACCTTTTCAAGAAACAATAAGAAAGGTTAAGGAACTGTCTAAGATACGGCCAAACTTAATTCTCACAACTAAGAATAAAACTAAAGTTCATTTACAACTATGGATTATATCTAAAACTACTAGAGGATTCAAAGCACATACAAAGTTCAAATATTTATTGAATGTGAATTCATCAGGATACTCATATTCATTTATTTATCTCTTACTTTGCACTAAGCCCCATACTAAACACTTACATGTGTAATCTCATCTAATTCTCACAACAACGTCAAAGTGCACATCATTTGTTGTTGTTCTTAGGTGTCGTCTAGTCAGTTTTGACTCATAGCAACCCCATGTACAACAGAAGGAAACACTACCTGGTCCTCACTACGCCATCCTCACAACCACTGCTATGCTTGAACCCATTGTTGCAGCCACTGTGCCAATCCTTCTTGTTGAGACATGAAATAGCTCAGTATCTTTGAAAGTCCACATATTACTAGGGCAGGCCAACTTAGTCAAAACTCTTTCTCCTTTTCCATTATTCTCTGATTGTCTTTTTCACATTTCACCTCCATTAGTGTTATAAGGGGACACTGCATGGTTTAAAGCCAGGAAAGGTGTGCATCAGAGTTATTCTATCTGCATTCTGAGCAAATAATCCAAGAAGCTGGACTACATGAAGAAAAACATGGCATCAGAATTGGAGGAAGACTCATTGACAACCTGTGATATGCAGGTGATACAACCTTGCTTGCTGAAAGTGAAGAGGACTTCAAGCACTTACTGATGAAGATCAAAGACTACAGCCTTCAGTATGAATTGCACCTCAACGTAAAGAAAACAAAAATCCTCACAACAGGACCAATAAAGAACATCATGATAAATGGAGAAAAGATTGAAGTTGTCAAGAATTTCATTTTATTGAATCCACAATCGATGCCCATGGGAACAGCCTTGAAGAAATCAGATGACATATTGCATTGGATAAATCTGTTACAAAAGATCTCTTTAAAATGTTAAAAGCAAACATGTCATTTTAGGGATTAAGGTATGCCTGACCCGATCTGCAGTATATTCAATTGCCTCATAGGCATGTGAAAGCTGGACAATCAATAAGGAAACCGAAGAAGAACTGATACCTTTGAATTATGGTGTTGGCAAAAATATTGAATATACCATGGATTGCCAGAAAAATGAACAAATCTGTCTTGTAAGTACAGCCAGAATACTTAGAAGTGAGGATGGTAAGTACTTCGTCTCATGTACTTTGGACATGTTATTAGGAGGGACCAGTCCCTAGAGAAGGACATCACGCTTGGTAAAGCAGAGGGTCAGTGAAAAAGGGGAATACCCTTAATGAGAAGAATTGATACAGTGGCTGCAACAATGGGCTCAAGCCTAACAAAGATTGTGAGGATGGCATAGGACCGGGCAGTGTTTCATTCTGTGTTGTACATAGGGTCACTATGAGTCGGAACCAACTGACGGCACCTAACAAGAGCAAAGAGTGTTATATAAAGGATCCCTGTTGATGCAAAGTGTCAAGGACTCGGCTAATAACTGCTGGGTGGGCTGTCCAAACCCAGCAGTGGTTCCATGGGAGAAAGACCTGGAGATCTGCTCCCATAAAGGTTACAGCCTAGAAAACCCTATGAGGCAGTTCTACTCTGTCACATGAGGTCATTATGAGTCAAAAATCAACTTGACAGCACCTAAAACAACAACAACAATGCCACGTAAGGAGTCCCTGGGTTCGACAAACTGGTATTTGAACCCACTCAGAGGCACCTGGGAAGACAAGTCTGGCAATTGCCTTCTGAAAGATCACAGCATTGAAAACCCTATGGAGCAGCTCTACTCTACACATGGGGTCATAATGAGTGGGAATTGACTCAACAGCAACTAACAACAATAACAACAGTGTCACATAGCCGTATAGTAATAAAAAGAGAAAAAATACAGTTTTTAATGTAATATCATCTCTATCATCTTTGGTTTTCTAACCTGTAGTTACAGCACTTCATTTAGCACTTAGTACATTTTTCTTTTTTAGTGATATACAACTCTGCTATGTTTCTTTACTTCCTGCTGTAGCTGGTGTGTTTTTTGCCCTATACCAAACCAAAAAAAATTAAAAAATAAAAAGTGCTATAGTATATTAAATCATGTTTGCCCCTTGATTGTACTTGCTTTTATTATGCTTATATTTGGTTGTATTAAGACAACTAACTACAATTCCAAAATGGGTTCTCAACCTACTAAACTCAGAGATCACTAATGGAACCACCCTATAGGTATGTCAAATGAGACTGGCAAGATGCAAGTTCATCCGCATATTTTGTGTATGTGGTGAAGCTGAGGCAAGATCAAATATCTCCAGTGCTTCAGGGGGTGCTTATTGTTGCCATGGAGGAAAATGAAATTCGTTCAAATTTAAAGCACTTTTATTTTGAAATGTCTTTTGAAACACTAATTGATCAGGATAAACAAAACAAAAAACAGTTGCTGTTGAGTCCATCCTGAATCAAGGCAACCCCATGTAGTCAGAATAGAACGTGCTCCAGAGGGTTTTCAAAGGCTGATTTTTTTGAAGTAGATCATCAGGCCTTTCTTCCAAGGCACCTCTTGGTGGATTCAGACTTCCAACCTTTGAGTTACCAGTTGAGCTCATTGACCATTTGCACCACCTAGGGACTCCCTGATCAGTATAATTTAGGTCATTATGTTTAAGTTGCTTTCCTTTCTTGTGTTTTTGTGTTCAAATGGGTAATTATTTACAAATTTTTGTGACATGGAATATTGAGCTCTATTTTTTATATAATTCTTTTGATATTTCTCTTGATAATAATACTACCTAGTCTTCTTGGAAACTCTGTATATTCTCTTGTATGTATTAATTTGTTTTGGCAATAGAACTAAATGCAAAACATGTAGTTTTGATATTTTAATGCAAATAGACTAAAATAAGAAAAAGCAGTTTAAGTATTTGCTGAGGACAACATAGACAACACAGAACATTAAGTCTTGTTATATATTCACAACATATTTTAGGGGAGCACAAAAACTACATTTTGTTAGAGTTACATGGAATCATTCCCAACTATGGTAGAAAAGATCTAACAGAGAAACTGATATGCAGTGAAACATTTCTACTCTTGACATTGGAAATATTTAAATGCATTTTCAAAATCACCAACTTAAAATTTTAGAATGCCATATAAGACATACAGCCCAACTCCTATAATTCTGGTAGCATCAGTTATACAAAGAGTTAATAGCAACACAAGTTTTAAAATCTTTACCTAAAGCAGATAAATTGCCCAATATTCTTCCCAATCTGCAAAGTTGGCTCTACTCTAGTTCAATGTATCATCAGAAAAGCACTTAAAATTTCATAAAATTTTATCAGAAAAAAATTATAATGCAATGATGATCAATGTACATGATGTTTACAATAGAGAATTAAGCATTTGTTAATATGCGCATGTGTGTGTGTGTGTGAGAGAGAGAGTTTGTAGGGGCAGATGCACATGCATATTTGTATGTATTAAAAGAAAATGTTCAGATTAGCAATATTGGAATATCTTTTCAGGACTAATTAGAATCATCCAATCATAGAAGTAGTAGAGGCTTTTAGAGATCATTCAGTCCCAATGATCAGAATTGACCTAATCTTCAAACCCAGCAGCCTTTTCTCAATCTTCATACTTCCGATATCTTCATAGTACTCGGTCATGGCCCCTTTTGAAATTATTTTAAGCATATTTTTGCTAGACATTTGATATGATTTTTGAAGGTTATAACGTGATAAGAAAAAATTGTTCTGACTGCAATAAACCAAGATGATACATGATCGCTTCTTCTTTCATGTTTCTTCTTTTTACCCTCGCTTGTCTATAGTCCATCTCTCTTGAATCAAATTGGAACAGAGATATTTCCATCCATTCGTGAATTAATCTAGTAAATATGACTGTGTTTCTTAAAAACAAGTATTTCTTTTTCTTTTTTTTGAACAGGACATTTTGTGTCTTTTAGGTACAAATCATATTTTTCAAGAACAATATATTTTGAAAATGCTTTTATCAAAAAATTGGAAGGAAATAAACAAAGCCAGCAATCAAACACAATCCCATTTCGTATTTTCTACAGCCATCAATAGCTGTCTTTCAAGCACTTTGGACATCAATTACCTGTTTCATTTGTACTTCAGTAGGCTTCTCTTCCACTTACCATACCTTTAATTGCTACATCCTCCAAGATCCTGTCCTCATCCATTTGTTTCCTTTTTCCACATTCTTTCTAGAAATATTATTGCGATGTCACCAATCATTTAAAATTATATCCCTCTCCTTAACTTCTTCCCTCAGCTCTCATTCCACACCCATAAGTGACTCCTCTTAGACATGTTTACCTGAATGTTAATTTACCACCTCAGAATGGGCAGCAACCTCCAACCTCTAACCCAAACCATTCCCTTACTGATTTCATTTCTGTCTTCTGCATCATGATATTACATTTAAATCCATATTTACTTCTGCTGGAAAGTCTGAACAGTTCCAATGCCAACTAAAAATGTTGCCATACATTAATGGATTCCCTGAACACATTAGGCCTCTGAGGAAATTATTATAGACTCTCTTTAGCCTTATGTTATCCAAATTGTCTATCTCTAAACAAATTTTATCCTTTTCTTTCTTTGCTCAGAAAGTCCTCTCCATGAAGAACACTATCGTCCAATTTTGCAAGTGATAATCTTATTCATTCTTCAAGTGGTAACACAAAGAAACTTTACCTGGTATCCCAGGCTGTTTCTCCTAAGAACTTGTACAGTGTTTTCTTTTTCTTTCTTTCTCTCTTCCTTCCTTCTTTCCTTCCTTCCTCCATTCCTTCCTCCCTATCTCCCTCCTTCCCTCCCTTCTTTCTTTCTTTCTTGTTTTGTACCTCTGTATTCTATTTTGCACTGAGTTGAAATATCAGTGAAGATGACTTTTGATTTCTACTACTCTTCTGGGCCTAAACAAAAAAAAAAAAAAAACTGAACCCATTGCCGTTAAGTCGATTCTGACTTACAGCAACCCTATAGGACAGAGTAGAACTGCCCCCATAGGGTTTCCAAGGAGCAGCTGGTGGGTTTGAACTGCCAACCTTTTGTTAGCAGCAGAACTCTTAAACCACTACACCACCAGGGCTCCCTTTTGGGTCTAGGGGTGACATTTTTATCTTCTTTGTAACTCAAAATGCCTTATATAAAATAAATTTAAGAAATGTGTTTAACAAATCAATGCATCTCCTTTAATTTCTTTATTTTTCAGACAAAACATACACCAAATGAGGTGATTTACCAATTTATGTCACAAAAGGAGAACCCATATTTTTCAAATGGCCACCCAGTTATAAGAAGTACTCTTTGAGGGTCCCTGTGATGTACATCTGAATTCTTCACATAATATGTTTGTGGCAAATTTAGTGTGAACTGGCATGGTCAACATCCCAAAAGAGAAAATTCCAGCAGGGAATTGGAGTTTTATGATTCAGCTTCATAATGGTTTATTTATTGAATCAGTCTTCATCAGAAACCAGCTACAGATTCAGTCATCAAAGTGTCTTTCCCACAGAGTTTCTAATAAGGTCATCAAAATCCATCTGTTGAAGAAGAGTGTTTAATCTCCACAAAATGTGTTGAGGAGTTGGCTTTATTGGAAATTATACTTCATTCTCTTCTTATTCTGCAGAAAGCAAGATCTCATCAGCAGACTTAAAACAAAAAAGAATATATATTTCTTGAAGTTTCTGCACAATTGGATCCTCTGCCTTAGCTACTCTTTTCCAAATGGTCTGTATATACTTAGGATGAACTTAGTTTTCTAATTTCAGTATCAAATATACTTCCCATAAGGTTGATGGCATAGACTAGTTGTTACCAATGAAGGTGGATGATCAGGATAACCAAGGCATTTTTAAAAATACACATTCCAGAGTTCTAATCCCAGTTCTCTGTATCAGAATTTTCTGGGGTGTTTTTTAAGAAATATGTACCTTGAAAAAGTAGGAGCCTTGGCATTGCATACATGCAATAATACTGCTTACAGTGGATGGCTAACCGGTAGGCAGTTTGAACCCACCCAGCTGCTCAGTGGGAGAAAGACCTGGTGATCTGCTCCTGTAAAGATTATGGCCAAGAAAACTCTTTGTGGTAGTTTTACTCTGTCATATGGGGTACTATAAGATAGTGTCGATTTAGTGGTACTTAACAACACAACAACCTGTAAAAAGGCACCTCTTTGTCCCTTCAGTTTTGAACATGCCCTTTGGCAAACATAGGTAAGAATTTACGCTATGTTTCTCCGAAGAACAAAACTGCAGCAGTTGTTATATGTTGATAGATTAAGCTTAAACTCTAGAGGAAAAAAAAAAAAAAGAAAATTTACCAGTAAACAGGTAATAAATGGCTTCTGTTAGATTTCTCTAAACTTTGACAACTCTGTTAGATCACTGGGATTGTTTAATCAGTGTTTGGAGAACAATCTGCCAGAGCTTCTGCATCAAAAAATTCCCCTTAATTTATTTATAAGGTTTTAGAAGTATTAGAATAAATTATATTAGGTATCACCAAAAGAAATTAAAGGCATCAACTAATGTTTCTTCATAAATCCATACTTCATTAATAGGAATTTATTTTCCTAAAAAAAATTTATTTTTCCTAAAATAAATTTCTAAGAATTTATTTCTTAAAATATGAACTATTAAGATGAATAAAAACTGGATATAGTATAAAAATTACTTGTGTACTTCAGACTATTTTTCTTATTTCTTTATATAAAAAATATTTATTTATAATTTCTGGATACTAGATATTAAGCTTCTGTATCTATTCAATCTGTATGCTAAACTAATAATCTGAGAAGCTGGACTTTATGAAGGAGAACAGGACATCAGGATTGGAGGAAGACTCATTAACAACCTGCAATATGCAGATGACACAACCTTGCTTGCTGAAAGTGGGCTTCAAGCGCTTACTGATGAAGGTGAAAGACCACAGCCTTCAGTGTGGATTGCACCTCAACATCAAGAAAACAAAAATCCTCACAATTGGATCAATAAGCAACATCATGATAAATGGAGAAAAGGTTGATGTTGTCAAGGATTTCATTTTACTTGAGTCCACAATCAACACCCACAGAAGCAGCGGTCAAGAAATCAAAACACACACTGCATCAGGTAAATCTGCTGCAAAAGACCTGTTTAAAGTGTTGAAAAGCAAAGATGTCACCTTGAAGACTAAGGTGCACCTAACCTAAGCTATGGTGTTTTCAATCACCTTATAAGCATGGGAAAGCTGGACGATGAAGAAGGAGGACCGAAGAAGAACTGATGCCTTTGAATTGTGGTGTTGGTGAAGAATATTAAATATACCATGGCCTGCCAAAAGAACGAATAAATCTGTCTTGTAAGAAGTACAACCAGATTGCTCCTTGGAAGCAAAGATGGTGAGACTTCATCTCACATACTATGGACATGTTATCAAGAGGAATCAGTCCCTAGAGAAGGACATCATGCTTGGTAAAGTAGAGGGTGAGCGAAAAAGAAGATCCTCAATGAGATGGATTGATACAGTGGCTGCAACAATGGGCTCAAGCATGACAACGATTGTGAGGATGGCACAGGACTGGGCAATGTTTCGTTCTGTTGTACATAGGGTGGCTATGAGTCGGAACCGACTTGAGTGCACCTAACAATAACAAGATATTAAGCTGGGCACTCAGGATATAAAGAAAAATAATGTACTTTTTTAGATCCTAGGGGCCTTCAAAGTAGAAAATTAGTATTCATTGTTTATTTTTTAATTTTTTATTATTTTCTCCATGATCTCGTTTTCCAATTATATGTTACCAATTTTTTCAGAGTGTCTTATGGTAACCATATCAAATCCTCCAATTTTTTTTTTTCTTTTTGGAAAGAGAAAAGCTAATAAAATACTTTAAGGATTATAGATTATACAGTAAAATACTTAGCCTATAAATTTCTATATTTAATTGTTAATTCATTATTTGCGCTGTTCAAGCAGACGGTGTGGTAATTTGTCTATAAAAAATACATTGATCAATTTTATGAAAAAGACTGGCATACAATTTGATCAAGATTTATGGCACTACAAACTGACTTAGGATAAAAAAATGTTGAGGAATAAACGTGATAAGCATGAGCAACTCTGACTGGCAAAAACTTATCTCATATGGAATAGTAAGTCTAGTATCAAGGTTGCAGAAAAGCCCTTCATGAGAGTAAGCTTTTGGGAAATCTTTAAGAAAAGCACACAGTATTTTTCAGTATTGTTTGGAGTTAGAAAAAAGATGGCATTTTTCTAAGTGATGAAAGTTGAAGATGAATATTAACTAAGAAAACCCCAGCGCTTCATTTGTGTTTCTGTCATGTTCCTCATTCTGAACAAAGTAAAACAAGCTGTTGTGGGGTGGGGGGTGGGGGATTAAATGAGTTTATTTTACAGTATTTACATTGGTAATGGTCAGGATCCAAATAATCTGGACAGAGTGAGATAGTAGGTGAAAATGAGTAGAGCTTGAAAGCTCTACTGAAATCAGCTTGAAAAATTATCTGTAAGACCATGGCTGGTGTTTAGTTGATTTGCACACACGTGGCTCTACTGATCATTTATAACAGCCTTCCGATATCGTTGGTCAAGCATCTGTTTTGATTAATCAGTGTCCCTTACCTACCCACTGTTAAATATTTTGACCATCTCCTCTGTGGGGAAGTAAAAATGAGGATTATTATAAAAATAGGGATTGTCTCTGGAATTAACATTCCCCTTTGCTTTAAAGATCACTAAAAGCATAGGAAACATGTTGTAAATATAGTAGCAGAGCAAATGTAAATGGAGACTTCTGTATTTTCTTGTCGTCAAATTGATTTAACTAAACAGTTTGATAAAGCTGCTAAAAAATGTAATGTGATTTCAATTTCCGTATAGAATCTGGAACAAAAGAAAGCTCAGTAATACTTCTAGGGATATATTGTCACCCTCACCCTGATTTTGTATTACTTGTTTACAAGTGACTTATACTGGAGGGGCTAAAAGCTATGACATATGCAAATTAGGTGGGGGAAAAGGAGGGCTGCCCCCACTATCCTCCAGGAATAAGAAAAAATAAAACAGAAGTATGTAAGAAAAATCTTCCCCTGAGAAGTAGGTCTAAGAAAGGACTATTGCACAATGAGTAAAACACAATGTGTAGTGTGAAAGTTGAGCACGAGAAAGTGACATCTTAGTCACAGATACATTTCAAGGGGAAACTAGATGAACACTAATTGGAGGATTTAAGGAGAAAATGGAATGTTTAGTGTTGAGAACTGAACTATATAATTGCCGAATTGTCATCTGAGATGATTTCATTCAGGTTGGTTAAATCAGTGGTTCTCAGCTGAGGGTGATTTTTGTGTCTCCCTCCCAGGGGACGTTTGTTAATGTCTGGAGATATTTGTGTTTGTCACGACTGGGGTCGTTCTACTGTCATCTAGTAGGTAGAGATCAAGGATGTGGCTAAACATTCTACAATGCATTGGACCAAACAAACAAACAACAACAACAACAAAAAAAAACACCACACTAACATTTAGGGTTCAGTTGATTCTGATTCATGGTTACCCCACGTGTTTTAGAGTAGAACTGCATTCCATAAAGCTTTCAACGACTGTGATCTCTTGAACGCAGATCACCAAGCCTTTCTTCCAGCTGCCGCTGGGTGGATGGATTCAAACAGCTCATCTTTTGGTTAGCAGCCGAGCATTTAACCACTTCACCACTAGGGTTCACTATGCACAGGACAGCTCCCCCATAAAAAAGAATTATCCAGCCCAAAATGTCAAGAGTGGCAAAGTTGAGAAATTCTGGAGTAAATTAAGAGAAAAATATTTGCTTACAGTAATGTACAGCCTCTTGGGTATTTATGGAGCCTTGATGGCACAGTGGTTATGAGCTCGGCTGCTAATGAAAAGGTTCTTGGAAACCGTATGGGGCAGCTCTACTCTCTCCTATAGGGTCACTATAAGTTGGAATCGACTTAATGACAATGGGTTTGTTTGTTTTTGTTGTTGTTTTGGGTATTTATGACATAAGTCTCAGACATACCCGTGTTGGTAAAGAAGATACAACTCATAGTTTCTGTAACACATGTGTCATGGTTTTCATGTTTTCTAAGAGAAATTAATTTATAATTAAGTTCTAGGGTTCACTTTGTAACATTTTTTTTCTCCTTCATAGCTTACTTGGCATTTGCTTCTTTTATTTCCTTGCTATCCTCTTGTTATTTTAAGTTCCATTTCTACCCCTAAATTAAGGATTTTCCTATCCTGTTATAGCAACAGTGAAAATTTGTTTTCTTAATAATTGCTGGCCAGATTCCAACTGAGTAACTATTTTTCCTTTCAGATTTTACCTTGTAGTTTCTGTTCAGAAATATTGGCTGATTTTCTAACGTGCTTGAATTATGTAATATTTCGCTATGAAAATATTTTAAGTGGTAGAAAAAAAGGTAAACCAGTGCTCATGTGGTGCATATACTGTATTTTATTTCCCATCTATGAAGGTTTTGTCATTCTAGGAAAAAAGTAGGGCTATTAATACCAGAGATTCACCATTTCTGTATACTACCCTTTGTTTAGCTTATTGATAATATTCTGGCATTACTTAATAATAATAATAGCAAACATTAATTTAATTTACCAAACTTATATAGACCATTTTGTGCAACAGACATTGTTCTAGGCACTTTAAAAATATTAACTTAATCTTTATAAGAACCCATGAGGTACAGATATTATCATTACCTCATTTTACAGATGAAGAAATACAGTCACAGAGAAAATATATGACTTGTTCAAAGCCATTCAGCTAATAAGTTGCAAAACTGAATTCAAATCCAGGTAATCTGATTCTGCAATCCATGCTACGCTGTTTCTCCATATCATTCATACGTAAATGCTCCTTGGAAACTCTCTGGGGCAGTTCTACTCTGTCCTGTAGGGGCACTAGGAGTCTGAATCGACTTGACGGCAATGAATTTGTATATATATATATATATATATATATATATATATATATATATATATATATATACACATGTATGTATGTGTATATATGCACACACATGTATGCACACACATGTATGTATGTGTGTACACATACATACAAATTACTGTATATGCTGAGATAGACATACATTTCACTTTTAGTACTTAAACTAACAAATTCAGATTGGTTAAATAATTTGCCTCAATCACTTAAAAGAATTGTGATTTGAACCCAGGAAATTTGGCTCTACTTCACAATTTAAAACACTGCAGCTCACTACACTAAAACTAAAACTTGTTCAATGACTTTTCCACTCTGAGTAATTTTTTATTACATACTTTAGCTGGAAATTTTTCTTAGCTTCTGCAAATTGTCTTCTTTTTTTTAAATTTTATTTTACTTTTTTCTTTTTAATATTTTATTGTACTTCAGGTGAAGGCTTACAGAATAAGTAGTTTCTCATGAAACAGTAGTACACATGTTTTATGACATTGGTTAACAACCCCACAACATATTAACCCTCTAAATTCTCAAGCTTTTTTTTTTTTTTTTTTTTTTGGTGAAAATACACATAGCCAAAGATACACTGTTTCAAAAATTTCTACATACACAGTTCAGTGACATTGACTACACTCTTCCAATTGTGCTGTTATTCTCACTTAAGATGAAGGCTTACAGAACAAGAGTTTCTCATTTAACAGTTACTACAAATGTTGCCCTAGGACAATGGTTAACAATCTCACAACACATCAACAATATCCTTACTCAACCTTGGGTTCCCTATCACCAGCTTCCTTGTCCCCTTCTGCCTTCTGGCCCTTGTCATTGGACTCCTGTACCTCGTTAGTCTCATTTGGTTTTATGGGGCTGTCCACTCCCAGGCTGAACAGTGAACCTTGGAGGTAACTTCACCACTGAGCTAAAAGGGTGTCTGGGGGCCATACTCTCGAGGTTTCTCCAGTCTCCTTTAGGCCAGTAAATCTGGTCTTTTTTTTGTGAGTTATAATTATGCTCTACATCCTTCTCCAGCTCTGTCTAGACCCCTCTGTTGTGATCCTGGTCAGAGCAGTCAGTGGTGGTAGCCTGGCACCATCTAGCTGTACTAGACTCAGTCCGGTGGAGGCCTTGGTAGCTGTGGACAATTAGTCCTTCGGACTAATCTTTTCCTTGTATCCTGTTCTCTTCATTCTCCCTTGCTCCCGAAGGGATGAGACCAGTGGAGTATCTTAGATGGCTGCTCACAGGCTTTTAAGACCCCAGACACTACTCACCAAGGTAGAATGTAGAGCATTGTCTTTATAAGCTGTGTTATGCCAGTTGAGCTAGATGTTCACCGAGACCATGGTCCCCAGAGCCCTCCGCCCAGCAATTCAGTCCCTCAGGGAGTTTGGAAGTGTCTATGGGGCTTCCATGACCTTTCCTTGTACAGGTTGTGCTAGTTTTCCCTGTATTGTGTACTGTCTCACCCTTCACCCAAGATACCACTTATCTATTGCCTATTTAGTATTTCCCCACTCCCACCCCTCCCATCCCTGGTAACCAACAAAGATTGTTACATTTTGCATGTGAACTTTTTCATGGGTTTTTACAATAGAGGTCTCATACAATATTTGTCCTTTTGTGATTGACTTATTTCACTCAGCATAATGTCCTCCAGTTTCATCCATGTTATGAGATGGTGCACAGATTCATTGTTGTTCAGTCTCGTTGCATAGTACTCCATTGTGTGTATGTACCATAGTTTGTTTATCCATTCATCTGTTGATGGGCACCTACGTTTCCATCGTTTTGCTATTGTGAACAATGCTGCCATGAACACAGGTGTGCATATGTCTATTCGAGTGACAACCCTTATTTCTCTAGGATAGATTCCTAGGAGTGGGATTGCTGGATCAGATGGTATGTCTATTTCTAGCTTTCTGAGGAAGCGCCATATCATTTTCCAAAATGGTTGTATCATTTTGCATTCCCACCAGCAGTGCATAAGAGTTCCAATCTCCCTGCAGTCCCTCCAACATTTGTTACTTCCAGTGTTTTTGACTCACGCTGGTAATGCCGGGGTGAGATGGTATCTCATAGTGGTTTTAATTTGCATTTCTCTAATGGCTAGTGATCGTGAGCATTTCCTCATGTGTCTGTTGGCCATTTGAATGTCTTCTCTGGTGAACTGTCTGTTCATTTCCTTTGCCCATTTTTTAATAGGATTATTTGTCTTTTTGTTGTAGAGATGTTGGATTTTTTTGTAGATTATGGAGATTAGATGTTTGTCTGACTTGTACTGTCCAAAAATTTTTTCCCAGTCTGTAGGTTCTCTTTTTACTCTTTTGGTGAAGTCTTTTGAAGAGCATAGGTGTTTGATTTTTAGAAGATCCCAGTTATCTAGCTTATCTGTTGGGGTTTGTGCGTTGATGGTTATGGTTTGTATCCTGTTAATGCCATGTATTAAGGCCTGAAGTGTTGGTCCTATTTTTTCTTCAATGAACTTTATAGTTTTAGGCTTTATATTCAGGTCTTTGATCCATTTGGAAGTAGTTTTTGTATACGGTGTGAGGTATGGGTCCTGTTTCATTTTTTTGCAAATGGATATCCAGTTTTGCCAGCACCATTTGTTAAAAAGACTGTCTTTTCCCCATTTGAATGACTTTGGGCCCTTGTCGAAGATCAGGTGACCGTAGGCGGATGGATTTACATCTGGGTTCTCAATTCTGTTCCATAGGTCAATGTATCTGTCATTGTACCAGTACAAGGATGTTTTGACTACTGTAGCTGTATAGTAGGCTCTGAAGTCAGGTAGTGTGAGTCCTCCAACTTTATTCTTCTTCTTCAGTAGTGCTTTACTTATTCGGGGCTTCTTCCCTTTCCATATAAAGTGAATGATTAGTTTTTCCATCTCTTTGAAGAATGTTGTTGGTGTTTGGATCGGGATTGCGTTGTATTTGTAAATTGCTTTGGGTAGAATTGACATTTTCACAATGTTGAGTCTGCCTATCCATGAGCATGGTATGTTTTTCCATTTATATAGATCCCTTTGGGTTTCATGCAGTAGTGTTTTGTAGTTTTCTTTGTACAGGTCTTTTACATCCATGGTCAGATTTATTCCTAAGTATTTTATCTTTTTAGGGGCTATTGAAAATGGTATTGTTTTCCTGATTTCCTTTTAATCATTCTCCCTACTGGTGTATAGGAATCCAACTGAATTTTGAATGTTTATCTTGTATCCTGCTACTCTGCTGAATCTTTCTATTAGTTCCAGTAGATTTCTCGTGGAGTCGTTAGGGTTTTCTATGTATAGCATTATATCATCTGCAAACAGGGACAGTTTAACTTCTTCATTACAAATTTGGATGCCCTTTCTTTCTTTTTCTTGTCTTATTGCTCTAGCTAGAACTTCCAGCACAATGTTAAATAGGAGTGGTGATAAAGGGCATCCATGTCTCGTTCCTGTTTTCAAGGGGCATGTTTTCAGCCTCTCTCCATTAAGAATGATGTTGGCCGTTGGTTTCACATAGGTGCTCTTTATTATGTTGAGAAATTTCCCTTCTATACCTTTTTGATTGAGAGTTTTTATCAGGAATGGGTGTTGGACTTTGTCAAATGCCTTTTCTGCATCAGTTGAGATGATCATGTGATTGTTTTCTTTCCTTTTATTTATGTGGTGGATTACGTTGATTGATTTTCTAATGTTGAGCAATCCTTGCATACCTGGTATGAATGCTACTTGGTGATGGTGTATTATTTTTTTGATATTATGCTGAATTCTATCGGCTAGAATTTTGTTCAGAGTTTTTGCATCTATATTCCTGAGAGATATTAGTCTGTAATTTTCTTTTTTTTGTGATGTCTTTGCCTGGTTTTGGTATCAGCGTTATGCTGGCTTCATAGAGTGTATTTGGAAGTGTTGATTCCTATTCTATGCTCTGAAATAGCTTGAGTAGTACTGGTACAAGCTCTTCTGTGAACATTTTGTAGAACTCTCCAGTGAAGCCATCTGAAGCAGGGCTTTTTTCGGTTGGGAGTTTTTTTTTATTACCTTTTCAATCTCTTCTATTGTTATGGGTCTGTTCAGATTATCAACATCACTTTGTTGTTGTTTGGGTAGGCCGTGTGTTTCTAGAAATTTATCCATGTCCTCTAGGTTTTCAGATTTGTTGGAGTATAGTTTTTCATACTATTCTGTTATAATCCTTTTTATTTCAGTTGGGTCTGTTGTAATGTCCCCCATTTCATTTCTTATTTGGGTTATTTGTGTCCTCTCCTGTTTTTCTTTTGTCAGTCTGGCCAGTGGTTTGTCGATTTTGTTGATTCTTTCAAAGAACCAACTTTTGGTTTTGTTGATTCTTTCTATTGTTTTTCTGTTCTCTATTTCATTTATTTCTGCTCTGATCTTTGCTATTTCCTTTCTTCTGGTGGTTGTGGGCTTTTTTTGCTGTTCTCTTTCTATTGGTTTGAGTTCTGTAGTTAATGTTTTGATTTTGTCCCTTTCTTCTTTTTTGATATGTGCATCTATTGCTATAAATTGTCCTCTGAGGACTGCCTTTGCTGTGTCCCAAAGGTTTTGGTATGATGTGTTTTCATTCTCATTTGATTCTAGGAATTTTTTGATTCCATCTCTGATTTCTTCTATTACCCAATGATGTGTAAGCAGGGTTTTATTCATTTTCCATGTAATTAATTTTTTTTCCTTGCTCTTTCTATTGTTAATTTCTACCTTGATGGCATTGCGGTCAGAGAAGATACTTTGAATTATCTCAACGTTTTGAGTCTTGTTGAGGATTGCTCTGTGTCCTAAGATGTGGTCTATTCTGGAGAACGTTCCATGTGCATTGGAAAAGAATGTGTACTTTGCAGTGGTTGGATGGAGAATTCTATATATGTCTATGAGGTCAGGTTGGCTGATTGTGACCTTTAGGTCTTCTGTATCTTTGCTCAGTTTCTTCTTAGTTGTTCTGTCCTTTACTGAGAGTGGTGTGTTGCAGTCTCCTACTATTATTGTGGAACTGTCAATTTCTCTTTTCAGTGTCGTTAGAGTTTGTTTTATGTATTTTGGAGCCCTGTCATTGGGTACGTAGATGTTTATTATGGTTATGTCTTCACGATGGATCGTCCCCTTAATCATTATATAGTGTCCTTCTTTGTCTTTTATGGTAGATTTTGTTTTAAAGTCTATTTTATCTGAGATTAGAATTGCCACTCCTGCTCTTTTTTAGTAGTTGTTAGCTTGATATATTTTTTTCCAACCTTTGGCTTTTAATAAATTCACATCTTTGTTTCTAAGGTGTGTCTTTTGTAGACAGCATATTGATGGATCCTGTTTTCTTATCCATTCTGTCACTCTCTGTCTCTTTATGGGTGCTTTGAGACCATTTATGTTCAGTGTAATTATTGATAGAAGTGAGTTTCTTGCTGTCATTCTGTAGTGGTTTTTTTTGTGGTGCTGAAGTTTTCTTTGTTCTTCTTACCCTCTTGTGCTGAGTTACTTTTGCTTGTGGATTTTTTTTTTCATTTCTTTTGTTTTTGTAGGTTTTGCCGAGACTTTATGTTTTTTGTCTTTATTTTTATGAGTTGGTTTGTTAACATTTTTTGTGGTTACAATGAATTTTACCCTTATCTTTATAAGTTTGAAGCAGTCTATCATTACTTGGTATCACCTTGCCTTCCTCTCCATTAGAAGGTACTATACCTATGCTGTTTATTCCCTCTTTTATTCTTTTGATGTTGTTGTCATTTATTGTTTAACTGCTCTGATTCCCTGTTGTATTTATTTTGGTTTTGGATAGTTCTCGAGAGTTCATTTCCTAGATTGGTATCTGGCTCGTACAATCCTGTGTCCTAGGTTCTGCCTGTGTGCTGAAGCTGTTTGTCCTCAGATCGAAGAACTTGCTTTAATATTTCTTGTAAGTTTGGTTTGACTTTTACATATTCCCTTATTTTCTTTTTATCTAGAAATGACCTAATTTCACCATCAAATTTGAACGACAGTTTTGCAGGATATATTATTCTTGGCTGGCAAGTTTTTTCTTTCAAGATTTTATATATGTCATCCCATTGCCTTCTTGCCTGCATGGTTTCTCCCGAATAATCTGAGCTTAGTCTTATTGTTTCTCCTTTGTTGTGACTTCTTGTTTTTCACGAGCTGCTCTCAGGATTCTGTTTGTCTTTGGTTTTGGCGAGTGTGAATATGATATGCCTTGGTGATTTTCTTTTAGGGCCTCTTCTATATGGGGTTTGTTAAGCTTCTTGGATGGCCAGCTTTTCATCTTTCATGATATTGAGGAAGTTTTCTGTCAGAAGTTCCTCAATGATCTTCTCTGTGTTTTCTGTTTTCTCCCCCTGTTCTGGAATGCCAATTACTTGTAAATTTTTGCTTTTAATTGTGTCCCACATAACTCTCAGGGTCTCTTCATTTTTCTTTGTTCTTTTTTTCTGAGTTTTGCTGAAACAGAGTTGTATCCAAGTTTTTGTCTTCAGTTCCACTGATCTGTCATCCATGGTTTCAAATCTGCTTCTCAGAACTTCTATGACATCATCCATTTCTGAAATCTTGTTGTTTATATTTTGGATTTCTAATTGTTATTTTTGTGTAATTTCTAGTTGTGAATTTATTCTGGCATTTTGTTCCTGCATCATCTTCCTGAATTCTTCCAATTTTTGGTCTGTATTTTCCATGAATTTGTCTATTTTTTCCTCATGTTTGTCAGCTTTTTGCCTCAGTTCTTGGAGAATTCCGAGTATTAGAGATTTGAATTCCCTACCAGGTAGTTCTAGTGCATTTTATTCCACTGGAAAGTCATCTGGTGTTTTAATTTGGACACTTACTGGAACCATCCTGTCCTGTTTTTGTAAATGTTTTGTTATTGTCTGCTGTTTTTGGGGCATTCAGTTGTTATTTTTCTCATTTATTGATTGTAGATTTGTTTGTTTCATCCCTTTTTTTTTAAAAAAAGTTTGACTATGTCTGAGCAGGTGGACTGTGAGTTCTTTGTTGTTTGCTAGTCTGTGTGCTCAATTCTTTTCACCTCCTTCTCCAACTGGCAGGTTCAGTCACTCAGATATGTTACAGCAGGGCAGGTCTAGCTGAAGAGGAGTTACTGGGACAGGTTGTTTGTGGCACTTAGCTTAGCCACGAGGGCGGGTCAGTAATCAGTGCAGGGCATTTTCCAGTAGGCTGTGCCCGTACTGCTTGGTGGTGTGATGTCAAGTGCATGGTGCAGGTAGGCAGGATGCAGTGGGGAGATTGTTATGTGTGGAGCTAAGATGGATATGGGAGAGAGGAGAGAGGAACAGGAGCCAAAAACATACAAACGAACAAAAAAGAATGCTAGGGGAGCTTGCCTTTGGAATGGAGAGATGAGAGACAACAAAATGGAGAAAAACAGAAAGGAGAAGAGGAAGAAAAGAAAAGAATTAATAAATAAAAATCAGAAACGTTAAAGAACTGCAAACTTCCCAGGGATCCCACCGTTGCAGCTATGAGGTCTGGGGAAGTCTCTCTCAGGTATTGCAGTACAGCCTGGCTAGAAGGCGTAGAGGTATACAACACCTGTTATTCAGGGAACAGAAAGAGAAGGAAGATATAGAGAGATGAGAAACTGAGCAATGAAGAAAGACAAAAAGAGAAAAAGAGGGAAAAGAAAACAAAACAAATTATAAAAAAAAGAACAAGAAAGGCCCCCCAAAAAAACAGAAAAAAAAAAAAAAAGACCAATGCGGAAAGAAATGCTCTCCGGGATCCCTCTGCACATCTGTGGAAGCTGAAGGGGAGTTCCTTGCCACGCAGCTCCACCGGCCAGAAAGGGCTCCCAACTCAAGAAAAGGAAAAGAAAACAAACCAACAATTCAAAACGAACAAATGAACAAAAGACCCGGGATCCCACCAGAGCAGTAGCCCAGACTAGGAAGCAGCTCCACACTCGAATGGACCTCCGCAGCTCCTCAGGAAGAAGCAAATACGGCGCACAGAGCCAGGCTCTCGAGTGAAAGGACGGGGAGGCGGCAAGAGGCAAGCAAGAAATCCAAGGAAGCAGGGAAAAAAAAAAAAGCAACACCAGCAGTCAACAAATGGCACTCAGGGAGCCAGCTAGTGTGGGCTGGTGTTTCTGGACAAGAGACTGTGTCCACGGGAAGCAGAGGAGGCCGAGTGTGGGTGAAGAAGGGTGGAGAGTGGGAAAGCATATATCACAAATTGCTGGAGCTCTGCAGCCCCTCAGGAAGAAGCAAAGGTGGTGCACAGAGCCAGGCACTCAGGTGAAAGTAGGGGGAGCTTGTGAGAGGCAAGCAAGAAATCCAAAGAAGCAGAAAAAAAAAGCAACACTAGCAGCCAATAAATGGCACCCAGAGAGCTGCCCACTTGGGTGTGTGGAATCCAAGCAGCCAGCGCTTCCCGGTCAAGAGACTGTGGCTGCGGGAAGCAGAGGAGGCCGAGCCAGGGTGAAGAGGGGTGGGGGGTGGGAAAGCGCACAACACAAATTACCGGTTGTTTTGTCTCCTGCTGGATGCTCTATGAGTCTGCTTTCTTGTACCCCCATTTGCTGGTCTCCGATAGGAGTCCAAGATGGTGGATCCACGCTGCATTAGCTGGTAGGGGCCTCTGTATGAATCTCTCCTCACTGTCCATTCTCTGTCAGTTTTCTCACTCCATTTGGTGCTTGGCTGAGTTCTTTATCTCTTCATTTGATGTTTTAGGGTTTCAGGATTGTTGTATTCTCTGTTTGGCTTAGTTTTTCGGATCTTTGCTGTGGAGGGACGGCGTGGTGCTTCTGCCTAGAGCACCATTTTGCCAGAACTCCGCAAATTCTGTCTTCTTGCTTGCTACCCTACCTCAAATATTGAGTGTGAAGTGGGTGTATAGGTAGTTTTTCTTCAGATTAGACTTATTGCACATATACCCTTTCCTGCATTAGCTGAGAGTGTATTTGTTTTCTGGACATTACATCATACCTCTTTGAATTCCAGGTAAAATTCAAGCAATGCAAATATGTTGTCTGTGGAAGAGGAACAAATAAAGTGATATGGGAGCTTGGAGAAGAAGAGTTTTGGACTATGCGGATATGAGGAGGTTTCCATAAAATATGGCATTCAGCAGAACATTGCTGATTTGGATTTTCCAGCTGGAGAAGGGGATTTGAAAAAGTGACTAGGAATCCAGTTTGTTCTAATTTCTAAGTCTTTATATCCCAATCTCCAAATCCCCATTTTTCAAATTCAACTCCACATAACATGTCTAACATCTCGATACCTTCTTTTTTTATTATCGTTGTAGTTTAAATGAAGTTTACATTTCAAGTTAGTATCCCATACAAAAATTTATACATAAATTTTTATGTGACCTTAATTGCTCTCCCCTTACTGTGACAGCACACTCCTCCTTTCCATTCCTGATTCCCCATGTCCATTCAGCCAGATCGTAACCCTCTCTGCCTTCTCATTTCACCTCCAGAACAGAAGCTGTGCATTTAGTCTCTTTTATCTAGTTGAGCTAAAAGGCGTACTCCTCACGAGTATCACTTTATGTCCCATTGTCCAGTCCAATCCCTGTCTGAAGAGTTGGCCTTGGAAATTGTTTTAGTTCTTGGCTGATAGAGAATCTGGAGGACATACTTTCCAGGGTTCCTCCAGTCTCAGTCAGACCATTAAGTCTGGTCATCTTACTAGAATTTGAGTTTTGCACCTCTTTTTTCTCCTGCTCCATCCGGGACTCTCTGTTATGCTCCCTGTCAGGGCAGTCATTGGAGGTAGACAGGCACCATCTAGTTCTTCTGGTGTCAGGCAGATGAAGTCTCTGGTTTATGTGGCCGTTTCTGTCTCTTGGGCTAATACTTTCCTTGTGTCTTCAGTGTTCTTCAGTCTCCTTTACTCCAGGTGGTTGGGACCAACTGATGTATCTTAGATGGCCTCTTGCAAGCTTTTAAGACCCCAGACACCACTCACCGAAGTAGGATGCAGAACATTTTCTTCATAAGCTTTATGATGTCAATTGACCTAGATGTCCCCTGAAAGCATAGTCCCCAGATCCCTACCCCAGCTATTCTGTCCTTCAAAGTGTTTGATTGTATTCAGGAAACTTCTTAGCTTTGGTTTTGTCCGGTTGTGCTGACTTCCCAAGTAGTGTGTGCTGTCCTTCCCTTCGCCTGAGATAATACTTCTCTACTATCTAGTTAGTGAGTAACACTCACCGTCCC
Source organism: Dugong dugon (assembly GCA_030035585.1). Taxonomy (NCBI): domain Eukaryota; kingdom Metazoa; phylum Chordata; class Mammalia; order Sirenia; family Dugongidae; genus Dugong; species Dugong dugon. Next base: position 29,670,688 of record CM057465.1, read on the forward strand.
TCCCCACCCCCGTAACCATCAAAGAATGTTGTCTTCTGTGTTTAAAGCTTTTCTTGAGTTCTTATAATAGTGGTCTTATACAATATTTCTCCTTTTGTGATAGACTAAATTCACTCAGCATAATGCCCTCCAGATTCCTCCATGTTATAAGATGTTTCACAACTTCATCGTTGTTCTCTGTCGCTGTGTAGTATTCCTTTGTGTGGATATACCATAATTTGTTTATCCATTCGTCCATTGATGGGCACCTAGGTTGTTTCCATCTTTTTGCTATTGTGAACAGTGCTGCAATGAACATAGGTGTGCATATATCTATTTGTGTGATGGCTCTTATTTCTCTAAGATATATTCCAAGGAGCAGGATAGCTGGATCCTATGGTACTTTTATTTCTAGCTTTTTTAGGAAGTGCCAAATTGATTTCCAAAGTGGTTGTACTATTTCACATTCCCACCAACAGTATATAAGTGTTCTAGTCTCTCCACAACCTCTCTGGCATTTATTGTTTTCTGTTTTTTGGATTAATGCTAGCCTTGTTGGGGTGAGATGATATCTCATTGTAGTTTTGATCTGCATTTCTCTAATGGCTAATGATCGTGAGCATTTCTTCATGTGTCTGTTAGCTGCCTGAAAATCTTCTTTGGCGAAGTGCCTGTTCATATCCTTTGCCCACTTTTTAATTGGGTTATATGTCTTTTTGTTGTTGAGGTTTTGCAGTATCTTGTAGATTTTAGAGATTAGAAGCTGATCAGATTTGTTGTAGCCAAAAATTTTTTTCCCGGTCTCTAGGTTGTCTTTTTATTCTTTTGGTGACGTCTTTTGATAAACATAAGTGTTTGATTTTTAGGAGATCCCAGTAATCTAGTCTCTTTTGGTGCTTATGCATTGTAACTTATGGTTAATATTGTATTTATGCCATGTATTAGGGCTCCTAGCATTGTCCCTATTTTTTCTTCCATGATCTTTATCGTTTTCGATTGTATATTTAAGTCTTTGATCCATTTTGAGTTAGTTTTTGTGCATGGTGTGAGGTATGGGTCTTGTTTCAGTTTTTTGAAGATGGATATCCAGTTATGCCAGCACCAAAAGAGACTATCTTTTCCACAATTAACGGACTTTGGGCCTTCGTCAAATATCAGCTGCTCATAGATGGATGAATTTACGTCTGTATTCTTAATTCTGTTCCATTGGTCTATGTATCTGTTGTTGTACCAGTACCAGGCTGTTTTGACTACCGTGGCAGTATAATAGTTTCTAAAATCAGGTAGTGTGAGGCCTCCCACTTTGTTCTTCTTCTTAAGTAATGCTTTATTTATTCGGGGCCTGTTTCCTTTCCATATGAAGTTGGTGACTTCTTCCTTCATCTCATTAAAAAATTCCGGTGGAATTTGTATCGGGATTACATTGTATCTATAGATTGCTTTGGGTAGAATTGATGTTTTCAAGATGTTGAGTCTTCCTATCCATGAGCAACGTATGTTTTTCCACTTATGCAGGTCTCTTTTGTTTTCTTGCAGTAGTGTCTTGTAGTCTTCGTTGTATAGATCTTTTACGTCTCTGGTTAGATTTATTCCTAAGTATTTTATCTTCTTGGGGGCTATTGTAAATGCTACTGGTTTGGGGATTTCCTCTTTGAGGTTCTCTTTTGTTGGTGTAAAGGAATCTAATTGATTTTTTATGTTTATCTTGTATCCTGAAACTTTACTGAAATCTTCTATTAGTTCCAGTAGTTTTCTTGTGGATTCTTTGGGGGTTTTTTGTGTATAAGATCATATCATCTGTAAATAGAGATACTTTGACTTCTTCCCTACCAATTTGGGTGCCCTTTATTTCTTTTTCTAGCCCAATTGCTCTGGCCAGGACCTTCAGCACAATGTTCAATAAGAGTGGTGATAAAGAGCATCCTTCTCTGTTTCCCATTTTCAGTGGGAATGCTTGCAAAGTCTTTCCATTTAGGATGATGTTGGCTGTTTGCTTTATATAAACGCCCTTAATTATTTTGAGGAATTTCCCTTCTATTCCTATTTTGTTGAGAGTTTCTATCATGAATGAGTGTTGGACTTTGTCAAATGCCTTTTCTGCATCGATTGATAAGATCATGTGGTTCTTGTCTTTTGTTTTATTTATGTGATGAGTTATATTGATCATTTTTCTAATGTTGAATCATTCCTGCATACCTGGTATAAATCCCACTATATCATGGTGAATTTTTTTTTTGCTTTGTTGCTCAATTTTATTGGCTAGAATTTTGTTGAGGATTTTTGTGTCACTCTTCATGAGGGATATTGGTCTGTGATTTTCTTTTTTTGTGGTGTCTTTACCTTGTTTTGGTATCAGGGTTATGCTGGCTTCATAGAGTGTGTTTGGGAGTATTCCATCTTTTTCTATGCTCTGAAATACCTTTAGTAGTAGTGTTGTTAACTCTTCTCTGAAAGTTTGGTAGCATTCTCCAGTGAAGCCATCTGGGCCAGGGCTTTTTTTTTGTTGGGAATTTTTAATTACCTTTTCAATCTCTTCTTTTGTTATGGGTTTATTTAGTTGTTCTACCTCTGTTTGTGTTAGTTTAGGTAGGTAGTGAGTTTCTAGAAATTTGTCCATTTCCTCTAGGTTTTTAAATTTATTAGAGTACAATTTTTCATAGTATTCTGTTATGATTCTTTTAATTTCAGTTGGGTCTGTTGTGATATCACTCATCTCTTTTTTTTTATATGAGTTATTTGCTTCCTCTCCTGTTTTTCTTTGGTCAGTTTGTCCGGTGGTTTATGAATTTTGTTGATCTTCAAAGAACCAGCTTTGGGTCTTGTTAACTCTTTCAATTGTTTTTCTATTCTTTATTTCATTTAATTCTCCTCTAATTCTGATTATTTCCTTTCTTCTGGTGCCTGAGGGCTTCTTTTGCTGCTCTCTTTCTACTTATTCCAGTTGTAGGATTAATGTGTTGAATATGGCCCTTTCTCCTTTTTGGATGTGTGCATTTATTGCTATAAACTGACCTCTGAGCACTGCTTTTGCTATGTCTCAAAAGTTCTGGTAGGATATGTTTTCATTCTTGTTTGATTCTATGAATTTCTTTATTCCATCCTTAATTTCTTCTATAACCAAGTAGTTTTTGAGCAAGGGGTTGTCCAGTTTCCACGTGTTTCATTTATTTTCCTTGCTTTTTCTGTTGTTGATTTATGGTCAGAAAAGATGCTTTGTAATATTTCAATGCTTTGGCTTTTGTGAAGGCTTGCTTTATGGCCTAATATGTGGTCTATTCTGTTGAATGTTCCATGTGCGTTTGAAAAGAAAGTATACTTGGCTGCTGTTGGGTGGAGTGTTCGGTATATGTCTGTGAGATCAAGTTGGTTGATTGTAGCATTTAGATCTTCTGTGTCTTCGTTGAGCTTCTTTCTGGATGTTCTGTCCTTCACCAAAAGTTGTGTGTTGAAATCTCCTACTACTTTTGTGGAGCTGACTATCTCTTTTTCAGTGCTATTAGAGTTTGTTTTATGTATTTTGGCGCCCTCTCATTGGGTGTGTAAATATTTATTGTACTTACATCTTCCTGGTGTATTGACCCTTTAATCATTATATAGTGCCCTTCCTTATCCTTTGTGGTGGATTTTACTTTAAAGTCTATTTTGTCAGAGATTAATATTGCCACTCCTGCTCTTTTTTGAGTGTTGTTTGCTTGGTGTATTTTTTTTTTCCATCTTTTGAATTTTAGTTTGTTTGTGTCTTTATGGTGTGTCTCTTATAGGCAGCATATAGACGGATCATGTTTTTTTAACCAGTCTGCCACTCTCTGTCTCTTTATTGTGCATTTAGTCCATTTATATTTAGCATAATTATCAATAGGTATGAGTTTAGTGCTGTTATTTTGATGTACTTTTTTGTGTATTGTTCACAGTTTCTTTGTTCCACTTAATTTTTTGTGCTGAGTTGTTTTTCTTTTCATCTCTTTCATTGTTGTTGATTTTGTGTTTGCTGAGTCTTTATATTTTTCTAGTTTTTTATTTTGACTTGTAGGATGTGAGATTACTTTGTGGTTACCTTAATACTTACCCCTATTTTTCTAAGTTTGTACCAGTCTTTTATTTCTTTATATCACCTTCACTTCCTCTCCATATGAAAAATCCCTGTCTACATTTTTTAAGTCCCTCTTTTTTGTTTTAATGTTGTCATCTTTTACATATTGACATCTGTTTCCCTATTTTGAGTGTTTTAGCTTTGATTCACTTTTGTGACTTCCCCTATCTGGGTTGATACCTGGTTGCTCTGTCCTGTGTTCTAGTCTTGGGTTGTTATCTGATGTTATTGATTTTCTAACCTGAGGACTCCTTTTAGTATTTCTTGTAATTTTTGTTTGGTTTCTGCAAATTCCCTAAACTTTTGTTTATCTGGAAATGCCCTAATTTTCCGTCATATTTGAGAGACACTTTTGCTGCATATATAATTCTTGGCTGGTAGTTTTTTTCCTTCAAGTCTTTGGGTATGTCATCCCATTGCCTTCTTGCCTGCATGATTTCTGCTGAGTAGTCCGAACTTATTCTTATTGATTCTCCTTTGTAGATGACTTTTCGTTTATCCTTAGCCACTCTTAAATTTCTCTCTTTATCTTTGGTTTTGGCAAATTTGATTATAACATGTCTTGGTGACTTTCTCTTGTGATCTACCTTATGTGGGGTTCGATGAGCGTCTTGGATAGATATTTTGTCATCTTTCACAATATCAAGGAAGTTTTCTGCCAACAAATCTTCAATAATTCTCTCTGTATTTTCTGTTATCTGCCTCTGTTCTGGTACTCCAATCACTCGTAAGTTATTCCTCTTGATAGAATCCCACATAATTCTTAAGTTTTCTTCCTTTTCTTAAATTATTTTATCTGATTTTTCTTCAAATAAGTTGGTGTTAAGTGCTTTATCTTCTGTCTCACTAATTCTGACTTCCATTGCCTCAATTCTGCTCCTAGGAATTTCTATTGAGTTGTCTAATTATGAAATCTTATTGTTAATCTTCTCGATTTCTGATTGCTGTCTCTCGATGGATTCTTGCAGCCTGTTAAATTTATCATTATGCTCTTCTCTAATCTTTTTAATTTCTCTATTGTGTATTCCTTGTTTTGCTTAATTTGCTTCCTAATTTCTTGAAGAGTTCTGTATATTAATCTTTTGTATTCTGCCTATGGTAATTCCAAGAAATTTTCCTCTTCTGGAAAATTTCTAGATTCTTTATTTTCGTAGCTTGCTGAAGCCATAATGGATTGCCTCTTTATGTGATTTGATATTGACTGTTGTCTCTGAGCCATCAATAAGTTATTATATTTATTTATGTTGTGTTTGCTTACTGTGTCCTACCTTTTTTTTTGTTTTCATATGCTCAAATAGGCTGCTCGTACGAGCTAGTTTGATTATTAGCATCTTTGAGGCTCTAATGTCCTGTCACCAGGTGGTTAGATCTGTTACTAGATATGTGAGCTCAGGAGTCAGCCCACTCCTCCTGTATGGATTCAGTTCATGTGCCCAGGTAGATAACCACCAAGTGTGTGGTGTGGGCTCTCACCTATGGTCCCAGACAGGCTTTGGCGATTGGTCTAGGCACAGGCATCTTGCCACAGGAGGTGGACACACTCTGAGTGAGGCAGGGGGCTGACAGCCGACCCCGAGTGTCCAACAGAAGGCGTGTCCCAGTTCCCTAGAGCATGTAGGTGGATGGATTTTGCAGCTGGACTATGAGCTCCCAATGCTTTTGGCTGTAAGAACTGGGGGGCACTTCTTATTCTTGGTCCACTATCACAGGTAGCTAGGTGGCATGGGTGGAGCCACCAGTCCTCAGGCCCTTGATGTGGGTAGGTGAAGACCCTTCTTAATGGGCAGAGCAGAGTTAAATGTCATGAACCTGCCACTTCACTGCTGAAATTGTTCAAGTTAGACTTCAAGTATATACCCTATTGTTCTGCGGTAATGATGGTCTATGCTGTTGAAATGGGCCCACACAAGTCTCTGCAGGGGGAAAGGCACGCAAAGTCCATGGATCCCTTATGCCTGTGTCTAGGCAAAGGAGCTGTGTCTACCCTGGGTTCCTGGCTTAAGGGAGCAGGCAGTTTATTTTTCCCCCATTTGTTAATTTGGTCACTCTCTAAGGATGGAAGAATGGCTCAGGGCATGTGATGGATCCTATTTCCAGCCTAGGGAACTTGGACATTGCTGATGCCGGTCTGGGTCCCAGTGCTAAGCAGCAAGCAGGGAGATAAATGAGAGAGAGGTTTTTCCCTAAGGAGGGTGTTCTTGATCTGCACAGTAAGCAGTACGCAAGTACTTACTTTTCATCGATCTAGGGCTGCTTCTCACTGGTTCTGGGTGGCCGAGTAGACTCTCTGCAGTGGTTCTCTCCTGGTGTGGAATATACTTCCTGAGCACTGCTGCTTGCCTGCCTCACCACTCACCCATGAGCTTATCAGGCCTGAAGGGCTCAGGCTTTTGCAGAATCAGGTCTCGCAACTCCTTGCTGCTTCCAAACCACTGGTCCCTCCCCCTGCCACTCAGTCCAGTTCCTCAACTTTGCCTTAGATGTTCAGGGCTCCTAGATTGTCATATATAATTGATTCACTTGTTTTCTTGGGTCTTTGTTGTAAGAGGGTCCACCAGAAGAGTCTGACTACTCCACCATCTTGAGCCCGCTTCCTCAATACCTTCTAATTTTAATTTATACATGCCGTTTTGAAACATTATTTTGTTCCACCTTTTCCCCATGTCGACACAAACCATGGACTAGTCATACGTCAAGTCCTCTATGTTTTCTTAATCTATGCTTTCTATTTGATATTGAGAGATCCAAAAATGATGACACTCTTAAGTAATGATAAAAAATTTATTTGTCGAAACTCCCATTGTTTTATTAGTGATTTCTATTGATCCTCTTTTCTGTAAAGCAGTAATGACAATAGAGGTTCCATGTTGCTATACCTGCAAATATCATTACAGAATCAAACTGACATCATTATTTGAAAGTCACAGTTACATTGAAGCAAATAGCAACAACAAAATGTTTACTGAATGAAGGAACTAAAGAAAGTCATGCATTTTGTGATTTGAACTTGAAATATATTTTTCAGCTGATTTCCTAAAATTTTTTTCCCTTAGAATCTTACTTAAGCATTTCCACTTAAATGAGTCTTTCACACTATGGTTATTGGGAATAGAAGGGTCCTTAATGCTTCTTCCTATAAGTCATGTCTAAAAAAGTTCTCTGTGAAGATGAAACCAGAGAGTGGAATGAACTGCTTAGGTTACTGATACCTGCCATTACCTAAATCTCAGAGAAGCATACCCTAAATCTTCAAAGGCTCAGATGACATTTTCATGCCATTTTTATTTCACTCAGACCAAATTTCAAAGTATTTCAAGAGCAAATGCAGTCTAGTAATATTCTTATTTCTTTCAGAAATACCACGGGATTGGAACAGCAAATTCACACACTCTCTCTCAAAGTGTTTAAAACTTAAAGATAGTTCATCATCTAAATCACTGGGCACTTTTTTTTTTTAAACCAGTTTTTACTGTGGTTGTATTCCTTTGAACTTCTTTGCCAGATGTTCATTCTGTTCTTATTCTTAGTGCCTTGTCATTTTGATTGCTCCTGGCTAATGCTTCCCAGCTTAAAAAACATGGTTTGAAAGAAATTGGCTTCTGGGTCTCATCATAATAACACAAATGTCAAGTCTCCAGTGTCCTACCCTGCCATAACACAGAGAATATTTACGTATTTAGTATTATATGGTAGACAACCTTGGTACTTGCAGTTGTTAGAACACAACTCAGAATGCTGGCAAAAGGATTGCCTATTCTGAACTGTTTGTGATACTGAATTGCTAATCTTGATCTAATAATATAGTTTATTCTCAAATAAAAATATATGGTTGAATTATTGTTTTGAGAAATAGGGAAAGTTCAATCTAAATTATGGAAATATTCTACAAATTCACTTGGTGTACTTATTTAAAACGAAATTGTTCCTTTCAGTGTGATTTTAGCTATGCTTCTATTTCTCTTTTCCTCATACTTTTTTCCCTGAGAAATCCATATACTATCTGTATTCATATGCAATACTGTGCTGTAGCATAATATTATGTTAGAACAGTAGCTCCTGAAATATAGGGAAGGTAACAGGAAATAGGAAACTATGTGGAGTATACATGACTATTAAAATTTTTATGTTTATGAATAATTGTGCATTTAAAATGCATGGAGTTTGCTGTAAGTATTCTGATTTCGGGTATCCCTTATGGTAAAATCCACTAACTTCAGAAGAAGAAAATGAAAATATTTCCTGTAAGAAGAAAAGCTTTAAAATCTCCTGTTTCCTAAAATCACGTCTCCTCTACCATTTATAAAACCACTACAAGTTTTCCATTTCCGACATCAGTAGAAACAAGACGGTGATGCCAAAAGAAACTGATTTCACGGTTATTGTTCCTCTCTGATTTGATTTACCTTGTAGTTTTCATACCTGTAATTGCAAGGACTACAAGATTTAAAAATTGCAGGCACACACAAGAAATATAACATTGAACATCAGTAAATGACAGTCTTGTGTTCATACATTTTTGCCATATCACTGGCTACTTGCTATGTTGCACACAATTGCTGAATTTTTAATATCGTAATAAACAAATCATAGCTCTTGGACTTAGAAATGAAAACACCATATTAGGGGAAAGTTTCTAACATTTTCAATAAAAATTAATGTAAATGAGAAAATTCAATGTTGTCTGTCACCGATGATTTTTAGGCTAAATAGCTGCATTAAGTACATTTTGAATGTGAGTTTACTAAACTTAACAAAAATACTTTTGAACCTTTCTTTTAATTTATAATGGCAAATTCTGTTATATTATTTAGATAACTAAAATAAAGTGTTACAAGATCTACCAAGTATACAAAAACTCTTACACATGGTTGCTTCTTTTCCTTCTGTTGTCTTTTTTTAATAGCTCTTCTTCCCTAGATCTGAAATTCAGAGCATAGAATTCACTGTGGTCTTGATATGGAAACCAAAGGACCTGCTGAAACCCTGAGGTAAAAATGGGAAGTGAATCACTGTGAAACGATTTCAGTTTAAATAGCATATATCTTTGTGTGGTGTGCTTATATAAAGCAAAGAAATTGGGATTGTGTGGGCTGGGTCTCTGGAAGAGAGACTAAATGGAGTCTATTCATAATCCTCAGGTTTCATTTGTACTTGAAGTATTTGGCTGAAGGATAAAAGGTAGACATTGTGGATGGAAGTAGAAATGGAAATTAACAGTTCTAACTATGAGAGTTATTTATCTTGATACTTTCATTTTTAAATTTTATAGCAATAAATAAAGCACAAACATTTAAAAAAAAAAAAAAAAAGCTATGCTTTTTCATTGACTTGAATACCAATCAGGGAAAATAAAAGGCCTTGTGAGTTTAAAATGAAAGTGGATTTGGTTTTGCTGATTACTGCTGGTAGTAAGCAGCTGGCTAGATGTCTCAAATCTCACTTTCAAAAAGCCTGTTTTCTATTGGTGATGATAAATTTGCCCCTTGCTTATACTTAGCAGTGGGTGTTCAGTAGTTACTGCAGATTGGAAGTGATTCAGTTCATTTCTTGGGTATTTTCAAAAGCAGGGAAGGATTTCACACTTGGTGAAGTGCTGCTTCACCAAAAGTAAAGACTATTACAGCTTGCGGGGGTGATAATTAAAGCCAATAACAACCTAGATGCCTCCCGGGTTCTGCAATGTTGGGAGTAATACTTTACCATTGTATACCTGTCTGGTCAGGGATGGACATTTTCGCTGGCTCCTGAATCAGGCTGAAACTGAAATTCAAATAAGAAATGCTGAAATTGTATTCATAAGATTTCATGTGGCGAGTTAAAACATGCAAATAAGTGTTGCAAGACTGAAGGTAGTATAGAAAGGTAATAAATAATGTAGGAAAAACATTGAAAGGCTATTTCAAGGTATGATGTACTATTTTGTATACATGTGAGGAAAAGGAAAAATATTTTTAGCCCACAGAAGACACAGGGTAAACTCCAGAAGGAAAATACCAAGTATATTTAAAATATTGTGGCTTTAATATAATGTGATGCATCACAAATAGATAATTTCTAACTGTAAAAGGTATTTACTATTTATTTCCCTTATAAATTAGTGAAAGAGCCATGTTTTTAATTATTAAGAAACACACCAGATTATATATTCTAAATAAGATTCAGAGGAAAGAATAACATTGACCAAAGAGTGAGTGGCTGAGAAGATGGTCACTGTGATAATTTGAACACTTAAATTACAGAAATAAGAGAATCCACATCCATTGAAGAGTTAAATCTGTATGGGCAACCAATATGTTTTTGGCCCTCATGTATTCAATTTCAGATTTCACGCTTTTGTAAAGAAGTGATCAGAAATGTTTCCAGAAGAAAGTACTTTATTTTCTGCTATACTATGGGTATGAAATGACTGTGCATGGGTGGAGGAGGGGTGAGGGGGGAGTGAAAGCGGCCCGGCTGTGCTTGTTGGGGAGTGAATTTATAAATTTTTAGCAAGTTGGTGATGAAGGTTATCTTACAATTTCTTTTTCTCTGATTCTGAGTCTAAATAATATAAACCTACTAATCCTACTAGTGAGAAATTTAGACAAATTGTTTGTGGCATTATGAAGGCAAAAATAACTAGACGAGGATTTCTTTCCCTGCTATTTCAAATCTTCCATTATTCTATCATAAAAAATGCAGTCTTTGAGAAAAACAGCCATTTGAATTGATCTAACTTCCACGTAAATCTTTTTGTTAAAAAGAAACAGTCACTTATCTCAAATATAGTGTACTGCCCTAATATTATTGCTTTAAATGAATGAATATTAAGATAAACCAAAAAGAAAAAAGAAAAAAAAACTTTGCCACCCAGTCAATTCCAACTCATAGTGACCCTATAGGACAGAGTAGAACTGGCCCATAGGGTTTCCAAGGAGCAACTGGCGATTCGAACTATGAGCTTTTGGTAGCAGCCGTAGCTCTTAATTTTGTCACTAGGGCTCTGAATATTAATATAGTGGGGTTCAAATCCAGTATCCACCACAAATTCCTGTTCAATCTTGGGCAAGTCATTTCACATTTTGCCTCAGTTTCTACGTTTATAAAATGGATATCATCATGTTATTGTTGATGTTGTATGCTGTTAAGTGGATTCTTTCTCGTAGAGATCCTAGATGACAGAGTATAACTGCTCTATATCCTAGGCTGTCTTTATGGGAGAAGATGGCCAGGTCTTTTCTCTTGGGGAGATTCTGGGTGGGTTCGAACCCCTGACCTTTTGGTTAGCAGCCAAGCGCTTCATCACTGAGATGCCAGGGTTCCTTGGACATCATCATAATAGCAAAATCATAAGATGGTCATAATAATTATAATAACATATGTCAAGTGCTTAAAACAAGCCTGGCGCATTCTAAGTGTAATACCAAATGTTACCTTTATTATAATAATTATTGTAATTGAATGAGAACTGCTTTTAAATAACCCTGGCAATATATTTCTCATGCAGTTATGACTCAATTGTTTGCTTATTTATTTAGCATTTATTTGCATCTTTTATATATCAGTCACTATCCTCGTCTACTGGAGATATTAAGATGATTAAATATATAATTCCTTCCTTTATCATTTAGGGTAACCATAGGCTCTCATAACACAGAGAAGCTTAAAGAAGATGGAAGCTTACTCATCTCTTGTCTAACAGTTCTAAATTAACATACAGCTCTATTCCATATAGTTGTTTAAAAAAAAAACCCAGGTTCTTTAACCTATTTTCACCATCACCAGCTTCCTGGTAACAGCTGGGTAGTTACCATATCTGGGTTCCAGCTGATGGGAAGAAAGAGAATGGAGGAGACATGTTCACAGTCTTGAGGGGTCTGGAGTTCAGTGCACACTTTACTTCTGCCTATAATCCACCTGTGAAAATTTAACAAACATGGAAACTCTAATTGCAAGGGAAACTGGAAATGTAACGTAGGTAGGCAGCAAAGTCCCTGGCTATTGCCAAGAAGGAAGGGTAAAATGAATTTTATTTGACAGCTAGCAGTCTTTAACAAATAGCTTCAGAAACTCACTGTCTAGTGAAGAGAATGTAGTTAAAATGAAGTGTGAAACTCTTAATATAATTATATGCATATAGTTAATTTGTACCCACAATCAACACCCATGGAAGCAGCAGTCAATAAATCAAAAGACACATTGCATTGGGCAAATCTACCACAAGAGACCTATTTAAAGTGTTAAAAAGCAAAGATGTCACCTTGAAGACTAAGCCATTGTGTTTTCAATCGTCTCATATGCATACAAAAGCTGGACAATGAATAAGGAACACAGAAGAACTGACACCTTTCAATTATGGTGTTGGGAAATAATATTGAATATAGTATGCACTACAAAAGAAAGAACTGTCTTGGAAGAAGTAAAACCAGAATGCTCCTTAGAAACAAGGGTGGCGAGACTATGTCTCACAAACTTTGAACATGTTACTAGGAGAGATCAGTCCCTAGAGAAGGACATCACGATTGTTAAAGTAGAGGGTCAGTGAAAAAGAAGAAGACTCTCAATGAGATGGATTGACGCACTGGCTGCAACAATGGGCTCAAGCATGACAATGATTGTGGGGATGGAGCAGGACTGGGCAGTGTTTCATTCTGTATACACAGGGTCACTATGAGTTGGAACCAGCTTGATGGCACCTAACAACAACAACAACAATAATCTTTTACAAATCTAAATTTATTTCATTAGCTATTATTTATTCAGAGTATATAGTCTTTCTATATTTTGCTGTTAAATATCCTTTTGTGAAATGATGCTATCATAAGATATATTTTGTTTGTTTTTTTAAAATTTATTTTATTTTAGCTTCTATTCTCCTCTTTCTACCCAAATTCCCCTCCACCCATAGTTCAGTTAGTTGTATGTTTAGCTTCAGACTATGGGCAGGGAAAATATAATTCAGTGAATATCTGAAAACTACTGGCCTTTCCAGTAGCATTTTGTAAAATAACATTTGTCTTTACCAATTGGAAGGAAATGGAAATATGAAATATTTTGGCACAAAATTACTGAAGAATAATTTTTTAAGGTAATATCACTATGATGATTAAGGTTGTGTGTCAACTTTGCCGGTCCATGATTGTCAGTGGTTTGACTGTTTTAATGTAGTTTTGCAGTTATATGATGTTGTGATCCCTTCCATGATGAGATTTAAGATAATGTGATCACCTCCATGATGGGATCTGCTGTGAGTAGCCAATCAGTTGAAACGGAGTTTCCTTAGGCATGTCGCCTGCATCAAATATAAGTGGGCATTCTGGCAAGGCTCCTGGGCTTTTGTTCACTCTGAATCCTGCAGCTGGCTCCTCTTCCTCTGACCTCCAGTTCTTGGGTCTTGAGCTAGCAGCTTACTTGCAGTCTTGTCTGCTGATCTTGGAATTCCTCGGTATTAGCAGTCTGTGAGCAAGAGCCCTGCTCTCTGACCTGCCTTGGGTTCGGCAGCCCCTGTTGCTACATAAATCAAGAGATGCCTCTATGCTGATCCACAGACTTGGGACATTGCAGCCTCTACAACTGTGTAAGTCATTTTCTTGATACATATCTATATATATATTTATATGCTTTACTGGTTTTACTTCTCTAGAGAACCTAGCCTAAGACAACAACTCTCACAGAAATATAAAATAAGCCCTTGTCAACACTTTGCTTAATGAGGAAACCAGTAAGATGTTAAAACCAATTCAAAGAAGAGTTCAAAGAACATGTTTGGGCAATCCATAAAAGTGTAATGAGTTTACAAATAGATGCAAAACTGGCCAATAACCAAAAGACATCTCAACCAGACACAATACAATTTATTCGTATATCTATGGATAAGAATCATTTTCATTCCTCTCATTTTTCTACAATTTATAGAATTGTAAATAGCTTAAAAAGACAATGAAAAGAGGGATAATGTACAAAAGTACTCTACACAAGACAGTCAGTGATCTTTCTAGTCTATTTCAAAGTCATTCACAATTTTACTCACAATATAAAGGTGCTCTGATACTTTTTAATTTTTTTCATTTTAGTGTATCTTAAATCAAGTCACAATTTAATAATTTTTTTTTTTTTTGTGAAAACACTTGAATCCCTACTTTGGCAGTAACTAACTACATACTGTCTATTGCAGTATCAGTGTATTGTTGATGTTCACAACTAAGTATTAGTAGTAGTAGTTGTAGTAGCTGTGGTAAATATAGCACTTTTATCACTAGAATGAGTAGACAGTATGATAATAACAAATCAACATTAAGCTTATGCAAAAGTGAGATCAAGAATCTACTCGATGGAAACTAACAACAACAATGAAGATAATGAGGAATCTGAATGGGGTTGCTTGAAAAATCTTTAATGCTTGGGATTGAGTCTCCTACCTAGATTTCTGTCTCACAGCAAATGTGTAAATCTCTGTTCTCAAGGATGGTGTTTCCAGAAATTCATTCAATGTTGCCAATTATTTGACAATTATGGTGAGAGATGATGGAGAAGAGGATGGCAGGGAGGAAGGAAGGGGAGAGCAAAGAGAGAGAGAGAACACTAGTATGAGATGCTTCTCAAGCCTATTCTTTAGGCTTGCTCTTCATGTAACACAAAATCCCTTAATTACCTGGATTATACATGGTAAAACCTGAGAGAAAGACCAAATTAGCATTGAGGAAATTGACGCTATAACTTCTGGGCACTCTGACAATTGTCCATTAAAATTCAATTGAATATACACTGAAAGATAAAAGCAGTCATTAATTCTAACAACAAAGAAATAGAGAAAATAAAAGTAAGTGTTCATTCTATTCAGGAAGAGATGATGGGGAAGAGCGGCTATTGAAAGTCAGCTTTAAAAGTCTGGATTACTAAGGAAACATTATGGAGAACACTAAGCATTTGCTAAGTTCAATCAGACCAGCAATAAAAGCTGTGTACAAAATGGGGACAGTCTTTGAATTACCTGTTTGTTTTCTTAGTCCAGTGGTTTTCAAAGTTTTTGATATCAGGATGCTTTAACTATCATAAAAATTATTGAGAATCCCTAAGAAGTCTTTTTTATTTTTCCATGTGGGTTATTGCTATTGGAATTTGTCATATTAGATATAAAAACAAAGTTTAAACTATCTATATATTAATTCATTTTGAAATAACAATAATAAGCCCATTACATATTATCATAACACTTTTTTATGAAAAAAACTCTATAAAACAAAAATTTAGTAATGAGTGTCACTGTTTTACATTTTTGCAAATCTCTTTTTAATGTCTACCTTAGTAAAAGAGATTGGGATTCTCATGTCTACGTCTTCATTTTATCTGTTGCTATTTGTTTTTTGGCTTGAAGTTTAAGAAAGAAAATCTGACCACACACAGTTATGCAGCTAGAAAATGGAGGACCTCTGGACCCCCTGAAAAGGTCTCAGGGAACCATCCCCTCTGGGGTCAAGTCCCTGGAGAAGGACACCATACTTGGTAAAGCAGAGGGTCAGCAAAAAAGAGGAAGGCCCTCAACAAGATAGATTGACACAGTGGCTGCAACAATGTGATCAAGCATAGCAACAATTGTGAGGATGGCATAGGACTGGGCAGTGTTTCATTCTGTCGTACACAGGGTTGCTATGAGTCAGAACTGGCTAGACAACACCTAACAATAAAAACATAGTTTAAAAAGAATGCATGTAATGAGCTTAATTTCTCTTAGATTATATAAGATGGAAACTCCGATCATATGCTACTTACAAAAGAAACACCTAAGTGTAAACAGAAAAGTTTCAAACTGGAGGCACTCATGTCAGACATTAGAATGATGAGGCCAACATGCTTTCCCAGGAAACAAAAGGTCAAGATGTAAACCATTTAAGAACAATGAGTCAAGATGTAAGCAATTTGTTCCTGGAAAAGAAAATGTGTTCATGACTACGATAGTGTATAACTGACTATAACCATGTATAACTGACTACAGTCACGTATAACTAAACTAGCTGGTGCCACTCATCTAGGTGGTAACTTACCCCTTCCTAGCCAAGTGGCTGACCTTTACATTTGAAAGGACTTCGAGTTGAAGCTGATCTTATCTACAATCAACAACTAATTCAACACCTTTCCTTTGTTCTCTATGTACAGACTCCTTTGTATAGTGAATTGCATTTTTACCTAGCACTGCCCAGCTCAA
Source organism: Dugong dugon (assembly GCA_030035585.1). Classification (NCBI taxonomy): domain Eukaryota; kingdom Metazoa; phylum Chordata; class Mammalia; order Sirenia; family Dugongidae; genus Dugong; species Dugong dugon. Next base: position 29,686,938 of record CM057465.1, read on the forward strand.
GCTATATTATTTCTCAATAACACTCTTTTTCTTTCACTCCTAACAAAGTATGAGATTTTCTTCTATGACATTTCTGGTGTAAAAAGCAGGATTTTGAAGGTGCATTATCTCTTATGATCCCCAGGCATCGGGACACAAGCATGGTACCTGCTGAGCCACTTTGGGCTCTCCACTTCTGTGAATTCTTAGTAATCATTTAAGGTAAAAAAAACAAAAGAAAACAAAAACAAACAAACAAACAAAAAAAAACTCTGGAATCTGAGCTCTGTTCCTTGTGCTGATAACTCTTTGAGTTTTATCGTGTATTTGTTTTGATTCTTGCAAGTAAAAGCTTGTTTTGCTGTAACTGTTATAATAGAATGGAGAGTGCCATGTCTAAAGGAGATCTGGAGCCACATTCTGGGACTCCTATTCACTACATGAACAAGCATTATGGTCCCTTATTATGCATGTTCTTTTCTGTTTGGCATAACCTCACTCGAGACAGTCTGAAAAATCAGTGGCTACTTTAGGGTTCTTTTGATCTCTCTAAGTTAATTTTTCTGCACAATAAGTTAAAGAACCATGGCTCCCAGATTAAACATTCCCAATGAGATGCCTATTTTTATTGGTATATTGAGGCCTCTAAAAGATATCTTGACAGTAAAATTGCTTCCCTGCAGAACACTGTCACTAAATTAACTAGGCAGAGTAAAAATTTACAATGTCAAATTTTAGCTCCCACCCCTTCTGCTCCCCAGCCTGATGCTACCTCTTTATACCCTTCTTTGCCTTCATATTCCTCTGATAACACTTTATCTGAACTTCCCATTTTCCCCAAAAAACAAGCAAATAAACCTTTGTCTAAAATGCCTTTTAAAATTTGCTCTGGCATTGATGCCAAAGATTTCTCTAATATCACTTTTTCCCCATAGACATGCTCAGGATTATGTAGCATTTTGAAAGAGTTTACTAAACTCTGTGAGGACCCATACAAATTTTCTGAAGAATTTCAAATCCTTGTTGAAGCCTATCAGCCTGGGCTCCCCAACTTATATCAGCTTGTTCACATGATTAGTGGCCCTGAAGAAGCCCAATTATGGCTAGAACAGGCAGAATAGAAAGACCTCAAGACAATTTAGCCTTAAAAATTGATAAAACAGCCACCAAGCTGTTGGAAGACTTTTGGGTCATGAGTAAAAGTTTCTAGAAGTTATCTCAAAGTCCTTTCCTCCACTAATTGATTGGAGTAAAATTCACCAGACGTAACTTGCTGTGCAAGTTTTTTAAGATTTTGGTCATTTTTTCAGTGAGATGCATTTATCGGAATGAGGGACCCAAGAGACAGATCGTGCTGGGAAGGGGTCTGATACTCAGATGTTAGTTCTGGGCTTCCTGGAGACAAATTACTCTAATTCCCTAAATTAGAGCTGAAACAAGGCTGCATTGATTAACAAACTTTATCAAATGCTTGAGGACAACATAAGGAAATTACAATGCAGAAAATGAAATCTTAAACCAGATAATCAAGTTTCACTACTCCTAGAAAGTTTACTGTCTAGAGCCTTCCCAGGAGCTCCCTTTCTCCTTGGCTCTAGCCTGGAAGATAGCCTCCTTTTTTTCAGTCCTCTCTGCCTAGATGCCTATATTATAAGACCTCGACTTTCAGCAGAGTACCAAATTTTTTTTTAAAAAGACTGTTTAAAAAAATATCATTTATAGTCTAATAATCTCATCAGAGATGCTCCTGTGCAAATAGAATGCTTACTATCTCAATCAGAAGCGTTGGTATTTGGATCCCATCCCAAGTAAGGATTCCTTTGCATATGCATACATAAAAATGCTGTTAATATGATCCCTTTTAAAAAGAAGGGAGATCAGACCCCAAAACCAAAAGCTAGCTTCTGCCTTTATTATAGCCACAGGGGGAAGAAACTGCAGGCAATTTGTAAACTGTATTTTGCCTCAGCCACTATTCATCATGTAAGTGTTCATACCTGTTGGGCTTAATCTCAGAATAGCATCCTTATTAATAAAATAAAATAAAATTTAAAAATAAAATAATAATAAGTGATACTATATACCAGCAATAATTGGGAATATGTAATATTTAAAAAAAAAAAAAAAAGCCAAATTAACAACAACTAAGAGAACAGGATACAAGGAAAAGATTAGTCCAAAGGACTAATGGACCACAGCTACCAAGGCCTCCACCGGACTGAGTCCAATACAGCTAGATGGTGCCCGGCTACCACCACTGACTGCTCTGGCCAGGATCACAGCAGAGGGTTCTGGACAGAGCTGGAGAAGGATGTAGAGCATAATTCTAACTCACACACACACAAAAATGACCAGATTTACTGGCCTAAAGGAGACTGGAGAAACCCCGAGACTATGGCCCCCAGAAACATTTTTAGCTCAGTGGTGAAGTTACCTCCGAGGCTCACTGTTCAGCCTGGGAGTGGACAGCCCCGTAAAACCAAATGAGACTAATGAGGTACAGGAGTCCAGTGAGAAAGGCCAGAAGGCAGAAGGGGACAAGGAAGCTGGTGATAGGGAACCCAAGGTTGAGTAAGGATACTGTTGATGTGTTGTGAGATTGTTAACCATTGTCATAGGGCAAAATTTATAATAACTGGTAAATGAGAAATTATTTTGTTCTGTAAGCCTTCATCTTAAGTGAGAATAGCAGCACAATTAGAAGACCGTAGTCAATATCACTGAACTGTGCATGTAGAAATTTTTGAAATGGTGTATCTTTGGCTATATGTACTTTCACCAAAAAAAAAAAAAAGGTTGAGAAGTTAGAGGGTTGATATGTTGTGGGGTTGTTAACCAATGTCATAAAACAACATGTGTAGTACTGTTTCATGAGAAACTATTTGTTCTGTAAGCCTTCACCTGAAGTACAATAATAAAAAAAAAAAAAAAAGCCAAATTAACAGCAACTAACCCAAAATAAATTATACCAAATAGCCGTCAGGGAACGTGGGTAGGAACATGTCAATAAAATTACAAAGCTTTACAGCAAAGCATAAAAACAACTTGAATAATACATGATTCATATTTCTCTATATTCTTGCCAAATTTAAGTTTAAGACAATTTCAATAAAAATCACCTTCATATTGACATGGGCAAGAAGAAGAAAAAAAGAAAGATTGTAAAAACAAACATTCATAATAATCTATTTGGAAGATAAAATCAGTATAATGGAGAAAGAATAATTTGGAGGAGCTAGTTCTACTAGACATGGGATATATTTTGCCACTACTGTAGTTAAAACAAGTCTTGAAAATAAATAGGCAGTTAGCAAGAACAAAATTGAAACATAGAAACTTTCATGGGCTGAATTGTGTCCACAAAAATGTTTGTCATATTGGCTAGGCCATGACTCCCAGTATTATGTGATTGTCTACCATTTTGTCATCTGATGTGATTTTCCTGTGTGTTGTAAATCCTATCTCTATGATGTTAATGAGGTGGGATTAACGGCAGTTGTGTTAATGTGCAGGACTCAATCTACAAGATTAGGTTGTGTTTTAAGCCAATCTCTTTTGAGATATAAAAGAGAGAAGTGAGCAAAGAGACACGGGTACCTCATATCATGAAGAAATAAGAGGCAGGAAAGCACGTCCTTTGCACCTGGGGTCCCTGCTGAGAAACTCCTGGACCAGGGGAAGATTGATGAAAAGGACCTTCTCCCAGAGCTGACAGAGAGAGAAAGCCTTTCCCTGGACCTGGCACCCTGAGTTTGGACTTCTAGCCTTCTAGATTATGAAAGAATAAATTTCTTTGTTAAAGCCACCCACTTGTGATATTTCTGTTATAACAGCACTAGATAACTAAGACAGAATTTGGTACCAAGAGGGTGAGGTGCTGTTCAAACAGATACCTAAGATGTGGAAACGGTTTTGAAAACATGAGTGGGTAGAAGCTTGAAAAGTTTTAAAGTGCCTAATAGTAAAGACCTAGATCGCCTTGAAGAGACTGTTGGTGGAATTATGGACATCAAAGACAATCCTGGTGAGGACTCAAAAGGAAGTAAAGAGTGCTGTTACACTGGAGAACCAAGAAAATGGCAAAAAGCAGCAGCAGAGAACTGGAAGCAGCAGAGAACTGGAAGCAGCAGAGAGAACTGGAAGCAGCAGAGAACTGGAAGCAGCAGAGAGAACTGGAAGCAGCAGAGAACTGGAAGCAACAGAAAACTGGCAGCAGCAGAACCAGGAGACCAGCATGAAACGGTGCTGGAGTCAACCCATGGAGCAAGAGAGCTGAGTGCCTTTGTGCAGGAGGCTTCCTAGGGGAGTGTGGTGCCTCTGAGCACTCATTGGTGGAACCAGGCTTGCCAACCTACACAGCAAGAGAGCTGAGTGCCTTCCTGTGAAGTTTACTGGTAGAGTGGGGTACCTCCAGACACTTATCAGAGCTTTGGAACACTTGCCCCAGCAGGGCAGATGCGAGTGTGAGTCCTGAGGGGCAGAGAGTCCAAGGAATCAGGAAGCAGAAGTTGAAGAGACAAGGAACACAGGAAGCAGAGCTGCCTTAGTCTCAAAGGGCAGGGCTATGAACTTTAGTGTCTCAAAGGGTGGAACTGCCATTCAGAAGGGCTAGGAGAAAGGAGCAGCTTAAAGCTGAGGGAGTAAAGTTGTTGTCCCAGTGGGCCTGAAAGGCGGAGCTGAAGCCCAGGGTTGAGGGGCCTCCACTCAGAAACAACAGAGTGTGGCCAATACCTACAGTCTGGAGGGCAGGGCCATTGTGAAAATGGTCTCAGAGAGCAGAGAAATATTTTCAAGCCTTGAGGGCTAATGTATTGTGTTTTGCTGACTTGCTTGATGTCTGTTATCAGTTCTTTCCCCCCTGTTTCTCCCATTTGTAGTGGAAATGTCTAGCGTGTGCCGGCTCCACAATTCTACTTTGGAAGTAGAAAACTTATATTCTAGATTTCTCAGATGAAGAGGAATTTTTGTATTTTGGACTTGGAGTTGATTTAAGACTTTTGCTATGATATGACGGGGTGAATATGTTTTACATGTGGCAGGGCCATGAATTTTGGGGGGGGCAAAGAGTGGAATGTCATGGATTGAATTGTGTCCTCTGAAATGTGTGTCAGTTTGGCTAGGGCAGGATTCCCAGTGTTGTGTGGTTGTCCTCCATTTTGTGATCTGATGCAATTATCCAATGTGTTGTAAATCCTAACATCTATGATGTTAATGAGGCAGGATTAGAGGCAGTTATGTTAATGAGGAAAGACACAATCTACAGGTTTAGGTTGTAATTTGAATCAATCAATTGCTTTTGAGATATAAAAGAGAGAAGTGAGCAGAGAGGAGAGGTACATCCTACTGCCAAGAAAGAAGAGCCAGGAACAGACAGCATCCTTTGGACTTGGGGCCCCTGTGCTGAGAAACTACTAGACCCAAGGAGAGATTGATGACAAGCACCTTTCCCCAGAGCTGACAGAGAGAGAAAACCTTTCCCTGGAGCTAGCACTCTGAATTCAAACTTCTAGCCTCCTAGAAATTTGGAAGACAGCTACCTGGCCAACTGACTGAAAGAGATCCACATTTATGCATATTCCAAAGAAAGGTGATCCAAAGAGAATGTGGAAATTATCAGACAATATCATTAATATCACACACAAGTGAAATTTTGCTGAAGATCATTCAAAAGTGGCTGCAGCAGTATGTCAACAGGGAACTGCTAGAAATTCAGGCCAGATTCCAGAACAGGACATGGAACCAGGGATATCATTGCTGATGTCAGATGGATCCTGGCTGAAAGCAGAGAATACCAGAAAGATGTTTACTTGTGTTTTATGACTATGCAAAAGCATTCGATTATGTGGATCATAACAAATTATGGATAACATTGCGAAGAATGGGAACTCCAGAACACTTAATCGTGCTCATGAGGAAGCTGTACACAGACCAATAAGCAGTTGTTCAGACAGAACAAGCAGATACTGCATGTTTTAAAGTCAGGAAAGATGTGCATCAGGGTTGCATCTTTTCACCATACCTATTCAACTTGTATGCTGAGCACATAATCTGAGAAGCTGGACTATATGAATAAGAGAGGGGCCTCAGGATTGGAGGAAGACTGATTAACAACCTGCAATATGCAGATGATACAACCTTGCTTGCTGAAAGTGAAGAGGACTTGAAACACTTACTGGTGAAGGGCAAAGACCACAGCCTTCAGTATAGATTACACCTCAACATAAAGAAAACAAAAATCCTTGCAAATGGACCAATGAGCAACATCATGATAAATGGAGAAAAGGTTGAAGTTGTCAAGGATTTCATTTTGCTTGGATCCACAATCAACACCCATGGAAGCAGCACTCAGGAAATCAAAAGATGCATTCCATTGGGCAAATCTGCTGCAAAAGACCTCTTTAAAGTGTTGAAAAGCAAAGATGTCACCTTGAAAACTAAGGTGCACCTGACCCAAGCCATGGTATTTTCAATTGCATCATATGCATGTGAAAGCTGGACAATAAATAAGGAAGACTGAAGAATTGACGCCTTTGAATTGTGGTGTTGGGGAAGAATATTGAATATACCATGGACTGCCAAAAGAATGAACAAATCTGTCTTGGAAGAAGTACAGCCAGAATGCTTCTTAGAAGCAAGGATGGCGAGACGTCTTACTTCAGACATGCTGTCAGGAGGGATCAATCCCTGGAGTAGGACATCATGCTTGGTAAATTACAGGGTCAGCGAAAAAGAAGACCCTCAATGAGATGGATTGACACAGTGGCTGCAACAATGGGCCCAAGCATAACAACGATTGTGAATCTGGCACAGGACCAGGCAGTGTTTTGTTCTGTGGTGCACAGGGTCACTATGAGTTGAAACCGACTTGACGGCACCTAACAACAAAAATAACAACAGCCTCCTAGATTGTGAGAGAATAAACTTCTCTTTGTTAAAAGCATTCACTTGTGGTATTTCTGTTATAGCAGTACTAAATAACTAAGAGAGAAACAAACTCTAATTTTTGAACCACCACAATCTAAATGTACACTAACAAGAATGAGTAAACAATCTGGATATTATATACATATATTTTTAGGAAAACTTGGATTTTATATATAAACACAGTAGACATTTCAACTCTCCAATCCCCACTAGTCATCTTTCATTCTGAAATTTCTCCCCTTGGCAACCCAGACCCAGAATATCCAGTCCATTATTGAGCTTGCCAAGTCTTCCCCAAAATGCATCCTAAATTTATCCACTTCTGTTCCCAGGCACTGCTTCCATCATGCCTTGTATGGTGTCTTAGTTATCTAGTAGATTACAATAAATTATAAATAACATTATGAAGAATGAGAATTCCAGAACACTTAATTGTAGTCATGCAAAATCTGTTTCTCAGCACAGAGACCCTGAGTCCAAAGGACGCTCTCTCTTCCTGGCTCTTCTTTTTTGTGGTAGGACGTCCCTCTCCTCTCTGCTCACTTCTCTCTTTTATATCTCTAACTAGATTGATTGATTCAAAATACAACTTAATCCTGTAGATTGTATCTTGCCTCATTAACATAACTGCCTCTAATCCTGCCTCATTAACATCATAGATATTACGATTTACAACATATAGGATAATTACATCAGATCACAAAATGGAGCACAACCACACAACACCTGGAATTCTGGCCTAGTCAAATTGACACATATTTTGAGGGGACACAACTCAATCCATGACAGATGGATCACTACAATGGCCTCCTAACTTCCACTCTTGCCCTCCTGCCCCCCATAGTCCATTCCTCACATGCAGCCAGATGATTTTTTCAAAATGTTAATCAGACTATTTTATTCTTTGCTTTAAAATTCCCAATTCCTTTGCACTTAGAAAAAAGAAATACAAACTCCAATCTATTATAGTCTACGTAGTCTACATAGCATACACTACCTGACCCTTGCCCATTTCTCTGACACCATAATACCAGGTTCCCACTTGTTCACTGTGCTCAGGCTACATTGAATTTCTTTCTATTCTTGAAACAGGTCAAGATCTTCCTCAGTCCCCTCTCATTTCCCAGGGCATTTGCACTAACTGTTCTTTCTGCCTGGAATCCCCTGCCACCAGATTTTTTCATGACTGGCTTGTTCTTGTCCTTAGCTTTCAGTTGTTAAATCTTCAGCTTTTCCTATCCATTGCACTTATCACTGTCTGAAAATATCTTGTTTATTTATTTGTTTACACAATTATATTTTCTCATCACCGTAGAATCTAAGGTTAACAAGAACAGGTAACTTATCTCACTTGTTCATTTCTCTGTCACCACTGACTAGAACAGCACTTAGTAATGGATAAGCAATATATACTAAGTGAATGAATACATGAAGTTAATCTTATTGTACTTTGGGTTTTGATATAAAATAAAGTAATTGAACTTTCTAAATTCTCTCCAACTCAATCTCTAAGTTCTCTCCAGCTCAGTAATTCTATGTTACAAATAATAATTCCATCTTGGAGAGATATAGCATGTAGTTCTCATTCTAAAGCATTTTCTGGGTCATAAGGTGTTCCACTTAGAACTTTTTATGCTACGTGTTTCCTTTCTTCCACATTACTTCTAAGATTTTGGATAACTTTATTTAAATTGTTAGAGAAAGATATTAGTTTAAACATTAGGAACATACTACAAAACAAATTGCCAAATATTAACAATAGAAGTATATACTAATACAGTTAACACTAGAATGTTAATAGGAATTAGCCTTTGCTGAGTGATTACATAGACCAGGCATTGTGTGGATGACATTGTAGACATTATTTTAATCTTCATAATAAACATATAAGGGTTATTTATTATCCTGTTTATCAAATAGGGAACCGAGACTTACAGAAAGTTTTCATGTTTTCTGACTCCAAAGTTCACACTATTATACATTCTATTCTATAATTCAGAATCAACAAAAGATAATTAAATAATGAGGGCACCAATTTATCAATATTTTATATAACAATCTTTCTCCCCCCTTAGCTTCTAATTTATAAGCTCATATCTTTGTATCCAAACACCATCTCCTAAACTTCCATAGTCTCACACAAACTTTTCTATTTCTGTTACACCTACAGTCCACTGATCCTATCACCTTTTCGTTATCCTTTATCACCTTCTATCCTCACTTTGCTCTCTTGCTAGCTTTGATCCAAAGATTCATTATTATAATCACACACTTACTTCATCAACAACCTTGAACTTTTCTATATGAGAAAACTTGACCCAATATATAAGTATCTTTCTGAGCATTTGTACTTGGTTGGAGAAAAACCCACGACTACACTGATTGGACTCAATTCACGTATATGCAGATATATTTGCCATGGGCCCTTGGTACTGTCTTGCAATTCTACTATAATTTGAAGATATATTTATTATCCCAATATCTTAGATAATTATTTCATAAATTCTCTTGTGTCATCAAACACTCAACCACGCCATTCCCAGTCTTAGAAAATTAGACTATAGAATCAGAAGAAAATTTATATAAGCCTTTTTAAATATATGTACAAAATTATTTGAAGATAATAACTATTTACTCTGCTTTCCCTCCTGTAAATATGGACAGATTTTCTAGCTTCATCAAAATACAATAGATGTACTACTTGTTTTTGTACTATTTGGAGACATTTCTCCAGCAATGCTTGCCTCTCCCACCTGCACATTTTTCACTCTCTACTTGATGATCCCCATTGGAGTAAAAATATATTGTAATCTTTCCCACATTAAAAACAACCACAAAAACAAAATTCTCTTGATTCTATTTTCCTCTAGCTACTGCCCCAATTTCTATGCTCTTTTTATGATAAAGATTCTTTCAAGCTGTTCTTTATACGCCGTCTCCTCACTTATCGGTAAGGTTAGGTTTCAAAGACCAGGTCGTTATGTGAAAATTGGCATTATACAAAAATGGAGGATGATGACATCATTACATAACTGCCAAATTACATCATTATGTAACTACCAAACCACTAAGAATCATGGACCAGACAATCTGACACATAACCTTAACCGTCACAGCCAGTGTCACTCTCACCTTGCACCTTGGCATTCGTTACTGCCAGACATATGAAATTAATGCCCAAAAAATTCAGATAGTAGATTTTTTACTATTGTTGTAAACGTGAAATGTTGAATAATGAGGCAGTAGATAAGTAAGTAGAGGGTGTATTCATGGTTCCCAATTCCTCTTCTTTCATTCTCTCCTGAATCTTCTCCAATTACACTTTGCGCCCACCAATTCAGGAAATTTTTTTTAGAAATATCACCAAAGTCCTCTGTTTTGTCACCTCCAGTGTTTAATTCTCAGTGTTCGTATATTACTTAGCCTAAAAATAGCACTTGACAAAGTAGTTACTTTCTCTTTCCTGAGCAACTTTTTTTTACTTAGATTCAGTGACATATCTATCTTTTGGTTCTCCTCCTATCATACTGAGTGCCAACTTAGTCTCCTGTACTGGCTTCTCCTTCATCCCCTCAACGTCCAGCATCTTCTGTGACTCAGTGTTCAGTCTGAGGAGCTCCCCTTAACTTTATGTTCACTCTCTGAAAGATCACAAAGCAGTTTCCTGGCTTCTAAAATAGTCTATACACTGAATATAAATGTAATATAAATGCAAATATTAACCTGGTGTGTGTGTTTTAGCCAGAACCACACCCCTAAACAACAGGTTACCATATTTTTGCACAAATATGTGCCTTCTACATTTGTTTGCCAACCACAACCTCCTCCTGTGAAGTATTTTTGTAAGCACTGCTATACCAATTTTATTTTACATGTTGCTGGAAAAAATTAGCATAGCACACTTGCAAAAATATCTTGCGGGAGAGGGGGAGGATGTAGATGGCAAACAAACATAGAAGGTGCCTGTTATTGATGCATAAATATGGTACTAGACCTAACTCCATACTTGGCATTGCCATTTAGATGTCTGATAGGTGTTTTAAACTTAACTTATCCAAAAGCAAACTCCTGATCATCCTCTCCAAACCTGTTCCAACCATAGTTCCCCATATGAATAAATGATACTTCCATCCTTCCAGTTTTTCTGAACAAATATCAAAAAGTGATTTTTGATTCCACTTTATAGCTCACATCCTCCATCCAGCATATCAGCAAATCTCGTTGCTTCTATCCTCAAGATATATCCAGAATCAACGATTTCCCTCCATATTGTCTGCTACTACGTCACAGATCTGAGCTACAGTTAACTCTTGCCTATATTATTGCAATAGCTCCCTAACTGGCATTCATTCTTTCCACCTTCTCCCCATAGCAGTGATGATTAGCTATAAGGAAGGTCATATTATTCTTCTAATTAAAACAATCAAATGGCTTCCCATAACACTTATAATAAAAAGCCATATTCCTTATAATAAGTTATAAAGTCATACAGGGTTTGGAACCACCTGAACTTTACTGATGTCATATTTTAAAACTTTCCTTCTAGACCAGCCTTCTTGTTATTCCTTGTATAACCTCCTCCTGGAACTTCCTTCCCTAACATATCTATGAGTCTTTCTCACAATTTCATTAGGTATTAATGCTACTTTTCTTCCCTAGTGGTACTCCATGTTACGTTTATCTTTTTTTTTTTCTCTCATATTCTTCATCATTTTGTGCAGTAAATATTTTTTCTTTTTTTTTTTAATGTTTGCCTCCCCCTGCTAAAATATAAACTCTATGAGATCAGGAATTCTAGTGCTTAGTACACTTCTTGGCTCATATTTTGTGCTCAGTATTTATTTGTTGGAAGAATTAATAAACATATCTTACATACCACACTAATATAAAGGCGAAAATTAATGCAAAAACTCTTACAGTGTGAAGTTAAAAAGTTATAATTATAAAATACATTAATATAGGTTAAAAAGTAAAATACTAAGAAAGCATAAGCCATAAATACATAAAGGCATAAAATACAGTCGCATATTAGCACCCACATTGCATGAATTCCAAAAAGTCTATACAATACCCACTCTTCTGGATTCTAAGAAATATAGCAGAGTCCATTATATTTCTCATCAATTTATAATGAACATATCAAACTTCCTGATATCAGAATTACTTGAGTTAATCAAAAATAAAAAACTTACTCTACAAAGAAAACTAAAAAACACTACTGCAAGAAACCCAAAGGGATCTACACAAATGGAAAAACATACCATGCTCATGGGTAGGTAGACTCAACATTGTGAAAATGACAATTCTACCCAAAGCAATTTACAAAAACAATGCAATCCCAATCCAAATACCAACAATATTCTTTAAAGAGATGGAAACACTAATCATTAACTTTGTATGGAAAGGGAAGAAGCCTCAGATAAGTAAAGCTCTATTGAAGAAGAAGAATAAAGTAGGAGGACTCACACCACCTGACCTCAGAACCTACTATATAGCTACAGTAGTCGAAAAAGCCTGGTACTGTTACAACCACAGATACATTGACGGATGGAACAGAATTGAGAACCCAGATGTAAATCCACCCACCTACAGTTACCTGATTGTTGACAAAGGCCCAAAGTACATCAAAAGGGGAAAAGACAGTCTTTTTAACAAATGGTGCTGGCAAAACTGAATATCCATTTGCAAAAAAATGAAACAGGACCCATACTTCACACTGTATACAAAAACTACTTCAAAATGGATCAAAGACCTGAATATAAAGCCTAAAACTATAAAGTTCATAGAAGAAAAAATAGGGCCAACACTTTAGGCCTTAATACATGGCATTAACAGGATACAAACCATAAACATCAACACACAAAACCCAAAAGATAAACTAGATAACTGGGATCTTCTAAAAATCAAACACCTATGCTTTTCAAAAGACTTCACCAAAAGAGTAAAAAGAGAACCTACAGACTGGGAAAACATTTTTGGACAGTAGAAGTCAAAGGTCTAATCTCCATAATCTACGAGAAAATCCAACACCTCTACAACAAAAAGACAAATAATCCTATTAAAAAATGGGCAAAGGAAATGAACAGACACATCACCAAAGAAGACATTCAAATGGCCAACAGACACATGAGGAAATGCTCGCGATCACTAGCCATTAGAGAAATGCAAATTAAAACCACAATGAGATACCATCTCACCCCGGCATTACTGGCACGAATCAAAAATACTGGAAATAACAAATGTTGGAGGGGCTGCGGGGAGACGGGAACTCTTATACACTGCTGGTGGGAATGCAAAATGATACAACCATTTTGGAAAATTATATGGCGTTTCCTCAGAAAGCTAGAAATAGACATACCATTCGATCCAGCAATCGCACTCCTAGGAATATATCCTAGAGAAATAAGAGTCATCACTCGAATAGACATATGCACACCTATGTTCATGACAGCATTGTTCACAATAGCAAAACGATGGGAACAACCTCGATGTCCATCAACAGATGAATGGATACACAAACTATGGTACATACACACAATGGAGTACTATGCAACGAGAAAGAACAACAATGAATCTGTGAACCGTCTCATAACATGGATGAAACTGGAGGACATTATGCTGAGTGAAATAAGTCAGTCACAAAAGGACAAATATTGTATGAGACCTCTATTGTAAAAACCCATGAAAAAATTCACATGCAAAATGTAACAATCCTTGTTGGTTACCAGGGATGGGAGGGGAGGGGGGGGAATTACTAAATAGGTAATAGATAAGTGGTAACTTGGGTGAGAGGTGAGATAGTACACAGTACAGGGGAAACTAACACAACCTGCACAAAGAAAGGTCATGGAGGCCCTATAGACACATCCAAACCCCCCGAGGGACTGAGTTGTTGGACGGAGGGCTCTGGGACCATGGTCTCGGGGAACATCTAGCTCAATTGGCATGACACTACTTATAAAGATAATGCTCTACATTCTACCTTGGTGAGTAGTGTCTGGGGTCTTAAAAGCCTATGAGCGGCCATCTAAGATACTCCACTGGTCTCATCCCTTCGGGAGCAAGGGAGAATGAAGAGAACAGGATTCAACGAAAAGATTAGTCCAAAGGACTAATTGTCCACAGCTACCAAGGCCTCCACCGGACTGAGTCCAGTACAGCTAGATGGTGCCAGGCTACCACCACTGACTGCTCTGACCAGGATCACAACAGAGGTTCTGGACAGAGCTGGAGAAGGATGTAGAGCATAATTATAACTCACAAAAAAAAGAGCAGATTTACTGGCCTAAAGGAGACTGGAGAAACCTCACGAGTATGGCCCCCAGACACCCTTTTAGCTCAGTGGTGAAGTTACCTCCAAGGTTCACTGTTCAGCCTGGGAGTGGACTGCCCCATAAAACCAAATGAGATGTCCATCTGCAAAAGAATCAAACAGGACCCATGCCTTACACTGTACACAGAAACCAATTCAAAATGGATCCAAGACCTAAATATAAAGCCAAAACCTATAAAGTGCATAGAAGAAAAAATAGGGTCAATTCTAGAGACCCTAATGCATGGTATTAACAGGATACAAACCATAACCAACAACACACAAACCCCAGATGATAAACTAGACTACTGGTATCTTAAACACTTAGGCTTATCAAAAGACTTCACCAAAAGAGTAAAAAGAGAACCTACAGATTGCGAAAAAATTTTGGACATTACAAGTCAGACAAAGTCTCTAAAATCTACAAAAAAATCCAACACCTCTACAATAAAAAGACAAATAATCCTATTAAAAAATGGGCAAAGAAAATGAACAGACACTTCACCAAAGAAGACATTCAAGCAGCCAATAGACACATGAGGAAATGCTCGCGATCACTAGCCATTAGAGAAATGTAAATTAAAACCACAAGGAGATATCATCTCACTCCGGTGTCACTGGCACGAATCAAAAACACTGGAAATAACAAATGTTGGAGAGGCTGCTGGGAGATCGGAACTCATGCATTGCTGGTGGGAATGCAAAATGGAACAACGATTTTGGAAAATGATATGGTGTTTCCTTAGAAAGCTAGAAATAGTAATACCATACGATTCAGCAATCCCACTCCGAGGAATATACCCTAGAGAAATAAGAGCCGTCACACGAATAGATATATGCACACCCATATTCATTGCAGCACTGTTCACAATAGCAAAAAGATGGAAACAACCTAGATACTCATCAGCAGATGAATGGATAAACAAACTATGGTACCTACACACAGTGGAGTACTATGCAACGGTAAAGAACAATGATGAATCTGTGAAGCATCTCATGGATGAAACTGGAAGACGTTATGTTGAGTGAATTAAGTCAATCAAGAAAGGACAAATATTGTATGAGACCTCTACTACAAAAACTCATGTAAAAGTTTACACACAAAAAGAAACCATCTTTGTTGGTTATGAGGGATGGGGGGGGGACTAAATAGACAATAGATAAGTGTTAACTTTGGTGAAGAGTAAGACAATACACAATACTGGGGAAGCCAGCATAGCTTGTATAAGGAAATGTCATGGAAGCTCCATAGACACACCCAAACTCCCTGAGGGACTGAATTGCGGGGCAGAGGGCAATGGTGACAGTGATCTTGGGGGACATCTAGCTCAATTGGCATAACACAATTTTTAAAGACAATGTTCTATTCTACCTTCATCAGTAGCATCTAGGGTCTTAAAAGCCTGCAAGCAGCCATCTAAGATACTCCACTGGTCTCACACCTTTGGGAGCAAGGGAGAATGAAGAGAACAGGGTACAAGGAAAAGATTAGTCCAAAGGACTAATGGACCACAGCTACCAAGGCCTCCACCAGACTGAGTCCAGTACAGCTAGATTGTGCTCGGCTACCAGAACTGACTGCTCTGACTGGGATCACAACAGAGGGTCCTGGACAGAGCTGGAGAAGGATGTAGAACAAAATTCTAACTCACAAAAAAAGACCAGATTTCCTGGCCTGACAGACTGGAGAAACCCTGAGACTATGGCCTCTAGACACCCTTTTAGCTCAGAGGTGAAGTCACTCCAGAGGTTCACTATTCAGCCAGGGTTTGGACAGCCCCTTAAAACAAAATGGGACTAATGAGGCACAGCAGTCCAGAGACAAGAAGTAGAAGGCAGGAGGGGACAATAAAGCTGGTGATAGGGAACCGAAGGTTGAGAAGGGACAGTGTTGACATGTCGTGGGGTTGTTAACCATTGTCATAAGGCAGTATGTGTACTAACTGTTTAATGAGAAACTATTTGTTCTGTAAACCTTCATCTAAGGTACAAAAAAAAAAAAAAAAATCATCTATGTGAGATAAAACTGATAACAACAACTCAAAAGGTTTGATGTGAAGCCTAGGCAGCAGTGAGTTGAAGATAATGGTGATGGAATAATTTGGAAAAGGATAGTGAGAATGGCAGCACAACTGGAAGAATGTAATCAATGTCACTGAATTGTACATGTAGAAATTTCTGAAATGGCGGATCTTTGCTATGTATATTTTCACAGAAAAAAAAAAAAAAAAAGGTCTCCAAAGTCAAGAAGGGAGAGGGTTGATATGTCGTGGGGTTGTTAACCAGTGTCATAAAACAATATACTTACCAACAAATATAAAAAATAAAAAACTTACAGTAAAATTATAAACTCAGTGACAGCACCAACAGCTTCTTCAAAACACAATATAACTTTCTTTCTTGAAAACATCCATTGTACTTTATTTTCAATTCTTATTCTCAAATACATTGCCAGATTTTGCTCCATGTTCAATGTCCTTTATTGATTTCTTCGAATCTTTTAATCTTATTGCAGAAAGCCTTCATTTTTCCTAAATAGATTTTTGAGGATTGAATTATTTTACACCTAACACAATCTTAAATTAATGGTTTATAATGACAAAATTCTAATACTAGAAATGTAGTTATATATTCACAAATAAAACATGCATTGTGCTGTATTAGTGCATTTCTCTCTTTTAACATTTGTGAACATAAATCATATTAGAAGAACAACCCGTTGATTAGTAGACTTTTGAATTTATGGGATCCTACTCTATGATTCTGGGGAAATCTTTATCCTCTTGGGAGTTGTATCAAAATGTCTTTTTTTTTTTAAGATTTATCCAAGGTCCAAAGGAAATTAGGAGGGTCTTTTCTATTACTTATGTTAATTTCCTAGACATCTATCTTGGATATTCTCAGTCTCCTAGGACCTCTGCTCTACACCTAGCTTAACAGATATTTAAAAAAAAAAAAAAGTATGTTTCTTTGAAATAGATACATTTAGGTTGCATTAATGTAAAGGGTGGAAAGTAAAGATATGTTAGATTGAAAAGAATATCAGAAAAATATCTTACAAGATTTCATGTAAAATAATATTCAGTATCAATCAGAATCAAACAATAATTCCAGTGGTCGGACAGCAGCTCTAGTAACCCAGCAGGAGAGCTGGCAGTCTTCTGTGAAGAATGAGATTTCAGAGGGATGACTGAGATGAGAAAGACAATCCATGTGTTTAGGATTATTGAGGGGTAATACTGAGTCTAAGTACTAAAGAGTTTTGTATAATTTATTTATTGGCACATTAAAAACCATCCTAAAACTGACTGGTTTAAAAATAAACCCTCTATTATTCTATATGAGTCTCTTATCTAGCTGGTTCTCTTGATATGCGCTGGGCTCTGCTGACATTGGCTGGGTTCATTCATGTAACTGTGGTCAACTGAGATGTTGGTTGGAACTGGAAGATCTAGGATGTCCTCACTCCACATGCCTAGTGCTAGGTTAGCTGTCAGCTAGGGTAATGGAGATGACTGGGCCAGATGTTTCTCATCATCTAGTAGGCTTATTCATATGGTGATGGCAGAATACTGAAAGAGCAAAAGCATGCAATATCTCATGAGATCAGGACTTGGAACTGGCAAACTGTCACTTCCTGAGTATTCTACTTAACAAAGTAAATCTAAACTGTGGGAAAATAATATTTACATTTTGATGAGAGTAGCTGCAATGTCACATTGCAATATGTGTGAAGATAGGGAGAGTGAGTACTCACAGTCATTTCCAAATCAATGTATAATAGAAAATAAATGTCAGATTAAGATTTGAGTAATTCTGGGGAATGGAAAGTTATTGAAGGATTTAGAGCAAAAATGAACAAAGTTGTGAGATTAACCAGGGAGCAATGAAAAACTGATTGCAAGTGGTGGTAGACTGAGGGTGGGAAGGTATGAAAATGAGATTATTCAAATATATCTTGATATAATAAGGAGGGCTTAACACCAGTTTCTATTTGTTAGTTGTTGTTAGGTGTCTTCGAGTTAGTTCTGACTCAGAGTGACACTGTGTTCAACAGAATGAAACACTGCCCCTGCCTGCGCCATTCTCACAATCGTTGCTATGTTTGAGCCCATTGTTGCAGCCACTGTGTCAATCCATCTCGTTGAGGATCCACTTCTTTTTCACGGACCCACTACTTTACCAAGCATGATGTCCATCTCCAGGGACTGATCCCTCCTGATAACATGTCCAAAGTACTTGAGATGAAGTCTTGCCATCCTCTCATCCAAGGAGTACTTTGGTTGTACTTCTTCCAAGACAGATTTGTTTGTTCTTTTGGCAGTCCATAGTATTTAAAATACTCTTCACCAACACCACAGTTCAAAGCATCAATTCTTCTTCAGTCTTCCTTATTCATTGTCTAGCTTTCAAATGTGTATGAGAACACTGAAAATCCTATGGTTTGGATCAGGTGCACCTTAGTCCTCAAAGTGACATCTTTGCTTTCTAACACTCTAAAGAGGTTTTTTGCAGCAGATTTTCCCAAAGCAATATGTCATTTGATTTCTTGACTGCTGCTTCCATGGGCATTGATTGTGGATCCAAGTAAAATGAAATCCTTGACAACCTCAATCTTTTCTCCATTTAACTTGATGTTGCTTATTGGTCCAGTTGTTTATGTTGAAGTGTAATGAAAGAGATCAAGGAAAGCACAGACAAAATCATGGAAAGCACAGACAAAACCAACCACAATGAAGGCCGTAGTCTTTGATCTTCATCAGTAAGTGCTTCAAATCCTCTTCACTTTCAGCCAGCAAAATTGTGTCATCTGCATATCTCAGGTTGTTACTGAGTCTTTTTATCAATCTTGATGCTCTATTCTTCATATAGTCCATCTTATTGGATTATTTGCTCAGCATACAGATTGAACAAGTATGGTGAAAGGATACAACACTGATGCACACCTTTCCTGATTTTAAACCACACAGTAGCTCCTTGTTCTGTCGGAACAACTTCTCGTTCGTCTATGTACAGGTTTGGCATAAGGACAATTAAGTGTTCCTGAATTCCCATTCTTTGCAATGTTACTTACATTATGATTCATACAGTCGATTGCCTTTGCATAATCAATAAAACACAGATAAACATCTTTCTCATATTCTCTGCTTTCAGCCAAGATCCACCAGACATCAGCAATGGTATCCCTTGTTCCATGTCCTCTTTTGAATCCTGCTTGAACTTCTGGCAGTACTCGGTTGATGTACTGCTGCAACTGTTTTTGAATTATCTTCAGCAAAATTTTACTTGTGTGTGATATTAATGATACTGTTAGATAATTTCCTCATTCTGTTGGATCATCTTTCTTTCAAATGGGCACAAATATGGATCTATTTCAGTCATTTGGCCTGGCAACTGTCCTCCAAACTTCTTGGCATAGATGAGTGAGCACCTCCAGCACTGCATCAGTTTGTTGAAACATCTCAATTTGTATTCAATCAGTTCCTGGAGCCTTGTTTTCCACCAATACCTTCATGCAGCTTGGACTTCTTCCTTCAATATCATCAGTTCTTGATCATATGATACCTCCTGAAATGGTTGAACATCGACCAGTTTTTTTTGGTACAATGACTGTGTGTATTCTTTCCACCTTCTTTTGATGCTTCCTGAGTGGTGCAGTGGTTAAAGCAATGAACTCCTAACCAAAAGATCAGCAGTTTGACACCACCAGTGGCTCCGCCAGAGGAAGATGTGGCAGTCTGCTTCCATAGAGATTTACAGCCTTGAAACCATATGGGGTTCCTATGAGTCGGAATCAACTCGACAGCAGTGGGACTGTGTTGTTCAATATTTTACCCACAGATTCCTTCAATATTACAAGTTGTGGCTTGAGTTTTTTCTTCTGTTCTTTCAGCTTGAATAATGTTGTGTGTGTTCTTTTCTTTTAGTTTTCTAACTCCAGGTCAACGCAAATTTCATTATAATACTTTACTTTGTCTCCTAAAGCTGCCCTTTGAAATCTTCTGTTCAGCTCTTTTACTTCATCATTTCTTCCATTCTGGTAGCTTTAGCTACTCTAAATTCAAAAGCAAGTTTCAGAGTCTCTTCTGACATTCATTTTGGTCTTTTCTTTCTCTTCTTTCTTTTTAATGACCTCTTGCATTCTTCAAGTATGATGTGCTTGATGTCATTCCACAACTCATCTGGTCGTCAGTCAGTGCTCAATGCATCAAATCTATTCTTGAGATGGTCTCCAAATTCAGGTAGGATATTTTGAAAATCATGGTTTGGCTCTAGTGGACTTGCTGTAATTTTCATCAGCTTCAACTTGCACTTGCATGTGAGCTATTGATGGTCTGTTCCACAGTCTCCCCTAGTATAGTTCTGACTGATGATATTGAGCTTCT
Source organism: Dugong dugon (assembly GCA_030035585.1). Classification (NCBI taxonomy): domain Eukaryota; kingdom Metazoa; phylum Chordata; class Mammalia; order Sirenia; family Dugongidae; genus Dugong; species Dugong dugon. The sequence continues at coordinate 29,707,539 of CM057465.1, forward strand.
CCATCATCTCTTTCCACATATGTAGTAGACTAGATTCCTGTGTATTCCATCTGGGGAGGATCATGTGTATAGTCGCCATTTATGTTGCTTAGAAAGGTATTTGCAATGAATAAGTTGTTTGTCTGACAAAATCCTATCATGCAGTCTCCAGCATCATCACCAAGGCCATATTTTCAAAATACCAATCCTTCGTGTTTGTTTCCAACTTTTGCATTCCAATCACCAGTAATTATCAGTGCATCTTCACTGCATGTTTGATCAGTTTCAGACTATAGAAGTTGGTAAAAAAATCTTCAATTTCTTCATCTTTGGCATTGGTGGTTGGTGTGTAATTTTGAATAATAGTCATATCAACTGGTGTTTCTGGTAGCTATATGGATATTATCCTATCACTGACAACGTTGTACTTCAAGATAGATCTCAAAATGTTCTTTTGATGATAAGTACACCATTCCTCTTCCAATTAGTCACTCCCGGCATAGTAGACCATATGATCGTCTGATTCAAAATGGACAATACAAGCCCACTTCAGCTCACTAGTGCCTAATATAGCAATATTTATGTGTTCCATTTCATTTTTAATAACTTCTAATTTTCCTAGATTCATACTTCGTACATTCCATGTTCTGATTATTAATGGATGTTTGTAGCTTTTTCTTCTCATTTTGACTCATGCCTCATCAGCAAATGAAGGTTCTGAAAGCTTGACTCTATGTATATCGTTATGGTCAACGTTACTTTTATGGGGCAGTTCTTCCTGGGTCGTATTTTGAGTGTCTTCCAACCTGAGGGGCTCATCTTCTGGCACTGTATCACACAATGTTCTGCTATTATTCATAAGGTTGTCTCTGGCCAATTTTTTCAGAAGTAGACTGCCTATTCCTTCTTCCTAATCTGTCTTAGTCTGGAAGCTCCACTGAAACCTGTCCACCATGAGTGACTCTGCTAGTATTTGAAACACTGGTGGCATAGCTTTCAGCATCACAGCAACACACAAGCCACCATAGTATGACAAACTGACAGACAAGCCAGTTTGTATTTAAAAGGAATAAAAAAGCTGAGGTGTAAAGTTAGAATTGGTTGAAGTATTATGGGAATTCTAAGTAAGAAGGAAGAATAAAACTATGGCTCTAAATTCTTGAACCTTGAGATTAGGAAGATGGTGGTGCCAAAATCCCATCATGAGAAAAGGATTTTGAAAAAAAATATGATGAGACTGGATTTAATAATGTGGCATTTTTTTTTTCTTTTGTTGTTTTTGGTGGTGGAGAAGGTAGAATTCCTGTTGGAAATCACTGTAATCAGTTAGAAATGTAATATCAGAATGACATTACAAGGAATATAGTTCTCTTAGAAACTTACGTTGCTTCCATTCACCTTCCTTTTGGAGATTTTTCCCTGCATGAGGAAATTTATGCATTCTCTTCACGGGATTTTCAATCAATAGCCTTCAGGATATGCCCCTAAAGACTTTCAAAATTGAATTATCCTCTGGAGGGAATCTGTAACTCTATGAAGTCATTTACCAAGGAAGAGCTAAAGTATTCTCAAAATCTATAGGTATTTTCTTTTCTTAGGATTCTCTATTTTCTTCAATTTATCAATACCTACTTCTAGAGAAAATACCGCCTTTTATTTATAAATATGTGCTCCTTCATGAAGCTCTGCATCCTACCTTTCTAGATATTAATGTCATAGAAGTAAGAAGACAAATAAGTATCCTTTATTTGACTCAGCTCAAGTTTTTAACATAATTTATATTTCCTTTTCTTAAAGACTCACAGAAGGAGCTCTGCTTGCTATGAGTAGAATTCGACTCAAAGACAATGGGTTTGGTTTAGTTTTTTTTGGCTTAAAGTCCTCTAAATTCAGGCCTCCTGAGGTATTTGTTCATGTGTGAAAATAATGGCTATTATCTATTGAGAACTATCTGTTTAGGAGGAATCATACAACAGCTTAATGACGTAGATATAATCATTGCCATTTTACATATACTAATGCTTATAGTTCATAAGTTTAATAACTTGCTCAAAGTCATACAGCTGGCAAATGACAAACAAGATTCAAATCCAACTCTCTGACTCCAAAGTCCATTATTTCAAGCATTGTGATAATCAGCAAGATCCTAATTAAAATTGTTCTCCATCTTTATTTATGAGACTTGAGGAAAAAAATTCCCCTGTTATTCTTTTAGTATACTGAGGATTTCTGCAGTTGCATTTTCTTTTTTCTTGAAACACACACAATTTCAGAGGTTAGTAATGTAAAAGATGAGAAGATGTAGTGCGTTGGATGATATTTCAGTCAAAGTACTCAGATCATTAAAGTTAGTCCTACCGTGAATTCCTAGCTGAACTCCACACATGCAAGGGAATGTTCTCATAGAATGTAGGAATCACAGCCTCACTTCAGAAATGCTTTAGACTTTTCACATCAAATCTCAAGGTCAGTCTTCACATCCTTAGCCTCTGCATTTTCTGTAAATTAAATTGGAAATCTTCCTTTTATGTATTTAAAAATACACACTTATACTCCAAGAAATCTTTAGTAAAAATTAAAAATTTCTTCCCTCTCACAGAGCTGCTGCAAATCTGAAACACACACATACATACACACAAACGTTCACCCACACATATGTGCATTCAATTCAAGGCTCTCACTCTCTCACTCACAGTCTGGAGAGAAGACTTTTCAGGGATAGGGACAGCTGCTGAAAAATAGACGTTTCAGACAACATAGACAAAAAGACACCAGACAAAAAACTCAGATTTGTGTTAAATCCTTTTCTAATCCTGATGTCACATTCTTCTTCATATAGTTTTACTTCTAGGATTATTTGTTCAACATACAGTTTGAATAAGTAAGATAAAAGGATGCAATCTTGACACATATCTTTTCCAATCTTGAAATAAGCAGTGTCCCCTTGCTCTGTTCTAACAACTTGATCCATGTACAAATTCTGCATGATTACAACTAAATGTTCTGTAATTCTCATTCTTCATAATGTTATTTATAATTTATTATGATCTACACAGTCGAATGCTTTCACAAGTAAATACCTTTTTGGTATTCTCTGCTTTCAGTTAAGATCCATCTAACATCAACAATGATATCCACATTCCATGTCCTCTTCTGAACCTGACTTGAACTTCTGGAAGTTCCCTTTCAATGTACAGCTGCAGTCACCCTCCCCAGACCGTTTAAAAAAGTCCAGGACAACTTCCGGGCAACATAGGGCTATAGACAGAAGCACCATGCCGTCTGTCCACAGCAAAGATCTGAAAAACTAAGTCGAACAGAGACAAATGCCAATCCTGAAACCCTAAGCATCAAATGAAGAGATAAAGAACTCAGCCAAGCATGGAATGGAATAAGAAACTGACAGAGAACAGAGAGCAAGGAGAGATACATGCAGAGGTCCCCTATCAGCTAATGCAGCACAGATCTGCCATTTTGGACTCCTATCGGAGTTTGGTGAACAGGGAGTAAGGGAAAGCAGCTTCACAGAGCTTCCAGCAGGAGATAGAAAAACCAGTAATCAGCACTATATGTTTTCCCACCTCCCACCCTTCTTCACCCCTACTTGGCCTATGCTTCCTGCGACCACAGTCTGTTGGCCAGAAAGAACTGGCTTTACCCCGGTGCCACTTGGATTCTGCCCGCCTGCACTGGCCAGCTCACTGAGTGCCATTTGTTGGCTGCTGGTGTTGCTTTTTCCTGCTTCCTTTGATTTATTCCATACCTCTCACCACCTTCCCCTACTTTCTCTCAAATATCTGGCTCCGTGTTCCGTCTTTGCTTCTTCTTGAAAGGCTGTGAAATGCTGCTCGACTGTAAAACTTCTTCCCTGCCTGTGCAGCCATGCAAGTGGCATCTCTGGGGTTTTTTGTTTGTTTGTTTTGATTTATTTGTTTGTTTTCTTTTTCTTTCCTTGGCTTGGGAGCATCTTCTAGCTGGGCTGTACTGTGCTGCTTGGAAACTACCTCCTCAATCTGCACAGACACACAGTGGGAACCCTGCAGGCATTTCTTTTTCTTGGTTTTGTATTTTGTTTGTTTATTTTCTTTCCTCTCCTTTTCCTTTTTTGTCTTTCTTCATTTTTCAGTTTCTCATCTCTCTATACTTACCTTCTCTTCCTATCTCCTAAATACCTGGAACTGTGTGACATCTCTACCCCTTCTAGCCAGGCTGTACTTCACAGCCTGGGAGCAAATTCCCCAGTCCTTGCACCAGCACCCATGTGATCCCTGGGGGATTTTCTTTTTCCCTAGTTTTTATTTATTCACTTTTTTTTTAACCCTTTTTCTTTTTCCTTTTTGTTTTTCTACATTTCTCAGTCTTTCATCTCTTCACTCAAATAGCAAGCTCCCTTAGCATCCTTTTATCTTTGTTTGTATGTTTTTGACTCCTGTTCCTCTCTCCTCTCTCTCCTCTTTCCCATACCCATCTTAGCTTCACACATCACAATCTCCCCCCTCCTTCCTGCCTACTTGCACCATGCGCTGAACATCACAACTCCAAGCAACACAGGCATGACCTACTGGAACCAGCCCTGCACTGATTCCCAACCCACCCTGTCAGCTCTAGTATGTACCACAAACAACCCACCCAAGCACTTCCTCTTCAGCTGGACTTGCCCTGCTATACCATACCTGAGTGATTGACCCTCCCATTGGACAATGAGATGAAAAGTATCGTGCCTACAGACTAGCAAACAACAAAGAATACACAGCCCTCCTTCTCAGACATAACCAAATAAAACAAAAAAGCAGGATGAAACAAACAAATCTATAATCAATAAATGAAGAAAATAACTACTGAATGTCCCAAAGACAGCAGATAATATAAAAATATATATAAAAACAGGACAGTAGGTGTCTAAACTAAAACACCAGATGATTTTCCAGTAAAAGAAAAGGCACTAGGACTACCTGATAGGAAATTCAAATCTCTAATACTCAGAATTATCCAAGAGTAGAAGCAAAAAGCAGACAATAATGGGGAAAAAATAGACAAATTCATGGAAAATACAGACATAAAAATATGGAAGAATTCAGGAAAATAATACAAGAAGAGAATGCCAAAATAAACTCACAACTAGAAATCATACAAAAATAACAATTAGAAATCCAAAAGATAAACAACAAGATTTCAGAAATGGACAGTGTCATGGAAGGGCTGAGGAGTAGGTTTAAAACGTTGGAAGACAGGAGCAACAAAATTGAAGATCAAAACTTGGATACAAGTTGAGGACAAATCTGAAAAAACAATGAAGAAAAATGAAGAAACATTGAGAATTATGCGTGATACAATCAAAAGCAAAATATTGCAAGTGATTGGAGTTCTAGAACAGGGGGACAAAACAGAAAACACAGAGAGGATTACTGAAGAACTGGTAACAGAAAACTTACCAATATCATGAAAGATGAAAAACTGACCATCCAAGAAGCTCAATGAACCCCATATAGGATAGACCTCTCAGAAAAATCCCCAAGGGATATCATAATCACACTCGCTAAAACCAAAGACAAACAACGAATCCTGAGAGAAGCTCAAGAAAAACATCAAGTCACATACAGAGGAGAAACAATAATACTAAGCTCAGATTATTTGGCAGAAACCATGCAGGCAAGAGGGCAATAGAATGACATATATAAAACCTTGAAAGAAAAAATTTTCAGGCAAGAATAATATATCCTGCGAAACTCTCTTTCAAATATGATGGTGAAATTAGGAGATTTCCAGATAAACAGAAATTCAGGGACTATGAAAAAACAAAACCAAACTTACAAGAATTATTAACGGGTGCCCTTTGATCTGAGAACAAAAAACATCAGACCACAGGCTAAATATAGTACACAGGATTGCACGAGCCAGATACAACCTAGTAAACAAACTCTCAAGGACTATCCAAAATGAAAATAATTACAACAGGGAATCAGAGAGGTTAATCTTTAAATGTTAACAGCATCAGAACAACAAAAACGGGAATAAAAGGCAAGGCAAGGAGATACCAAGTAATAGTAGACTTGTTCAAACCTAGGAAGATAAGCATAAATTTCAAGGTAACCACAAAGAAAATTAACAAACCTACTCATCAAAATAAAGAAGAAAAAGAGACTCTTAGTAAAAAACAGAACCTACAAAAACAAAAGAAATGAAAAAAAAAAATCCAAACAAAAGGAATTCAGCACAGGAGAGTAAGAAGAACAAAGGAACAGTCAGCAACCAAAAAAAAGTACTGCAAAATGACAGCAGTAAACTCACACTTATCAATAATTACACTGAATGTAAATGGCCTAAACGCACCCATAAAGAGACAGAGAGTGAAAGAATGGATTAAAAAAAAAAAAAAAAAAAGGATACACCAATATACCGTCTACAAGAGACACAGTTTAGAAACAAAGATGTAAATTTGTTAAAAATCAAAGGACAGAAAAAAATATATCAAGCAAACAGCTGCCGAAAAAGAAGCAGGAATGGCAATACTAATCTCAGACAAAATAGAATTTAAAACACAATCCACCATAAAAGACAAGGAAGGACACTATAGAATGATTAAGGGGATGATCCATCATGAAGACATAACCATAATAAACATCTATGCACCCAATGACAGAGTTCCAAAATTCATGAAACAAACTCTAACAACACTGAAAAGAGAAATTGACAGTTCCACAATAATAGGAGATTTCAACACACCACTCTCGGTAAAGGATAGAACATCTAGAAAGAAACTCAACAAAGATACAGAAGACCTAAGGGCACAATAAGTGAACTAACCCCATAGACATATATAGAACACTCCACCCAACAGCTGCAAAGTACACATTCTTTTCCAATGCACATGAAACACTCTCCAGAATGTACCACATCTAAGGCCACAGAGCAATCCTCAACAAGATCCAAAAGGTTGAGATACTACAAAGTATCTTCTCTGACCACAATGCCATCAAGGTAGAAATTAACTACAGGAAGAGTAAGGAAAAAATATAAATTACATGGAAACTGAATAACACCCTGCTTACAAACCACTGGGTAATAGAAAAAATCAGAGATGGAATCAAAAAATTCCTAGAATCAAATGAGAATGAAAACACATCATACCAAAACCTTTGGGACACAGCAAAGGCAGTCCTCAGAGGACAAATTATAGCAATAGATGCACCCATCAAAAAAGAAGAAAGGGACAAAATCAAAACAGTAACTACAGAACTCGAACAAATAGAAAGAGAACAGCAAAAAAGCCCACAGCCACTACAAGAAAGGAAATAATAAAGATCAGAGCAGAAATAAATGAGAATAGAAAAACAATAGAAAGGATCAACAAAACTAAAACTTGGTTCTTTGAAAGAATCAATAAATTCAACAAACCACTGGCCAGACTGACAAAAGAAAAACAGGAAAGGATGCAAATAACTCAAATAATAAATGAAATGGGGGACATTACTACAGATTCAATGAAATAAAAAAGATCATAACGGAGTATTATGAAAAACTATACTCCAACAAATTTGAAAATTTAGAGGAAATGGATAAATTTCTAGAAACACACTACCTTCTCAAACTAACACAACGTGATGTTGAAAATCTGAACAGACCTATAACAAGAGAAAAGATTGAAAAGGTAATAAAAAAAACTCCCAACCAAAAAAAAAAAACTCTGGCCCAGGTGGCTTCACTGGAGAATTCTACCAAACATTTAGAGACGAGCTTATACCAGTACTACTCAAACTATTTCAGAACATAGAAAACAAAGCGACACTTCCAAATTCATTCTATGAAGCCAGCATAACCTTCATACCAACATCAGGCAAAGACACCTCAAAAAAATAAAATTACAGACTAATATCTCTCATGAATATAGATGCAAAATTCTCAACAAAATTCTAGCCAATATAATTTAGTATCATATCAAAAAAATAATACACCACCACCAAGTAGGATTCATACCAGGTATGCAAGCATGGTTCAACGTTAGAAAATCAATCAACGTAATCCACCACATAAATAAAAGGAAAGAAAAGAATCATATGATCATCTCGATCCAGAAAAGGCATTCGACAAACTCCAACACCCATTCTTGATAAAAACTCTCAATAAAATAGGTATAGAAGGGAAATTTCTCAACATAATAAAGGGCATCTATGCAAAACCAGTGGCCAACATCCTTCTTAGTGGAGAGAAGCTGAAAACATTCCCCTTGAGAACAAGAACAAGACAAGGATTCCCCTTATCACCACTCCTATTTAACATCTTGGTGGAAGTCCTAGCTAGAGCAATAAAGCAAAAAAAAGAAATAAAGGGCATTCAAATTGGTAATGAAGAAGTTAAACTCTCCGTTTGTGGATGATATGATACTATACATAGAAAACCCTAAAGACTCCATGAAAAAACTACTGGAACTAATAGAAAGATTCAGCAGAGTAGCAGGATATAAGATACACAAAATCAGTTGGATTCCTATACACCAATAAAGAGAATGATGAAAAGGAAATCAGGAAAACAATACCATTTATAATGCCCCTAAAAAATAAAATTCTTCAGAATAAATCCAACCAGGGATGTAAAAGACCTATACAAAAAAATGACAAAACACTACTGCAAGAAACCCAAAAGGATCTAAATAAATGGAAAAACATACCATGCACATGGATAGGTAGCCTCAATATTGTGAAAATGACAATTCTACCGAAAGCAATTTACAAATATAATGCAATCCTGATCCAATACCAATGGTATTCTTTAAAAAGATGGAAAAACTGATTTTTAACTTTATATGGAAATGGAAGAAGCCCCAGATAAGTAAAGCTCTATTGAAGAAGAAGAAAGTAGGAGGAGTTGCATTATCTGACCTCAGAACCTACTATACAGCTACTGTATTCAAAACATCGTGGTACTGGTACAATGATACATACACTGACCAATAGAACAGATTGAGAGTCAAGATGTAAATCCATCCAGCTACGGTTACGTGATCTTTGACAATGGCCCAAAGTCCATGAAATGGGGAAAAGGCATTCTTTTTAATAAATGGTGCTGGCAAAACTGGATGTCCATCTGCATAAAAATGAAACAGGACCCATATGTGATGGTTAAAATTGTGTGTCAACTTGGGTGGTCCATGATTCTCAGTGTTTTTATGTAATCTCTCCCATGATTGAATATGCTGTGAGTAGTCAATCAGATGAAAAGGAGTTTCTTTGGGGGTTTGGCCTGCATGTGAATGCAAGAAGACATTCTGGCTTTTTGCACACTCTGGATCCTGCGGCTGCCTGCTGTCATCTCACCTCCAGTTCTTGGGACTTGAGTTGTCGACTTATCTGCTGAATTTGGGATTTGTCAATCTTCACAATCTGTGAGTGGAGCCCTGCTCACTGACCTGCCGATCTTTGGTTCACCAGCCCCTGCAGCTACGTGAATAAGGAGAAAACTTGAGGTTTTGTCTACTGATCTTGGAATTAATCAAACTTCAAGACCTGTGAGTGGGAGCCCTGCTCTCTGACTTGCCGATCTTGGGTTTGCCAGCTTCTGCAGCTGTGTAAATTGGGAAAGGCTTGTACCCTGATCCACAGACTTGGGAGGTTCTAGCCTCTGCAATCGTGTGATCTATTTCCTTAATATAATCTCTCTATATATGTATTTATACAATTTACTGGTTTTGCTTCTCTAGAGAACCAAGCCTAAGACACCATACCTCACACTATATACTAAAACTGAAGACCTAAAAATAAAGTCAAAAACTATCAAGTTCGTAGAAGAAAAAATAGGATCAATGCTAGAGGCCCTAATACACAACATTAAAAGGATACAAACCATATCCAACAATACACAAATGCCAGAAGATAAGCTAGATAACCAGGATCATCTAAAAATTAAAAATTTAGGCTCATCAAAAGACTTCACCAAAAGAGTAAAAAGACAACCTACAGACTAGGAAAAAAGTTTTGGATATTACAAGCCAGACAAAGGTCTAATCTCTAAAATCTACAAGAAAATCCAACACCTCTACAACAAAAAAGACAAGTAATCCATTTAAAAAATGGACAAAGGAAATGAACAGACACTTCACCAAAGAAGACATTCAAGCGGCCAATAGACACATGAGGAAATGTTCGCGATCACTAGCCATTAGAGAAATGCAAATTAAAACCACAATGAGATACCATCTCACCCCGGAATTACTGGCATGAAACAAGAACACTGGAAATAACAAATGTTGGAGAGGGTGGGGGGAAATCAGAAGTCTTATGCACTGCTTGTGGGAATGCAAAATGATACAACAATTTTGGAAAATAAAATGGCACTTCCTTAAAAAGCTAGACATAGAAATACCATATGATCCAGCAATCCCACTCCTAGGAATATATCCTAGAGAAATAAGAGCCATCACAAGAATAGACATATGCACACCCATGTTCATAGCAACATTGTTCACAATAGCAAAAAGATGGAAATAACCTAGATGCCCATCAACAGATGAATGGATAAACAAACTATGGTACATACACACAGTGGAGTACTATGCAACGAGAGAGAACAACAATGAATCTGTGAAGCATCTCATAACATGGATGAAACTGGAGGACATTATGCTGAGTGAAATAAGTCAATCACAAAAGGACAAATATTGTATGAGACCTCTATTGTAAAAACCCATGAAAAAGTTCACACACAAAATGTAACAATCTTTGTTGCTTACCAGGGACGGGAGGGGTGGGGGGGAATACTAAATAAACAATATATAAGTGTTAACTTTGGTGAAGGGTAAGACAGTACACAATACCGGGGAAGCCAGCACAACTGGTACAAGGAAAGGTGATGGAAGCTCCATGGATACATCCAAACTCCCTGAGGGACCAAACCACTGGGCGGAGCCTGTGGGAACCATGGTCTCAGGGAACATCTAGCTCAATTGGCAAAACACCATTTGTAAAGAAAATATTCTACATTCTACCTTTGTGAGTAGCGTCCGGGTATTAAAAGCCTGTGAGCAGCCATCTAAGATTCTCCACTGGTCTCACCCCTTTAGGAGCAAGGGAGGACGAAGAAAACAAGATACAAGGGAAAGATGAGTCCAAAGGATTAATGAACCACAACTACCACGGCCTCCACCAGACTGAGTCCAATACAACTAGATGGTGCCTGGCTACCACCGACTGCTCTGACAGGGTTCACAACAGAAGTTCTCGGACAGAGCTGGAGAAAAATATAGAACAAGATTCTAACTCACAATAAAAGACCAGACTTACTAGTCTCTGAGATACTGGAGAGACCCCGAGATTATGACCCCTGGACACCCTTTTAGCTCAGTAATGAAGTCACTCCTGAGGTTCATCGTTCAGCCAAAGATTAGACAGCCCCATAAAACAAAAGGAGACTAATGGGGCACAGCAGTGCAGGGACAAGGACTATAAGGCAGTATGGGATAGGAAAGCTGGTAATATGGAACCCAAGTTTGAGAAGGGACAGTGTTGACATGTCGTGGGTTGTTAAACATTGTCATAAAACATATGTGTAGTATCTGTTTAATGAGAATCTATTTGTTCTGTAAACCTTCATCTAAAGTATAATAAAAAAGAAAAAAAATCCAGAATTACTGGACCAGTGGAGACTGGAGGACTCCCTGAGACTATTGCCCTGAGATACTCTTTAAACCTTGAACCAAAACTATTCCATGAGGTCATCTTTTAGCTAAATAATAGATTGGTTCATAAAATAAACCATATCACCATGAATACTGTACTCCTTTAAAAAATCATCTATATGCGACCAAACAGTCAACACTTACTCTACAGCAAAGACGAGAAGGCACGGGGGCAGGGAAACTAGGTTACTGGAAATGGATCAACCATAACAGTAATAATGAAAACAATGACTGTAAAATGCAACCAATGTCACTGAACAAATTGCGTTGAAATTGTTAAATGGGAAGCTGTGACAAGATTCTTCCTCCAGAGCCGCAGAGAGAGGGAGACTTCTCCTATAGATGGTGCCCTGAAGTCAGACTTCAAGCCTCCTGAACTATGAGAGAAGAAATTTCTATTCTTTAAAGCCTTCCACTTGTGGTATTACTGTTACAACAAGACTAGTTGGAAAGAGATTTTTCTGTCAGGTAGTAGTCAGAATTCCCAGTGAGAATTTGGAACTCCAAGCATGTATTTTGCAGATTTAAACTTGTACTACTCATTAAGTAGAAACCCCTGGCCTTGGGGCTCCCTGAAAGCTGGTCCTGAATCAGTGAACGCCATAGGGCCATGGCTGAGGGAACCACAAAACAACACAGTTCACCATGACCACTCAGGGTCAACCTACTCAGAAATGCTTAAGAGGTAAATCTTGTAAGGATGGGTTCACACTGCATGCAAATGAGTTTCACTGGAGCATTCGTAAGGGAGAAGCTGGTGATAACACAGCAATCAGCAAGAGACTGTAAATAAATGTTTGAAATATTCAAAGATAAAAATGAAGAAATGAATTTATATCACAAGAAGAGGATATTTTGAAAATAGCTACTTTGAAAAAAGTCAGCAAAGATTTTAGAAACTGAACATATAGGATTTAACATAAAATTGTTTAAACTGCTAAATAATTGGATCATAATGATAATTTTGTTGTTCCTTTCTAGTAAAAACTGGCATAGAAGTTGAAGGATTCCAGATATATATAGAGATGTGTGTGTGTGTGTGTGTGTGTGTGTGTGTGTGTAAAATGCACTTTTACTTGCATTTGTTGCTGTTGTTGGCTACTGTCAAGTCAGCCTCCAATTCATGGTGACCCCATACACAAAGGGACAAACCGCTGCCTGATCCTGTACCATGTCTGTAATTGGACCATTGAGATCCATAGAGTCTTCGTTGGCTGATTTTCAGAAGTAGATAGCTAGGCCTTTCTTCCTAGTCCGTCTTTGTCTGGCAGCTCCACTAAAACCTGTCCACCATGGGTGACCCTGCTGGTGTTGAATACCTTTGGTATAGCTTCCAGAATCATAGCAACACATAAACCACCTCTGCCAGATGGATGGTGGCTGTACACGAGGTACACTAGCCAGAAATCTAACCTGTGTTTCCTGCATGAAAGATGAGAATTCTACCATTGAAACACCATTATCTCCTTTTTTTACTAGCATAGTTTAATTAAATAATGGTTAACACTTAAAAAAAAAAAAGATTTTTATCCCACTCAAAAAAGAAAAAGATATAATTCCAGATTCCAGAAACTATACAAGACATAGATAGATTACAATATTAAGTTTTGGATGTCATTGTTAAAGAGAATCACAAATTTTGATTTCCAGCTTTTTATATCTTGGATTTTGCTTTCCATAAAGAAGTCACTTTTGAGAAACCTTCCTGTGATTTAGTATTTGGAACAAGTAGTCACATTGTCTTTTCTACGGCATGTATGTTTTCCCATTTTAGGCCTATAGATAGGTATCAAGGCCTAGCCTTGACACACAGGGCTTGTTCTTCCTGAGAATTGTCCTAACCTGAAACTAATTCCGATAATCAACCTGAGGTGTTTCAGATCAAGCTGCTTAGCCTACCAAATATATATCTTATTTCTTTATGTGCATCCTACTGTCCACATTTTTTCATATTTAATGTACATGATTTTTATTTAACACATTTACTGAATATTTAAATATGTTGCTATAATACACACGAAAATAAAGTGGGAAGCTCATACGCTCTTTGTTTAATAATTGTTGTTGTTGTTAGGTGCCGTCAAGTTGGTTCTGACTCACAGTGGCCCTATGTACAACAGAACAAAACACTGCCTGGTCCTGCACCATCCTCATAATCGTTACTATATTTGAGCGCATTGTTGCAGCCACTGTGTCAATCCATCTGGTTGAGGGTCTTCCTCTATTTCACTGACCCTGCACTTTACCAAGCATGATGTCCTTTTCCAGGGACTGATCCCTCCTGATAACATGCCCAAAGTATGTGTGACAGTCTTGCCATCCTTGCTTCTAAGGAGCATTCTGGATGAACTTCTTCTGTTTAATAATTACTAGTGAAAATATATTCTGGCAGCATCTAAAAAAAATCCTTTGGCTACAAAAATGCAGCAACTATTAAATGATTTTTCCCTAGATTTATTTTCTGCTTCATCTGGCTGATCATATTTCCTTCAGTGATTTTAATTAGTCTTTCCTAAGACATGTGGCTATGGATAAAATAAAAGAAGTGACACCTATAGAATAGGTTAGTAGAAATGACTTAGGCTGCATTGCTAATTCTTCAAGTCTCTAAGGATCACTTCAAGGGAGAACTACTAATTAACCATACCAGTAGTCAGCTAATGGAGTGACACACTGGGTAGCTAAGGGCTAAATCAGTGAATAAGAATATTATTGCATGATTTTAAATTCCATATAGAATATTTTCTGAAACATTTTCAGTTTTTTATAGGTATGCTGGGGCAGAATAAAAAACATTGAATGATCTTTGTAGATTTGTTGAAGTTATTTAGATGTATGGTGAAGACTATCTCTGAAGGAATAAAAATAAAAATTGGAATGGTTACCATGCCTCACGCTAATCATTGTTGTCTATATTGTCTTACTCCCTTCCCTTTATATTCCCCTCTCCCATATAATGGGTTTTCTTTAATTCTTATATCTACAAATGTCTAATAAGAATAGCATGGTGAAAAACAAAAGGAGTTAGATCTCTGTCCTTCATCTTGATTCATTTGTCCATTATTGTGTGGTTTAAAGGTAATGTGGAAAATCAGGAAGCCATTAACAATCAACGTTTTTCATTCTACCTTTACCTTTTAAAGTTCATCTTTTCAAAGAAAACTTAAGAAAGGATGCTATTTCTTTATGTACCAGTCATTTTTTGAACATTCAGGTGTGAGTATAAATTTGATATCCAGCAGACTACCTTGATAGAACATCCTTCCTTCCTTCCTTTGTTTCTCTTTCTTTGATTCAAACAACTCCTGCTAGATCCATACAAGAATTTTAAAATATGCTGGAGGTGGAATAAGAAAGGCAGTTTGTAATTCTATTATGACAGAAATTTAGTGTCATCATCTATCCTTTTAAACTCAAAATCTGTTTTTGAATTTTTGTATGGGAAATAAAGAAAACCATATGTGTGTATACATATATATACATATATGTATACACATATATATGTATACACATATATATATATGAAATGAGTTTGTTTAGAAACATGTAAACCTCACGGTATAAAAGATAGCACTTTATAGATGGCCATAAGCTTTTAATATTATTCTTTAGATATTTGATCAAGAGTATTCAATATTTTTTAAGCAATCTTTCCATACTTTTAAGATGGCCAGCATTTCAAGTTCAAGACCTGACTGAGTCTACTATTTCTGTCATTGCACATTTTTGTGGAAAGGGTCACACATTAATCTCTTTCTCAATCTTTCTCCTCTCTCTGCTTACTAGGGTTCTGACCTAGCCAGTTCTTCTTTTCTTTCTTTTTAACCCTCTTTTGCTGATTCTGAATTGCGTGACTGGTTCTATGGGCATGAATGATGAGAATTACGGAAAGGGGAATGGGCAGAAAGGGCAAAAACATCTCAGTCACACTTCCACAAGAAAATCATTAGAGTGAAGGATGTACTGCTTTCTACAAGGGACTGAACAAAGACTGCAGTTAGAGTGGTCTCATCATCAGCATAGCATAGCGCTGAAATAAGTTAGAATGAGGAATTGGAAAGAGGTGTGTGGAGAAGGTAGCAGGGTTACGTTTTCTCGGCAACTTGCAAAGTATAGAGAATAGAAGACAGATATTTTCAATAAAATTGCTCTGGACAATGTACTTGGATGCCTTCTAATGGTTTTGATTGATGGTGATTGATATTTCTTCATCTCTAAGTCTGGATAACATGGCCATGGTTTTGATAAAGTAATTCATGTAGGGTATACAACCACCGCAGCTATCCCCAAGACTGGAAAACAGGCCTTGTAAGGAGTGGCAATAGAAGCTGAAATACTACATTAAAAACTACATTACAGTTATTCTTTGTAATAACTACCAAAAAAAGAGATAGATACATAAATACAGGATTTTTAATTAATTATTGTGGTTTATGTTTTAGCATTAGCTGGATCTAATATAACAATTTTCAGGACAAAATTGGGGGAATATGGGTTTAAATCATTCAGAATATACTGGATGATTCTTAAATACCCTCATCTTGCAAATTATACAGTTCTAATAAGCGTTCATCTGCTAACCAAAAGGTTGAAAGTTTGAATCCACTCAGTGGCTCTGTGGAAGAAAGACCTTGTGATCTGCTTCTGTAAAGATTATGGCCTAGGAAACCCTATGGGGAAGTTTTACTCTGTCACATGGGGTGGTAATGAGTCGGAATAGACTCGACGGCACCCAACAACAACAACAATATGAGTATATTTGTTTTCTTCAGGTGCGTTGAGGCAGAAAAGAACATTAAAAAATTGCTTTATTATTTATTAAGTAATTAGAGGGGAAAAAAAAGCAGGGAGAATATTGATATTGGTGTGGCAAGTACCACAAAACAAAGCATTCTAATTTTGCTGATGGGAACACCATTTTTGCATGGTCATGGTGCTATGTAAACAGTTTCTCCAAATGACTAGTGACCAAAATGTCTAAGTGAGGCTTCGTTTATTTAACTAAGACTTCAGGTTTGAAATGTCATTGCAAACATGATTGCGTATTTTTATTTAAGTGATGTTATATAAGAATTTCGCTATTGAAAAATTCCATTTTTAACTTATGCATTGAATTCTGTTAGGCCCATTTCATGACTGAAAGAATAATCTTTAATAGATTTTGAATTGTAAATGAAATTCTTTTGAACATAGAGATGTTTATCTGCTCAACACTTGGCAAAAGTAATCCAACATGTTGAGTTTGTCTGATGAGTGTGTGGAGAAAATTTCCACCGAATCTCAAGCTGCTGAAACTACCTCTCTACAGCATGCAGGGTAATCACTGCTAACATGGCATTGAGACGGATCCTAGTCCTATAAACAGTGTTCAAAACTGACGCCTTGCTCTGGAATGTAGTTCTTGCCACACAAATCGTAGATGCCATAAAAATCACTTGACAGGAGAGGTAAAATTGATGAGCAATTTATTACTGAAAAGAATGACTGACAGCAAGACAATGCAAACCATCTCTGACTGAGGGAAATGCAGACCACAGGGGACTGCTTTTTCACCCCATAAGAAATGGTTTCTACTAGAATAAATAGGAAAATGCTCTTAGCTTGGAGTTTTCTTCTAAAATGATTGATTACGAGAAAAAGGGGGAAAAAAAAGCAGAACTCCATATATTGAGGGATAAAGGTAGCCTGAATTTTTTTTCCTATAAGGTAGTGATTCTTGAACCTGTACATATATCAGAATGATTTATGGTGTTTATTAAAGATGAAGTTCCTCATCCCCACTTCAAACTTCGAAAATCATAAACTCAAGGGTGGGACCTTGGTATCAGCATTTTTTAAAAGCCCCACAAATGATAGTCATAAATAGCTAGGTTTGAGGATCGAAGCTAGGGAACACTTTCATGGTAGCATCCCAAATAATTATGCTGAAGGTAATTAAAAAACAGTTTCAGCAGTAAATCAACAGAGAACTGCCAAAAATCCAAGTCAGATTCAAAAAAGGATGTGGAATGAGTGATATCACTGCTGATGTCAGGTGGATCTTGGCTGATAGCAGAAAATACCAGAAAGATGTTTACCTTTGTTTTATTGACTATGCAAAGGCATTCAACTCTGTGGATCATAACCATTTATGCATAATGTTGTGAAGAATGGGAATTCAAGAACACTTAATTGTGCTCATGCAGAACTTGTACATACTCCAAGAGGTAGTTGTTTGAATAGAACAAGGGAATACTGCATGGTTTAAAATCAGAAAAGGTGTGCTTCAGGGTTGTATCCTTTCACATACTTATTCAGTCTATATGCTGAACAAATAATCGGAGAAGGTGGACTATATGAAGAAGAAAGAGTCATCAGGTTTGGAGGAAGACTTATTAACAATCTGTGATATGCAGATTACACAATCTTGCTTGCTGAAAGTGAAGAGGATTTGAAGCACTTCCTGATGAAGATCAAAGACCACAGCCTTCAGTATGGATTACACCTCTACATAAAGAAAACAAAAATCCTCACAACTGGACCAGTAAGCAAAACATCATGATGAACAGAGAAAATATTGAAGTTGTCAAGGATTTCATTTTACTTGAATCCACAATAAATGTCCATGGAAGCAACAGTCAAGAAATCAAATGATTTGCATTAGACAAATTTGCTTCAAAAGACCTCTTGACAGTGTTGAAAAGCAAAGATGTCACCTTGAGGAATAAGGTGCTCATGACCCGTGCCATAGTATTTTCAACTGACTCATATGCATGTGAAAGTTGGACAATGAATAAAGAAGACTGCAGAAGAATAAATGCATTTGAATTGTGGTGTTGGTGAAGAGTATTGAATATACCATGAGCTTCCAGAAGAATGAACAAATCTGTCTTAGAAGTACAGCTAGAATGTTCTTTAGAAGGGAGGATGGTGAGACTTCATCACATGTACTTTGGACATGTTATCAGGAGAGTCCAGTCCCTGGAAAAGGATATTATGCTTGGTAAAGTTGAGGGTCAGAAAAAAAAAGGAAGATGCTCAGTGAGATGAACTGACAATTATGGGCTCAAACATAGCAATGATTGTAAGGACCAGGCAGTGTTTCTTTCTGTTGTTCATAGGGTCGCTATGAGTTGGAACCTACTCGACAGCATCTAACAACAATCCCAAACAAATTTAGCTTACACCCAACATGAAGTCTGTTGTCATCATCTTCACTACCTGTATATCATTGACTTTATATTTGCAAACATTCACAATGTAATTACTTGGGTATTTTATTTTTTTGCTTGTTTGTTTTATATTATTAAGATTTGCATTTTCTCATCTGTAGGACAGACTAAACAATATCTCTTTCTTTCTTAGGGAAGTTTAAATACTATCTGTCACCTAAAGACTGAGATTCAGCCTCTTTGGTCAAATTGGGGTATTTGAAAATCTCTCTCCATCCTATATTTAAACATTTATTTGTTATAATATTTCCTCAGAATTGCATGGTCATGCTAAGTACTTCCAGACAACTGTACATTTGCCTTTGAGGTTGGGATGGCAAATATATCAGTTTTGTTATTTTTTTGTAAATGATAGCATCCCAGGATAAGAGTTGACAAAGGATATATTTGAAGTTATCTGGTGATTTATATATGAGCATTTTTTAAATAATATTTTATTGTGTTTTCAGTGAAAGTTTACACAGCAGATTAGGTTCCCATTTAACAATTTCTACAAAATTGTTCAATGACCTTGGTTACCTTCTTCACAATGTATGAACATTTTCAGTATTTCAGTCCTAGTTGTTCTGTTTCCAGTAATCTAGTTTCCCTGCTCTCTTATCTTCTTTGTTTTAAAGTAATTGTTGACTGTTTGGTCTCATATAGCTGACTTTTTTAAAAGAGTGCGGTACTCATGGGTGATTTTCTTTATTTTGTGAGTCCATCTGTTATTTAGCTAAAAGGTGACCTCAGGGGATAGGTTTAAAGTGTATCACAGGGCAATAGTCTCAGTGAGTCCTCTAGTCTTAACCAGTCCAGTAAGTTTAGATATTTTTAAGAATTTGAGGTTCTGTTCCACATTTTACTCTAATTCCTTTAGGATTCATCTATTGTGACCCTGGTCAGAAGGATTGGTAGTGGTAGCTGGGCACCATCTAGTTCTTCTGGTCTTAGGGTAGATGAGGCCGTGCTTTATGTAGACAGTTCTGTAGACTAGTGTCTTCTCTGAATTTTGGGTTTCCTTCTTTCTCTTTTGCTTTAAACAATTAGAGACCAATTGTTGCATTTTAGATGACCACTTGCAAACTTTTAAGACT
This sequence comes from Dugong dugon, assembly GCA_030035585.1. Classification (NCBI taxonomy): domain Eukaryota; kingdom Metazoa; phylum Chordata; class Mammalia; order Sirenia; family Dugongidae; genus Dugong; species Dugong dugon. Next base: position 29,727,473 of record CM057465.1, read on the forward strand.
ACTCACCAGGCTAGGATGTAGAACACAAACTTTATGAACTATATTATGCCAATTGACTGAGTTTTTCCACCAGACTATAGTCCTAAGATTTTACACCCTTAAAACCAATCCTGTGAAGTATTTGGTTATGTCTAAGCAGTATCTGTAACTATGCTCCCTATGTGCTTTATTATAATATATATGTCATATTAATATATATGCATGCACACATACACACGCATATACATATACATACACCTATATATATGCACATATGTACTCACATAAACATACCTGTACACATGCATACTTACATATATATATACACACACCTACGTTTTTTGGTTGTTGTTGCTTTTGTTGCAGAATTATATATGCCATAGAAATTACCAAAAGGTACTTTTTTGTGTGTATATCTTAGTGACATTGTTTACCTTGGTCAAGCTGTGCACACTTCACCCTTATTTACTGTTATATTTCTCATCACCAAAAATACTAATTGTCTACTATCTACAGAGTGATTCCCCTTTGCCACCTGCCATCCCGGGTAGTTATCTAGGGATTTAAACTAGTACGGTGAAAGAAAAAACAGAAACAAAACAAAGCAAGGAGTTAACGTTATCCAATATGCTGTCATTTTTGTTGCTGTTGTGTGCTGTCAAGTAGATTTCTACTCATAGTGGCCCTATGGAGAGAATATTTATAATGATAGATCGAAGTGAGAGGATTAATAGAAAGGATTATAAAGTTAGGTGGGATATTATGATAGACTGCAAGGATTGGCACAAATAGAGGGAATCAAGGGTAGATTAGCAACAAAGCAAATTCAATGGAAGAATGGAAACGACTTAAACTATGGAAAGATAAAAACACCAGAGTAAGAGGTTCTGATTACTTAACTTTAATTTAGAAATATTCTGGAATTGTTCAAGATAAACCTAAATTAGTGGTTTCCTGCCGTGGTGGAAATAAAGATCCTCAGCTTTGAATAGATATAGCATCTCTGAAGTAAGGATACTAAACTACTCATATTGTGGCTGAGGTTTTTCAGAAGTTTAGCAAGAATTTGGATAAAGAGGAATACACTGACATAGGATAAAATATCCTTGATAAACAAGAAGGCGTGTGTGAAAGATTGAAGGATGACTGTGATGAAAATGGAAGATGAGGTATAAAATTTAAAAATACGTATTTCAAATAAGGATATATTGTTGGATGTGGTAGAATGATTTTCTGGAATTGGAAGGAGTAAGGGAGATAATTTCAGCCTTTTGTCCGGACAATATGTGTGTGGGAAACGGAATGCCCTATGCTTAGTAAGTATATACTTAATAAGTGTTAACATTACAACAAATATTGATTAAGCATGTATTATGTTCAGAACTATGCAATATTTTAGAAGTGAAGGGGAGAAAAACATACACAGATGAGTAAAACAAACTTCTTACCCTGAAAAGGTATTTATAAATCTAGTCAGGGAAACAGATCTCCATGCGCAATAGTGTAAGAACAAGACTGTTCTGCAAAAAAAAAAAAAAAAAAAAAAGATGTAAATTTATAACTCACATCTGTTATTACTTAAATAAAACTGGTAAAACTCTAAGTTGATGCTGGAGGTAAAGTTAGTATTTTTCTTGATAGAATGTGAATCATCTCATAGGAGGACACCAAGGAAACATAGAGCAGGAAGATGAACAGATTCTCATTTTAACTGATATATTGCATTAAAAAAGAAGCTGATGAAGAAATGTATGATTTTTACTTGCTTGAGATTATGAAGAGAAACAGATACGTGTTAATGTACATACTGAATTTGCTTCAAGTCACTTACAAAGTGAAGAGTGTGCTTCAAAAAAGAAGCAAATAAACAAGAGTCAACAAAGAAGCAAATAAATGAGGTCAAATAAAAGGAAAACTGAACATTTCCATTCAATTTACTGCTTTGCTGACAAAAGGGAGAATACAGAAAGATGTGATTAGGTTTAAGAATGAGATACAGGGTGGTGGGTGGTAGATGAAAAGTATTCTAGCAAGGAGTTGTTTGTTTGCTTTTGCTTTGTATATTTCATTTACTTTGATTGGGCAAACCATCAATCCTCCCCTTCCCCATCCACACAAAAAATAAAAATAAAATAAGTTAAAAATCTGTGGTTTAGGACTGTAGTCTCATATCCCTTAGATTTTGTCCTTCTCTTATTCCTCTTTATGCAAAAGTAAACACTCTTCAAACTCTTGCTAGCGCTAAAAATAACATGTGCACATAAGAAGTGCAGAGTAGTGTCTTAACTGAGTGTGGTACTCCTTGAAGAGCAATTACAGCTAATAGTACCATGCCAAAAGGAGCTGTTGAAAGTTATATTGCTGGATGGCAGCATATTGGATGTCAGTCATATGAGAGGAAAAAATAATTCCCTAATAAAACACAGTAGACATATGTAAAGAGTTAGGCTGAACTATGATATATTTAAAATACTAAATTTTATTTAGTATTTTATATGCGTATTGGGGTTAGGGAGTGCTCCATTTAATTAGGGAATCAACTTTCTGTCTTAAATGCCACTACTTTGCATTGGACTCTGTACAGATTGCTCCCAAAGTAAATAAGAAATATGTAGAAATTCAAATGAATGTGAAATCTTTGTTTTTGACTACCAAAAAGTTACCGTGATCTTTTTAATACTAATGTAATCAGTGCTGACTGTGAGTTCCAGAAATGTCCAGTAGAATAATCTTTATGTTTTGCGTGATTTAGATTTACATTAAATGTTAGAGTAAGGAAAAGGGGTGCCAGACTGTTTCCCCAGGAGACACTATTGTCACAGTCAACACAACTCAGTAAATAGTAACTACACTGGCAAATATGCTGACACACACACACACACATCTTTACAATGTTATTGGAAACCAGGGTGTTTAAGTGCTCTTCATATGTCTCCTAACCCTCATCTGTAGATACTCTTACCTCATCTTTACCCCTGAACCAAATTTAAACTTGATCATAAACACTGAAAGATAATTCAGTGGAAACGATAACATTTGAAAATAGGGATTTTATTAGAATATTCACGTATTTATACATCATTTTAGAGCCCTGATGGCACAGTGGTTAAGCATTCGGCTATTAACCAAAAGGCTGGCAGTTTGAATCCACCAGTCGCTCCTTAGAAACCCTGTGGGGCAGTTCTACTCTGTGCTATAGGGTCGCTATGAGTCAGAACCGACTGGAGGGCAACAGGTTTGGTTTCATATATCGTTTATGGATTTTTACAGGAAAAGCCTCATTGGATCGGAGCCTGGATATGTGTGAACAAGGTGCAATATTATTTTCTTCTTTTACACTGATAAAAGCTGTAATTTGAATATGTAGATCCTAGAATTTTATTTAGTGAGAATAGACAACAGAAGGATAATTTGCATTTATTTGAATGTTGAATATTATCGAGAATTCACTCCATGACAAAAATGTTACTTTTGTTTTACAGCAAAAGTAAATAGTAAGCATACTTCAGATTACATTGGTTGTTTTTGCTTTGTTTGTTTTCTGGTATGAGGTATCTTGATAGCTTTAGTGCTCAAACTTACACCTGAAATTGTAATACAGTCAACTCGAAGGAGACTTACTCTGCCTCTTTTATGTGATAGATTTGCTTGAATGCTCAAAAAATTAATGTGATAGCATCTATGGAGCAATCCAGGGGAGTTAGTAAAAAAAAAAAAAAGGGGGGGTTATTTTACACCTATGATAATAGCATTATGTATTACAAAATATAAATTAAGTTCCTTAAAATGATATCAAATATGTTAAAGAACTACTATTTGAGGACTGAACGAAAAATTTTTCATACCATATTCTCAGAACCTATAACAATGGCTAGAATATAATAGATGATAAATAAGTGGTTGCTGAATAAATGAATTTCAGAAAATAATTCCCCAACCTTAAAAAGTAAACAAATGACTTCAGTGTTTTGATTGATACTAACTTGCCTGATGGCAGTTAGATAATACTTTAGACAAAATCCCTGAATGGTAATATGCCTTGAGGCCGAAAATCTTTTTTTTTCAGTTACTGTAGAGATCCTGCAGAACACGTTTTGAGGTTACGGTTGGCCCTCAGTATCCTCAGTTTCCTCATCCAGGTTCAACCAACCACAGATCGAAAAGATTCTGATAAAAAGCAAAGTTCCCAAATGCAAAACTTGAATTTGCCACGTGTTGAGCGCTACCCTGAATCCTCGTGAATAAAGTGGTATGTAGCCATACTCTTCTGTAGCACCCTGCCCACATCCTAAGTCTCTCTGTAGCACTTGTCTGAGAATTATTAGCAAGATCTTTTGCTACTTGTATTGTGTGCACCCTTTGTTTCTGTTAAAAAAAATGGCTCCTAAAAATGCAATGAAGTTGTCTAAGCAGTCCCTCAAAGGCTAAGTGTAAGAGGGTAGAGGTGAGTGAGAACGAGTTTAATTCTAGTAAGGGATGGCTGTCTAGCTTTGTAAAGCGGTGCAGCCTCAAGAACTTCAAGATCATGGGTGAATCAGCATCAGCTGGTGCCCAGGCAGCATCAGTGTTCCCAGAAGAGCTCAAGATACTCAAAAATGGAAGGCTACCTTTCAGAGAAAGTCCTCCATAGTGACGAAACAGCTATTTACATAGTATTTACACAGTATTAGGTATTATACGTAATTTAGAAATGATTTAAAGTATACGGGAGGATGTACATAGGTTATATGCAAATACTATGATATTTTATACAAGGAACTTGAGGATCCGTGGATTTTGGTATATGCGAGCGTCGTGGAATCAATCCCCCACGGATACTGAGGGACGACTGTAATTCTTAATTTTGAACTCGTCTTAAAATACTTCAAAGTATGTGGATTTGCTTTAGGTGGTACTTAAGAGTCTGAGCAGTTTACTCTATGATCTGTTGTGCCCTCCCCAACCTATAATTTTCTTTTTCTTTTTTTTCTTACTTCATCTTCACTGCCGTGGTAGAATAGAACTTGATGGAATAATTCTATATAACGGATGGATACTATTATTAATTTTAATACTAAATGCACTATTTAGGATAATTATGTGGCTACCTAGATCAGCAATCAGTTCAGGAGCCTGAATAAGATCATTTATAACATTGTTATATTTATATTTGGCTATTTTATTCCATTCATTTCAGTCTATATGTTTAGCATTTGTATCATGGTAATAAATAATAGCTTCAGATTGTTTATTCTCACAGTCTAGGAAGTGTTAAAAAATCTGTCAGGTAAAACACTAATTTTGATTACACTAGGAGCACCTAAAGTTATTGGTATGTTAATTGAATGTGATTTGGGGAAAAGTGTCATCTGCCTTACAGCATTCATTTGCATATTAATAACAAAACTTTGTTCACTAAAGACATTTTTTGATTAAAGAACTAAGGTAATAGCTTAGATTATATGATCTAAAGTTATGAACCTAAATAGTCATAGTTTCTAAAGAAAAAGTCTTTCAGACAAGCTATTTTCATAAAAGAGCAAAGAAACAGATGGAAACCACAGATAACATGTCTATACGCATGAAAGAGCAAAAAGAGACAACGTTCTAAGGCAAGTTCCTGAAATGTTCTAGTTCTTTTGAAGAAAATTCCCCCTTAATGACTTTAGAGAGCTTTGTGGTGTTAGGAGCCATAAGGCTTCATGTGTTCTTGCTAGGAAGGCTTTTGGCTAGAGTTTTCCCCCAGTAAGGTGGTGTGAGGGTGGGGATCCTGGAATGCACATTCTCTCCTATATTCTATCTCCAAGAGCTCTATTTCTAATATCTTTGGCAAATCTTGCTTAATTTAGATTTTAAAATAAATGTGTGTAAATCATGCCGCCTGTACTTGTAACTTCTGTAAAAGTTCCCATAAAGTTTTGAGTTCTAAAAAGATGTCCTTTTAAAAAAATTCCCATTATTCAACACAGCAGAGAGTCCCGGATGGAGCAGGAGAAAGGTGGGGTGCAGAACTCAAATTCTGGTAAGGAGACCAGACTGAGACTGGAGGAACCCCGGAAAGCATGGCCCATGGATTCTCTATCAGCCCATAACTAAAACAATTTCTGAGGCCCCCAACAGGGATTGGACTGGACTGTGGGACATAAAGTGATACTCCTGAGGACTGTGCCTCTTAGCTCAAGTAGATACAAGAGACTAAATGGGCAGCTTCTGTCTGGAGATGAGATGGGAAGGCAGAGAGGGTTAGGAGCTGGTTGAATGGACGTGGGGAATCAGGGGTGGAAAGGAGGAGTGTGCTGTCACAGTATGGGGAGAGCAATTAGAATCACGTAACAATCTATGTATAAATTTTTGTATGGAAAAAATAAAAAATAAATAAATAAATCCCATTATTTAATCCAGCTGCTTCAGATTCTGCTTTGCAAATATGTAGTTTCTTTGGTCGAATACATAGTTGTCTTAAGAAGATCATAATTCTGTATAACTATATTATGGTTTTTGTAATTTGTGTTATGTAACACTGCTGGTGTCTTGATGCCCATTCACTTTTTATACTCATTATTTGATCCTTCTCTTGGGGGAGGGGATAAAGTCTGGACTCAAGTTACAAATAGTTTATAATTGTAAACATATGGACATCAGCATAAACTATTAACTAGTACCTTGTGGGGTTTTGTTATATGTAATATAATTTGTGGTTTAGATTTTCTTTCTTAAGTTAATTTCCTCTGAAAATAGACAGAAGATGTCAAAAGGTAAACATTGACTTTCTCCAGTTTATAATTATCTTCAAAAGGTAACATGATACTACTGACCAACAATTAGTAAGGGTGATGAATTTATATTTAATCTTTTCTCTTTTTTCCTATTAACACTTGCCACTGGCATGAGTCTACCAATTAAATCAAAAAGAAAAAAAAATTAAACTGAGACACTTTACTTGGCCTCATTAAAGTACTAAGCTAAGTAGGCATTAGACAATACATGAAGCTTAGAGTCACGTTATTTTTAGAAAATTATCTCCAACTTACTAATGGACATCATCTCCACTTGAATGTTCACAGGTACCCATATGTAAAACTAAATTTATTTTCTTCTTCCCTCCTCAGATCTTCTCATCTTTTCATTTTTCTTTATCTTGGTAAAAGGAACCATTAGATTCGTAGCTACTTAGTTCAGAAACTTTGGAATTAGCCTCAGCTGTTCCCCGTCATTTAAACTTTAATCCCATTGGGGATAAAACTCTACTGATTTTGCCTCCTTAACATTTCTTGAGTTCCTCCCCCTCCTATCCATCTGCACTGTAACTGCTTTATTTCAGGCCACTATCACCTCTCTACTAGAATTCTCAAAAAGCCCCTTGACTGGTCCCCATGCCTCTGATCTTGTTTTTTATCCAATTCAATCTCCACACTGTTATAAGAATAACCTTTATAAAGCATCGGTAGGATCATGCTATTTCTCAGCTAGGAATCATTCAGTGGCTTCTTTCACTTTCAAGTTCAAGTCTCCTAAAAGCTTCTGGATTATAAAAAATTTCCCATAACCTAGCAATTTTACCTTTCAAACCCCATCTTTTGCCAGCTCATCTCCTGTTCCCCACTCAGGCCATACTTTACCTTCCTGCTGTTCCTTGATCATAGCACTCCCTGTCTTCTTTCTGGGCCTATGTGTATTTTCTGCCTTCTGCCTTAATATGTCCAATCTTCTTTCTCTGTTTAGCTAACTTCTATCCCACCTTCAAACTGTTATGAAGACTTTTATTTTTTACCCTCTTTTGCTACCCTTCTGGATTTTCATGCACTTTCATAGCATCCCACGTTTGTTTTTATTTACCAAACCAAACTATTCATGAGTGAGTCGATTCTGACTCATAACAACACTACAGGACAGAGTAGAACTTCCCCACAGGGTTTCCAAGGCTGTTAATCTTTATGGAAGCAGACTGCCACATCATCCTCTAGTGGAGCAGCTGATGGGTTCAAATTGCCGAGTGCTTTAACCACTGCCCTACCAGCACTCCTTTGCTTCTGTTTACTGTTCACTAAACTGGTGTTTGTCCGCCGCTAGACCTAAACATCTTAAACACAAAGATTATACTTCTTATTTCGTTTCCTCCAATTCCTAGCACAGTGCACAGCATAAAGTTTTCGGTAAAAACAAATATTTTTTAAATCAATAATTGAGTGGATGAAACCAGATTAATTTACAAGTCATTTAATTTTTCTTGATTTTGCTGTCAGAAGTTCTTATATCAAAGAAACCGATATACAACACTATTAATATGTTTCCCTATTTGAAATTTCTGCATACCTGTAGGGAAAATAATTCCCCATTATAATTCTTGCTGCCATTGATACTGTGGCCCAAGTTTAAATCTTCCATATTATTCAGCCTTCTTCTCTTTAATTGTTCACACACAATATTCAGTAAGTTCTTTTCAGTCTATCTCCCAAATATCTCCTGGAGGCTTTATCTACCTCTTCTCTTAATCTTCAAGGTCACTGCATTAGCTCCTGCTCTCATCATTTCTTACCTATATTGGTTTTCTAAATAGCTTCCCCTGCTCTGGACTCAATCTTCTGCAGTTTATTCTCTGTAATATCAGTGTGTTCATAATTCTAAAATAGAAGTTCACTGATATCATTCCTTGCTTAAAATCATTCAATGCTTCCCTTAATTCAAATATAAAAATCAAGATTTATAAACAAGGTGTGGCAGAGAAGATGCCATATTTACATCAACTCTATTCCGTTTTTCTCCTGAGCACACAGCTAAACTATATTTCTCAGATTCCATTAGTGATAGAGCACATATCTACTGCATTAGGTCTTGGACCATAGCTATGCGTGATGGTTAATTTTCTGTGTCAACTTAGCTAGGCTATGATTCTCAGTGGTTTGGCCAGATATGGGACTGATTACTGTTTCATAATGGAATGGAAAAGGAATGGAATTTGTCCATGATGATCTGATGTGATCATCCAAACAGCTGGAATGGGATTCTCTTTGGGGGTGTGGTCTGCTTTCAGAATATAAATGGATATTCAGGCAGAGCTCCTTCTTTCTTGACCCAATTGAGGTGTTTCAACAAATGGATGCAATGCTGGAAGTGCTGACTCATCTATGCCTAGAAATTTAGAAGACAGTTGCCTGGCCAACTGACTGGAAAATATCCATATTTATGTCTATTCCCAAGAAAGGTGATCCAATTGAATACGGAAATTATTGAACAATATCATTAATATCACAAGCAAGTAAAATTTTGCTGAAGATCATTCAAAAACAGTTGCAGCAATATATTGACAGAGAATTGCCAGAAATTCAAGCTGGATTCAGAAAGGATGTGGAACGAGGGATATCATTGCTGATGTCAGATGGATCCTGGCTGAAAGCAGGGAATACCAGAAAGATATTTACTTGTGTTTTATTGACTATACATAAAAATCATAAAAATTATAGATAACATTGCAAAGAATGAGAATTCCAGAACAACTTAATTGTGCTTATGCGCAAACTCTACGTACACCAAGAGGCAGTTGTGTGATCAAAACAAGGGATACTGTGTGGTTTAAAATCAGGAAAGGCAGGTGTCAGGGTTGTATCCTTTCATCATACCTATTCAATCTGTGTGTTGAGGAAATAATCTGAGAAGCTGGACTATATGAAGAAGAATGAGGCATCAGGATTGGACAAATCTGCTGCAAAGGACCTTTTTAAAGTGTTAAAAAGCAAAGATCTCACTTTGAGGACTAAGGTGTGTCTGACCCAAGCCATGGTATTTTCAATCGCCTCATATGCTTGTGAAAGCTGGACAATGAATAAGGAAGACGGAAGAAGAATTGACACCTCTGAGTTGTGGTGTTGGCAAAGAATATTGAATATGCCATGGACTGCCAGAAGAATGAACACATCTGTCTTGGAAGATATACAACCAGAATGTTCCTTAGAAGCAAGAATAGCAAGACTTTGTCTCACAAATTTTGAACATGTTATTAGGAAGAAACAGTCCCTGGAGAAAGACATCATGCTTTGTCCCTAAAGTATCAGTGAAAGAGAGGAAGACCCTCAACCAAATGGATTGACACAGTGACTGCAAAGATGAACTCAAGCATAGCAATGATTGTGAGGATGGTGCAGGACTGGGCAGTGTTTGGTTCTGTTGTACATAGTGTTGCTGAGTAGGAACCAAATCAATGGCACCTAACAACAACAACAATAATTCATAAGAAAACCATGGCAATAATTCAATAACCTGAGTTCTTAAATTATGAATGAGTTATGGCTCCAACATTACTATAAGTGTGAATTTAGGCAAATTACTTATATTCTCACTCTAAATTTATCATCTAGAAAATTATAACTGTCTCGATATTGATAATTTAATACATAACAACAATTCAGTAAATACTGGCTAATATTATTGTTACTATCTGTAAAAGAGGTAAGATTATATAATATATAGGGTTGCTTTGAAGATTAAATAATTCATGAGTATTTAATAAAATACTTGGCACATTTTATGTTTTTAGTTAACATTAGTAGATGTGGTTATTGCTATTATCATTAATATTAATCCAACACTGAAACTTCTGACAAGCTATAGGATGTTACTGACCCTAATCTTATTACAATTTCAAGCAATCCTAAACATTAAATCATGCCCATCTCTCAGGCATCCAGCCAACAAGATGCAGTTGTTACAAATGTTATCTTTTTTGGTTTGGACAAGGAATACAGAGGCATAATCAATCATTTAAATTTTCAAATAACACCCCATAAAATTATACCAGTGAATATTTAACAAAATGCAAATTGCTTTTTGTCTACAGCCCAAGAGGTAGGAGGTATTAGCCACAATAATGAATACGCTGAAAATCATTTCTAGAATGAAAAAAAGTCGCTTTGTATTCTGTGTGCTATATGTCTCCACTACAGTTTGGCAGTGGCTTTAAAATCTCAGCTATGTTTAGTTTATTTTGTGACTGATGTTTTAGTATTATCTCAAAAGTCTGTGCACTAAAACGTAACTGTATGTGGAAAAAAAAAAAAACACCTTGATAGTACAGTATTTAAGTACATATAAGAGGATATTTTAAATCTACTTCACATTCTGATATTTCTAATGTTTATGAGTCAAGAAACTTAAACACTGTCAAAACTACAGTTGAATTATGAATAATAGCTGTGATCTTAGAAGCTGAGAATGAAAATGAAATAGTATAATATTTACCTCTCCTGAGAGTATATTTAGTCTAGTTAAAATACACTGTGTAGGTTTGAGCAGGTAATAATTGTATTTTAAGGGCTGGAGGCAAAGCCCAAGGTGCTAACTCAAGCAGATCATTAACACACTAGTAAAAATGCTCACAGGATACATTATAGTTTTCTATTTGTGCATTTTATACAGTACATTCATTATTGAAGATGCTAAATCTATTTGGCTTAAAAAATAGTTTGGCATGACTAAATAATTTGTTAATATTAGCTTGCAAATTGACCATTTTCTGTTAATCTTTCATATTTAATTTTTCTCTTTCCTAGCCACCATGTTTTTTTAGATGATAATGAATAGATAATGTTTCCACACCTTGATTTTGGGATGCTATAAAGTTTATTAGGCAAAAATAAAATGTTAGATCTTCCAAAAGTTTAGGAAGTTATGGCTATACTTGGTAAATACTCATGCTTACTCATTATTGAATTGCTGCTTAAGCACTAGCCAAGCATTTTGACTAGCATGTGAGTGAATACATTAAAAATTTTAAGAAACTGGAGAGTCGTATTTCTTAAGAGTCTTACATGTAAAATTCAATTGATCAAATACCTATTGAATAGAAACCTTTCCCCTGGCTACTCTGCTTTCCCCTTCATATTCTTGAAAGGGCTATTTCTCATACTCCCTCATCCCTGTTGGAGTTTATTAGAGACATTTAACTTCTCATTTCTCCTGGCACATCTGACTTTTTTCCCCTGCCTCTATGACATCAAGGCTCTCCTTATTTGAATTCTATGCTTTTGGCTTATTCCTGCTTGACTCTACTACTCGTTGCAATCAGTTCTATATTTCCAAGATTTTCTAGTTCCCTCAGAGACTTCAACACTTGGCTTAATTTTTCTCTATGAGTCACAAATGTAAATAATCCCAGGAGCCAGGTATCTAATGAAATTTGTGAGGTTGGAGTGGTGGGCAAGGAGATAGTGCACATCGTACCTCCAAAACAAAAACACAGTTGCTGTAGAGTCAGTTCTAACTTATGCTAACTTCATGTGTGCCACAGCAGAACTCTGCTATAGGGATTTCGATGGCCGATTTTTCAGAAATAGATCTCCAGTCCTTTCTTCCAAGGTACCTGTAGGTGGACTTTAACGTCTAACCTTTAGATTAGCGACTAAATGTATTAACCATTTCTACCCAAGTACTTCTACATCCTACCTAAATTCATTCAGATTTAAAACTCACAATCTTCGTATTTGCCAAATACAACAAGGTTTCTACTGCTGGCTGCTACTTTGCAAACCTGAACTCTGGGATGAAGCCCAAACTCTTTAGCATGCTGTGTGCTGCTCTTCAACATCTGTCCCACCCCTTCTTTCCACCTTTTGATAATGTGCACACAAGACTCCAGTTGCACTAAAACACTTTCAGCCACTTCCTTCCCCTCCTTTCTATCAGACCTTGTGATTTTTCACAGACTGATCTTTCTGTATGGATTTTATTCCCCACTATCCTATCGTTTCCATATTGAAGACTGCTCGGAAAACTTTCTCTCATCTTCAAGTCATAGCTCATGAGTTACTTCCTATGAGAAACTCTCATTCAAGTCAAGTTAGTGACCTTGTAACACCATAGGCCCATAGATATTACATTAGTTATATTTCAAAAGTGCAATTATTTATTTATTTTTGATATCTCAACAAGACTGGCAGTTCTTGAGAATGTAAATGTTGATGTATAACCTTAGACTATCTTGTTCTCATTACTTCTAACCTAGACATTAATAAGAATCTCCTGTATCAATTTTAGTAATTGCTTTCTACTGTGTTTTTTGTCTGTTTTGGTCTCACATAATGAGACTAGAAAGGTGGACTACCGTGCCATCAGAGATCCTGACTCTTATCTTTTCAATTAGTCTTTGTTAGCTTGTAAAAATAACCTCAAGTTTATCAGATGGCAGCTCCTTTTCCAGCATACAGCCATATTCTTCTGGGCAGGAAGAACCAGAAGGGCAGAAGGTAAAAGGGTATGTGCTGGCTGAGATAGCTTTTTCTAGAGATTTTTTTCATCCTTAAAGAACCAAATAATTATTCTCACTTATAACCGGACAAAATTATGTTACAGGGCAGACCTTCAACAAGATGGATCGACACAGTGGCTGCAACAATCGGCTCAAGCATAACAACGATCATGAGGATGGTGCAGGACCCGGCAGTGTTTTGTTCTGTTATACATAGGGTCACTATGAGTTGGAACAGACTCAATGGCACCTAACAATAAGAACAATATGCTACGCAAACACTTCCAGCTACCAGGGAGAGCTAGGAAATAATAAAGTTTTAGTTGGATCCATTCATACCCTGAATAAAATCAGGCTTTGTTAGTAAAGAAAGGAACAATGACTCCCTTACATATCTGCTGGTCTTACTTAACACGTCTTTGTGTCCCTCCAGAGCCTTTCCACACTATCAGTTTGAATACATGTGTGTAGATCAGCTGACTTCTTTGGAGAGGGGAAGTATGGAAGAGTAATAAGCAATCACCAGGATAAATAAAAAGACCCATGCAGAAGAGCAGTTTCACTGCTAGAGTTCATTTAGAGTATGTAGACCTGTCTTAGTTTCCTAGGGCTGCCATAACAAATAGTACAAAGTAGGTGCCTGGGGCTTTTATATTTGATTTTCCTTCTCATTGTACCTGAATTTTTTTTTGGGGGGGGGATAGATTTTAGAGCTTAAAAGCATGTTCCACATCACTGTACAAATGAGTCTTATCATCTCCAGTTCTCTGACTCCTCATTTAGTTGGTAAAACTCTGTGGAAGTGTAAAGTACCATTTAACACTAGCACTCCATGTATTGCTGGCTATGGCACTTCTTTCCCATTTTTGAGTGATACCCAGCAAAATAACAGAGCATTTTGGGTACTTTGGTGTATCTGGGGAGTGATATCCAGAGATTGTCTATATCCCTTTACAGTGCATTGTTCATAAGCATATGGTGCTTGATGAGCTATCTTGCTTGATTAGGAGGTTTTTTTTTTTGTGTGTGTTTGAATGGTGTCATCTGCCCACTTATATACAGAGGTGGCACTTACATTCTATCATGGCAGTGACTACTTGGCTGTAACATAAAATATGATTTATTTTGTTGAACAGTATTCATCATTGCCAATATTAACTCTCTTTGATAGCATAGAGATGCACAGTATTAAATCTTTGGAACAGGTCAACTAAATACATACACCACCCTTTGCCTCTATTATATTCTCTTCTAAAAAAGGACAAACAGTAAACGTGGAAAGATATAGCCAAGTGACGGTAACCCATGGAGATGAACAGTGTGAGACATTTCCAATGTTGAACTAAGTTTAAAAGATGATTTTTTTAGAAATAGCTTTTTATTTTAATTCATAAATTAAATGAGATGGTAGCTATTTTACTTTTTATAGGTGTTATGATGGTTAAATGTAATAGCCTAGAAATTCTAAAAAAAATTATTTAACAAAAAGATAAAAGCATTATTTTTTCAGTATTTTCTCATTACCTAATCTAATACCAAAAACCAGTGACTGATTTTATTTTCATAATTGCAAAAATACTATTTAAAAGGCTGCCGCATCATTTTGTGGGAACCTGTTACCACAGGGTGGTTTGAGATATAGTAGTGGGTAAAGGCCAGTTCGTTTTAGAAAGGCATAGATAGGTTTATGAATGCAGGTTGTTGTTATTTGTTGTTAGATGCCTTCTAGTGGGTTCCGACTACAGCGACCCTGTGAACAACGGACGGAAATGCTGCCCAGCGCTGTACCATCCTCATGATTGTTGCTATGTTTGAGCCCATTGTTGCAGCCACTTTGCCAATCCGTCTCGATGAGGGTCTTCTTCTTTTTCACTGCCTCTCTACTTTACCAAGCATGATGTCCTTCTCCCAGGACTGGTCCCTCCTAATAACGTGTCCAAAGTACCTGAGAAGAAGTCTCACCATCCTTGCTTCCAAGGAATACTCTGGCTTTACTTCTTCCAAGACAGATTTATTTGTTCTTCTGGTTGTTGTTGTTGTTAGGTGCCGTCAAGTTGGTTCCGACTCATAGTGACCCCATGCACCACAGACCGAAACACTGCCTGGTCCTGCGCCATGCTCACAATCGTTGTTATACTTGAGCCCATTGTTGCAGCCACTGTGTCAATCCATCTTATTGAGGGTCTTCCTCTTTTTCGCTGACCCAGTACATTACCAAGCATGATGTCCTTCTCCAGGGACTGGTCCCTCCTGACAACATGTCAGGACATAGTCTCCCCATCCTTGCTTCTAAGGAGCATTCTGGTTGTACTTCTGTGGAGACAGATTTGTTCATTCTTTTGGCAGTCCACGGTATCTTCAATATTCTTTGCCAACACCACAGTTCAAAGGCGTGAATTCTTCTTTGGTTTTCCTTATTTATTGTCCAGCTTTCACACCCATATGAAACAACTGAAAATACCATGATTTGGGCCAGGTGCTCCTTAGTCTTCAAAGTGACGTCTTTGCTTTTTAACACTTTAAAGAGGTCTTCTGCAGTGGATTTGCCCAGTGCAGTATGTCCTTTGATTTCTTGACTGCTGCTTCCATGGACGTTGATTGTGGATCCAAGTAAAATGAATTGCATATGGCTACTCAATTCTATTGCTTTCACAAGTGCGTTTCCATTGGGAAGTTCTATAACGGGATATTATGCTGTGAGATATTTGGAAAACATATTTCTTTGGTACCTAGAGCACACTTGTTACAGGTGCATTCACTGAATATTATCTGTTTTCAATTTTTTAAACAACTTTTTTTGAACTGTCTTTGAGTTTCAGGGGTTAGATTGTTTAGTGGAAGTTTGCTGGATACATTCCAAAATCTAATTACTGGGCTTAAACTAAAAGACTTAGATTTGTCCTAGGTAGCACTTTCTTACTTCGTAGATAATAACTTAGTTTTTTTCTTCTGAGTAAACTTCCTTTCCAAACCACGTGCACACCTCAAAGAAGTAGTTGAGCTGTGACTACCTCCTGCTTATAATTACCAGCAAAATAAGGGAAAATCACAGATTGTCTCTTTCCTGCAGTGTTGTTAAAGAACACCTCAATTTTAGAAAGGAAGAAATACGTTTACTGGAATTTGGAACTAACAAGTTGTCAAGATGCCATAAATAAGATTAAAGACAATTTTATTTTACTTCAAATTATCTAAGCAATTTTTTGTGAAGTTTGTTCAGTGGGATAGTTTAAAAATATTTTCTATAAATAAATATGGAACATTGTCATTTTAGTCATCTGACATTTAATATAGCTTACGTAAATATATACATGTCCCCTAAAAGAGAAGAAAGGGAAGCAACATTTTTGGGCTTATACTCTATTCCATTTCTGGCCTGAAGCTTTATATTTTACACTAAGAAAAGCACTAAGCTGTTAGTCATTACTAAAGTGGAGAAAACTATAAAAGTCATATGCAGCTAAATTAATGCTTAAAATAAACACACAGGTCAATTTGAACAAAACATAAAATTCACTGAGGATCTGTTCCTATATCACTGGCACTATTAATCAGCATTGCCTATATTATTTCTTTTGCATTTCACAATAAGTTTCAAGATTGTTACTAGCAACACCTTACAGCTGAAGAAACCTGAAGCTCAGAGTCTTGTCTCCTTAAAAACCTCAGAGTCAGTGTTAGCTCTATATGAGTTTAAACTTCAAAGTGTCTTTTCAAAACATTATTTTAAGACTTGTCAGACTCATATATGAAATAACATGGCTCAATGTATCTTGTAACTGAGACTGAGGCGTCTTATGTATCGCACAGCTACCACACTACTGAGCATTTGGGAGAAACCCTGTCATCAGACACAACTGAGCTTGAAAGTTTGTTGGATATTTGAAGAAGTTGGTTACATGGGGAATCATAAAATACAATATTTGCATAACTTTTACGTTTAAAATAAAAACACAACAATGTCCATTAATTTTTGTAGGTTCAAGTTCCTTTCTTTGAATATAGGTTTGCTGATTGAGTTTTAAGATTGATGCCTTTTTTGCATAAACTACATGCATGATATGTCATGAAAATTTCAAAATTTTGTTTCTTTAAAGTGGAATGAGAACTTAAAAATACTTGAGAAGCAATTCAAATGCATAATTCTTTCAAAATTTTGGTATTTTTCCAAATAGTTTTTGTTGTCTTGTTGGTCTTACCTACTATCAAATCAATTCCGACTCATGGCAACTTTACGTACAACAGAACAAAATATTGTCCATCACTGCATCATCCAGAAAATTGCCAGTATGTTTGAGTCTATTGCTGTAGCTATTGTGCCAACCTATCTCATTAAGTGTCTCCATGCACTCGCTGGTGCTCTGCTTCACCAAACACGATGTCCTCTTCTAGAAAATTGTCCCTCCTTATGACATGTCCAAAGTAAATTAGTTGAAAAATGTTCTATTTTAATCCATAAAGTTTTCATTGGCTAATTTTGGAAGTAAGTCTCCAGGCCTTTCTTCCCACTCTGTCTTACTCTAGAGGCTCCACTGAAACGTGTCACCATGGATGACCCTGCAGGTATTTAAAATACTGAAGGCATAGCTTTCAGCATCATAGCAGCATGCAAGCCATCACAGTCAGAGAAATTGACAGACAGGTGATGGTTTGTTGTCTTAACCACACCAAATTTGGCAGTATAATTTTCCAGCAACTTACCTTTTTTAAATTATTTTTAAATTTTTGGTGAAAATATACACAACAAAACACACACCCAATCAACAATTTTTACACGTACCGTTCACTGACAATGATTACATCATTCACATTATGTCACCATTCTCGCTATCTCTGTCCATATTGTTTCACCATCCTTAACTTAGACTCACTGCCCCTTAAAATTCTCATCTGTGCTTTACAGTTACTATTGTCATTTTGTTCTTATATATCTAATTCTTTAAAATGTGCAAGGCTCAAGGCAGATGTTCTTTATTTATTGAGCTAGACTGTTGTTGAGTTTATAGGTGACTTTGTGGGATAGTTTTGGTTAAACGTTTAAAATTTGTTTCCAGGCAAAAGATTTAGGGGTTTCTCCAGTCTCCATGTTTTCAGAAAGTCTGTTTTCCAATAAGAATTTGGAGTTTCTTTCCAAAATTTTCCTCCTTTTGATCAAGATCTGCCTACTGGGTTCCTGATCAAAACATTCAGTAATGGTAAAAGGATACCACCCATTTCTTCTGGTCTCATGGTAAGGGAGGCAGTAGTTTATGGAGGCAATTAGACCTGCAGACTCTTTCCTTTTTCAAATCCTGGATCTCCTTCTTTCTCTTTTTCTCCAGGAGGCATATAGAGACCAAATATTGTATCTTGGATTGCGTTTAGCAACTTACCTTTACTTAGAGTGCTTAAATTTAGATTTCATCGAAGCAATTATTATTTTTGTAGTTATTTTTCATTGGTATTGTTTTATCTCTTTACTTAATATTTAACTTATGTACATAATATTAAGAAAAAGACAAATAGCATAAACAGATGCAAAACAAAACAACTGACTCTTGGTAAGCACAAAAACTGAATTGTCAAAAGAAAAATGCAAATATGTATTAGAGTATTGACCATGAGAATTTAGTTTACCATTGCTTTTGATTCAAATATTTTACAGGAGGAAGGATATGTCAGTTAATCTGATGAATTGATTAACTGGCTGTTAATCAATTGAAATATATAGAACATAGTAATATAGAAAATTACATCATTAACCTAATGAATTATAAGTGTTATGTCCTCTATATTATTTATTGTTAGTGTAAACAAGCTAGTAACTAGTATGATGGAGTTAACAAATACAGTATTTTAAAAGAAGAAGGTGATAACAATTAGTATTTTTTGAGCACCTTCTATTTGCCAGTCTTTTTCAGAAATTATCTAATTTTATAGATCTAATAGGCTTGCTATGAGTTGGAATTGACTCCATGGAAATGGTTTTTTTTTTTTTTTTTCGTGTAATAGCCCTTTAGAGGAAATATTTTTATCTTCGTTTGCCTATAAGTGAGTAGAGACTAAGAAAGGAAAGTAGTTATCAAAAGTCATACAGCTTGGAATACATGTTTCTTTTACACCAAAGGCACTAAAAATTCACCTGAAGTTTATCTATTACCTATTATGTTACTATTATTACTCTAGGTAATGAGTTTATAGTAGAAAAATGGACAGAGTCCTTGTTTAATGGAAATTGCTTCCTGGACTACATTCAGAAATGAAACAAGTTAACAAGATATGGTAATTTTACATAGTGATAAATGTGAACAAAAAAAAAACTGGACAATGTGATAAGTTTTGAGTAGAATGGGTAATATTTCATGAGGTATATTTTTAGAATCTGAAAGAAAATGTTAAAAATAATGAAAATGGTAGTGATAGCATTGAACTCTTTGTTTTGAAAATACAATTGAGGGTTATTAATAATATTAACTAAAATCATTATTTAAAAGTATTTTTAATCTATATACCACATCATAAACGAGTTTTATAAAACTGATGACTTCAAACTTCTTAGTGCAATGTAGTTAAATAAACATTATTTTAATTTGTACTTAGATTGGAGATTTATATGGATATTCAGGACTGATGATTTAGCATTAAAATTATGATTCCAGTAACTTTAGGTAGTTACAGGAGGCTTTAAAGGACAGTTTGGAGATTACAGTTGCACATGGTGGTAATCACATGTTTTCTAAGCTACCATATGGAACTTAACATATATTTCTTAATATTAGACATTGTCTTCTATTTTCTCTTAGAGCAGCTATAGGCACTGATTTTGAAAAACTTTTTTTTTAAATTTTTTATTGTGCTTTAAGTGAAAGTTTACAGTTCAAGTTAGTTTCTCACACAAAAATTTATAACACATTCTTATGTGACCCTAATTGCTCTCCCTATACTGTGACAGCACACTCCTCCTTTCCACCCCGGATTTCTCATGTCCATTCAACCAGCTCCTGTCACTTTTTGCCTTCTCATCTGACCTCTGGACAGGAGCTGCCCATTTAGTCTCATGTATCTACTTGAGCTAAGAAGCACACTTTTCATGAGTATCATTTTATGTTTTGTGGTCCAGTTTAATCTATGTCCAAAGAGTTGGCTTCAGGAATGGTTTCATTTCTGGGCTTACAGAGAGTCTGGGGACCACGTCTTTGGGGGTCCCTCCAGTCTCAGTCAGATGATTAAGTTTGGTCTTTTTACTAGAATTTGAGTTCTGCAACCCACTTTTCTCCTGCTCCGTCAGGGATTCTCTGTTGTGTTCCCTGTCAGGGCCGTCATTGGTGGTAGCCAGGCACTATCTAGTCCTTCTTGTCTTAGGATGATGGAGTCTCTGGTTTATGTGGTCCTTTTGTCTCTTGGACTAATATTTTCCTTGTGTCTTTGGTGTTCTTCATTCTCCTTCCTCCAGGTGGGTGGGGACGAATTGATGCATGTTAGACGGCCACTCACTAGCTTTTCAGAACCCAGGTGCCACTCACTAAAATGGGATGCACATTTTAATAAACTTTGTTATGCCAGTTGTCCTAGAATTCCCCTGAAACCATGGTCCCCAGACTCTGCCCCTGCTACTCTGTCCCTAAAAGTGTTTGGTTGTATTCAATAACTTCTTAGCTTTTGGTTCAGTCAGGTTGTACTGACTTCCACTGTATTGTGTACTGTCCTTCCCTTCACCTAAGATAATTCTTGTCTACTATCTAGGTAGTGAATACCCCTCTCCCTTCCTCCTTACCCTCCTAACCATCAAAGAATGTTTTCTTCTGTGTTGAAACCTTTTCTTGAGTTATTATAATAGTGATGTCATACAATATTTGTCTTTTTGTGACTGACTCATTTCATTCAGCATAATATCTTCCAGATTCATCCATATTATGAGATGTTTTTCAGATTCATGCTTGTTCTTTATCGTTGCCTAGTATTCCATTGTATGAATATACCATAATTTGTTTATCCATTTGTCCATTGATGGGCCCCTAAGTTGTTTCCATCTTTTTGCCATCGTGAACAGTGCTGCAATGAACATGGGTGTGCATGTATCTATTCGTGTGATGGCTCTTATTTCTCTAGGATATATTCCAAGGAGTGGGATTGCTGGATTGTATGGTACTTCTATTTCTAGCTTTTAAGGAAGTGTCAAATCGATTTCCAAAGTGGCTGTACCATTTTACACTCCCACCAGCGGTATATAAGTTTCCAGTCTCTCCACAACCTTTCCAGCATTCATTAATTTGTGTTTTTTGGATTAACGTAGACTTGTTGGGGTAAGATGGTATCTCACTGTAGTTTTGATTTGCATTTTTCTAATGGCTAATGATCAGGGGCATTTCCTCATGTATCTGTTAGCTGCCTGAATGTCTTCTTCGGCAAAGTGTGGGTTCATATCCTTTGCCCATTTTTTAATTGGGTTATTTGTCTTTTTGTTGTTGAGGTTTTGCAGTATCTTGCAGATTTTAGAGATTGGATGCTGATCAGATCTGTTGCAGCCAAAAATGTTTTCCCAGTCTGTAGGTTGTCTTTTTACCTTTTGGTGAAGTCTTTTGATGAGCATAAGTGTTTGATATTTAGGAGCGCCCAGTTATCTAGTTTCTCTTCTGGTGTTTCTGCATTGTTTTGTATTTCATTTATGCAACATATTAGGGCTCCTAGCGTTGTCTATTTTTTCTTCCATGATCTTTATCACCGTAGATGTTATATTTATGTCTTTGATCAATTTTGAGTTAGCTTTTGTGCATGGTGTGAGTTGTGGGTCTTGTTTCATTTTTTTGCAGATGGATATTCAGTTATGCCAGCACCATTTGTTAAAGAGACTGTTTTTTCCCCAATTAAGGGATTTGGGTCTTTGTCAAATATCAGTTGCTCATAGGTGGATGAATTTATGTCTGGATTCTCAATTCCATTCCATTGGTCTATGTATCTGTTGTTGTAACAGTGCCTGGCTGTTTTGACTATTGTGGGGGTATAATAGGTTCAAAAATCAGGTAGTATGAGGTCTCCCACTTTGTTCTTCTTCTTCAGTAATGCTTTACTTATCCGGGATGTCTTCCCTTTCCATATGAAGCAGGTGATTCATTTTTCCATTTCATTCAAAAACACTTTTGGAATTTGTATGGGGATTGCATTGTATCTATAGATAACTTCGCATAGAATAGATATTTTCACAATATTGAGTCTTCCTACCCATGAGTAAGGTATGTTTTTCCACTTGTGTAGGTCTCTTGGTTTCTTGCAGTAGTGTGTTGTAGTTTTCTTTGTATAGGTCTTTTACGTCTCTGGTTAGATTTATTCCTAAGTATTTTATCTTCCTGGGGGCTAGTGTGAATGGTATTGATTTGATGATTTCCTTTTTGAAGTTCTCTTTGTTGGTGTACAGGAATCCAACAGATTTTTGTATATTATCTTGTATCCTGATACTTTGCTGAAATCTTCTGTTAGTTCCGGTATTTTGATTCTGTGAATTTCTTTACTCCATTCTTAATCTCTTCTATAACACAGTAGTTTCTGAGCAAGGTGTTGTTTAGTTTTCATGTGTTTGATTTCTTTTTCCCTGTTATTGGTTTCTACTTTTATGGCTTTAAGGTAAAAAAAAGATGCTTTGTAATATTTTGATGCTTTGGATTCTGTTAAGGCTTGCTTTATGGCCTAATATGTGGTCTATTCTAGAGAATGTTCCATGAGCGTTGGAAAAGAAAATATACTTGGCTGCTGTTGAGTGGAGTGTTCTGTATATGTCTATCAGATCAAGTTGGTTGACTGTGGCATTTAGATCTTCATGTCTTTATTGAGCTTCTTCCTGGATGTTCTGTCCTTCACTGAAAGTGGAGAGTTAAAGCTTCCTATTATTATTGTGGAGCTGTCTATCTCTCTTTTCAATTCTGTTAGAGTTTGTTTTATTTATTTTGGAGCTCTGTCATTGGGTGCATAAATATTTATTATGGTTATGTCCTCCTGGTGTATTGATGCTTTAATTATTGTATAGGGTCCTTCCTTATCCTTTGTGGTGGATTTTACTTTAACGTCTATTTTGTCAGAGATTAATATTGTCACTGCTGCTCTTTTTTGAGTGTTGTTTGCTTGATATATTTCTTTTTTCCATGCTTTGAGTTTTAGTTTGTTTGTGTCTTTAAGTCTAAGGTCTATCTCTTGCAGGCAGCATATAGATGGATCGTGCTTTTTAATCCATTCTGCCACTCTCTGTCTCTTTATTGGTGCATTTAGTCTATTTACATTCAGGGTAATTATTGATAGTTATGAGTTTAGTGCTGTCATTTTGATGTCTCTTTTTTTGTGTTGTTGACAGTTTCTTTGTTCCACTTGATTTTGTGTGCTGAGTCGTTTTACTTTATGTGTTTTCTTTTCATCTTTTTCATTGTCAATGATTTTGTATTTGCTAAGTCTTTACGTTTTTCTTGATTTTTATTTTGATGTGTAGAATAGTTAGTTTCCTTTGTGGTTACCTTAATTTTTACCCCTATTTTTCTAAGTTTAAACAAATCTTATTTCTTTATATGGCCTTGGCTTCCTCTCCATATGAAAGATCTATGACTACATTTTTTTAGTCCCTCTTTTTTGTTTTCATCTCTTACATATTGACCTCTCTGTTTCTCTGCTTACAGTGTTTTAACTTTGGTTTATTTTAGTGACTTCTCTATCTGGGTTGATATCTGGTTGCTCTGTCTTCTGTTCTAGTCTTGGGTTGTTATCTGATGTTATTGATTTTCTAACCACAGGAATCCCTTAGTATTTCTTGTAATTTTGGTTTGGTTTTTGTAAATTCCCTAAACTTCAGTGTATCTGGAAATGCCCTAATTTCACCATCATATTTGAGAGACAGTTTTGCTGGATATATAATTCTTGGTTGACAATTTTTTTCCTTCAAGGCTTTATATATGGCATCCCATTACCTTTTTGCTTATGTGGTTTCTGCTGGGTAGTCTCAGCTTAGTCTTATTGACTCTTCTTTGTAGATGACTTTTCGTTTATCCCTAGCTGTTCTCAAAATTGTCTCTTTATCTTTGGTTTTGGCAAGTTTGATTATAATATATCTTGGTGACTCTCTTTTGTGATCTACCTTGTGTGGAGCATCTTTGATAGATATCTTTTCATCTTTTATGATATGAGGGATGTTTTCTGCCAACAAATCTTCAACAGTTCTCACTGTACTTTCTGTCATTCCCCCCCCCCCTCCCCGTTCTGGTACTCCAATCAATCATACGTTATTCCTCTTGATAGAATCCACATAATTCTTAGGATTTCTTCCTTTTCTTAAATTATTTTATCTGATTTTTCCTCAAATAAGTTGGTGTTAAGTGCTTTATCTTCAGTCTCACTAATTCTGACTTCCATTGCCTCGATTCTGCTCCTAGGAATTTCTATTGAGTTGTCTAATTCTGAAATTTTATTGTTATTCTCTGGATTTCTGTTTGATGTCTCTCTATGGATTCTTGAAGCCTGTTAAATTTGTCATTATGCTCTTCTCTAATCTTCTTAAGTTTCTCTATTGCTTTGTCTGTGTGTTCCTTGGCTTATTCTGCATTTTACATTATCTCATTCCTGATATCTTGAAGAGTTCTGTATATTAATCTTTTGTATTCTACCTCTGGTAATTTCAAGAAGTTCTCTTCCTCTGGAAGATTTCTTGATGCTTTTGTTTTGGGAGCTTGCAGAAGACCTCTTTATGTGATTTGATATTGACTGTTGACTGCTGTTAATAAGTTATTATATTTATTTTATGTTTGCTTATTGTGTCCTAGCTTCTTGTTTTGTTTCATTTTGATATGCCCAAATAAGCTGCTTGTGTTAGCTAGTTTGATTATTGGCACGTTTGAAGCTCTAACGTCCTGTCACCAGGTGATTAGATCTATTAGTAGGTAAGTGAGCCCAGGAGTCTGTTTACTTTTATTGTGTGGATTCAGCTCAGGTGTCCTGGTGGTTGGTCACCAAGGGTGTGGTGCAGGTTCTCACCTACAGTCTTTGATGGGCAGGGGAGATTGGAGTAGGCACAGGTATCTGGCTTCAGTAGGTAGTCATGCACTGAGCAAGGCAGAGGGCTGATGGCTGCCCCTGAGTGACTGGGAGGAAAGCTTGTCCCTGTCCCTACAGTGTGTAGGTGGGTGAAGCACCACTTATTCTTGGACCCCTGTTGTAGGTGGCTAGGTGGCATGAGTGGAGCCACCAGTGATCAGGCCCCTTATGTGGGTAGATGAGGACCCTGCTTAATGGGCAGAGCAGTGTCAAGTGTCATGAACCTACCGCTCCACCATATAGCTGATACAGTTGAAGTTAGGCTTCAGGTATATACCCTGTTGTATTGTGCTAATGAGGGCCTACACTGCTGAAATGGCCCGTGCAGGTCTATTGAGGGATAAAAGGCATTCAAATTCCTTGGACCCCTTATGTCTGTGCCTAGGCAAAAGATCTCTGCCTACCCTGAGTTCTTGGCTTAGGGGAACCGGTAGATTATTTTTTCCCTGTTTGTTGATTTGTTCCCTCTCCAAGGCCAGGAGAATGGCTCAGGGCATGTGATGAGTCCTACTTCTGGCCCAGGGGATGTGGCAATCACTGAAGCTGGCCTAAGACCCAGTGTAGAGTGGGGAGGAGGCAGTTAAATAGGAGAGAGTTTCTTCCCCAAAGAGGTGTTTTTTTCATCCATGCAGTGGGTTAGAAGCATGTACTTATCTTTTACCAATTGAGTGCTACTTTTCACTGGTTCTGGAGGCTTGAGTAGACTCTCCACCACTTGGTCTCTCCCGATGTGGAAAACACATCCAGAGCGCCACTGCTTGCCTCACTGCCCATTCCAGCCAATTGGTCTGTGGGTGCCAATTCCCACTGGATTAGATTTGGCAACTCTTCGCTACTTCCAAATTGTCTCTTCCTCCCCCTGCAACTCAGTCAGATTCTTTAACTTTGCCTTTGATGTTCGGGGCTCCTAGATTGTCATACATAATCGATTCACTTGTTTTTTTAGGTCTTTGTTGTAAGAGGGACCACAGGAAGCATCTGACGACTCCACCATCTTTTTTTATTTTTTTATTTTATTGAACTTCAGGTGAAGGCTTACAGAACAAATAGTTTCTCATGCAACAGTAGTACACATGTTGTTTTATGACATTGGTTAACAACCCCACAATATATTAACCCTCTAAATTATCAACCTTTCTTTTTTTTTTTTTTGGTGAAAATATACATAGCCAACGATACATCATTTCAAAAATTTCTACATGCACAATTCAGTGACATTGACTATGCTCTTCCAATTGTGCTGTTGTTCACACTTAAGATGAAGGCTTACAGAACAAAATAGTTTCTCATTTAACAGTTACTACAAATGTTGCCTTATGACAATGGTTAACAATCTCACAACACATCAACTATGTCCTTACTCAACCTTGGGTTCCCTATCACCAGCTTCTTTGTCCCCTTCTGCCTTCTGGCCGTTGTCACTGGACTCCTGTATCTTGTTAGTCTCATTGGGTTTTACGGAGCTGTCCACTCCCAGGATGAACAGTGAACCTCGGAGGTAACTTCACCACTGAGCTAAAAGGGTGTCTGGGGGCCATACTCTCGAGGTTTCTCCAGTCTCCTTTAGGCCAGTAAATCTGGTCTTTTTTTCTGTGAGTTAGGATTATGCTCTACATCCTTCTCCAGCTCTGTCCAGAACCCTCTGTTGGGATCCTGGTCAGAGCAGTCAGTGGTGGTAGCCATGCACCATCTAGCTGTACTGGACTCAGTCCGGTGGAGGACTTGGTAGCTGTGGACAGTTAGTCTTTTGGACTAATCTTTTCCATGTATCCTGTTCTCTTCATTCTCCCTTGCTCCCAAAGGGATGAGACCAGTGCAGTATCTTAGATGGCCGCTCACAGGCTTTTAAGACCCCAGACACTACTCACCCAGGTAGAATGTAGAGCATTGTTTTATAAGCTGTGTCATGCCAGTTGAGCTATATGTTACCCGGGACCACGGTCCCCAGAGCCCTCCGCCCAGCAATTCAGTCCCTCAGGGAGTCTGGATGTGTGTATGGGGCTTCCAAGACCTTTCCTTGTACAAGTTGTGCTAGTTTCCCCTGTATTGTGTACTGTCTCTCCCTTCACCCAAGATACCACTTATCTATTGCCTATTTAGTATTCTCCCTCCACACCTCCCATCCCTGGTAACCAACAAAGATTGTTACATTTTTTGTGTGAACTTTTTCATGGGTTTTTACAATAGAGGTCTCATACAATATTTGTCCTTTTGTGATTGACTTATTTCACTCAGCATAATGTCCTCCAGTTTCATCCATGTTATGAGATGCTTCACAGATTCATTGTTGTTCTTTCTTGTTGCATAGTACTCCATTGTGTGTATGTAACATAGTTTGTTTATCCATTCATCTGTTGATGGGCACCTACGTTGTTTCCATCGTTTTGCTATTGTGAACAATGCTGCCACGAACATAGGTGTGCATATGTCTATTTGAGTGACGGCTCTAACTTCTCTAGGATATATTCCTAGGAGTGGGATTGCTAGATCGTATGGTGTATCTATTTCTAGCTTTCTGAGGAAGCACCATATCATTTTCCAAAATGGTTGTATCATTTTGCATTCCCACCAACAGTGCATAAGAGTTCCCATCTCCCCGCAGCCCCTCCAACATTTGTTATTTCCAGTATTTTTGATTCGTGCCAGTAATGCCGGGGTGAGGTGGTATCTCATTGTGGTTTTAATTTGCATTTCTCTAATGGCTAGTGATTGCGAGCGTTTCCTCATGTGTTTGTTGGCCATTTGAAGGTCTTCCTTGGTGAAGTGTCTGTTCATTTCCTTTGCCCAGTTTTTAATAGGATTATTTGTCTTTTTGTTGCAGAGGTGTTGGATTTTCTTGTAGATTATGGAGATTAGACCTTTGTCTGACTTGTACTGTTCAAAAATTTTTTCCCAGTCTGTAGGTTCTCTTTTGACTCTTGGTGAAGTCTTTTGAAGAGCATAGGTGTTTGAGTTTTAGAAGATCCCAGTTATCTAGTTTATATGTTAGGTTTTGTGTGTTGATGTTTATGGTTTGTATCCTGTTAATGCCATGTATTAAGGCCTGAACTGTTGGTCCTATTTTTTCTTCTATGAACTTTATAGTTTTAGGCTTTATATTCAGGTCTTTGATCCATTTTGAAGTAGTTTTTGTATATGGTGTGAGCTATGGGTCCTGTTTCATTTTTCTGCAAATGGATATCCAGTTTTGCCAGCACCATTTGTTAAAAAGACTGTCTTTTCCCCATTTGATGGACTTTGGGCCCTTGTCGAAAATCAGGTGACTGTAGGTGGATGGATTTACATCTGGGTTCTCAATTCTGTTCCATTGGTCAATGTATCTGTCATTGTACCAGTACCAGGCTGTTTTGAGTACTGTAGCTGTATAGTAGGTTCTGCAGTCAGGTAGTGTGAGTCCTCCAACTTTATTCTTCTTCTTTAGTAGTGCTTTACTTATTCGGGGCTTCTTCCCTTTCCATATAAAGTGAAAGATTAGTTTTTCCATCTCTTTGAAGAATGTTGTTGGTATTTGGATCGGGATTGCATTGTATTTGTAAATTGCTTTGGGTAGAATTGCCATTTTCACAATGTTGAGTCTGCCTATCCATGAGCATGGTATGTTTTTCCATTTATGTAGATCCCTTTGGGTTTCATGTAGTAGTGTTTTGTAGTTTTCTTTGTATAGGTCTTTTACATCCCTGGTCAGATTTACTCCTGAGTATTTTATTTTTTTCGGGGCTATTGAAAATGGTATTGTTTTCCTGATTTCCTTTTCATCGTTCTCCTTACTGGTGTATAGGAATCCAACTGATTTTTGAATGTTTATCTTGTATCCTGCTACTCTGCTGAATCTTTCTATTAGTTCCAGTAGATTTCTCGTGGAGTGTTTCGGGTTTTCTACGTATACTATCATATCATCTGCAAACAGGGACAGTTTAACTTCTTCATTACCAGTTTGGATGCCCCTTATTTCTTTTTCTTGCCTTACTGCTCTAGCTAGAACTTCCAGCACAATGTTAAATAGGAGGGGTGATAAAGGGCATCCTTGTCTTGTTCCTGTTTTCAAGGGGAATGTTTTCAGCTTCTCTCTATTAAGAATGATGTAGGCCGTTGGTTTTGCATAGATGCCCTTTATTATGTTGAGAAATTTCCCTTCTATACCTATTTTATTGAGAGTTTTTATCAGGAATGTGTGTTGGAATTCGTCAAATACCTTTTCTGCATCAACTGAGATGATCATGAGATTCTTTCCTTTTATTTATGTGGTGGATTACGTTGATTGATTTTCTAATGTAGAACCATCCTTGCATACTGGTATGAATACTACTTGGTCGTGGTGTATTATTTTTTTATTATGCTGAATTCTATTGGCTAGAATTTTGTTCAGAGTTTTTGCATCTATATTAATGAGAGATAATTGTCTGTAATTTACTTTTTTTGTGACGTCTTTGCCTGGTTTTGGTATCAGCATATTGCTGGCTTCATAGAATGAATTTGGAAGTATTGCTTCCTCTTCTATGCTGTGAAATATCTTGAGTAGAACTGGTAGAAGCTCTTCTGTAAAAGTTTTGTAGAATTCTCCAGTGAACCCATCTGGGCCAGGGCTTTTTTTGGTTGGGAGTTTTTTATTACCTTTTCAATCTCTTCTCTTGTTATGGGTCTGTTCAGATTTTCAACATCACTTTGTTGTAGTTTAGGTAGGCCGTGTGTTTCTAGAAATTTATCCATTTCCTCTAGATTTTCAAATTTGTTGGAGTATAGTTTTTCATACTGTTCTGTTATAATCCTTTTTATTTCAGTTTGGTCTGTTGTTATGTCCCCCATTTCATTTCTTATTTAGGTTATTTGTGTCCTTTCCAGTTTTTCTTTTGTCAGTCTGGCCAGTGGTTTGTCGATTTTGTTGATTCTTTCAATGAACCAACTTTTGGTTTTGTTGATTCTTTCTATTGTTTTTGTGTTCTCTATTTCATTGATTTCTGCTCTGATCTTTACTATTTCCTTTCTTCTGGTTGTTGTGGGCTTTTTTTTTTTTTTTTGCTGTTCTCTTTCTATTTGTTTGAGTTCTGTAGTTAATGTTTTGATTTTGTCCCTTTCTTCTTTTTTGATATGTGCATCTATTGCTATAAATTGTCCTCTGAGGACTACCTTTGCTGTGTCCCAAAGGTTTTCGTATGATGTGTTTTCATTCTCATTTGATTGTAGGAAGTTTTTTATTCCATCTCTGATTTATTCTATTACCCAGTGATGTGTAAGCAGGGTATTATTCAGTTTCCATGTAGTTGATTTTTTTTCTTTGCTCCATCTAGTGTTAATTTCTACCTTGATGGCATTGTGGTCAGAGAAGATACTTTGAATTATCTTAGTGTTTTGGATCTTGTTGAGGACTACTCTGTGGCCTAAGATGTGGTCTATTCTGGGAACATTCCATGTGCATTGGAAAAGAATGTGTACTTTGCAGTGGTTGGATGGAGTGTTCTATATGTCTATGAGGTCAAGTTGGCTGATTGTGCCCTTTAGGCCTTCTGTATCTTTGCTGAGTTTCTTCCTAGTTGTTCTGTCCTTTACTGAGAGTGGTGTGTTGTAGTCTCCTACTTTTATTGTGGAACTGTCAATTTCTCTTTTCAGTATTGTTAGAGTTCGTTGTATGTATTTTGGAGCCCTGTTATTGGGTGCGTAGATTTTTTATGGTTATGTCTTCATGATGGATCATCCCCTTAATCATTATATAGTGTCCTTCTTTGTCTTTTTATGGTAGATTTTGTTTTAAAGTCTATTTTCTTTGAGATTAGAATTGCCATTCCTGCTCTTTTTTGGTAGTTGTTAGCTTGATATATATTTTTTCCGACCTTTGCCTTTTAATAAATTCACATCTTTGTTTCTGAGGTGTGTCTCTTGTAGACAGCATATTGACAGATCCTGTTTTCTTATCCATTCTGTGACTTTCCATCTGTTTATGGGTGCATTGAGTCCATTTACATTCAGTGTAATTATTCATAGATGTGATTTTGTTGCTGTCATTTTGTAGTGCTTTTTTTGTGGTGCTAAAGTTTTCTTTGTTCTTCTTACTCTCTTGTGCTGAGTTACTTTTGTTTGTCGGTTTTTTTTTCATTTCTTTTGTTTTTGTAGGTTTTGTTTTTGCCGAGACATTATGTTTTTCAACTTAATTTTATGAGTTGGTTTGTTAATTTTATTTGTGGTTACCATGAATTTTACCCTTACCTTTCTAAGTATGAAGCAGTCTACCATTACTTGGCATTTCCTTGCCTTCCTCTGCATTAGAAGTTTCTATACCTATGCCGTTTATTCCCTCTTTCATTGTTTTGATGTTGTTGCCATCCATCGATTGACTGCTCTGATTCCCTGTTGTATTTCTTTTGGGTTTGGATAGTCCTTGAGAGTTCATTTCCTAGATTGGTATCTGGCTCGTATGATCCTAAATCCTAGGTTCTGCCTGTGAGCTGAAGCTGTTTGTTCTCCAATTGAAGAACTCCCTGTAATAATTCTTGCAAGTTTGGTTTGACTTTTACATATCCCCTTAGTTTCTGTTTATCTGGAAATGAACTAATTTCACCATCAAATTTGAACGAGAGTTTTCCTGGATATATTAATCTTGGCTGACAATTTTTTTCTTTCAAATTTTATATATGTCATCCCATTGCCTTCTTCCCTGCGTGGTTTCTGCTGAATGATCTGAGCTTAGTCTTATTGTTTCTCCTCTGTATGTGACTTCTTGTTTTTTATGAGCTGCTCTCAGGATTCTCTGTTTGTCTTTGGTTTTGGCGAGTGTGATTATGATATGCCTTGGTGATTTTCTTTTGGGGTCTTTTCTATATGGGGTTTGTTGAGCTTCTTGGATGGCCAGCTTTTCATGTTTCATGATATTGGGGAGGTTTTCTGTCAGCAGTTCCTCAATGATCCTCTCTGTGTTTTCTGGTTTCTCCCCCTGTTCTGGAATGCCAATCACTCGTAAGTTTTTGCTTTTAATTGTGTCCCACATAACTCTCAGGGTCTCTTCATTTTTCTTTGTTCTTTTTTCTGAGTTTTCCTGAAACAGAGTTGTATCCAAGTGTTTGTCTTCAGTTCCACTGATCCTGTCTTCCATGTTTTCAAATCTGCTTCTCAGCCCTTCTATGACATCATCCATTTCTGAAATCTTGTTGTTTGTCTTTTGGATTTCCAATTGTTGTTTTTGTATAATTTCTAGTTGTGAATTTATTTTGGTATTTTGTTCCTGCATCATCTTCCTGAATTCTTCCAATTTTTTGTTTGCATTTTCCATGAATTTGTCTATTTTTTCTTCATGTTTGTCAGCTTTTTGATCCAGTTCTTGGAGAATTCTGAGTATTAGAGATTTGAATTCCCTATGAGGTACTTCTAGTGCATTTTCTTCCAGAGGAGAGTCATCTGGCATTTTATTTTGGACGCCTACTGGAACCATCCTGTCCAGTTTTTGTAAATATTTTGATATTGTCTGCTGTTTTGGGGGCATTCAGTAGTTATTTTTCTCGTTTATTGATTGTAGATTTGTTTGTTTTGTCCCTTTAAAAAAAAAATTTGAGTATGTCTGAGCAGGCGGACTGTGTGTTCTTTGTTGTTTGCTCATCTGTGCGCTCAATACTTTTCACCTCCTTCTCCAACTGACAGGTTCAGTCACTCAGATATGTTACAGAGGCATAAAACACCTGGTATTCAGGGATCAGAAAGAAAAGGAAGATATAGAGAGATGAGAAACTGAGCAATGAAGAAAGACAAAAGGGAAAAATAGGTAAAAGAAAACAAAACAAATACAAAGAAAAAGAAAAGAACAAGAAAGCCCCCCCCCAAAAAAACAGAAAAAAAAAAAAAAATGAAAGAAGAAATGTCCTGGGATCCCTCTGCATGTCTGTGGAAGCCGAAGGGGAGTTCCTTGCCACGCAGCTCTGCCTGGCCAGAAAGAGCTCCCAACTCAAGAAAAGGAAAAGAAAACAAACAAACAATTCAAAACGAACAAATGAACAAAAGACCCGGGATCCCACCAGCGCAGTAGCCCAGACCGGGAAGGAGCTACACACTTGAATGGAGCTCCGCAGCCCCTCAGGAAAAAGCAAAGATGGCGCATGGAGCCAGGCACTCTAGCGAAAGGAGGCGGAGTTGGTGAGAGGCAAGCAAGAAATCCAAAGAAGTAGAAAAAAAAAAAAAGCAACTTCAACAGCCAACAAATGGCACTCAGAGAGCTGACCAGCGTGGGCTCATGTTTCTGGACAAGACACTGTGTCCAGGGGAAGCAGAGGAGGCCGAGTGTGGGTGAAGAAGGGTGGAGAGTGGGAAAGCATATATCACAAATTACCAGCACTCTGGAGCCCCTCTGGAAGAAGCAAAGATAGCGCACAGAGCCAGGCATTTGAGTGAAAGGAGGGGGAGGTGGTGAGAGGCAAGTGAGAAATCTAAATAAGCAGAAAAAAAAAGCAACACTAGCAGCCAACAAATGGCACCCAGAGTGCCACCCACTTGGGTGTGTGGAATCCAAGCAGCCGACGCCTCCCGGTCAAGAGATCCTGGCCGCGGGAAGCAGAGGAACAACTGAACAAAAGCCCTGGGATCCCACCAGCGTGGCAGCCCAGACCGGGAAGCAGCTGCACACTTGAATGGAGCCCCACAGCCCCTCAGGAAGAAGCAAAGATGGTGCTTGGAGCCAGGCACTCGAGCAAAAGGAGGGGGAGGCGGCGAGAGGCAAGTGAGAAATCAAAAGAAGCAGAAAAAAAAAGCAACACTAACAGCCAACAAGTGGCACCCAGAGAGCTGCCCGCTTGGGTGTGTGGAATCCAAGCAGCCAGCACTTCCTGGTCAAGAGACTGTGGCCGCGGGAAGCAGAGGAGGCCCAGCCAGGAGGAAGAAGTGTGGGGGATGGGAAAGCGCACATGGCAAATTACCGGCTGTTTTGTCTCCCACTGGATGCTCTGTGAGGCTGCTTTCTAGTATCCCCATTTGCTTGTCTCCAATAGGAGTCCAAGATGGTGGATCTGTGCTGCGTTAGCTGGTAGGGGACCTCTGCAGGAATCTCTCCTCACTCTCCGTTCTCTGTCAGTATTCTCACTCCATTTGGTGCTTGGCTGAGTTCTTCATCTCTTCATTTGATGTTCTAGGGTTTCAGGATTGTTGCATTCTCTGTTTGGCTTAGTTTTTCAGATTTTTGTTGTGGAGGGACGGCGTGGTGCTTCTGCCTAGAGCGCCATCTTGCAGGAACTCTCCACTACTCCAACATCTTGACCCTGCCTTTTGATTTTGGAAACTTTAAGTAGCATTATGAAAAATCAAAATTAGAATTGTGTGAATATATCCTGGTCTTAATTTCATAATAACTGAACAGAGGTGGAAGTTTAAAAATGGCTACAGAAATATTTATATATTTATTCACTTAATGTATTGTAAGATCTACTACGTAGAATTCACTTATACACTAACAAATTTAAAATACATCTCAATAGCCATATTATAAATTTTATTCATTCTTTCTCACAGTAAACTAATGAATTTATGTGACAACATACTGAGAAGCAGTAACAGAATTTAAAATTACTATCTACCTTTTGTACAAGTCAGAAACAAATACCTGTTAACTTATGCCAAAACAGAAGTATATCAGAAGGCTATTAACTAGCTCACAGAATTGATGGGAATGCTGAGGAACTAGACTCAGGAATAGGAAGGCAGAGGCAAGAGAGCACTACAGGAACGTGATGCTCAGAACAGCCTACTTGTTGCTGTTCGTGATGGCATGGCTGCGATTGGCTCTGTGAATTCTGAACTTTTTTCCATACACTAGGGTTTTTTTTTTTTTCTTTCTATCCTTTACAATGAAAAACATTGATACACTTGGATGTCGCTGAGATTTTTTTTTTTCTCCAATGAATCTTGCACCCATAAATCCATCCTGAAATACATCTCATGGAATTTTACCAAATGATTGATATATCATGATTGCCCTGGATTTACAGTATTTCTCCTACTTTTATTTTAATGCCCCTTCTGGTGAGTGCTGAAATCTGGAGTTACTAGCTAGAGAAAATGAAGACAGAGAAAGGCAGTAAGAGAAACGCAGCTTTTTTTTTTCCCCCAAGATGATTCCATCCAAGGAGATATACTGATTTGGGAGTCTGGATACTCTGAATCTCTTTAATCCTCCTTCTAATTATCGGGGTCTGATTTTTCCCAATCTAATGCCATGATTTTCACATAAAAGATCTAAAGAATCTGGGAAATTATTTCTCTTTGTATTGGATGACCTCCTAGAGCAAATGCTATGCTTCTTTTACAGAGACTCCTTAGCACATAAAGTCTTTGACTTTCAACTTCTTCCTTCAGCTGAGAATTTAGGAATCTGAACCTGTCATTCTTTTTCATATTACATCCAGGGTAACAGAAATGGACATCTTACTCTCCTTATGCCCTTCATACTGGCTTATGGTGGTTGTCATTCACTCTTCCAAAGATGTTTTTTCAATGGACACTTTATTTCAGGTAGTCATAGAAATAGTTTAAATAGGTCTTTCAAAACTGGATACCATAGAATGATGAATTTCTATCTCTAAACATGAATTTAGATGTCCAATATCTTCAGTTCCAAACATGCAAGGGAACCAAGCACAGATCTTCGTATGTCCCAGAGATTCTATTTTGGAAACCACCTCAGTTTCTATACTAGTCATGGTTTGCGTCAGGTGAACCATAGGTAGAATCAGTAGGAAAGCTAGAGAACCAAGCTTGAGTAACAGCCAAAATGAGCAAGATGCAGCCAATATGGTACCACAGGGACAGAGTACAGAGCACAGGGTTACTAGCCAGCTGGACCCTTGCCATTGCCTCTGGCACTGCTGCCACTGGAACCTCACTTTTCTTATATTCACTGCATTGATCTCACAATTTTATTATATTGTCTATGCTTTACAGATTTACTTCAAGTAAGTACACTTGTTAATTATAAAATATACCACTTAATCAGAGGCTTACCAGAATTTAAGCAACTTTCAGAAAAATCACATAAAAGGTATTGATGTAGTTGTGTTTCACCCCAGTTCTGTTAGTCTCCTAAATTCATTGTCTCTCATCTCACCTCCTCCACCATGGGTTATATCTCCTGGTTTATTTTTATTTTTGTTTATGGAAGCAAACTGGTTTTCATAGTCTTTCTGCTCTACAACCCAAAACAATTGCATATGTTTTCTTTGGCTTTAGGGTCAGCCCTGCTCCTGGTCTACTACTCTGTCTATTAGAAATGATTTTATGTTGCCTCTCAAAAAGTAAGCAACAAGCAGCAAAAGGAATGTGTATCAGCGAAGTTAGATAAAGTACAACTGATTTCTTTCAACTGACCACTAGATTCTTAGGAAATGTGATTGGATTGTATTCTTTACCTTGCTTTTAACCAAAGAGCAATGTGAAATACAAATAAAGTAATTTTTGTCGCATATATATATATACACACATACAAATGTTAGATGAGTAAGGTGACAGAAGAGGCTAAGGCTTGATTATTGTAAACAGAACCCTAGAACAACTCTTACACAAAATAAAACAAGTCAGGACTTTAAGTGACCATATAGCTTAATCAAAATGTGGGCAAGGGTCAATGGCCCACAGGCAAGGCAACATACTCACCTCAAAGGTTAAAAACTTCATGTGCCCCAAAGGTTTACAAGTCTATTTTGTGGAAATGTAATATAAGTGAGACAGAGATGAAACAGAGAAGCACAGAAAAAGAAATAGTGAAGTAGGGAGAAAAGTTCAAGTGCTAATCTTGCTCTTGTTTTAAACAAAAATGTATTTATTTTCATTACACGTTATTTGAATTATTAACGTCTTAGTATATTTAAATACACATTCTTTGGTAATTTATTCTCTAATAGGTTTTTGGACCTTTAAAAAAATTATTAGATAAGTAGCATAATTACTAGATCATCAACTAGCAAGTTTAAGCTCCACCTCTACCACTGAGTGGCTGAGTAACCTTGGTTTGTCATCAAAATTTTTAGTTTCTGGTTTATTTCATAGGTTTGTTAGGAAGACAAAGTGTGATAGTGTATGTAAAATACATTGATATAAGACACATAAATGATAATTGCCATCATCTTCATTATTGTAGTATATTATGATAAATTTAGTCATCTTAGGCCAATTTCCAGCATCATATTTAGTGACGAACTACTAAAACCTTAGAAAAAAATAAGGATGAGTTCTACCTGCATTCTCAGTTAACAAGAACTTAAGGCATGAAAACAATTAAAGTGTTAACCATTAACAAAAGAAAATAAGTATCATTATTAACAAAGAGTAAGTTGATATATCTAGAACATAGAATCAATAGGAATAAGATACTTTCATAAAGCAGCCGGATATAAAATAAATACACAAAAGTTCACATTTTTATGCATCAGCTTTTGGAATCCTGTCATCAATTTTTCAAAATAATTTCATGTTTAGTTTGATTACATTTATAATTTATCAAGAGATTACTTTTGAGAGAATTGATATATCTCTAGTATTGAGGTTTCTTATCCAGAAAAAAATTAATTATTAGTGCTAATGGGAATTTTTTACTTGTTTCTGACTTTGGTAGAATTGGCTTTAGTATACATGCATTAGGCAGGACTTTCTCTATTGATTTGAGATTGATAATATTTAACATGTTAAAGAAATATACATTTCTTATTTAGTTATTATCTTAGTTGAGTAAGAGTTGACTTGTTTTTTTAAATCCTGCAGAACCCAATAGATAGATACAAAGATAGATACAGAGATAGATAGGTAGCTGCCATCAAGTCAACTCTGACTCATGGCAACGATACCTATGATGGAACTAAATGCTGCACAGTCCTGTGTCATCCTCAGGATTGCCAGAGCATTCAAGTCCATTGTTACAGCTTTTATGTTAATCCACCTCACTCATGGGCTTCTTCACCCTCTCTGGCCCTCTGCTTGACAAAAGTTGATCTCCTCCTCCACCAACATCATATACATCAACATCTGTCTTGATGACATGTCCAAAGAAAGTGAGTTAAATAATGTTCTCTTGTGAACCATACGGTTTTCATCAGCTAATTTTTTAAAGTAGCTCACCAAGCCTTTCTTCCTATTCTTAGTGTGGAAGCTCTGCTTAAATCTGTCCACCATGTTAACCCTGCTGGTATTTGCAATCTGATTGCTTAGTTCCCAGAATCACAGCAACATGCAAGCCACCACCGTATGAAAAACTGACTGATGGCTGTTGGAGGACCCCACTAGTAGTCCCTACTTTGGAGAGACTATGACTGAAGTGAGATTGGAGTTATAAAAATGATTCATAAAATACTATCTTCACTAGGCTTCCAAAATACCAAACTCTCCTGGCTGCCCTATTTTGCTAGCTAGCTCGAGTTCATAGCATTTGGATACAAATGCATGGCAATTCAGGGGCACCATTGTTGACCCATACTAAAACCCAGGATCAGTCAAGATATTCCATTACAAGATAATAAATATTATCATGGTGCCTAATCGACATGGTTGTGTGCTTTCCTGAATTATCAGATTTTTCCCTATAACTTGGAGGCAATTCTTTAGCTCACTGAACCGTTAGTCCCATTGCCATTGAGTTGATTCCAATTCATAGTGACCCTATAGGAGAGTAGAACTGCCCCATAGGGTTTCCAAGGAGTTGCTGGTGGATTTGAACAGCTAAACTTTTGGTTAGCAGCCTGATTTCTTAACCAATGCACTACCAGGGCCCCCACTGAGTTGTAGCACCTTGGGGAAAAAAAAATACTCATTATCAGCCATACTACTCATACAGGTCAAACTAAACCAAACAAGCAAACAGATAATCCAAAGATGATCTCCAAGCAGCAGTTTTAGCAAATAAATAGAATAATCACAGAGATTGAATGGCCAGTTAGATATCTAGAGGAAACTACCCAATATCAAAAGAGAGGAGGAGGGGGAGGGAGAAAAAAAATAGTGAGAGGGTGAGAGAGGCTCTTAATAAAAGAAAAGAGAGAATCCTCTAAAGTTAGAAACACCTGGTAAAACTCAAATCCAGAGAAATAAATGAGCCTTGAAATAAGATTTTGCCCGGAGAAATTAGACAATCCTTTGTGTGCTAGACACATAACAGCTTAAAAGTCTACTTATAAAGAGATAAGAAATAAACCCTGTGGCCTACAAAGATGGAAATTTGGTTTGAGTTCCCCACATAAAATAAAGGCATCTAAATAATACACACTCCATGGGTAAACTGGAGACAAAATCTACATTTCTGAGTAGACGATATGCTAATTTGCCTTGAATTAGTCTCAGTTCTAGGTAAAGAAGAAAAAGTAAAACAACTTTTTGAGAATTCCTAGCAAACATTGATCCTCATATGTGTTTGTGGCTGAAATTCACCTTACCTATATAAGTAAAACATTTCAATATAAAAATTTACTTTAAAGTTGTCTTAAATTATTAGTTTACCAGGCAAATGTAGGAAGCAAAAAGAAGATTCTCTGGATGAATACATGTTGAAGTCATCCTCCCTATATCTTCCAAGTCAATGAACAAACTCTCAAATTAACAGTCACTAAGAAACCGAGACATAGCTCCAGAGGAAAGTGGACCTCAAGTTCCTCACCTCTTTAGACTTAGAAAGGAGGACCTATCAGCCTGGAAAATATTCCTTTTAGTTTAGGTATATTTTTTGAATTATCTTTAATGATTTTTTCCCCTCCAGTTGTATACTAGATCCCATCACTTCTCTCTTGCTCCAGCAAATAGTTTCAAGAAATTCTCAATTTTCAGACTTCCAGGAAACATGGTGCTATAAACACAAGCACCAAGCCATCCCTCCACAGCAAAGATCCAAAAAACTAAGGCAAACAGAGTCACACGTCAATCTTGAGACCCTAAGCATCAAATGAAGAGATGAAGAACTCAGCCAAGCACCGAATGGAATAAGAAACTGACTGAGAACAGAGAGCGAGGAGAGACACATGCAGAGGTCCCCTATTGGCCACAACAGCACTGATCTGCCATCTTGAACTTCTATCAGAGATCAGCAAACAGGGGGTACAAGAAAGCAGCTTCACAGAGTTTCCAGCAGAAGCTAGAACAACTGGTAACCAGTGATATATGTTTTCCCACTCCCACCCTTCTTCACTTCCCACTTGGCCTCCTTTGCTTCCTGCAGCCACAGTCTCTTGGTTGGGAAGCACCAGTTTCACCCCAGTGTCACTTGGATTCCACCCAACCACACTGGCCAGCTCCCTGAATGTCATTTGTTGGCTGCCGGTGTTGCTTTTTTCTGATTTATTAGATTGATTCCTTAGCTCTCACCACCTCCACCCCCTTTCTTTCAAATACCTGGCTCTGTGTAACATCTTTGCTTCTTCCTGAAGGGCGTTGAGACACCGCTAGACTGTGAAGCTGCTTCCCAGCCTGTGCTGCCATGCTGCTGGGATGCCTGGGGCTTTTTTTTGTTTGTTTGTTCTGTTTTGATTTGTTTGTTTGTTTTCTTTTTCTTTTCTCAAATTGGGAGCCCCTTCTAGCCAGGCAGTTACATGTGGCTTGGGAGCTACTCCCTTAATCTGAACAGAAGCATAGTGACGTCTCTGGAGGCATTTCCTTTTCCTTGTTTTATTTTTTTTCATTTTTTTTGTTTGTTTTTCTGTTTTGTTTTCTTCTCTTTCTTTTTCCCTTTTTGCCTTTCTTCATTTCCAGTTTCTCATCTCTCTATACTTACCTTCTCTTCCCATCTCCTGAATACCTGGCTCTGTGTGACAGCTATACCCTTCTAGCCAGGCTGTACTTCACGGCCTGGGAGCAACTTCACCAGTCCTCACAGACATACCAGTGGGATCCCTGGGGGCTTTACTTTCTTTTTTTTTTTTTTTCTCTATTTTTATTTATTCAATTTTTTCTTTTATCCTTTTTTTCTCTATTTTCATTTTTGTTTTTCTCCATTTTTCAGCCTCTCATCTCTCCACTCCAATAGCAAGCTCCCTTAGCACTCTTTTTTGTTTGTGTGTGAGTTTTTGGCTACTCTTCCTATCTCCTCTCTCTCCTCTTTCTCATACCCATCTTAGCTCCACACGTCACAATCTCCCCCCTCCTTCCTGACTGCTTGCATTGTGTGCTGAATCTCACACTCCCAAGCAGCACAGGAACTGCCTACTGGAACTTACCCCGCACTGATTCATGGTCAGACTTTCAGCCCGAGTACATGCCAAAAAAAACGCACCCAGCAACACCCCTTCAACTAGACCTGCCCTGCTGTACCATACCTGAGTGACTGACCCTGCCTATTGGAGAAGGAGATGAAAATTATCATGCCCAAAGATGAGCAAACAACAAAGAAGACACAGCCCACCTCCTGAGACATTACTAAATAAAACAAAAAAGCAGGACAAAACAAACAAATCTACAATCAATAAATGAGGAAAATAACTACTGAATGCCCTGAAAACAGCAGACAGTATAAAAACATATACAAAAACAGGAGAGGATGGTTCCAGTAGGCATCCAAAATAAAACACCAGATGATTTTCCAGTGGAAGAGAATGCACTAGAACTACCTGATAGGGAATTCAAATCTCTAAAATTCAGAATTATCTAAGAGTTGAAGCAAAAAGCAGACAAAAATGAGGAAGAAAATAGACAAACTCAAAGCAAAGGCAGACAAGCACATGGAAAATACAGACAAAAGAGGAGAATTCAAGAAAATAATACAGGAACAAAATGATACAATAAATTAACAACTAGAAATCATACAAAACCAACAATTAGAAATCCAAAAGATAAACAACAAGATTTCAGAAATGGACAGTGTCATAGAAGGGCTGAGGACCAGCTTTGAAACATGGAAGACAGGATCAGCAAAATTGAATACAAACACTTGGATACAACTCTGTTTGAGGAAAAATCTGAAAAAAGAAAGGAGAAAAATGAAGAAAACCTGAGAACTATGTGGGGTACAATCAAAAGCAAAAATCTGCAAGTGATCGGAGTTCCAGAATAGGGGAGAAAACAGAAAACACAGAGAGGATCATTGAAGAATTGCTAACAGAAAATTTCCCCAATATCATGAAAGATGAAAAGCTGATCATCCAAGAAGCTCAACTAACCCCGTATAAGATAGACCCCAAAAGAAAATCACCCAGGCATATCATAATCACACTTGCTAAAACCAAAGACAAGCCAAGAATCCTAAGAACAGCTCGAGAAAAGCAAAAAGTCACATACAGAGGAGAAAAATTAAGACTAAGCTTGGATTATTCGGCAGAAACCATGAAGGCAAGGAGACAATGAGATGACATATATAAAACTTTGAAAGAAAAAA
Source organism: Dugong dugon (assembly GCA_030035585.1). Lineage (NCBI taxonomy): Eukaryota > Metazoa > Chordata > Mammalia > Sirenia > Dugongidae > Dugong > Dugong dugon. Next base: position 29,770,012 of record CM057465.1, read on the forward strand.
ATTGCCAGCCAAGAATAATATATGCTGCAAAACTCTTGTACAAATATGGTGGTGAAAGTAGGTCATTTCCAGATAAACATAAATGAAGGGACTATGTAAAAAACAAATCAAACTTAAAAGACTTATTAAAGGGAGTCTTTCAATCTGAGAACAAACAAAATCAGACCACAGGCTGAATCTAAGACATAGGATTGTACCAACCAGATACCAAGCTAGGAAATGAACACTTAAGGACTATCCAAAACCAATAGAATTACAACAGGGAACCAGAAAGGTCAATCTGTAAATGGCAACAATATCAGAACAAATAAAAGAGAGAATAAACAGTGTAGGTATAGAACCTTCTAATGGAGAGGAAGGCAAGGCGATACCAAGTAACAATAGACTGGTTCAAAACTAGGAAGATAAGGGTAAATTTCAAGGTAACCACAAAGAAAATGAACAAATCTACTCATCAAAATAAAGAAGAAAACATAAAGTCTCAGTAAAAACAAAACCTACAAAAACAAAATAAATGAAAAAAAAAATCCAAAAACAAAAGACATTCAGCACAGGAGAGTAAGAGAAACAAAGAAAATGTCAGCACCACAAAAAAAAAAAAAAAAAAAAAAAGCACTACAAAACGATAGTAATAAGCTCACACCTATTAATAATTATACTGAATGTAAATCTCCTATATGCACCCATAAAGTGGTGGAGAGTGACAGAATGGATAAATAAAACAGGAACCATCAATATGCAGTCCAAAAGAGACACACCTTGGAAACAAAGACATAAATTTATCGAAAATCAAGGGATGGAAAAAATACATCAAGCAAACAACTGCCAAAAAAGAGCAGGAGTGACAGTACTAATATCAGACAAAATAGACTTTAAAACAAAATCCACCATAAAAGACAAAGAAGGACACTATATAAGGATTAAAGGGACAATACATCATGAAGACATAAGTATAATAAACATCTATGCACCCAGTGACAGGGCTCCAAAATACATGAAACAAACTCTAACAGCACTGAAAAGAGAAATTGACAGTTCCACAATAATAGTAGGAGATTACAATACACCACTCTCTGTAAAGGACAGAACATCTAGAAAGAAACTCAGCAAAGATATAGAAGACCTAAAGGGCACAATCAGCCAACTTGACTTCGTAGACAAATATAGAACACTACACCCAACAACTGCAAAGTACACATTCTTTTCCAATGCACATGGAACGTTCTTCAGAATAGACCACATCTTAGGCCACAGAGCAATCCTCAACACGATACAGAATGTTGATACAATACAAAGTATCCTTTCTGACCACAATGCCATCAAGCTAGAAATTAACAACAGGAAGACCAAGGAAAAAAAAATCAATTACATGGAAACTGAATAACACCCTGCTTACACATCACTGGGTAATAGAAGAAATCAGAGATGGAATAAAAAATTTCCTAGAATCAAATGAGAATGAAAACACATCATACCAAAACCTTTGGGACACAGCAAAGGCAGTCCTCAGAGAACAATTTATAGCAATAGATGCATACTTCAAACAAGAAGAAAGGGACAAAATAAAAATATTAACTACAGAACTTAAACAAATAGAGAACAGCAAAAAAAAAAAAAAAAAAAAAAAAAACCCACAGCCACTAGAAGAAAGGAAATTATAAAGATCAGAGCAGAAATAAATGAAACAGAGAATAGAAAAACAATACAAAAAAATCAACAAAACCAAAAGCTGATTCTTTGAAAGGATCAACAAAATCGACAAACCACTGGCCAGACAGGCAAAAGAAAAACAGGAGAGGATGCAAATAACCCAGATAAAAAAGGACATGGGGGACATTACAACAGACCTAATTGAAATAAAAAGGATTATACCAAGTATTATGAAAAACTATACTCCAACAAATTTGAAAACCTAGAGGAAATGGATAAATTTCTAGAAACACTCGGCCTACCCCAACTACAACAAAGTGATGTTGAAAATATGAACAGAGGCATAACAAGAAAAGAGATTGAAAAGGTAATTAAAAAAAAAAAAAAAAAAAAAAAAAAAAAAACCTCCCAACAACAACAACAACAAAAAACCCTGGCCCAGATGGCTTCACTGGAGAATTTTACCAAACATTCAGAGAAGAGCTTATACCAGTACTACTCAAACTATTTCAGAACATAGAAAAGAAAAGGATACTTCTGAATTCATTTTATGAAGCCAGCATAACTCTGATACAAAAACCAAGCAAAGACACCACAAAAAAAAAGAAAATTACAGACCAATATCTCTGATATATGGATGCAAAATTCTCAGCAAAATTCTAGCCAATAGAACTCAGCATCATATCAAAAAAATAATACACCACAACCAGGTAGGATTCATGCCAAGTATGCAAGGATTGTTCAACATTAGATAATCGATCAACATAATCCATCACATAAATAAAATGAAAGAAACGAATCACATGATCATCTCAATTGATGCAGAAAAGGCATTTGGCAAAATCCCTCACTCATTTCTGATAAAAACCTCTCAATAAAATAGTTATAGACAGGAAATTTCTCAACATAATAAAGGGCATCTATGCAAAACCAATAGCCAACATCATTCTTAATGGAGACTGGCTGAAAACATTCCCCTTGAGAACAAGAACAAGACAGGATACCCCTTAACACCACTCTTATTTAACATTGTGCTGGAAGTCCTAGCTTGAGCAATAAGGCAAGAAAAAGAAATAAAGGGCATCCAAATTGGTAATGAAGAAGTTAAACTGCCCCTGTTTGTAGATGATATAATACTATACATAGAAAACCCTAAAGACTCCACGAGAAAACTACCAGAACTAATAGATTCAGCAGAATAGCAGGATAAAAGATAAGCATACAACAATTTGTTGGATTCCTATACACCAATAAAGAGAATGATGAAAAGAAAATCAGGAAAACAATACCATTTATAATAGCCCCTAAAAAATAAAATTCTTCAGAATAAATCTAACCAGGGATGTAAAAGACCTATACAAAAAAACTACAAAACACCACTGCAAGAAACCCAAAGTGATCTACATAAATGGAAAAACGTACCATGCAGACGGATAGGTAGACTCAACATTGTGAAAATGACAATTCTACCCAAAGCAATTTACAAATACAATGTAATCCGGATCCAAATACCAATGATATTCTTTAAAGAGATGGAAAAACTAATCATTAACTTTATATGGAAAAGGAAGATGCCCCAGATGAGTAAAGCTCTATTGAAGAAGGAGAATAAAGTAGGAAGACTCACACTACCTGACCTCAGAACTTAATGTACAGCTATGGTACTCAAAACAGCCTGGTCCTGGTAAAAGGACAGATACATTGACCAATGGAACAGAATTGAGAACCCAGATGTAAATCAATCCACCTACTGTCATCTGATCTTTGACAAGGGTCCAAAGTCCATTAAATGGGGAAAAGACAGTCTTTTTAACAAATGGTGCTGGCAAAACTGGATGTCCCTCTGCAAAAAAGTGAAACATGACTCAAACCTCACACCATACACAAAAGGTAATCCAAAATAGTTCAAAGACCTAAATATAAAGAGAAAAAACATGAAGTTCATAGAAGAAAAAGTAGGATCAATGCTAGAGGCCCTAATGCACAGCATTAACAGGATACAAACCATAACCATCAACACACAAACCCCAGAAGATAAGCTAGATTACGGATATCTTCTAAAAATTAAACACTTACGCTCATCAAAAAACTTCACCAAAAGAGTAAAAAGAGAACCTACAGACTGGGAAAAAATTTTTGGACAGTACAAGTCAGACAAAGGTCTAATCTCTATAATCTGCAAGAAAATCCAACACCTCTACAACAAAAAGACAAATAATCCTATTAAAAAACGGGCAAAGGAAATGAACAGACACTTCACCAAAGAAGACATTCAAGCGGGCCACAGACACATGAGGAAATGCTCATGATCACTAGCCATTAGAGAAATGCAAATTAAAACCACAATGAGATATCATCTCACCCTGGCATTACTGGCACAAATCAAAAACACTGGAAATAACAATTGTTGGAGAGGCCGTGGGGAGATTGGAATACTTATGCACTGCTAGTGGGAATGCAAAATGATACAACCATTTTGAAAAATGATATGGAGTTTCCTCAGAAAGCTAGAAATAGACATACCATTTGATCCAGCAATCCCACTCCTAGGAATATATCCTAGAGAAATAAGAGTTGTTACTCAAATAGACATATACACACCAATGTTCATGACAGCATTGTTCACAATAGCAAAAAGATGGAAACAACCTTGATGCCCATCAACAGATGAATGGATAAACAAACTATGGTACATACACACAATGGAGTACTATGCAACGATAAAGAATGATGATGCATCTGTGAAGCATCTCATAACATGGATGAAACTGGAGAACATTATGCTGAGTGAAATCAGTCAATCACAAAAGGACAAATACAGTATGAGACCTCTACTGTAAAAACTCTTGAAAAAGTTTATACACAGAAAGAAACAATCTTTGTTGGTTATGAGGGATGGGGGGAACTAAATAGACAGTAGATAAGTGGTAACTTTGGTGAAGGGTGAGACAGTACACAGTTCTAGGGAAGCCAGCACAACTTGTACAAGGAAAGGTCATGGAAGCTCCATAGACTCATCCAAACTCCCTGAGGGACTGAATTGCTGGGCAGAGGGCTGTGGGAACCATGGTCTCGGGAATATCTAGCTCAATTGGCATAAGACAGTTTATAAAGACAATGTTCTATATTCTACCTTAGTGAGTAGCGTCTGGGTTCTTAAAAGCCTGTGAGAAGCCATCTAAGATACTCCAGTGGTTAAGAGAACAGGAGACAAGGAAAAGATTTTAGTCCAAAGGACTAATGGACCACTGTGACTACGGCCTCCAATGGATGAAGTCCAGTAGAGCTAGATGGTGCCCAGCTACCACCACTGACTGCTCTGACTGGGATCACAATAGAGGGTCCTGGACAGAGCTAGAGAAGGATGTAGAACAAAATTCTAACACACAAAAAGACCAGATTTACTGGCCTGACAGACTCGTGAAACCCCTAGACTATGGCCCCCGGATACCCTTTTAGCTCAGTGGTGAAGTCACTCCCAAGATTCACTGTTCAGCTGGGGAGTGGACAGCCCCAACAAACAAAACAGGATGAATGAGGTGCAGCAGTCCAGGGACAAGGAGTAGAAGGCAGGAGGGGACAGGAAAGCTGGTGATAGGGAACCTAAGGTTGAGAAGGGATAGTGTTGACATGTTGTGGGGTTGTTAACCATTGTAGTAGGGTAATACGTGTACTAACTGTTTAGTAAGAAACTATTTGTTGCAAAACTTCATCTAAGGTACCAAAAAAAAAAAAAAAAAAGAATTATCTATGTGAGATCAAATTGACAATAGCAACTTAAAAGGTTTAATGGGAATCCTAGGGGGCAGTGAGTTGAAGATAATGTTGACGGAATGATTTGGAAAAGGATAGTGAGAATAGCAGCACAACTGGAAGAATGTAATTGATGTCACTGAATTGTACATGTAGAAACTTTTGAAATGGTGTAACTTTGGTTATGTATATTTACACCAAAAAAAAAAAAAAAAGGTCCTCTAAGGTCAAGAAGGGAGTGTTGACATGTCATGAAGTTGTTAGGTTGTTAATCAATGTCATAAAACAATATGTGTACTGACTGTTTAATGAGAAACTATTTGTTCTATAAACCTTCATCTAAAGTGCAATAAAAGAAAAATTTAAAGCAAAGAAATTCTCGATTTTCATCTTGACCTAATGACAGCATTTGACTCAATTGATCACATCCTCCTTCATAAAAAGTTCTTTTTGCTAGGCTTCCAAAATGTCACACTCTCCTGCTGCCCTACTTTATTTCTCAGTTACCTTCAATATCTCTCTGACCTCTAAGTGTTGGGACTCCATGTTTGTTCCCTTTTTCTCCCATATCTATGTTCATTACCTTTATCTCTTAATCCAGGCTCAAGGTTTTAGTTACCATTGATATAATAAAAACCATAAAGAGACATCTTCAGTACCCCTCACTGACTTTTAGACTCATACTTTTAACTATTTTGATAAGATTTTCATTTGCTGTCTAATAGGCATTATTAGACAAATCTCTCTTCTTTTACCTGTTCTTACCACTTTTTTCCTTGGTAAATAAATGGTAACTCTATTCTTCCAGTTTCTTGGCCAGAAACCTTGGAGTTATTAATAACTACTCTCTTTCTCTCTTCCCTCGCATCCTGTCCAACTTGTCAACAAATCTCATTGCTTCTAACTTCAAACATACCAAAATCTGAAGACTTCTGACTACCTCCCTCAATGTCATCCTGGATCAAACAATCAGACTCCTCAAGTTTTTGCTCAGAAGTCATCTTCTCAATGAGTCTTCTCTGACCTTTCAGTGTAAAATATCAAAAATCTTACCCATTGTCAGCATTTCCTTTCCATGCTACATATTTCTCTTTTGCAATTATCAATCACTAGCATACTGCATGTTTTCCTTATTATTTTTCTTTATTCTTTCTCTCTTCAATGTAAATCCCATGAGGACAGGAGTTCAGGTTACTTTTGTTTCTTGCTGAATATACATGATCTAGGGCATTGCTTATACTATATTAGAGTTCAAAACAATTAGTGGGAAGAATGAATAAATGAACAGATGAAATGTATGAAAAGGTTGTGAATGTGCATTCTTCCCATTTAGCAACTCCACTTCTGTGAATTTATCCTAGATATAGGTATTGTCATTGCAGTGATGCACATATGTACACTAACAAAAAATGATTAAATTAACGGAATACTCAGTAACTACTATAATGATTATGTAAAACACATTTATTGAACATAGGATGGTGTTCTCAATATATTATTGAGAAGGGCATTGTCTTAGGCTGGGTTCTGTAGGGAGGCAAAACCAGTAAAGCATATAAATATCTACATAAAGAGATTTGTATCAAGGAGATGGCTAACACACTTGTAGAGACTGGAATGTCCCAAGTCCATGGGTCAGATTAGAGGTTTCTCCTGATTCACATAGCTGCAGGGGCTGGTGAACCCAAGATTGGCAGGTCAGAGAGTAGGGCTTTTGCTCACAGACTGCGAAGATCAATGAATCCCAAGATCGTCAGTCATTATATTCAGTGCAGGCCACATGCCCAAGGAAACTCCCTTTCAACTGATTGGCTACTCACAGCAGATCCCATCATGGAGATGACCACGTTGTATCAAATCTCATCATGGAAGTGATCACAATATCACAGGACTGCCAAACTACGTCATAACTGCCAAATCACTGAGAATCATAGCCCAGCCAAGTTGACACACAACCTTAACCATCACGGGCATGTTGCAAAATGATAGAAAGCATATTATACCTTGTTCATAAAAAATACGATTACTTAGAGAATTTTCAAATCCATGAAACAATGTATTAATATTAGTTATCTCAAGGTATTTGAAATAAAGGTGATTTTTTTGGCTAATTTATATGTAAATTATTTTAATTGTAAATTATGTAGATATACCATAAATTATAAATTATTTATATTATATCTATATACATGTAATTTATATATGGCTTTGAATATTCTAAATATGTGCTAGCTTTGGCTCCTAGCTTTCTAACATTATAAGCAATGCATCTACATATAAAAGTGTAGTTACTTTTTAGAAAATAATAAACTCATAAAATCTACGGAATTATTAAAACTGACTCTATACTCATGCAATTATTAAGTGATTCACTGTACTCGTATTGTGAATGTAACTTAAATCAGAGATTCAGAGTGAATTAAGATGAATTTTCAAATAATTATATCAAGTCACGTAAACATCTAGAGTCACCAATAATCTTAAACTGATCCAATATCTGGCAAATAGAGCTGAACTGCACTCCCAAGAGAAAAACAAAACAAAACCTAATCTACTAATCCATTCTCACTCTTGAATTTAGTGTTGTAAACAGGTTTCTCAGATCAGTGTAGAGGATAACAGGATTTTGAGTGATCACTTCTCAATGGATAAGTGTTTAAGACACAATGCTACCTTATTTGCTTGAAGATATCAATCCCCATAAGTTGCAAAAAAATCTCTAGTTAGAAGATTCTAAAAGTATTTGTTTCAAAGGTGTGAACTAACTTTTAAGATCTAAAAGAACTTAAAGTTTCAAATACTTCCTATTAATGTCGCCATTAATGTGACAAAGAAGAGTAAGTCTTTGGGTAAAAATAAATGAAATTAATTAACACAAATGGATATATTGATTGCTTTTGTGTGTGTGTGTGTGTGTGTGTGTGTGTGTGTGTGTGTGTGTGTGTGTGAATTTAAGATGTCTGCATGTAAAGCTCCTGAAAATAGTAAATGGCCCTGCTGTATGATTTAAAAATTCAGAACACTACATGATTTTAGGAGTTTGTTCTTAGAGGATAAAGTGATGGCCTCATATAAATTCTCAGCACATTTGCTGCTAGCTTACAGAAGATGGAACAGAATGTAAACGGTCCTTTAGAAAAGAAATTCAATATAACGTCTTATACTGCCTCTAAGGAACTCATAATGTATTTAAATACTGCTCATTTTATTTTATATTAAATTATAAAATTATTTTTTCCAAATATCTCAGAGATTTTGGCAGTAGAACAAAATAAATAATTGTGAAAGTACCATCATGTTAGTAAAACTGAAGAGGGCTAGAAATTCAGAAGCATGAGTTTTGGGTATAGTTCTGCCATTGAACTGCTGATCCACTTGGGTGGATCAATTAATCAATAATCTCTCTTGATTTCTCTGAAGGAAAAATACTAATACAGTATAACTTTATAAAGTGATACATTTATCTGAGTTCCATTAAAGAAAGAAAAAACTTTCTAGATTAGTTTTAAGCACACATGCCAGCAAATCATGTCTTTTATAAGCTTCCTTGATTTTCAGTTGGACATTTGCAGAAAGACAATTTACCATCATAATAATTTAGAGATATATTTGGATGGCTACATTGAAAAATGAAAATCCTGAAAGATAATATAATAAGTATTTATCTCCTGATTTTATAACATACATATGTGTGTGTATGTGTGTTTGTGTATACATGTCTGTATATTACACACATACATAAAATGCAATTCATTCTGATTTATATACATACACATATATACACGTGTGTGTGTCTATTGGAATGAATTACTTTTTGATCTTAACTAGAAAAGCAGCCTCTAGAATAATTTAAATATATAATCCTTAAAATACTATTTTTTTAAAAATCTAGTTGCTAAACAATTGAAAGTATGAAAGAATCAAGGATAGATTACAGTAAGATCAAATTCTTATGTCTGTATTTGGTAGCCTCTGTATTTTATATGTTCTACATAAGTATAAAACCAACGATTTCAGATTTTTTTTAAGGTTTCATATTTTACAGCCTGAAGATGATATTTCATGTCCACCTGAAGAGAAAGAAGAATAAGTTATTTGTGTTTCCTATCAATAAGAAGAACATTTAATGACTAAAAAAAATTTTGAAGGGTAAGGTCAAGCATATTTAATTGTGTTGAACCACTGCTACTTAATGTCCCTACCCCAGTGGAATAAATAAATAATGAGCTAAAGAGAAGATAAGAATAAACTTTACACTACAATTGCACTAGTCACCTGATATCATAATCATATAAATATTTCAAAAGTTAGTGGTATAAATAAGTATACCAAGTAACAATGCATACAACAAAGCATGTATGCGTGTATATCTATTTGCATGCAAACATACTGCAAAATACCTCTTTATCCAGGGTTTACACACAAATGTACTTGATATTAAAACTACAACTCCAGCAGAACAATTAATTTATACTGAACTTGTTGGTATGCTGAATATTCATACTAGACTGTAAGCTTGTTGAGGTCTGGGGCTCAGTTTAAATTATATGTTTATTGTTTTGTATCCCAAGTATCAGACCCATAATTCACTGAGTTATGGTTATGTTTCATATACTCTTTTAAGGTCTAGGAATATGAAAGTAAGCAAAAAAAAATAAATAAATAAGGTTACTACTATTTCACTCTTGTAGCTTGCAGTCTATTCAAGAAAATCTGCAACTAATATGTACATAGAAAAAAGTAAACTAGAGTCACGAAAGCCAAATTTTTATGTAATAGAGGAATTTAGCGTAATCATTATGATCAGCAAAACTTTTCTGTGGCAATATTGATTGAGTTGCCACCTGAAAGATAAGAAGAAAAAGGTTGTCTTATGCAAGGGGAATAATGTTTCTTCTTCCTCCTGTGTCAGTAAGATTGTGTGCAATACAAATTGAAAGAAGCCAGAGTTGATTAGACCATAGAAATGAAAGAAGAACTAGGCCATATAACTGTTTAGGTGACCACTGAATGTGGTTTTTTGAACATCACTCTCTATCATACTCTCCTGATACACTTTCATTATGACATTTATTAATTAGCATCTGTTATGGATTGAATTGTGTTGCCCAAAAATGTTTGTCAACTTGGCTAGGCCATGATTCCTAGTGTTGTGTGGTTGTCCTCCATTTGGCATTCTGAGGTATTTATCCTTTGTGTTGTCAACCCAAACCTCTATGATGTTAATGAGGCAGGATTAGAGGCAGTTATGTTTATGAGGCAGGATGCAATCTACAGGATTAGGTTGTATTTAGAGTCAATCTCTTCAGAGATATAGAAGAAGTGAGCAGAGAGGAGAGTGACCTCCTACCACCAGTAAAGAAGAGCCCAGAGCGGAGCTTGTCTTTTGGCCCCGGGGTCCCTGAGCTGAGAAACTCTGAGAACCGGGGGAAGACTGATGACAAAGACCTTCCCCCAGATCCAGCAGAGAGAAAGACTTCCACTGGAGCTGGTGTCCTGAATTTCAATTTCTAGCCTCCTAAACTGTGAGAGGAAACCCTGGTTGCATAGTGGTTAAGAGTTCGGCTGCTAACCAAAAGTTTGGCAGTTCGAATCCATCAAGTGCTCCTTGGAAACTCTATGGGGCAGTTCTACTCTGTCCTATAGAGTGGCTATGAGTTGGAATCGACTCAACAGCAATGGGTTTGGTTTTGGTTAAACTGTGAGAGAATAAATTCCTATTTGTTAAAGCCATCCACTTGTGGTATTGGTTATAGCAGCACTAGATAACTAAGACACCATCCAAAATCATTTTATTTACATATGTATTTCTCATTCACCAAAAGAATGGTTGCTTCACAAAGGCAAGGAATGACCTAGTGTTTTTTGTTCCTCCTATGCCCTAACCTCAATACCTAGAATAACGTCTAGAGCATTGTAGATGAATAAGTGTTGGTTGGTTCAATGGAAAAATGATGAAGATCTTCATCGTCTATTACTATAGCGACAGAAGTTACAGGACAAATCATGTATGCAAAATAAAGGGGTTTAATATGCATATCCGCCAACCAAGAATCACATAATATTTTTTAAAAGATGGAGTTAGGGTAAACAATCCTGGAGGCAGATAGGTGGGCTTTCAAGAAAAGTCCTTGAATTCATAACTCACTATTTATTCTTTTTCTTTCTTTATTGTGCTTTAGGTGAAAGTTTACAGCTCAATTTATTTTCTCATGCAAAATTTTATAATTATATTGTTATGTGACACTAGTTGCAATCCCTACAAGGTGAAAGCACACCTCTCCTTTCTACCTCGAGTTTGCTGTGTCCATTGAACCAGCTCCTGTCCCTTTCTGCCTTCTCATCCTCCCTCCAGACAGGAGCTGCCTATTTGGTCTCGTATATCTGCTTGAACTAAGAAGCACACTCTTCACAAGTATTATTTTGTGTTTTATATTCCAGTCTAATCTCTGTCTAAAGAGTAGGCTTTAGGAATGGTTTCAGTTCCGGGTTAACAGAGCACGAAGGCTTTGAGGGTTCCTCCAGTCTCAATGAGACCATTAGTTCTGGTCTTTTTAAGTGAATTTGCATTCTGCTCCAAATTTTTCTCCTGGTCTGTCAAGGGAATCTCTGTTGTGTTCCCTGTCAGGACAGTCCTTGGTGGTAGCTGGGCACCGTATAGTTCTTCTGGTCTCAGGCTGATGGAGTGCCTGGTTTATGTGGCACTTTTGTCTCTTGGGCTAATATTTTCCTTGCGTCTTTGCTTTACTTTACTCCAAGTGGGTTGGGACAAATTAATGAATGTTAGATGGCTGCTCGAAAACTTTTAAGATCCCAGACACCACTCACCAAAGTGGAATGCAGAAAATTTTCTTAATAAACTTTGTTATGCCAATTGACCTAGACGTCCCTTGAAACAATGGTATCCAGATCCCAGCCCCTGCTACTCTGTCCTTCAAAATGTTCGGCTGTGTTCAGGGAACTTTTTAGCTTTTGGTTTAGTCCAGTTGTGCTGACCTCCCCTATATTGTGTGTTGTCTTTCCCTTCACCTAAGATGATTCTTGTCTACTATCTAGTTAGTGAGTTCCACTCTCCCTCCCTCCTCACCCTTGTAACCACCAAAGAATGCTTTCTTCTGTGTTTCAACTGTTTCTTGAGTTCTTCTAATAATGGTCTCATATGATATTTGCCCTTTTGCGACTGACTAATTTCACTAAGCATAATGCCTTCCAGATTTCATCCATGTAGTGAGACATTTCTCAGATTCATCATAGTTCTTTATCATTGTGTAGTATTCCATTGTGTATATGTACCTTAATTTGTTCATCCATTTGTCTGTTGATGGGCACCTAAGTTGTTTCCATCTTTTTGCTATCATGAACAGTGCTGCAATGAACTTGGGTGTGCATATATCTATTCGTGTGTTGGCTCTTATTTCTCTAGGATATATTCCAAGGAGTGGGATTGCTGGATTGTATGGTGCTTCTATTTCTAGCTTTTAAGGAAGCGCCAAATCGATTTCCAAAGTGGTTGTACCATTTTACATTCCTACCAGCAGTGTATAAGTGTTCCAGTCGCTCCACAACCTCTCCAACATTTATTTATTTAGTGTTTTTTGGATTAGTACTAACCTTGTTGGGGTGAGATGGTATCTCATTGTAGTTTTGATTTGCATTTCTCTAATGGCTAATGATCATGAGCATTTCCTCATGAATGTGTTAGTCACCTGAATGTCTTCTTCGGTGAAGTACCTGTTCATATCCTTTGTCCATTTTTTGATTGGGTTATTTGTCTTTTTGTTATTGAGGTTTTGCAGTATCTTGTAGATTTTAGAGGTTAGGCTCTTATTGGATATGTCGTAGCCAGAAAGTTTTCCCAGTCTGTAGGTTGTCTTTTCACTCTTTTGGTGAAGTCTTTTGATAAGCATAAGTGTTTGATTTTTAGGAGCTCCCAGTTATCTAGTTTCTCTTCTGGTGCTTTTGCGTTGTTAGTTATGGTTTATATTCTATTTATGCCATGTATTAGGGGTCCTAGTCTTGTCCCTATTTTTTCTTCCATGATCTTTATCGTTTTAGATTTTATATTTAGGTATTTGATTCATTTTGAGTTAGTTTTTGTACATGGTGTGACGTATGGGTCTTGTTTCAGTTTTTTGTAGATAGATATCCAGTTATGCCAGCACCATTTGTTAAAGAGACTGTATTTTCCTCTATTAATAGACTTTGGGCCTTTGTCAAATATCAGTTACTCATAGGTGGATGAATTTATGTCTGGATTCTCAATTCTGTTCCATTGGTCTATGTATCTGTTGTTGTACCAGTACCAGGCTGTTTTGACTACTATGGCAGTATAATAGGTTCTAAATTCAGGTAGTGTGAGGCCTCCGACTTTGTTTTTCTTCTTCAGTAATGCTTTACTTATTCAGGGTCTCTTCCCTTTCCATATGAGTTGGTGATTTGTTCTACCATCTCATTAAAAAATGTCATTGGAATATGGATTGGTATTGCATTGAATCTGTAGATCGCTTTTGGTAAAATTGACATTTTCACAATGTTGAGTCTTCCTATCCATGAGCAAGGTAAGTTTTTCCACTTATGTAGGTCTCTTTTGGTTTCTTGCAGTAGTGTCTTGTAGTTTTCTTTCCATAGGTCTTTTATGCCTTGGTTAGATTTATTCCTCAGTATTTTACCTTCTTGGGGGCCATTGTAAATGATACTGATTTGGTGATTTCCTTTTTGAAGTTCTCCTTGTTGGTGTAGAGGAATCCAACTGATTTTTATATGTTTATCTTGTATCCTGAAACTTTGCTGAAATCTATTCATTTCAGTAGTTTTCTTGTGGATTCTTTGTGGTTTTCTGAGTATGAGATCATATCATCTGCAAATAGAGATACTTTTACTTCTTCCTTACCAATTTGAATGCCATTTATTTCATTTTCTTACCTTATTGCTCTGGTAGGATCTCCAGCACAATGATAACTCACTGTTTTTTCAGTCCTTGCTGTTTCCCTTCAATCTCAACTGTATTTAAATTTGTTTAATGGAATATTTAGGAGAAAGATATGGCAGTCTGCTTCCTTAAGAATTACGGCTTTGGAAAACCTATGGGGCAGTTCTGCTCTGTCCTATAGGGTCTCTATGAGTCAGAATCGACTCAATAGTCATGGGTCATTTTTTTTTTTTTTGTATAGAATATTGTCACTTGTTTGTGGTGTTAGTGTCTTTGGGATATAGTGTTCTTGTCTGCAAAACAGAAATTTCTAATAACTTATTTAATAAGTTTTTGTGAAGAAAGTGAGATGAAAATAATCTAGCTAGAATCTGACCTATGGTCAATAATCAATATACAGTATGTAAAATGCTTTTGCTGCTCCTTCAGAGGCTACTCCTACTGCTATGGTCTTTTCGGAGGTTTAGTTCTCTAGAAAACTGACTCTGCCTTGGAGTTTAGTAAGCTGAAAGATTGCTTGAGGGCAGTGTTTGACCTCTTCCAAACCCACAAACAGGAAGGGGAACCAAGATCAATAGCTCAAGGCTGACTCCCATGAGGTGGAGGCCAGACAAGCCTCCTCTCTTTACCATCTTTACTAATTCTGACATCAGCCTTCCCTCCCACAGCACTCTCTACTTCTCTGTTGGGTTCAGTAATTCATTGCAATGGACACACAGAACTCACAGACCATACTCACAATTATGGGGTTTATTAGGGAAGCAGAAGTTAGAATTTAGGCTCTGGAACACTCAAGATACGTTTCCAGATAGCCTCTTCCCAACTGTGCTTGCAGGCAGGCCTCAGCTTTCTCTCTCTGTGGCTCAGAAAGCCCACTGTGCTGTCTACTCCTGCTGAGTCTCTCCTTCCTTGGTGGTGGTCTCTTCTTCCCTGCTTTGGAATTGGCTCTCTTTTAAGGCAAAACTGACCAATCCCCTTGGTAGGCCACAATTACCCTATCACACAATCCCTGGGTGGGAGTTAGAAGCCCATGGCTAGAAAAGCCACACACAAAAGTAATTAATTGCACTGCAAGATCAACACCTAAGGAAGGAAAGTAATGGAAACAGGACTGGGTAGAGGGAAATGCAGAACTGCAAAGAGGCCCAATGATAAATTTAGTTGACCCCATGAGGCACTCCAGAGCTAAAAATTCTCCCCCTGAATTTTTCTTCATTAGGCCTAAAAGGTCAGATTTCTGTTTATCTGACTTTTTCACTCTGGATGTTTTCTGCCCCAGGAAGAGGTGTGAATCTCTAACTGCCGCAAGATTCAATAGAAAAGTCATTAATTCTGACTCAAGAGCAAGACTCTAACACTTGTTCTTCTAGCCACTGGTAGAAACAAACTTTTATCTTTTCTATTAATTTATTCTATTCATGTATATATATATGTACACACACACATATATATACGATCATGATGAGTCGGAACTGACTTGATGGCACCTAACAATGACAACAATAATATATGTATATATATATGTACAAACGATTGTTACAAAAATAAAATTCTTACAAATCAATAAAATAAGGCTCAGAGAGGTGAAAACATTGTTAACTTAAGATAAATAGTTAATAGGTAGCAAGGCCAAGACTCAAATAAAGCAATGCAATCCTCAATTTAGGGTTTGGACTAGTTAATGTCTAAGACTATTTTACTTCCAAAATTTCAAGTCTATGAATACACTAAGGTCTGACTAGACACAACAATAATCTGTATACCTGACTTTAAAAATACATTTCTGATGTTAAAAATCCTTGATAATTTTTTTTTCTCATCATCAAATAAAAATTGGTGATAGTAAATGGGAGCAGGCAGACGATGTGAGTTAGTTACTTAAGATTTTGTTTATTTGAAATTCATAAAGTGAGAGCTTCTTTGATGTTATATCTTACACAATAGCATCTTTTTGCATTTTTCTTTCACAACATGTGATTTATTGTTCTGGAATTGTTTGTCAGTCTTCTTAGGACACTGAAATCTATTTGATGTCAGAGAACTTTTTTGTTTTCTTTTGTTTTGTTTCTTCATCTTCCTATGTTGGTCTCTCCTGGTTCATTGTAGACACATTATAAATATTTGTTGAAGAGCTGGACCTAGCTCTAGCCCTCTTTCTGTGTCTCCTCTCACCATAGATACTGGCACTTCCTCTAGCCTCAGGTAAAAGCAGTGATTGATTTGGAATACCTCTTCATAAAACCAGTGCCTTGGTCAGAGTCTTACAGAAAGGAGATGTTCAAGGAATATCTATAAAAAGAAAACAAATTATGTACCGAAGTAATTAATATTTGAAGATGAAAATAATAGTTCTACTGCCAGAATCTCTAGAATGTGGAGCTCATTAATATTTTTAATAGCTTTACTGGTATATACCTGACATACAGTAGGCTGCACAGATTTAAATGATACAATTTGATAAGTGTTGACCTGTGTATACACCAAAGTGAAACTATCACCACAATCAAGATAATGAACTTACCCATTATCCCAAAGTGTCCTTGTTTTTCCTTTGTAACCTCTCCTTCCTGTCCCTCCCCACAAGCCACCCGTCCCCATTTCCCAGTTAAGCACTGATCTGCTTTCTGTTACTACATTTTAGTTTGCATTTTCTAGAATTTTATATAAGTTGAATTATGTAATATATATTCTTTTTTCTAAGGCTTATTCCACTCAGTATAATTATTTTTCGATTCATCCATATGGTAGCATATATCAAGAGGGTTTTTGTTTGTTTGTCTTTTAATTGCTGAGTAGTATTTCATTGAATAGATTTATCCATTCACTTATTGATGGATATTTGGGTTGTTTCCAACTTTGGGCTCTTACAAATAAAGCTGTTATGAACATTTATAGAAAAAAAAATGTTGATTTATTCTGAAGTGTGAAGGCCTTAAGATTTTATTAGGGGACGTTGCATTTTCTAAGAGGCTACTGCTGAAAATATTAAAAATTATGCTACTACCATTTTCTGATATATACAAAAAACAGCTGAAAAGAAAGAGAAAAAACTGTCACAGGACCTGACTCACTATCCTCATTGAGTGTATCAGAAAAAGGCACTTTGGCTTATGGTTTTTTTGATGAAACACACCTAAATTTAAATCAATAATATGTTTGGTTTTCTGTAATTTTTAAAAAATTTTACTTTAAGTATCCATGTCATTTTCATCCTAAAACAATGATTAAAGGAATCTTCAAATTTAGTTAATAAGAAGATTGGTTGAGGCTGTGTTTTTTCCCTATTAGGGGAGTACTGTAATATTCAAATGCTGTAGTTCTGAATGTGTGGTCCCTAGACCAGCATCATTAATATCAATTGTGAGTTTTTAGAAGAAGTGCAAATTCTCAGACACAATCCCAAACCTACTGAATCAGAAACTATGGGTGAAAGGCCACTCAAGCTGAGTTTCAACAAGTCCTCCATGATGATGAATGTAAAAATTTGAGAATGACTGAGAACCACTGATCTAGATCACTTTAGACTGGATAAAGTTTAATGCTTCTAGGTATATAAAACTATTATGAGAGGTCATAGACTATATTATAGAGGAAAAAGAGAGAGACTGAGTGACAGAAATTGATGTCTTCTTTGGAAAAAAAATTTTGAAGGTTTAAATAAATGTAGACAGTTTCTTTGCATCAGTCTGGAATGGAGTGAGAATACAATTTCTTTCCAGAAATGAGAGAATCACACCTAGAGAGAAATGAACAAGCAAAAATACCCAATTAATAGATTTTCCACAGACCCTGGTAAACATACACATGATGAGTGTTTAAAAAGTAAAAATGCACATTCCTTATTAGAGTTCCCCCATTCAATAAGTTTATTTAATTGTTCTGGAGTGGGGCCTGGACATTTCTATTTTGTCAAAGCACCTGGGTTGAGAACCCCTGCTTTAGTCAGACTCATCCTGCAATAAATAGGTTTATCTACCTAGTAACGGCAGTGTACAGTTATACAATGATTCCAAGCCTGGTGTGGAGAGGGGCAGGGATTTATTCCATTTTTCATTCAAGTGTTTATTCTGACCTGAATATTGCTGCTTATTACAAGATTTTAGTCACTTCCAAATTGATAAAAAATCAGCCATTTTAAAAATTATTTTGTTCTTCTAAAATATATTGTTATTATTGAGACAGTTATGTCTTTAAAAAAAAAAAAACTCTGGTGCTGTTGAGTCAGTTCCAACTCATAGCAAACCTATAGGACGAAGTAGAACTGCCCCCTAAGGTTTCCAAGGAATGGCTGGTGAATTTGAATTGCTGATCTTTTTGGTTAGCAGCCAAGTTCTTAACCACTGCACCACCAGGGCTCCAGTTATGTCTTTAGAAACTAAATAACCCACATGACTAGAAATGCCAATAAAACATTTTATTTATTTATTTTTTTAATTTTTATTATTTTTTAAATATTTTATTGTACTTAAGGTGAAGGCTTACAGAACAAACAGTTTCTCATGTAACAGTAGTACACATGCTGTTTTATGACTTTGGTTAACAACCCCACAACATTTTAACCCTCTGAATTCTCAGCTTTTTTTTTTGGTGAAAATACACATAGCCAAAGATACACCATTTCAAAACTTGTTACGTACACATGTAAGTGACATTGACTATGCTCTTCCAATTGTGCTGCCATTCTCGCCCAAGATGAAGGCTTACAGGACAAAATAGCCTCCCATTTAACAGTTACTACAAATGTTGCCCTATAGCAGTGGTTAACAATCTCACAACACATCAACAGTATCCTTACTCAACTTGTGTTCCTTATCATCAGCTTCCTACTCCCCCTCTGCCTTCTGGCCCTTGTCACTGGACTCCTGTACCTCGTTAGTCTCATTTAGTTTTACTGGGCTGTCCACTCCCAGGCTGAACAGTGAACCTTGAAGGTAACTTCACCTCTGATATGAAAGGGTGTCTGGGGGCCATACTCTTGAGGTTTCTCCAGTCTCCTTTAGGCCAGTAAATCTGGTCTTTTTTTTTTTTTTTGGGAGTTAGATTATGCTGTACATCCTTCTCCAGCTCTGTCCAGAACCCTCTGTTGTGATCCTGGTCAGAGCAGTCAGCAGTAGTAGCCGGGCACCATCTAGCTGTACTGGACTCAGTCCAGTGGAGGTCTTGGTAGCTGTGGACAATTAGTCCTTTGGACTAATCTTTTCGTTGTATCCTGTTCTTTTCATTCTCCCTTGCTCACGAAGGGATGAGACCAGTGGAGTATCTTAGATGGCCGCTCACAGGCTTTTAAGACCCCAGACACTACTCACCAAGATAGAATGTAGAGCATTATCTTTATAAGTAGTGTCATGCCAATTGAGCTGGATGTTCCCCGAGACCATGGTCCCCAGAGCCCTCCGTCCAACAACTCAGTCCCTTGGGGAGTTTGGATGTGTCCATGGGGCCTCCATGACCTTTCTTTGTGAAGGTTGTGTTAGTTTCCCTTGTACTGTGTACTGTCTCACCTCTCACCCAAGATACCACTTATCTATTGCCTATTTAGTATTCCCCCCCACTCCCCTCCCATCCCTGGTAACCAACAAACATTGTTACATTTTGCATGTGAATTTTTTCATGGGTTTTTACAACAGAGGTCTCATACAATATTTGTCCTTTTGTGATTGACTTATTTCACTCAGCATAATGTCCTCCAGTTTCATCCATGTTATGAGATGCTTCACAGATTCATTGTTGTTCTTTCTCATTGCATAGTACTCCATTGTATGTATGTACCATAGTTTGCTTGTCCATTCATCTGTTGATGGGCACCTACGTTGTTTCCATCGTTTTGCTATTGTGAACAATGCTGCCATGAACATAGGTGTGCATATGTCTATTTGAGTGACGACTCTTATTTCTCTAGGATATATTCCTAGGAGTGCGATTGCTGGATCGAATGGTATGTCTATTTCTAGCTTTCTGAGGAAACGCCATATCATTTTCCAAAATGGTTGTATCATTTTGCATTCCCACCAGCAGTGTATAAGAGTTCCCATCTCCCTGCAGCCCCTCCAACATTTGTTATTTCCAGTATTTTTGATTCGTGCCAGTAATGCCGGGGTGAGATGGTATCTCATTGTGGTTTTAATTTGCATTTCTCTAATGGCTAGTGAATGCGAGCATTTCCTCATGTGTCTGTTGGCCATTTGAATGTCTTCTTTGGTGAAGTGTCTGTTCATTTCCTTTGCCCATTTTTTGATAAGATTGTTTGCCTTTTTGTTGTAGAGGTGTTGGATTTTCTTGTAGATTATGGAGATTAGACCTTTGTCTGACTTGTACTGTCCAAAAATTTTTTCCCAGTCTGTAGGTTCTCTTTTTACTCTTTTGGTGAAGTCTTTTGAAGAGCATAGGTGTTTGATTTTTAGAAGATCCCAGTTATCTAGTTTATATGTTAGGTTTTGTGTGTTGATGTTTATGGTTTGTATCCTGTTAATGCCATGTATTAAGGCCTGAAATGTTGGTCATATTTTTTCTTCTATGAACTTTATAGTTTTAGGCTTTATATTCAGGTCTTTGATCCATTTTGAAGTAGTTTTTGTATATGGTGTGAGGTATGGGTACTGTTTCATTTTTCTGCAAATGGATATCCAGTTTTGCCAGCACCATTTGTTAAAAAGACTGTCTTTTC
Source organism: Dugong dugon (assembly GCA_030035585.1). Taxonomy (NCBI): domain Eukaryota; kingdom Metazoa; phylum Chordata; class Mammalia; order Sirenia; family Dugongidae; genus Dugong; species Dugong dugon. The sequence continues at coordinate 29,791,008 of CM057465.1, forward strand.
CCCATTTGATGGACTTTGGGCCCTTGTCGAAAATCAGGTGACTGTAGGTGGATGGATTTACATCTGGGTTCTCAATTCTGTTCCATTGGTCAATGTATCTGTCATTGTACCAGTATCAGGCTGTTTTGACTACTGTAGCTGTATAGTAGGTTCTGCAGTCAGGTAGTGTGAGTCCTCCAACTTTATTCTTCTTCTTCAGTAGTGCTTTCCTTATTTGGGGCTTCTTCCCTTTCCATATAAAGTGAAAGATTAGTTTTTCCATCTTTTTGAAGAATGTTGTTGGTATTTGGATCGGGATTGCATTGTATTTGTAAATTGCTTTGGGTAGAATTGCCATTTTCACAATGTTGAGTCTGCCTATCCATGAGCATGGTATGTTTTTCCATTTATGTAGATCCCTTTGGGTTTCATGCAGCAGTGTTTTGTAGTTTTCTTTGTATAGGTCTTTTACATTCCTGGTCAGATTTATTCCTAAGTATTTTATCTTTTTAGGGGCTATTGAAAATGGTATTGATTTCCTGATTTCCTTTTCATCGTTCTCCTTACCGGTGTGTAGGAATCCAACTGATTTTTGAATGTTTATCTTGTATCCTGCTACTCTGCTGAATCTTTCTATTAGTTCCAGTAGATTTCTTGTGGAGTCTTTAGGGTTCCAGTAGATTTCTTGTGGAGTCTTTAGGGTTTTCTATGTATAGTATCGTATCATCTGCAAACAGGGACAGTTTAACTTCTTCATTACCAATTTGGATGCCCTTTATTTCTTTCTCTTGCCTTATTGCTCTAGCTAGAACTTCCAGCACAATGTTAAATAAGAGTGGTGATAAAGGGCATCCTTGTCTTGTTCCTGTTTTCAAGGGGAATGTTTTCAGCCACTCTCCATTACGAATGATGTTGGCTGTTGGTTTTGCATAGATACCCTTTATTATGTTGAGAAATTTCCCTTCTATACCTATTTTATTGGGAGCTTTTATCAGGAATGGGTGTTGGACTTTGTCAAATACCTTTTCTGCGTCAATTGAGATGATCATATGATTTTTTCTTTCCTTTTATTTATGTGGTGAATTACGTTGATGGATTTTCTAATGTTAAACGATCCTTGCATACCTGGTATGAATCCTACTTGGTCGTGGTGTATTATTTTTTTGATATGATACTGAATTCTATTGGCTAGAATTTTGTTCAGAATTTTTGCATCTATATTCATGAGAGATATTGGTCTTTAATTTTCTTTTTTTGTGATGTCTTTGCCTGATTTTGGTATCAGCGTTATGCTGGCTTCAAAGAATGAATTTGGAAGTGTTGCTTCCTCTTCCATGCTCTGAAATAGCTTGAGTAGAATTGGTACAAGCTCTTCTGTAAATGTTTTGTAGAATTCTCCAGTGAAGTCATCTGGGCCAGGGCTTTTTATGGTTGGGAGTTTTTTTTATTACCTATTTAATCTCTTCTCCTGTTATGGGTCTGTTTAGATTTTCAATATCACTTTGTTGTAGTTTGGGTAGGCCGTGTGTTTCTAGAAATTTATCCATTTCCTCTAGGTTTTCAAATTTGTTGGAATATAGTTTTTCATAATATTCTGTTATAATCCTTTTTATTTTGGTTGGGTCTGTTGTAATGTCCCCCATTTCATTTCTTATTTGGGTTATTTTTGTCCTTTCCTGTTTTTCTTTTGTCAGTCTGGCCAGTGGTTTGTCGATTTTGTTGATTCTTTCAAAGAACCAACTTTTGGTTTTGTTGATTCTATCTATTGTTTTTCTGTTCTGTATTTCATTTATTTCTGCTCTGATCTTTACTATCTCCTTTCTTCCAGTGGTTGTAGGCTTTTTTTGTTGTTCTCTTTCTATTTGTTTGAGTTCTGTAGTTAATGTTTTCATTTTGTCCCTTCTTTTTTGATATGTGCATCTATTGCTATAAATTGTCCTCTGAGGACTGCCTTTGCAGTGTCCCAAAGGTTTTGGTATGATGTGTTTTCATTTTCATTTGATTCTAGGAATTTTTTAATTCCATCTCTGATTTCTTCTATTACCCATTGATGTGTAAGCAGAGTATTATTCAGTTTCCATGTGTTTGATTTTTTTCCTTGCTCTTTATAGTGTTAATTTCTACCTTGATGGCATTGTGGTCAGAGAAGATACTGTGAATTATCTCAACGTTTTGGATCTTGTTGAGGATTTCTCTGTGGCCTAAGATGTGGTGTATTCTGGAGAACGTTCCTTGTGCATTGGAAAAGAATGTGTACTTTGCAGCGGTTGGATGGTTTATTCTATATATGTCTATGAGGTTCAGTTGGCTGATTGTGTCCTTTAGGTCTTCTGTATCTTTGCTGAGTTTCTTTTTAGTAGTTCTGTCCTTTACTGAGAGTGGTGTGTTGAAGTATCCTACTATTATTGTGGAACTGTCAATTTCTCTCTTCAGTGCTGTTAGAGTTTTTTTTATGTATTTTGGAGCCCTGTCATTGGGTGCATAGATGTTTATTATGGTTATGTCTTCATGATGGATCATCCCCTTAATCATTATATAGTGTCCTTCTTTGTCTTTTATGGTAGATTATGTTTTAAAGTCTATTTTATCTGAGATTAGAATTGCCATTCCTACTGTTTTTGGTAGTTGATTTTTAATAAATTCACATCTTTGTTTCTAAGGTGTGTCTCTTGTAGACAGCATATTGATGGATCCTGTTTTCTTATCCATTCTGCCACTCTCCGTCTCTTTATGGGTGCATTGATTCCATTTATATTCAGTGTAATTATTGATAGACGGATGTTTGTTGCTGTCATTTTGTAGTGCTTTTTTTTGTGGTGCTGAAGTTTTCTTTGTTCTTCTTACTCTCTTGTGCTGAGTTACTTTTGTTTGTGGATTTTGTGTTCATTTCTTTTGTTTTTGTAGGTTTTGTTTTTGTTGAGACTTTATGCTTTTCGTCTTTATTTTTATGAGTTGGTTTGTTAATTTTTTTGTGGTCACCATGAATTTTACCCTTATCTTTATAATTTTGAAGCAGTCTACCCTTACTTGGTATCACCTTGCCTTCCTCTCCATTAGAAGGTTCTATACCTATGCCGTTTGTTCCCTCTTTCATTGTTTTGATGTTGTTGTCATCCTTTGATTGATTGCTCTGATTCTCTATTGTATTTTTTTTGTTTTTGTATAGTCCTCAATAGTTCATTTCCTAGAATGGTATCTGGTTCATATGAACCTGCGTCCTAGGTCCTAGGTCCTGCCTGAGGGCTGAAGATGTTTGTCCTCAGATCGAAGAACTCCCTTTAATAATTCTTGTAAGTTTGGTTTGACTTTTGCATATTCCCTTCGTTTCTGTTTATCTGGAAATGACCTAATTTCACCATCAAATTTGAACGAGAGTTTTGCAGGATATATTATTCTTGGCTGACAATTTTTTTCTTTCGAGATTTTATATATGTCATTCCACTGCCTTCTTGCCTGCATGGTTTCTGCCGAATAATCTGAGCTTAGTCTTATTGTTTCTCCTCTGTATGTGACTTCTTGTTTTTCACGACCTGCTCTCAGGAATCTTTGTTTGTCTTTGTTTTTTTTCGAGTGCGAATATGATATGCCTTGGTGATTTTCTTTTGGGGCCTCTTCTATATGGGGTTCATTGAGCTTCTTGGATGGCCAGCTTTTTATCTTTCATGATATTGGGAAAGTTTTCTGTCAGCAGTTCCTCAATTATCCTCTCTGTGTTTTCTGTTTTCTCCCCCTGTTCTGGGATGCCAATCACTCATAAGTTTTTGCTTTTAATTGTGTCCCACATAACTCTCAGGGTCTCTTCATTTTTCTTTGTTCTTGTTTCTGAGTTTTCCTGAAACAGAGTTGTATCCAAGTGTTTGTCTCCAGTTCCACTGATCCTGTCTTCCACGGTTTCAAATCTACTTCTCAGCCCTTCTATGACACCGTCCATTTCCGAAATCTTGTTGTTTATCTTTTGGATTTCTAATTGTTGTTTTTGTATAATTTCGAGTTGTGAATTTATTTTGGCATTTTGTTCCTGCATCATCTTCCTGAATTCTTCCAATTTTTTGTCTGTATTTTCCATAAATTTGTCTATTTTTTCCTCATGTTTGTCAGCTTTTTGCCTCAGTTCTTGGAAAATTCCGAGTATTAGTGATTTGAGTTCCCTATCAGGTACTTCTAGTGCATTTTCTTCCACAGGAGAGTTATCTGGTGTTTTAATTTGGACGCCTATTGGAGCCATCTTGTCTTGTTTTTGTAAATGTTTTGAAATTGTTTGCTGTTTTCGGGGCATTCAGTAGATATTTCTCTAGGTTATTGATTGTTGATTTTTTTTTTTGTTTCGTCCTTATGGTTCAGCTGCGCAGATCTAGCTGAAGAGGAGCCACTGGGACGGGTTGCTTGTGGCACTCACCGCAGCCACCAGGACGGTCGGTAGTCAGTGCTAGGCAGGTTCCAATAGGGTGTGCTTGCACAGTTTGGTGGTGTGATGTCAAGTGCACGGTGCAGGTAGGCAGGATCCAGCGGGGAGATGGTTATGTGTGAAGCTAAGCTGGATATGGGAGACAGGAGAGAGGAGCAGGAGCAAAAAGCATAGAAGCATAAAATTATGCTAGGGGAGCTTGTCGTTGGAATGTACAGATGAGAGACTATGGGATGGAGAAAACCAGAAGGGGGAAGAGAAAGAAAAGGAAAGAATGAACAAATAAAAATCAGAAAAGTTAAAGAACTGCAAAGTTCCCAGGGATCCCACCAATGCAGCTATGAGGTCTGGGGGAGTCGGTCTCAGGTTTCACAGCACAGCCTGGCCAGAAGGTGCAGAGGCATACATCACCTGGTATTCAGGGATCAGAAAGAGAAGGGAGAGATAGAGAGGTGAGAAACTAAGCAATGAAGAAAGACAAAAGGGAAAAAGAGGGAAAAGAAAACAAAACTAATCAAAGAAGAAAAAAAAAAAAATAAAAAAAAAAAACAGCAACACCAGCAGTCAATGAATGGCACTCAGAGAGCCAGCCAGCGCGGGCTTGTGTTTCTGGACAAGAGACTGTGTCCGTGTGAAACAGAGGAGGCTGAGTGTGAGTGAAGAAGGATGGAGAGTGGAAAGCGTATATCACAAATTACCTGCGCTCTGGCAACCCTCAGAAAGGAGCTAAGAGGGTGCAAGGAGCCAGGCACCCAAGTGAAAGGAGGGGGAGGTGGCGAGAGACTAGCGAGAAACCAAAAGAAGCAGGAGGAGAAAAAAAAAAAAGGTAGCACCAGCAGCCAACAAACTGCATCTAGAGAGCCGCCCGCCTGGGCACGTGGAATCCAAGCAGCCGGCGGACCCTGGTGAAGAGACTGCGGCCACGGGAAGCAGAGGGGCGAACAAACAAAGGTCCTGGGATCTCACCAGCACGGTAGCCCAGACCTGGAAGCAGCCACACACCCGAAAGCAGCCCCACAGCCCCACAGGAAAGAGCAAAGACGGCGCTCAGAGCCAGGCATCCGAGCAAAAGGAGGGGGAGGCAGTGAGAGGCAAGCGAGAAACCAGAAGAAGCAGAAAAAGCCACACCAGCAGCCAACAAACGGCACCCAGAGAGCCCCCGATCAGGCGCGTGGATTCCAAGCAGCCGGTAGTCTCGGGTCAAGAGACCATGGCCATGGGAAGCAGAGGGGCGAACAAACAAAGGTCCTGGGATCTCACCAGCGTGGCAGCCCAGACCTGGAAGCAGGCACACACCCGAAAGCAGCCCCACAGCCCCACAGAAGAGAGCAAAGATGGCGCTCGGAACCAGGCACCCAGGCAAAAGGAGGGGGAGGCGGCAGAAAAAGCTACGCCAGCAGCCAACAAACAGCTCTCAGAGAGCTGCTGGCCCAGACTCGTGCAATCCAAGCACTGGCGCCCCCCAGCCCAGGGACCCTGACCACGGGAAGCAGGGGAGCCCCAGCCGAGGCAGAGAGGGGTGGGGGGTGGGAAAGCACACACCGCAATTTACCGGTCGTTCCGTCTCCCACTGGATGCTCTGTGAGGCTGCTCTCCCGTTCTCCCGTTTGCTGGTCTCCGATAGGAGTCCAAGATGGTGGATCCGCGCTGTTTTAGCTGGTAGGGAATCTCTGCATGAGTCTCTCCTCGCTCTCCGTTCTCTTTCAGTATTCTCACTCTGTTTGGTGTTTGGCTGAGTTCTTTATCTCTTCATTTGATGTTCTAGGGTTTCAGGATTGTTGATTCTCTGTTAGGCTTAGTTTTTTGGATCTTTGCTGCGGAGGGACAGCTTGGTGCTTCTGCCTAGAGCGCCATCTTGCCCCAAAAACATTTTATTCTTGTTGTTTTCTAGTACATTAACTTTTCACTAACTATGTCTAAAGTATGATCTTACTATTACATTTGCAATTAAAATCATCCACAAATCTTTATATTTGGATCTTAATTCACTGTGCTCTCTCTTTCCTGCTAATTATTTTAAATACTTAAAACAGTGTGGAATTTTCCACAGTTGCTACCATCTCTGAAGTCAAGTACCCACGGGATGATAGTGTGTATGTTAACCAAAGAGTTTTTGGCACTAGCATGTGGCCATAGTAAACCAAAACCCAAACCAGTTGCCCTCAAGTTGATTCTGACTCATGACAACGCCATGCGTGTCAGTAGAACTGTGCTCCATAGAGTTTTCCGTGTTTGATTTTTTTGGAACTAGATTGCCAGGCCTTTCTACCAAGGTGTCTCTGGGTGGACTCGAACCTCCAACCTTTCAGTTAGCAGCCAAGTGTGTTAACCATTTGCAAAACCCCAGGATTCCATAGATCAAGTTACTGTATATATGCATATGCATATATATATATAAACTTAAGCATAAATATATACAAGATAAAAAAGTATGAATACTATGCAAAGAGTGTATAATGAGTTTTGGGTAATGCAGTTAAGCGATCAAGCGTTGTCCCAGCAGAGTATACCTATTTAATTACTTCACCTTGTTAATGATTCCATTTGAAGGTGACTTTTTTTCTCATGATCTTATACAGAAGACAATAATTAATTGATTAAAAAATAGTTCTTTTTTATGGTATAGAGAGGCAATGATGGTTTTATGAAATTAGCTGTCCCTGAAGGTTTTCCATCTTTTGCGCCAATCTCCTCACTGAATACAAAGACATTCACACTGTTACCTCTGTGTGCCGGGGAAAGCTTTGATCAATGTTTTACAACATGTCATTACCAGGTAACATTCTTCACAGTAGGTGACTAACAGGTGACAATGAGAATCAAATCCAATATTTCACATATGCCCCTAAAAGCCACACCTCTAGGAGAAGGAGGAAAGAGAGCTGAGAATTTGACTTACAAAATCGTTTTCCACGTACTGCTTCCCTAAATAGAAAGGCAAATTCCCTTTAAAATCAGATGGTTGGAAAAAATGTAAGGAAATCAGAGTCTGCAAGAAACTGGATAATACTATTGATAATTCACTTTAATTTACCTATTGCATGCAGTATGTTTTGGTTAAACTGATTTTTAAAGTAACAGAGGCTTTCATTTACAATTAAAAACAAAAGTTAAAAGTATATCAGAAGCTGAGTACCAACCCAATCTACAGGATGAGTACTCAATAGAATATGACAGGATTCTGTGTAAAAGACCTGCCTGACTTAGAATCTCCATTACCAGAACGTCAAAATGATGAAAATGTCCACAACTAAGGTCACTCGTAGGGGTTAAAACAGGGAGCTATATAGCACAGTAGTTAAGTTCTAAAGATCTAGAATCAGAAATTTCAGGCTTTCATTCTGAGCCCTATACGCACAGACTACTTTTGACAATTTTCTTAAACTACCTGAGCCTTGGTTACCTCCTCTGTAAGACTGATGGAGCAAATAATAGTAATTCTTTCATAGGGAGATGTGAGGGTATACATGTGCATACAGGGGTAGTTCCTTGTATAGTGCTTGGCAATGAGAGCTTCATAATATTTAGCAATTATTATTATTATTACTACTTCTACTACTGTCATATGTATCCACCTGAACCCTGATAACATTTACTGAAATGTTACTAGGATGAGGTGGAATGTTAAGCTATTATCATCCACTAATGAAACCAGTAATAGGATATGGAATTAGATAACTTTCACCTAACATGGAAAAATGTTTTGAGGAAATGGAACTCCAGGCATATCGGTTTTGACAATACGTAGTGGAGGCAGGAAGGGATTGAGGGAAAACTTCCGTGTGTGCATAAGCTCTTGTCCCAGGAAGTAAATGTTGGGTGAGTCCTGGGACTTAGCATCTCATTATTTTATGACCACACTGGGGCATCAGTGAGAGAATGTATCATATGAAGACCACAGCATTTTCTTCAACATAAAGAATTTAGGGAGCAAACCTGAAATTATGCAGGAAAAAAAATCTTTGGTCATTAAACATGTATTTACTGAGTGATAGTCACGTTCCTAGGACTATGTTAGGAGAGGTGGGAAAGTCATACTTCTAAATAGCATTATTACTTAAAGCTTCAATGTATTTCTTAAAGAGAATAATCTCAATTTAACTTCTAGAGAAAATAAAAACTTTCCCAACACACATCTAATTGGTAAAAAAAAAAAAAAATATTAGAAAATATTAGGAAAAATTTATATTAATAGTATTCATAAATTAATTTGTGCCTGTTTTTGTAGTATTATACAGCTTATTTCATCACAAAACAGCTTGCCTTTTTTTTTTTAACATTTTAAATTCCTATTAATGAGACAATTTCTTTCTAGACAACTCTTATTACCTTTGTTATAATAGATTATGATATACCCAATAAATTTCTAGGTAAGATAAAGCAAAGAATCCTTCCACAAGATTGTATAGTAAATCTGTGAAAGTTATAGCTTTACATTTCCCTTAATTGACTCATGATAATAATAATAATAAAAGAAATAATTACCTTTTTTAGTCACTCTAAGATGGCTCACTGTCACTGTACTAGAATGCCTTTGGCATTTTCTTAATAGTAACTGGCTATTGAGGAAACACCAAAGGCATTCACAGAAATCCAGAGTTCATCAGAAGGTTCACCTTTAATAGTCTTTGCTGTTGAGTAAAATTATGCTTAATGAGAGGGCAAACAGGCCAGAGGAGAAAGGTGCTAAGACAGTGCTGTGTTTAGGATAACTACGGAAACAGTTGCTAGGAAGCACAAGCGTCTGCAAATAGTTTACTTAGACCCAACTTTCCGGGGTCCCCCAGCCCTTGCCCTGTTTCTGGGATTTATATGGCTGTTTATTGCTATAATTGGTTAGTGAACATTTTAGAGTACATAGGTTAATGATGGTCCCAGCAACATGTTGAGTACGGAAGAAGGCATTCACCGTTTTGATGAGACAGACCTGCTAATGACAGAAGGGGTAGATGATAATGTCTGGTAAGATCACTTACTTGTGTTGAATTAACTATATTGCTTAGTGATTGGCAGTTCGAATCCACCAGCTGCTCCTTGGAAACCCTGTGCGGGCAGTTCTACTCTGTCCTACAGGGTTGCTATGAGTTGGAATCAACTCGACCGCAATGGGTTTTTTTATTGCTTAGCATATTACCAGCACCTTTGACAAGACATGATATAAAACTTTTGGAAGAAGATACTAGTTTCTTTCACTCCTGACCCCATGCCATCCCTTAAGCAGTCTGGAAAATATATGCTAAATTTAATATTAAGTGTAGTGGAAATTCTCACTTCCACAAATTATTACATATTGTATGATGTTTGGTGATACTCTTTGTGATGGGTTGTTTTTGTGTTTGTTTAAAAAATACTTTTTCAACAAGAAACACATACTTTGACAATTTTACAGGCCAGTAAACAAATCTGTATTATTAATTACCACTGTCACAAAGTATCTTGTTGTTTGATTACTAGCAATGGTTCTTGCTGAAGAGATTCTTGGTAATAAGATCCTTGATTTTCTGGAAATGTGGCCTGACAGATTAACCAACATGTGATTTATCCAGTCAAGGACACTCTCAGGAAGATGTGAGTGTTTCCCTTCCTTTCAATTATAATAATGAGGCTAGCTAGCTCAACATCAAGATAGGCATTTTTTCCCCCTATAAACTCCTAGAAGAAGAATCAAGTTCTGCTTACTAGGTCTTCTTACATTGAGATATTTCTCTAGCAGCATGAAAATATGAAAGATACCTTATTTTTAGGAAGCACAAATAAAATGTCTACTAATTAATAGTACTACTCTTTCTGAAAATAGCAAATTGGTTAAGAAATTGTATTAGCTTTCTATTGCTGCTGTAACCACAAATTTAAAATTTTTAGCTTACAGTTTAGAAGTCAGAAGTCAGTAATGGATCTCTCTGGGCTAAAACCAAGGTGTCCGGAGGGATGCATTCATTCTGGAAACTCTTGGGGAGAATCCATTTCCTTGCTTTATTCAGCTTCCAGAAGCTGCCCACATTCCTTGTCTTATGGCCCTCTGCCTCCATCTCCAAAGCAGTAATGGCAAGTCTAGTCTTTCTCACACTGTATCACTGACACTGACTTTCCTCTTTCACCCTGTCTTTTGAGAACTCTTGTGATTACAGTACACCCACCTGGATAATTCAGGATAATCTCTTTATTTTAAGGTCAGCTGATTAGCAACTTTAATTTCATTTGCAAACCTAATTCCCTTTTGTCATGTAACATAACATATTCATAGGTTCCAGGGATCAAAATGTGATGTGCCCTGGTGGCAAAAGTTAAGCACTTGGCTGCTAACCAAAAGGTTGGTGGTTTGAACCCACCCTGAAGCACCGAGGGAGAAAGACCTGGCAATCTGTCCAGTAAAACTACCCCTATGGGGTAGTTCAACTCTGTCACATGAGGTCCTTATGAATCAAGAATCGACTTGACAGCATCCAACAACAATAACTATGCTTACCACAGAAACATGAACCAATTTTTCAGAGTTTTCATTGAGAAGAATGTATCTTTATTTAATACTGTCCCTAAATGTTTTGGAAGTGTAATGTTGTAGTCTGGTATTTATGATCTTATAGATTGTGTCAGTTCACAAATATTTACCACGTCAGTAATCTCTCCCCAACTACCAGAACTAGGTTCCCCAAAAACTTAGAGATGAGAGAAACAATACGGGAAGATAAGTTTAGAGGGACAAATAATAGAAGGCATTCCATATATGTTTGTTTGTTTTCTTTTAAATCACTGAAATAAAATACTCTATGATAACTAACAGCAATCATGTATATTTTATATATTTAATTGGCATGAAGTATTTATTGTTTCTAGGACGCATATTTTGTCACTTTTTTCCTTTTCTGAATTTGCAAAGGATCTTTCAATAGTTATTGGCCAAATGGAGGTTATGAAGCACTTGTTATTGCTTGTACATTGAATCAAAACTGCAGAAGGGGTGCTTTAGCTTCGACGAAAATTCCAGAGATAAAGGGAAACCTCTCTTTTAAGAAATGCTGCACTACAAAGCTCTCAATGGCATAGACGATAAAATTGTGTGGAAACACACACACACTAAGTTGAAGAGAGTTTTAGAAGAGTTGGATGCTAAATGTGAAAAAGTTTTAATGACACTTTAACCAATATATTTTGCTTATATTTTGTTTGATTAAAATCTATGTTTAAATATGTCTAAAAGATTTCTTTAAATAAATATAAAATAACAAGTATAAGTGATAAAAAATTATGACATGGTTTAGCAGCATCTTTCTTAGTTCCATAAATAATAGTGCTAATTATCAGTGATGGCATTCTAGCTTCAGAGAGGTACTAAATGTTATTTGTCTATTGTTCTTGCCTCTGGAACATGTACCACTCCAACACCATGTGGGACAGTCACTCATAGTACTCCATCATCACCAAAAGGGTGAGTGGTGACTCTACTAAGCCAATCAGAATATTACAATTCTTCCCTCCATGAATGAAAGTGTCATTCATGGTACATCCACCCTCACCACAAAGGTGAGTAGTAATCCAAATTAGTCATTTAGAATATTTAAATCGTTAGCCATGATTGATTTCTGGATGGGATGGAAATTGAATCGGGATCAATCAGAGTTTTCCTGAGACATGATATATTGATCTTAAGAGATACAGAATGTTTATTCTGCTGGAATCAAGGGCAGTTAGAATGATAGTTTTGCTGGAACTGATTAAGATTTTCTTCCCCAAACATATGGAAGTAGATAATTGGACCAAGAATTAAAGAAAGGTAGATAAACACTGAAATGAAAAGTAAACGGGGAAAAAAAAGGTAAGAAGAGTCCATATGAAGTCCACTGAAGAAGTCCTAACCTAGAACATGAAGTTGAATTCCAAATTTCCTTTAAAAAAATTGAATTGTGTGTCTTTACCTTGAAAAATAAAAATGGTATGATAAATAAGACAACATACAATTAATGATTATTTAATTGATTTAAAAACAACTTTCTAGAAGCGTGAAGCTATGAAAAAGGTCAGAGATGATGGAACACCTTTGATGATGGTGATGATGATGGGAATAACAGTGGAGCAAAGAAGGAATGTGAATTGATACTGGAAAGGACAACTCTAAGCTCTCTTTCTTCTCAAACTTACATATCTCTAAACTCTCACAATTCTCTAAATTGAATATAATGTTCATTTGTGTACCTGCACCTTTTGCATGTTTATTGGATCTAGACTATTTTCTGGGCATTGATAGCAATACATACCAAAATCAATTTTTCTCTACCTTTTAGAAGAAGCCTGAAATGCAGCATGAAATTTCTTTTGTGGGAAATCTCATTTCACCATTTTATGTAATTGCAGAAAAACATTTCAGCTTGGATTAAGATCTTGCTCCTAGAGGACCTGTTTTCTATTGCTCAACTGTTCAAAAATAAGCGGATAGAGGCAGTTCAAAGTAAATAGATGAAAGTGGATCTTTTTTCTTTTCTTTATACTTACAACCCAAATTCTTCACTTTCCATTCTTCATCACTTATTGGTGCAATCAACACTTTGATATATTTCTCAGATAACTCTGGAGAGCCAGAATCAAATGGTCTCTAACTTTACATGACCTATTATGTTTGAAATTTGCTATACAAGTTTGTTTCCATGCATGGTGTTTTTTTTTTTTTTTTCTCCTCAAATATATATATATTTTATCCACCTGATGAATAGTTACAAAAAAGTTATTATTACATCCTCAAATTTCCCAATACTGGAATAAGCGTGAATTGTTAACAGCAACATTCTTTTCTTACATTGTATGAGTAACCATTATGCCTGACTCCAACCTTCCTCTGGGCACCTCTGTGTCCACGAGGCAAGGTTTCCACTGAGCTAACAGAAGGTGCCTACTCAGAGGCCAACTTACAACCCTCCCCCCCACATTCCCTACCACATTATTGATACTGGATGCCCAAAACTTCAGAGTCTTTTGCTTACATGGCAATCAACTCACTTCTAAACCTCTGGGGCGGGGTTGGGGGGTACTCTGCAGCATGCCTGGTCTCTCAAGAGTGGGTTGTGCTTCTAGAGTGCACACCTCTACACCTGAGGGGTATCCAGAGAGTGTGGATGGAGTTTGGTCATGCAGGCAGGGATGTACACATGCTTGTGGGCAAGGGCCTTCGTGGTGCTGGTCAGTGTCAAAGTTGGGAAGAAAATAAGCTGACAGTTGAGGGCTGGGGATTGATTATCTTTGTATCACCAAGTTCCAGGGTTAAACTTTAAGATTCAAACATACTATATTTAAATGTTGCCTCAAAGATTGTTAAGTAAAGATAAGAGAATTGTACAAATTTTAATAGTTCTTTAGCCTGATATATAACCATTAAACCTTTAAACATATGGTACATGAATTTCCATTTGTATTTTTGCTCCCAGCCCCAAAAAGCTCATGTTGGCCTGGTTGAAAACAGAAAACCTGACTTAGACTATGGTTTAGGGAAACTTTTCCTGATGTGAAATTTTAAGCTAAGAGCTAAAAGGTAAGATTATGTGGAATAGGTAAGGAAGGAGATGGAAAGAAGTAAAGGCTTCCAGGCCAAGGGAACAGTGTATGTAAAGCTTTAATGCAAGAAGAAATGTGGCATATTTCAAAAATTAACAAGTCAGTATTACAAGGTGAAGGGAGTCCTGGCGGTGCAAACCAAAAGGATGGCAGTTCAAACCCACTAGCTGCTCTGCAGGAGAAAAATGTGCCAGACTTCTTCTGTAAAGATTACAGCCTTGAAAATCCTGTAAGGCAGTTCTACTCTGTCCTATAGGGTCACTATGAGTCGAAATCAACTCAACAGCAACGATTTTTCTTTTTTTTTTTTTAATAGCAGGATGGGGAATAGGGCCAGCAGGTATATTTTTCCAGGGAGTCTGAGCCATGTTAAAGATTTTGGATTATGTACTAGGAACAATGAGAAGTCTTTGAAAGGCATTAAAGAAGGGAACAATATAATTAGTCTTAAATATTTTAGAAGGTCTTAAAAAATAGTAAATGAGAAAAAAAATAGGAGAAGGCATGCTAAGGATGAAGGAGAAAGGGACAATACAACAGGTGCAAAGATGTTAAAGATATCCTCATCTTAATTTCTACCTTTATTATTAATGGCCTTCCATATAACTTTCTTTTCCATCAACTTTTTCAGGTTTATAAGCATTCTTTAAAAGCTGGGCAGTGGAAGAAAGTCCCAAGGTCCCAAAACTTGGTAGCAACTGAATGGGGTGATTGGATTTCTCCCTGGTTCTCATAATAATTAAAAAATATATATAATTTAATAATTATAAAATAGATGTAATTATGTTATATTCATTCATAAAGAGTTGATTTATATTGATGTAAGAAATGTCCAACATTTTGGCAGCAGTATTACTGCTTTTGTAATCTAAATGGGAACAGAAAAATAGAATAAATGGTTCTCAAGTTTTCTTGCTGTAAATAGTGACAGAAAAAAAAAGTAGTACGTTTCAGTCAAAGCAGAAGAGTCTAGTGCCTAAACGAGGGGCAAAAAAGTATATACATCAGTTTAAGGATAAGAAAAAATCTTCAGGCAAAACTCTTCGATAATGAATGTGTTTAATAACTGATCAATTTGTCTTTTGGGATATCACCTAACTCTGCCATATACTTCGTTACATTGTTCTTTATGACTTTCATTGTCCTGCCTTCTATTTTACTGCGCTTACATCACTTTACACTCAGAATTCCCAGGTACAATACTATTACGTCCTTTGACATCCAAGAATTTTGTTGACATGATTGTCTTCCTTGTCACTAAAATTTATATTTTTAGGTTTAAATACTTGGCATATTTCAAATTTATTCTGATATAAGGCAAAGTTTTACTATCTGTCATTTTGTTGTATTGTGGTGGCTCGCCTGTTGCTAAGATCCTGAAAGGTACATACCAGTATTTCATACGCCAGCAAGGTTACCCATATTGGACAGCAGAATTTCCAGATTAAGATAGACTAGAAAGAAAGTTACAGCAATCTGTTTTCATGAAGATTAGAGACAATGAAAATCCTATGGATCACAACAGAGTATTGTTCAATGTAGAGAAGAAGGCATGGTAGCTCAACAGTTAAATCACTCTGCTGCTAACCTAAAGATTGTCAGTTCAAACAACATAGCACCTTGGCAAGAGAAAAGACCTGGCGAACTACTCCCATAGAGATAGTTGACGTTGTTGTTAGATGCCATCTGTTAGTTCCCACTCATAGCGACCCTATGTAAAACAGACAGAAACAATGTCTCCCATACTTGCTTCTAAGGAGCATTCTGGCTGTACTTCTTCCAAGACAAATTTGTTTGTTCTTCTGGCAGTCCATGTTATATTCAATATTTTTTACCAACACCATAATTCAAAGGCATCAATTCTTCTTCAGTCTTCCTATTTATTGTCCAGCTTTCATGTGCATATGAGGCGATCCAAAACACCATGGCTTGGATCAGGTGCACCTTAGTCCTTAGAGTGATATCTTTGCTTTTTAACACGTTAAAGAGATCTTTTGCAGCAGATTTGCCCAATGCAATACATCATTTGATTTGACTGCTGCTTCCATGGGTGTTGATTGTGGATCCACTTAAAAATAATTCTTGAAAATATCAGTCTCTTCTCCGTTTATCATGATGTTGCTTATTGGTCCAGTTGTGAGGATTTATATTTTCTTTATGTTGAGGTGTAATCCATGCAGGAGGCTGTGATATTTGATCTTCATCAGTAAGTGCTTCAAGTCCTCTTCTCTTTCAGCAAGCAAGGTTGTTCCATCTGCATATTGCAGGTTGTTAATTAGACTTCCTCCACTCCTGATGCCTCATTCTTTTTCATATAGTCCAGCTTCTCAGATTATTTCCTTAGCATAGAGATTGAATAAGTATGGTGAAAAGATATGACCCTGAACCAAACCTTTCTTGACTTTAACCCACGCAGTATCCCTTGTTCTGTTCGAATGACTGCCACTTGGTCTAAGTACAAGTTCCTCATGAGCAAAATTAAGTGTTCTAGAATTCTTATTCTTCACAATGTTATCCATAGTTTGTTATGATCCACACAATCAAATGCCTTTGCATAGTCAATAAAACACAGGTAAACATCTTTCTGGTGTTCTTTGCTTTCAGCCAGGATCCATCTGACATAAGCAATGATATTCCTTGTGCTGAATCTGGCTTGAACTTCTGGCAGTTCCCTGTCTATGTACTGCTGCAACTGGTTTTGAATGATCTTCAGCAAAATTTTACTTGTGTGTGATATTAATGATATTGTTCAATAATTTCCACATTCTGTTGGATCAATTTGCTTTGGAATTGGTACAAATATGGATCTCTTCCAGTCAGTTGGCCAGGTAGCTGTCTTCCAAATTTCTTAGCATAGACAAGTAAGTGCTTCCAGTGCTGCATCATTTGTTGAAACATCTCAAATGATATTCCCATTTCCTGGAGGCTTGTTTTTCGCTGGTGTTTCCGTGCAGCCTGGACCTCTTCCTTCAGTACCATCAGTTTTTGACCATATGCTACCTCCTGAAATGGTTGAACATTGACCACTTCTTTTTGGTACAGTGACTCTGTGTATTCCTTCCATCTTCTTTTGATGCTTCCTTTGTCGTTTAGTATTTTCCTTGTAGAATTCTTCTGGCCCTGACACACACCTTTCCTGTTTTTAAACCATGCAAAATCCCCTTGTTCTGTTTGAACGACTGCCTCTTGTTCTATGTAGAGTTTCTTCATGAGCACAATTAAGTTTTCTGGAATTCCTATTCTTCACAGTGTTATGCATCATTTGTTATGATCCACACATCTATGAATCAAAAATCATAAATTGTGTAGGACTGTGCAGTTTTTCATTATGTTGTACACAGTGTCACCATCAGTCACAGGTCACAGTCAACTCTATATTAACTAATAACCTGGAAAATTAAGAATAAAGATTTATATTTTTTCCAATAGGTTAGCAAGTTCTGCTGTATCATTTGTCAGTTATCTTTTCCTCAATGTCTTAGGGAAGTAACAGAGTACATCTGGGGATCAGCAACAACTCAGAAATGACAGGAACAACTCAGGATACAATTCTTGATCAAGACAGTTTCTTCTCGTCCTCTGCTCCTGGGCCCTATTTAGGGCCTTGTCTGGCATGTATTACAGCTCCTAACTCTGTGGGCTGGAAGAAATTTCCATAGATTAATTTTTGGCTCCTCATATTTAAAGTCTTTTTTCTTCTCCATTAAACCAAGTTCTTGCCAAACTGAAATGTTTGTATCATGATGCAACTTGATGACCATATCGTGTCTTAACACTGGGTGAAATATCACATTAGGGTAAGAATTTTTCTGGAAGCCATTTTTACACTAAAATGCCTGGCAATAACTTAACTATACAGGGAAATAACTGCAATTCGTATAAATAGAGAACCCTGGCAGCACAACGGCTAAGTGTTTGGTTGCTACTAGAAAGGTTGGCTGTTCGAACCCACCCAGAGGCTCCATGGAAGGAAGACCTGGCACTCTGCTTCCATAAAGATTATAGCCTAGAGAACCATATAGGGCAATTCTACTCTATCACATGGCATCAGTATGAGTCAGAATTGACTCGACTGCGCCCAAGAAAAACAACAACAATTACAATTAACCCATGTGCCATAACTCTACTGTCCCTTAGCCAGTTTCTAAAATTGCTTATATCCCTTCTAATGCTATCAGAGAGAAAGGTTAGGGAGATGGAAGTGAAGTAGGATTGATCATTAAGGCAATGCCCTCCATCAATTGTGTTAAAATATCTTATTTTTACAAATTTTATTAAAAAAATATATACTTATGTGAACACATTGTTGGGGTTCCTTCTAGGGTCTTGAAATGAGCATATTCAAGAGTAGACCCTGAAGCTTGACCTTCATAACTTTTCCAGGATATTTCATCTCTAGGTCTTGCATAATTATTTATAAGCATCTTATTTTTTATTCTAAATGCTTATGCATATATGTATATACAAAAACAATCCTACTCCTATGTTGTCTATAATATTAATAGATATGATGATATCACAACCCCATGATGATTCTCACTTGGTGATATATTCTTTTATTGCACCTATCTCTTCGAAGTAGTTGCTTCTATCCCTTGTTGCGTCTTTATGACCATAAAGATTTCACCAGATCATTACTAGTCCATAGATTGGGTGGGAGGGATAGCTTTGATGGAGTTTTGTGGCCTCTTCATTTCAGCATTTTCTCTTTTGTCTTCTGTTCCATAAAGCCTCCTATTTTTATTGTTGGTGTGATGAGCACTATGTAATTATGATTATTCTACATTTCCTTTCTATTTTCCTCCCAATACACACAGAGAAAAATAGTGAGCATTGAATTATTTCTCCCTTCTCTGAGACATTTTGATGAAATATAGGATCTTCACTTTAATGGATTTTCCTAGTACTTTCCCCACCCCTGAGGATGCCAACAGAACAGCTCAGTCCACTTTTCTCCAAGTTTGAAGGCTATATTTGATGTTATTAGTGCCCTGCCTAGATCCCTTTGGTTCCCATTTACAGGTTTGGTGGAGCTATACTGGTTTTTTGTTTTTTTTTTCGTGATTTGCTTCTGATGACATTGTAAAAGATGAAGATTTTTCTGCAAAACCCACATAATCAATAGCTGTCTCTCTGGCAAGACTAAAAGCTGCAACTCCTAGATTAAAGCACCCATTTTTTCCTTGATACACCTAAAATCAGGGAATATCTTTTCCTTAGGCCATCTTTTTCTGAGAATTAATGATGGAACATTTGTCTTATCCTATACACAGTCTTGTTTCCTTGTTTCTTTGTCTTGAGACTAACCTAAGTGCCTGTAACATGTAAAATTTATTCTAACAACCAGGAGGCAGGCTCAGTCTCATTGACTGAATTTCCTGCTATGTTGTTGTGTGCCGTTCAGTAGATTCTGACTCATAGCAGCCCTATAGTAGCTAATAAAGGCTTTTTCTTTCTTTTCATTTTTTCTCTTTTATACTGCTCTTACTTTAGGACCACTGACAGACTATAGTTGGCATTTCCCTCAGAGGACTTCCCTTGGACATTCCAGAAGGATGGAAGTGGCTGAGAGTTTATATCCCTTGGTCAGTGATTTACTGGTGCAGGAATATGAATGCCCAGCTACATGGCTTCAAGGGTGGGCGAACTGAGGCATAATTTACACTCCAGAACTCCACTTCTGGGTTAGCCTCAAACCGGGAATTGTCTGAAATCACAGCTTGCTTGGCTTCTTCTCCTTCTCTGTTCTACTTTCTACTATTCCTTTACTGGTTTCCCCAGGGAGTACTTCCTTAACAAATCACTTGCATGTGAATCTTCACTTCATAGTCTGCTTCTGGGAAACTGAACTAAAACAGGGGAATTATGGAGAATTTAACTTACATTCTGTCCTTAACCAACAATAGAACTGACTATTTCTTTCCTATGGCTGTAATTTTTTTAAGTTTTTTTCCTAGGATTGTATCTGTTTCCTTGATTGTTGCTATGGAAAACATGCATGCATGTGCATGCACACACACACACACATAAAACAACTACTCTGAAGTTGGGGCTAGAAAAGGTAGACATATGGACATGGTCATTTCTGTTTAATTTCCTATCATAAACCCAATTTTGAGTAGTATCTAAAATATTATGACTACTCAAGAAATATTAGCAGATAAATAAATTTGATATTTTTATATTATTAATTGTGAGAATATAAATATAATTACTAATGGAGAGTATACCCTTTTTGCAGATTTTCTCTTTTTTTATTTTATCCTGTCTAACTGCTGATCGATTGATTAATTGATCTGTTTATCTATCTATTGCAGACAGGTAGATAGATTATATAATGTATGCATCTCAACTCATAGAAGAAAAGGTCTAATTGGCCTGTAGACATTTTATTTTTTTCCCATTCTTTCAGGCTGAGAACTGAGAAATCAATAATATCACCAACAGCTGATTCATTTCAATTGTGTAGCCAGCTGAAATTGGCAGCTTTATCAACTACGTTGTTATTTTCCTGAAAAGATTAAATGCAATCAGCTGTATGCTAAGTGTAGCACTTCTCTCTATGACATATACACTTTTATCCCATTTTTACAAACAAAAACAACCCCTCATATGTGTTGTACTTTCTAAAGAGAGTGGTTGATAAATGACAAGTGAGGAAAAAAGGTTGAAGTAACTGTGTTAAAGAAAAACCTTTGAAGTACACTTTATTATGCAGTCACAGCTAGTAAAATAGTGGTTATTTATTTTGAGTATCTACTGAGTACAGAAACAATAAATGTCTGAGGTAATGGAAAGTGGGAAAAGATAGAAGTACCAATCATTTCTTCTTGAGGAATAACTCGAATGGTTCCCAATCTTCTTTCTTTCTTTTTTTTTTTTTAACATTTGACAAAACTGATAAAATTATACTCTTAAGATCTTAGCCTTTTAATGTATGTAAAACATACCTTATATATATATATATATTTTAAATGCAATGGAGATATTTTAAAAAGAAGAATTAAAATAACTATGTGAAGGTCCTGGGCTAGGTGCTTTACATGTGTTATTATTTCATTTCTACAGCAGTCCAATAAAATATCTGTTCTGTTTTTTAAATATATAGAGGAAAATATCATCATAGCTTAAAGGCATTAATTTATTTGACCAAACTGAGTAGAATTAAAAATAAAAGAAAAAGAAAATGTTGCCATTGAGTGAATTCCAATTCATGGCGGCCCGTGTATCAGAGTAGAATTGTGCTCCATACCATTTACAATGACTGATTTTTCAGAAGTAGATTGCCAAACTTTTCTTCCCAGGCACCTCTGGGTGATCTCAAACCTCTCATCTTTCAGTTAGCAACCAAGAGGGTTAATCATTCGCACTGTTTACTGTTTATAAACAGAGTCAGTATTCAAATCCAGAACTTAAAAGCTGTTGCTATTTCTATTCTAGTTGAGGATTAGATAATTGTCTTACATTAAAGTTAGATTAAAAATAAGGTTAAAAAAATACAGAAAAAGTTGTAAAAGGCTTATAGAATTAAAAATAAACACAAATGTAGGACAGGACAAAAACTAGTATTGAGAAGGTGGAAAAAAACATATAATTAACAGAAAAAACTGTATAGTAAGGAGCTATGCTTGAAACAATTATTTTAAGAAAGGAAATTCACTGTAAGAGGTTAAAACATGAAGAAATCATATTTATAACATTAAAGTGAACTTATTATGCCAGAAAGAATATATCGAAAGGAGGTATAGGAGTGACATAATCAACCGGAATGAGCATAGGAGTCTCAGTCTAGTTTGCAACTCCCTCTCTTTGAGAGTTTTTGTAAGCCACTTAACCTCTGCCTTATTTTTCCCATGTGCAAAAAGTAGAAATTCTAATAATGACTTTCCTTACAAGACTGTGGGGAGGATTAATTAGGTAATGTTCACTAGTAGCTTTGAAGATTAATTGCCTCAAATAAGTGCTAAGTATAAAATACAAAACTAAAAAGACACAATCAGAAAATACACAACTCAGAGAGAGGAAAGAAGAAAAATACTCCTATAAAAGAGATGGAAATTAAAGTCTGAAAAGATATGGGGTAGGGGAGGGGTGAAGCAGGGAAGATGAACTGGGAAAAACTGACTCCAAACAAACACATACAAGCCAAAAACATTTAAAATGGTGCCGATACATTCTAACTCATTAAGAATATGACATTCTGAAAATATGCATCAACATTTTTTGTACCATAAAAGAATATTTTCTCAGCAAGGTCATGGGATTTGCTGCATTCATCATATCTATCACTTCCAAAGCTATCTTCTTTCATTTTTGTGAAATCTGCTCTTAGGTGTCACATGCCTATTCAGTGTGGGATCTTTGTTCTCGATTTCACTTATTCCTATGTCTACTCTAAATGTGTGAGATTCACAAAGTCAACCCACAATAAGATGGATGGGACTCAGTGACCACAAAGGGCTTCAATGAACTGTGAAACAAGGAAATGAGCCAGTCTTCAGAAAAAAAGAGATTGGATCAACTAAGGAACTCTAAAGCCAGGTACTATACTGAGCTTTACTCTATATCTCCTCAAACCCAATGAGAATTTCGAGGAAAAAAAAAAACAAAACAAAAACTATGACTTAACCAGATAGTAAGTAGTACTTTAAAAAGTTTTGGTTTTGCCTGAGGCATTTTAAATATGAGCAGTGTAAATGAAGCAGTTTAAATATGAGTTTGAAGTAGAACCAGAATATTTAACACCAGTTACCCCAGGGGCCTGACCAGTCAGAACAGATGCTGGCAATAAACAACTGAACGGATACATTCCCAGTGGATATGCCTGAGTAGGACCAAACCGGAGGCAGTGGTGGTTCACTGGTAGAATTCTCACCTTTCCTGCAGAAGACTCTGGATTTGATTCCCAGCCAGTGAACCTCAAGGGCAGCCTCTACCAGCCTGTCAGTGTCGCCATGATGCTGATCAGGTTTCAGGGGAGTTTCCTGACTAAGACAGACTAGGAAGAAAGGTCTGTGGATCACAGTGGTCCCATCCTGCTGTGCATGGGGTCACCATGATTTGAGGCTGACTCTCAGCAGCTAACAACAACAGGACCAATGCTAAGTAAAACTGCAAAGCTGGCTGAGTGCAATTTCCAGGACCTCCTTTTTTCCCCTTCAGTAATATTGTCTTCTTAGTTTCACATGCTAAGCCCCTGCTCCTTTCACCATGCTTATTCAGTCTGTAGCTGAGCAAATAATCTGAGAAGCTGGACTATATGAAGAAGAACGGGACGTCAGGATTGGAGGAAGACTCATTAACAACCTGCAGTATGCAGATGGAACAACCTTTCTTGTTGAAAGTGAAGAGGACTTGAAGCACTTACTGATGAACATCAAAGACTATAGCCTTCGATATGGATTACACCTCAACATAAAGAAAACAAAAATTCTCACAAATGGACCAGTAAGGGACATCATGACAAATGGAGAAAAGATTGAGATTGTCAAGGATTTCATTTTACTTGGATCCACAATCAATGCTCATGGAAGCAGCAGTGAAGAAATCAAAAGGTGCATTGCATTGGGCAAATCTGGGGCAAAAGACCTCTTTAAAGTGTTGAAAAGCAAAGACATCACTTTGAGGACTAAGGTGCACCTGACCTAAGCCATAGTATTCTCAGTCACTTCATATGCATGTGAAAGCTGGACAATGAATAAGGAAGAAAGATGAATATATGCCTTTGAATTATGGTGTTGGCAAAGAATGTTGAATATACCATGCACTGCCAGAAGAATGAACAAATCTATCTTGGAAAAGTACAACCTGAATGCTCCTTAGACTGGAAGATGGAGAGATTTCATCTTATAAACTTTGGGCGTGTTACCAGGAGGTACCAGTCCCCAGAGAAGGATACCATGTTTGGTCAAGCAGAGGGTCATAGAAAAAGAGGAAGACCCCCAATAGGATGGATTGACACAGTGGCTGCAACAATGGGCTCAAACACAGCAACGATTGTGATGATGGTGCAGAACTGGGTAGTGTTTTTTTCTGTTGTACATAGGGTTGCTATGACTCAGAACCAACTCTAGGACACCTAACAACAACAACATCCCCTGATCTGTGTTCTACTACCTGAGTGTTTCCCACTGGCTTTGCAAGTTCATTCACTGTATCATATACCTGATCTTGACTCCATGACCCACAATACATTTTGATGTCTTTATATTTTCAAAATTCCAGTATTTATTGTCTCAAACTACTTTTATGGAAATATGTGATCTGATAAATTAATAAACACTAAAACCCCTTGATTTCAAGTCAATTCCAACTCATAGCAATTCTATAGAATAGAGTAGAACTGTCCCATAGGATTTCCAAGCATGTAAATCTTTATGAAAGCAGACTGCCACATCTTTCTCCTGGAGCAGCTGTTGGGTTGGAACCGCCAACCTTTTGGTTAACAGCCGAGAGCTGAGCCATCATAAACTACATTCAAGCAGATAGCTTAAATGCAGCTGAAGTATGCTGAGATAATCCAATGGAATTATTCTCTAAGAGTAAAATTCAGCAATTTTTGTAGCCTTTTAGCAGTAATTTTTTGGTACCAGATTAACCTAGAATCCCTTAAAACTCAAACTTTCTTTCTATATATGTCTATTTCTACTTAAGAATTTATAAAACGAATCTTATAAAGATATTGAGGTCTAGTTCTTATGCCTCCTTTTCATGAAACATTCTCTGATCCTTTTTTTGTAACCCGCCACTTCTCTTGATGTTTACTCTATAGCTATTTATGTATTTTCTTACCCTGCCTTCTGAACTATGAATTATCATATCTAATTAATGTTTGTATACCATGATAACAAATACAGTATGCATTAGTTTAGGACTAATAAAGCAATAATCAACCAACCAACCAACGAGTTGCCTTTCAGTGGATTTCTATTCATGGAAAACCCATGTGTGTCAGAATAGAACTCTGCTCCACAGGGTATTCAGTGGCTGCTTTTTTGAAAGTAGAACTCTAATCCTTTCTTTCAGGTGCCAAATGTCTTATGAATGTTTGAATAATGGTACCAATAAAAGATGAACTGGTGAAACAAACCTGGTCATCATTCAGGAAACTATCCCTTGATGTTGTGAAAAACAAATTAGAATGTCAGTAGATTGTCTCTCAAATCACAGTTCTGAACATAACTCCTTTGAGATCAAACATCGTCTAAGACTCTAATTGCATGCTAAAATTATCAGCCAGGAATTGAAATGTTCCTTGGGGCCTGGGTTCAAAAGTACCCCTCAGATTTACTGGTTGTTATATGCCCTTTGATGACCAGGGCAGGCATTTCAGCCGAACAAGATTTTTGCCATTTCTTCAACACACGCTTATATTCCCCACCCTTCATCGTATGTTGAGGGCAGTTCCATACCCTCCTCAGCACACATCTGTCCAAGTTAATAATGTTTAGTAGTGCTCCTATGAAACTTTTTTCTTCCTCTCTTAATGCACTTTCACATCTATTTCATGTTCCTTGCAGTTTATTTCTATTGATAGCAAAGATGTTGTCATATCCATCTTTGTACACACTATCTTTTAGAGCAGTGCCTGTGATGTAGCCTTCACTGAGGTGACCAAAATGGACTCATCTCAGGAATGTCAGTCAGCTGACTTCATGGAACTAAAGAGACTCAGCCAAGTCCTGCTTAGTATGAAGTCTCTTGAGATCAAGTCTTCTGAAATTACTTCTATGCCAACAAGTTACAAAGCTGTAAAGCCTATAGTAACTTTGGAAGAAAACAAACAAACATAAAAACCCATTGCCATCGAGTCAATTTCAACTCATAGTGAACCTACAGGACAGAGTAGAACTGCCTTATAGGGTTTCCAAGGAATGGCTGGTGGATTCGAACTGCCTACCTTTTGGTTAGCAGCCAAGCTCTTAACTACTGTGTCACCAGGGCTCCTTGGAAGAAAAAGTGTCATGAAGTTTTCCTCATGGAAGGAAAAATTATAAATGTCTTCAAAAAGCTGACTGGATCATCTGGAAGACATTTTTAAAAGAATGTTTTGGAACAAGGTATGACTGTGCCAAGATATTCTGTGTATGATTATAATAAACAGAAACACTCAGTTAATATATTTATCTAAACAGTGAATTTCTTACCAGGAGGAAAATGGCACTTAATTAATTTGGCTGAACCAGACTCCTAACTGTGAATTCTCAGCTATGCTGCTAATGGGGTCACCTAAATGACCAACTAAAAATGCAGAGATTATTGAAGGGAAAAACTGTTGAAACTATGTATACCAAAGACTTTCTAATTAGTGGCAATTATTTGATAAATTTATTGTCCTATTTTAAATGCATTGTTAGAGATACCTACCTAGAGGGGACTGGTACAAAGGGAATCGAATTAAATGTAAGAAGCTAGTTAAGGTTCTATTTGTCTGAAAGGAACGTGCTAACTTCCTTACGTCTCTGGCCCCACATTCCCCACACACGCCAACAGGTGCAAAGTGGCTCTCCCTTAGGATCTTTTCTTCCTTATATAAAATGAGGATGATTGGGTAGGTAAAATATGCAAAAATAAAGAAAACCTGCTAGTCATTTCCAGGAGCTACTGGAATTATTTTTGCTGAATGTAACTTCTTAGAAATCTTTAGAAAAGTATTCCAACAGCGATAGTAAATGCCTTGCTGTGATGTTAGATCAGAGATAGCCAACGGTACCGGTCGAAGACATAGAATGTGTGGATAAATTCCCAAACACTAAAGTGCCATAAATACAAACGCAGGTAAATTCTATTGACTAGTTTATACTGAATCTTCATTTTAGGACTTTGCTAAAGGAACTTGGGGCAACTACACCTCTAAATTAAACCTGTGTTTGGATAGATTTCTGAAAGTAAATAACTACAGAGTGTCAAAGTAACTTATCAGCACTATCAGATACTTTCTTCTTGACAGTATTTCATGACTGTGCCAGATAAACATATATTCTAGCATGTAGCAAAGAATTTATGACATTTAAGAAAATTCAAATCTGTAGTAGTATGTGAGACAGAGGGCCATTTGTATCAAAAATTAACTCTAAGGATATAGAACTATGCATCAATAAGCAAATAAACAAAAATACCTTCCATACCTTGAAAATATCATCTAAGGCAATAAATAATATTCATATTCATTTCTCCATTATATTGCTAAGAGTTTCTGCTTTATATCCACCTTGTCCCCCTTCACTGAAGCAACTCAAAGACTTAAGGTGAGCATAGAAACAACCAAGAAAAAAGCAAGCCTTGGAAAACAAAAAACATCCAAAATTGAAGGAAAAACTTTTAAGGGAGAATTTTGTTTGTTTGTTTTAGGAGACTACAATAGGTTAATCACAACTTCAATTATAGTTTATGCAATGTTTAAGAAATTCTAACAATCTAAAAAGGAGATGTGACATATTGCTTACCTATGGCTGCTTTCTTCCTACAGTGCTTAACTCTAAATAATCAACTCACCATAGTTGAAACCTGGTCTGAATTTGCAGAGTATTTTCATTTCCCTCATACACTTAGCCTTGTTAGAGGTACTGGATAACCGCCATGATTTTTTGACCATAGCTTTTGCTATAGACAAGACAATCAAGTTTTAGTTATGAATAGCTATGATTTGATTTCAACATTATGGGATCACTATGGAATCCACAGGACTATAAAACAGATATACATTGTGAAATATTATGCATGAGATATTCACCACATCTGTATGTATGGCATAATTTATGCCCATCAACAATGAAAAAAATAGTAGGTAGCACTTTGGTTTAAATTTAACCAAATTCTTTTTTTTTTTTTTTTTTTTTTTTTGTGCTTTAAGTGAAAGTTTACAATTCAAGTTAGTTGCTCATGCAAAAACTTATACACACGTTGTTATGTGACCATAGGTTCTCTCCCTATACTGTGATAGAACATTCCTCCTTTCCACTCCAGATTTCCCACGTCCATTCAACCAGCGTCATTGCTTTTCTGCATTCTCATCTCGCCTCTGGACAGGAGCTGCCGATTTAGTCTCATGTACCTACTTGAGATACGAAGCACACTCTTAAGTAGTATCATTTTATGTCTTATAGTCCAGTCTAATCTTTGTTTGAAGAGTTGGCCTCAGGAATGGTTTTACTTTTGGGCTAACAGAGAGTCCAGGAGCCATGTTTTCTGGGTTCCCTCCAGTCTGAGTCAGACCATTAGGTCTGGTCTTTTTACTAGAATTCGAGTTCTGCACCCCACTTTTGTCCTGCTCCATCAGGGACTCTATGTTGTGTACCCTGTCAGGGCTGTCATTGGTAGTAGCCGTGCATCATCTAGTTCTTCTGGTCTCAGGCTGACAGAGTCTCTGGTTTATGTGGTCATTTTGTCTCTTAGGCTAATATTTTCCTTGTGTCTTTGGTGTTTTTCATTTTCCTTTGCTCCAGGTGGGTTGAGACCAATCGATGCATCTTAGATGGCCATTTGCTAGCTTTCAAGACCCCAGATGTCACTCACCAAAGTGGAATGCAGAACATTTTCTTAATAAAATTTCTTATTCCAATTGACCTAGATGTCCCCTGAAAACACAGTCCCCAGACCCCCGTCCCATCTACTCTGTCCCTCGAAGTATTTGGTTGTATTCAGGAAACCTCTTAGCTTTTGGTTTAGTCCAGTGGTGATAACCTCTCCGATAGTGTGTGTTGTCCTTCCCTTTACCTAAAATAATTCTTGTCTACTACCTAGTGAATACCCCCTCTCTCCCTCCCCACCCTCATAACATCAAAGAATGTTTTCTTCTGTGTTGAAACCTTGTCTTTAGTTCTTATGATAGTGTTCTCATACAATATTTGTCCCTTTGCGACTGACTAATTTCACTCAGCTTAATGCCTCCCAGATTCATCCATGTTATGAGATGTTTCCCAGATTCATTGTGGTTCTTTACCTTTGCCTAGTATTCCATTCTGTAAATATACCATAATTTGTTTATCCATTCATCTGTTGATGGGCC
Source organism: Dugong dugon (assembly GCA_030035585.1). Taxonomy (NCBI): domain Eukaryota; kingdom Metazoa; phylum Chordata; class Mammalia; order Sirenia; family Dugongidae; genus Dugong; species Dugong dugon. Next base: position 29,819,939 of record CM057465.1, read on the forward strand.
CTAGGTTGTTTCCAACTTTTTGCTTTTGTGAAGAGTGTTGCAGTGAACATGGGTGTGCATATATCTATCCATGTGTTGGCTCTTATTTCTCTAGGGTATATTACAAGGAGTGGAATTGCTGGACTGTATGGTACTTCTATTTCTAGCTTTTTAAGGAGGCGCCAAATCGATTTCCAAAGTGGTTGTACCATTTTACATTCCCACCAACAGTGTATGAGTGTTCCAGTCTCTCCACAACCTCTCCAACATTTATTATTTGGTGTTTTTTGAATTAATGTTAGCCTTGTTGGGGTGAGATGGTATTTCATTGTAGTTTTGATTTGGGTTTCTCTAATGGCTAATGATCATGAGCATTTCCTCATGTATCTGTTAGCTGCCCGAATGTCTTGTTTGGTGAAGTGCCTGTTCATATCCTTTGCCCATTTTTAATTGGATTATTTGTCTTTTTGTTGTTGAGGTTTTGCAGAATCTTATAGATTTCAGAGGTTAGACCTTGATCGAATTTGTTGTAACCAAAAATGTTTTCCTAGTCTGTAAGTTGTCTTTTTACTCTTTTGGTGAAGTCGTTTAATGAGCATAAGTGTTTGATTTTTAGGAGCTTCCAGTTATCTAGTTTCTCTTCCGGTATTTGTGCATTGTTAGTTATGGTTCATATTATGTTTATGCTATGCATTAGGGCTCCTAGCATTGTCCCTATTTTTTCTTCCATGATCTTTATTGTTTTAGATTTTATATTTAGGTCTTCAATCCATTTTGAGTTAGTTTTTGTGCATGCTGTGAGGTATGGATCTTGTTTCATTTTTTTGCGGATGGATATCCAGTTATGCCAGCACCATTTGTTAAACGGACTGTATTTTCCTCATTTAAGGAATTTTGGGCCTTTGTCAAATATCAGCTGCTCATAGGTGGGTGAATTTATGTCTGGATTATCAATTCTGTTCCATTGGTCTATGTGTCTGTGGTTGTATCACTAACAGGCTGTTTTGACTACCATGGTGGTATAATAGGTTCTAAAATCAGGTAGTGTGAGGCCTCCCACTTTGGTCTTCTTCTTGAGTAATGCTTTACATATCCCGGCCACTTCCATTTACATACGAAGTTTGTGAATTTATTTCTCCATCTCATTAAAAAATGTCATTGGAATTTGGATGGGGATTGTATTGTATCTATAGATTGCTTTGGGTAGAAATGACATTTTCACAGTGTTGAGTCTTCCTATCCATGAGCAAGTTATGTTTTTCCACTTATGTAGGTCTCTTTTGGTTTCTTGCGGTAGTGTCTTGTAGTTTCTTTGTATAGGTCTTTTACATCTCTGGTTAGATTTATTCCTAAGTATTTTATCTTCTTGGGGGCTATTGTAAATGGTATTGATTTGGTGATTTCCTCTTCAAAGTCCTCTTTGTTGGTGTAAAGGAATCCAATTGATTTATGTATGTTTATCTTGTATCCTGAGGCTTTGTTAAAATCTTCTATTAGTTCCAGTAGTTTTCTTGTGGATTCTCTGGGGTTTTCTCTGTATAAGATCATATCATCTGCAAATAGAGATACTTTTAATTATTCCTTACAATTTTGGATGCTCTTTATTTCTTTTTGTTGCCTAATAGCTCTGGCTAGGACCTCCAGCACAATGTTGAATAAGAGTGGTGATAAAGGGCATCCTTGTCTGATTCCCATTCTCAGGAGTAATGCTTTCAGACTGTCTCCATTTAGGATGATATTGGCTGATGGCTTTGTATAAAAGCCTTAATTATGTCAAGGAATTTCCCTTCTATGTTTTTATCATGAATAGGTGTTGGACGTTGTCAAATGCCTTTTCTGCATCAATTGATAAAATCATGTAGTTCTTGTCTTTTTTTATGTGATGCATTACATTGATTGTTTTTCTAATGTTGAACCATTTCTGCATACCTGGTATAAATCCCATTTGGTCATGGTGAATTATTATTATTTTTTTTTTTGATATGTTGTTGAATTCTATTGGCTGGAATTTTGTTTAGAATTTTTGCATCTATGTTCATGAGGGTTATCAGTCTGTAATTTTCTTTTTTGTGGTGTCTTTACCTGGTTTTGGTATCAGGGTTATGCTGGCCTCATAGAATGAGTTTGGGAGTATTCCATTCTTTTCCATGCTCTGAAATACCTTCAGTAGTAGTGGTGTTAACTCTTCTCTGAAAGTTTGGTAGAATGCTCCAGTGAAACCATCTGGGCCAGTTAGGAGTTTTTTAGTTACCTGTTCCATCTCTTCTTTTGTTATAGGTTCATTTAGTTGTTCTATCTCTATTTGTGTTAACTTAGGTAGGTAGTGAGTTCCCAGAAATTTATCCATTTCCTCTAGGTTTCCTCAAATTTGTTGGAGTACAATTTTTCATAGTATTCTGTTATGATTTTTTTAATTTCAGTTGGGTCTATTGTGATGTTGCTCATGTCATTTCTTATTTGAATTATTTGTTTCTTGTTTTTATTTTGTCAGTTTGACCAGTGTTTATCAATTTTATTGATCTTTTCAAAGAACCAGCTTTTGGTCTTGTTAACTCTTTCAATTGTTTTTCTATTTCTATTTCATATAATTCTGTTCTAATTTTTATTATTTGCCTTCTTCGGGTGCCCGATGGCTTCTTTTGCTGCTCTCTTACTATTTGTTTGACAGTAGGGTTAATGTTTTGATTTTGTTCCTTTCTTCTTTCTTGATGTGTGCATTTATTGCTATAAAGTGACCTATGAGCACTGCTTTTCCTGTATCCTAAAGGTTCTGGTAGGATGTTTTTTCATTCTCATTTGATTCTGTGAATTTATTTATTCCATCCTTAACTTCTATAATCCAGTAGTTTATGAGCAAGGTATTATTCAGTTCCATGTGCTTGATTTTTTTCCCATGCTTTCTCTATTATTGATTTCCATTTTCATGGCTTTACGGTCAGAAAAGATACTTTATACTACTTCATTGCTTTGGATTCTGTAAGGCTTGCTTTGTGGCATAGTATGTGGTCTTTTCTGGAGAAAGTTCCACGTGCGTTTGAAAAGATAGTATACTTGGCTGCTAGTGGGTAGAGTGTTTTGCATATGTCTATGAGATCAAGTTGGTTGATTAGGCATTTAGATCTTCCATGTCTTTAGGGAGCTTCTTTCTGGAGGTTCTGTCCTTCACCGAAAGTGGTGTGTTGAAGTCTACTACTATTATTGTGGAGCTGTTTACGTCTTTTTTCAATGCTGTTAGAGTTTGTTTTATGTCTTTTGGGGCCCTGTCGTTGGGTGTGTAAATATTTATCATGGTTAACTCCTCCTGGTGTATTGACCCTTTAATCATTATAGAGTGTCCTTCCTTATCTTTTATGATGGGCTTTACTTTAAAGTCTGTTTTGTCAGAGACTAATATTGCCACTCCTGCTCTTTTCTGAGTGTTGTTTACTTGATATATTTTTTTCCGTCCTTTGAGTTTTAGTTTGTTTGTGTCTTTCTGTCTAAGGTGTGTCTCTTGTGGGCAGCATATAGATGGATCCTGTTTTTTTGTCCATTCTGCCACTCTCTCTTTATTAGTGCATTAATCCATTTGCATTCAGCGTAATTATTGATAGATATGAGTTTAGTTCTGTCATTTTGATGTCTTTTTTCTGTGTTGTTGACAGTTTGTTCCACTTAATTTTCTGTGCTGAGTCGTTTTTCTGTATGTATGTTCTTTTCATCTTTTTCATTGTTCTTGATTTTCTATTTGCTGATTCTTTTCTTTTCTTTTTTTTCTTTTGACTTGTGGGGTTGTTAGTTTCCTTTGTCATTACCTTAATACTTACTCCTATTTTTCTAAGTTTAAACCAGTCTTTTATTTCTTTATATAGCCTAGAATTTCTTTCCATATGAAAAATCCATGACTATATTTGTGAGTCCCTCTTTTTTGTTTTAACGTTTTCATCTTTTACATATAGATATCTCTGTTTCCCTATTTTCAGTGTTTTAGCTTTGATTTCTTTTTGTGACTTCCCTATCTGAGTTGATGTCTGGTTGCTCTGTCCTGGGTTCTAGTCTTGGGTTGTTATCTGATGTTATTGATTTTCTAACTGGAAGACACCCTTAGTATTTTTTGTAATTTTTGTTTGGTTTTTGAAAATTCCCTAAACTTCTGTTCATCTGTAAATGCCCTAAATTCGCCATCATACTTGACAGACAGTTTTGCTGTATATATAATTCTTGGCTGACAATTTTTTTTTCCCTTCAAGGCTTTATATATGTTATCCCATTATCTTCTTACCTGCATGGTTTCTGCTGAGTAGTCCCAGTTTATTCTTATTGGTTCTGCTTTATAGATGACTTTTCATTTATCCCTAGCCACTCTTAAAATTCTCTCTTTAACTTTGGTTTTGGCAAGTTTGATTATAATATGTCTTGGTGACATTCTTTTGGGATCTACCTTATGTGGGGTTCGATGAGCTACTTGGATAGATATCTTCTCATCTTTCACGATATCAGGGAAGTTTTCTGCCAACAATTCTTCAGCAATTCTCTCTGTATTTTCTGTTATCTGCCTCAGTTCTGGTACTCCAATCACTAGTAGGTTACTCCTGTTGATGTTGTTCTTGTTGTTAGGTGCCCTTGAGTCAGTTCCGACTCACAATGACCCTCTGCACAACAGAAGGTAACACTTCCCAGTCCTGCTCCATCCTCACAATTGTTGCTATGCCTGAGCCCATTGTTGCAGCCACTGTGTGAATCCATCTCATTAAGGGTCTTCCTCTTTTTTGCTTACCCTCTCCTTTATCAAACATGATGTACTTCTCCAGGAACTTTGGATTCTGTAGTAGTAGTGGTGTTAATAAGAGTGGTGATAAAGGGCATCCTTGTTGAATAAGATAGCATGTCCAAAATATGTGAGACGAAGTCTCGTCATCCTTGCTTCCAAGGAGCATTCTGGTTGTACTTCTTCCAAAACAGATTTGTTCACTCTTTTGGCAGTCCATGGTATATTCAGTATTCTTTGCCAACACCACAATTTAAAGACATTAATTCTTCTTCGATCTTCCTTACTCATCATTGGGCTTCCTTGTGCAAATGAGGTGATTGAAAACACCTTAGTCCTCAAGATAACGTTTGCTCTTCAAGACTTGACAAAGGTCTTTTGCAGCAGATTTGCCCAGTGCAATGAGTCTTTTGAATTCTTGAATGCTGTCTTCATGTATGTTGATTGTGGATTCCAGTAAAATGAAATCCTTGACAATCTTAATCTTTTCTCCATTTATCATAATGTTGCTTATTGGTCCAGTTGTGAGGATTTTTATTTTCTTTATGTTGAGGTGTAATCCATACTGATGGCCGTGGTGTTTGACATTCATCAGTGAGTGCTTAAAGTCCTCTTCACTTTCAGCAAACAAGGTTGTGTCATCTGCACAATGTAGGTTGTTAATGAGTTCTCTTCCAGTACTGATACCCCATTCTTCTTCTTATAGTCCAGCTTCTCAGGTTATTTGTTCAGCATACAGTTTGAATAGGCATGGCAAAAGGATGCAACCATGATGCACACCTTTCCTGACTTTAAACCATGCAGTATACCCTTGTTCTGTTCGAATGACTGCCCCTTGATTCATGTACAGATTCTGCATGAGTACAATTAAGTGTTTCAGAATTCCTATTCTCTGCAATTTTTACATAATAGTTATGATCCACACAGTTGAACGCCTTAGCATAGTCAATAAAACACAGGTAAACATCTTTCTGATATTGTCTGCTTTCAGCCAGGATCCATCTGATATCAACAATGATACCTCTGGTTCCATGTCCTCTTCTGAATCCGGCTTGACTTTCTGGCAGTTCTCTGTCAATATACTGCTGCAGCCACTTTTGAGTGATCTTCAGCAAAATTTTGCATGAAAGTGATATTAATGATATTGTTAAATAATTTCTGTATTGGGTTGGAACACCTTTCTTCGGAATAGCCATAAATATGGATCTCTTCCAGTCAGTTGGCCAAGTAGCTGTCTTCCAATTTTCTTGACATAGAAAAGTGAGCACTTCCAGTGCTGCATCCATTTATTGAAACATCTCAGTTGGTATTCTGTCAGTTCCTGGAGCCTTGTTTTTCACCAGTGCCTTCAGTTAAGCTTGGACTTCTTTCTTCAGTATCATTGGTTCCTGATCATATGTTACCTCCTGAAGTGGTTGAACGTCAACCAATTCTTTTTGGTGTAGTGACTCTTGGTATTTCTTCCATCTTCTTTTGATGTTTCCTGCATCATTTAATATTTTTCCTGTCGAAACCTTCAGTATTGCAATTCGAGGCTTAAATTTTTTATTCAGTTCTTTCAGCTTGAGAAATGCTGAGTGTGTTCTTCCCTTTTGGTTTTCTATCTCCAGGTCTTTGCATATGTCATCATAATACTTTACTCTGTCTTCTCGAGCTGCCCTTTGAAATCTATTCAGCTCTTTGCCTTCATCATTTATTTTTTTTCTTTTTGCTTTAGCTTCTCAATGTTCAAGAGCAAATTTCAGAGTCTCTTCTGAATCCATTTAGGTCTTTTCTTTCTCTCCTGTCTTTTTAATGACCTCTTGCTTTCTTCATGTATAATGTCCTTGATGTCATTCCACAACTCATCTGGTGTTCAGTCATTAATGTTCAATACGTAAAATCTATTTTTGAGATGGTGTCTAAATTCAGATGGTATACACTCAAGGTAGCATTTTGGCTCTCGTGGACTTGTTCTAATTTTCTTCTGTTTCAACTTGAACTCTCATATGAGCAATTAATGACCTGATCCACAGTCCGCAGCTGGCCTTGTTCTGACTGATGATATTGAGCTTTTCCATTGTTTCTTTCCACAGATGTAGTCGATTTGATTCCTGTGTACTCCATCTGGCAAGGTCCATGTGTACAGTCACCACTTATGTTGGTGAAAAGAGGTATTTGCAATGATGAAGTCATTGGTCTTGCAAAATTCAATCATGCGATCTCCAGCATCATTTCTGTCACCAAGGCCATATTTTCCAACTACTGATCCTTCTTCTTCATTTCCAACTTTTGTGCTCCAATCGTCAGTGATTATCAGTGCATCTGATTACATGTTCGATCAATTTCAGACTGCAGAATTTGGTAAAAGTCTTCAGTTTCTTTATCTTTGGCCTGAGTGGTTGGTGCATAAATTTGAATAATAGTTGTATTAACTGTTCTTCCTTGTAGGCATATGGGTATTATCTTATCACTGACAGCATTGTGCTTCAGGATAGATCTTGCAATATTCTTTTTGAGGATGAATGCAGTGCCATTCCTTTTCAAGTTATCATTTCTGGCATAGTAGGCCATATGACTGTCCGATTCAAATGACCAATACCAGTCCATTTCAGCCCACTAATGCCTAGGATATTGATTTTTATACGTTCCATTTCATTTTTGACGATTTCTAATTTTCCTAGATTCATGCTTCGTACATTCCACTTTCTGATTATTAATGGTTGTTTACAGTTGTTTCTTCTCATTTTGAGTCAAGTCACCTCAGCAAATGAAGGCCCTGAAAGCTTAATTATCTCCGTGTCATTAAGGTTGACTCTACTTTGAGAAGGCAACTCTTTCCCAGTCATATTTTTCGTGCCTTCCAACCTGAGGGACTCATCTTCAGGCACTATATTAGACAATGCTCCACTGCTATTCATAATGCTTTCACTGGCTAATTCTTTTCAGAAGTAGACCGCCAAGTCCTTCTTCCTAGTCTGTCTTAGACTGGAAGCTCAGCTGAAACCTGTCCACCATGGGTGACCCTGCCAGTATTTGAATACCTGTGCCATAGCTTCCAGCATCACAGTGACACACAAGCCTCCACAGTATGACAAACTGACAAATGCATGGGGGGATTCCTCAGATAAAATAATATTTAAAAAAAATTAGAAAACTCTAAGAATTATGTGGGACTCTATCAAGAGACAGAGACATTCCTCTTGATAGAGTCCCACATAATTCTTATGGTTTCTTCCTTTTTTAAAATTATTTTATCTGATTTTTCCTCAAGTAAGTTAATGTCAAGTGCTTTATCTTCAGTCTCACTAATTCTTACTTCCATTGCCTCAATTCTGGTCCTATGACTTTCTATTGAGTGGTATAATTCTGAAATTTTATTGTTCATCTTTTGGATTTCTGTTTACTATCTATATTGGATTCTTGCAGCCTGTTAAATTTGTCATTATGCTCTTTTATAATCTTCTTGATTTCCTCTATTGCTTTGTCTGTGTTTTCCTTGGCTTGTTCTGAGTTTTGACTGATCTCTTTCCTAGTCTCTTGAAGAATTCTGTATATTAATCTTTTGTATTCTACCTCTGGTAATTCCAAGAAGTCCTCTTCCTCTGGAAGATTTCTTTTTTTTTTTTTTTTCTTTTTTTTTTATATATTTTATTGTACTTCAGGTGAAAGCTTACAGAGCAAACAGTTTCTCATGAAATAGTAGTACACATGTTGTTTTTTGACATTGGTTAACAACCCCACAACGTATTAAGCCTCTAAATTCTCAACCTTTTTTTTTGATGAAAATTACAGATGGCCAAAGATACACCGTTTCAAAAATTTCTACATTCACAGTTCAGTGACATTGACTACGCTCTTCCAACTGTGCTGTTATTCTCACTTAAGATGAAGGCTTACAGAACAAAATAGTTTTTCATTTAACAGTTACTACACATGTTGCCCTGTGACAATGGTTAACAATCTCACAGCACATCAAGAATATCCTTACTCCACCTTGTGTTCCCTATCACCAGGGGGCTTCCTTGTCCCCTTCTGTCTTCTGGACCTTGTCAGTGGACTATTGTACCTCTTTAGTCTCATTTGTTTATTTTTTATTTTTATTTTATTTAAACACCATTTCAAAACTTTTTACTTACACATTTAAGTGATATTGACTATGCTCTTCCAATTGTGCTGCCATTCTCGCCCAAGATGAAGGCTTACAGGACAAAACAGCCTCCCATTTAATAGTTACTACAAATGTTGCCCTATAGCAGTGGTCAACAATCTCACAATACATCGACAGTGTTCTTATTCAATTTGTGTTCCTTATCATCAGTTTCCTACTCTCCCTCTGCCTTCTGGCCCTTGTCACCGGACTCCTGTACATCGTTAGTCCCATTTAGTTTTACTGGGGTGTCCATTCCCAGGCTTAACATCGAACCTTGAAGGTAACTTCACCTCTGAGCTGAAAGGGTGTCTGGGGGCCACACTCTCGAGGTTTCTCTAGTATTCTTTAGGCCAGTATATCTGGTCTTCTTTTTTTTTTTTTTTTTTTTTGGGAGTTAAAATTATGCTCTACATCCTACTCCAGCTCTGCCCAGAACCCTCTGTTGTGATCCTGGTCAGAGGAGTCATTGGTGGTAGCCGGGCACCATCCAGCTGTACTGGGCTCAGTCCCGTGGAGGCCTTGGTAGCTGTGGACCATTAGTCCTTTGGACTAATCTTTTCCTTGTATCCTGTTCTCTTCGTTCTCCCTTGTTCCCGAAGGGATGAGATCAGTGGAGTATCTTAGATGGCCGCTCATAGGCTTTTAAGACCCCAGACACTACTCACCAAGGTAGAATGTAGAGCATTATCTTTATAAGTAGTGTCATGCCAATTGAGCTAGATGTTCCCCGAGATCATGGTCCCCAGAGCCCTCCGTCCAACAACTCAGTCCCTCGGGGGGTTTGGATGTGTCTATAGGGCCTCCATGACCTTTCCTTGTGCAGGTTGTGTTAGTTTCCCCTGTACTATGTACTATCTCATCTCTCACCCAAGTTACCACTTACCTATTACCTATTTAGTATTTCCCCCCCCCCCCCCATCCCTGGTAACCAACAAGGATTGTTACATTTTGCATGTGAATTTTTTCATGGGTTTTTACAATAGAGGTCTCATACAATATTTGTCCTTTTGTGATTGACTTATTTCACTCAGCATGATGTCTTCCAGTTTCATCCATGTTATGAGATGGTTCACCGATTCATTGTTCTTTCTCGTTGCATAGTACTCCATTGTGTGTATGTACCATAGTTTGTGTATCCATTCGTCTGTTGATGGACATCGAGGTTGTTTCCATCGTTTTGCTATTGTGAATAATGCTGCCATGAACATAGGTGTGCATATGTCTATTCGAGTGATGACTCTTATTTCTCTAGGATATATTCCTAGGAGTGGGATTGCTGGATCGAATGGTACGTCTATTTCTAGCTTTCTGAGGAAACGCCATATCATTTTCCAAAATGGCTGCATCATTTTGCATTCCCACCAGCAGTGTATAAGAGTTCCCGTCTCCCCGCAGCCCCTCCAACATTTGTTATTTCCAGTGTTTTTGATTCGTGCCAGTAATGCCGGGGTGAGATGGTATCTCATTGTGGTTTTAATTTGCATTTCTCTAATGGCTAGTGATCGCGAGCATTTCGTCATATGTCTGTTGGCCATTTGAATGTCTTCCTTGGTGAAGTGTCTGTTCATTTCCTTTGCCCATTTTTTGATAGGATTGGTTGTCTTTTTGTTGTAGAGGTGTTGGATTTTCTTGTAGATTATGGAGATTAGACCTTTGTCTGACTTGTACTGTCCAAAAACTTTTTCCCAGTCTGTAGGTTCTCTTTTAACTCTTTTGGTGAAATCTTTTGAAGAGCATAGATGTTTGATTTTTAGAAGATCCCAATTATCTAGTTTATCTGTTGGGTTTTTTGTGTTGATGTTTATGGTTTGTATCCTGTTAATGCCATGTATTAAGGTCTGAAGTGTTGGTCCTATTTTTTCTTCTATGAATTTTATAGTTTGAGGCTTTATATTCAGGTCTTTGATCCATTTTGAAGTAGTTTTTGTATATGGTGTGAGGTATGGGTCCTGTTTCATTTTTCTACAAATGGATATCCAGTTTTGCCAGCACCATTTGTTAAAAAGACTGTCTTTTCCCCATTTGATGTATTTTGGGCCCTTGTCAAAAATCAGGTGACCGTAGGTGGATGGATTTACATCTGAGTTCTCAATTCTGTTCCATTGGTCAATGTCTCTGTTGTTGTACCAGTACCAGGCTGTTTTGAGTACTGTAGCTGTATAGTAGGTTCTCAAGTCAGGTAGTGTGAGTCATCCAACTTTATTCTTCTTCTTCAGTAGTGCTTTACTTATTCGGGGTTGCTTCCCTTTCCATATAAAGTTAATAATTAGTTTTTCCATCTCTTTGAAGAATGTTGTTGGTATTTATATCGGAATTGCATTGTATTTGTAGATTGCTTTAGGTAGAATTGCCATTTTCACAATGTTGAGTCTGCCTATCCATGAGCATGGTATGTTTTTCCATTTATGTAGATCCCTTTGGGTTTCATGCAGCAGTGTTTTGTAGTTTTCTTTGTATAGGTCTTTTATATTCCTGGTCAGATTTATGGAAGATTTCTTGATTCTTTGTTTTGGAAGCTTCCTGAAGGTATAGTCTGCCTCTTTATGTGATTTGATATTGACTGTTTTCTCCTAGCCATCAATAAGTTATTATATTTATTTATTTTATGTTTGCTTACTGTGTCCTAGCTTCTTGTTTTGTTTTGATATGCCCAAATAGGCTGCTTGTGTGAGCTAGTTTCATTATTGGTAGCTTTGAAGCTCTAATGTCCTGTCTCCTGGTGGTTAGATCTGTTACTAAGTACCTGAGTCCAGGAGTCCATTTAATTTTCTTGTATGAATTCAGCTCAGGTGTCCAGGTAGTCGGTCACCAAGTGTGTGGTGCAGGCTCTCACCTACAGTCCTAGATGAGCAGGGGTGATTGGTTTAGGCACCGATATCTGGCTGCAGTAGTGGGTCATGCGCTGAGCAAGACAGGGGGATGATGACTGCCTCTGAATGTCTGGGAAGAAAGGGTGTCCCTGCTCCCTAGAGAGCATAGGTGGGTGGGTTTACAGCCAGACTATGAGCACCCAGAGCTGTTGACTGTAAGGACTGCGAGGCACCACTTATTCTTGGACCTCTATCATGGGTGTCTACATAACTTGGGTGGAGCCACCAGTCCTCAGACCCATTATGTGGGTAGACAAGGACCCTGCTTAATGAGCAGAGTGGTGTCAAATGTCACGAACCTGCCACTCCACCATATAGCTGATACAGTTGAAGTTAGGCTTCAGGTGTATACCCTGTTGTACTGTGCTAATGAGGGCCTATGCTGTTGAAATGGGCCCACACAGGTCTATGCAGGGGTGAAAGGCATTCAAAGTCCGTGGACCCCTTATGCCTGTGCCTAGGCAAAGGAGCTGTGCCTACCCTGAATTCTTGGCTTAGGGGAGCTGGCAGATTAATTTTTCCCATTTGTTAATTTGTTCCCTCTCCAAGGCTTGGGGAATGGCTCAGGGCGCATGACGAGTCCTTACTTGTGGCCCAGTGGCAATCACTGAAGCTGGCCTGGGACCAGTGCAGAGAGGGAAGTGGGTACATAAATTAGAAAGAGTTTTTTCACAAAAGTGGTGTTTTTTGATCCGTGCAGTAGGTTAGATGCATGTACTTATCTTTTGCCCATTTAGTGTCACTTTTCACTGATTGTGGAGGCTTGAGTAGACTCTCCATCACTCAGTCTCTCCCAATGTGGAAAATGCATCCCAAACGCCAATGCTTGCCTCACCATGCACTCCAGCCTCTCTGGCCTGCAGGTTGCTGGTTTCCACCAAGTTAGGTCTGACAACTCCTCGCTGCTTCTGAACCTTCTCTCCCTTCCCCTGCCACTCAGGCTAATTCCTCAACTTTACCGTTGATGTTCTGGGCTCCTAGATTGTCATATATAATTGATTCACTTGTTTTTTTCTGGTCTTTGTTGTAAGATGGATGACAGGAAGCATTTAACTCCTCCGCCATCTTGGCCTAACCTAATTCTTTTTAAATGCATCTAGGTGTTATTCTTGTTGTTACCTGCAGTCTAGTCCACCCCAAACTCATGGTGACCCTATGCACAATGGAATAAAAATACTGTCCAGTCCTGTTCTATCCCCATGATTGGTTTTAGACTGTATCATTGTGATTCACAGGGTTTTCATTAGCTTATTTTCAGAAGTAGATAGCCAGGACTTTCCTCCTAGTCTGTCTTAGCCTGAAGCTCTGCTGAAACCTGCACAGTATCATAGCAACTCACAAGCCTCCATAGACAGATGGGTGGTGGCTGCACACGAGGTGTACTGACTTGGAATCAAACCTAGGTCTCTGACTTGGAGGGTGAGAATTCTACCACTGAACTACCAACGCCTCAGTGCATTCTTAGTAGAACAAAATGTTCCTGTTTTGAATGCCAACTTGATGGAGAATTCTTAGAAGTGAATTTGCTGTATCAAAAATCATGTACTTTTTAAGAATTAATTTATATTAACAAATGTCTCTTCAAAAATGTTTATCCCTTATCTAAACACATGACTGATGATAGTACATCCTACCCATGTCTAGGGAAGAATATCCCTAGAAAAGAACTTAAGTATAAACTTTCCATGCAACTCTCACCAGACCTGGTAAATTTATCTACTTACAACCAATCTCCTGGACAAAAATTTTAAATAAGTTCCTTATAACTAGGGTTCCAGTATCACAATTCAATACTTGATGATCTTCCTTTCCTCCACACTGCCAGATGTATCTACCTTATTTCCATGTATGTGCCAGTCTCTTCTATCACACAAAATCCTTTTGCCTGTATTTTATTCATCTTCATTTTTCCTTGAGCTCTTGACACAATGTTTTGAAAATTCTAAATATTCAGCAAATGTGGGCTGAATAAAAGTTAGCCCTGACAAATATATCCTAATGTACATACATACACAAGTATATGTAGACATATACACTGATCTGATATTATGTATTTATATACATATTGATACATAATTTAATACAATACTCAAATGGTATCTCCTTTCTGAGTCATATGGTAAATATTTTATAAACAGACAATGAATTTCAAATTTTAGAAGCCTTATCAGAAATAATATCTTTGTTTTAGAGGATTCTTTCGAATTTGCAAAGACAAAGCCAATTTTAGATAAGAGGGGAAAAAGAAAATCACAGAGTGCTTCATTGAATGAAATAAATTAGATAAACAATGAAGTATTTGAAGCGTGATACATTTTCATGCTAAACACCCCACATAGATTTTGCCTCTGTATAAAATTTGTTGGCTCTGCATACCTGAATAGAACCTGATAGTAATTACTCAACCTCATCTGAACATGCTCAGAGTACAGCTGTGATTTCTCTAGTATTACAGCTGATGGTTGACAGCTAATCCTAATGGAAAAGCAATACCACATTTGCTAATCTTAACAGAGAAGCTAAACCACTTTCACTTCCAATCTGAAAATCCCACATAGATGAGTTTCTAAAAACCAGATGCCACTCTAAATTCTAGTCCAGTAAATACAAGTCTGTGTATGTTTATCTGTAACAGAAATATTTCTACTCACTTGCTGTGTTTAAGAATGGATTTGTTATCACTTTATTCCCGTTATAAAAAAGCAACCATTTTCACAACTCTATTTTAAATAATGATCCCACAAAATTTATCACAAACTATTAAAGAAATGACAACTATTTCTTTATAATAAACAAATCATAATGTTAAATTTTTCCTTATAATTTTAGAATAAATTGTGTTTAAAATGTAAATGAATAAATATGAGTTCATCTATTGTCTTCAAAAATTTAAGTGTAAAGAATCATATAGCTAATTTACAGAATTATTAATAAAAATTCATTGACAAGTATGATTTGTGCAATATTTTATACATTAGAAAATATTTTCACGTACATTACCTTAGAACAATCCACAAATGAGGAATATCTCCTTAAAGCAGTTGCTGTCAAGTTTATTTTGACTCTTGTTAATCCCATGTGTGTCAGAGTAAAACTGTTCTCCACAGGATTTTCAATGGTTGATTTTTCAAAAGTAGATACCAGGCCTTTCTTCAGAAGCACCTATGGATGTCCTCAAACCTCCAACCTTCCAGTTAGCAGCTGAGCTCATTAACCATTTTGCACTACCCAGGAACCTTAGAGTACACATTTTGGCATAGTAGATGAAATCACCTGCATTAGAAAAGTGATTGATAATGGATGTGATAGAGCAGGATCATATTGGCTCACTAGAGCAATTGTTAAATTTTCAGGAATATTGCCATGCCAGTCAGTTGATGTCATGTTGATAGTTTGAAATCAACAACGTTGGGAGTATTTATACCTCAGAAATTGATAAAAGTATAATCATTTCCATTCCCCAATACTAAACAAGCCAATTGTTAGATATTTACCAGTACACGACTGAGTAGGACTAAATTCTGTCTATGATCCTTGATGTTAACGAATTCCAGAATTGTTTTAGTTCACATTTCTTCAGTTATAAAATAAGGATCCCTGGTGGAGCAGTGGTTAAATGCTACTAACCAAAGTTTGATAATCTGAAGCCACCAGCTGCTCCACAGGAGAAATATGTGGCAATCAGCTTCCATAAACATTACAGTCTTGGAAATCCTAGGGAAGGTCTTACTTTCTCCTATAGGGTTGCTATGAGTCAGAATCATAATCTATTTGTAAAAGAGTGACTAATCCAAAACTCATTGGCACAGTGGTTAAGAGCTCAGGCTGCTAACCAAAAGGTCAGCAGTTCAAATCCACCAGCTGCTCCTTGGAAACCCTATGTGGGAGGGTTCTACTCTGTCCTGTAGTGTCGTTAAGAATCAGAATCGACTTGAAGACAACGGTGCATTTTAAGATTTATTTTAGGACTAAGGTGCACCTGACCCAAGCCATGGTATTTTCAATCACATTATATGCATGTGAAAGCCGTACAATGAATGCAGAAGACGGAAGAAGAATTGATGTCTTTGAATTATGGTGTTGGGGAAAAATGTTGAAAATAACATGGACTACCAGAAGAACGAACAAATCTGTCTTGGAGAAGTACAGCCAGAATATTCCTTAGAAGCAAGGATGGCAAGACTTGGTCTCACGTACTTTGGACATGTAATCAGGAGGGATCAGTCCCTGGAGGAGGACATCATGCTTGGTAAAGTAGAGGGTCAGTGAAAAAGAGGAAGACCCTCAAGGAGATGGATTGATGCAGTGGCTGCAACAATGGGCTGAAACATAGCAATGATTGTGAGGAAGGTTCAGGACAGGGCAGTGTTTCGTTCTGTTGTACATAGGGTCGCTCTGAGTCAGAACCAACTCAATGGCACCTAACAACAACAACAAGATTTATATACATATTTATTTCAAAATAGTCATTTCTCCTACACTTTTATTCTTTATACTAATGCTTACTGTAGTAAGTTTTAAGAGCACTGAGAACAGGAATGAATACACACTGGTAAAAATGGATCCCTGATCTCATGAATCTTCCAGTCTAAAGGTCTTCGTATTTTTCCCCTTTTTATTATGCAGAAACAAAATTAGAAAACAATTGACAGTGTAAAAATATTTTTAATAGCATACTTGAATGGGAATGTATAATCTTGGTTAAATACCATTACAGGGTCTGGATATTTTTGGGGGCCTCTTTTTCAAAACTCGTTTGTAAAATAAGAAAATTTGAAAGAAGTTAAGCATAAGATCTCCTCTGATGGTGAAAATTTATTATTCTTTGTGTTAAATGGATATTTATAGTACCCTGCATATAATTTCAACATTCTTATACATTTTAAATGCCTTACTAAAGGTGTTTATATCTTGCTTATGCATTTATTGAGCCACTATCAGTGGAGAAGATATTTGTTTAGGTGCATTATGCAAAGTTAGAAGTCTAGCAAAAGCCCTCTTCCATTATAGATCATTTATGGGAAAAAAAAAGAAGTCTTTGTTATGACATTTTTCAAAACCATAATCCCAAACTTAAGTGATCAATTTATTATTTTGTTGGGGGAAAACATATAATTAAATGCCCAAATCATAATATTTTATCAAATGATAAAGACAGACTCTGATCTAAAGCTCTCTATATTGACTAGAACTGTGGCTCTCATAGTGTAAAACCGAGACAACAGAGTCAAACATAGTGCCACTACAATCTTCCTACTTAAACTCATGCTTCGATGATAATAGCAAAAACAATGATCACAATATTAATAATGAAAAAAACAAAAATAATCATTTACTGAGTGATCGTAATATGTAGAGCACTTTGCCACATGCATTATCTTATTTATTGTGATTATTACTATCATTCCACAAGTAAGGAAATGAGGATTTGTGAGATTAAGTAACCTGTACAAGGTGACATAGTAAGTGTTGGATTTTAATTTAGAATGCCCAAAATGTTAAAGAATTATCAGCACCATTTTCCAATATATTATGTAGGTATTGCCAAATGTGTAGATGAGGTGAAGTTGAATGGTTAGAATACTCTTTGGAAACTCAGGTACGAGGAAACTCGGGAAAATTTTGAATTAAGGAATATTTTTTAATCAGCAAAAGCTAAAGGTCTGCATTTTAAGAATGTGCAGTTTTTCTCTGTGCTTAAAACAAAGATAAAGCTCCATTTCTATTCAGCAATATTCTGTTATATTCTGGATCCAAATACCTTGAAAGAGATTTTTGATTGCCATTAAGTTGAGAAATTTAACTTTCTATAGACCTTTTGCATGTTTTGCCAGTGCAATGTGTTCTCTGTCCTAGGCCTTTAGTTCAGAGAGAACTTTCCTGGCTTTCTGTAACTGTTCATCTGTCCACAGGGGAGGACTTTGCAGGGACAAGAACTTGTGACAACTGGGGCCTTGCAGTCTGTTTTCTAGACCTTACTCTGGGTACTTGGAACTCTAGAATTCTCTGCCCAGGTAGTCTTGAAATAATTCTAGGACCTGTACAGTGGTCTCTCCTGCATCTGAACTTCTAAAGATAGGCTAATTATTGGTGGGTACATCCCTAAAACCAGGGGTTGGTTTGTGGCTATTTGCATAGAGGCTTAGAGTTTGTACATAATGGTTAGACCTTAGGTTTGACATGCCCGGTGTGTGATATTGAGGTCACTCATAGTGGCGAATCTTGCTTGATGAAAGTGAAGAGGACTTGAAGCATTTACTGATGAAGATCAAACACTACAGTCTTCAGTATGGGTTACACCTTAACATAAAGAAAACAAAAATCCTTGCAACTGGACCAATAAACAGCATCGTGATAAACAGAAAATATTGAAGTTGTCAAGGATTTCATTTTACTTGGATTCACAATCAACACCCGTGGAAGCAGCAGTCAAGAAATCTAATGATGTATTGCACTGGGCAAATCTGCTGCACAAGATCTCTTGAAAAAGTTGAAAAGCAAAGATATCACTTTGAAGACTAAGGTGTGCGTGATCCAAGCCATGGCATTTTCAATTGCTTCATATGCATGCAAAAGGGGGACAATGAGTAAGAAAGATTGAAGAAGAATTGATGCCTTTGAATTACGGTGTTTATGAAGAATATTAAATATACAATGGACTACCAAAAGAACAAACAAATCTGTCTTGGAAGAAGTACACCCATGATGTTCCTTAGAAGCAAGCATAGTGAGATTTCTTCTTGCTTACTTTGGACATGCTAATCAGGAAGGACAAGTCCCTGGAGAAGGACATCATGCTTGGTAAGGTAGAGGGTCAGTGAAAAAGAGGAAGACCCTCAATGAGATGGACTGACACAATGGCTGCAACAATGGTCTCAAGGATAGCAATGATTGTGAGGATGGCATAGGACTAGGAAGTGTTTGGTTCTGTTGTGTATGACATTGCTATGAGACAGAACCAACTCTAAGGCACCTAACAACAACAACAACAACAACATGGTGGGCAAAAAATAAAGTTGGTAGTAATGGGTTGGGAAGAGAAGATGGAAGTTGGGACATTTTATGGGTGAGGCCAGAGCTGCCTCTTCCTGCATAGCCAGATTCTGGCATAGAAATCCAAAGGGACTGATAATTCCAAATTCAAACATGGCCTTCCAGAGCATTATGAAAATATATGTCACAGTAGGAAGACAGAACTTATTTTATTTAACAGGTACTCAGTTTGATTGATAAGTTTTTAATATTTAGACTTTTATATTTTATGAGCCTCCATTTTCACTTTTCTTCTGGGTTGCACGGATGTTAGGGAAATTTTTGCCATGGAAATGTAGTAAGAGTATCTTTCATTCTCTTCAAGCTTTTCTTAAATATGGACCTTATGGGAAGAAATGAAGCAAGCTTTATTGTGTTTAATCTGTCTGTTCTATAAATTGCTGAATTCCTTTCTGTCTCTTCTCACACAATTTATTTATGTTGGATCCCTTTCATGTGTGCCAGTCCACACCACTGGAATCAGTTTGGCTGTACAAATGGTGGAAATATGGACATGGACATGCCCCAACTGCCTCATGAACTACAGCCTAGGGTTGTAAATCCATTTAACTTCTCCTACCCATGATTACCATTTCCTGAATTTCTGAAATTATACAAATAGCAATTAAAAATTGAAAGAATCAATATATTATTTGTGTGCTTCAGTTTGGGATAGCCACACCTATAGAAAAATAAAACCAGCAAATAATCCAGAAAAGTCAAGTAAAAATAACTTAATGAATTATATACTTTCTTTTTTGAAGGTAGCTTTCCCCAAATGCATACAGTCAATTCTGTCAAACTACGTCTACAAGAATAAATTTTTAAATATATTGTGTTTGCTGTCAGCAAACAAGATTGAATTTTCTGGGCGCCTTCCTAGGACCACATTTCTTATTGGTACAACAAGAAGAGTGTTTTGTTTTGATCTGATTTTTAGTCTTAAAACACTTTCCCCATTTTATTTGTTAATGACTGTCTCATTTTAAACACTTTATGTCTACTTTCAGGAGATATTTTTTAGCACAATTGAATGGTTCAGACCCAAATATTTTACTTCCAACAGGACCACCTTTCATATTTGTTTTCACAACTATAGTGTTTGAGGAGCTCTGGCAGCACAGTAGTTAAGAGCTATGGCTGTTAACCAAAAGACCGGCAGTTCAAATTCACCAGTCACTCCTTGGAAATCCTATGGGACAGTTCTACTCTTTCCTATCGGGTCCCTATGAGTTGGAATCAACTCGATGGCAACGGGTTTGGACAGTGTTTGAAAAAATGTTGGTGTAGGTCAATGTTTTGAGAAAAAAAAAAATCTTTCAACAAAGTAAAATTATAAAGAAAAATTGTGGTTGGAATTGACCTCATATTAAGTAAATAACTTCAGAGCCACATGTGCCTGTTAAGTTTGAAATGTGTATTTCTATATTTTAAATATTGCTTATAGATTATGCCCTTTAGAGGAGGTTGTATATAGTGGAATGAGAATGTATATCACTATGTAACTTCAGATACTTTAATAGTTTAAAACATTGGGAAACCAATGACTGTATATTAAGATCCTGGGTGAGAGCTAAGAATTACAGAGGTTTTCATGCTGAACAAGTGAAATAGAATTAATAAATTACAAAGCGTATGCTTATTAAAAACAAAAACCCATTGCCGTCGAGTGGATTCTAACGTATAGCAACCCTATAGGACAGGGTAGAACTGCCCCATAGAGTTTCCAAGGAGCACCTGGTGTATTTGAACTGACAACCTTTTGGTTAGCAGCCTTAGCTCTTAACCACTACACCACCAGGGTTTCCATATGTTTATAAGGAATTAGGTAATAGACTGTGGATGTTGATGGCTCTGCTTTCTTTGTCCTCCTTATCAAGCTTGAATTGAGCTAGTCTTGCTGATCTATGATGAGACTGACCGATTGTATTGAACTAGAACAAATGCCCCTAGATGGCCCAAGAAGTAAGACATGGTACCAGTACAGGAGCTATTTTGCCCTAGTTCAAGCAAGGAATATCACCGTGATTAGTAACTGTACACCAACCACCAAGCTGACTCTATTAATGAAAATATAACTGTAGGTGAGCTGAGAGTTTCCTATTATATCACTAATGTGGGCATGAGTCAGCCAGACCTGTCAAATTTCCCATATGACCATCTTGCTATCTTGACTACATCAATGCCTATGTTTGAATGTATTGACAATTTCACATAAGACTGTAATATTTACATATAAAAAAATCTATATGTTGGTGATATTATTTTATTTTGCTCTGTTTTGAAAAACATTTAGAATAACAACTTTTTGAGGTTTTATGAGTATATTATTACTTTGAAATGTTTTAAATAATTAAAAGATTTTCTAACTGTTTTTCGAGTAACTTTTTTTTTGAAGATCTCAGAGCAATCAAATTATACAAAGACTTCATAAACTATTTGTGAATTTTTATCATAGTGTCAGAAAAACAAAGTCCTTGTGAATTAAAACCCATTGCCATCGAGTAGATTCCTACTCATAATACACTTATAGGACAGAGTAGAACTGCTCCATAGGGTTTCCAAAGAGCCTCTGGTGGATTCGAACTGCAGACCTTTTGGTTAGCATCCAAATGCTTAACCACTGCACCACCAGGTCCATCTGGTGAGTTAGGGTAGCAAATATATTGGGAACAGTGAATTTAATTTAAAGGCATATGTACTCAAGTTTGTTAAAACTAGATATATTATTTTAGATGTTGAGACCTACAGAAAATTGCATCATTGTATGGGTTCTTTCTGAAATGTGCTATTAAAATTATAATTTCACAATTGTGTATTGACTTTAGGACAATCTCACATTTGGATGAATATCAAAGATTAATTAGAGAATATTATTACTTTACTAAATCTGGTAGATAAGTGTACATTGCTTTTGCAAGAAGTTCTTAAATTTTTGAAAAATCCAAAACCTTAATTTTGAGAGTAGGAAAAAAAGTTTTCGAGGAACTATTTTCCACTCTGTCAGGCATATATGCCGTTGAAAAGCATTTTAAGTCCACTTCAAGTTTTCAAAGTTCTTTTTAATTTCTTTAAAATTAATTTCCACATTATTCTTGTGGTTAGGTTCCGTCAAGTCGGTTCTGACTCAGCAACCCCATGTACAGCAGAATGAAACAGTGCCTGGTCCTGCACCATCCTCACAGTCCTTGTTATTTTTGAGGCCATTGTTGTAGACACTGTGTCAATCCATCTCATTGAGAGTCTTCCTTTTTTTTTTTTGATGACCTTCTAGTTTACCAAGCATGATGTCCTTCTCCAAGGACTGGTCCCAATTAAATAATTTTAATCTTTAAAAAATTATAGAAATGGTGATAACTTTAAACAAGGAGCTCTTGGATGTAAAATCAAATTTCACTCTTACCCTCTAACCTAAAGAAGACTTCAAACAGGCAGCCTGCTCAGTGTGGTGTGTAATATCACCTACTGCTGCCAATCTCCAGAACAACATTTGCACTGTAGATCAAGTCACTTCTTAATTTTAGGTTTTGACAAGCTTGAATTTTTCCTTCAAGATGAAAAGTATATTGTTTCAAATTTTACATTGCATACCTTTTTTAACCTTTTATTTATTTATCAATTCAGTTATTTAATTTAAGCTTAGCTTCCTCTTCCCCCAACCTTTTCTTATATTTGGTAATTGATGCCTCCGACCCTACTGTTCCTACCGCTGTGTTTTCAGAGAAGAAAAGAAGTTATTAACATATTCTAGTTTCCATAGAAACAAGTATTTTCTACTGGCAAGACTTGATGTTGTATTTACTTATAAAGTATGAGAGGCGGGACCAAGATGGCAGAATAGTCAGACGGCTTCCTATATCCCTCTTACAATAAAGACCTGGAAAACCAAGTGATGTGATTGTATATGAAAATCTAGGAGCCCTGAACAAGGCAAAGTTGAGGAATTGGACTGAATGACAGGGGGAGAGGGAGACGGTTCAGAAGAGGTGAGGAGTGTTCTGACAAAATTGCAGCTTTTCAGCCCGGAAGCCTCCGGCTACACAGAGAAGCCAGAAAACAGCTCCACGTGCATGCTCGGGAGATAGTTTCTACACCAAGAAAGATCCGGCAGCAGAGATTCTGCTTTGACACTCTGAACCAGTGAAAAGTAGCTCCCAAGTGGCTAAAGATAAGTACATGCATGTGGTCTTTCGAGGGGATTTAAAAAAAAAAAATCCCATCTGGGGAAAACCTCTCTCCCTTTTACCTCCTCCCTCCCTGCTCTGCACCGGTCCTGTCTTCTGAAATCTCTGAGTCCTCTGGGCCAAAAGTAAATCCCAAAAGGCACCCTGACCCATTCTCCTGGCCCTGAAGAGGAAACAAATAAGCTACTGGCTCCCCTAAGCCAGAAACTCAGGGTCAGCACAGCAGCTTTGCTAGGCACAGGCATAAAGTGGTTTGCAGACTCTGAGTGCCTTCTACCCCTGTATAGACTTGTGTGGACCCATCTCAGCAGAGTAAGCCCTCACTACCACAGTACAACAGGGTATACACCTGAAGTCTAACTTCACTGCATCAACTGTTTCAGCTGTGAAGTGGCAGATTTGTGATCCATGACACAGCCCTGCACTATAAACAGGCACCTTTACAGGTCCGCACTGGGGCTTGAGGACTGGTGGCTCCACCTATGTCACCTAGTCACCTGCTACAGGGGTCCAAGAATAAGTGGAGCCCCTGAGTCTTTACAGCCAACAGAGTAGGGGGCTCATAGTCAGGCCACAAAACTCATCTATCTACTTGCTCTAGGGAATAGAGACATACTTTCCTTTCAGATACTCAGGGGCAGCCATCAGCACCCTGCCTTGCTCAGCACATGACTCCCTACAGGCAGATACCTGTGCCTACACCAATCACCCATGCCTCTCTAAGACTGTAGGTGAAAGCCTGCTCCACACACTTGGTGACTGACTGCATAGACAACTGAGCTGAACCCATATAGGAAAATTTAACAGACTCCTGTGTGCACATACTTAGTTACAGAGCTAACTACCTGGTGACAGGACGTTCAAAGGCACCAATAATCAAACTAGCACACACAAGCAGCCTATTTGGGCATATCAAAACAAGAAGCTAGAACACACTAAACAAATATAAAATAAATTTATAATAAATTATTAATGGCTTGGAGACAACAGTCAATATCAAATCACATAAAGAGGCAGTCTGTGATGGCTTCAGCAAGCTCCCAAAATAAAGAATCAATAAATTCTCTGGAGGAAGAGAATTTCTTGGAATTACCAGACACAGAATATACAAGATTAATATACAGAACTCTTCTAGAAATTAGAAAGGAAATTCGTTAACATGCAGAGAGCCAAAGAACATACAGACAAAGAAGTAGGGGAACTTAAAAAACTTATTCAAGAACATAATGACAAATTTAATAGGATGCAAGAATCCATAGACAGCAATCAGAAATCCAGAAGATTAACCATAAAATTTCAGAATTAGACAACTCAATATAAAGTCAAAGGAGCAGAACTGAGTCAGTAGAAGTTAGAATTAGTGACATTGAAGGTAAAGCAATTGACGCCAACTTGTCTGAGGAGAAATCAGATAAAAGAATTAAAAAGAATGAAGAAACCCTAAGAGTTATGTGGGACTCTATCAAGAGAAATAACGTATGAGTGATTGGAGTACCAGAACAGGGGGGATAACAGAAAATACAGAGAAAATTAATGAAGATTTGTTGACAGAAACTTCCCTGATATCATGAAAGATGAGAAGATATCTATTCAAGATGCTCATCGAACCCCACATAAGGTAGATCCCAAAAGAAAGTCACCAAGACATATTATAATCAAACTTACCAAAACCAAAGATAAAGAAAGAATTTTAAGAGTGGCTGGGGAGAAAAGAAAAGTCATTTACAAAGGAAAGGCAATTAGAATAAGCTCGGACTACTCAGCAGAAACCATGAAGGCAAGAAGGCAATGGGATGACATATATAAAGCCTTGAAGGAAAACAACTGCCAGCCAAGAATTACATATCTAGCAAAACTGTCTCTCAGATATGATGGTGAAAATACGGCATTTCCAGACAAACAGAAGTTTAGGGAATTTGCAAAAACCAACACAAGATTACAAGAAATACTAAAAGGAATCCTCTGGTTAGATAATCAATAACATCAGATAACAACCCAAGACTAGAACACAGAACAGAGCAACCAGATATTGACTCAAATAGGGAAGTCGAAAGTATATCAAAGCTAAAACATTGATAATAGGGAAACAGAGATGTCAATATGTAGAAAAGGACAAGAGTAAAACAAAAAAGAGGGACTTAAAAATGCAGACATAGATTTTTCATATGGAGGGGAAGTCAAGGCAATATAAAGAAATCAAAGACTGGTATAAAGTTAGAAAAATAAGGATAAGTATTAAGGTAACCACAAAGGAATCTAACAATTCTACAAATCAAAATAAACAAGTAGAAAAATATAAAGACTTAGCAAATACAAAATCAACAACAATGAAAAAGATGAAAAAAATACGTAAAGAAAAACAACTCAGCGCAGAAAATTAAGGGCAACAAAGAAACTGTGAACACGCAAAAAGAGATATCAGGATGACAGCACTAAACTCATACCTATCAATAATTATGCTGAATGTAAACGGACTTAATGCACCAATAAAGAGACAGAGAGTGGCAGATTGGATAAAAAAGCATGATCCATCTATATGCTGCCTACAAGAGACGCACCTTAGACTTAAACACACAAATAGGCTAAAACTCAAAGGATGGAAAAAAATATATGAAGCAAAGAACCCTCAAAAAAGAGCAAGAGAGGTAATATTAATTTCTGATAAAATAGACTTTAATGTAAAATTCACCACAAAGGATAAGGAAGGGCACTATATAATGATTAAAGGGTCACTACACCAGGAGGATATAACTATAATAAATATTTACACACCCAACAACAGGGCTCCAAAATACATGAAACAAACCCTGACAGCCCTGAAAAGAGAGATAGACAGCTCCACAACAGTAGTAGGAGACTTCAACATGCCACTTTCAGTGAAGGACAGAACATCTAGAAAGAAGCT
This sequence comes from Dugong dugon, assembly GCA_030035585.1. Taxonomy (NCBI): domain Eukaryota; kingdom Metazoa; phylum Chordata; class Mammalia; order Sirenia; family Dugongidae; genus Dugong; species Dugong dugon. The sequence continues at coordinate 29,845,788 of CM057465.1, forward strand.
CAACAAAGACACAGAAGAGCTAAATGCTACAATCAACCAATTTGATCTCATAGACATATACTGAACACTGCACTCAGCAGCAGCCAAGTATATGTTCTTTTCCAACGTACGTGGAACATTCTCCAGAATAGACCACATATTAGGCCATAAAGCAAGCCTTAACAGAATCCAAAACATCGAAATATTACAAAGCATCTTTTCTGATCATAAAGCCATGAAAGTGGAAATCAACAACACAAAAAGCAAGGAAAAAAAATCAAACACATGGAAACAGAACAACACTTTCCTCAAAAACTACTGGGTTACAGAAAAAATTAAGGATGGAATAAAGAAATTCATAGAATCAAATGAGGATGAAAACACATCCTACCAGAACTTTTGGGACACAGCAAAAGCAGTTCTCAGGGTCAGTTTATGGCAATAAATGCACACATTCAAAAAGAAGAAAGGGCCATAATCAAAACATTAACCCTGCAACTGGAATAAGTAGAAAGGGAGCAGCGAAAGGAGCCCTCAGGAGCCAGAAGGAAGGAAATAATAAGAATTAGAGCAGAATTAAATGAAATAGAGAATAGAAAAACAATTGAAAGAGTTAACAAGTCCAAAAGCTGGTTCTTTGAAAAGATCAACAAAATTGATAAACCATTGGCCGAACTCACAAAAGAGAAATAGGAGAGGAAGCAGATAACCAGTATAAGAGATGAGACGGGTGATATCACAACAGACCCAACTGAAATTAAAAGAATCATAGCAGATTACTATGAAAAATTGTACTCTAACAAATTTGAAAACCTCCAGGAAATGGACAAATTTCTAAAAACTCACTACCTACCTAAATTAACAGAAACAGAGGTAGAACAACTAAATAAACCCATAACAAAAGAAGAGATTGAAAAGGTTATTAAAAAAATCACAACAAAAGTAAGCCCTGGCCCAGATGGCTTCACAGGAGAATTTTATGAAACCTTCAGAGAAGAGATAACACCACTTCTACTAAAGGTATTTCAGAGCATAGAAAAGGATGGAATACTCCCAAACTCATTCTATGAAGCCAGCATAACCCTCATACCAAAACCATGTAAAGACACCACAAAAAAAGAAAATTACAGACCAATATCCCTCATGAACATTGATGCAAAAATCCTCAACAAAATACTAGCCAATAGAATTCAGCAGCATATCAATAAAATAATTCACCATGATGAAGTGGGATTTATACCAGGTATGCAGGGATGTTTCAACATTAGAAAAACAATCAATGTAATCTATCACATAAATAATACAAAAGATGAGAACCTCATGAATTTATCAGTAGATGCAGAAAAGGCATTCAACAAATTCCAACACCGATTCATGATAAAAACTCTCCACAAAATAAGACTAGAAGGGAAATTCCTTGGTATAATTAAGGGCATTTATACAAAGCCAACAGCCAACATCATCCTAAATGAAGAGACTTTGAAAGCATTCCCCTTGAGAAAGGGAACCAGACAAGGATGCCCTCTATCACCACTCTTATTCAACATTGTGTTGGAGGTCCTAGCCAGAGCAATGAGGCAACAGAAAGAAATAAAGTGCATCCAAATCGGTAGGGAAGAATTCAAAGTATCTCTATTTGCAGATGATATGATCTTATACACAGAAAACCCTAAAGAATCCACAACAAAACTACTGGAACTGATAGAAGATTTCAGCAAATTTACAGGATACAAGATAAACATGCAAAAATCAGTTGGATTACTTTACACCAACAAAGAGAACCTTGAATAGAAAATTACCAAATCAATACCATTTACAATAGCCCCCAAGAAGACCAAATACTTAGGAATAAATCCAACCAGAAATGTAAAAGACCTATACACAGAAAACTACAAGACCCTGCTGCAAGAAACTAAAAGAGATCTGCATAAGTGGAAAAACATACCATGCTCATGGATAGGTAGACTTAACATAGTGAAAATGTCAATTTTACCCAAAGCAATCTACAGATACAATGCAATCCAGATCCAAATTCCGCCGTCATTTTTTAATGAGTTGGAGAAACAAATCACCAACTTCATTTGGAAAGGGAAGAGGGCCCAAGTAAATAAAGCATTACTCAAGAAGAAGAACAAAGTGGGAGACCTTACACTACCTGATTTTAGAACCTATTATACTGCCACGTTAGTCAAATCAGCCTGGTACTGGTACAACAACAAATGCATAGACCAATGGAACAGAGTTGAGAATCCAGATATAAGCTCATCCGCCTATGAGCAGTTGATTTTTGACAAAGGCCCCAAATCCAAGAATTGGGGAAAAGACAGTCTCTTTAACAAACAGTGCTGGCATAACTGGATATCCATCTGCAAAAAACTGAAACAAGACCCATATCTCACACCATGCACAAAAACTAACTCAAAATGGATGGAAGACTTAAACATAAAATCAGAAATGATAAAGATCATGGAAGAAAAAATAGGGACAAGGCTAGGAGCCCTAATACATGGCATAAACACAATAAGAACCATAAGTAACAATGCACAAGCACCAGAAGAGAGACTAGATAAATGGGAGCCCCTAAAAATCAAACACTTATGCTCATCAAAAGACTTCACCAAAAAAGTAAAAAGACAACCTACAAACTGGGAAAATATTTTTGGCTATGACAAATCTGACCAGCATCTAATATCTAAAATCTACAAGATACTGCAAAACCTCAACAACAAAAAGACAAATAACCCAATTAAAAAATGGGAGGATATGAACAGGCACTTCACCAAAGAAGATATTCAGATATCTTCAGATACTTGAAGAAATGCTCACGATCATTAGCCATTAGAGAAATGCAGATCAAAACTACAATGAATATCATCTCACCCCAACAAGGCTAGCATTAATCCAAAAAACAGAAAACAATAAGTGCTGGAGAGGTTGTGGAGAGACTGGAACACTTATACACTATTGGTGGGAATGCAAAATGGTCCAACCACTTTGAAAATCGATTTGGCACTTCCTTAAAAATCTAGAAATAGAAGTACCATACTATCCAGCTATCCCACTCCTTAGAATATATCCTAGAGAAATAAGAGCCATCACATGAATAGATATATGCACACCCATGTTCATTGCAGCACTGTTCAGAATAGCAAAAAGATGGAAACAACCTAGGTGCCCATCAACAGTCGAATGGATAAACAAATTGTGGTATATCCACACAATGGAGTAGTAACAGTGATAAAGAACAAGGATGAAGCTGTGAAACATCATATAACATGAAGGAAGCTGGAACTTATTATGCTGAGTGAATTTAGTCAGTCACAGAAGGACAAATACTGTATAAGACCACTAGTATAAGAACCCAAGAAAAGATTTAAACACAGAAGAAAACACTCTTTGATGGTTATGAGGGCAGGGAGGGAGCGTGAGGGCTATTTACTAATGAGATAGTAGATAAGAATCATCTTAGGTGAAGGGAAGGACAGCACACAGTACAGGTGAAGTCAGCACAACTGGAGTAAAGCAAAGCTAAGAAGTTTCCTGAATAAAATCAAATACTTTGAGAGACAGAGTAGCAGGGGTAGGGGTCTCGGGACCATGCTTTCAGGGGACATCTAGGTCAATTGGCTTAAGAAAGCTTATTAAGAAAACGTTCTGCATCCTACTTTGCTGAGTGGTGTCTGGGGTCTTAATAGTTTGCAAGCGGCCATCTAAGATGCATTGATTGGTCCCAAGCACCTGGAGTAAAGGAGAATGAAGAACACCAAAGACACAAGGAAAGTTGTAGCCCAAGAGACAGAAAGGGCCACATAAACCAGAGACTTCATCACCCTGACACCAGAAGAGCTAGATGGTGCCCAGCTACCACTAATGACTGCCCTGACAGGGAATAAAACAAAGAGTCCCTGATGAACCAGGAGAAAGATGGGGTGCAGAACTCAAATTCTAGTAAGAAGACCAGAGTTAATGGTCTGACTGAGACTGGAGGTATCCTGCAAAGCAGGGCCCCTGGATTGTCTATCGGCCAAGAACTAGAACAGTTTCTGAGGCCAACTCTTCAGACAGGGATTGGACTGGACTGTGGGACGTAAAGTGATACTTGTGAGGACTGTTCCTCTTAGCTCAAGTAGATACAAGAGACCAAAGGGGCAGCTTCTGTCCAGAGATGAGATGGGAAGGCAGAGAGGGTTAGGAGCTGGTTGATTGGATATGAGGAATCAGGGATGGAAAGTAGGAGTGTGCTGTCACAGAATGGAGTGAGCAATTAGGGTCACATAACAATGTATGTATAAAATTTTGTATGGGAGACTAACTTGAAATGTAAATGTCGTTTAGACTGCAACAATAAAAAAAAGATCAAATGTATATTATTTCAAATTTTACATTGCATTCTTTTTTTTAACCTTTTATTTATTTATCAATTCATTTATTTAATTTAAGCTTAGCTTCCTCTTCCCCCCACCTTTTCTTATATTTGGTAATTGATGCCTCTGACCCTACTGTTCCTACTGCTGTGTTTTAGGAGAAGAAAAGAAGTCATTAACATAGTTTCCATAGAAACAAGTATTTTCTACTGGCAGGAGTTGATCTTGTATTTACTTATAAGGTAATCTTTTTCTATGTCATTATAAGATTAGCTTAGGATACTGATCTCTCTTTCAGAAGGAACTTTTTAAGTATTTTCAGTATTTAGATCTTAAAATGATATAAAACAATTCAAAAAGTCTTCAAAAGAATTAGCTGCTACTATTGTCACAGATCAATTTTATCAATAGCTAGTATATTAATCTATATTCAAAATTTGTGGTGATTTGGATCTAATTTTCAGCAAATTATTTATAAAGCTACAATGTGTTGAAGGCATTATTTAATTTGGTTACAATTGGATATATCTTAATATATAGAAAATGATATAATGTATAATAATAATTGTAATAATTAAAAAAAAAATGACCTGTGGGATAAGCATGGCAATTAAACTGAAGCTAAGGATGCAGAACTGACCTAAGATAGATGGTCAATATTTTGGAAAATTCATTTGATATATAATATAGCTACCATATCATTTTCATCAAGGAAATTACCTGAATGACATTTGAATATTTAACTATAATATGATAGTCTTGTTTATAAAAAGTTACATTTTCATCTCTAGTAATATTGGATTTAATAAGTGAATTAACTGTGCAGGTTAATATACATATTGCACAAGGGCATGCTAATGAAATTAAAATTAATTTAGACAAAAAAATCATGAAAAATTTATAGCATGCTAACAACAAAGATTATTTTTGTATTTACTGTGCTTAATATTGATTCTTCTATATGTCTCCTATCAATTTGTGTGTGTGTGTGTAACTTAACTGTTTCTTGGTATAAAATATTAATTGAAATCTCAGATGACTCTGTGTTTAACAAAAGAGTTCATACATCAACATTTATTGAGTTCATAGTGCTACCCAGCTCAAGTTCTAGGTTCAGATCCGGTTTGACTTTCATCGGTAAAGACAACGCCAGAGTGAGGAACAAAGAGACGATTTATTCTGAGATTGTGCACCAGCTGAGGCAGAGAGGAAGGCAGTCCTCAGATTTTGCCTGCCTTGGGTTACACAGGTCAGATCTTTTATACTCTGAGGAAGGAGGAGATTCTTAACAAATCATACAATTATAGGTTTTTACGTCTTCTAACGTACCACGCAAGCACAGTACAGTCCTAATATGATTATAATGTTAGCATGTCTCATTATCCTGTTAAGTCGCCATCTAGGGGAGTGATTTTTACTATGTTAATGAACCTTTCTCTGACCTTTGAGCTCAAGGTTTTGGTACAGGGGTTAATATCTGACAGTTGGCCTCTTGTGCTTATTGTTCTGAAAATTTAACTGGGAGTTGTAACTTTGTTCTTAGCAAATTTTGTGTAAACTAGGCTCTTTCAGGACACACTGATAGTATCAATGCACACCCGTTGCCTTGGAGTTGATTCTGACTCATAGCGCCCCTATAGGACAGAATAGAACTGCCCCATAGAACTCAATGAGTCTAATCCAAGGAGTGGCTGGTGGATTGAACTGCCGACCTTTTGGTTAGCAGCCAAACACTTAACCACTGTGCAACCGGGGCTCGGATGGTATCAGTAGTGGCTAACTTTTACATCATTTTTTAAAACTTAAAGAAAAAGAAGTTGAGCTTTTTTGAAAGATTAATTCGTAACTATGCCATTTCTCTTTCCATTGAGTTGATGACTAGCATCATTCTTTTTAATAAGGAAGGTAAACTATAAATTTATATATCTATATATCTCATCAAAAGTTGCAGAACTATTGTCTTGACAAAATATTTATATTTTAAGTAAGTAGGTACATTTTTTCTACTGAAGACTGTAACCAGCCAGAATTGAAGGCAATTGTGTTTAGCTAACTGTTGAGAAAGTAGATACAGCCATATTGTTTTTGACACTCTCTAGATCAATAGTTTTAAGCCCGTAGGCATATGAGATATTTTAAAATAACTATTACTTTTATTTACAACCTTATTATCAAATCAATTTTGGAGAAAATACAGTCAGAATGCTCCTTAAAAGAGAGAATTGAGAGATACTGTCTTACTTGCTTTGGACACACCATCAGGAGAGATCGATTGCTAGAAAGGAGATCATGCTCGCTAAAGCAGAGGGTCAGCAAAAAAGAGAGAAACCTTCAATGGGATAGATTGACACAATAGCTGCAACAATGGCAACAATGGGCTCAAACATACCAATAATTATGAGGATGATGTAGTACTGGGCAATGTATCATTTTGTTATACATAGGTTGCCATGAGTCAGAGCCGACTCAACAGCTAAGATGTCACTGTGCTTATTGCCATAACAAGGAAAACAGAAGAGATATTTTCCTCACATGTGATACTAACTTACTTTTAATAAAAGGGAAAAGTTGTTTTCAAGCTTTAATGTGCATAAAGATGGACTAGGGTATTTGCTCAAATAAAATTCTAGCAGCCCACCAGCAGAGATCTGGCTTTTTAGGTGTTGGATGAAACCCAACAATCTGCATTTTATCAAGCACCTCAGATAGTTCTGATGAAGATGGTCTTTTGAGCACTGTGAAAAAAAAGAGATTCAAAGGACAAGATTTTTAGAGTCAAAAAGGAAGTGAAAAACTTTTGCATTCCTGATATTGCTCTCTAGTTACAGGTTTTTAGTAAAAAATCAGACAGAGATTTCCCCTTGCTCTGCAGATCATCAGTGCACATAAGATCCCCCCCCAACCCCGTTTTATCTACTTTTTCTCTTTGGTTTTTTGTTTTTTGCTTTGTTTTATTTTCAGTCAGAGGATTAATTACTTACACTGGGCCATTCTTACCAGTACCTGAAAGTTTCCCATTCCTGTCTCCCTCAATTCAGGAGTTGGTGGCAAATCAAACAATAGGTTTGATTGAGAGGGCAGTATCTTAAAATTTATTTTTGAAGATGGGCTGACTGTATCTGACCAGAAAAGGCTCTGAGTGACAGTCTAGCTCCTGCTGTTTAGGACACAGAAACATTGACTTCTCCATCTCTCTGAGTCTCCTGGCTTACAGAAATTTAGATTACAGGTCACAGGCAGAAACCACCTCACTTCCACCTCTGCTTGCAAAGTGACAGATTCTTGCCTGAATTTCTCTTTTTCTTACAGAATTTTGCTAAAAGTAGCAAGGGACAGTCAGAAATCTGTGTTTTTCCAACCTCTTTCCCTCTAGCTGTAAGTTGAAAGGCATTTGGTGTGCCTTCCAATTATCATCTATTATGTTGTTAGTTGCTGTTGAGTTGATTCCAACTCATAGCAACCCCATGTGTGCAGAATAGAACTTCCCTATAGGGTTTTCAAGGCTGTGACCTTTCAGAAGCATATCACCAAGTCTGTCTTCCCAGCTGCCTCTGGGTGTGTTCGAACCATCAACCTTTTGGCTAGTATTTGAGGGCATAACCATTTGTACCACCCAAAGACTCTTTTACCAATTATAGTTCACCAAATATTTTTCCATAGGACAAGTGTCAAAAGCTTACCAGTCTATGGTATATCCTTTCTTTTGCCAACTATCAAAATGCTAAGACAATACCACATATTTTAAAATTTTATTTTTTTAAAACCCTACTTCCATGTATTAATCTCTATATTACTTAGCATTTAGATTACACTACTGAGAAACGAAACCCCAAATTCAGTGGCTTGAATGAGATGGGAGTTTACCTCACACCAAACAGTACAGAGGTAAATTGTGTAGGACTGATGGAGGATCTGCTCCATGAAAACTTTAGGAATCCAGGTTTCCTTCATCTTGCTCTATCACCTCCAATTATTATTTTCTCACTTATAATATTGATGTTGTCTCGCATGCATATTCAAATTCCAGTCCATGAGATATTGCCTATTCTTTTTTGCAAGCTTGGTCCTTCACTTATCATTTAGGACTCCAGGAAATCCTGTATTTTTATTAAGTTTGTCACAGTTTGGTTTTGTGATGACTTATAATGAAAGAAATCAAATTAATCCAAGAATTTTTTTTTTTTTTACTTTCATATAGGATAAAAAACATAGATGAGGAAGTTCTAGAGCAATGTAGCAGGAAAACCCAAGGCTGTTGAAAATTTGTCAAAACTGCAACCAAAGTTTGATTTATTTCAGTCTTAGATTGAATTAAAGAAATGAGACTTCATTCTGTTTGCTTGGCAGAGGAAAGGGGGAAATTACACTTTGGGGGAAGATACCATTTTATGGATATGTTCTTTTTTCTTTTTTTTTCAGTAGAGGTGACTTGCACTGCTTAGAGACAGAACATGACCATATGAAAATAAAACAAACTCAGATTTAACCCTGATAATGTTAGCAGGAAAGGTAATTAATAGATAGTTAATATATTTAAGAATCTAGAGAAATAAATAGGGAATACAGATGAAAAATGAGAATATCATTAGAGAATTTAAATCTTAAAAAAATAAACAAATGACAATTATGTAACTGAACAATACGACAACAAAAGTTAAGAAATTAATAAAAAGGTTTTACAGTGAACTATATACATGAGAAAACTGTATACAGGATTGTGCAATAAAGACATGCCAATAAATGTGCTGAATCAGAAAATACGGGAAAAGAAAGAATACAAATAATAATATTAAACTACTTAAAGTAGTTTAAGAGACATGTGGGACACAGTGAAAAAAATATAATTTTGTCTTATAGTGATGAGACTCCTAGAAGAAAGGGAAAGGGAAAAGTGGGGAAGAAGCAATATTTGAAGAGAGAAATGTCTGAAAATTGTCCAAAACTGTTGAAATACATGAACCCACAGATTCAAGAAGACATATAAACCATGTACAGCATGCAAAAAGTAAAAGAAAATCACACGTAAACACATCATAATAAAACTTCCAAAAACAAAGAAAAAGAGAAAACATTGTTAGCAGCCAGAGTTGGGGGTGGGGAGACATTAACTTCAAGGGAGAAAATAAACAAGCAAAAAAACAAACCCTGACAAATGAGTTATCATAAGAAATATAGAGAGTTAGAAAGCAGGGAAATTACATTGTAAAAGCTTGGAAAAAAAAAAACTGCTCCATTTGAATCTTCTCTCAGTGAAAATAATCTTCAAAAGTGAAGATGAGCTTTTGTTTCAGGATTATATAGAGAAAGTAGCAAGAAACCATCACTCCCACCATAATCACAAAGGACAACCCAGAAAGGGTACAGCATCATAATATTTTTTAATATGTCAGAAAGCTGAGGAAGGGGATAAAACAAAATCCACATGAACTGAAATGAAGATGTGTAAATCCTTCCAGGAGTGAGAAAATTATTTTTCAAAAGTTAGCCCTTTCATGGGCGAATTATTTTTATTTTTATTGTACTTTAGATGAAGGTTTACAGAACAAATAGTTTCTCATTAAACAGTCAGTAACATTGTTTCATGACATTGGTTAGCAACCCCACGACATGTCAACACTCTCCCTTCTTGAACTTGGAAGAACTTTATTTTTTTTGGTGGAACTATGCATAGCCAAAGATACATCATTTCAAAAACTTCTACATGTACATTTCAGCGCCATAGATTACATTCTTTCATTTGTGCTGCTATTCTTACTATCCTTTTCCAAGTTATTCCATCACCATTATCTTCAACTCACTGCCCCCTAGGCTTCCCATCAAACCTTTTGAGTAGCTGTTATCAATTTGATCTCACATAGATAATTTTTTAGTTTTGTACTTTGCTTGAAAGTTTACAGAACAAATAGTTTCTCATTAAACAGTTAGTATACATATTGCCCTATGACAATGGTTAACAACTCCACGACATGTCAACACTGTCCCTTCTCAACCTTGGGTTCCCTATCACCAGCTTTCTTGTGCCCTCCTGCCTTCTAGTCCTTGTCCCTGGACTGCTGTGCCTCATTAGTCCTGTTTTGTTTTATGGGGCTGTCCAATCCCTGGCTGAAGAGTGAACCTCAGGAGTGACTTCACCACTGAGCTAAAAGGGTGCCCGGGGGCCATACTCTCAGGGTTTCTCTAGTCTCTGTTCAGGCCAGTAAATCTGGTCTCTTTTGTGTGTCTGTTAGAATTTTGTTCTACATCCTTCTCCAGCTCTGTCCAGGACCCTCTGTTGTGATCCTGGTCAGAGCAGTCACTGGTGGTAGCTGGCCACCATCTAGCTGTACTGGACTTAGTCTGTTGGAGGCCTTGGTAGCTGTGGTTCATTAGTCCTTTGGACTAATCTTTTCCTTGTACATTGTTTTCTTCATTCTCCCTTGCTCCCGACAGGGTGAGACCAGTGGAGTATCTTAGACGGCTGCTCACAGGCTTTTAAGACCCAGACGCTACTCACCAAGGTAGAATGTAGAACATTGTCTTTTTAAACTGTGTTATGCCAATTGAGCTAGATGTTCCCTGAGACCATGGTTCCCACAGCCCTCTGCCCAGCAATTCAGTCCCTCAGGGAGTTTGGATGTGTCTTTGGAACTTCCAGGACCTTTCCTTGTACAAGTTGTGCTGGCTTCCCCAGTATTGTGTACTGTCTTGCCCTTCACCAAAGTTACCACTATTATTATTATCTATTGTCTGTTTAGTTCCCCCCCCACCCCTCCCATCCCTCGTAACCAACAAAGATTATTACTTTTTGTGTGTAAACTTTTTCATGAGTTTTTACAGTAGAGGTATCATACAATATTTGTCCTTTTGTGATTGACTTATTTCATTCAGCATAATGTCCTCCAGTTTCATCCGTGTTACGAGATGCTTCACAAATTCATCATTGTTCTTTCTCGTTGCATAGTACTCCATTGTGTGTACGTACCATAGTTTGTTTATCCATTTATCTGTTGACAAGCATCTAGGTTATTTCCATTCTTGGTGAAGCAGCAGCAAAAGGAAAAATTTGCCATAGAATGCAGTAGGGAGAACCCAGACAAAACATTAAATAACATTTATTGGTTGAGGGTAGCCTGGCTCACTATATTGAAATCCCAGGGATCCCTAGCCACAAAGTAAGACTGCCATCTCTTACACTCAGGATTTCACTGAACACTTGGGAATAATATGCTGAAAGTTGGGGGCAGAGAAGGAGAACGGAGAAAAATAATTCTAAGGCATGCTGGGTATTTAGCAAATGCCAGACAGCTGCTGTCACAAGCTGGTAGTGTGATAATAAGCATGAGATTCAAAGCTATTTTTTCTTCTATAGAATTTTTTAAAAATAAATTCACAGTGTTATTTTATTTTAAAATTATGCATAGGAATTATATTGATAAAAGTGCCTTTGATTAAATGTGATTAATAGCACTATCATAAACTTGAAAGTATGCCATGATTTACTATGAAGGTTAACACATGATAAGACATTATACCTTCCACTTGAAGTTGGTGGCAAAACAAAGATGTTCTTGTAGTGTGTTGAGTTTTAGATAGAGTTAGATTTAATTGCATTAGCATTTTCACACAATTTATTCTCCTTTTTTTATTCCTAAAATTATAATACAAATTTGTAGGGCGTGTTAATTAAGATATGGCTTTTTTTAATATTAGAGACAATTAGAACATCTTTTCATTCTTCCCACTTATCCAGTCTTGGCTATTGAAATGAGGATTCTTACAGTGGTATGATTCTTCACAAATAATTCCTTCCATTTAGATTGAAGTGAGGCTTTCATAACAATTTTTAAGACTTCTTTGCATTCTGTTTTTCATTTATTCATTCATTTGAATAAATAGTGATTTGTTTGAATATGTGCTATTGCACAAATATTCTATGGAAACAGTAAATAACATCTATATTTTTTTTGATTGTTGGATCATCATTTTATAATTCCCAAGTATTTTAAAAGCGAGTATAAATTATATGGCTATGCTAAAAAGCAATGTTGAGCATATATAGCTGTGGTTTATGAATATCATCGAATCTTCACAGTATCTGTCCATGAGATAGATAACATTATCTCCATTTTCTGGCTAGGTAAACATAAGCCCGTGGTTAAATAACTAGCTTAAGATCACATTGAGATCCTGGCTCCTCTGACAGCACAGCACATAGCCTTTCCATTATATTGTGTCTCTGCCTTCCCTGCTCTAAAGTGACTAATTTCCCCCAAGTCTATTTTTAACCATACTTAGTGAGTTTACTTACCAAGGGGGATGTAATCCATGGGTTACAGATCAAGAAGGACTTATAATAAACATGGACTGTGCTGTGCCAGCATGAGAAGCACTTACCACGTATATTTGCAACTGAACATTGCCAAAGTAAAAATATACCTTATTCTGACACGATGTACATAATTATGATAGACTAAAAATGATGGTCGTCAGAAATCTTTTGGTTTGATAAGGAATTAATTCATTTTATATTGTGAAATAAGAGACACTCGTTTTTCATAATAATGACACTTGAGAATTCATTAAACTAACAAGCCCTTAGTGATTGACAGTGTTGACTACTGACCATAGCACTCTCAGGGCTACCCTCTCATTTCTTCTCCTGCTTTCTTCTCATGTCTTTGTCTCAGTAGAAGTTCTATTTCAATATGCCTGTCCTTTGATGATGCAAAAGAATTTTTTTTTTAATAGCACATATTCTTTCTCCTTAATAAAAAAGTTTAGGGTGCAAACACTAGTAATAGTAACAATATTATTTAATTTGTTTGTTTTCATTAGATTATAGGTTTAGCATTTAGACCATATCAAAGTCAACTAAATTAATTGACTGTGGTATAGCTCATTCACAAACGTTGGTAGGAGTGTGTTGGGGGATGCAATCCCATGTGATCAACTGCACCACTGATTTAGCCATGGTAATTGATATTATTTCAAGAGTTGGGAAAGAATAGATCAGCTCAGCTATGTTTCTAACAGACCCAACTTCATTTCTTTCAACATCTGGCTAGAACTCATTAATTTTAATAAAACCTCTTTTGTTCATCTCAATAAATGTTTCCAGTTTCTGTCATAATTTGAAACGAATCAGATTTGTGATCTTAGGTTTTTTACTTTCTGATGATTCCTTTAAGAACATCCTTTGCTATCAGTAGCTTTGCTACATCATTAATGAATAGAATCAAATCTGAGAAATATTCATTTACAATATATTCAAGCATTCATCTGAAAATCTCAACTTTTAAAGACAAAGTGCAAAACATTTTTGCTCTTCCCAGTTCTCTGGAGGCTGTATTTTATGTCTATAGCATGCTGACAAGATAGCATTCCTCCAAGCAAACCTAATTTGTTTCTTCCAAAGTAACTTTAAATGTTTGTATTACTCTTTACACATGTTCTCAACAAGTCAGTCCAGAAAAAGTCATGAGGATTTGAGGAACCTGTTCAATTTTATTCCTTATTGCAATAACATTTCCTTATAATATTTATATTATTGACATAATCTTTGTAATATCACTGCATTTAAACCCAAAAAACCATCCAGTCAATTCTCACTCATATCGACCCTGTAGGGCAGAGTAGAACAGCTTCATAGGGTTTCCAAGGCTGTAAATCTTTACAGAAGCAGGCAGCTACATCTTTCTTTTGCAGAGTGGCTGGTGGGTTCAAATCACTAAACTTTCAGTTAGCAGCCAAACGCTTTAACCGCTGCACCATCACTGAATTCAGACTACCATAATATTTATGTCATATTGCTTGGGTTCAAGTCTTACTATTGCCACTACAGCTGTGTGACCTTGGGAAAGTTAATGAATTTTTCCTTGTCTCAGTTTTCTCATGCATAACACAAATAGTAGTTGTATCTATCCCCAAAGATTGTTGTGAGGATATAATGGGTTATTAGAAGTATGGTGGCACAGGCCTTAGAAAACTTTCTGGCAAATATTTAGAGTTCAATAAACGGTAGTCATTGTGGTGCTGTTGTTGTTGCAGCTGCTGCTCTTGTTATAATATGGGCACTCAGAATCCAGTGCCATGAGTTAATGAGTGGAATTCCTTAAAACTGCAAAGAAAACATATTGAGCCTTCTAGAAAAATACCTCCCATTGTAGACATTAGGCAGATTTTCTTAGATGAGTTCCATTTCCCTCTACTTATGAACTTTCTAGTGATAATTTAATTACTACAATTTTCTCTATACTTTATGCTATTTAGATGGGCACAAGGAAATACCAGAGCCACTTGTGTATATAATATTTTACTACATGCATTTCAATAATTCCAAGTATACTTCAGAAAATATTTCATAATTGTATTTTAGCTAAATTCACAATCCTTGCCTCAACCACAAAGTAAGGATTTTGCAGAAGAAAGATTTTTATCTAGTGATAAAGTTTTTTCTCCTTGACAAAATGGGGAAAAGTGTGGTTTGTACTACTGTCTATAATTCTCTATGTTTTATATTATTTCTACTTTCATATTATTATAATACTTAATTCGTCCCCGCCCCCCAAAAAAAAATTAGGTGGAATTTAAATAGCTTTCTTGAGTTGGATTGGTTTTATGTTGGAAAAAGAGATATACAGTTTAATATGACTCACAGGAAACCACTGGTGGACATTTTAATATTGTCTGTCTGACAATAAAATGGACTATAAAGCAATATAATCCAAGTTTATGAGCTTTTCAAATATTCATTATAGACGTATAGAAGAAGTAAAGGATAGGAACAGACAACTTCTAAGTTTCTTCTCCCTTTTCATATTGAAAAGTTCTCATTACACACAAATATTTAGAAAGTTACTTGAATATATTTTGTTTTTCCTGCCATCAAAGGATTTGGCGAATCTTTCGAGATAACCGGAGATACTCTGGGCATGTTATTAGGAGGGACAAGTCCCTGGAAAAGGACATCACGCTTGGTAAAGTAGAGGGTTAGCAAAAAAGAAGAACCTCAACAAGATGGATTGACACAGTGGCTGCAACAATAAGCTCAAGCATAGCAACGATTATGAGAATGGCACAGGATCAGGCAGTGTTTTCTTCTGTTATCCATAGGGTCACTATGAGTTGGAACTGACTCAATGGCACCTAACAACAACACAATCTAAGCAATACTTAATCATTGTTGAAAATTACTGTGTGATAGTGATTTAACTAAAAGGAAGGAAAGTAAGTTTCCTATTTTAAAAGTTCCTAAATCAAAGAAAACTTCTGTTGTTCTGAGAAACAACTTTGAAAATTGAGGAAAAATGCTAGCTAATCTTAAATTATTCTTAAATATGACCTAGAGATATTTTTTGTCTTGCTGTTTATACCTCCCAAAAGGATGATACCCTCTTATCTGAGTTTCATCATCACACAGTATAAGAGGAAATATCAGTAAGCTCACCAAACAAGGGAAAAAGAGGTAGAGATGGTCAACTTTATATCATATAAGTGTTTAATATGTACTTTTTCTCTATAACTGCTCACTACAGTAAAAATTCTTCCACTTATCAAAGTGTTAGATTAGATAGTGTTTTAGTTTGTGTTCCCAAGAAGCAGACCCTGAAATAAAGATTTGAGGGAAAGTTATGTATTTGGGAGGTGCAACAAACACTGACAGGGAAATGAGAAACGAGACAAGAAAGTAAAGGCAACTAATTGAGAATGGGTTATCAAGTCCGTAACAATTATGGGTCAATGGAGCTTAAATCTGCAGAGAACTTTGGGAAATAATATAGAATACACACCTCAGAGCTACCCAACTAGAGAGGCAAGGAATCTGTGGTCTTTAATTCTCCTTAGTCATTGATTGATTGATTGTTAGTCATTGATTGATTAATTGTTAGTCATTGATTGAGGGCTGATTCTGAGGTAGGGATATATGTAAGAATGTTGTTAATTCCCTGGTATGTCTTGCCTGCCAGGCTCTTGCCACAATGGTTTTCCTTCCCTTAGGACAAAGTCTTCTGGCAGAGATTCAGATACTTTTAATTGCATGTCAGTCAACAGGCATTAAAGTGGTAATGCCAAAGGGATACAAACAGGATACCAACTGCATCTGTTACAAATGGCCTTCACAGTTTCTTTCAGATAAAAGCTCCTCTGAGTCTAGGCATTCTTCCTGTACGCTTGCATGTCACTCTTTGTTTTTCATTATTTATCTCATTACATATAATTGCTTATTTCCTTGTATACCTGATCATGTTCACCAATGAAAATGCAGGGCATTGCTCAGAAATAGGCACACAATAGTTGCTCAATATATATCTGTTGAATAAATGAAAGAAGATTGTTATCAGAATCAAGAATGCTATTTTAAGATCCTCTGTTACTGATTTTTGTGTACTTATCTCAAATTAGTCTAGCCCATTTACATACTTCTATTTTGCAGGAAAGTCAATTCTAACACTTTTAAACATACTTTATAGTCACCTGCAATTAAAAGTTCTTTTTCAGGCAGTCTTTTGCCCAATCCCATTATCATTTAATTAGAAGCTTGAGTGAAGGAAATGAAATGTCACTGACATGTCTTGGCACATCAAGATTTAGAGGATACGTGCATGAAAGACTGAAAGAGAGATAATGCAACTTACATAAGTAAATAAGCATTTCCATGCAAAGGTACTTTACAAGGATGCAAGGAAATTCAAAAAGTTGCCTTCACAGAAAAAAAGGGAACAATAGGTTGTCAATAAGATTTTAAATGAACAGGAAGAGTTCCTGCCAATTTGAGAGTGGTCTCGGAATATGATTCCAGTAGAAGTGCTGGCCAGTGGAAATATGCACCAGTTTACAGAGAGGAGTCAGAGAATCTCCTATCAACTTTATGCTTCTTGCTGTTAATGCTTGTATTTTCACACATACAATAAATTATTTTAAGCTTAATTAAAATTTGAAGAATGTATTTTATTGGCAGATTTATTTCTTTGATTATTCTTATTCTAAAGCCTTATATCTCTGTGCTATGTTTTATATTTTAAAACCTGTACTCTATGGTTATAACAGCTTCACAACTCCCATCCAAATATATTCTACTAAAGAACTTTAACTTCTTTCCGAATACAGAGCTCATTCTAAGATATCAAAAAATACTCATTTGCACTTATAGCAAAATACATTTAAAACTATAGAAAAGTTCAGTGTGTGTGTGTGTATGTGTGTGTGTGTGTGTGTGTGTGAAGTATTTGAGGAGAGTTGCTTTATACCTGGAAAGTAGTGATGGTCTCTTTATAACTTTCTCTCTTCCTGTGTCAAATAAGCACAAAGGATGTTTTTGTTTTGTGCTGTCGAGTTGATTCCAACACATAGTGATCCTTTATGACACAGTAGAACAGCCTCATAGGTTTTCCTAGGTTGTAATCTTTACAGAAGAAGATTACCAGGTCTTTTCTCTCAGGGAGCTGCTGGTGGGTTCTAACTGCCGAAATTTTGGCTAGCAGAGGAGCATTTTAACCATTGTGCCACCAGGGCTCCATTTAGATAGATAAACAGATAGATATAAATAGATATCTATACACACCTGTGCACACACATGTAAACACACACATACACATTCAAGTCAAATTTTAACAAATTCAATCTTTAATAAGTCAAATTTTAAGAATAAAATACTACAAAACCTTTTTAGGTGCAACTCATGTAGTTTAAAAACTGCACTGTAATCATTTGCAGTTAAACTACAGGCATACCTCGGAGATATCACGGGTTCTGTTCCACACCACTGCAATAAAGTGAGTCACACGAGTTTTTTGGTTTCCCAGTGCATATAAAACTTACGTTTACACCATACTGTAGTCTACTAAACGTGCAACAGCATTGTGTCTAAAAATACAAGCTACATACCTTAATTAAAAAATACTTTTTTGCTAAAAATGCTATCACCTGAACTTCAGTGAGTTGCAATCTTTTTGCTGGTGGAGGGTCTTGCCTCAATGTTGATGGCTGCTAAATTATCAGGGTGATGGTTGCTGAAGTTTGGGAAGGCTGTGGCAATTTCTTAAAATAAGACAACAATGAAGTTTGCTGCATCGATTGACTCTGCTTTTCATGAAAGATTTCTCTGTAGTATGCAATGCTGTTTGATAGCATTTTACCCACAGTAGAACTTCTAATTTGAGTCAGTCTTCTCAAACCCTAGTATTGCTTTATCAACTAAGTTTGTGTAATATTCTAAATCCTTCATTGTCATTTTGACAATGTTCACAGCATCTTCGCCAGGAGTAGATTCCAACTCAAGAAACCACTTTCTTTGCTCATCCATAAGAAGCAACTCCTCATCCATTAAAGTTTTATCATGAGACTGCAGCAATTCAGTCACATCTTCAGCCTCTACTTCTAATTCTAGTTTTCTTGCTATTTCTACCACATCAGCAGTTACTTCCTCCACTGAAGGCTTGAACCCCTCAAAGTCATCCATGAGGGTTGGAATCAACTTCTTCCAAACTCCTGTTAATGTTAATATTTTGACCTCTTCTCATGAATCACCAATGTTTTTTTTTTTTTTTACTGTTGTACTTTAAGTGAAAGTTTACAGTTCAAGTTAGTTTCTCATACAAAAATTTATACATAATTGTTATGTGGCCCTAATTGCTCTCCCTATACAGTGACAGCACACTCCTCCTTTCCGATGCTGATTTCCCATGTCCGTTCAAACCGCTTCTGACCCTCTCTGCCTTCTCATCTCACCTCTGGACAGTAGCTGCCCATTTAGTCTCATGTATCTACTTGAGCTAAGAAGTAGACATTTTACAAGTATCATTTTATGTCCCAAAGTCCAGTCTAATCTTTGTCTGAAGAGTTGACTTCAGGAATGGTTTTAGTTCTGAGTTGACAGAGTCTGGGGGCCATGCTTTCTGGGGGTCCTCCAGTCTCAGTCAGACCATTAAGTCTGGTCTTTTTATTAGAATTTGAGTTCTGCACCTCACTTTTCTCATGCTCCATCAGGGATTCTCTGTTGTGTTTCCTGTCAGGGCCGTCATTGGTGGTAGCCAGGCACTATCTAGTTCTTCTGGTCTCAGGCTGATGCAGTCTCTGGTTTATGTGGCCCTTTCTGTCTCTTGGGTTAACACTTCCCTTGTGACTTTGGTGTTCTTCATTCTTCTTTGCTCCAGGTGGTTGGGACTAGTTGACACATCTTAGATGGCCCCTCGCTAGCTTTTAAGACCCCAGATGCCACTCACCAAAGTAGGGTGCAGAACATTTTCTTAATAAAATTTGTTATGGCAATTGACCTAGATGTTCCCTGAAAGCATGGTCCCCGGACCCCTGTCCCTGATAATCTGTCCCTCGAAGTGTTTGGTTGTATTCAGGAAACTTCTTAGCTTTGGTTTAGCCCAGTTGTGCTGACTTCCCCTATAGTGTGCACTATCCTTCCCTTCACCTAAGATAATTCTTGTCTACTATCTAGTTAGTGAATAATGCTCTTCCTTCCTCCCACCCTCATAACCATCAAATAATGTTTTCTTCTGCATTTAAACCATTTCTTGAGTTCTTATAATAGTGGTCTTATACAATATTTGTCCTTTTGTGACTGACTAAATTCACTCAGCATAATGTCTTCCAGATTCTACCATGTTATGTTTCACAGATTCATCATTGTTCTTTATCATTGTGTAGTATTCCATCGTGTGGATATACCATAATTTGTTTATCCGTTCTTCTGTTGATGGGCACCTAGGTTGTTTCCATCTTTTTGCTATCGTTAACAGTGCTACAACGAACATGGGTGTGCACATATCTTTTCGTGTGACAGCTCTTATTTCTCTAGGATATACTCCAAGGAGCAGGATTGCTGGATCATATTGTATTTCTATTTCTAGCTTTTTAAGGAAGCGCCAAATCAATTTTCAAAGTGGTTGTACCATTTTACATTACTAACAACAGTTTATAAGTGTTCCAGTCTCTCCACAACCTCTCCAACATTTATGATTTTGTGTTTTTTGGATTAATGCTAGCCTTGTTGGGGTGAGATGCATCTCACTGTAGTTTTGATTTGCATTTCTCTAATGGCTAATGATAGTGAGCATGTGTTTGTTAGCCACCTAAATGTGTTCTTTGGCAACGTGCCTATTCATATCCTTTGTCCACTTTTTAATTGAGTTATTTGTCTTTTTGTTGTTGAGGTTTTGCAGTATCTTGTAGATTTTAGATATTAGATGCTGATCGGATTTGTTGTAGCCCAAAATGTTTTCCCAGTCTGTAGGATGTCTTTTTACTCTTTTGGTGAAGTCTTTTGATGAACATAAGTGTTTGATTTTTAGGAGCTTCCAGTTATCTAGTTTCTCTTCTGGTGTTTGTTCATTTTCACTTATGGTTCATATTCTCTTTATGGCATGTATCAGGGCTCCTACCGTTGTCCCTAATTTTTCTTCCATGATCTTTGTCATTTTCGATTTAATATTTAGACCTTTGATCCATTTTGAGTTAGTTATTGTGTATGGTGTGAGGTATGGGTCTTGTTACATTTTTCTGCAGATGGATATCCAGTTATGCCAGCACCATTTGTTAAAGAGACTGTCTTTTCCCCAATTAACAGACTTTGGGCCTTTGTCAAATATCAGCTGCTCAGATGTGGATGAATTTATGTCTGGATTCTCAATTCTGGTCCACTGGTCTACGTATCAATTGTTGTACCAGTACCAGGCTGTTCTGACTACCTTGGCAGTGTAATAGGTTCTAAAATCAGGTAGTGTGAGGCCTCCCACTTTGTTCTTCTTGAGTAATGCTCTACTTATCCAGAGCCTCTTCCCTTTCCAAAGGAAGTTGGTGATTTGTTTTTCCATCTCATTAAACAATGCCTTTGGAATTTAGATAGGGATTCCATTGTATCTGTAGATTGCTTTGAGTAAAATTGACATTTTCACAATGTTGAGTTTTCCTATCCATGAGCAAGGTATATTTTTCTACTTATACAGGTCTGTTTTGGTTTCTTGCAGTAGTATCTAGTAGTTTTCATTGTACAGGTCTTTTACATGTCTGGTTAGATTGATTCCTAAGTATTTTATCTTCTTGGGGGCTATTGTAAATGGTATTGATTTGGTAATATCCTCTTGGAAGTTCTGTTTGTTGGTGTACAGGAACCCAACTGATTTTTGTATGTTTATCTTGTATCCTGATACTTTGCTGAAATCTTCTATTAGTTCCAGTAGTTTTCTTGTGGATTCTTTGGGGATTTCTGTGTATAAAATCATATCACTCGCGAATAGAGATACTTTGACTTCTTCCCTACCAATTTGGACGTGTGCATTTATACCTCTAAACTGACCTCTGAGCACTGGTTTTGTTGCATCACAAAGATTCTGGTAGGATGTGTTTTTGTTTCAGCTTGATTCTATGAATTTCTTTATTCCATCCTTAATTTCTTCTATAACCCAGTAGTTTTTGAGCAAGGTGTTGTTCAGTTTCCATATGTTTGATTTTTTTACTTGCTTTTTCTGTTATTGATTTCTACTTTTATGACTCTATGATCAGAAAAGATGCTTTGTAATATTTTAATGCTTTGGATTCTCTTAAGGCTTGCTTTATGGCCTAATATGCCGTCTATTCTGGAGAATGTTCCATGTGCGTTGGAAAAGAAAGTACACTTGGCTGCGGTTGGGTGGAGTGTTCATTACATGTCCGTAAGATGAAGTCAGTTTGTTGTAGTATTTAGATCTTCCGTGTCTTTATTGAGCTTCTTTCTGGATGTTCTGTGCTTCACTGAAAGTGGTGTGTTGAAATCTCCTACTATTGTTGTGGGACTGTCTATCTCTCTTTTCAATGCTGTTAGAGTTTGTTTATGTATTTTGGAGCACCGTCTTTGGGTGCATAAATATTTATTATAGTTATGTCCTCTTGGTGTATTGACCCTTTAATCATTATATAGTGTCCTTATCTTTTGTGGTGGATTTTACTTTAAAGTCTGTTTTGTCAGAGATTAATATTGCCGGTCCTGCTCTTTTTTGAGTGTTGTTTGCTTGATATATTTTTTTCCATCCCTTGAGTTTCAGTTTGTTTGTGTCTTTAAGTCTAAGGCGTGGCTCTTGTAGGTAGCTATAGATGGATTGTGTTTTATTCATTCTGCCACTCTCTGTCTCTTTATTGGTGCATTTAGTCCATTTACACTAAGTATAATTATAGATAGGTATTTGTTTAGTGCTGTCATTTTGATGTCTTTTTGTGTGTGTTGTTGACAATTTCTTTTTTACACTTATTTTTCTGTGCTGAGTCATTTTTCTTTATGTATTTTCTTGTCATCTTTTTCATTGTCGTTGATTTTGTATTTACTCATTCTTTATGTTTTTCTTTTGATGTGTAGGATTGTTAGTTTTCTTTGTGTTTACCTTAATATTTACCCCTATTTTTCTAAATTTAAACCAGTCTTTTATTTCTTTATATCACCTTGACTTCCTCTCCATATGAAAAATCTATGTCTACATTTTTTAGTCCCTCTTTTTGTTTTGATGTTGTCATCTCTTACATATTGACATCTCTTTCCCTATTTTCAGTGTTTTAGTTTTATTTTTGTGACTTCCCTATCTGGGTTGATATCTGTTTGATCTGTCCTGTGATCTAGTGTTGTGTTGAGATCAGACGTTACTGATTTTCTTTCTTTTTTTTTTTATATTTTATTGTACTTCAGGTGAAGGCTTACAGAACAAATACTTTCTCATGGAACAGTAGTACACATGTTGTTTTATGACATTGGTTAACAACACCACTACATATTAACCCTCTAAATTCTCAAGCTTTTATTTTTATTTTTTTTGGTGAAAATACACATAGCCAAAGATACAGTGTTTCAAAAATTTCTACATACACAGTTCAGTGACATTGACTACGCTCTTCAAAGCGTGCTGTTATTCTCACTTAAGATGAAGGCTTACAGAACAAAATAGTTTCTCATTTAACAGTTACTACAAATGTTGCCCTATGACAATGGTTAACAATCTCACAACACATCAACAATATCCTTACTCAACCTTGGGTACCCTATCACAAGCTTCCTTGTCCCCTTCTGCCTTCTGGCCCTTGTCACTGGACTCCTGTACCTCGTTAGTCTCATTTGGTTTTATGGGGCTGTCCACTCCCAGGCTGAACAGTGAACCTCGGAGGTAACTTCACCACTTAGCTAAAAGGGTATCTGGGGGCCTTACTCTCGAAGTTTCTCCAGTCTCCTTTAGGCCAGTAAATCTGGTCTTTTTTTTGTGAGTTAGAATTATGTTCTACATCCTTCTCCAGCTCTGTCCAAAAACCTCTGTTGTGATCCTGGTCAGAGCAGTCAGTGGTGGTAGCCGAGCACCATCTAACTGTGCTGGACTCAGTCCGGTGGAGGCCTTGGTAGCTGTGGACAATTAGTCGTTTGGACTAATCTTTTCCTTGTAACCTGTTCTCTTCATTCTCCCTTGCTCCCGAAGGGATGAGACCAGTGGAGTATCTTAGATGGCCTCTCAAAGGATTATAAGAACCCAGACACTACACACCAAGGTAGAATGTAGAGCATTGTCTCTATAAGCTGTGTCATGCCAATTGAGCTAGATGTTCCACGAGACCATGGTCCCCACAGCCCTCTCCCCAGCAATTCAGTCCCTCAGGGAGTTTGGATGTGTCTATGGGGTTTCCATACCTTTCCTTGTACAGGTTGTGCTAGTTTCCCCTGTATTGTGTACTGTCTCACCCTTCACCCAAGATACCACTCATCTATTGCCTATTTAGTATTTCCCTCCCAGCCCTCCCATCCCTGGTAACCAACAAAGATTGTTGCATTTTGTGTGTGAACTTTTTCATGGGTTTTTACAATAGAGGTCTCATACAATATTTGTCCTTTTGTGATTGACTTATTTCACTCAGCATAATGTCCTCCAGTTTCATCCATGTTATGAGATGCTTCACAAATTCATTGTTGTTCTTTCTCATTGCATAGTACTCCATTGTGTGTATATATCATAGTTTGTTTACCCATTCATCTGTTGATGGGCATCTAGGTTGTTTCCATTGTTTTGCTATTGTGAACAATGCTGCCATGAACATAGGTGTGCATATGTCTATTTGAGTGACGACTCTTATTTCTCTAGGATATATTCCTAGGAGTGGGATTGCTGGATCAGATGGTATATCTATTTCTAGCTTTCTGAGGAAACGCCATATCATTTTCCAAAATGGTTGTATCATTTTGCATTCCCACCAGCAGTGCATAAGAGTTCCGATCTCCCCACAGTCCCTCCAACATTTGTTATTTCCAGTGTTTTTGATTCGTGCCAGTAATGCCGGGGTGAGATGGTATCTCATTGTGGTTTTAATTTGCATTTCTCTAATGGCTAGTGATCGCGAGCATTTCCTTATGTGTCTGTTGGCCATTTGAATGTCTTCTTTGGTGAAGTGTCTCTTCATTTCCTTTGCCCATTTTTTAATAGGATTATTTGTCTTTTTGTTGTAGAGGTGTTGGATTTTCTTGTAGATTATGGAGATTAGACCTTTATCTGATTTGTACTGTCCAAAAATTTTTTCCCAGTTTGTAGGTTCTCTTTTTACTCTTTTGGTGAAGTCTTTGGAAGCGCATAGGTGTTTGAGTTTTAGAAGATCCCAGTTATCTAGCTTATCTTTTGGGGTTTGTGCATTGATGGTTATGGTTTGTATCCTGTTAATGATATGTATTAAGGCCTGTAGTGTTGGTCCTATTTTTTCTTCTATGAACTTTAGAGTTTTAGGCTTTATATTCAGTTCTTTGATACACGTGGAAGTAGTTTTTGTATACGGTGTGAGGTATGGGTCCTGTTTCATTTATTTGCAAATGGATATCCAGTTTTGCCAGCACCGTTTGTTAAAAAGACTGTCTTTTCCCCATCTGATGGACTTTGGGCCCTTGTCGAAGATCAGGTGAACGTAGGTGGATGGATTTACATAAGGGTTCTCAGTTCTGTTCCATCGGTCAATGTATCTCTGGTTGTACCAGTACCAGGCTGTTTTGACTACTGTAGCTGTATAGTAGGTTCTGCAGTCAGGTAGTGTGAGTCCTCCAACTTTATTCTTCTTCTTCAGTAGTGCTTTCCTTATTCGGGGCTTCTTCCCTTTCCATATAAAGTTAATGATTAGTTTTTCCATCTCTTTGAAGAATGTTGTTGGTATTTGGATCGAGATTGTGTTGCAATTGTAAATTGCTTTGGGTAGAATTGCCATTTTCACAATGTTGAGTCTGCCTATCCATGAGCATGGTATGTTTTTCCATTTCTGTAGATCCCTTTAGGTTTCATGCAGTAGTGTTTTGTAGTTTTTTGGTATAGTTCTTTTACATTCCTGGTCAGATTTTTTCTTAAGTATTTTATCTTTTTAGGGGCTATTCAAAATGGTATTGTTTTCCTGATTTCCTTTTCATCGTTCTCTTTATTGGTGTATAGGAATCCAGCTGATTTTTGAATGTTTATCTTGTATCCTGCTACTCTGCTGAATCTTTCTAATAGTTCCAGTAGATTTCTTGTGGAGTCTTTAGGGTTTTCTATGTACAGTATCGTATCATCTGCAAACAGGGACAGTTTAACTTCTTCATTACCAATTTGGATGCCCTTGATTTCTTTTTCTTGCCTTATTGCTCTAGCTAGAACTTCCAGAACAATGTTAAATAGGAGTGGTGATAAAGGGCATCCTTGTCTTGTTCCTGTTTTCAAGGGGAATGTTTTCAGCTTCTCTCCATTAAGAATGATGTTGGCCGTTGGTTTTGCATAGATGCCCTTTATTATGTTGAGAGATTTCCCTTCTATACCTATTTTATTGAGACTTTTTATCAGGAATGGGTGTTGGACTTTGTCAAATGTCTTTTCTGCGTCAGTTGAGATGATCATGTGATTCTTTCCTTTTATTTGTGTGGTGGATTATGTTGATTGATTATCTAATGTTTAACCATCCTTGCATACCTGGTATGAATCCAGCTTGGTCGTGGTGTACTATTTTTTTGATATGATGCTGAATTCTGTTGGCTAGAATTTTGTTCAGAATTTTTGCATCTATATTCATGAGAGATATTGGTCTGTAATTTTCTTCTTTTGTGACATCTTTGCCTGGTTTTGGTATCCGCATTATGCTGGCTTCATAGAATGAATTTGGAAGAGTTGCTTCCTCTTCTATGCTCTAAAATAGCTTGAGTAGTACTGGTACAAGCTCTTCTGTAAATCTTTTGTAGAATTCTCCAGTGAAGCCATCTGGGCCAGGGTTTTTTTTGGTTTGGAGTTTTTTTATTACCTTTTCAATCTCTTCTCTTGTTATGGGTCTGTTCAGATTTTCAACATCACTTTATTGTACTTTGTGTAGGCTGTGTGTTTCTAGAAATTTATCTATTTCCTCTAGGTTTTCAAATTTGTTGGAGTATAGTTTTTCATAATTTTCTGTTATAATCCTTTTTATTTTGGTTGGGTCTTTTGTAATGTCCATTGTTTCATTTCTTATTTGTGTTATTTGTGTCCTCTCCTGTTTTTCTTTTGTCAGTCTGGCCAGTGGTTTGTGAATTTTGTTGATTCTTTCAAAGAACCAACTTTTGGTTTTGTTGATTGTTTCTATTATTTTTCTGTTCTCTATTTTATTTATTTCTGCTCTGATTTTCACTATTTCCTTTCTTCCAGTGGTTGTGGGCTTTTTTTTTTTTTTTTTTTTTTTTTCTGTTCTCTTTCTATTTGTTTGAGTTCTGTAGTTAATGTTTTGATTTTGTCCCTTTCTTCATTTTTGATATGTGCATCTTTTGCTATAAATTGTCTTCTGAGTACTGCTTTTGCTGTGTCCTAAAGGTTTTTGTATGATGTGTTTTCATTCTCATTTGATTCTAGGAATTTTTTAATTCCCTCTCTGATTTCTTCTATTACCCAGTGATGTGTAAGCATAGTATTATTCAGTATCCATGTAGTTGATTTTTTTTCCTTGCTCTTTCTAGTGTTAATTTCTACCTTGATGGCACTGTCGTCAGAGAAGATACTTTGAATTATCTCAACGTTTTGGATCTTGTTGAGGATTGCTCTGTGGCCTAAGATGTGGTCTATTCTGGAGAACGTTCCATGTGCATTGGAAAAGAATGTGTACTTTGTAGTGGTTGGATGGAGTGTTCTATATATGTCTACGAGGTCCAGTTGGCTGATTGTGCCCTTTAGGTCTTCCGTATCTTTGCTGAGTTTCTTCTTACTTGTTCTGTCCTTTACTGAGAGTGGTGTGTTGAAGTCTTCTACTATTACTGTGGAACTGTCAATATCTCTTTTCAGTGTTGTTAGAGTTTGTTTTATGTATTTTGGAACCCTGTCATTGGGTGCGTAGATGTTTATTATGGTTATGTTTTCATGATGGAGCCTCCCCTTAATCATTATATAGTGTCATTTTTCTCTTTTATGGTAGATTTTGTTTTAAAGTCTATTTTAGCTGAGATTAGAATTGCCACTCCCACTCTTTTTTGGTAATTGTTAGCTTGGTATATTTTTTTCCACCCTTTGACTTTTAATAAATTCACATCTTTGTTTCTAAGGTGTGTCTCTTGTAGACAGCATATTGATGGATCCTGTATTCTTATGCATTCTGTCACTCTCGGTCTATTTATGAGTACATTGAGTTCATTTACATTCAGTTTAATTATTGATAGATGTGAGCTTGTTGCTGTCATTTTGTGGTGCTTTTTTTTTGTGGTGCTGTAGTTTTCTTTGTTGTTCTTACTCTCTTGTGCTGAATTACTTTTGTTTATGGATTTTTTTTTCATTTCTTTTGTTTTTGTAGGTTTTGTTTTTGCTGAGACTTTATGTTTTTTGTCTTTATTTTTATGAGTTGGTTTGTTAACTTTCTTTGTGGTTACCATGACTTTTACCCTTATCTTTCTAAGTTTGAAGCAGTCTACCATTACTTGGTATCTCCTTGCCTTTCTCTCCATTAGAATGTTCTATACCTATGCCGTTTATTCCTTCTTTTATTTTTTGATGTTGTTGTCATTTATTGATTAACTGCTCTGATTCCCTGTTGTATTTCTTTTGGTTTTGTATAGTCCTCAAGAGTTCATTTCCTAGATTGGTATCTGGCTGGTACAATCCTGCGTCCTAGGTTTTGCCTGTGAGCTGAAGCTGATTGTCTTCAGTTCGAAGAACTCCCTTTAATAATTCTTGTAAGTTTGGTTTTACTTTTACATATTTCCTTAATTTCTGTTTATCTGGAAATGACCTAATTTCACCATCAAATTTGAATAAGAGTTTTGCAGGATATATTAGTCTTGGCTGACAATATTTTTCTTTCAAGATTTTATATATGTCATCCCATTGCCTTCTTGCCTGTATGGTTCCTGCCAAATAATCTGAGCTTAGTCTTATTGTTTCTCCTCTGCATGTGACTTCTTGTTTTTCACGAGCTGCTCTCAGGAATCTTTGTTTGTCTTTGGTTTTTGCGAGTGTGAATATGATATGCCTTGGTGATTTTCTTTTGGGGTCTCTTCTATATGGCATTCACTGAGCTTCTTGGATGGCCAGCTTTTCATCTTTCATGATATTGGGGAAGTTTTCTGTCAGCAGTTCCTCAATGATCCTCTCTGTGTTTTCTCTTTTCTCCCCCTGTTCTGGAATTCCAATCACCCATAAATTTTTGCTTTTAATTGTGTCCCACATAACTCTCAGGGTCTCTTCATTTTTCTTAGTTCTTTTTTCTGAGTTTTCCTGAAACAGAGTTGTATCCAAGTTTTTGTCTTCAGTTCCACTGATCCTGTCTTCCACAGTTTCAAATCTGCTTCTCAGCCATTCTATGACATCATCAATTTCTGAAATCTTGTTGTTTATCTTTTGGATTTCTAATTGTTGTCTTTGTATAATTTCTAGTTGTGAATTTATTTGGGCATTTTGTTCCTGCATCATCTTCCTGAATTCTTCCAATTTTTTGTCTGTATTTTCCAAGAATTTGTCTATTTTTTCCTCCTTTTTGTCTGCTTTGGCTTCAACTCTTGTATAATTCTGAGTATTAGAGATTTGAATTCCCTATCCGGTAGTTCTAGTGCCTTTTCTTCTACTAGAAACTCATCTGTTGTTTTGTTTTGGATGCCTACTGGAACCATCCTGTCCTTTTTTTTTGTAAATGTTTTGATATCACCTGCTGTTTTCAGGGCATTCAGTAATTATTTTTCTTGTTTATTGATTGTAGATTTGTTTGTTTTGTCCCTTTTTTTAAAAAAAATATTTGACTATGTCTGAGCAGGCAGGTTGTGTGTTCTTTGCTGTTTGCTCATCTGTGTGCTCAATACTTTTTGCCTCCTTCTCCAACTGGCAGTGTCAGTCACTCAGATATGGTACAGCAGGGCAGGTCTAGCTCAAGAGGCGTTACTGGGATGGGGTGTTTGTGGCACTTACTACAGCCACCAGAGCAGGTCGGTTATCAGTGCAGGGCAGGTTCCACTAGGCCGTGCCTGTGCTGCTTGGTGGTATGATGTCAAGCGCAAGGTGAAGGTAGGCAGGATGCTGTGGGGGGATTGTTATGTGTGGAGCTAAGATGGATATAGGAGAGAGGAGAGAGGAACAGGAGCCAAAAACATACAAACAAACAAAAAAGAATGCAAGGGGAGCTTGCCGTTGGAATGGAGAAATGAGAGAGTATGAAATGGAGAAAAACAGAAAGGGGAAGAGGAAGAAAAGAAAAGAATGAATAAATAAAAATCAGAAAGGTTAAAGAACCGAAGAGTTCCCAGGGATCCCACCGACGCAGCTATGAGGTCTGGGGAAGTCACTCTCAGGTGTCGCAATACAGCCTGGCTAGAAGGCATTGAGGTATACAACACCTGGTATTCAGGGATCAGAAAGAGAAGGAAGATATAGAGGGACGAGAAACTGAGCAATGAAGAAAGACAAAAAGGGAAAAAGAGGGAAAAGAAAACAAAACAAATTTAAAAAAAAGAACAAGAAAGGCCTCCCAAAAAAACAGAAAAAAAAGCAACAACAACAACAACAACAAAAAAAGAAATGCCCCCAGGGATCCCTCTGCACGTCTGTGGATGTTGAAGGGGCATTCCTTGCCACGCAGCTCTGCCTGGCCAGAAAGGGTTCCCAACTCAAGAAAAGGAAAAGAAAACAAACAAACAATTCAAAACGAACAAACTAACAAAAGCCCCAGGATCCGACCAGCACGGTAGCCCAGACCGGGAAGCAACTCCACACTCGAATGGAGCTCCACAGCCCCTCGGGAAGAAGCAAAGATGGCACACGGAGCCAGGCAGTTGAGTGAAAGGAGGGGGAGGCAGCTAGAGGGAAGCAAGAAATCCAAGGAAGCAAAAAAAAAGGAAAAGAAAAAAAAGCCACACCAGCAGCCAACAAATGGCACTCAGAGAGCCAGCTAGTGCGGGTTGGTGTTTCTGGGCAAGAGACTGTGTCCGTGGGAAGCAGAGGAGGCTGAGTGTGGGTGAAGAAGGGTAGAGAGTGGGAAAGCGTATATCACAAATTGCCGGGGCTCTGGAGCCCCTCAGGAAGAAGCAAAGATGGTGCACAGAGCCAGGCACTCGAGTGAAAGGAGGGGGAGGTGGCAAGAGGCAAGTGAGAAATCAAAAGAAGCAGAAGAAAAAAGCAACACTAGCAGCCAACAACTGGCACCCAGAGAGCCGCCTGCTTGTGTGTGTGGAATCCAAGTAGCCGGCGCTTCTCGGTCAAGAGACCGTGGCTGTGGGAAGGAGAGGAACAAACGAACAAAAGCCCCGGGATCCCACCAGCGCAGTAGCCCAGAACAGAAAGCAGCTCCACACTCAAATGGAGCTCTGCAGCCCCTCAGGAAGAAGCAAAGATGGTGCACAGAGCCAGGCACTCGAGCAAAAGGAGGGGGAGGCAGTGAAAGGCAAGCAAGAAATCCAAAGAAGCAGGAAAAGGAAAAATAAAAAAAAAGTAACACCAGCAGCCAACAAATGGCACTCAGAGAGCCAGCTTGTGCAAGCTGGTGTTTCTGGACAAGAGACTGTGTCCATGGGAAGCAGAGGAGGCCGAGTCGGGGCAAAGAGGGTTGGGGGGTAGGAAAGCGCACTCCACAAATTACCAGTTGTTTTGTCTCCCGCTGGATGCTACTTGAGGCTGCTTTCTCGTACCTCCATTTGCTGGTCTCTGATAGGAGTCCAAGATGGTGGGTCCACGCTGTGTTAGCTGGTAGAGGACCTCTGCATGAATCTCTCCTCGCTCTCCATTCTCTGTCAGTTTTCTCATTCCATTTGGTGCTTGGCTGAGTTCTTTATCTCTTCATTTGATGTTTTAGGGTTTCAGGATTGTTGTATTCTCTGTTTGGCTTAGTTTTTCGAATCTTTGCTGTGAAGGGACGGCATGGTCCTTCTGTCTAGAGCGCCATTTTATGTTACTGATTTTCTAACCAGAGGACTTCCTTTAGTATTTCTTGTAATTTTGGTTTGTTTTTTGCAAATTCCCTAAACTTCTATTTATATAGAAATGCCCTAATTTGCCATCATATTTGAGAGACAGTTTTGCTGGATATATAATTCTTGGCTGGCATTTTTTTTTTTTTCCCTCAAGGCTTTGTATATATTATCCTATTGCCTTCTTGACTCATGGTTTCTGCAGAGTAGTCTGAGCTTAGTCTTATTGATTCTCCTTGGTAGATGACTTTTTGTTTATCCCTAGCTGCTCTCAAAATTCTCTCTTTATCTTTGGCTTTGGCAAGTTTGATTATAATACATCTTGGTGACTTTCTTTTGGGATCTACCTTATGTGAGGTTCGATGAGCATCTTGGATAGATATTGTCTTATCTTTCACGATATCAGGAAAGTTTTCTGCCAACAAATCTTCAAAAATTCTCTCTGTATTTTCTGTTATCCCCCCATTCTGGTACTCCAGTCACTCATAGGTTATTCATCTTGATAGAATCCCACATAATTCTTAGAGTTTGTTCATTGTTTATAATCCTTTTACCTGATTTTTCCTCAAATAAGTTGGTGTCAATTGCTTTATATTCAGTCTCACTAATTTTGACTTCCATTGCCTCAATTCTACTCCTTTCACTTCCTATTGAGTTGTCTGATTCTGTAACTATATTGTTAATCTTCTGGATTTCTGATTGCTGTGTTTGTATGGATTCTTGCATCCGTTTAAATTTGTCCTTATGCCGTTTTCTAATCTTATTAAGTTCCTCTAGTGCTAGGTCTGCATTTTGCTAGATCTCCTTCTTGATTTCTTAAGGAGTTCTGTATATTAATCTTTCTTATTTTGCCTCTGGTAATTCCAGTAAATTCTATTCATCTGCAAAATTCCTTGCTTATTTATTTTGGGAGCTTGCTGAAGCCATCATGGTCTGCCTCTTTAGGTGATTTCACGTTGACTGTCGTCTCCGAGCCATCAATAAGTTATTATGTTTATTTATTTTATGCTTGCTTACAGTGTCCTTGCTTCTTGTTTATTTTGTTTTGATATGCCCAAATAGGCTGCTCTTGTGAGCTAGACCAATCATTGGCACCCCTGAAGCTCCAATGCCCGGCCACCATGTGGCCAGAACTGTCACTAAGTATGTGAGCCCAGAAGTCCACCCACTCTTCCTCTTCCTTTACGGCTTCAGCTCACTTGTCCAGGTAGTTGGCCACCATGTGTGTGGTGCAGGATCTCACCTACAGTCTTAGGCAGTCATGGGTGATTGGTGTAGGCAGGCATTGGGCTGTAGCAGGGGGCGACATACTGAGTAAGGCAGGGGGACGATGGCTGCCTCTGAGTGTCCAGGAGGAAAGTGTGTCCCTGTTCCCTAGGGTGCTTAGGTTTATGAGTTTTGCAGCTGGACTACAAGCACCCAATGCTGTTGGCTGTAAGGGCTAGGAGGCACCACTCACTCTTGGGCCCCTGGCCAGGTGGCAGGGGTGGAGACCCCAGTCCTCAGGCCCCTGATGTGGGTAGGTGAAGACCCTGCTTAATGGGCAGAGCAGTGACAAATGTCAAGATCCTGCCACTTTACAGCTGAAACAGTTGAAGTAAGACTTCAGGTATGTACCCTGTTGTACTGTTGTAATGAAGGCCTATGCTGTTGAAATGGGCCCAGAAAAGTCTATGCAGGAGGAAAGGCACTCAAAGTCTGTGGACCCCTTACGCCTGTGCCTAGGCAAAAGAGCTGTGCTTATGTTGAACTTCTCACTTGGGGAAGCCAGCAGATTATTTTTTCCCCTGTTTGTTAATTTGTCCCCTCTCCAAGACCAGTAAAATGGCTCAGGGCAAGTGAAGGGTTCTACTTCCAGCCCAGGGGACTCAGCAATTGCTGAAGCTGATCCCAGACCCAGTGCACAGCAGGGAGCAGGAAGGTAAATGAGAGAGAGGTTTTTACAAACGTCGAGTATTGTTGATCCACTTGGTAGTCCAGACACAAGTACTTAACCTTTCTCCAATTGAGGGCTGTGTATCACTGACTCTGGATGGCCGAGTAAACTCTCTGCCACTGGGTCCCTCCCAGTGTGGAAAGTGCCTCCTGAATGCTGCTTTTTGTCTACCTTACCATGCACAGGCTGATCCAGACTGAAGGGCTCAGTGTCTCATGAGGTTAGTTCTGGCAACACCTCGCTGCTTCTGAACCATCTCTCCCTCCCCCTTCCACTCAGTCTGATTCCTCAATTTTGTCTTTGATGTTCAGGGCTTCTAGACTGTCATATATAATTGATTCACTTGTTTTTTCGGGTCTTTGTTGTAAGAGGGACCACAGGAAGCATCTGACTCCTCCGCCATATTGGCCCCACCACCACAAATGTTCTTAATGTCATCTAGAATGGCGAATCCTTTCCAGAAGGTTTTCAATATACTTTGCCCATAACCATTAGAGAAATCACTATCTATGGAAGCTATAGCCTTATGAATCATATCTCTTAAATAATAAGACTGGAAATTCAAAATTACTCCTTAATACATGGGCTGCATAATGGATATTGTGTTAGCAGGCACGAAAACAACATTAATCTCCTTGTACATCTCCACCAGAGCTCTTGGGTGACCAGTTGCATTGTCAATGAGCTGTAATATTTTGAAAGGAATCTTTTTTTTTCTGAGCAGTAGGTCCCAACCAAACCAAAAAAAAACAAACCTGTTTCTATCAAGTCAATTCTTACTCATAGCTACCCTGTAGGACAAGATAGAACTTCCCCCGTAGATTTTCCAAGGAATGACTGGTGAATTCGAACTGTCAGCCTTTTAGTTAGTAGCCAAGCTCTTAACCACTACAGCACCAGGTCTCAACGGTGGGGGTAAATTATTCAATAAACCTTGTTGTAAACAGATGTTCTGTCATCCATGCTTTTTTGTTCCATTTAGAGCACAGGCAGAGTAGATTTAGCATCATTGTTAAGAGTTCCAGGATTCTCGGAATGATAAATGAGCAATGGTTTCACCTTAAAGTCACCTGATGCATTAACCCCTGACAAGAAAGTCAGCCTCTCCTTTGAAGGTTTGAAGCTAGACATTGACTTCTCTTCTCTAGATATGAAAGTCCTAGATAGCATCTTCTTTGAATGTATGGTTAATTTGGCTATATTGAAAATCTGTTGTTTAGTGAAGCTACCTTCATCAATTATCTTAGCTAGATCTTCTGGACAATTTGCTGCAGTATCTACATCAGCCCTTGCTGCTTCACCTTGCACTTGTAGGCTATGTAGATGGCCTTTCCTTAAACCTCATGAACAAATCTCTGCTAGCTTCAAAGTTTTCTTCTGCAGCTTCTTCACTTCTCTCAGCCTTCATAGAGATTAAGAGAGTTAGGGTCTTGCTCTGAATTAGGGTTTGGCTCAAGGGAATGTAGTGGCTGGTTAGGTCTTCTATCAACCACTAAAACTTTTGTGAGTTCACCGGTGTAGCACTTTTAATTTCCTTCAAGAGCTTTTCTTTTGCATTCACAACTTGGCTAACTGGCACTAGAGGCATAGCATTTGGCCTATATCAGCTTTCAACATGTCTTCCTCAATAAGCTTAATCATTTGTATCTTTTGATTTAATGTGAGAGATGCCGCAACTTTTCCTTTCACTTGAATACTTAGAGGCCATTGTAGCGTTATTAGCTGGCCTAATTTCAATATTGTCATGTCTCAGGGAATAGAGAGGCCCAAACAGAGGGAGAGAGATGAGGGAACAGCCAGTTGTTGGAGCAGTCAGAACACACACAATGTTTATTGATAAAGTTCACTGTCTTATATGGTTGCTGTTAGTGGTGCCCCAAAACTATTGTAATAGTAACATCAAAGATCACTGATCACAAATCACTGTAACAGACATAATAATAATGAAAAAGTTTGACATATTGTGGGAATTACCAAACTGTGACACAGAGACATGAAGTGAGTTCATGCCGTTAGAAAGGTGGTGCCAATAGACTTGCTTGATGCAGTGTTGACACAAACCTCCAATTCGTAAAAAACTCAATATCTGCAAAGCACAATAAAACGGTGTGCCTTATTTTGCAGTAGTCTGTACCTCTGCAACAAATTAGTTCAAAATTAATGAAAATATATCCGTTATTTTTTATTTCTATTGAAGAAAGCTTAACTTGTTTCCTTTTAAAGCATTCACCTAGCAACTTATTTGGATGTCTATTATCTTAATCATGTAATTCCTATTAGATTAATTGTAAACATGTGTCTTTCCTCCATATGAGATTAGTCAGAGATGGTTTCTTATTCATGGTTTGTTTGTGCCTGCCACCCCCATCAGAGTACCTTTCAAAATGAAATTGCTAAAAAAGTATTGAATTTTTATACTCTAATATTCAAGTCTGGTTGAAATGTTTCTCTAAGAAAGTAACATAGAACAAAAGAATAAATTTGTCAGATATTAAAAAGTGTCAGTTCAAGGTACTATTTGTAATCTAGTTTATAGGAATAAGTCAGATCCCCAAACACCTGGTATACAAACACTTAGAAACAGGTAGGGTTTCAAACTAAGGTCTCCTTTCATCCAGTTAGAGTTGAATTCAAATATGAAGAGATGTGGGAAAAGGAACATTGTGACATGTATCCAACTTATAATCACATTAATGACTTTGTTACTTAGATAACCCTTACTTTCTGTGACACAAACTGGCTATACATGGAAAATTGTCAATACATTCTTTCACTTTTTTTTCTTGCTTCTACTCTTCTTTTTTGACAGTGATAATTGTGTGCTACGAACTCAAGAGTCAACATATCCAAGTAGTGTAGACAATGAGTTAAATAAGGGGCACGCTCAGCCAATTGTGCTTTCAGAACAAATGCATTTTAAATGTAATTTATGATATTAATGTTTTGCCAACCTAAGAGCCAAATCTCAACGTAAATTCCCTTTCTCGTGTGTGAAACTTTGCCGAGGGAAAGCAAAGACTCTCCATATAAAATGTCAGTGTGCCAAACTGCAGATTTATAGAACATCCTGAACTTGACTAAGGAAGACTAAATCAAAATCCAATTTATATAATTCTTGGTAGCTATTCCAGAGCCTTCCCAGGTGCTGTCTCTTATTAGCAGGTGTTACATTACCTCAGCCAGCTGTCAATACCTGCTGTCACCACTGCAGATACAAAGTATACACAGAAATGCAGCAAATGCATCCCCCTGATAGCCTTCACCATCACATTTTGAAGTTAGATAATGCCAACTTTTCTTACCTATCTTCATTCTGATTCATTATTCAAAACAGAGATGTCTGAGATTCATATTTTTAAAGATGATTTTTCTAATAGCTGTTATTGTTGGTAAAACTGGCAAAATTCACTTTAAGATAGTTGGACATGTGTGTACTGCTTTGCAAGCAAAAACTTTTAATGAGTTTTCCACGAATTCAAATTATGAGGAAAAGTACTGCAGATTACATTTATTTTCACAGTGTGGTTCCCTTTTTCAGTTATACTTTTTTCTTTGATCCCTATGTCCTTTACAAGAGTACAAGTCAACACTCCTTCCACCTTTCTCTTTTATGTATTCTCTACACAGAATTTCTGTCTATGTGATAGATATACTAAGAGATAATTAAATCTGGAACTCTGATGAATTCTTTGCCCCTCTAGCAAGTTAAGGCAAAAAAAAAAAAAAAACCATGCAAGATTTCAAGCTTTCTGTATTTTATTTCTTTAAAATTACTCATATTGTCAAAGCTGATGATTTTCCTCAAGCTATTTTCTTTTTCCTTATGTATCCCATGAGTGTTTCTTCTCAAACTTCCTTCTGAATTGACACATGCACATCTTTCCAAATTCCTTACTGAACCGTTAGAGCAAGCATTGTTTATCCCTACTGAATTGATCAAATTTTCCCCCGCTGTATCTTTAAATTCATGCCTATGACATGAATGGACTTGAAAGTGTTATTCCTAGAGGTGGTGGCTTTATATCAAAGTCAATTTCTTTACACACATTCTGGATCATGAGAGTCAAATCCTGTATCATTGGTCACTCACACAATACGCAGGCTCAGCAATGAATACAACACATTCCAGGAAGTGAGCTTCTTAACAAATAATACAGTCTACTCCCAAGGTCAAGTCTTTTTCAGTGTCAGATCTTTTCTCTGAGGAGTTTTTATTATTTCAGACAGTTTGCAATGGGGGAAAAAACAGTCTTTTAGGTATTTTGAGTACTACCTCACTCTCCCTCCGTACTAAAATCACATATTAGAAATTTATGTAATTGTATGTCTGGAAGGGATTTTGAAACTTGTTTTTACTTCATGTTGTTTTTTCCAAGTGCTTAAAACAGTATGTTCTCAACTGACTATTTCTTTTCTAGATAAAAGAACATAATATATTCAGATCCCTCCTTATACACTGGGGTTGTAAGTTTGAGGTACAGTATTTGAAATGAGAGGAAATTTTTAAATCCACCTCTTCCATTTCAGTCAGATAAGAATGCCATCTTTTATTAAATGATTGATGTGATTTGGTCTTTAGGTGTAACTGGGTGGCTTTAGCTTTCTTCTCAATGAAGAAAAAAGGAGAAATTTCATAATCTCCTATTGGTAGGCCAATTTTCTTTTAACTTGTCATACTTTTATTTGAAAAACAATACTGCTTGGTACATATCATTAACTCTATATCTCTTGAAATTGAGTCCAACATATTTACATAACTTGTCAAGATTGCAAAATTAAAAAAAAAATTTTTTGCAATAAGGCTTTTAAGTAGAGG
Organism: Dugong dugon; assembly: GCA_030035585.1. Lineage (NCBI taxonomy): Eukaryota > Metazoa > Chordata > Mammalia > Sirenia > Dugongidae > Dugong > Dugong dugon. Next base: position 29,884,214 of record CM057465.1, read on the forward strand.
ATCGGCAAAAACAAGGGAAACCTTCGATGAAATGGATTGACACAATAGCCAAAATAATGTACTCAAACATAGCAAAAATTATGAAGATGACACAGGACAAGGGAATGTTTTGTTCTGTTATCTTTAAGGTGGGATCTGACTCTTCAGCACCTAACAAGAACAACAACATAGAAGGCTTTTAAATATAAGTTAATTTTAATTGACTAATTATAAAGCCTGTGATTATGTAACACGAGACTCTGTAGCCTGGAATAACATAGGGAGAATGTAAGGATAAAACTAAAGTTACATTGGCACCTTTAGGCACTGGCTTAGAGAAATAAATGCGTACATTATTTTTAGTCATGGAAGAGATGAAAGATAAGTAATAATATTAAATATGTTAATAGAAGTACTAAACCTGAGAATCATTTTAGTATCATAAAACCAAAAACCCATTGCCATTGAGTCGATTCCGACTCATAGCAACCCTACAGGACAGAATAGAACTTCCCCATACAGTTTCCAAGGAATGGCTGGTGGATTCAAACAGCCAACCTTTTGGTTGGCAGCTGAGCTTTTATTAACCATTTCACCGCCAGGGCTCTTTCAGTATAATAATGTTAAATTACAACATTATACACACGTGGATAAAATTTTGTATATCTTGCTCAAATAATGTCATGACAGCATCAAGCACGATGTCATGAACTTGCTAAGTGCAAAGTAGTTTTTGACACCATTCGACATTAAAAATTCTTTTGTATGAGAATCCTGGTTTATAAATCTTGCAGGATGTGTCAATTTTTACAGTACTTGTCCTCATTAGATGATTTTTTTTCCTTTCTTTTTTTATTATTGAATTTTTGGTGAAAGTTTACAAAGCAACTTAGGTTCCCATTCGACAATTTCCACAAAATCATTCAGTGACATGAGTTACATAAATGTGTTTGGTTATGTTTGATGAGTATCTGTATTTGTGTCTTTAATGAATATATGGGCCTGTACCTCGTATTTATATTTACATGTACCTATAGATACTTATATCTGTTCTCACCTATGTATACACCTGTACCTACCTACCAGCTTGCCTATACCCATCCATATGTGCTCAAACACTTGATTTAACTTTGACTGTGCTGTGCTCACTACATCCACATTTGGTGCCATTTTTTCCATCACCATATATAAAAAGTCACTATGGTCTAAAAAATACTCCTCCCTGCCCCTGGTAGCCACCAATGAACATTGATCTCTATATATTTATCTATTATTGTCTTCTTATAAAAGAAGGATCATACAATAGTTTTCCTTATATATCTGACTTATTTTACTTAGCATTGTGCCCTCCACGTCCATCCATGTTATAATACATTTCCCAGACTCAGCATTGTTCTTTATGGACTCGTAGTATTCCGTTGTGTATATGTACCATAATTTGCTTATCCATTCATCGTTAATGGGCACTTCAGGTGTTTCCTTTTTTTGCTATTATACTTAAAACAGCTATGAACACAGGTGTGCATATATCTGTTTCCGTCGTTATTTTTAGATCTCTTGGGTATATCCCTAGAAGTGGGATTGCTGGATCATGAGGTAGTTCTATTTCTAGCTTCTTGAGAAAGCGCCATACCATTGTCCATAGTGGTTGTACCATTTTAAGTCCCACCAGCAATAGATAAGTGTTCTAATCTCCCCACCTCCTCTCCAAAATTTGTTATTTTTTTAATCAGTGCCATTTTATCTGGGGTAAGATGGTATCTCATTGTAATCTTGATTTGCATCTCCATAACGGCTAATGGAGCCCTGGTGGTGCAGTGGTTAAGAGCTCAGCTGCTAACCGAAATGTCAGTATTTCAAATCCACCAGTCGCTCCTTGGAAACCCTATGGGGCAGTTCTGCTCTGTCCTATAGGGTTCCTGTGAGTTGGAATCGACTTCACAGCAATGGGTTTGGTTTTGGAATGGCTAATGACTCAAGCCATGGTGTTTTCAATTGCCTCATATACATGCAAAAGCTGGACAATGAATAAGGAAGACAGAAAAAGAATTGACACCTTTGAATTATGGTGTTGCTGAAAAAATTGAATATAGCAGGGACTACCAAAAAAAAGAACAAATAAAATCTGTCTTGGGAGCAGTACAGCCAGGATGCTCCTTAGAAGCAAGGATGGCAAGATTTCGTCTTACACACTGTGGACACGTTATCAGGAGGTATAAGTCCCTGTAGAAGGACATCATGCTCGGTAAAGTAGAGGGTCATCAAAAAAGAGGAAGACTCTCAATGCGATGGATTGACTCAGTGGCTGGAACAATGGGCTCAAGCATAACGATGATCATGAGGATGACACAGGACAGGGCAGTGTTTCGTTATTTGTACATAGGGTAGCTATAAGTTGGAACTGACTCGACAGCACCTAACAACAACAACAATGTTAATGATCATGAACGTCTTTTCATATGTTTGTTGGCTGTTTGTATGTCCTCTTTGGTGAAGGTTCTATTCACGTATTTTGCCCATTGTATGACTGGGTTGTTTGTTTTTTTGTTCTTCAGTTGTTGCAGTTTTCTATGGATTTTGGAGATTAGACGTTTATCAGATAAGATGTTTTCAAAGATTTTTTCACAGTCTGTAGGTTGTCTATTTATCCCTTTTATAAAGTCTTTTTATGAGCATGAGTTTTTAATTTTTTATGAGGGCCCGTTTATCTATTTTGTCTTCTTCTATTTGTACATTTGTTGGAATATTTGTTATCCTGTTTTACACAAGTTTGTTAACCTGTTTGTTGTAATGTTTTACAGATGAGTAGATCCATAGATTTCTCCATGTTTTCTTCCAGGAGTTTTTTGTTTTTAACATTTAGGCCTTTAATCCATTTTGAGTTAGTTTTCATGTATGGTGTGAGGTATGGATCCTGTTTCATTTTTCTTCAGGCGGATATCCAGTTTTGCCAGTACCCTTTATTAAAGAGACTGTTTCTGCCCCACTGAATGGACTTTGACCCCTTGTCAAAAATCAGTTGTCCATAGATGGGTGGGTTTAATTCTAAATTCTCAGTTCTATTCCACTGGTCTATGTGTTTATCGTTGAACCAATACCAGGCTGTTTTGAGTATAGTGGCTGTATAGTACATTTTGATATCAGGGAGTGTGAGGCCTTCTACTTTCTTCATTTTCTTCAATATTGCTTTTGCTATTTGGAGTTTCTTTCCTTTCCATATGAACTTGGTCATTAGTTTTTCCATTTCAGTAAAACTGTTGTTGGGATTTATACTGGGATTGCATTGTATCTGTAGATCACTTTAGGTAGAATTGACATTTTCACTATATGAAGTGTTCAATCCATGATCACAGGATGTCTTTCCATTTTTGGTCTCTTTTAACCTCTAGTAGTGGTGTTTTACAATTTTCATTGTATAAGTCTTTTGTGTCCTTGGTTAGGTTAACTCCTGGGTATGTTATCAATTTAGGGGCTATTTCAAATGGTATTGTTTTGGTGATTTCTTTTTCAGCGTAGTCTTTGTTAGTGTGGAGGAACCCAATTGATTTTTGCATATTGATCTTGTACCCTGCAACATTGCTAAATTATTCTATTAGTTCCAGCAGGTTTTTTTTTTTTTTGTGGAGTCTTTAGGATCTTCTATGTATAGATCATGTCATCTGCAAATAGAAATAGTTTTATTTCTTTTCTGATTTGGATACATTTTATTTCTCTTTCCTGTCTTATTGAAATGATTAGGACTTTCAGTACAATACTGAATAAGAGTGGTGATAATGGGCATCCTTGTCTCTTTCCCATTCTCAAAGAGAAGGCTCTAAGTCTTTCTCCTTTGAGTATAATGTTGGCTGATGGTTTTGCATATATGCCCTTAATTATGTTGAGGAATTTCCCTTCTATTCCTATTTTTTCTAAGTGTTTTTGTCAGGAAAAGGTTTTGAATTATATTGAATGTCTTTTTTACGTCAATTTATATGATCGTATGGTTCTTTTCATTTGTATTATTTATATGGCGGATTACACTGATTGATTTTTTAATGTTGAACCACTCTTGAAATTCTGGTATGAATACCACTTGATCATGCTGTATGGTTTTTTTATATGTTGTTGAAGTCTGTTGGCTAGAATTTTGTTGAAAATTTTTACATCTATGTTTGTAAGGGATATTGATCTGTAATTTTCTGTTTCTGTGATTTTTCGCCTGGTTTAGGTATCAGGGATATGCTGGCTTCATAGAAAGAGTTCAGAATTGTTCCTTCTGAGTCTATGTTTTTGAAGAGGTTGATTAGGATTTGTGTCTACTCTTCTCTGAATTTTGGTAGAATTCCCAGTGTAGTCATCAGGTCCTTGGCAGTTTTTTTGTTGGCAGTTTTTTGATGACATCTTTAATCTCTTCTTTCTTAATGGGTCTGTTTAAATTTTTTAATTGTGTTTGTGTTAGTTTGGGTAGGTAGTGTGTTTCTAGGAATTTGTCCATTTCATCTAGGTTTTCAAATTTGTTGGAATATAATTTTTCATAGTAATCAGTTATGATCTTCTTTATATCTGTTGGATTGGTTTCAATGTCACCAATTCCATTTCTTAATTTGGTTATTTGCCTTTTGTGTTTTTCTTTTCTTTTCTTTTGTCAGTCTTGCCAGTGGTTTGTCTGTTTAACTGGTCCTTTCAAAGAACCAACTTCTGATTTTATTAATTCTATTATTTTTATATTTTTCAATTTATTTTATTTCTGCTCTGATCTTAATTATTTCTTTTTTTCTGGTAGCTTTTGGTTTCTTTTGCTCTTTCTTTCCTATTTGTTCAAGTTGTTGGTTTAATTTAATGATTTTGGATCTTTCTTCTTTTTTAATGTAGATGTTTCTTGCTATAAATTTCCCTCTGAGTACTGTTTGTGCTGTGTCCCAAAGATTTTGACATGTTGTGTTTTAATTTTGTTTGATTCTAGAAATTTTTTTAATTTCACTTTTGATTTCTTCTATGACCCAATAGTTTTGTGGTACTATATTGTTTAGTTTCCATGAATTCTTTCCTTTTTCCTTGTTTATCCTGTTGTTGATTTCTAGTTTAATTTTATTATGATCAGAGAAGATGCTTTCTTTATTTCAATCAGCTTAAATTTATTGAGACTCATTTCATGTCCTAACGTGGTCTATTCTGGAAAATTATCCATGTAAGCTGCATAAAAATGTGTATTGTTTTGATGCTGGGTAGATAGTTCCTTATATATCCATCAGGTCTAATTGGCTTATGGTTTTATTTAAGTTCTCAATGTCCTTAGCGATTTTCTTTTTAGGTATTCTGTCTATACTTGAAAGTGGTAAATGGAAGTCTCCTACTATTATAGTGGAGTTGTCTATTTCTCCTTTCATATTACCCACTATTTGTTTCATATACTTGGTGCATTGCTGTTAGGTACATATATAATTGTTATGTCTTTTTGCTGAATTGACCTTTTTATTATTATATAATGACCTTCTTTATCTTTTGTAATAGATTTTGATTTAAAGTCTATTTTATCTGATAATTTCTGGCAGGTCCATGTTAATGTACTGCTGTAACCACTTCTGAATGATCTTTAGCAATATTTTACTTGTGATATTAGTGACATTGATCAATAATTTCTGCATTCTACTAGAATACCTTTTTTTGGAATGGGCACAAATATGGATCTCTTCCAGTCATTTGGTCAGGTAGCTGTCTTCCAAATTTCTTGACATAGACATGTGAGCACCTCCAGTGCTGCATTTGTTTATTGAAACATCACAGATGATATTCGGTCAATTACTGGAGTCTTGTTTTTTGCCAAAACCTTCAGTGCAGCTTGGACTTCTTCCTTCAGTACCATTGATTCTTTATAATATGCTACCTCCTGAAATGGCTGAATGTCAACCAATTTTTTTTTAGTACAGTGACTCTGTGTATTCCTTCCATCTTCTTTTCATGCTTCTTGCACCATTAAATATCTTCCCTGTAGAATCCTTCAACATTGCAACTTTGGCCTGAATTTTTTTTGTTTTGTTCTTTTAGCTTGCAAAATGCTAAGCAGGTTCTCTCTTTTTGAACATTTCTTTATAATACTTCACTTTGTCTTCCTGTGCTGCCCTTTGAAATCTTCTGTTCAGCCCTTTTACTTCATCATATCTTCCATTCTCTTTACCTAATCTATGTTCAAGAGGAAGTTTCAGAATCTCTTTTGACATCCACTTTGGTCTTTTGTTTCTTTCCTGTCTTTTTAATGACCTTTTGCTTTCTTCATGTATAATGTCCTTGATGTCATTCCACAACTTGTCTGGTCTTTGGCCGTTAGTGTTCAATGCATCAAATATATTCTTGATGTGGTTTGTAAATTCAGGTGAGATATACTCAAGGTTGTACTTTGGGTCTTGTGGACTTGTTTTAATTTTCTTCAGCTTCATTTTGAATTTGCATATGAGCAATTGATGGTCTGTTCCACAGTTGGTCCCTGACCTTGTTCTGATTGATGATATTGAGCTTTTCCATTGTCTCTTTCCATAGATATAGTTAATCTGATTCCTGTGTATTCCATCTGGCCAGGTTCACATGTATATTCACCGTTTATGTTGTTGATAAATGTATTTGCACTGAAGAAGTCATCGGTCTTGCCAAATTCTATCATGCTATCCCCGGCATCATTTCTATCACCAAGGCCATATTTTCCAATTACTGATTCTTCTTACTTGTTTCCAACTTTTGCATTTGAATTGCCAGTAATTATAATCCATCTTGATTGTGGGTTTAATAACTTTCAAGCTGCAGTTGGTAAAAATCTTCAATTTCTTCATCTTGGGCATTAATGGTTGATACATATGTTTGAATAATAGTTGAATTAACTGGTCTTCCTTGTAGGCATATAGATATTAAGGATAGATCTTGAAATGTTATTTTTGCCAATGAACAGGACACCATTCCTCTCTAATTTGTCATTCCCAGCATAGTAAACCATATGACTGTCTGATTCAGAATTACCAATACCAGTTCATTTCATCTCACTAATGCCTAGGATATTGATCTTTATGCATTCTATTTTATTTTTGATGACTTCCAATTTTCCTAGATTCACACTTTGTACATTTCACGTTCCCTTTATCAATAGATGTTTGGGGCTGTTTCTTCTCATTTTGAGTTGTGCCACAATAGCAATGAAGGTCCCAAAAGCTTGACCCCATACACATCATTAAGATTGACTCTACCTTGAGGAGGGAGTTCTTCCCCAGGTGTCTTTTGACTGCCTTCCAACCTGAGGGGCTCATCTTCTGGCACTATATCAGACAAGTTTGGCTGCTATTCATAAGTTTTTCCCCAGCCAATTTTTTCAGAAGTAGGTCTTTCCTCCTAGTCTGTCTTAGTCTGGAAGCTCCACTTAAACCTGTCTACCATGGGTTACCCTGTTGGTATTTGAAATACAGGTGACAGAGCTTCCAGCATTACAGCAACACACAAGCCACCACAGTATGACAAACTGACGTGATTGGTGGTAACAAAATATTAGTAAATTAAATATAGCTGCATATAAAAAGGCTTATACATCATAATAAAGAAGAGGGTTTATCTTTGAATGTAATTTATATGAAGAAAATCATACGACAATCTCAAAAGATGGAGATAAAACCTTTGACATGAACCAGCTCTCACTAATTATATTACCTCTCAGCAAACTACCGAAAGAAACTTTCTCAAACTGTCAAAAGAGTGTCTATGAAAATCCTACAGCTAACATCATACTAATGGGTAAGACTGTTTTGTTCCAGGATAGAGAACAAAGCAAGAGTTTCTGATTTCATACTTCTATTTGATATAGTAATGAAGTACTATTGCAAGTGCAATGAACAAAGAAAAAGAAAATGAAAAGAATACAGATTGCAAAGGAAGAAAAAAAAAAGCTCCCTTGCAGACAAAATAGTCCTGTATAGAAAATCATAATAAATTTACAAAAAAAGTTACTAGAATTAATATCTACATTTACCAAAGTTTCAGTATATAAGATCAGTATTCCTCAATCAATTATATTTCTACATGCTAACATCATAAATCTTAAAATGAACTTAAAAAATAATGCAATTTAAAATAACATCAAAAAGAATGAAATATTTAGGAATATATTTAATGAAAGTAGAGCTGAGACCTGTACACTAAAAAGTAAAATAATAATAATAAATATTTCTGTCAGAAATTAAAGACGATATGTAATTGTATAGATATATTCCTGGATTGGAAGACTTGATATGTTAAAAAAATCAATTCTTCCCAAATTAATCTAAAGATTTAACAACCTAACAAAATCCCAGTAGGTCTTTATTTTATTTTATTTTTTAGAATATTAAAAATTGAGCCTACAATTTTTAAAGAAATGTAAAGAATCTAAAATAGCCAAACAATTTGGAGGGGGAAAAAAAACTGTTAGAGGACATATGCTTCCAAATTTCCTGACTTTCTATAAAACTACATAATCAAGTAGGTATAGTATTGGCATAAGAATGGATAAACTGTTCAATGTAATAAAATAAAGAGTCCAAAAGTTGACTCTCACACATATGGTTAATTGATTTTGGACAAAAGTGTCAAGGTAATTCAGTGAGAATGAGATACTCTTTTCAACAAATGCTACAAGACTATTTGGATATCCATATGCTGGGGGGTGGGGGGGGGAAGGGAAGCCAATCCTCCTCACACCATAAAAAATATCAAGTTAAAACAGATTATAGACTTAATGTAAAAACTAAAGTTATGAAGCTTCTCGAAGAAAACATAGGATAAAAAGCTTTGTGTCTGTGGGATAAATGAAGACTTCCTCTATATGACATGTAACACGAAACAAATAAAATGATTAGAAATACTTTAAAATGATTTAAAATCAAAACATTTACTCTTCAAAAGATATGCATAAAATAAACAATAAGCAACAGATTGGAAGAAACTATTTACAAAGTCCGTATCTTAAAAAGATTATAAATCCAGAGTATATATAAAGAGCACTTGAAATTGATAATAAGAATTCAAACACTCTAATTAAAAATGTCCAAAGATTTTAATTGACAATTCCTGAAAAGAGATAATTGAATGGCAAGAAATGCGTGAAAAGATGTTTAACATAATTAATCATTAAGGAAACACAAACTGTAATGATAATGTAATGTCACAGTATATATGCTAGAATTGCCAAAAAAAAAAATACTGTAAATATTTAATGTTGGTAAGAACGTGCAGAAACTAAAAACACTGTTTTGCTAGAGGGAATGTAAAATGGCATAGACACTTCAGAAAACAATTAGCCAAATTTTTTAAAAGTTAAGCATGCACATACCATACAACCCAGCTATTCTTCTCCTAGGAGTTATGCTAAAGAAATGAAAAGATATGTCCACCAAATTTCTGTACATAAAATTAATAGAAACATTATTTATAGCAATCAAAAAACTGGAAACAACCCAAACATCCACCTACTGGTGAAAGGTTAGACAAGGTATGGTATACTAACATAATGGCATACTACTCAGCAGGAAACCCTGGTGGTGGAGTGGTTAAGAGCTATGGCTGCTAACCAAAAGGTTGGCAGTTCAAGTTCACCAGGTGCTCCTTGGAAACTCTATGGGGCAGTCTACTCTCTCCAGTAGGGTTGCTATGAGTTGGAATTGACTTGATGGCAACAAGTTTTTTTATTTTTTTATTTTTTTTACTACTCAGCAAAAAAGGAAAGAAATACTAATACATGCAATAACATGGATCAATCATAAAAATATTATGCTAAAGAAGCCAGATACAAAAGACAACATATTGTCTGGGTCCATTTATATGACATTTCTAGGAAGAACAAAATTCTAAAGACAATCTTTCATTGTTGTTAGGTCCCGTAGAGTTGGTTCCAACTCAAAGCCACCCTATGTAAAACACCGCCCAGTCCTGCAACATCCGCAGAATCTTTGCTGTGCTTCAGCTCATTGTTGCAACCACTGTGTCACTTCATCTCATTGAGGGTCTTCCTCTTTTTCACTGACTCTCTACTTTACCAAGCATAATGTCCTTCTCCAGCGACGGATCCCGCCTAATAAGATGTCCAGAGTAGATGACATGAAGTTTCACCATCCTTGCTTCTAAGGAGCATTCTGGCTGTACTTCTTTCAAGGCAGATTGGTGTTTTCTTTTGGCAGTCCATGGTATATTCAATATTCAACCTAGATATACGATTGTCTGGGACTAGGATTGGGAGTGGGGTTTCATAGCAATGAACATAAGAGAACTTCTGGGGTTATGGCAGCGTATAAAACTTCATTAATTGTAGCAATAGATGCACAATTGTTTAAATTTACTAAAATAATTATTTGTACATTTAAAATAAATGAATTTTGTTATGTAAGTTATACTTTAACAAAGGTTTTCAAAAATTTCCATCAAGAAATGAAAAAAAAATTTAAAAGGTATGAGGTTCTGATTACTACATTATATTAAAATTATTTCTGCACATACAACTCAATATTTATTTATTGTCTACAATGTTCCAGGTTACTTGGAAGCATACCAAAAAAAAAAGAAAAACCTGATCTCAGGTCACCATAATCACCAAGACAAAGAAAAAATGAACAACTGCAAGAAAAAAAAAAACAAAAAAACTGAGATATAAATTGCTACGAAAATAAAGAATTAATTGATTTTAATTGAAGTTTCTGAAGAACACTCCAGAAAGGAGAATGTATGTCAGTTGGTCCTTGAAAGAGATATGTGTATATATATATATACATTTTTTTGTTTTTTTTGGTGTTAACAAACAGAAGCTTATTCTCTCACAGTCTAGTAGGCTAGAAGTCCAAATTCAGGGCGTCAGCTCCAGGGGAAGGCTTTCTCTGTTCTGGAGGAAGGTCCTTGTCATCAGTCTTCCCCTGGACTAGGAGCTTCTCTGCACAGGAATCCTGAGTCCAAAGGATGCGCTGTGCTCCCAGTGCTGCTTTCTATTTTTTGTTTTTTTTTACACATTTTTATGAGAACCCAACGGCTCACCCCATTCTGCAACAGCACACTGCATCCCATCGTTCTACTGCTCCATCAAGGACCCTCTGTTGTGTTCCCTGTCAGGAAGTTCATTGGTGGTAGCCGGGCACCATCTAGCTCTTCTGGTCTCAGGCTGACGAAGTCTCTGGTTTATGTGGTCCATTCTGTCTCTTGGGCCAATATTTTCCTTGTGTCTTCGGTGTTCTTCGTTCTCCTTTACTCCAAGTGGTTGGGACCAATTGATGCATCTTAGATGGCCTCTTGCAAGCTTTTAAGACCCCAGATGCCACTCACCAAAGTACGATGCAGAACATTTTCTTAATAAGGTTTGTTATGCCAATTGACATAGATGTCCCCTGAAAGCATGGTCCACAGGCCCCACATCCCTGCTACTCTGTCTCTCAAAGTATTTGATTGTATTGAGGAAACTTCTTAGCGTTTGTTTAGTCCAGTTGTGCTGGCTTCCCCTATAGTGTGTGCTGTCTTTCCCTTCACCTAAGATGATTCTTATCTACTATCTAGTTAGTGAATAACCCTCACCCTCCCTCCTCACCCCCGTAACCATCAAAGAATGTTTTCTTCTGTGTTTAAACCTTTTCTTTAGTTCTTATAATAGTGGTCTTATACAGTATTTGTCCTTCCGTGACTGACTAAATTCACTCAGCATAATAAGTTCTAGCTTCCACCAAGTTATATGGAGTTTCAAAGCTTCATCATTGTTCTTTATTGTTGCATAATATTCCATTGTGTGGATATACCATAGTTTGTTTATCCATTTGTCCATCGATGGGCCCTTAGGTTGCTTCCATCTTTTGGCTATTGTGAACAGTGCTACGATGAACATGGGTGTGCATATATCTATTTGTGTGATGGCTCTTGTTTCTCTAGGATATATTCCAAGCAGTGGGATAGCTGGATCATTTGGTACTTCTATTTCTAGCTTTTTAAGGAAGCACCAAATCGATTTCCAAAGTGGTTGGACCATTTTACATTTCCACCAACAGTGTATAAGTGTTCCAGTCTCTCCACAACCTCTCCAGCATTTGTTATTTTGTGTTTTTTGGATTAGTGCTAGCCTTGTTTGGGTGAGATGATATCTCATTGTAGTTTTGATCTGCATTTCTCTAATGGCTAATGATCGTGAGCATTTCTCCATGTGTCTGTTAGCTGCCTGAATATCTTCTTTGGTGAAGTGCTTGTTCATATCCTTTGCCCATTTTTTAATTGGGTTATTTGTCTTTTTGCTGTTGAGGTTTTGCAGTATCTTGTAGATTTTAGAGATTAAACGCAGATCGGATTTGTTGTAGCCCAAAATTTTTTCCCTGCCTGTAGGATGTCTTTTTACTCTTTTGGTGAAGTCTTTTGATGAGCGTAAGTGTTTGATTTTTAGGAGCTCCCATTTATCTAGTCTCTCTTCTGGTGCTTGTGCTTTGTTACTTATGGTTTGTATTGTGTTTATGCCATGTATTAGGGCTTCTAGCATTGTCCCTATTTTTTCATCCATGATATTTATAGTTTTTGATTTTATATTTATGTCTTTGATCCATTTTGAGTTAGTTTTTGTACATGGTGTGAGATATGGGTCTTGTTTCAGTTTTTTGCATATAGATATCCAATTATACCAGCACCATTTGTTAAAGAGACTGTCTTTTCCCACATTTAATGGACTTTGGGTCTTTGTCAAACATTAGCTGCTCATAGGTGGATGAGCTTATGTCTGGATTCTCAACTCTGTTCCATTGGTCTATGTATCTGTTGTTGTAACAGTACCAGCCTGTCTCGACTACCGTGGCCGTATAATAGGTCCTAAAATCAGGTAGCATAAGGACTCCCACTTTGTTCGTCTTCTTGAGTAATGCTTTGTTTATTCAGGGCCTCTTCCCTTTCCATATGAAGTTGGTGGTTTGTTTCCCCATCTCACTAAAAAATGCTGCTGGAATTTGGATTGGGATTGCATTCTATCTGTAGATTGCTTTAGGTAGAATCGAGATTTTCACTATGTTGCATCTATCTATCCATGAACAAGGTATATTTTTCCACTTATGCAGGTCTCTTCTGGTTTCTTGCAGTAGTGTCTTGCAGTTTTCTCCGTAAAGATCTTTTACACCTCTGGTTAGATTTATTCCTAAGTATTTTATCTTCTTGGGGGCTATTGTAAATGGTATTGATTTGGTGATTTCCTCTTCAAGGTTCTCTTTGTTGGTGTAAAGGAATCCAATTGATTTTTGTATGTTTATCTCGTATTCCGAAACTTTGCTGAAATCTATTAGTTCCAGTAGTTTTCTTGTGGAATCCTTGGGGTTTTCTGTGTATAAGATCATATCACCTGTGAATAGAGATACTTTGACTTCTTCCCTACCTACTTGGATTCCCTTTATTTCTTTTTCTAGCCTAACTGCTCTGGCTAGGACCTCCAGCACAATGTTGAATAATAGTGGTGATAAAGGGCATCCTTGTCTGGTTCCTGTTCTCAAGGGGAATGCTTTCAAAGTCTCTCCATTCAGGATGATGTTGGCTATTGGTTTTGTAAAAATGCCCTTAATTATATTGAGGAATTTCCCTTCTATTCCTATTTTTTTGAGAGTTTTTATCATGAATGGGTGTTGGACTTTGTTGAATGCCTTTTCTGCATCAATTGATAAGATCATGTGGTTCTTTTCTTTTGTTTTATTTATGTGATGGATTACTTTGATTGCTTTTCTAATGTTGAACCATTCCTGCATACCTGGTATAAATCCCACTTGGTCATGGTGAATTATTTTTTTGATATGTTCCTGAATTCAATTGGCTAAAATTTTGTTGAGGATTTTTGCATCAATGTTCATGAGGGATATCGTTCTGTAATTTTCTATTTTTGCAGTGTCTTTACCTGGTTGTGGTATCAGGGTTATGCTGGCTTCATAGAATGAGTTTGCGAGTATTCCATCCTTTTCTATGCTTTGAAATACTTTTAGTAGAAGTGGTGTTATCTCTTCTCTGAACGTTTGGTAAAATTCTCCAGTGAAGCCATCTGGGCCAGGACTTTTTTTGTTGGCAGTTTTTTAATAACCTTTTCAATCTCTTCTTTTGTTATAGGTTTATTTAGTTGTTCTAACTCTGTTTGTGTTAATTTAGGTAGGTAGTGAGTTTCTAGAAATTTGTCCATTTCCTCTAGGTTTTCAGATTTGTCACAGTACAATTTTTCGTAGTATTCTGTTATGATTTTTTTTAATTTCAGTTGGGTCTGTTGTGATATCACCCATCTCATCTCTTATATGGGTTATCTGCTTCCTCTCTAGTTTTTCTTTTATCAGTTTTGCCAATGGTTTATCAATTTTGTTGATCTTTTCAAAGTACCAGCTTTTTGACTTGTTAACTCTTTCAATTGTTCTTCTATTCTCTATTTCATTTAATTCTGCTCTAATTCTTATTATTTCCTTCCTTCTGGCACCTGCAGGCTTCTTTTGCTGCTCTCTTTCTACTTGTTCCAGTTGTAGGGTTAATGCTTTGATTATGAGCCTTTCTTGTTTTTGGATGTGTGCATTTATTACTACAAACTGACCTTTGAGCACTGCTTTTGCTTGTCCAAAAGGTTCTGGTAGGATGTGTTTTCATTCTCATTTGATTCTATGAATTTGTTTATTCCATCCTCAATTTCTTCTATAACCCAGTAGTTTTTGAGCAAGGTGTTGTTCTGTTTCCATGTGTTTGATTTTTTTTCCTTGCTTTTTGTGTTGTTGATTTCCACTTTTATGGCTTCATGGTCAGAAAAGATTCTTTGTAATATTTTGATGTTTTGGATTTTGTTAAGGCTTGCTTTATGGCCTAATATGTGGTCTATTCTGGAGAATGTTCCATGTGCATTGGAAAAGAAGGTATACTTGGCTGCTGTTGGGTGCAGAGTTTGGTATATGTCTATGAGATCAAGTTGATTGATTGCAGCATTTAGCTCTCTGTGCCTTCGTTGAGTTTCTTTCTGGAAGTTCTGTCTTTCACCAAAAGTGGAGTGTCGAAGTCTCCTACTACCATTGTGGAGCTGTCTATCTCTCTCTTCAGAGCTGTTAGAGTTTGTTTCATGCATTTTGGAGCCCTGTTACTGGGTGTATAAATATTTATTATAGTTATGTCCTCCTGGTGTATTGACCCTTTAATCATTATATAGTGCCCTTCCTTATCTTTTGTGGTGGATTTTACTTTAAGGTCTATTTTGTCAGAGATTAATATTGCCACTCCTGCTCTTTTTTGTGTTGTTTGCTTGATATATTTTTTCCATCCTTTGAATTTTAGCCTGTTTGTGTCTTTAAGTCTAAGGTGCATCTCTTATTGGCAGCATATAGATGGATCATGCTTTTTTATCCAATCTGCCATTCTCCGTCTCTTTATTGGAGCATTAAGTCCGTTTACATTCAGTGTAATTATTGATAGGTATGAGTTTAGTGCTGTCATCCTGATATCTCTTTTTGTGTGTTGGTCACAGTTTCTTTGTTCTCCTCAATTTTCTGTGCTGAGTCGTTTTTCTTTATGTATTTTTTTTTCCATCTTTTTCTTTGTTGTAGATTTTGTGTTTGCTGGGTCTTTATGTTTTTCTATGGTTTTATTTTGATTTGTAGGATTGTTAGATTCCTTTGTGGTTACCTTAATATTTACCCCTGATTTTCTAAGTTTTTACCAGTCTTTTATTACTTTATAATGCCTTAACTTCCCCCTACATATAGAAAATCAATGTCTCTATTTTTTAAGTCCCTCTTTTTTGTTTGAATATTATCCTTTTTTTTTTTTACATATTGATATCTGTTTCCCTGTTTTCAGTGTTTTAGCTTTGATGTAATTTCGATTTCCATATCTGAGTCAATATCTGGTTGCTCTGTGCTGTGTTCTAGTCTTGCATTTTCAACTGGTGTTATTGATTATCTAACCATAGGACTCCTTTTAGTATTTTGTGTAATTTTGGTTTGGTTTTTACAAATTCTCTGAACTTCTGTTTATCTGGAAATGCCCTAATTTCACCATCATATTTGAGAGACAGTTTTGCTGTATATATAACTCCTGGCTGACAGTTGTTTTCCTTCAAGGCTTTAAATATGTCATCCCTTCACCTTCTAGCCTGAATGGTTTCTGCTGAGTAGTCCGAGCTTATTCTAATGACTCTCCTTTGTAGATGACTTTTCTTTTATCCCTAGCTGCTCTTAAAATTCTCTCTTTATCTTTGGTTTTGGTAAGTTTGATTATGATATGTCTTGGTGACTTTCTTTTGGGATCTACCTTATGTAGGGTTCGATGAGCATCTTGGATAGATATCTTCTCATCTTTCATGATATCAGGGAAGTTTTCTGTCAACAAATCTTCAACAATTTTCTCTGTATTTTCTGTTAGCCCCCCCATTCTGGTACTCCAATCACTCGTAGGTTATTTCTCTTGATAGAGTCCCACATGACTCTTAGAGTTTCTTCATTCTTTTTAATACTTTTATCTGATTTTTCCTCAAATAAGTTAGCGTCAAGAGCTTTATCTTCAATGTCACTAATTCTATCTTCTACTGCCTCAATTCTGCTCCTATGACTTTCTATTGATTTGTCTAATTCTGAAATTTTATTGTTAATCTGGATTTCTGATTGCTGTCTCTCAATGGATTCTTGCATCCTATTAAATTTGGGATTGTGTTCTTGAATAACTTTTTTTACATTCCGCTACTTCTGTGTCTGTATGTTCCCCGGTTGTTTCTGCATTCTGAAGAATTTCCTTTGTTATTTATAGAAGAGTTCTGTATATTAATCTTTTGTATTCTGCTTCTGATAATTTCAAGAAGTTCTCTTCCTCCAGGGAATTTATTGATTCTTTGTTTTGGGAGCTTGCTGAAGCCATCATGGACTGCCTCTTTATGTGACTTGATATTGACTGTTGTCTCCGAGCCATCTATAATTTATTATAATTTTATTTTGTGTTTGCTTAGTGAGACCTAGCTTCTTATTTTGTTTTGTTTCGATATGCCCAAATAGGCTGCTCGTGTGCAGTAGTCTGATTTTTGACACCTTTTAATCTCTAATGTCCTGTCATCAGGTAGTTAGTTCTGTAACTAAGTATGTGCACACAGGAGTCTGTTAGATTTTCCTCTATGGGATCAGCTTGGGAGTTCAGGCAGTCAGTCACCAAGTGTGTGATGCAGGGTTTCACCCCCAGTCCTAGAGAGGCATGGGTGATTGGTGCAGGCATTGGACTCTGGCTGTGGTAGGGGATCATGCACTGAGCCAGGCAGGGGGCTGACGGCTGCCTCTGAGAGTCTGAAAGGAAAGTGTGTCCCTATTCTCTAGGGTGAGTAGGTAGGTGAGTTTTGCACCCGGACTAGGAGCACCCCACTCTGTTGGCTGTAAAGACTTGAGGGCACCACTTTTTCTTGAACTACTGTAGCAGGTGACTAGGCACTTTCAGAGCTACCACCAGTCCTCAAGACCCTGCTGCAGATTGGTAAAAGTGCCTACTTAAGGGGCAGGGCTTTTTCGAGGGTCACGAATCTGCCTGTTCACAGCTGAAGCAGTTGAAGTTAAACTTCAGATGCTTGCTCTGTTGTACTGTGGCAGTGAGGGCTAACGCTGTTGAGATGGGTCCCCACAAGTCTATACAGGGGTGTAAGGCAGAGTCTGCAGACCCCTGATACCTGTGGCCAGCAAAGGAGCTGTGCTGACCCTGTGTTCCTGGTCTAGGGGAGCCAGCAGCTTACTAGTTTCCTCTCCAAGGCCAGGAGAGTGGTTCAGGGTGCCTTTTGGGATCTACTTCTGGCCCAGCAGACTCCAGGTGCAGAGCGCAGAGGGAGGAGGTAAAAGGAAAGAGAGGTTTTTCCCAAATCCAGTGCAGAGTGTGGAGGGAGGAGGTAAAAGGGAGAGAGTTTTTTCCCAAATGGGCTTTTTTTTTTTTTTTAATTGCCACAGAATGGTGCACACATGTACTTAGCCTCTTGGGAGCTGCTATCACTGGTTCGGAGTATCCGAGCAGAATCTCTGCTGCCGGCTCTCTCTTGATGTGGAAACTGCTTCCTGAGAGCACACACAGCACCGCTGTTTGCCTGCTTCACCACAGACCGGCGTGGCTGTGTTTCTGCAGTTTCGCTGCTGTGGCTCTAGCCCTCCTCACCTCTTCCAAACAGTCTTCCTCTCCTGTATGACTCAGATGGATTTCTTAACCTTGCCTTGTTCAGGGCTGCCAGATGTTCACATAGAATCAAATCACTGTTTTTCCAGGTCTTTGTTGTAAGAGGGATATAGAAAGCGTCTAACTACTCCTCCATGTTGACCACGCCTCCCTGAAAGATATATTTAAAAAAAAAAAACCCAACGCTTAGCCGTCAAGTCAATTCTGACTCATAGCGAGCCTATAGGACAGAACAGAACTGCCCCATAGAGTTCCCAATGAGTGCCTCGTGGATTCAAACTGCTGACCTTTTGGTTAGCAGCAGTAGCTCTCAACCACTATGCCACCAGGGTTTCTGAAAGATCTGTAGCATTTAAAAATAGAGAGTTGATGTGGAAAAGACATTTCTGGAGGAGGAACCAGCATAAGTAAATACTTGAAAGCTTTAAACACATCACATCATGCTGCTCTCAAAACTTCAAAATATGATAAGAATGAGTGCTTTTGCAGTAAAATAAAGGCCTGTGATTTTATTCTAAAGAACAGTCTTATTAAGAAGTATACATTAGCAGTCTTTTTTGTTAAACTAAATAAGCAATATAAATTTTATATTATATTACCCTGATCTTGTTCATAACCTCCCTTGGATTTTAAATGTGTTTTAAAATCTCCCGAGCAAGTCCCTATAAATCATATATTTTTTAGACCATGTATATAGAGAGCATCTATGTATGCAAGAATATCACTTTCTTGTTTAAATTTACATTAAAATTTTCCTAAGGTATTACTTTCAACAACAGAATACCAAAAAGGAATTAAAATGAATTCACCTATGTTACAAAGTAATGTTTATTTGTACTTATATAATCTTAGCAATGACAAAAGCTGGCTAGAGGAATGAAGAATGTAGAGTATTTAGCAATCGCTTACTAGTGTTAATGTTTGAACCAAGTCTTCACATTTCAGCATTTTTTATGTTCTACTCCAAAACCAAGCTTCTAAGTGCTTCACTTTAAGAGGCACTCTGAGAGTATGTTCTGATCACACACACAATTTCCAGGTGACTTGCGAATGGCAATTCAAGTTCAATATTTTGGAAGTATTGATTTAATTTTTTTTTAAATATGATCACTTTGTTGATCAGAATCAACATTGTTATCCAGGATGAATGGTCAAGATGTGAAAAGAAGAAAAATTCTAATTCTCAGAATTTACCACGTTGATTACATGGGTTCACAATTTAATATACATTTGAATATTTTCTTTATTTCCGCTTCTGAGCACAGTGTAAACTTTTAATATACATACTTCTATTTTAGAAGACCTGAACTTACAGAAAGTTAAAAGAAAATTTAAAGTACTTATTTGTAAATTGGGGCTATGGTGGCATGGCGGTTAAGAGCTACAGCGTGCTAGGCTGCCAACCAAAAGGTTGGCAGTTCAAATCTACCAGCTGCTCCATGGAAACCCTATGGAGCAGTTCTACTTTCTCCCATAGGGTCTCGATGAATCAGAAGCCACTCGACGGCAAAGGGTATTTGTAAATTATAACAAATTTTTGGAGTACTTGATATTGCTCGAATAGGACTGGATTGGGTTGTCAAAAATAAACTGAATAAAATGGAGATAAGAAAGTCTTATAAAATTTCCTGAGAACTTTACTGCACAGTCTTGGCACCCATTCAGAAATAAAGAGACAGGTAAAATGAAAAATAATTTCAAAACGTATTACCATGCTGACAAAAAATAAAAATACGATACTAATTAATACTTTAACCTTTATGAATCACATAAAAGGCCTGACTAATTTTAGCTTCACTTTCTCCCAAGCTTTAATTTTCACTCTTTTGCTAATAATCAACATCTATTTACACTAAACCAACCAGCCATTTACATACTATCATACTATATTTTCCTACTACTCATTGTTAAATGCTTAGACAAAATTACTCAAGTCTTAAATGGTAGCATAAAAATATTCAGTATTCATATTTTTTAAACTGAAAAGACAATACTAGATGTTAAAAAGGATTCATAATTTTAGTGAGCTAAAATCAGGTAAGTATCAAGATAGAGTATATTAACTAAACAAACATGTCTCAAAGGACTTTATATGAAAGCCAAAGAAAAGATCATAGATAATGAATTATTCCAAATAGCCTATATACATATGAAAATTTACGACAGAATAAATGTTTTTCACTATGCTATGACTCCTTTTGGTACCATCTAACTGCTTGATGTTTTTCCTCTGTGTGTATTTATTTGAGATATAATAATCAATGGACACAAAAATTTTATAGTATTCCTAATAATAAAAGGTATTTAATATGTATGCTTATTGTTAAAAAATAACAGTGATATGAAACTTAGTAAATGTATCCTGCATGTAATACTATACTTTAAAAACAAAATAATAGAAAACTGTTCAAGCACCTATCTCATAGTTCTATATATGCTTTACTATGATACCCTCTGACATAGGCTGCCAGTCTGGTATTCAAATGAAAAAACACACACCTCTTTTCAGACTGAAATGAAAAAAAAAATGTAATTCTTTAATACAATTGCATTATTACATGAAATCCTTTGCTATGGATCAAATCATATCCCAGACCTATCCTTCAGAAATAAAAATCAAATCTCAGAGGTGAAAATCCTCGGGAAATTCTATAAGCCTGTGTCATAGATCAGACCACAATCCCTACCTCAGATTTATAGAAAGGCTCCAGGGTATGGGTAAAACCTTGCAACCTGTCAAAGGTACATTCACATTTGCCCAAAGAAAACAGGTTGAAATATTTAATTAATAAAAAAAAAAAATTGCTATTGTTGTTGAGTTGACTCCTACTCGTAGTGAACCTATAGGACACAGCAGAGCTGCCCCACAGGGTTTCCGAGGCTGTAATCTTTACAGAAGCAGACTGCCACACCTTTGTCCCACAGAGTGGCTAATGGGTTCAAACCACTGACCTTTTGGTTAGCAGCCAAGAGCTTAACCACTGCACCACCAAGGCTCCTTCTCCTTTTCAATAGAGGGGAACAAAGGTGAGGATAATCCCAAACCATAATTAATACAAAATACATCATATTTAGTTTGCAATGCATTAGATTACTTTTATCCTTTATTAGAATTATCTTGCTAATCATGTTTTGCTAAGATGAATTCTAAAACTAACTGACAGTATTTTGGCATACACTCTGAGGCAGCTCAAAATAAGCTAGGTGACAAGTTGTGAAGAGTCTTGGACTAAATTACCTTTAAACAGAAAAAAAATTACGTAATAATGGGCAAATCCAGGTTTTGTGGCACCTGAAGCTTATACGATTTAGGAGGACCTCTTAAAGTTAAAGAACACAAATTTGCAAATACAAAATTAGGTAAAATATGAATCTTAGCTGAAAATCTCTTAACCAATAGCAACCAGATATCTAGCTGTTGCAAATTTTACGAAAATGTATGAACATATTGCTAGGGTCCTTGAAAGAGCTGGTGAAATGAGCTTAAGCTTTATTGGAGTCACTGTAAGTCTGCCATGAAGCTGCAGGCAGTTTGAAATGCACTTCTAGGCCTAAATTTCATGAAGTTGAAAATTTGGATGTTATGCAGCCAGAGGGTCATAAAGGAAATTACGAGATTGGGCAGGATGGAAGGAAGACAGGGAGGTTGTTCACAATTGAACTTGGCCTCATACACGGCAAAGTGTAATTGT
This sequence comes from Dugong dugon, assembly GCA_030035585.1. Classification (NCBI taxonomy): domain Eukaryota; kingdom Metazoa; phylum Chordata; class Mammalia; order Sirenia; family Dugongidae; genus Dugong; species Dugong dugon. The sequence goes on from CM057465.1 coordinate 29,906,005, forward strand.
CTGATAGCAAGTTATTTAAGGAGAAGTGGAGGGGAGTTGAGTTAGGTAGGAAGGAGATTATAGAAAACATAGCAGCAAATGCAATTTGTATTTATTTTAGTAATTTTTAAATAACATAAATGAAAGAGGTATAAAGTTAGACTAACACAATCCCTAAATTAAAAGCAAAATTCCTTCCATTTCTGGGTCTACTGCTGAGAATGTTTTTTGATGGCAGAGACCAATAGTTTGAAAGATATACTCATGGAGAGACCTGGTGGGGCATGGCTCTGCAGCTTTAATGCATAAAAACTCCTTGCTCTCGAGTCAGTTCCAACTCTTAATGACCCTCTGGGACAGAGTAGAACTGCTCCATAGAGCTTCCAAGGAGTGGCTGATGGATTTGAACTGCTGATCAAACGGTCGGCAATTTGAATCCACCAGTGGTTTCTCGGAAATCCTATGGAGGCAGTTCTGTTCTGTCCTATAAGGTCTCTACCAGATGGAATCCATTCGACAGCAACGGCTTTAGCACACACTACCTCCAAATCCTGGCAACAGGTGTTAATGTGCACTGCTTCAGTTGACAGAGGTATTTTTACCCTGATACTGATGAATTACATAGACCATTACTTTTGAGAACACAGCAGTCAATAATCTTTTAATTTCTTGCTTATAAAAAGTATTAACCAAGTACTGGAATTTTACTGTGACTCCTCTCTCTGTCTCTCTAACATGCTTTTGCAAACACGTACCAGATTCTCTGTTAGAAAGCAAACATATTGTCACTTAGGATGAAAACATGTGATTTTATGTGGCGTGTAGAATATTTCCATTTGTAATTGTTCATTTAGCTGCTTTACCAGTGTACTACTCAGGCAAGGGAAGGGTAGTTTATAGCTCGTTATGGAGATTATTTCCTATTACCTTTGGACTATCTTATTACAGTTATAACCCAGAGAAATTCCTCTTCTTAATTATCCATGCAATCATCCATTTAATAATCATTTCTTTGGATTATTTTTTAATGGACATTCCAGTATTGGCTTGTATAAATGATGGAAAGTTGGATGAAATATTTCTATAGAAAATGGCATGATAATAGTAAAAAATGATAATGCCAATAACAAAAATAGAATTTAACTTATTGACTATTTGACACTCTATCTCATTGGCTACAACTCTGTAAAGTAGTGACTATTACCTACTCCCATTGTATAGATGAGGAACTTAAGTCTTTGTGAGACTGAATGAGTTACTCAAAATCATACAGTTAAAAAAACAAAACTCCTAATATTTCATGCTCACTGTATGCTAGGTATTAATCTAAGTGTTTTATATATTAATTCATTTAATTATTATGATAACCCTATGAGGTAAGTAATAACATGCGTCCTCTTTTCTAAATGAGGAAACAGAAACACATAGAGGTTAAGTAACTTGTCCAGGATTACATAGCACCTAAAGGAGAGATCAATATTCACACCTAGCTTGTTCGGTGGTAGAGTCCATTCTTTTAGTCACTGCTCTTAAAATTTGTTTATGGAGAAAACATTTATCAACATTAATTAAGCTGCAAAAGTTACTCACTGAAAAATTTGAGTAGGTTAGAATTAGGCATTCAAAGAAAACCAGCAGATACAAAGAAAAATGATAATAAGAAGGCAGTTTTTTCTTTAAGAAAGAACAAATTACAATACTGTTCTTGCAAATCCAGTTGAGGGTCATAAATTTTTTAAGTGTGATTATAAATCCAAGTCAAGGTCAGAGAATGATCTATATCTGAGTAAATAAGATAATAAAGTATTTCTGTAAAGTGTCATACACAACAGAAAATATCTGAAATACGGGTTTGACACACAAAAACTTTAAAAATGTAATTCACATAATTACAGACTTAAAAATTTGTGAGCAACTCAATAATTAGAGAAAAAAGCATTTGAAAAATTCAACACTCATGTATTAAAAAAACTCATCTACCTAGGAGTAAAAGCAACTTTCTTGACCTGACAAAGGGCATCTATGAAAAACACACGGCTTACATAATAATGATGAAAGAGTGAATGCTTTCCTTCTAAGACAAAAAAGAAAGCTAACATGCCCACTTTCATCCCTTGTATTCGATATTTTGTTGGATGTTCTAGACAGTACAAAAGGCAAGTAAAAGAAATGTAGATTATTCAGATTGGAAAGGAGAACAAAAAAAAACTCTTTAACGCTATTATTTATTATCTATGTAGGAAATTCTAAGGAATCTACAAAATAAGTTAATAGAACTAATATGTGATTTTAGGAAGCTTTCAGGATATAAAATGAACCCACAAAACCAACTGTATTCCTATACAAGAGCAACAATCCAAGGTTAAAATTATAAAGCATACCAAAACAATGTTTGAATTAGTGTCGAGAATATGAAATATTTAGGGAATATTTGACAAATATGTGCATGACCTGTATAGTGAAAACAAAGCAAAATAACAGTAAAAAATCATTGCTATGGTAAATTAGCCAAGAGCTATACCATGTGCATGGATGAGAAAAATCAATATTATGTATATGACATTTCTTCCCAAATTGATCTTCATGTTCAATGTAATCCTATTAGCATCCCAAAAGGAGGGGAGGGAATTTATAGTCTAATTATAAAATTTATATGGAAATGCCAGGGAACAAATAGTCAAAACAAATTTGAGAAAGAAGAAAAAATTTGGAGGATTTACACTACTTGATTCCCACACTTACTATAAAGCTATAATGAAGATAATGTGGCATTTGATAAAGAAAGGCATATAGATCATGGTAACAGAGAAGAATCCATAAATAAACCCACACAGATATGCTCGCTTGATTTTTTAAAAGTTGCTAAGGCAAGTCAATGAGGAAACAATTATCTTAAAAAAAAAGTGGTATTGGAACAACTGGGTAGATTTCTCTGAAAAACTGAAACCTAATCATTAATTCTCACTAGATAAACAAATCAACTTGGATTCAAACATATACCTAATTGTAAGAACTAAAATTTTAACTTATAGAAGAAAATGTAGGAAAAAATATTTGTTAATTTGGGCTTGGCAAACACAGCTTAAAAAGGATACAGGATCACAAACTATAAAAGAAAATATTGATAAAAGACTTCGAAATTGAAAATGTTTGCTCTTCAAAAATCCTCTTAAGAAAATTAAAAGGCAGGCCAGTAAATGGGAGAAAATATTTGCGAAACACATATCATATAAAGTATTGAAACAAAATATACAGAATTCTTAAATCTCATTAATTAGAAGATTAAAAGCCATATAAAACTGATAAATGATTTGAATGGACACTTCACCATAGGAGATATAAGAATGACACATAAGCATATGGAAACATGTTCAACATCATTAATTATTAGGAAAACAAAAATTTAAAACCACAGTGAAATACCAGTAAACACTGCCTGTTGTTAGTTACTGTCAAGTCAATGACAACTCATGGACACCCCTTGTGTACAGAGTAGAAGTGCCACATAAGGATTTCAAGGCTGTGATCTTTTGAAAGCAGATCATCAGGACTGTTTTCCGAGCTGCCTTTGGGTGGGTTTGAACTGCCAACACTGCCTAGAGTAGTAAAATTAAAAAGACTAACCCTACCAAGTGTTGGCAAGGATATGGAGCAATTTTAATTCTCACATATTGCTGTTAGGAATATGAAACGGCATCATTACTTTGGAAAAAGTTTGGCAGTTTCTTGAAATGTTAAAGTTCTATCTTAGACCTAGCCATTCCATTCATTGATATGAACCGAGAGAGAAGGCTTGCACACAAATGTTCATAGAAACTTTATTTGTAATAGCTGAACTCTGGAAACAACGCTTTTGACCATCAACAAGTGAATGGATAAACAAATTTTGGTATTATCTGTATAATGGGATTCTATACAACAATAAAAAGGAATGAATTTATAACTCTTGCAACAACATTGATGAATTTCAAAATAATTTTAAGTGAAAGATACCAGACAGAAAAGAGTACATTTGGTATGAATTCAATCCATATAACATTCTAGAAAATGAGAACAAATCTACAGTAACAGAAAGCACATCAATGGTTGCCTAATGACAGAGGAATTTGGAAGGGAGGAATGGATAAAAAAGATGCATGAGGACATTTTTGTGGGTGAAGAATATATTCATTATTTTGGTTGCAGTGATACTTTCATGGATGTACACATATGCTGGAACAAAGTTATATACATTAAATATGTGCAGTTTAATGTATAGTAAGTATACCTTAAAAAACTGTGGTCAAGAAAGACGAGGATAAGGACAAGGAGGACAAACGTCAATAGCAGCAGCAATCATTGGAACACTGGTTTTATCCAATTAAAAAAAAAAAGGAAAAAGGAAAAGAAATTTCCTCCACATAAGCATTCTGACACAGACAGCCGGAGACTAATAATAAGTCATACTATCTAAAGTTAATAAAACCCTAAAACGTATGGCATACTGAAAGCGCGGCCGACTGCAAATGACTAGTTAAATATTTAGAGCAACACGGGTAGAGGTTAGGGCCAGGTTAGGGCTGAGAAACTGAAATATTTACGAGATCTGGTTTTACATAGCATATATTTTTGTATTGTTATATTTTATGCTCCTAATAATCCCAGGAATTCAATCATATTATAATTGCCATTATTAATATTTTTTGGTAATGAGAAGGAATATCTCAGTATTATATATTTTTTTATCTTGACCAGTATTACATATTTTTATCTTTTTATTCTAAATCTCACTCTTATTTCCCCAACAAAATTTTGTGTATATGTATTGGAGAACAAATGGAAATCCACAGAAGAATCAACATACATTGTAGTAATCAGACACTAAATAAAGAATAGCTAGTGTAAGGAAAGGCTATTACATATTACTTCCTAAAGCAAGCGAGTCTTGAGCCAGATATTGAGGAACAAAGTATGATATATTTATTAATAGTAGTTACACATTGTCTGGATCATTAAGTAAAGTCTCATTAAATGTGTGCTTTGTTGTTGTCAGCCATCAAGTTGGTTTCAACTCATAGCGACCCTATGTACAACAGAAGGAAATACTGCCCAGTGCTGCACTATCCTCACAATAATTGCTATGCTTGAGCCCATCATTGCAGCCACTGTGTCAGTCCATCTCATTGAGGGTCTTCCTCTCTTTCACTGACCCTGTACTTTACCAAACAGGATGTTCTTCTCCAGGGACTGGTCTCTCCTGGTAACATGTCCAAAGTACTTGAGACGAAGTCTTGCCCTCCTTGCTTTTTAAGGAGCATCACGGCCGTACGTCTTCTAAGACAGTGCGCTGAATGGAAGATATTTCAGTGGTCAAGAATAGTCTGAGCCCTGTATACCGATGTTCACTGCAGCACTTTATACAATACCCAAAAGATGGGAACAACAGATGAACGGATAAAAAATTTGGTATATGCATGAATGGAATAATATACAGCCATAAAGAAAAATGAAGTTCTGATTTCATGTCACAACATGGATGAACCTTGAAAATATTTTGCTTAGCAAAATGTTTCACTTATATGAAATAAGCAGATTTATAGAAACCAAAGATTATTAATGGTTACCAGGGTTGGGATAGAGAAGGAAATAGGGAGTTTTTATTTGGGGGCATTGAATTTATGTTAATGGAGGTGGAATAGTTTTGAAAATGATAGAGATAATGGTGGCACAACATGAAAAATGTACTAATCAATGCTATAGAATTGTAAATGTGGAATTTGTTGTGTTGCAAATGTTTTAATGTGTATATTTTCACCACAAAACGAATAATTAAAAAATAGTCTGAGTAAAGTCATAGGACGGGGAAGGAAAAATTTGTGAAATGTCTGTGGAAGTGATAATAAGAAGTATGGCCAAGTTATAGAGAAGCACTGCTAAATTTGGACAGTATAGCACGACCCAGAGACTTGGGGACAGGAAAAAAAAGTGGAAGTTTACAAGGAAGGTTCAGCAATACATGTAGTGCCTTTAAAACTGTCAGTATAGCCTCGACACTGGAGCTAGACTGCTTTGTATTCAGGTCGTATTTTTGTAACAACTGTAACAATGGAAAAGTTAGTTACCTCTCAATTTCTTCACAGTATAATGGTAGTAATAATAATACATTCCTCGTTTTGAGGATTAAAGGAGTCATTACACAAAAACCTCCTAAAGCAGTGACTGGGGCATAGTTAGCATCACATAAGGCTTACATTAACTCATAGGGAAGAAAATGGATTTTCTAATGCCTGGTGAACTGATTGTTCACAATAAGTTGTCGTTAAATTGTTTGACACATTGATATTTGATCCTCTTTTTAATTAAAGCACTTCTAGTAAATATTGGCCTTTCTAAATTTATTTCATTTATGGGTGCCACTCAGCTCTAAATAGGTGATTGGCATCTTTTACCCTTCTGGAGTCTGTCAATGTATGGAAGTACATTGAATCAAAGCAGAATATAATTTTTCTCCAAAGGCTCTTTACAGTCCTCCCTTTGTATCCTCAGGGAATTGGTTCCAGGACCCCTGTGGATAGCAAAATCAGAGGATGTTCAAGTCATATAAAATGGCATAGTATTTGCGTATAATCTATGCACATCCTCCTGTACTTTAAATCATCTCTAGATTACTTATAATACCTACACTTACCTTTTGCCTGGAGTCGATTCTGACTCACAGAGACCCTATAGGACAGAGCAGAAGTGCCCCATGTGGTTTCTAAGGAGCGCTTGGTTAGCAGCCAACTCTTAACCACTACGCCACCAGAGTTTCCATAATACCTAACCCAATGTAAATGCTATATAAATAGTTGTAAAGTGTTATGTAAGTAGCCCCCTCTTAGCTTTTAGGGGATTGCCTTGATCATTTAATTGCACTTTTAGGAGTCATTTTTTTTTTTTTTCTTTTCACAGAAACAAAGGGTACACACAAGTAGTGAACAAACTAGATGGGAGTGCTGGAGAGAGACTGAGGATCTGTGAAATGGTCAGAGGCTACAGCAGGGGATGCCTGCACATCACTTCATTTGTGTGGATTTAGCGTAGTGCTCAAGGTACAGCAAATTCAACTTTTGTTTCTTGGAACTCTTTTTTTCCCAAATATTTTTGCTCTGTAGTTGGTTGAAGTTGTGGATGCAGAACCCATGGACGGAGAATGCAGACTGTAATTTAATATTGTATAAGGTCTAAAAGCACTAGTGAGGTATAGCAGTGACTACTGAGGTATTTTACAATTTAATGGGCCTTTTCTTCACTTTTTTAGAATTCTTTTCAGATTAAAGTAGGCATTATGGTTTTGAAGGAACAAAAGAGTTATTTTCAAAACATGTCAAAACTGCCTGGAAAAGCTGGTAATAAGAAGCTGCGAATAAGGACCTGCTAACAAGCAGCTCAAAGGTGTCTTAAAATAACCCTACCATGAGCTTCTCCATCCCCAACCTAACCTGCATGCACATCAAGGAGAAAGAATACAGACAGAACTGCATATTGATTGTTACCTGTGTTTTTGTTGTGGGGATCTTTTGCTGTGCACAGTTGGAGAAGCTTAGTATGTACAAAAGAAGGAAAATAGCTTAACAGAAATAAAATGTGAGTCCTGTTATTAACAGAATGTCTCTACCCTTACCTCACGGGCTGTTTAAGAGTTGAGGTAAAGATTTTCTCTCTCTCTCTCTCTTTTTTTTTTTTTTATGTAAACCTGAATTTGATTATACCAGATCTTGGTAGACTGTTATTTGTAGATTACATGGCATGGTAATGCATTGCAACTAAAACCATATCAGTAATGGGTTTGATGATAAATCTTCCCAAATTGAGTTCAAAATTGAAAGGTATTAGGCTAAACTGAATATACAGTAGATACTACTATGGTTTTGGGGAAAGAATATTGAATATACCATGGACTGCCAGAAGAACAAGCAAGTCTGTCTTGGAAGTACAGCCAAAATGCTCCTTAGAAGCCAAGATGGCAAGACTTCGTCTCATATACCTTGAACGTATTATCAGGAGTGACCTGCCCCTGGAGACGGGCATGAAGCTTCGTAAAGTAGAGGGTCAGAGAAAAAGAACACCCTCAACCAGATGGATTGACACAGTGGCTGCAACAATGGGCTCAAACATAGCAATGATTGTGAGGATGGCACAGGACCAGGCAGCGTTTCCTTGTGTTGTATAGAGGGTGGCTATGAATTGGAACTGACTCCACGGCACCTAACAACGACAACAATTTAAATTGTGATCTTCCGGTATCAATCCCCGTCAGGACTTTCTTTCAAGAAAATTGTCCTTGCACCCATACTCAGCTGTGTATTTTGACAAGAAGTGGATTATATGATCAAGGCTTCTATGAGTCAAAGTATTATATATTCCTGATCACTATGATTGGTTAAAGATACTCACATGACCTATCAGAGTCAATTAGAAACAATGGTTTTTGGTTGAAATTCAGGAAAAGGAATTTTTGTTCTAATTGCTGGAAAGGATGTGAGAGGATTTGAGGTCAGGAGCTTCTCAAATATCTTGCAATAACGAGAAGAGAGCTTGTTGGATAATGGAGTCAATTTAAAGAAATACCAGAAGAAATGGCCCTTAACCTTTTATACTTCTTTTGAGAGATTTGCAGGAAGAAGAATGTTGATATTTCACAAAATAGTATACTTGAAAATATATCCAACTTTAACTATTCACTTCCTTAAGATGAGAAGAAACAAGTTATTTATCTATAATTTTTTAGTGCTAAATTATAAGGCCCCTTTTCTTTCTTTGTTATTAAATAGGAAACATGTTACATATATGATATATCAAATTGCATGTATTACTGATGTTAACAATACTGCTAGGGTTAGAAAACCTATTTCTGGTGTGTTTTTTGCTTGTTTGGTGGTTGTTTATTTCATTTGTTTCTTGTTTTTTAATATTAAACCACTATCCTAAGATTATTTCTGGATGTGTTGTGAGCACAGGAAATAAGTAACTAGGAAACACCTTTTAGGTTGAAAAATGAACTATCATCTTTCAGCAGTTTTTAAATTTCAGATTTTAAGTGAGGAAATTTACAGGAATAAGCAGCATTAAAATACTAATTGGTTGTTTTTTAGCTTTTTTTTAGAGAAATTGACAGTGAATTCAGCTACACATTTCATATAGTAACTGAATGCATTATTTCTAAATCTCTGGTTGAGCATTTTCTTGAAATTCAATTTTTAATATAAGTTTCCTGCAGCTTATCAAAGTCTAAATGTTTGTCTGGTGAATACATAAATTAGAAACATGGCAAGTAAATGATGTAGAGTGCCTATACACTCTTCTTTTAAAATAACTTCGTGAGTTCTAGTTTCAGATACAGCTTGTATTTGAATCACCAGAATAGCTTGTATTTGAAGAACCAGGCCAAAATAAGAATTACACACATATAATAAGGTATAGAGGGCTATCAAAATCAGGAAGAAACTTCAAGGAATTCAGTCATCCATAAGGTAAGTCAACTGGGTGAGATCCAAGTATACATAGCTTATCTTCTACAGACATTGAGTCCATTTGAGGATGGAGTCTAGAACTTAAGCGGAAATCTGAAATCTTATCAATTTAAAGTTTCACAGAAAGAATTTCAGGTAGAGTGTCTTTATTAGTTTCCTTGGGCTGGCATAACAGCTTACTACAAACTGGATAGCATAAAAAATAGAAATTTACTATCTCACAGTTACAGAGTGTAGAAATCTAAAATCAAGGTGTTAGCAGGGCTGTTTTCCCTCCAAAGTTGGTAAGGAAGAATCCTCCTGTGCCTCATCCAGCATCTTGTGGTTGCTGGAAGTCACCAGTATTCTGTGATTTGTAACTGAATCACTCCAATCTCTGCTTCCATTGTCAGATGGTGTTTTCCCTGTGTGTCTCGGTTTCCAAATTTTTTCTTCTTGTAATGACACTGGGCATTGGATTATGTTTGACCCTTATCCAGCATAATCTCATTTTAATTTGAGATTATACCATATTTGCAAACACTATGCTTCCAAATAAAGTTACATTCACAGGTATTAGGGGTTAGAACTTAATCATGTCTTTAGATGGACACAATTCAGTGAATAACACACAGTGGCTGGAAATTAAGGGAGGAAATTCCAGATAAAAGGAAGTCATATACCAGTCTGCCTAAAAATGTATGTATAAACTATTATTAAAGCCATAGAACTAAATCAGTGCATAGAATGAAATGTATAGCTTTGTATACATTTATTAGAACAGAAGATTGTTTTAAAATAAAAGATATATTTACTTTGACAGATTAAAAAAAAAGATGAGCACATTACAATCAAAAATACTAGATGGAATGTTGTTGTTGTTAAGTGCCATTGAGTAGGTTCCAACTCACAGTGACCATATGTACAACAAAACTAAACACTGCCCAGTGCAACACCATCCTCACAATCATTGTTATGCTTGAGTCCATAGTTGCAGCCACTGTGTCATTCCATCTTGTTGAGGGTCTTCCTCTTTCTCATCAACCCTCTACTTTACCACGCATGATGTCCTTCTACAGGAACTGGTCTCTCCTGATAAGATGACCAAAGTACATGAGATGAAGTCTCACCATCCTTGCTTCTAATGAGCATTCTGCCGTACTTCTTCCCAGACAGATATGCTCGTTCTTCTGGCAGTGCACGGTACACTCAATATTCTTCACCAACACCACAGTACAAAGGCATCAATTCTTCTTCGGTCTTCCTTATTCATTGTCTAACTTTTGCATGCACATGAGGTGATTGAAAACACCGTGGGTTGGGTCAGGCACACCTTAGTCCTTAAAGTGACATCTTTCCTTTTTAATATTTTAAGAGGTCTTTTACAACAGATTTCCCCAATGCAATGTGACATTTGATTTCTTGACTGCTGTTTCCACGGGCGTTGATTGTGGATCCACGTAAAAATAATCTTGAAAATGTCAATATTTTCTTCATTTATCATGATGTTGCTTATTGGTCTAGTTGTGAGGATTTTTGTTTTCTTTATGTTGAGATGTAATCCATACTACAGGCTGTACTCTTTGATCTTCATCTGTAAGTGCTTCAAATCCTTTTAACTTATAGCAAGCAAGGTTGTGTCCTCTGCATAACGCAGGTTGTTAACGAGTCTTCCTCCAATCTTGATGACCCATTCTCTTCATGTAGTCCAGCTTCTTAGATTATTTGCTAAGCACACAGACTGACTAAGTTCGGTGAATGGATACAACCATGAAACACACTTTTTTTTTAAAAAATATTTTATTGTACTTCAGGTGAAGGCTTACAGAACAAATAGTGTCTCATGAAACAGTAGTACACATGTTGTTTTATGACACTGGTTAAGAACCCCACAACATATTAACCCTCTAACTTCTGAACCTTTTTTTTTTTTTTTTTTGGTGAAAATACGCATAGCCAAAGATACACCGTTTCAAAAATTTCCACATGCACAGTTCAGTGACATTGACTATGCTCTTACAATTGTGCTATTATTCTCACTTAACATGAAGGCTTACAGAACAAAATAGTTTCTCACTTAACAGTTACTACAAATGTTGCCCTATGACAATGGTTAACAATCTCACATCAACACTACCCTTGCTCAGCCTTGGGTTCCCTATCACCAGCTTCCTTTTTGCCTTCTGCCTTCTGGCCCTTGTCATTGGACTCCTGTAGCTCATTAGTCTCATTTGGTTTTATGGGGCTGTCCACTCCCAGGCTGAACAATGAACCTCAGAGCTAGCTTCACTACTGAGCTAAAAGGGTCTCTGGGGGCCATACTCTCGAGGTTTCTCCAGTCTCCTTTAGGCCAGTAAATCTGGTCTTTTTTTTTTTTGTGAGTTAGAATTATGTTCTACATCCTTCTCCAGCTCTGTCTAGAACCCTGTGTTGTGATCCAGGTCAAAACACTCAGTGGTGGTAGCCAGCACCATCTAGCTGTAATGGACTCAGTCCGGTGGAGGCCTTGGTAGCTGGGGACCATTAGTCCTTCAGATTTAATCTTTTCCTTGTATCCTGTTCTCTTCATTCTCCCCTGCTTCCGAAGGGATGAGACCAGTGGAGTATCTTAGATGGCCGCTCACAGGCTTGTAAGACCCCAGACACTACTCACCAAGGTAGAATGTAGAGCATTGTCTTTATAAACTATGTCATGCCAATTGAGATAGATGTTCCTAGAGACCATGGTCCCCACAGCCCTCCACCCAGCAATTCAGTCCTTCAGGGAGTTTGGATGTGTGTATGGGGCTTCCATGACCTTTCCTTGTACAGGTTGTGCTAGTTTCCCCTGTATTGTATACTGTCTCACCCTTCACCCAAGATACCACTTATCTATTGCCTATTTAGTATTTCCCTTCCACCCTTCCCATCCCTGGTAACCAACAAAGATTGTTACATTCTGCGTGTGAAATTTTTCATAGGTTTTTACAATAGAGGTCTCATACAATATTTGTCCTTTTGTGATTGACTTATTTCATTCAGCATAATGTCCTCCAGTTTCATCCATGTTATGAGATGCTTCACAGATTCACTGTTGTTCTTTCTCATTGCATAATACTCCATTGTGTGTATGTACCATAGTTTGTTTATCCATTCATCTGTTGATGGGCATCTAGGTTGTTTCCATCATTTTGCTATTGTGAACAATGCTGCCATGAACATAGGTGTGCATATGTCTATTCGAGTGACGATTCTTATTTCTCTAGGATATATTCATAGGAGTGGGATAGCTGGGTTGAATGGTATCTCTATTTCTAGCTTTCTGAGGAAGCACCATATCATTTTCCAAAATGGTTGTATCATTTTGCATTCCCACCAGCAGTGCATAAGAGTTCCCATCTCCCCAAAGCCCCTCCAACATTTGTTATTTCAAATGTTTTCGATTCGTGCCAGTAATGTCAGGGTGAGAGGGTATCTGTGGTTTTAATTTGCATTTCTCTAATGGCTAGTGATCGCGAGCATTTCCTCGTGTCTATTGGCCATTTGAATGTCTTCTTTGGTGAAGTGTCTGTTCATTTCCTTTGCCCATTTTTTAATAGGATTATTTGTCTTTTTGTTGTAGAGGTGTTGGATTTTCTTGTAGACTATGGAGATTAAACCTTTGTCTGACTTGTACTGTCCAAAAATTTTTTCCCAGTCTGTAGATTCTCCTTTTACTCTTTTGGTGAAGTCTTTTGAAGAGCATAGGTGTTTGATTTTTAGCAGATCCCAGTTATCTAGCTTATCTGTTGGGGTTTGTGCATTGATGGCTATGGTTTGTATCCTGTTAATGCCATGTATTAAGGCCTGAAGTGTTGGTCCTATTTTTTCTTCGATGAACTTTATAGTTTGAGGCTTTATATTCAGGTCTTTGATCCATTTTGAAGTAGTTTTTGTATACGGTATGAGGTATGGGTCCTGTTCCATTTTTTTGCAGATGGATATCCAGTTTTGCAAGCACCATTTGTTAAAAAGACTGTCTTTTCCCCATTTGATGGACATTGGGCCCTTGTTGAAGATCAGGTGACCGTAGGTGGATGGATTTACATCTGGGTTCTCAATTCTGTTCCACTGGTCAATGTATCTGTCATTGTACCAGTACCAGGCTGTTCTGAATACTGTAGCTGTGTAGTAGGTTCTGAAGTCAGGTAGTGTGAGTCCTCCAACTTTCTTCTTCTTCTTCAGTAGTGCTTTACTTATTCGGCGCTTCTTCCCTTTCCATATAAACTTAATGATTAGTTTTTCCATCTCTTTGAAGAATGTTGTTGGTATTTGGATTGGGATTGTGTTGTATTTGTAAATTGCTTTAGGTAGAATTGCCATTTTCACAATGTTGAGTCTGCCTATCCATGAGCGTGGTATGTTTTTCCATTTATGTAGATCCCTTTGGGTTTCATGCAGTAGTGTTTTGTAGTTTTCTTTGTATAGGTCTTTTACATCCCTGGTCAGATTTATTCCTAAGTACTTTATCTTTTTAGGGGCTATTGAAAATGGTATTGTTTTCCTGATTTCCTTTTCATCGTTCTCCTTACTGATGTATAGGAGTCCAACTGATTTTTGAATGTTTATCTTGTATCCTGCTACTTTTCTGAATCTATTATTTCCAGTAGATTTCTTGTGGAGTCTTTATGGTTTTCTATGTATAGTATCATATCATCTTCAAACATGGACAGTTTAACCTCTTCTTTACCAATTTGGATGCTCTTTATTGCCTTTTCTTGCCTTATTGCTCTAGCTAGAACTTCCAGCACAACGTTAAATAGGAGTGGTGATAAAGGGAATCCCTGTCTTGTTCTTGTTTTCAAGGGGAATGTTTTCAGCCTCTCTCCATTAAGAATGCTGTTGGCCGTTGGTTTTGCATAGATGCCCTTTATTATGTTGAGAAATTTCCCTCCTATACCTATTTTATTGAGAGTTTTTGTCAGGAATGGGTGTTGGACTTTGTCAAATGCCTTTTCTGCATCAATTGAGATGATCATGTGATTCTTTTCTTTCCTTTTATTTATGTGGTGGATTACTTTGGTTGATTTTCTAATGTTGAACCATCCTTGCATACCTGGTATGAATCCTACTTGGTCATGGTGTATTATTTTTTTGATATGATGCTGAACTCTATTAGCTCGAATTTTGTTCAGAATTTTTACATCTATATTCATGAGAGATATTGGTCTGTAATTTTCTTCTTTTGTGACATCTTTGCCTGGTTTTGGTATCCGCATTATGCTGGCTTCATAGAATGAATTTGGAAGCGTTGCTTCCTCTTCTATGCTCTGAAATAGCTTGAGTACTACTGGTACAAGTCTTCTGACAATGTTTTGTAGAATTCTCCAGTGAAGCCATCTGGGCCAGGGCTTTTTTTGGTTGGGAGTTTTTTCATTACCATTTCAGTTACTTCTTTTGTTATGGGTCTGTTCAGATTTTCAACATCACTTTGTTGTAGTTTGGGTAGGCCATATGTTTCTAGAAATTTACCCACTTCCTCTAGGTTTTCAAATTTGTTGGAGTATAGGTTTTTATAATATTCTGTGATAATCCTTTTTATTTTAGTTGGATCTGTTGTAATGTCCCCATTTCATTTCTTATTTGGGTTATTTGTGTCCTTTCCTGTTTTTCTATCATCAGTCTGTCCAGTGGTTTATTGATTTTGTTGATTCTTTCAAAGTACCAACTTTTGGTGTTGTTGATTCTTTCAATTGTTTTTCTGTTCTCTATTTCATTTACTTCTGCTCTGATCTTTACTATTTCCTTTCTTCCGGCGGTTGTGGGCTTTTTTTACTGTTCTTTTTCTATTTGTTAGAGTTATGTAGTTAATGTTTTCTTTTTGTTCCTTTCTTCCTTTTTGATATGTGCATCTATTGCTATAAATTGCCTTTGCTGTGTCCCAAAGGTTCTCGTATGATATGTTGTCATTCTCATTTGATTCTATGAATTTTTTGATTCCATCTCTGAATTCTTCTATTACTCACTGATGTGTAAGCAGGGTATTATTCAGTTTCCATGTAGTTAATTTTTTTTCCTTGATCTTTCTTTTGTTAATTTCTACCTTGATGGCATTGTGGTCAGAGAAGTTACTTTGAATTATCTCAGTGTTTTGGATCTTGTTGGGGATTGCTCTGTGGCCTAAGATGTGGTCTATTCTGGAGAACGTTCCATGTGCATTGGAAAAGAATGTGTACTTTGCAGTGGTTGGATGGAGTGCTCTATATATGTCTATGAGGTCAAGTTGGCTGATTGTGCCCTTTAGGTCTTCTGTATCTTTGCTGAGTTTCTTCTTAGTTGTTCTGTCCTTTACTGAGAGTGGTGTGTTGAAGTCTCCTACTATTACTGTGGAACTGTCAATTTCTCTTTTCAGTGTTGTTAGAGTTTGTTTTATGTATTTTGGAGCCCTGTCATTGGGTGCGTAGATGTTTATTATGGTTATGTCTTCCTGATGGATCATCCCCTTAATCGTTATATAGTGTCCTTCTTTGTCCTTTATGGTAGATTTTGTTTTAAAGTCTATTTTATCTGAGATTAGAATTGCCACTCCTGCTCTTCTTTGGTAGTTGTTAGCTTGATATTTTTTTTTCCTACCTTTGACTTTTAATAAATTCACATCTTTGTTTCTAAGGTGTCTCTTGTAGACAGCATATTGATGGATCCTCTTTTCTTATCCATTCTGTCATTCTCCATCTCTTTATGGGTGCATTGAGTCCATTTACATTCAGTGTAATTATTAATAGATGTGATTTTGTTGCTGTCATTTTGTAGTGCTTTTTTTTTTGGTGCTGAAGATTTCTTTGTTCTTCTTACTCTCTTGTGCTGAGTTACTTTTGTTTGTGGATTTTTTTCATTTCTTTTGTTTTTGTAGGTTTTGTTTTTGCCGAGACTTTATGTTTTTTGTCTTTATTTTTATGAGTTGGTTTGTTAACTTTCTTTGTGGTTACCATGACTTTTACCCTTATCTTTCTAAGTTTGAAGCAGTCTACCATTACTTGGTATCACCTTGCCTTCCTCTCCATTAGAAGTTTCTATACGTATGCCGTTTATTCCCTCTTTTATTGTTTTGATGTTGTTGTCATTTATTGATTAACTGCTCTGATTCCCTGTTGTATTTCTTTTGGTTTTAGATAGTCCTCGAGAGTTCATTTCCTAGATTGGTATCTGGCTGGTACGATCCTGTGTCCTAGGTTCTGCCTGTGAGCTGAATCTGTTTGTCCTCAGATTGAAGAACTCCCTTTAATAATTCTTGTAAGTTGGTTTGACTTTTACATATTCCCTTAATTTCTGTTTATCTGGAAATGACCTAATTTCACCATCAAATTTGAACGAGAGTTTTGCAGGATATATTATTCTTGGCTGACAATTTTTTTCTTTCAAGATTTTATATATGTTATCCCATTGACTTCTTGCCTGCATGGTTTCTGCCGAATAATCTGAGCTTAGTCTTATTGTTTCTTCTGTGTATGTGACTTCTTGTTATTCATGAGCTGCTCTCAGGATTCTTTGTTTGTCTTTGGCTTTGGCAAGTGTGATTATGATATGCCTTGGTGAATTTCTTTTGGGGTCTCTTCTATATGGGGTTTGTTGAGCTTCTTGGATGGCCAGCTTTTCATCTTTCATGATATTGGGGAAGTTTTCTGTTAGCAGTTCCTCAATGATCCTCTCTGTGTTTTCTGTTTTCTCTCCCTGTTCTGGAATGCCAATCATTCATAAATTTTTGCTTTTAATTGTGTCCCACATAACTCTCAGGGTCTCTTCATTTTTCTTTATTCTTTTTTCTGTGTTTTCCTGAAACAGAATTGTATCCAAGTGTTTTTCTTCAATTCCACTGATCCTGTTTTCCACTGTTTCAAATCTGCTTCTCAGCCCTTCTATGACATCATCTATTTCTGAAATCTTGTTGTTTATCTTTTGGATTTCTAATTGTTGTCTTTGTATAATTTCTAGTTGTGAATTTATTTGGGCATTTTGTTCCTGCATCATCTTCCTGAATTCTTCCAATTTTTTGTCTGTATTTTCCAAGAATTTATCTATTTTTTCCTCCTTTTTGTCTGCTTTGGCTTCAATTCTTGTATAATTCTGAGTATTAGAGATTTGAATTCCCTATCCGGTAGTTCTAGTGCCTTTTCTTCTACTAGAAAGTCATCTGGTGTTTTGTTTTGGATGTCTACTGGAATCATCCTTTCCTGTTTTTGTAAATGTTTTTATATCATCTGCTGTTTTCGGGGCATTCAGTAGTTATTTTTCTTGTTTATTGATTGTAGATTTGTTTGTTTTGTCCCTTTTTAAAAAAAAAAAAATTTGACTATGTCTGAGCAGGAAGGTTGTGTGTTCTTTGCTATTTGCTCATCTGTGCGCTCAATACTTTTTGCCTCCTTCTCCAACTGTCAGGGTCAGTGATTCAGATATGGTACAGCAGGGAAGGTCTAGCTCAAGAGGCGTTACTGGGATGGGGTGTTTGTGGCACTTACTACAGCCACCAGAGCAGGTCGGTTATCAGTGCAGGGCAGGTTCCACTAGGCCGTGCCTGTGCTGCTTGGTGGTATGATGTCAAGTGCAAGGTGCAGGTAGGCAGGATGCTATGGGGATATTGTTATGTGTGGAGCTAAGATGGATATAGGAGAGAGGAGAGAGGAACAGGAGCCAAAAACATACAAACAAACAAAAAAGAATGCTAGGGGAGCTTGCCATTGGAATGGAGAAATGAGAGAGTATGAAATGGAGAAAAACAGAAAGAGGAAGAGGAAGAAAAGAAAAGAATGAATAAATAAAAATCAGAAAGGTTAAAGAACCGAAGAGTTCCCAGGGATCCCACCGACGCAGCTATGAGGTCTGGGGAAGTCGCTCTCAGGTGTCGCAATACAGCCTGGCTAGAAGGCGTAGAGGTATACAACGCCTGGTATTCAGGGATCAGAAAGAGAAGGAAGATATAGAGGGATGAGAAACTGAGCAATGAAGAAAGACAAAATGGGAAAAAGAGGGAAAGAAAACAAAACAAATTTAAAAAAAAAAAACAAGAAGGGCCTCCCAAAAAAAACAGGAAAAAAAAAAAAAATGAAAAAAGAAATGCCCCCAGGGATCCCTCTGCACGTCTGTGGAAGCTGAATGGGCATTCCTTGCCACGCCGCTCTGCTTGGCCAGAAAGGGTTCCCAACTCAAGAAAAGGAAAAGAAAACAAACAAACAATTCACAACGAACAAACGAACAAAAGCCTCGGGATCCCACCAGCACTGTAGCCCAGACTGGGAAGCAGCTCCACACTCGAATGGAGCTCCGCAGCCCATTAGGAAGAAGCAAAGATGGTGCACGGAGCCAGGAACTTGAGCGAAAGGAGGGGGAGGTGGCAAGAGGTAAGCAAGAAATCAAATAAGCAGAAAAAAAAAAAAAAAGCAACACCAGCAGCCAACAAAAGGCACTCAGAGAGCCAGCTAGTGTAGGCTGGTGTTTCTGGACAAGAGACTGTGTCTGCGGGAAGCAGAGGAGGCTGAGTGTGGGTGAAGAAGAGTAGAGAGTGGGAAAGCATATATCACAAATTGCTGGCGCTCTGTCGCCGCTCAGGAAGAAGCAAAGATGGTGCACGGAGCCAGGCACTCGAGTGAAAGGAGGGGGAGGTGGCGAGAGGTAAGTGAGAAATCAAAAGAAGCAGGAAAAAAAAAAAAGCAACACTAGCAGCCAACAAATGGCACCCAGAGAGCCGCTCGCTTTGGTGTGTGGAATCCAAGCATCCGGCTCTTCCTGGTCAAGAGACTGTGGCTGTAGGAAGCAGAGGAGGCCAAGCTGGGGTGAAGAGGGGTGGGGGGTGGGAAAGCACACACCACAAATTACCGGTTGTTTTGTCTCCCGCTGGATGCTCCGTGAGGCTGCTTTCTTGTACCCCTGTTTGCTGGTCTCCCGTAAGAGTCCAAGATGGTGGATCCACGCAGCGTTAGCTGGTAGGGGACCTCTGCGTGAATCTCACCTTGCTCTCCATTCTCTGTCAGTTTTCTCACTCCATTTGGTGTTTGGCTGAGTTCTTTATCTCTCCATTTGATGTTTTAGGGTTTCAGGATTGTTGTATTCTCTGTTCGGCTTAGTTTTTCGGATCCTTGCTTTGGAGGGATGGCGTGGTGCTTCTGTCTAGAGCGCCATTTTGCCAGAACTCCAGGGCGACACACACATTTTTTGATGTTAAACCAGGCAGTATACCTTGTTCTGTTTGATCGACTGACTCTAGGTCTTTGTACAGGTTCCTCATGAGCACAATTAAATGTTCTGGAATTCCAATTCTTCGTAATGTTATCCATAATTTGTTATGATCCACACACTCAAATGCCTTTAGATAGTCAATAAAACACAAGTAAACATCTTTCTGGTATTCTCTGCTTTCAGCCAAGATCCATCTGACATCAGCAATGATATCATTCATTCCACGTCTTCCTCTGAATCCAGGTTGAATTTCTGGAAGTTTCCTGCTGATGTACTGCTGCAATCATTTTTGAATGATCTTCAGCAAAATTTTACTTGTGTGTGATATTAATGATACTGTTGGATAATTTCCACATTTGAGTGGATCACTTTTCTTTGGAATAGGAATAAATATGATCTCTTCCAGTCAGTTGGCCAGGTAGCTGTCTTCCAAATTTCTTATCATTAATGAGTGGGCATTTCTAGCACTGCAAACATTTGTTGAAACATCTCAATTGGTATTCTGTCAGTTTCTGGAGCCTTGTTTTTTGCCAATGCCTTCAGGACAGCTTGGACCTCTTCCTTCAGTACCACCAGTTCTTGATCATATGCTACCTCCTGAAATGGTTGAATGTGGACCAAGTCTTTTTGGTATAGTGACTCTGTGTATTCCTTCCATCGTCTTTTGTTGCTTCCTCTGTCATTACATATTTTGCCCATAGAATCCCTCAATATTGCAACTTGAAGTTTGAATTGTTTCTCCAGTTCTTTCTACTTTAAAAATGCTGAGCATGTTCTTCCCTTTTGGTTCTCTAACTTCAGGTCTTTGCACATGTCATTATAATACTTTACTTTGTCTTCTAGAGCCATCCTTTGCAATCTTCTGTTTAGCTGTTTTTACTTCATCATTTTTTTATGTTTGCTTTAGCTACACAACCTTCAAAAGAAAGTTTCAGAGTCTCTTCTTTCAGAGAAGACATCAATTTTGGTCTTTTCTTTCCTGTCTTTTTAATGACCTCTTTCTTTCTTCATGTATGATGACCTTGATTTCATTCCACAACTTGTCTGGTCTTCAGTCATTAATGTTCAATGCAACAAATCTATTCTTGAGATGATCTCTAACTTCAGGTGGCATAAACTTAAGGTCATGCTTTGGCTCTAGTGGAATTTTTCTAATTTTCTTCAGTTTCAACTTGAAATTGCATATGAGTAATTGATGGTCTGCCCCACACTCAGCCCCTGGCCTTGTTCTAACTTATGATATTGAGCTTTTCCATGGTCTCTTCCTTTAGATGTAGTCAACCTTATTCTTATGTATTCCATCCGGTGAGGTTCACTTGTATAGTAGCCATTTACTTTGTTGAAAAATGGTATTTACAATGAAGAATTCGTTGATCTTGCAAAATTCTATCATACAATATCTGGCATCATTTCTATCACCAAGGTCATATTTTCCAAGTACTGATCCTTCTTTGTTTTCAACTTTTGCATTCCAATTGCCAGTAATTATCAATGCATCTTGTTTGCATGTTTGATCAATTTCAGACTGCATAAGTTGGTAAAAATCTCCAATTTCTTCATCTTTGGCCTCAATGATTGGTTCATAAATTTGAGTAATAGTCATAGTAACTGGTCATCTTTGTAGGCCTATGGGTATTATCCCATCACTGACAGGATTGTACTTAAGGTAGATCTTGAAATGTTCTTTTTGGTTTTTTCATTGCCACTACCTTTTTTTAAAATATGATTTAGGTGAAAGTTTATGTAACAAATTAGTTTCTTATTAAACAATTAATACACAAATTGTTTTGTGACATTAGGTGTCAACCTTGCAACATGTCAACACTCTTCTCCATCCCAGGTTCTGTGCCAGTGTGGTCCATTAGTCCTTTGGACTAATCTTTTCCTAGATGTATTCAAGGAAATTATACAAGAATAAAATGTAAAAATAAATAAAAAATTAGAAATCATATGAAAATAGCAATAATAAATCAAAAAGATAAACTATGAATTTTAGAAATGGACAATGCAATAGATTTTTGGAGCAAATGAAACAATAGAAAACAGAATCAGTGAAACTGAAGACAAATCCATGAATGCCATTTTGTCTGGGGAAAAATCAGAGAAAAGAATGAAAAAGAATGAAGAAAACCTAAGAACTATGTCAAATACAATACAGAGCAAAAATTTGTGTGGGATGGGAGTTTCAGAACAGGGGAAGAAAATGGAAAACACAGAGAGGATCTTTGAAGGTTTGCTAATAGAAAATTTCCCTAATATCATGAAAGATGAAAAGCTGACCATCCAAGAAGCTCAATGAACCCCACATAGGATATATCCCCAAAATAAAATCACTAAGATATATCATAATTACACTTGCCAAAACCAAAGTCAAAGAAAGAACCCTGAAATCAGCTTGAGAAAAACAAACGTTTCATACAAAGGGGAAGCAATAAGACTAAGCTCTGATTACTCTGCAGAAACCACGCAGGTAAGAAGGCAATGGGAGGGTATATATAAAACCTTGAAAGAAAAAAATTGCCAACAAGAAAAATATATGCTGCAAAACTCTCAGGTATGATGGCAAAATTAGGACATTTCCAGATAAACAGAAATAAAAGAAATGTATAAAAACCAAACCAAACTAACAAGAATTATTAAAGGGAGTCCTTCAGTTAGACAACCAACAACATAAAACAATAACCTGAATCTAGGACACAGGTCAGTTTCAACCAAATACCAACCCAGGTAATGAATTCTTAAGGAATTAAAAAAAAAAATCCTAAAAGATTCAAAACAGGGGACTAGAGATGTCAATCTGTAAATGATCACATTGTCAGAGCAATGAAAGGGGGAATACACGGTGTAGATATAGAACTTTCAAATGGAGAAGAAGTCAAGGTGGTATTAAATAATAAAAGACTGGTTCAATCTTATGCAGATACGGGTAAAACTCAAGGTAACCACAAGGAAAGTTAACAAACCTACTCATCAAAATGAAGAAGAAAAACATAAAGTCTCAGTAAACACAAAATATACATTAATGAAAGAAACAAAAGAAAATTCCACAAACAAAAGGAACTCAGCACAGGAGAGTAAGAAAACCTCAGCACCAAAAAAAAAAAAAAAAAAAAGGTACTACAAAATGAAATGTTCTATTTGTAGATAAATGCCTTGACGTTTCTCTTCAATTTCTCATTGCCGGCATAGTAGACCATATGATTATCTGATTCAAAATGGCCAATACCAGTCCATTTCAACTCACTAATGCTAGTATATCAATGTTTATGCATTCCATCTCATTTTCAACAGCTTCCAATTTTCCTAGATTCATACTTCATACATTCCATATTTTGATTATTAACGGATGTTTGCAGCTGTTTGCCCTATTTTGACTCATGCCACATCAGCAAATGAAGGTCCCAAAAACTTGACTCCATCCATGTCATTAAGTTTGACTCTACTTTGAGAAGGCAGGTCTTCTCCAGTCATATTTTGAGTGCCTTCCAACCTGAGGGGCTCATTTTCTGGCACTATAGCAGACGATGTTCCACTGATATTCATAAGGTTTTGACTGGCTTATTTTTTCTGAAGTAGATTGCCACGTCCTTCTTCCTAGTCTGTCTTAGTCTGGAAACTCAGCTGAAATCTGTCTACCATGAGCGACTCTATTGGTATTTGAATATTGGTGGCATAGGTTCCAGCATCACAGCAACACACAAGTCACTACAGTATGATAAACTGACAGATGCAATAGATGTAATAGAATAATAAAAATAGGTGCAAAAATCAATGAAACAGAAAACACAAAAAATAGAGGCAATTAAAAAAAATCATAGTTTGTTCTTTGGGAAGAATAATAAAATTGATGTATGATTACCAATATTAATCAATTAAAAAACCTCAAAATCTTGATATCAGGAATGATATATGGAACATTACTGTAGACCCTACAGAATTTAAAAGGATATTTTAAAAAGATTCTGAATAACTTTATGTAAAAAATACAACTTGCCAAAATTGACACAAAAAGAAATAGAAAATCTGAGTAATTCTACATCTAGTAAACACATTATCAAACACTTCTCACAAAGAAAAGTACAGGACATGGTTTCACTGGTGAATTCTATTAAATATTTAAGTGAGAAATAATATTAATCAAACAAGCTTATTCCAATTAAGAAGAGGAGGGAAAACTTCCTAATTCATTTTCTAAGTGAAGCATAATAATGAAAGCAATGTCTGACAAAGATATTACAAGAATATTAAATGAATAATATATTCTGGCCAAATGGGGATTAGTGGAGGAATGCATGGTTTGTTTAGTTAAAAAACCAACCAAAGTAAATCAGCACATTAAATGAATAATAAAAAAAATACAATTATTTTAATAGATTCTATGGATTGATGATAAAAACTCAGTTAACTGAATAGAAGACAAGCTCCTAAATCAGATGAAGAGGACTTAATGGTGAAGTACTAAACACTTTTTCCATTGAATCTCCCAAATTAGGAAAGGATATCTGATTTCACAATTTCTATTCATCAATGTATTGTATGACCTAATCACTGAAAGAAGCCATGGTGGTGGAGTGCTTAAGAGCTTGGTTGCTAACCAAAAGGTCAGCAGTTCAAATTCACCAGTTGCTCCTTGGAAACCCCATGGGGAAGTTCTACTCTGTCAGATAGTGTCACAATGAGTTGGAATTGACTCAGAGGCAATGGAAACAGGAAATCAGTGCAGAAAAGAAAGAATGCATGTAAAATTGAAAAGAAAAAATTAAAAATCATTTTATTCTCAGGTAACAAAATTGTTTACATAGAAAATGCAAAGGAATCTACAAAACTTCTACAACTAAGGAATGAATTTAGCAAGACCACAGCTCAATATATTAAAATTAATTTTACTTTTATATACTGATAGCAAATAATTATAAATTGTTTTAAACCCATTTACAAATCCATCAAGCTTGGTAAAATACTTAAAGAAAAATTTAACAAAAGATGAGAAATTTCTAGATATTACTATAAGGAATTAAAGATGACCCGCATCAATGAAGAGATATATATATATATTCATCAATCAGATGATTTGATAATGCTGAGATTTCAGTTGATCTAAAAAGATTCCCTGCATCTCTGATCAAAATTCCAGCATGATTTTTTGTAATAATTGACAAGTTGAGACAAAAATTTATATGGCTATTAACCCTGAATAACAAAAATAATGGAGTGAACTAAAATTTGGAAGACTCATACTACCTGATTTTAAGTCTTAATTTTTTTTTACTATGAGGTTACAGTAATAAAAACAGTATGTTCTTAGAGTATGAGTAAAAAAATAAATCAGTGGAACAGAATAGATGATCTAAACACACATATAAGGAAATTGCTTTTTGACAAAGACACCGAAATTCAATAGAGAAAGAATAATGTTCAAAGAGTTGTTTTAGAGATGCTGGATATCCACATAGAAAAATAAATTCACCTCAACACCTACCTTAAGTTGCACACAACATTTATGTAAGATAAATATAGAGCTAATGCAAAAGGTAAAACTAGAAAGCTTCTAGAAGAAAACACAGAAGACTATTTTAACAAACTTGGAGTACAAGAGGACCAAAAATCAATAACCATTAAAAAAAAAATTGGAAGTCTTCAAAATTAGTACTTCTCTTTCAAGCACAGTTTCAGAAAAATGGAAAGGCAAGCCGCAGACACAGAAAATATATGCAATACATGCATTTGACAAATGACTTGTGACAACAATATAGATAACTCACGCAAATGATTAATAAAAAGACAGACAACCCAATTTAAAATTAATTGGGTGAATTCAGTCAGGGTTCTCCAGAGAAACAGAACCAGTAGGATCTATCTATCAATCCATACATCAAGATTTTTTAGTAAGCCACCTGGCTGGAAACTCAGGTAGGAGTTGATGCTGCAGTCTTGAGGCAGAAATTCTTCTTCCTTAGGGAAACCTGTTTTACGGCCCACCCAGTTACTGAAAATACTCTCCTTTACTTAAATTCACATGATTGTAGATTTAACCACATCTACAAAATACTTTCACAGTAACACGTAGATTAACACTTGATTGAATAACTGGTTTTTTTAGCCTAACCGATTTGACATACAAAACTAATTATCAAATTGGGCAAAAGACCTGAACAGACACTTCTCAAGTGAAGATATAGAGAAGGCTAATAAGCACACAAAAGATGTTCAGTATCACTAGTCATCCAATATATAGGACAATGAAATATCTTTTCAAACTCTCTAGAATCACTAAAATTAAGAGCATTGACAACATTAAATATTAGTGAAAAATTGGAGCTATTGGGTCTCTAATGTATTGCTGGTGTAAGTGTGAAATGGTACAAATCTTTTGCAAAATTGTTTGACAGCTTCTCATAACGGTTAAGTTTCCAACTACCCACGATCCGTCACTGTTACCTTTAGAAACTGTAAAAGAATGAGTGTATAGCTTAATTCAAAATAACACAAAATCAGAAATAACTCAAATACTGTCGTCAGAAGGCTGGATAAACAAATTTTAGTGTATTTCTACAATGGCATACTATTCAGCAATTAAAAGGAACACACTTCTGATACACATAAAAGTATGAAAAATAAAAATAAAAAATGTGTGTTGAACAAAAGAAGCCAGGCACAAAAAAGAGCATCTTCTATGATTCCATTTATGTGAAATTCAAGAACAGTCCAAATTAACTGTTGGTTTAGATATGAAAAATAGTGATTGCTTCCAGGTAAAAAAGGAGGGCAAGTAGTTGGAAAGGTGTATAAGCATTTGAGATTTTCTTGTTGCAAGTATTGAGCTTATTGATTTTAAGTCACTATTATGAAGTCACTGCACAATAGAATCAGGAAGGTATAGTAACACCACAGCATAGTATTTTCACCATACAGAAGTATGGACATAAATAACATGAAGAGTTAATGATAACAGTAAAATATAGTAAACTAAGAACTGATGGTTTTTATTGTATACTTTGTTTTTAATATAATAATTTAAAGTTTATGTAGTTCAATTTTTTAATAAAGGTTGTGTTTAATAACCAGCTTACACAATCCCTGAAAATTTGTCAGTCTTCTCTTGCAAGTTGTTACAAACTGTCTTGAGCACATTTTTCTAAGAGGGAACTTTTCTGAGGTGATGGAAATACTCTATATCTTGGCTGCAATGTTGATATCATGGATGCATATATTTCTCTACTTAATATCTAGTCATTTTATAATATATAAATTTTACCTGAAAAAATATTACCTATAGTGTATTTAAAGACATACATACTTAATTTTTCTTGGGTCTGTTGAGTAACTCTACCTGATTATTTCTAAGTCAGTGAATTTTTCTAGATTAGAATTATTATTCTTAAATGAAATCCAAGTATAAACAAGTGATTCAGTTATGCCAGAAATACTTTTTACAACCTAGTATATGTAGGCATTTTTTACTATCTTGGGTTTAGGTAAACGAGCAAAACATGGAAATATTTCTACCCTGTTAGAGTTTACGCTATAATTATGTAGCTTAAGTGGTAGACTATCCCTTGTAGCGTCTTTTTCTTTCCTTTTTTGGCCAGAATTTTTAGTGACACGTGGTTTCTAACTAGAAATTACTAGAACTTGAAAAGATGACTAGAAATAAACCATTTTGTTTCATGTTCCATATAGTAGTTATTCTCCAGAGGACAAAGATTTAGAAGCTGGAAAGAAATGTAAAGGCGAAGCTTGTCCGTCATCTTTGTCCATTTGCCATTCAATTTTCAATTTGAGTTCTGGAGTTATACCAAAAAGAAGAGACCTAGAGAAATTGACTCCATGGCATGAGGTATTCTTCTCCAAGGGATATAATATTATGATTAGTCTATCATTGAGATTCACTTATGTTTAGCTGAGTGAGTATACCCTAAAATTTGTAGATTTTTAATAAAGTGAATAAAATCTTTCCTATTTATGGTGCTTTAATCATTTGTGGTTACAACAGCCCTATGAGGGAGAATACAGCAGGAAATACTTTCATGTCTTATCATTGAGAAAACAAAGATTGTGTGATTTACCCAGAGTCAAATAGATTTAAGATCTAGAACTCAAACCCACATCAATTTAAGTACTGGGTATAATGGAGCCACGGGAGTGGTTAAAAGCTCAGGCTGTGAACAAAAAGGTTGGCAGTTTGAATCCACCAGCTGCTCCTTGGAGACCCTATAGGGCAATTCTAGTCTGTCCTATAGGGTCGCTGTGTGTCGGAATTGACTTAAGGGCAACAGGTTTGATTATTTATTTATTTTGATAACGGATTCCAATTTGTGATAAGTGTACTGAAACTGTCTTTGGCAACAGTAGATTTGAAGAGAGTTTCAACTCATAATATCCCTATCAAAACATTTATTTAACTAAGGAAATCACAATTGAGTTGCATAGTTTTTTTTTTTTGTTACTTGAAGTTTGCACTTCACTTACTATTATTTTGCTGTTTCATTGGTTTATATATGCAGGTATACATGAACAGAATCCTGCAAGTTTAATGGTGGTATTTATAGTCTCAAAATGTATAGTAAGCACAGTGAATTATAGTTACAAGAGTTAATGAACATTGTCTGAACTTCTATGGTTAACGTAGTCTGAATTGTGGTAACACTGGGATTTCATACAATTTTTGTGCTACATTTTAATTATTTTGAAATATTTAGTGATAAGATTAGTAAAAAGTAAATATTGGTCTTATGTTGATGAGAAAATTAATCCCACAAATGTTGATACAAACATCAATATATAATATATATAATGCTTGCTGTAATTCATGTGCAGATAAACCACCCTGTTCGCATATATGTGTGTAGATCAGATGTGAACTACTTACTCAAGAGGAAAACTGTAGACTTTTCAAAACCATATAGCTATTAGTTTTAACACAAGGTAAGCGAAATGAACAAATCCCTTTTCCAAACATCTTATCAAAATAATCACAGCCTGAATTTATCACAGATATTTTAGAGAGTTCCTTATTTGGTGTATTCTGCTTGGTTTGAGTAACAGTTTTAGCATTTGTACATGATACACTTTTAAAAACTACAAAAACATTTTAGCAAAGTTTGAATACTTTAAGGCAATTGTCCATATTTTATTAGAAGTCACTTGTCATTGGCAGATCTTTTTAACATAATATACTACACGTGATTAATTAATTTGAAGAATTTAAAGTTAACCAACGGTTTCCCCATGATCTCTTTGAGTAAGTTAATTACCTAAATTTTCTTCATAAATTAATTTATAAATTCTGTACATTTCAAAATGATTTGCATACTCCTGAAAATTATTTTGTTAAAATCATATTCTACTTCTTCATACTTGTCAATATTAATTCTATATGAATATTGACTATACTGTGATTCATTCTTACCTCTTTTTATGTTGGTGGTTCCAGACCATGAAATAACAATTCCAAGTCTCTAATAGTAGTAATAAGTGTTCTTTCATGTGCCAACTTGCTCCCACAATCTGACAGCTGTTGGTCTCCTCGTTAGTATCTCTTTCATATTTTCATGCAATAAGAGCTGGCATACCAGACAAGAAACTATTTTTTCATGAATTTCTTTGTTGGATGCTTGCCAAAATACTGTAGTCCATGATCTTCTTCTGCACCATTTCATGAGCTAAAATAGCAATGATATATTCTGTTTAATACTTTTGGCAAAGGCTTTTGGAAATAGTGATGTAATCATCTTTCAGCAATACACTATTCACCATGTGAGAGATGCCCTGATGGTCCCATATGTCCATAAGCCTTTTTTAGTTTCTTTCATTTTTTTAAGCCAACCTACTCATAATAAAATTAATACATTGTTAACACCAGGTACATAGCTATATTCTCTGCCGTCCATCTGGACTACTGTCGTGTAATAGGCAAGTTTTTATGAATGGTTTCAGTCTGTTTTTCCAGATCTGAAATATTTAGGACGATACTACCCAAGGTAAGAATTTTCTACATGAACTTGGAACAAGTACCTTTAAAGCACTGGGCATATTTTCAAATTTATTAAATTTACCAATTTAAATTTTAAAAGCACAATTATGGTAAAAATGAGAGCTGCTGAATTATAAAGAGGTCTGTTATGTTCTCCCACTTGATGATCCTAAGTTTCTAAATTTCTTTCTTTCTATTTTTTTAATGAAAAGATTTATACATGCTGCTCTTGATTATTATCTTAGGTTTTGTTCCCTCAAATAGGAGTCTGAGATGGGGATACCTAGGCAAGTTACTTATTTAGAAGTGGTTTCAAGAGAAGGAAAACGAGGGGAGAAGCATAAGCCAGGGGGAAAAGACAAGCAAGGGTGTGGTTTTAGTGGGACACTTGTTTCAGCATGACTCCACAGGAAGATCTGCGGCACAAATTATAACATAGAGTTAACTCCACTTTGAGGCAAGGGGGTCAGCTTTTGGTATCCATTGTCAAACGTTCACTGGCTGTGGTCTGTTGAAGGACGCTAGCCAGATAACCTCTCAGTTAAAAAATTGAGCAGCTAGCTCCCTTTTGGTCAAAAGAAATTATCCAGACTAGGTGGTAGCTGCAAGTAGTTGGAAGCCAACACTCACTGTAGCCAGGAAATCAGTACACAAGCCTGATAATTATACGTGTTATATATAACGGTAGACTATCAATTACATCAACAATAATGTATTGGACATCTAAAAAAGAATCACATCATAGCTTTTGAATTCAAAAATTAAAAGTATTTTGGTGTCGACAATATTCACACACATTTGAAAAATATCTAAGAATAGAAGATAAACATAATTAAATGACATAATATACAATTATAAACCCTAGGAGAAATAAGAAAGAAGTGAGTTCAGTGAGTCTATGCTGATTCAGGCTTTCAATAGAGGAATGCGTTTTAGCCTTGACCTTGAAAGATAAGCCTTGGATAAATGGAAAGGAAGCAATTTCGGGTGACAATATACCTTAAATAGTAAAGAATTCTGCTTATGGAAACTTCTTTGCTTGGAGCTGATGGCTATCATGTTGAAACAAGATAAAGTCTGATTGAGAAGGACTTTAAGTTCTATTCCAATAACTCTGGTGAATTCTTGAGTGAGGAACTGACTTTGGGCAATAAGTGTTTAAGAAAGATTGCTGGATGAATATCACATGGGAGATACTAGAGAACTGAATTCCAGTCTGTAAACTACAGAAAGTTATTCAGATGTATATAAGGACATCAAAAGTGTCAAAAACAATGTTACTTGACATAAAAGGTTGAATGTTAACACATATACATTATGTTTATATTTTCAAAATTTTTAAGTATGGATATTGGCGTTACAGGGTCACAGAATTATGGGTAAATTTTAAATTTTTTTTTTTTAAACATAAATTCTCTTAAAAGAAAGTTACTGCAGTAATATATATAAAAAGTAATGCAGGCCTATGTTTGTAATGGAAAAGAAGGGTTAGATTAAAGAATCGTTGAAAAGAACAATGCAGTGTAACGGAACACTTTTGTGTGGTCCCTCTAGCCATGGTCTTGTAACTCCCACCCAAGTGATTCAGCATGACTGTGTGATAGGGTAATTGTGGCCCACCAAAGGGATTGGTCAGTTTTGCCATCTTGCTAGGCTTAAAATGAGGTATCCTAGAAGTGAGAATCCCACCACCAGCAAGGAAGAAGAGCCAGTGCTTCCTTTAGACCCAGGATCCCTGCGCTGAGAAGCTCCTGGAACCAGGAAACACAGAGAGAGAGAGAACTGTAACACTGAAGGGAGCAGAGACCTGGCAGCAGAGACCTGGCAGCCGATACCTGGCAGGAGAGACCTGGCAACAGGAGATGGCATGGTAGGCTTCCTAGTCCACGGAGTGAGAAAGCTGAGTGCCTCTGGACAGAGCCAAGGGCCAGGGAGAGGCGTCCCTGCAAGCATGGCTAGGAAGAGGCTGTCGTGATGGAAGAACTATATCCTTGAGTGTTCCTGGGCCTGAATTTTAACCTGTTACTTCCCTAATAAACCCCATAATCATGAGTATTGTCTGTGAGTTCAGTGTGGCCATTGCAATGAACTGTGGAACTCAACAGAGAAGTAGAGAGTGCTGTGGGAGATATGGTTGGTGTTAGAATTGGTAAAGATTGCAGAGAGAGGAGGCATGTCTGACTCCTGCCTCATAAGAGCCTTGGGCTGTTCTTGATTCTTCTTACCCCTTGTGAAGTTAGAGGAGGTCAGATGCAAAGCCACTCTGTTTTTACGAACAAATATATAAAATATAATGAAACCAGGAATATGTTATGATGCTACTTTTGTCACTCATTTCAATATTATATTTTTCTGTGTGCCTTTTAAGGTTAAGTCAATAAACACTTCAGGGTTAGAACTATTGAAGTAATCATGAGTTTGAAGTATTCTGGGTTTTCTTTAATTTCTGCCGTAATTCTGTGTCTTTTCTTTAAATTATTAGTTTTATTTCTCAGAATACTTGCCTAATTTCAATTTCTTTAAAAGAACACATTAAAATAATAATAGACTCTAATTCCAAATCTATGAATCTAGGAAAATTGGAAATCATCAAAAGTGAAATGGAACACATAAACATCAATATCCTAAGCATTAGTGAGCTGAAATGGACTGGTATTGGCCATTTTGAATTGGACAATCATATGGTCTACTATGCTGAGAATGAGAAATTGAAGAGGAATTGCATTGCATTCACTGTCAAAGAGAACATTTCAAGATATATCCTGAAGTGCAACACTGTCAGTGACTGGAAAATATCCATATGCCTATAAGAAGACCAGTTAATACAACTGGTATTCAAATTTATGCACCAAACACTAAGGCCAAAGGTGAAGAAATTGAAGATTTTTACCAACTTCTGCAGTCTGAAATTGATCAAACATGCAATCAGAATACATTGATAATTACTGGTGATTGGAATGTGAAAGTTGGAAATGAAGAATAAGGATCTGCGGTTGGAAAATAAGGACTTGGCTATAGAAACGATGCCATAGATCACATGGTAGAATTTTGCAAGACCAATGACTTCTTCATTGCAAATATCTTTTTTCACCAACCCAACATAAATGGCGACTATACCCATGGTTCTTGCTGGATGGAATACATAAGAATCAAATTGACTACATCTATGGAAAGAGACAATGGGAAAGCTCAATATCATAAGTGAGAACAAGGCCAGTGTCTGACTGGGGGACAGACCATCAATTTCTCATTTGCAAGTTCAAGATGAAGCTGAAGAAAATTAGAACAAGTTCACAAGAGCCAAAGTATGACCTTGGGTATATGCCACCTGAATTTAGAGACCATCTCAAGAACAGATTTGATACTTGAACACTAATGACCGAAGACCAGACAAGTTCTCTAATGATATCAAAGACATCATACATGAAGAAAGCAAGAGGTCATTAAAAAGACAAGAAAGAATGAGAAGGACAAAAATGAATGTCAGAAGAGACTCTGAAACTTGCTCTTGAAAGTCAAGAAGCTAAAGCAAACAGAAGAAATGATGAAGTAAAAGAGCTGAACACAAGATTTCAAAGGGTGGCTCAAGAAGACAAAGGAAAGTACTATAATGAAATGTGCAAAGTCCTGGAGTTAGAAAATCAAAGGGAAGAACATATTTGGCATTTCCCAAGCTGAAAGAACTGAAGAAAAAATGCAAACCTCGAGTTGCAATAGTGAAGTATTCTTTGGGCAAAATGCTGAACAACACAGGAAATATCAAAAGAAGATGGAAGGAATACAAAGAGCCACTGTATAAAAATAACTGGTTGATGATCAACCATTTCAGAGGTAGCATATGACCAACAACTGATTGGACTGAAGAAAGACATCCAAGCTGCACTGAAGACACTGGCAAAAAACAAGGCTCCAGAAATTGACAGAATACCAATTGAGATGTTTCGACAAATGAGTGCAGCTCTGGAAGTGCTTGCTCAACTATGCCAAGAATTTGGAAGATAGCTACCTGGCCAACTGACTGGAAGAGATGCATATTTATGCCTACTCCAAAGAAAAGTGATTTATCTGAATGCAGAGATTATCGAACATTATCATTAATATCACACGCAAGTGAAATTTTGCTGAAGATCATTCAAAAGTGATTGCAGCAGTACATCTGCAGGGAACTACCAGAAATCAAGCTGGATTCAGAAGAAGATGTGAACACAAGGGATATCATTGCTGATGTCAGATGGATCCTGGCTAAACGTAGAGAATACCAGAAAGATGTTTACCTGTGTTTTATTGACTATGCAAATGCATTCATCTGTGTGAATCACAACAAATATGGATAACATTGCTAAAGTGGGAATTCCAGAACACAAACTGTGCTCAAGCAACATCATGATGAATGGAGAAAACATTGCAGTTGGCAAGGATTTCCTTTTACTTGGATCCACAATCAACACCCTTGGAAGCAGCAGTCAAGAAATCAAACAACACATTGCATCGGGCAAATCTGCTGTCAAAGAACTCTTTAAAGTGTTAAAAAGCAAAGGTGTCACTTTGAAGACTAAGGTGTGCCTGACCCAAGCCATGGTGTTTTCAATCTGCTTGTGTGCATGCGAAAGCTGGGCAATTAATAAGGAAGACTGAGGAAGAATTGATGCCTTTGAATTATACTGTTGGCAAAGAATGCTGAATATACCATGGGCTGCCAAAGAATGAACAAATCTGTCTTGGAAGAAATACAGCCAGAATTCTCCTTAGCAACAAGGATAATGAGACTTTGTCTCATATAGTTTGGACATTTTATCAGGAGAGATCATTCCCTAGAGAAGGCCATCATGCTTGGTAAGGTAGAGTCAGCAAAAAATAGGAAGGACCTCAACAAGATGAATTGACACAGTGGCTGCAACAATGGGCTCAAGCATAGCAAAGATTGTGAGGATGGCGCAGGACTGGGCTGTGTTTTGTTCTGTTGTCATAGGGTTGCTATGAGTCAGAACTAACTCAAGGGCATCTAACAACAACAAAAAAAAAATTCAGATTCTGTAATTCATTTTGTTACAATATTTACACCTATAAGAAACAAACTTTGTCACGCAAACAGAAAATGTTGATTTTAAATATCTTCTTTAATTTGCGAAAGTTTATTTGAGTAAATCTAAAGTTCAGTGTCAGATGTGGCACCAACATAGTACTACAAATAGAAGTACCATGCAGTCCCTCTGCAGCAAATACCCAAACAACTAAGTAAAACAGATACAAATATCAATCCTGGAACCCTAAGTACCAGATAATGGAATAAAGTACTCTATCAAGCACCAAATGGAATAAGAAACAGATAGAGAGACACATAAGACAGCATCAGCCACATACCAACCTGGATAAATGAACTACCAAGAATAAAACAAAACTAAAAATTTACAACAGGTAACCAGACAGGGCAACCTGTAAATGACAATAACGTCAAAACAATGAAAGAGGGAATAAACGATGAAGGTATAGAACTTTCAAATGGAAAGGAAGTCAAGATTTTATCAAGTAATGAAAGACTTGTTTAATCTTCGGAAGATAGGGGTAAATGTCAAGGTAACCATAAAGAGAGTTAACAAACCTACTCATCAAAATAAAGAAGAACAACATAAAGTGTCAATAAATACAAACTCTACAAAAATGAAAGAAACACAAAGATAAATAAATTAATAAAAGTAAGTCGGCACAGAAGAGTAAGAGGAACAAAGAAAGTGTCAGTACCACAGAAAAAAGCACTACAAAATGACAGGAGTAAACTCACACTATCAATAATCACACTGAATATAAATGACTTAAATGCACACAAAAAGAGAAAGAGAGTGATTAAAGAGCATGGATTAAAAAAACAGGACCCATCAAAATCCTGTCTACAAGAGACACACCTTAGAAACAAATAAATTTATTAAAAATCAAAGGATGGAAAAACTATATCAAGCAAACAGCTGTCAAAAAACATCAGAAAGGGCTAAACTAATCTGAGATAAAATAGACTTTAAAACAAAATCCACTATAAAAGACAAAGAAGGACATTATATAATGATTAAAGGGACAATCCACCATGAAGATATAGCCATAATAAATATCTACACACCCAATGACAGGGCTCAAAAATACATAAAACAAACCAACAGCACTGAAAAGAGAAATGGATAGTTCCACAGTAATAGTAGGAGACTTCAACACTCCACTCTCAGTAAATGACAGAACATCTAGAAAGAAACCCAACAAAAATACAGAAGATCTAAAGGCCACAATGAATCAACTTGAACTCATAGACAAATATACAACACTCCACTACCCAAGAGCGGCAAAGTACACATTCTTTTCCAACACACATTGAATGTTCTGCAGAATAGCCCGTGTCTTAGGCCACAAAGAAATCCTCAACAAAATCCAAAACATTGAGGTAATACAAAGTATCTTCTCTGATCACAATTCCATAAAAGTAGAAATTAATAACAGGAAGAGCAAGGGAAAAAATCAAATACATAGAAACTCAATAACACCTTGCTTAAAAACCACTGGGAAATGGAAGAAATTGAAGGTGGAGTCAAAAAATTCCTACAATCAAATGAGAATGAAAACACATCATACCAAAACCTCTGGGACACAGCAAAGGCAGTAGTCAGAGGTCAATTTATAGCAATAGATGCACACATCAAAAAAGAAGAAAGGAACAAAATCAAAACATTAGCTAGACAATTCGAGCAGGTAAAAAAAAAAAAACAGCAAAAGAAGCCCACAGCCACCAGAAGAAGAAAGGAAATAATATATATCAGAGGAGAAATAAATGAAATAGAGAATAGAAAAACAAAAAGAATCAACAAAACCAAAAATTGGTTCTTTGAAAGGATCAACAAAATCGACAAACCACTGGCCAAACTGACAAAAGAAAAACAGGAAAGGACACGGATAACCCATATAAGAAATAAATGGGGGACTTTACAATAGACCCAATTGAAATAAAAAGGATCATAAAAGAGTACTATGAAAAACTATACTCCAACAAATTTGAAAACCTAGAGGAAATAGATAAATTTCTAGAAACACACTACCTACCCAAACTAACACAAAATGATGTTGAAAATCTGAACAGACCCATAACAAGAGAAGAGATAGAAAACATCATAAAAAAAAAACCTAACTCCTGCCCCCCCCCCAAAACAGTCTTGCTCACATAGCTTCTCTGGAGAATTCTACCAAACATTCAGATAAGAGCTTACGCCAGTACTACTCAAACTATTTCAGAACATAGAAAAGTAAGGGATACTTCTGAATTCATTCTGTGAAGCCAATATAACCATGATACCAAAATCAGGGAAAGAAACCACAAAAAAGAAAACCAAAAACCAATATCATCATGAATATGTATGCAAAAAGTCTCAACAAAATTCCAGTCAATAGAAATCAGCATCATATAAAAAAATAATAATACACCATGATGAAGTAGAATTCATGCAAGATATGCAAGGATGGTTCAACATTAGAAAATCAATCAATGTAATCCACCACATAAATAAAAGGAAAGAAAAGAATAACATGATCATCTCAATTGATGTAGAAAAGGCATTCAACAAAGTCCAACACCCATTCCTGACAAAAACTCTCAATAAAATAGGTATAGAAGGGAAATTCCTCAACATAACAGAAGATGTCTATACAAAACCAACAGCCAACATCATTCTTAATGGAGAGAGGCTGAAAACATGCCCTCTGAGAACATGAACAAGACAAGGATGTGCTTTATCACCACTCCTATTTAACATTGTGCTGGAAGTCCTAGCCAGAGCAATAAAGCAAGACAAAGAAATAAAGGGCATCCAAATTGGTAAGGAAGAGTAAAACTGTCCCCATTTACAGATAATATGATACTATACATAGAAAACCCAAAAGACTCCACTAGAAAACTACTGGCAGTAATAGAAAGATGCAGCAGAGTGGCAGGATACAACATAAACATACAAAAATCAGTTGAATTCCCATACAGCAATAAAGAGAATGATGAAAAGGAAATCAGGAAAACAATGCAATTTATAATAGCCCCTAAAAAAACAAAATACTTAGGAATAAATCTAACCAGCGACGTAAAAGACCTATAAAAAAAAACTACAAAATACTACTGCAAGAAACCAAAAGAGACCTACATAAATGGAAAAATATACCACGTTCATTGTGAAAATGTTAATTCTACTCAAAGTGATCTACAAATAGAATGCAATCCCGATCCAAATACCAATAGCATTCTTTAAAATGATAGAAACACTAACCATTAACTGTATATGGAAAGGGAAGAGGTCCCGGATAAGTAAAACACTATTGAAGAAGAAAAATAAAGTAGGGGGACTTGCACTACCTGACCTCAGAACCTATTATACAGCTACAGTAGTCAAAACATCCTGGCAGTGTAGTGGTACACAACAGGCACACTGACCAATGCAACAGAATTGAGAACCAAGTGTAAATCCATCGACCTATGGTCACCTGATCTTCGACAAAGCCCCAGTCCATCAAATGGGGAAAAGACAGTCTTTTTAACAAATGGTGCTAGCAAAACTGGATGTTCATCTGCAAAAAAAATAAAACAGGACCCATACCTCACACCATACACAAAAACTAATTCAAAATGGATGAAAGGCCTAAATATAAAAGCAAAAACTATAAAGATCTTAGAAGAAAAACTAGGGTCAAAGCTAGAGGCTATAATACATGGCATTAATAGGATACAAACCACAACTAACAATACACAAACGCCAGAAGAGAAACTAGATAACTGGGATCTTCTAAAAATTAAACACTTATGCTCATCAAAAGTCTTCACCAAAAGAGTAAAAGGAGAACCTACTGACTGGGAAAAAATTTTTGGACATTGCAAGTCAGACAAAGGTCTAATCTCTAAAATCTACAGGAAAATCTAACATCTCTATAACAAAAAGAGAAACATTCCAATTAAAAATTGAGCAAAGGATATTAACAGACACTTAGCCAAAGAAGACATTCAAGTGGCTAACAGATACATGAGGAAATGCTTGTGATCACCAGCCTTTAGAGAAATGCAAATCAAAAGCACAATGAAAGACCATCTTACCCCAATATTACTGGCACAAATCAAAAAACAGAAACTAACAAATGTTGGAGAGGCTGCCGGGAGATTGGAACTCTTATGCACTGCTGGTGGGAGTGCAAAATGGTATAATCATTTTGGAAAATGATATGGCACTTTCTTAAAAAGCTAGAAATAGAAGTACCGTATGATCCAGCAAATCCACTCCTAGGAATATATTCTAGAGAAGTAAGATCCATCACACAAATAGACATATGCACCCCCATGTTCATTGTGGCATTGCTCACAATAGCAAAAAGATGGAAACAACCTAAGTGCCATACAAATATTGTATGAGGCCACTACTATAAAAACTCATGAAAAGATTTACAAACAAAAAGAAACAGTCTTTGATGGTTAAGAGGGAGAGGAGGGGTGGAGAAGGAAAAACACTGAACAGACAATAGATAAGTGGTAATTTTGGTGAAGGGTAAGACAGTACACAATACTGGGGAAGCGAGTACAACCTGTCCAAAGCAAGGTTATGGAAGCTCCATAGACACACCCAAACTCCCTGAAGGACCAAATTACTGGGCTAAGGGTTGTGGGGACCATGGTCTCTGGGAACATCTAACTCAATTGGCATAACATAGTTTATAAAGCAAATGTTCTATATTCTTTGGTGAGTAGTATCTGGGGTCTTAAAAGCTTGTGAGTGGCCATCTAATATACTCCACTGATCTCACCCTGTCTGGAGC
The DNA here is from genome assembly GCA_030035585.1 of Dugong dugon. Lineage (NCBI taxonomy): Eukaryota > Metazoa > Chordata > Mammalia > Sirenia > Dugongidae > Dugong > Dugong dugon. The sequence goes on from CM057465.1 coordinate 29,945,428, forward strand.
AAGGGAGAATGAAGCCAATCAAAGACACAAGGGAAAGATTAGTCCAAAGGACTAATGGACCACAACTACCACAGCCTCCACCAGACTGAGTTCAGTATAACCAGATGGTACCTGGCTACCACCACCAATTACTCTGACATGGATCACAACAGAGGGTCCTGGACAGAGCTGGAGAAAAATGTAGAACAAAATTCTTCTAACTCACCCACACACAAAAAAGAACAAACTTACTGGTTTGACAGAGACTGGAGAAATCCTGCAAGTATGGCACCCGGATACCCTTACAGCTCAGTAGTGAAGTCACTCCTGAGGTTCACCCTTCAGTCAAAGATTAGACAGGCCTATAAACCAGAACAAGACTAAATGGGCACGCCAGCCCACGGGCAAGGATGAGAAGGCAGGAGGGGACAGGAAATCTGATAACCGGGAATTCAAAGTCGAGAAGAGGAGAGCATTGCCATGTTGTGGGGTTGGCAACCAACGTCACAAAACAATATGTGTATTGATTGTTTAATGGGAAACTAGTTCACTCTGTAAACCTGGACCTAATATACAATAAAAAAATAAAGTTCAATGCCAGTGAAAAGGAAATGTGGCATTTCTTTATCTACTGTTTCCAGAATATTATGTATGCTTCATGATCAGAAGTATGTCTCACATTTTATTCAATATCTATTAGGAGAAAATTTTGTTTTTCTTCATTTGAAGTGATGTCTGTAGTACTCTAAGTTCTGTAATATTTTGAAGTGTAAATTGAGAAAATGAATGGCCTATTAACAGGATAAAAGAAAAAATGATGAACTTTCTTTTCTCCTTTATTTTATAACACGGAAAATAACTTTAATGAATTAGGATCTTCCATATGCAAGTTCAAATTGAAACTGAAGAAAATTAGAACAAGTCCATGAGAGCCAAAGTACGACCCTGAGTGTATCCCACCTGAATTTAGAGACCATCTCAAGAATAGATTTGATGAGTTGAACACTAACGACTGAAGACCAGACAAGTTGTGGAATGACATCAAGGATATCATACATGAAGAAAACCAGAAGTCATTAAAAAGACATTAAAGAAAAAAAAATGGATATCAGAAGAGACTCTTAAACTTGCTATTGAACGTCAAGTAGCTAAAGCAAAAGGAACAAATGATGAAGTAAAAGAACTGAACAGAAGATTTCAAAGGGGAGCTCAAGAAGACAAAGTAAAGTATTATAATGACATGGGCAAGGAGCTGGAGATAGAAAACCAAAAGGGAAGAACATACTTGGCATTTCTCAAGCTGAAAGAATTGAAGAAAAATTTCAAGTCTCAAGTTGCAACAGTGAAGAATTCTATACTAAACAACAAAGGAAGCATCAAAAGAAGATGAAAGGAATATACAGTGCCATTATACCAAAAAGAATTGGTCGACATTCAACCATTTCAAGAGGTAGCATATGATCAGGAACCAATGGTACTGAAAGAAGAAGTCCAAGCTGCACTGAAGGCCTTGGCAAAAAACAAGGCTTCGGGAATTGATGGAATATCAATTGAAATGTTTCAACAAATGCATGCAATGCTATAAGTGCTCATTTGCCTATGCCAAGAAATTTGGAAGAGAGCTACCTGGCCAACTGACTGGAAGAGATCCATATTTATGCCTATTCCCAAGAAAGGTGATCCAACTGAATGTGGAAATTATCGAACAGTATCTACATGTCACTAAAGTAATAGTTAAAGATTTTTTGACATACATCTTGATTAACACTGACTTAACCCATTTTCTGGCCACTTCAGAGTTCATATTTTCATGTATACAGTTTAGATAAACATAGTCATTATAACCATAGGAAAAAGAAAACTTTGTCTAGCTTGATAAAACTTCAGAAACAGAGCCCCACTTAATAATCAAATTTAAATTACTAACTCAAAACATAATTTGATAGCTTGTGTGGTTTCTTATTAAATTGTTTATACATAGTTTTTCTTAGATAAATTTTAATCAGCACACTTCCCATTCACAGTAATTTGTAATATGTCACTCTAATTAACAAGAGGAATAGATATTCTGTATCATACCCATGTTAGATAGGTGGGCATATTGAGTGTCACACCTAAAAGTGAGTGATGAACAGCTCAGTCTTAGTACTGCCACAATTATTCAGTATTTTAGTACTTTGCAAGCCTCATTTCACCACCATCTGTGCATTGTGTGGTTTATGCATCTTTTGCTTCTTATTGAAAAGTTTTGAGATTTCTTTCTCATTACTTGTCATAACCAATCACTGACCAATGGAGTGTGATGTGCATTGACTTCAGTGAAAAGATTTCTTTTAACCTAGCTCCAGTTCAGACATCCATTTTCTTACTGAGGACTTGATATAACTTATTTTATTTAGCCAAGGAAAGATTGAGCCCAGTAGAGTTTATATAGGCGAAACTAAGTGTAGTGGTGAATGATGGCAAATCAGAGTAGGACCAGCCAGAACTATCTTAGCCTTCTCAGATGACTTGCTGTGAATAGCCATACAATGTACAAGACAATATCCAAGAGGTTAGGTTGTTAAAAATGTAGCATCAGGACTTTAAAATCTGAAGAGCAGTGTATGTTCCCTTCCTCATCCCCTTTCTAAATCTATCTCCTCTATTTATATTAATTTAATGGTATAAATGAGTTTTTTTCAGCCATTTATCTTACAATTTAAATGTTACTTTATAGTTTATAAAGTATTTTTTTAACACTCTTTACTCAATCCTCACAACACCCAGTTGGATTATATAGGACAGATACCATTACTCCAGTGAGAGATATGATACCATCAAGGCACAAAGAGAGCATTTTATAATTTTATTTAAGCTAGTAGTCCCAAAATGGTCTTTACGTGTGGTATAAGCCATCAATTCCAACTTATGCTCTTATGGCAGGTATCAACCTCAGTCTTGATAGAATGCATGAATTATAATATCCCATGTAAAACACTATCACTTGTCTGTCAGTTTGTCATACTGTGGTAGCTTGCGTGCTGCTGTAATGGTTACTCATTGTAGGCACAATATGCATAAGCCTACAGGGAAGACCAGTTAATATGACTATTACTCAAATTTATGCATGTTTTCATCATCTAGTGCTGTTATAACAGAAATACTGCAAGTGGATGGCTTTAACAAACAGAAACTAATTCTCACACAGTCTAGGAGGCTAGAAGTCCAAATTCAGGGGCACCAGCTCCAGGGGAAGGCTTTCTCTCTCTTTTGGCTCTGGGGGAAGATCCTTGTAATAAATCTTCCCCTGGTCTAGGAGTTTCTCAGTGTAGGAACCCCAGGTCCAAAGGATGCACCCTTCTTCTGGCTCTTCTTTCTTGGTGATACAAGATCCCCATCTCTCCACTCACTTCTCTCTGCTTTTATTTCTTATAAGATAAAAGATGATGCAGGCCACGCCCCAGGGAAACTCCTCTTACATTCATTCATGGCTGTGACCTGAGTAAGGTTGTCATACCCCATGCTAATCCTCATTAGCATAACCTAATATTGCCTCCTTAACCACAGGCAGAGATGAGGATTTACAACACATAGGAAAATTACATCATATCACAAAATGGAGGACAAACACACAATACTGGGAATTATGACCTAGCCAAGTTAATAGACATTTTTTGGGGATGCAACTTAAACAATAACAACACACCAACCACTAATGCCAAAGATGAAGAAATTGAAGATTTTTACCAACTTCTGCAGTCAGAAGATGATCAAACATGCAATCAAAAATCACTGATAATTACTGGTAATTGGAATGAAAAATTTGCAAACAAAGAAGGATCACTTGTAAAATATGGCCTTGGTGATAGAAACAATTTCAGAGATAGCATGACAGAATTTTATAAGACCAATGACCTATTCATTGGAAATATCTTTTTTCAATAACATAAGCAGTGATTATACACATGAATCTCATATGATGGAATAAACAGGAATCAAATCAACTACATCTGTGGAAAGAGACTATGAAGAAGCTCAATATCATCAGTCAGAACAAGGCCAGGAGTGGAATGTGGATTAGACCATCAATTACTCACATGCAAGTTCAAGCTGAAGCTGAAAAAAAAATAAAACAAATCCATGAGAGACAAAGTACCATCCTGAGTGTATCCCACCTGAATTTAGAGGCTATTTCAAGAATAGATTTGATGCATTGAATACTAATGACCAAAGACCAGACAAGTTGTAGAATGACGTCAAGGACATCATACATGAAGAGCTCAAAAGGTCATTAAAAAGACAGGAAAGAAAGAAACAACTAAAATGGACGTCAGAAGACTCTGAAACTTGCTCTTGAATGTAGAGTAGCTAAAGAGAAAGGTGAAAATGATCACTAAAAAGAGCTAAACAAAAGGTTTCAAAGAGCGGTTTGAGAAGACAAACTATTAAAATAAAATGTACAAGACCTAGCGTTAGGAAATCAAAAGGGAAGGATATGCTCCACATTTCTCTGAAAGAGCTGAAGAAAAAATTCAAGCCTCGAGCTGCAATAGTGAAGGAGTCTATGGACAAAATACTGAACTAAGCAAGAAGCATCAAAAGAAGATGGAAGAAATACATAGTCACTGTACCAAAAAGAGTTGGTCGACATTCAACCATTTTAGAAGGTATCATATGATCAAGAACTGATGGTACTGGAGGAAAAAGTTCAAGCTGCACTGAAGGCATTGGTGAAAAACAAACCTCCAGAAACTGATAGAATACCATTTGAGATGCTTCAATAACAGATGAAATGTTGGAATTACTCACTCATCTATGCCGAGATATTTGGAAAACAGCTATCTGGTCAACCGACTGGAAGGGTTTCATACTTGTGATCATTCCAAAGACAGGTGATCCATCTGAATGCGGAAATTATCAAACAGTATCATTAATATCATCCACCATACACAAGTAATATTTTGCTAAAGATAATTAAAAACAGTTGCAGCAGTACAGTGACAGGGAGCTTCCAGAAATTCAAGCCAGATTGAGAAGAGGATGTGAAACAAAGTATATCATTGCTGATTTCAGATGGATCTTGGCTGAAGGCAGAAAGTACCAAAAAAAAAAAATGTTTACCTGTATTTTATTGACTATGCAAAGGCATTTGACTCTATGGATCATAACAAATAATGGATAACGTTGTGAAGAATGGGAATTCCAGAGCATTCAATTGTGCTCAAGTGGAACCTGTACATAGACCAAGAGGTAGTTTTTCCAATACAACAAGGGGATACAGTGTGTTTTAAAAACAGGAGAGGTGTGTGTCAGCGTTGTATCCTTTTACCATACTATTCAATCTGTATGCTGGACAAACACACTTACTCTTCACGTTATCAATTATCTTATTATGCAACATTTCACATTTACAGTACAAAAAAATCTACTATCTGACTATTGTGCCCATTAACGAGGAGCCTGGGCTAGAGATGGAGGAAGAGGAGGCCGATCTTTGCGAGAGGGAGCAGGGCTGTGAAGGCCGCTGGTGGTTCATGTTACCGGGGTTGAGTGAAGGATCCGGGGGGCCAGCAGGAGCATGTGGTCAGCATGCAGGAGGCTGGGGAAGCTGGTTAGCGAGGAAGCGGCGGGAGCGGGGCCACAAGAATTAGGAGGGGTCTCAGAAGTCTCTTCATCCAAATAGGCCTCTCTGACACCTGTACATCCTCTTCCGGGACCAGGTGGCCAGCCGTACCTCTCCGCAGACACGGGAGCCATCTTCTGAGGCCCGTCTCCAGAGCCAGGTTATTGGAAGGTGTAGAGGCTATGTGCGGGAATCCATGCTGAGATCTGGAGGGTGGCCAGGAGATGGTGGGGCGCTGGTGCTCCAGAGGAGGCGGCAACCCGCGACCAGGACTACCACCGCCCCTAAACCCGGGAGGCTCTGCAGTGATGGAGAAGGCACGGTGGGGGAGGGGGGCTCCCCGTGTCATGCATTCTGAGATGTGCCAGGGAGTCCAATGGGTGGTGGACAGAGGACACTGGACCCAAAGATGGTGCACATCCCTGACTCTGGCATAATGTCCATTTTTGGGTAACGACATGATCTTTGGAACCTAAGTATGTCAATAACAGAGGAGTAGGTGTAGTCTAAGAAGCTGGACTACTCTGAGTGACATCAGAATTGGAGGAAGATGTATTAACAACCTTCGATATGCTGAAGACACAATCTTGCTTGCTGAAAATGAAGAGGACTTGAAGCACTTACTGATGAAGATCAAAGACCATAGCCTTCAGTATGGATTACACCTTAACATAAAGAAAACAAAAATCCTCACAACTAGACCCATAATAAGCAACGTTATGATAAATTGAGAAAAGATTAAAGTTGTCAAGGATTTCATTTTACTTGGATCCACAATCAACACCCATGGAAGCAGCAGTCAAGAAATAAAATGATGTATTGCATTGGGCAAATCTGCTCCAAAAGTCCTCTTTAAAGCGTTGAAAAGCAAAGATGTCACCTTGAGGACTAAGATGCACCTGACCCAAACCATGGTATTTTCAATTGCCTCACATGCACGCAAAAGCTGGACAATGAATAAGGAATACTAAAGAAGAATTGATGCATTTGAATTATGGTGTTGGTAAAGAATATTGAATACAGCATGGACTTCCAGAAGAATGAACAAATCTGTCTTGGAAGAAGTACAGCTAGAATGCTCCTTTGAAGGTAAAATGGTGAGACTTTGTCTCATGTACTTTGTACATGTTATCAGGAGGCACCAGTCCCTGAAGAAGGACATCATGCTTGGTAAAGTAGAGGGTCGGCTAAAAAGAGGATGATCCCAAATGAGATGGAATGACACCCGCCTCCCCATGGCTGCAACAATGGGTTCAAATATATCAATGATGGTGAGGATGGCCAGGACTGCTGGGCAGTGTTTCATTCTGTCACATGTAGGGGGACTATGAGTCGGAACTGACTTGACAGCACCTAACAACAACAACAAGGTAAAACAAAGATACAGAAGTTCATGAGTTAGTCATAAGTACTTCCACGTTGTGGATAAATAGTAAGCAAGCCCAGTGCACTAACATGCCTAGCAATTTATTTCCTGAAGGAAGACTTGGAGGTTGAGGAAAGTCTTTCGTATTAGTCTACTTTTATGTTCCTTCTTTTCTCTTAAAATACCATTGCCTGGAGGTTAATTCTCCAGACTACTGTCTGATGAAATTATCGAATCTTGGAACATATCAAGTTCATAAATGTGTCAACTTTGCTATCTTACACCCCAACACTTATTCATATTCTTTCCTGAGTGCATGCTGTCTCGCTCTCTCTCTCCATGTGTCTCTATTTCTTTCTCTCTCTCTCATTCTCTAAATCTCTTCAACATTGCGGAAAACTAGGTTATACTATTTTTATCCCATAGTCTCCAATTCCTCAATTATTTTATTCCAAATGTGATAACTTTAACTATCAAGTGCTCTATGAGTGGTTGAGATCAAATTGAAATAATCAAAAGGAAAAAAGTATTTCCAGACCATTTCAAATGCCTATTTGCCCAGAATTCTAAAGCTTATAATGTGGTCTCAATTCTCCTTCACACATTTATATTGTGTAATTATATATATATGAACTTTATCTACTCAATTCCATTTTCTTACAGATAAAAGCAGGATAATATAAGCATTTCCTATTCTAGACCAATGCTGCAATGACTCACGAGATAATATTATTATACACTTTAAGAAGAAAGCAATGTAATCATCAGCCTGTCTTAGTAGACTCTAGTCCACTTGGACAATTTTAATACTTGCTGTTCTGTGCTTTTATGAATAGAGTTTTCTATTAGACATTGCCTTATTATTAATAATTCCTTTGAAGTCTGGAGTTAAATAAGATAAATTATTTTAAAGACTAGTACCTTATTTGTTATTTATACAAGATTTGTTGATAGCCCAGACATCAGGTGGGTCTTAGACTTATTATTACAGATTTACTTTAGAAAATGTGTGATATTTTTCCATCTGTGGTAGTGATGTTATGAATTTTACCAAGTAGCCAGCAGGTTGTCCCCATCTTGCTCTCACCTCTCACCATATATTTTTGGTTTTCCAATATTGAGATGCCTGTCTTCTCAATTTTCTGATGAATCAGTTTAGAAGTAATTAAAAATTGACTTTTTTCTCTCTTCTTTCTTATACTCTAACTATCTGCACCAAATGATGGGGATTGTAATTGCCTTTTGGAACTCTCATTCTTCTGTATTTTTTTTTTCCTTTCTTGAAAGAGTGGTTTATACTCAGTGCCTCTACTTCTTAATTTCCCATTCACTTCTCAACCTACTATCATTAGTTTAGTTTTTACTTATTTCATTGAGTCTGTTTTTATTTAGTTTACTAGTGAACTCTTAAATATTAAACCTAATAGACTTCTTTCAGTTTCAACTGTGTTCCTACTTTTTCTTTCATAATACTAGTGTCTATTGTTTCATTATTGAAATATTACTTCTTTGGCATCAAGGATGCAACTTCCTGAAACCCAGGCTTTCATAGGCAACTTTCTACTTGGTATTTCCTCCTCTTTTTCCTGAGTATCTGAGAAGCTCATTATGTTTCAAACAAATTACTCTCTAATCCCTAAACATCTCTTTCTTCTAATCTTCTCTTTTTGTTAGTGATACCACTATTAATCCAGTTGTCCACACCAAAAGCCTAGAGACCAATCATGTATTCTCCTTTTTACACATTGGCTGGCATTTTTAAAAACCTACACCAACAAAGTACTTTTAAGAAGGAGTATTGTCACAAGAAGACCTGGTGGTACAGTAGTTAAGTACTCAGCTGCTAACTGAAGGGTTGGTGGTTTGAACCCACCACCTCCTCCACAGAAGAAAAGATCTGGTGATCTGCTCCTGTAAAGATTACAGCCTAGAAAACTCTAAGGGGCAGTTCTACTCTGCTCTATAGGGTCTCTATGAGTCAGAATTGACCTGAAGGCAATGGGTTTTTCTGTTTGTATTTTGCCGCTGATAACATTTTGAATTCTAGCTAGTGGTGATAAAATTGACACATTAAATTTTAGTCAGTTTTATTATTGCTTTTGAATTCTGTACAGACAATGGACCCCACTCATTGCCTGTACTCAAAGTGGATCACTCCTGCTGTCCCACTTACGGTACCCCACTACAGCTGGGTCCACCCAGAGTAATTCTCAAAATGTTGCTTGGCCAAGTCATGCATTCAAAGGGCTACATCAGTGCAGAGGATAGAATTTTTTTAACTACATAAAGTTATTTTATGAATTAGAAGTGGCTGTGAGAATTTTAGTCAGGAGTAACAGAATTAAAAAGGTACCTGAACATGAAAGAGCATGATAACATTTAAGGAACTGATGGTATAATAAATGATGAGTGGGCAGACAGTAAAAAAAGACTAGGAAGTCATATTGGAATATCAAAAGTGTGGAGTACTAAATGCTAATCTAAGGAATTTAAAATTAATTCAAAATTCTGTGGGAGAACAATTGAAAACTTTTAAACAAGAAGTGAAAGAGTGATTACTTAAGATTTTCCATGTGGAAATTTCTCTCTGGCTACAGTGTAGGGAGTAGGAGGGAAGAGAGTAAGAATGGAGGAAGGAGATCTTTAGGAACTTACTGCAGGACAAAGAAAAAAATTGATAAAGCCCAGAACCAAGGCACTGGTACTGGTAAGCATATACCTTCCCCGGTTGCAAGACCAACACAGCAGCAACTATGGGAAGTGCCTGAATTTTGAATGCCTTTGGAGAGATCTTTGAACCCCAGGATTCTCCTGCATCTGTCTAAACCTATGCCTTTTATGTCTCCCGCATCTCACATGGCTCTGGATTATGGGATGGAATAAGTATGTTATATGACTTCAATGCCATCCCCAGGCCACTCGATTAAAAAATATATCTTGTGCCTCTGAAGCACATGTCAGATTCTGTCATGCACAATTCCTCCTTGTTGCAATTCTCTACCACCCTGCATGTACTTAAGATTTTTGCACCTGTATCACTATCTTTAGCCACTACTCCTGTCATCATTCTTATGATTCCATTGTGCGTCCTGATAGTATTGACTTATTTGCTTTAAATAATTTTGTCTTTCACTCTATCCCCTCAGCCAAATTGGTCATAAACCATAACAATTTCAAGCATCACATTCTCTGGGACTGCTTATTATAATTACAATTCACTCCCTCTTTTACCTCCAGTTCAACAATTCCTCAACTGTACTAGCACCTTCTGTCCTTTTATCTTCCACATTTTCATATCCATCGTCCCCTTTATCTCCTTATTTTCCTTTCTACCCAACTTGATTTCATGTCACATAATTAAAATCACTCCTTTGCACACATCTAAGTTCTTTTGTTCTCCTTTGTTGTCATTCTTTCCTGGCATACACTCAGATATAGTTAAATATGAGTTGCTTATTCCATGCCTTATCCCAATTAGCTGAATAGGGCTAGACAAAAACAACCAACCATGAAGACTGCCCTCAATTTAAATGTATTATCACAAACCTCAAATGAGTGCTCTTTGGCAATCCTACATTATTTCTCAAGGCAATTCAGTCTCTTACTCTCTGAGATGATTAGTTCACACCTACTCTTTACTTCACTTGCTTCTAATTTCCCTGCAAAATACGTGATATTAAAAAAAAAAAGTATTCTCAACAACAGATCTACCATCCTATGTGTTTCTGTATTTGTATATACTGCCATTTATTTGTTGTAATGAATGAACTGACCCTATTCAAAATTGACACATGTGTACCAGAACCCATAACCTACATAATCTGAGCAAGAAATAAATTTGTAATGAGTTAAGCCCTTGAGAATTGATGGTTATTTGTTTCTGCAACATAACCTGAAATATCCTAATTCATGGAATTATATTAATAAAATAATCACTATATTAGTTTTCAGCTGTTGTATAAGACATTCCTGCAAACCTAGCACTAATGCATACATTCATTATCTCACAGTTTCTGTGGGTCAGGCGTCCAGGCACGGCTTAGCTCCCAACATGATCCAAGTTTAAACAATTGAGGTTTTATTAAGGAAGCATTCTCATCTGGAGGTTTGAATGAGAAAAAAAAAAAAAATCTACTTAAAAGCTCCTTCACATTGTTATCAGAATTTGTTTACTTGTGGTTGCAAGTTAGTCATCTAGTACTGCTATAACAGAAATACCACAAGTGGTCAGCTCCACGGGAACGCTTTCTCTGTTGGCTCTGGAGGATTGCCCATGTCGTCAATCTTCCCTTGGTTTGCAAGCTTCTCTGAGAAGGAACCTCGGGTCCAAAGGATGTGCTCTGCTCCTGGCAGTGCCCTGTTGGTGGTAAGAGGTTCCCATGTCTCTCTGCTAGCTTCTCTCTTTTATATCTCAAAAGAGACTGGCTTAAGACACTACCTAATCTTGTAGACCTCATCAATATAACTGCCGCCAATCCATCTTATTACATCATAATGATAGAGTTTACAACACATAAGGAAATCACAGCAGATTACAAAATGGTACACAATCATAAGATACTGGGAATCATGACCTAGCCAAGTTGACAGATATTTTTAGGGGACACAGTTCAATCCATGACAATGACTGAGGAAACCCAGTTTTTTGGATTTTTGCTGACTATCAGCTGGAGGTTCCCTCAGGTCCCAGAGGCTGCTCACATTTCCTTTCCACGTGGGCTTCTCTAACCTGGCCCTTTAATTCATCAGATCTGCAAGGAGAACCTTGCACTCTTTTCGAGAACTTTCACCTGATTATGCTCTCTTTTAACAGGTTTCACCTAACTAAGTCAGGCCACACCAAGAATACTCTTTTTTATTAACTTCAACTGATTTAGGACCTTAATTACACCTGCAAAATCCCCTTGCCTTTGTAATATTCTATTGACTTGCAGTAAGCGGGAGGACTGGTAGTGTAGTGGTTAAGAGCTCGGCTGGTAACAAAAAGGTCGGCCATTCAAATCTACCAGCTGTTCATTGGAAATCCTATGGGTCAGTTCTACCCTGTTCTATAGGGTTGCTATGAATTGGAACCAACTCAATGGCACCTAACAACAACAACAGGTAGTAAGTGACATATCCCACCCACACTCAAGGTGAAGCATTACACAGGGGATAAACACTAGGGGACAGGGATCACAGGCCCTATCTTAGAATTCTGCTTATTGTAATCACACAAACAAATGTAAAATTACAGATAATAAATGCAGTGGAGTAGAATAATAAATGTAGTGAAGTGTAGTTAAAACTTGTAAGAGTATAATTTTCTCTCTTGAGTGAAATTAGAGACATTTTCACTGAGGAACTGAAACATTCTGAGAAATGATAGGTTCATAGACTTTACCCACATGAAACAATGGATTCAGGTTATTTAAATAACTATGCAACAAGTTCATGCTATGAGAGCCAGCAAGTTGTACATAATGGGATGAAAATGGATCATAACATACCTTTATCTGAAAGAGTAACAGGAACATGGTTCAAAGTAAGGCTGAAAAATACGTAAGTGCCAAGAGTTGAGTATTTTAAAGGCAATTAAAAGGCAAGGCATTGGAGGCTTTAATCAGATTTAAATTTTGAGAAGTTTTCTCTAACTTTATAACAGAGAAAATATTGTAGAGGGATTACAGTAGATATGTGTAGGCGCCCTAATTTACTGTTAAAATAGTGAAGACAACATATTTTGGTAGCTGGGATTAGATTATAACAGGTGGGGGTAAGCCATAGAGAATTTTAAAAAGTTAAAGATTTTGATTGGTAAACTCAATGGGAGTAAGTTTTAAGTATGTTACAGAGTAAACAGGTATGAATGACAACTTTTGGGTGTCTGGATTAAAACCTGAGTGGATAGTGGTTCTGTTTACTGAGTTGTAAATAGTAGAGAGAGACAACATTTGGGTAAAATCATGTAGTCAGTTTTGAATACATTGATTCTGAACTGTTTTGAGACCTTTCATGTAGTCAGCTTAGCAATCTTTTATTATATGCAGTTGAAGCTTAGAGGAGAGGTCTAGAGAAGAAATTAAGTTTGGGGGTTCTCAGTGTAAATTATGAACATGGGAGAGTTTGATTAAGCTTAGTGAAAACAGGAGATGGCCAAAGACAGAACCTTGAGAAATATTAATATTTAAGGGTGGAGCAAGAAAGCATACACCTGCAAATGAGTGACAAATGAGAAGCGAAAGATTAGGAGGAAAATTAGCAGAGCACTGAGTCATAACACAGAGACAGTTTCTAGAAGGAAGAGGTGGTAGATAATACTGAGTGCTTATTAGAGATTAGGAAAATGGCCAGTGATGAAGGTCTATAAACTTTACTGACCCTGAACTCTGAGACAGTTTTGCCAGAACTATTTTGATACAATGATGAGGCGGAAGATAGATTGGCATGTGTGATAAGGAAATAAGTTAGACAGAAGTTACCTATGATATTAAACAGAGAAATAGGGCAAAAACTGGAGGGGTGAGACTTCCGGCAAAATGGCGCTCTAGGCAGAAGCACCACGTCGTCCCTCCACAGCAAAGACCTGAAAAACTAAGCCAAACAGAGAAAACAGCAATCCCAAAACCCTAAAACATCAAATGAAGAGATAAAGAACTCATCCAAGCACCAAATGGAGTGAGAAAACTGACAGAGAATGGAGAGTGAGGAGAGATCCATGCAGAGGTCCCCCATCAACTAACGCAGTGTGGATCTGCCATCTTGGAATCCTATCGAGACCAGCAAATAGGGGGTACAAGAAAGCAGCTTCACGGAGCTTCCAGGAGGAGACAAAACAACCGGTAATTTTCAATATATGCTTTCCCACCCCCCACCCTTCTTACCCCCACTCAGCCTCCTCTACATCCGTGGTCACAGGCTCTAGGCCGGGAAGAACCAGCTGCTTGGATTCCACACGCCCGCGTTGGCCAGCTCCCTGAGTGCCATTTGTTGGCTGCTGGTGTTGCTTTTTTCTGCTTCTTTTGATTTCTTCCTTACCTCTCATCCCCTCCCTCCTTTTGCTCAAATACCTGGCTCCGTGGGCCATCTTTGCTTCTTCCTGAGGGGCTGCAGAGCTACGTTCGAGTGTGGAACTGCTTCCCGGTCTGGGCTGCCACGCTGGTAGGAATCCCAGGGCTTTTGTTTGCTTGTTTGTTTTGAATTGTTTGTTTGTTTTTTTCCTTTTCTAGAGTTGGAAGCCCATTCTGGCCGGGCAGTGCTACACGGCTTGAGACCTATCCCCTCAGTTTCTGCAGATGTGCAGAGGGATCCCTGAGGGCATTTCTTTTTTTGTGTTTTTTTTTTTTTCCCTGTTTTTTGGGGGGTTTTTCTTGTTCTTTTTTTTTTAAATTGTTTTCTTTTCTTTTCCCTCTTTTTCCTTTTTTTGTCTTTCTTCATTACTCAGTTACTCATCTCTCTATACCTTCATTCTCTTCCTGTTCCCGAAATACCTGGCACTGAATACCTCTACATCTTCTTGCCAGGCTGTACTACAACACCTGGGAACAACTTCCCCAGACCTCATTGCCACACCAGTGGGATCCGTGGAGCTTTGCTGTTCTTTTTTCTTTCCAATTTTTATTTATTCATTCCTTTCTTTTCATTTTCTTTCTTCTTCTTCCCCTTTTTGCTTTCCTCCATTTCATAGTCTCTCACCTCTTCACTCCAACGAAAAGCTCCCTTAGCACTCTTTCTTCTTTATTTGTATGTTTTTGGCTCCTGTTCCTCTCTCCTCTCTCACATATCCATCTTAGCTCCACACATAACAATCTTCCCCCTCCAACCTGCCTACCAGCATGGTGTACTTAACATCACACCACCAAGCAGCACCGGCATGGCATACCGGAACCTGCCCTGCACAGATTACCGAGCCACCCTGATGGCTGCAGTAAGTGCCACAAACAACCCATCCCAGCAACTCCTCTTCAGCTAGAACTGCCCTGCTGTACCATATCTGAGCAACTGACCCTGCCAATTGGAGAAGGAGACTAAAACTATCATGCCCACAGATGAGTAAACAACAAAGAACACACAGCCCACCTGCTCAGACATAGCCAAATTAAAAAAAAAAAAAAAAAAGATTAAACAAACAAATTTACAATCAATAAATGAGAAAAATAACTACTGAATGCCCCAAAGACAGCAGACAATATCAAAACATTTACAAAACCAGGACAGGATTGTTCCAGTAGGCACCCAAAATAAAACAAGAGATGACTTTCCAGGTGAAGAAAAGGCACTAGAACTACCTGAAAGGGAATTAAAATCCCTAATACTCAGAATTATCCAAGAGTGGAAGCAAAAAAGCAGACAAAAATGAGGAAAAAATAGAAAAATTCATGGAAAAGGCAGAAAAATTCATGGAAACTACAGAACAAAAAATGGAAGAATTCAGGAGAATAATGCAGGAACAAAATGCCAAAATAAATTCACAACTATAAATTATACAAAAACAACAATTAGAAATCCAAAAGATAAACAAGATTTCAGAAATGGGCAGTGCCATAGAAGGGCTGAGGAGCAGACTTGAAACAGTGGAAGACAGGATCAGTGGAATTGAAGACAAACACTTGGATACAACTCTGTTTGAGGAAAACTCAGAAAAAAGAACAAAGAAAAGTGAAGAAACCCTGAGAATTATGTGGGATACAATGAAAAGCAAAAATTTTCGAGTGATTGGAGATCCAGAACAGGGGGAGAAAACAAAAAACACAGAGAAGATATTGAAGAATGGCTGACAGAAAACCTCCCCAATATCATAAAAGACAAAAAGCTGGTCATCCAAGAAGCTCAATGAACCCCATATAGGATAGACCCCAAAAGAAAATCACCAAGGCATACAATAATCACACTCGCGAAAACCAAAGACAAACAAAGAATCCTGAGAGCAGCTCGTGAAAAACAAGAAGTCACATACAGAGGAGAAACAATAAGACTAAGCTCAGATTATTTGGCAGAAACCATGCGGGCAAGAAGGCAATGGGATGACATATATAAAACCTTGAAAGAAAAAAATTGTCAGCCAAGAATAATATATCCTGAAAAACTCTCATTCAAATTTGATGGTGAAATTAAGTCATTTCCAGATAAACAGAAATTAAGGGAATATGTAAAAAACAAACCAAAATTACAAGAACTATTAAAGGGAGTCGTTCGATCTGAGAACAAACAACTTCAGCTCACAGGCTGAATTTAGGATACAGGGTTGTACCAGCCAGATACCAATCTAGGAAATGAACTCTCAAGGACTATCCAAAACCAAAAGAAATACATCATGGAATCAGAACAGTTAATCTGTAAATGACAACAACATCAGAACAATAAAAGAGGGAATAAATGTTGTAGATACAGAACCTTCTAATGGAGAGGAAACCAAGGTGATACCAAGAAATAATAGACTGCTTCAAACATAGAAATATAAGGATAAATTTCATGGTAACCACAAAGAAAGTTAACAAACATAATTATAAAAATAAAGAGGAAAAACATAAAGTCTCAGCAAAAACAAAACCTACAAAAACAAAAGAAATGAAAAACAAAATCCACAAATAAAAGGAATTCAGCACAGGAGAGTAAGAAGAGCAAATAAAATGTCAGCACCACAAACAACAGCACTGAAAAATGCCAGTAACAAACACACATCTATCAATAATCACACTGAATGTAAATAGCCTCAATGCACCCGTAAAGAGATGGAGAGTGACAGAACGCATAAAAAAACATGATCCATCAACATGCTGTCTACAAGAGACACCCATTAGAAACAATGACATGAATTTATTAAAAGTGAAAGGTTGGAAAAAGTTATGTTAACCTAATAACTACCAAAAAAAAGCAGGAGTGGCAATACCAATCTCAGATAAAATATACTTTAAAAGAAAATTTACCATAAAAGACAAAAAAGACACTGTATAATGATTAAGGGGACAATCCTTCATGAATACGTAACCATAATAAACATCTACACACCCAATGACAGGGCTCCAAAATACATAAAACAAACTCTAACAACACTGAAAAGAGAAACTGACAGTTCCACAATAATAGTAGGAGACTTCAACACACCACTCTCAGTAAAGGACAGAAAAACGAAAAAAAAAACTCAGCAAAGATTCAGAAGACCTAAAGAGCAAAATCAGCCAACTTGACCTCATAGACATATGTAGAACACTCCATCCAACAGCTGCAAAGTACACATTCTTTTCCAATGCACATGGAACGTTCTCCAGAATAGACCACATCTTAGGCCACAGAGCAATCCACAACAAGATCCAAAACGGTGAGATAGTTCAAAGTATCTTCTCTGACCACAATGCCATCAAGGTAGAAATTAACAACAGAAAGAGCAAGGAAAAAAAATGTCAGTGACATGGAAACTGAATAATACCCTGCTGACACATCACCGGGTAATAGAAGAAATCAGAGATAGAATCAAAAAATTCCAAGAATCAAATGAGAATGAAAACACATCATACCAAAACCTTTGGGACACAGCAAAGGCAGTCCTCAGAGGACAACATATCAAAAAAGAAGAAAGGGACAAAATCAAAACATTAACTACAGAACTCAAACAAATAGAAAGAGAACAACAAAAGCCCACAGCCTCCAGAAGAAAGGAAATAATAAAGATCAGAGCAGAAATAAATGAAATAGAGAACAGAAAATCAATAGAAAGACTCAGCAAAACCAAAAATTGGTTCTTTGAAAGAATCAACAAAATCGACAAAACTCTGGCCACACTGACAAAAGAAAAACAGGAGAGGAGGCAAATAACCCAGATAAGAAGTGAAATGGGTGACATTACAACAGAACCAGCTGAAATAAAAAGCAACATAGCAGAATATTAAGAAAAGTATACTCCAACAAATTTCAAAACCTAGAGGAAATGGATAAATTTCTAGAAATACACTACTGACCAAAACTACAACAAAGTGATATTGATAATCTGAACAGAGCCATAACAAGAGAAGAGATTGAAAAGGTAATAAAAAAAACTGCTAACAAAAAAAAAAAGCCCTGGCCCAGATGGCTTCACTGGAGAGTTCTACAAAACATTCACAGAAGAGCTTGTACCAGTACTACTCAAGCTATTTCAGAGCATAGAAGAGGAAGCAACACTTCCAAATTCATTCTATGAAGCCAGCATAACGCTGACACCAAAAGCAGGCAAAGACACCAAAAAAAAAAGAAAATCACAGACCAATATCTGTCATGAACATAGATGCAAAAATTCTCAACAAAATTCTAGCCAATAGAATTCAGCATCATATCAAAAAAATAATACACCACAATCAAGTAGGATTCATACCAGCTATGCAAGGATGGTTCAACAGTAGAAAATCAATCAACGTAATCCACCACATAAGTAAAAGGAAAGAAAAGAATCACATGATCATCTCAATTGAGGCAGAAAAGGCATTTGACAAAGTCCAACACCCATTCCTGATAAAAACTCTCAATCAAATAGGTATAGAATGAAAATTTCTCAACATAATAAAGGGCATCTATGCAAAACCAATGACCAACATCATTCATAATTGAGAGAGGCTGAAAACATTTCCCTTGATAACAGGAACAAGACAAGGATGCCCTTTATCACCACTCCTATTTAACATTGTGCTGGAAGTTCTAGCTAGAGCAATAAAGTAAGAAAAAGAAATAAAGGACATCCAAATTGGTAATGAAGAAGTTAAACTGTCCCTGTTTGCAGATGATATGATACTATACATAGAAAACCCTAAAGACTACACGAGAAATCTACTGGAACTAATAGAAAGATTCAGCAGAGTAGCAGGATACAAGATGAACATTCAAAAATCAGTTGGATTCTTATGCACCAATAAATAGAATGATGAAAAGGAAATCAGGAAAACAATACCATTTATAATAGCCACTAAAAGAATAAAATACTTAGGAATAAATCTGACCAGGGATGTAAAAGACCTATACAAAGAAAACTACAAAACACTACTGCAAGAAACCCAAAGGGATCTACTTAAATGTAGAAACATACCATGCTCATGGATAGGTAGACTCAACATTGTGAAAATGACAATTCTACCCAAAGAAATTTACAAATGCACAGCAATCCTGATCCAAATACCAACAATATTCTTCAAAGAGATGGAAAAACTAATCATTAACTTTATATGGAAAGGGAGGAAGCCCCGAATAAGTAAAGCACTATTGAAGAAGAAGAATAAAGTTGGAGGACTCACACTACCTGACCTCAGAACCTACTATATAGCTATGGTAGTCAGAACAGGCTGGTACTGGTACAACCAGAGATACTTTGACCAATGGAACAGAATTGAGAACCCAGATAGAAATCCATCCACCTACGGTCACCTGATCTTCAACAAGGGCCCAAAGTCCATCAAATGGGGAGAAGACAGTCTTTTTAACAAATGGTGCTGGCAAAACTGGATATCCTTCTGCAAAAAAATGAAACAGGACCCATACCTAATGCCATATACAAAAACTAATTCAAAATGGATCACAGACCTGAATATAAAGCCTGAAACTATAAAGTACATAGAAGAAAAAATAGGACCAACACTTCAGGCCTTAATACATGGCATTAACAGGATACAAACCATAACCATCAATGCACAAAACCCAATAGATAAGGTAGATAACTGGGATCTTCTAAAAATCAAACACCTATGCTCTTCAAAAGAGTTCACCAACAGACCAAAAAGAGAACCTACAGACTAGGAAATAATTTTTGGACAGTACAAGTCAGACAAAGGTCTAATCTCCATAATCTACTAGAAAATCCAACACCTCTACAACAGAAAGACAAATAATACTATTAAAAAATAGGCAAAGGAAAGGAGCAGACACTTCCCTAAAGAAGACATTCAAGTTGCCAACAGACACATGAGGAAATGCTCGAGATCACTAGCCATTAGAGAAATGCAAATTAAAACCATAATGAGATACCATCTCACCCAGGCATTACTGGCAAGAATCAAAAACACTGGAAATGACAAATGTTGGAGGGGTCACGGGGAGATGGGAACTCTTATGCACTGCTGGTGGGAATGCAAAATGATACAACCATTGTGGAAAGCTAGAAATAGAAATACCATACGATCTAGCAATCCCACTCCTAGGAATATATCCTAGGGAAATAAGAGTCGTCATTCAGATAGACATATGCACACTTATGTTCATGGCAGCATTGTTCACAATAGCAAAAAATGGAAACAACTTAGATGCCCATCAACAGATGAATGGATAAATGGACTATGGTACATACACATAATTGAGTACTATGCAGTGAGAAAGAACAGTTATGAATCTGTGAAGCATCTCATAACATGGATGAAACTGGAGGACATTACGCTGAGTAAAATAAGTCAATCACAAAAGGACAAATATTGTATGAGACCTCTAGTGTAAAAACGCATGAAAAAGTTTACACAGAAAAAGTAACAACCTTTGTCGGTTACCAGGGATGGGAGGGGTGGGGGGAAAAACTAAATAGGCAATATATAAGTGGTATCTTTGGTGAAGGGTGAGACAGTACACAATACTGGGGAAAGCTGCATAACTTGTATAAGGAAAGGTCATGGAAGCTCCATAGACACATCCAAACTCCCTGAGGGACTGAATTGCTGGGTGGAGGGCTGTTGGGACCATGGTTTTGGGGAACATCTAGCTCAATTGGCATAACACAGTTTATAAAGACAATGTTCTACATTCTAGCTTGGTGAATAGCTTCTAGGGTCTTAAAAGTCTGTGAGCAGCCTTCTAAGATACTCCACTGGGCTCATCCCTTCGGGAGCAAGGTAGAATGAAGAGAACAAGATACAAGGAAAAGATTAGTTCAAGGCCTCCACCAGACTGAATCCAGTACAGCTAGATGGTGCCCGGCTACCACCACTCACTGCTCTGACTGGGATCACAACAGATGGTTCTGGACAGAACTGGAGAAGGATTTAGAACAAAATTCTAACACCCAAAAAAGAAGCCCAGATTTACTGACCTAAAGGACACTGGAGAAACCCCGAGAGTATGGCCCCCACCCACCCTTTTAGCTCAGTGAAGAAGTCACTTCCAAGGTTGACCATTCAACCGGGGATTGGACAGCTCCATAAAATAAAACAGGACTAATGAGGCACAGCAGCCCAGGGACAAGGGCCAGAAGGCAGAAGGGGACAGGAAAGCTGGTGATAGGGAACCCAAGGTTGAGTAAGGACAGTGTTGATGTGTAGTGAGGTTGTTAACCATTGTCATAGGGCAACACGTGTACTAACTGTTTAATGAGAAACTATTTTGTTCTGTAAACCTTCATCTAAAGTAAGAATAGCAGCACAATTGGAAGAGGGTAGTCGATGTCACTGAACTGTGTATGTAGAAATTTTTGAAATGGTATATCTTTGACTATGTATATTTTCACCAAAAAGAAAAGGTCAAGAAGGGAGAGGGTTGACATGTTTGGGATTGTTAACCAATGTCATAAAACAATATGTGCACTACTGTTTAATAAGAAATTGTTTGTTCTGTAAACCGTCACCTGAAGTACAATTAAAAAAAAAAAAATCAGCCCTTGAAAACTCTGTGTTACACAGTTCTACTCTGACACAGGAGTTGCCATGCGTTTAAGGAAATAATTAAATCTGTATCCTGTGGAACCAGAAAGGGAGAAACTTTTGACGAGTTTATGCCCTAACAGTTTGCCTGATAAAGTATCATGAGTTGGAAGTAGTGTGGATTAAAAATGTATTTGAGAGATAAGGACAGAATGGGTTCTGGAATACTTAGCAGATGAGGTTGATGATCGGTTATTGAATATAAGGAATATTGAAAAGTCAATGCTGTCCTTCAGGTTTATGCTTTGGATGATTGGATGTATAATGATAGCAACCACCAAAGCAGGGAATGGAGAACAAAGCTCAGGTTTGTAGGCATGAATGATAATAATAGTAATTCTTGCCTACTGCTTCCATGGATGTTGATTGTGGATCCAAGTAAAATGAAATCCTTGATAACTTCAATCTTTTCTCAGTTTATCATGATGTTGCTTATTGGTCCAGTTGTGAGGATTTTTGTTTTCTTTATGTTGAGGTGTGATCCATACTGAGGGCTGTAATCTTTGATCTTCATCAGTAAGTGCTTCAAGTCCTCTTCACTTTTAGCCAGCAAGTTGTGTCATTTGCATAACACAGGTTGTTAATGTGTCTTCCTCCAGTCTGGATGTTGATTCTTCTCCATGTAGTCCAGCTTCTTGGATTTGCTCAGCATACAGATTGAATAAGTATGGTGAAAAGATACAACCCTGATGCTTACCTTTCCTGACTTTTAACCATGCAGTATCCCCTTGTTTTGTTTGAACGACTGCCTCTTGATCTATGTACAGGTTCCTCATGAGCACAATTAAGTGCTCTGGGATTCCTGTTCTTGGTAATGTTATCTATCATTTGTTATGATCCACACAGTCAAATACCTTTGCATAGTCAATAAAACACAGGTAAAGATCAAAAAGAAAAAAAAAAGCAAAACACTGGAGGGGCTTGATGTTCAGGGTGGAGGTTTTTCTTTATTTTTATTTTCATGAGAAAGAGTCAGAAAATAGTAACCTGGGGTCCCAGTGGCTTGATGCTCATGGAGCTTTGCAGGATAATATTTTGAGTTATATAGCAAGCCAAAAAGTTTAGGGTCTTCAAGGTTCAAGCAAGTAACATGGAGTAAACAGAGAGTCAAGCTAGCCAACCTCATGTGAAAAAGATTAAAGGCCACCAAAGTAAAGTAAATAAGCTATAGATCACAGCATGGAGGATGCCCCCATGTGACCTATTGCCACAAAGAATGCTTGCCTAGGTTTTTCGTTAGCAACTTCAGAAAATTTTCCAGTGCCTCTGTTCTTTTAAGGGGACATAATTAACAACTATCAAAAGTTCACTGTGTACCCGAAAAAACCTATTACCATCAAGCCAATTCTGACTCATAGCGACCCTGTAGGACAGAGTAGAACTGCCCCATATGGTTTCCAAGTCTGTAACCTTAAAGAAAGAATGCCACATCTTTCTCCCACAGAGAGGCTGGTGGGTTTGGACCACCAACCTTTCAGTCAGCATCCAAGCGCTTAAGTACTGCACCCCCAGGGCTCCTTCTCTATGTATCAGGAAGGATATATTAAGGGCTTTCTATTATTATTACTCTTATTTTTCTTTATTAGACTGCAAAAGCCCAGAATTGGATTAATTGTAAGCTAATGGAAAACTACTAACATGAGTCTACACATGACCTCCTTTATTTTATTTTGATTCATTTTATAGCATAATAATTTCTAGCCCCCATGATTCTGTAGTTTTTCTACTCTACCTCTGATGGGGTGGGTAAATTTAATTCTGAGGTAAAGGGTTAGCCAGCTCTTTATTTACAAATTTGTAAAGCTATATTTTTAAAAATAGCATTCCCCAATGACAAAGCTGAAATTTTTATTTCCATCTGTCTGATTTTTGCATCTATCTCTTAATTATTTCTTGGCTTATGAAGGGAAGAAGGGTTTTATACAGGGACCTCTCAAACCCCACATATAACAAATTGTTTTTGATTGCTCCTTGGGTTTTCAGTTCTTGTTTTTTAATTAGGTTGGCCATATTACTATTATTATATAGCCACCCTAATTAAAATTATCAATAACATAATTATCAATAATTAACCATCCTTTAAAGTAACTATAGAATATTGTAACAATTAACTCTACTGCATAAAACTGCTCCAAAATGTAGTTGCTTAAAAAAATTATAATTTATTAGCTCATCTTCTGTGGGTTGGCTGGACCATTCTTCAGCAGTTATTCTGGCCTGGTAAAATTAGGCTGGATGATCTAAGGTGGCCTTACTTATATGTCTAGCTGATGGGGGTGGGCCTCTGGGTTTGCTCAGCTCTGCTCAATGTGGTCTCATGTTCTCCATTATGCTATGCCAGTTGTTTTCACACAGTAGCCCCAGGTTTCCAAAGAGGAGCATGAGTGAACAATCCTCAGTGCTCAAGCATATTCTAAAGCTGCTTCTGTTAGGTCTTCCAGGTCTTCTTGGCCAAAACAAGTCACAAAGCATAACCCAGAGTTCACATGGGAGGAGCTACTTAAGGGAGTGAAGATGGGAGATGTGACTAAATCAGGGGTCATTAGAAGCAACAACCATCAGTAGTTACCATTGAGAGGATTCAGACTCATGGTGACCCTATGTGTGTCAGAGTAGAATTGTGCTCCATAGGGTTTTCAATGGTTAATTTTTTGGAAATAGACAACCAGGACTTTCTATCAAGGCACATCTGGGTGGACTGAACCTTCAAACTTCTAACCTTATGGTTAGCAGCAGAGCATGTTAACTGTTAGTGCCACCTAGGGACTCCCACAGTCATCATCAAAAATAAAACAAAATCACCAACCCCATTGCCATCGAGTCAATTCCTACTCATAGTGACCCCACAGGATGGAGTAGAACTTCCCCATAGGGTTTCCAAGGATTCAAACTGCAGAGCTTTTGGTTAGCAACCGAGCTCTTAACCATATGCCACAATCATCACTGCTATCCTTAAATGGTGTTTTGGAAGTTTACCTGGCATATTTTAAGATTCAATCCCCACCCAAACTATTAACTTCTACACTTGAATAAAAGCATGCATTCTTTCATTTGATTAGAAATAAAACTAAATTTTTTATGTTTGTAGTACGGTTATAAATCTTAGTCAACAAACATGTTAAAAAATTTTCATGTTTTTGTTTCAATAAATCGGACTGATTTTATTTCAGAAACTTCAAGCTAACAGACTGGTAGAAAATTGAAAACTTTGATACTTGGACATCTTCTTCTATAAGGATATGCCAAGTTTTTGAGATTTTAGCCAGTGAGAATACATTGGGGGAGTTCTCTAGTTACTAGCTCAGCCTGGTTCCCACTGAGATAGATAAAAAATTTCTCCTATCATAATTCCCTTAGATCTACTGGTTCTGCTGTTTTATTCAAGCTTGGGGCATAGGAATTTTTAATAAGTTTGGTAACCTTGTATATTCATGCTTTTTCAATTGCACCATTTGGTTGTTTCCTCTTTGAGGTTTTGCCACCTCCCAAATGCTATTTCTCCTGGAATCAGAACTTTCTCTTCCCTCCAGCCTAAGTGGAAATCTGTTTCTGGTATAGAGAAAATCTTCCTATTCAAACTCTATTCTTTTCAGTAGGCTTAGAATTTGTGGCAGGAATGGGAGTGAACCTTGAAGGATGCTTTTAATTGATTATGCTACATACTTCCACTAAGAATTGGAGCTTCCTACTTGCTTGAAAGAGGACTGATAGAAGGCAAGAGGGAAAACACTGACGCCTACCTTAAAAAATTTTTATCAGTTATACATTCATTTCAAAATGGCTTCGAGTTATTATAAATGAAAATTTTCAGCACTATTTTCAATAATATCAGGGTAATTGAAATACATGAGATTCTTCCTATGTTTTAACTTTGAAAGATGAAACATTTCAATGCATAAGTTCTTGTTTATTTGGTATCCTCTCAAAGTCTCATTAATTTATTAACACAGTACTCACTGTTTTGATGGTATATTCTTTGATGTATGGTTTCCTAAATATCATAATTGGTATAAAAAAGAGCTGTTTGGATTTCTGAGTTGAACTGCTGAGAAAAAATAGTATGGTATGGAAAATAAGTAAATAAAAGAAGACAAGGGTAAAGTGTTCTTTATATACTGAAAAGAAAGGTTTTCAAAAAATTAATAGAAAACCCAAGGAAAAGTAAGACTTCAGTGTAAAAAAAGTGATGGTAAAATAGAAAAAGAGATTGATTGGTGCCAGTTTTCTAGCAGTAAGCCTGAGGGAAATAGCTTACTTCTCTAGGCACCAGGAAATCCAGCAATCAGTCAAGTAGTCACTGAACAAGACATCCACTTCCCAGATAGCAGAGGGTGAGGGCAAAATAATTGTTATTTTTGGCATTTATGTTTTTCAGGGTACAAGTAACTCTGGGCAGTTGAGTTAAATTACTGTGCTTACATTAATGCTCTGCATACTTTTTCTATTTTAACCTGCAAGTAGTGTATCCTGGGAGTGTAAAGTCATTGAATGTTTTTGTCTGTTTTAAATCGATACATATCTGACTTAGTTTTACATCTCTTATTGTTGGAAACCCTGGTGACATAGTGGTTAAATGCTATGGCTGCTAACCAAAAGGTTGGCAGTTCAAATCCATCAGACACTCCTTGGAAACTCTATGGGGCAGTTCTATTCTGTCCTATAGGGTCGCTATGAGTCAAAATCGACTCGATGGCAACGGGTTTGTTTTCTTTACTAATTGTTCTTCTATATTAGGCAAAAATAATGAGTATACTGGCTAACTAGTACACATGCACATTTGTTAAAAGTGTATGCTTTTTCATTCCTTCCTCTGCATTTGAGTAAACATATTTTTAATAGTTTAGGAATATTAGTTCAACCCTAAATTAAGTAGGTAGATGTTTGGGTTAAACTGCTAAAATAGTAGATGAGAGAATTTCACTATCAGGGTCAATTTTTTTGATTTGTGTTTTGACATAATTTGCGCTGTACTTGTGGAGATTTATAAGGATTTCATACATTCTTCTGGTAAAGAAATAATGTATATTATATTTTTTCACTTTTTTGCCTTCTGTACAGTAGTTCACATCTCTTAGTTTGGTATAATAAGATTGGTACTTTTAATTAAATTTTAGTAGTTGAGATTTCAATATTCATATTAATGTAATTTTAATATAAATTATTACTTTATTTCTTTCTGGATCTTAGAACAGTTAAATTCAATCTACCATCTCCTGACATATATAGTATTGTTGTTGTTAATTTTAACTATTTATATATATTTTAAAGCTCATTAGGTATTATCATTGCTACAAATAGTGAGATTTGCCCATGTACTTACTCTTTTATGTGTATCACTACTTTTTTCATTCAGAAGCTTTTATGTAGAATCATTTTTCTTCTGCTTTACAAAACACCATTTAGTATTTCTTTTCATTTGGTGAATGCTATATATTTTTGTCTATAAATGTCTTCTTTTTGCCTTTGTTTCTGAAAGCTGTTTCACTGGGCATAGAATTTTAAGATGGCAGTTCTTATCTTTCAACTGTTTGAAGATATTAATCTATTGTCTTTTGGCTTCTATCATTTTTGATAAGTAGTCAGTTATGCATCAAAGTATAACTCCTTTGAAAGTAATCTATTATTTTCTCTCTATGCTTCTGAGATTTTATCTTGGTCATTGATTTTTATCAGTATTACCATAATATGCCTATGTGTAAATTTCTTTCTTTCTTTCTAAGTTTTATTTGGCTTTTTAGAACTCCTTACAACGTGCCTTGATAACTTTTGTCAGTTTTAGAAAATGTCCCATCACTTTCTCTTCAAATATTGCTTCTGCAGCATTCACTTGCTCCTTTTCCTCTGGATACCTATTACTCATGTGTTAGGCATTCTCTCTCCATATCCTGTCTTTTATACTCTCTTCCATTTCTGTCATCTCTTCTTTCATTATCTCTCCAGGCTTTTTTTCTAGATAGGGTCTTCTGACCTATTTTACAGTGACCCATTTTCTTTTCAGCTGTAGCTAATCTGCTATTTAACCAATCAAGTGTGTTCTTAATTTCAGTTATCTGTTGTAAAACTATAATTTTGGTGCTTTAAAAAAAAATTCTAATTATAAAAAGTCTTAATCTCATGTTTTATTTTCTTGAATGTAAGAATGGTTTATTTTAAGGTCTGTGCTGATTACTCCATTATTTGTATCCTGTGAGTCTGTTTACAATGCATATTGTTTCTCTCGATTTTCTATCAAATTTTCTTTTCTCATCATGTGCCCACTTAATCTTTTATTAAGTGTCAGATATTATATGAGATAATTTGTGAAATTATTTGAGGCTGAAGATAATATTATCTTCTGTCAGAGATGATTCATGTTTGCTTCCACAAGAGTCTGTGGCTACCAACAGTCTCAGATCACTTTAATCAAATTTCAGAACATTTGATGTTTTGAAGCTGAGTCCCATTCTATGTAAAGGCCAGTCTATTTCAGGTTTGTTCTTACTCATAAAGTGTATCCTTTGTTGATTCTAACCCAAAATCTTGGATTTCTTTTACCTGTACCTAACCACTTGCCTTGTGGGGTCTGATCTCATATTTTGTTACTGTATCCCTCAAGTAAGGCAAAATCTCTACTGAATTTCTCAGCTGCCTCTTGGAAATGGTAGATATCTCTAGAGGAAAACTGGCAATAAATACTAGGCTGTCATTTCTGAAATAAAAATTTCAAGCTATTTTTAAAAATATTTTGCCCAGGTTTTGTAATTGATTTCAGTTGTTAGACTCCTCTGAGTTCCTAAGTCTAACGATTTGAGTGTGAGAGAAAATATTGTTTTTTTTAAGAAATGCAACTAAAATTCCATAGATGTATGAATTAAGACCTACAGTGTTTTATTCTTCTTCTTTTTATTTCCCCCCTTAATTATAGCTTTTTCCTAGAAGACTGTGAAGGTCATTTCTAGATTTTTATCAGCTTGATCCATTTTCTATCTAATCTACTGCTATTGCAACCAATTGACACTTCTCATATGTATTGTAGACCATTTTTAATATCTATTCATTCTTCCTAAAAAAACAAAAAGAAAAACAAACCCATTGCTGTTGAGTCCATTCTGACTAATAGCAACCCTATAGGACAGAGTAGAACTGCCCCATAGGGTTTCCAAGAAGCAGCTGGTAGATTCAAACTGCTGACCTTTTGGTTAGCAGCCTAGCTCTTAAGCACTGCACCACCAAGGCTCCATTCTTCCTAAGGAATTATGATTTTCTTTTTGTGGAGCCCTCTCTCTTCCATTGATTATAATATTGCTAGGATATTGTGTTGGTTACTCTCAATTTCTTTACTCTCCCTCATATAATTGTCCTTCCTATGTTTGGGAAATTTCTTTTGGATATATACCAAGGAGTGGATTTACTGGATAACATGACAGTTCTAAATTTAACTTTTTGAGGAACTACCAACTGTTTTCACATTTTTAAGTACAGAGTCCAGATAAATTACCATGTGCTGAAATAATCCTGAAGGATGTCTGTTATTAATAAAATAATGGATATTGATAATCAGCAATCTCTGCTACATCTAGGACACACAATGGCATTCAAAATATTTTTATTTCTGACTCTGAGCATGAAAAATTTTACTACCAAGGATGTTTGTAAGTAGAGAAAACTCAAACTCAATGCATTCAGGTAAAAAATACAAAGAACTCCAGTGCTAGGTTGCTACTTTGGTTAACAAATAAAATAGGCAGTCAGCATTTTACAAAAATTGTCTGTTGAAAGTAAATTTCTATATTTATGAATTGGTTTGTGAAAATTCAGTACATAAGACAACTTGGTGTATTTGCAGATACAAATATCAAGCTGTATTAAGGGTCTTATAAACAGGAGTATTATATCCCAGTACAATGGACATGTGGAAAGATGTCATCTAACAAAAAGAATTAAAATAATTGGAAAAGTCAAGAAAATTAGTCACTAACACTATTTTTTTTTAGTCACATTAGGTAATGGTTATCACCAAATCACTTATGAGCTGAACTGGAGGTGCGTACCAAAATTTCTGTGGATAATTCTCTTCAATGTTCTTACTTAATATTTGTTATCTTTTGGCCATCTTCATAAAGTGTAGGATTTTAATGATGTCATCCAAATATTTCAGTAGAATAAATCTTTTACTGATTGTCATCAAAATTATGTTATTCTAGGTGGACAAAAATAGGCAAGCTTTTGTACAGAATTCTATCCTTACAGGTTGATTTTCTCAAAAATGTACATTGCATCATCGTGTTTGTATCCAACCAATTATTTGGTGATTAATAACAAAACATACAGTCGAATTTAATAAGAGCTTATTGAAAACATTATTATTATGGGCACTGTCAGAAATTAGTATTAGATTATTTGAATATTTAATATATGAAAATACACATGGCATTTTAATTTATCACCTGTAAATTAAAAAGGAATACATTTGTATGAAGTGTAATTTTTTCAGTGGATAATAATATGGAGGAATAAAACTTTTCAAATAGCATCCATATCCTCACGGTGGGTGGGGACTTGTGTCACTAAACAAAGGGAGGTATGGCATGTATGGCACGTGCCCTAGGTGCCACTTGAAGGGGGCACAGTTGAAGAGTTTCTATTTCATTCACCAAGTTAAAACTAACACTTTTGTATTTGAGAACCTCCATGGTCAAGGCAGACTGTGTGATTTTGCTTTGCTGAGTGTAGAAAGAGAATAAACGGAAAAATAAATAATTTTGAGCACATTATAGACCAATTTTCATCAGTGAAAGCAAGGAAGGTGCAGTTGTAATTTTCATGTAGTACCATAATGTGTTAAGTAAATGATTACCGAGCTTGACTTATATTTTTGAGCTGAGAGTGCCTGATAAGGCATGGAATGACTTTACAAGTCACCACAAATATGAGAGGTGCCTGACTGAGGCGGCCAGACAAGAGAGGTAAAACATTTTGGCTGACACATCACTGCTATCAACGTCTATTCATCTTGAAATTGGCAGGGGGACACAACTTAGAGATTGCCCCTGGGTGCTCATTACCCCCACTATGCCTCTGCAGGGGCAGAATCTCAATGCTTGCCATAGGCTCTGTGTTTTCGTAGATATGCCTCTATCAGGAGAAGTAGATTCTCTGAGTCATCAGGGTCTGTTATGGATTGAATTGTGTCCCCAAAAATATGTGGTGTCAATCCTAATATACCTGTGGTTATAATCTCATTTGGGAATGGGTTGTCTCTGTTAAGTTAGTGAGGCAGTATTAGTGTAGACTGTGTCTTAAATCAATCTCTTTTGAGATACAAAAGATCAGATTAAGCGAGCAACAAGAAAGCAGAGATGAAGAAAGAGAGATGCCATGCCACATGTAGATCACCAAGGAGCAGAGGAAGAGAAGCTGAAAAGAGGCAAGAGTTTTCCTCCAGAGTGGACAGAAAGAGAGAGATTTCCTCTAGAGTGGCACCCTGAATTCAGATGTCTAACCTCTTAAACTGTAAGAAAATAAATTTCTGTTAGTTAAAGCTACCCACTTGTGATATTTCTGTTATAGCAGCACTAGATAACTAAGACAGGGTCTGATCACTTGTTCTGCAACAATAATTGTGAAGGATTTGAGAATCTGAGATACTGTTTTATCTTAATTTACTAGTTATTTAAAAATAGTTCTCTAACCAACTTGGCCAAGTACCATATATATATGTTCACTGGGATTTTTATTATGAGAAATGAATCACACTCATGGAATGGTATTCTATCATTACCAGTGGATTGATTGTGTTTTGTATGTCTTGAGAATTTAATTGAGTTGTTGATTTATTTCTAACAGTATGCAAGGACTCTTGTCCTGTAAGTTTTTTTTTTTTTTCTTTAAGCAATGATAAATGGGCATCTCAGTGATTTAACATGCCCTAAACTTGAGCAGATTAGGTATGCCTTAAATAAATGATAGGAGTTTAAATGTCTGTTTATAAACAAAAATTAAAGGGCTTAAGGTCACTTCAGAGGAGATTAAACTTTGTTCTTTCATACTGACAATTAATGTATCTAAACTATTATCTTAGGTTTCATAATGGCAACACTCTATTTTTAGAAACTCCCAAGCTATCAATGTATTTAATGCATATATTCCTGAACCCTGAGGGTCTTCTCTGTAAACATCTCCCCAGACAACCAACATTTTTCTTTCTACTCTTCAAATAGCTCCTTCCTCATTTGATGAATATCCTAAGTTCTGCAAATAACACAGTTCCTTTTCCCTTTCCAAAACTTCCATAAATTCTAGCTCATCGTTTTTAAGAAGATGGTTACAAAAAAGAGGAAAAATTATAGCCAAGTTTTTCCTTTCTTTCTTTTCGCAAAACTGTCATTCTGGGTATTACTTAATTTTTTATACTGCTAAGGAGTAGATGGAGGTAGAGAATAACAACAACAACAACAAAAAGTAGTGACCAGCATATAATTTGTTTACAATAAAAATAGTAATTGTATTTTTAATTGCCATTGTCAACAGAGTTATGTTTGCTGAAGAAGTCAAGAAACTAGAAAGGTCTTTAATCATGGTGCAATTTGGGAACATCTCCTTAAGCTAATGATAGCCAAAGAGAAAAAAGAGCTACTAAAAAGGGGAAAACTTTGAATTTAATTTTATTTTCAGTTCCCCTTACATGACAGTTATTCCATTTGAGAGATAGGAAACATGGTATGATTTATATTGAGTTATTTCATACGTACATCTCATGGCTTCCCACTGCCCTTTTCTTAAGAAAATCAAACGAACTCCTACACAAGTCCTAAAGAGACTAGCATGGTTTAGCCTTTATCTAATTATCTAACTCCTAATTCCATGTTCCCTCTACTTCTCTCATCCAGCCACAATAATCTTTCTCTACTTCCTCATGTTCTCCATGTTTCCTAACACAACGTCAACTGTGCAGATGCTATCCTTTCTACCCTAAAGTCTCATTTTTCACCATCTTATCTCTAGCTCTCAGCTTCTTCAGAGAAGTCTTGATGAACCAACAAGAACAGATCAAACCCCTATATTACAGGTAAGGTACATACTCATTATAGTTATATCTTTATATATTTTTGTGTTCATGTTCCATTCATATCTGTTTTTTTCTTACTATAATATTTCCAGAGCCTAGCCTATTACCTGACATTTAGTAGGAATTTATTCATTATTTGTTGAAAAATGATTGGTATATATGATATCTATTGATGACAAGGATAACGGATGACCCATACATATAATGCTGTAGTCAAGTGGAATTGTAGGATGCCATAGAAAACTGCTTTATTTTCCCCTCACTCATATTGGTTGTCCACACCCAGTCTGAAGAGCTGTTTCTTCCTTATCATTTTTGTAAACTTTTGAGCAGGACTTCTGAATTTTCTGAACACTCAGATACTGAAATTTCATCTAGTCACTTCAAGCAACAAAAGCAATCTCATTTAAAAAATTAAAATATCTAATTCTATGTAGGGTTCACTATGAGTCAGAATCGACTCGAAGGTTATGGGCTAGGTTTACAGGTTAGTTTACGGGCTAGCTCTATATAATAATCAAAGTCTAAGTTTTACTTAAAGTTAAAGCTTGTCTCCGCCTATAACTATGGCTTGAGTCAAATGGGAATTCTGCAGAGACAAGGGTATGTGTGATTAAGTTTAGCTTTTTCTCCCTCACTTGTGCTTTTGTCCTCTCCCGCTCTTTAGTTGCTGACTATTATTTCTCGTCCTTTCATGGTTGAAGGAAAGAGAGAATGGATGATAAGGGGCTAGAAGTACCTTACTGAATATCTCTTATTGGCACTTCCAGGGTTAGATCTCTGCTTTGGATTCAGGAGTTGTTTAACACAGAATAATTCTTTTTAAATATAAGGTTCTGGAGACTATTTAAGGGGCTATTAGACTCTGTTAGGTGCAGGTATGCCATCTGCAGTTTCATGATAAGGGTGATAATTTTTCCTGGCTGCTTTTTTTTTTTTTAATCTCAGACTTTAGTCTCTAGTTCTTGGGGTCCATCTCCAAGGCTCTTTGTTGAGGTCCTATTTCTTTTCTCAGTAGCCTTCTTGGGAAAACTCCATTATGGTGGCTCTAGGCTAGTTCTCTCTTTCACATGGCCCATATTTGGTCCATGGACAATGTCCATTTTTGACATGTTATCAGTAGAAATGTCATTATTTCCCAAACTGCATCCCTCTATTCTATAGCCACCTGCATTTTGAGACAGCCTCTTGCCATTTAGATTTCTCATGTATGGGTCAGAATTCAGTCTGTTTTGTCCTTCAGGACATTGGGGACACATATAAATCTTTCTAAGTAGCCTGCTTAAAGCCTCCTTAACTTGATGAGAAATCGTTTACTCCTCTCATTTTTTGGTAAAGGAAGAAATATGCCCTGCCATTTCAACAGTAAGATTTTCTCTTTAAGTTTTTATACATCTCTTAGCTATTCCTCTCTTTTGTTAGTTGAAGTTGGGTAATCAGTTCACAATTAGGATCTGACTGAATTGTAGGTGCTTGGTCACCACTGTTTACTGCTGAACTCAACTAGAACTGAGTTATACTCCTATGTTAGCATTCTTTTATCTATCTCTATCTATCCATCATCTATCTGTCTGTCTGTCTATCTATCTATCGAAAGAGAGAGCCAAAGCTCTGGGATCAGGTAGAGATTATTTCTGTCTCTGGCACATTTATTAAGTTCTCTGAGTCTCATATTTCTCTTCTGCAAGATAATCACAGAAAAAAAAACTATGTTGACTTTGCATTTTTTCAGAAGAATTGAATTCATACACATAAAGAGATTAATACAGTACCTATGACACTATATGCAGTAAATAAATGTTAGCTACTATTATTGTATTTTAGACAATGTCTTTCCCCTCAACAGTATTTGTGACAGTAGAAAGGGTTTAACTATTATACCTTCAGTTATTCCTTTTGCCAAAAAAAAAAAAAAATCTTCAAAACATTCACTCCATGTTCTTACTCTACTTTCCCATCACGGGTAAAGCACTTTGTAGTAGAGGAAAACACATATTCTATTTTTTTTAAAGGAAAAAAAAAGTAAGTTATTTTAACCAGTCCATGTATACATTTAACTGTAAAGTATTGGAAGGAAATGAGTAAAGACTTAATTAATATTATTCTGAGACCAAGCAATATTAACGAATATGATAAACTGCAATTTACAAAATCATTTGTTTGATATAATTTGGTAGATAAATACTTGTCTAAAGAAGTTTAGATGACTGATTTCATCG
Source organism: Dugong dugon (assembly GCA_030035585.1). Lineage (NCBI taxonomy): Eukaryota > Metazoa > Chordata > Mammalia > Sirenia > Dugongidae > Dugong > Dugong dugon. Next base: position 29,980,262 of record CM057465.1, read on the forward strand.
CAATGTATTTATTGACCAACATCAGTAAGGAAGACTCAGGTAGATCTAGTAGAACTAAGTACTTTCACCAAGAAATCAGTGCAGAAAAATACCTGAAAAATTCATTCAATTATGAAAGAAAATAATCGATTTTAGTAAAAAAAGGATAAATGTTGCTGCTTCTGTAATAAAAAGTTTTTCATTATAGATGTGAAATTTCTCTCTTAGACACATTCGTTTATGATTTATTTCACTACTTTTTGAAAAGTCTAGTCTGTCTTGAGACTTTCTGCAATTACTAGCTATGCTCCTAACTTCCTCCTAGCTTGTGGAGACTTGCTTTTGAGTTTCTTCAGGACTCTCCCATTACCAGGCAGAGGCAATGATCCCCACTTTCTGAGCAATCTATTTTAAAGATATGATAAACTACAATAATAAGATATATTTTTCCCAGATTTCCTATAGTTTAGTATCAAAACACATATCAGGAACAAAATTTTGAAAATATATATTGAATTTAGAAAACTGACCTTATGTAAATTAGCCCCTCTATATCATCTTCAGGACTTATTTTTATTGCTTTACTTGGTTATACATTTTAAATTTTAAAAATCCTGATTAATAATGTAAAGTGTAATTATTACTTAAAATAGAATTGAACCTTTAATGTACTTTCTTCCAACATCTAGAAGCATCTTTTATCAATATGGTAAAAGTCTCCTTGCATTTGATGCTGCTTTATCAAGAGGGCAAAAATATTAAAACTACATTCATTCCCTACACATTCCCTTTCTTTGGGCATCTTTCTACCTCCATGTGGTGACAGAGATTCTCAGGAAACAATGAATGGTTTGGAAGGTCATTAAATTCCACAGTTAAAGTTTTTCGAAACTGTGGTTCATTTGGAAAGAGGGAAAAGGAGATAGGCAAACCCTTAGCAGGAGTGAATGCTGGGATCTGTAGATGTTATGTACTGTTTCACTTAAAAGAATCAGACAATGTGTTAGGAAAAACTGATGCCTCACAAGTGCAGGGCATACTAGGTGAACCCATGCAATAAATGTGGAATTAACTGTATTTACCAGAGTATGAAAAGGAAAAAAGCACCATTTGTTCATGCCCAGGATCCCCAGACATCAAAAGTGTGGAGAAATAGATAAGATGAGCATAAATTGCCATAACTGACTAAGGCACTGCCTGTGAAATAGTAACATGGGGCAGGCTCTCTACACTCATGTGTAGCATAGAGACATTTGTTTCTACATGGCAGCCAGAGAAGTGTGGTAAAATAATTGAGATATGACCCTGGAAGGTATAGGATGACCATGATCCGTGATACTTGTTATATGTGTGCAGGAGGAGGGGACATAAAATGTGTACTGTCAGCACTCGCATTTATTAAAGATATATATAATTGCAGAGGAAAACTAAAGATGGTCAGTTTGATATATATTTATAGAGGATAATAAAAAATTGAGGAAAACCAACAGAACAGAAAAGAAGGAACAAGATGAACAAATGGAAATAACCATATAAGAACAGATACTTAAGAGTCTGTTTTTATGTTTTTCTTTTTCCCATACAAAAATTTATACATACATTGTTATGTGACTCTAATTGCTCTCCACACATTGTGACAGCACACTCCTCCTTTCCAACACCAATTCACCATGTCCATTCAACCAGCTCCTAACCCTCTCCGCCTTCCCATCTCACCTCTGGACAGAAGCTGCCCATTTAGTCTCTTGTATCTACTTGAGCTAAGAGAAACACTCCTCACGAGTATTACATTATGTCACCCAGTCCAATCCAATCCCTGCCTGAAGAGTTGGCCTCAGAAATTGTTTTAGTTCTGGGCTGATAGAGAATCCAAGGGCCATGCTTTCCAGGGTACCTCCAATCTCAGTCAGACCATTAAGTCTGGTCTTCTTACTAGAATTTGAGTTCTGTACCCCATCTTTCTCCTGGTCCATCAGGGACTCTTTGTTGTGTTCCCCATCAGGCCAGTCATTGGTGGTAGCTGGGCACCATCTAGTTCTTCTGGTCTCAGGCTGATGAAGTCTCTGGTTTATGTGCCCTTTCTGATTCTTGGGGTACTACTTTCCTTCTGTCTTTGGTGTTCTTCATTCTCCTTTACTCCAGGTGGTTGGGACCAATTGATGCCTTAGATGGCCGCTTGCAAGCTTTTAAGAGCCCAGATGCCACTCAACAAAGTAGGATGCAGAACATTTTCTTAATAAGCTTTGTTATGCCAATTGACCTAGATGTCCCCTGAAAGCATGGTCCCCAAATCCCTACCTCTGCTACTCTGTCTCTCAAAGTATTTGATTGTATTCAGGAAACTTCTTAGCTTTGCTTTACTCCAGTTGTGCTGACTTCGCCTGTAGTGTATGCTGTCCTTCCCTTCACCTAAAATAAATCTTATCTACTATCTAGTTAGCAAATAACCCTCCCTCTCCCTCCCCACCATCATAACCATCAAAGAATGTTTTCTTCTGTGTTTGAACATTTTCTTGAGTTCTTCTAATAGTGGTCTTATACAATATTTGCCCTTCTGTGACTGACTAAATAAACTCAGCGTAATGACCTCCAGTTTCTTCCATGTTATAAGATGTTTCACGACTTCATCAGTGTTCTTTATCACTGAGTAGTATTCCACTGTGTTGATATACGATAATTTGTTTATCCATTAGTCTGTTGATGGACACCTAGGTTGTTTCCATCTTTTTGCTATTGTGAACAGTGCTGCAATGAACATGGGCGTGCATATGTCTATTCATGTGATGGCTCTTATTTCTCTAGGATATATTCCTAGGAGTGGGATAGCTGGCTAGTATGGTACTTCTATTTCTAGCTTTTTAAGGAAGTGCCATATCGATTTCCAAAGTGGTTGGACCATTTTACATTCCCACCAACAGTGTATAAGTGTTCTAGTCTCTCCACAACCTCTCCAGCATTTATTGTTTTCTGTTTTTTGGATTAATGTTAGCCTTGTTGGGGTGAGAGGATATTCATTGTAGTTTTGATCTGCATTTCTCTAACGGCTAATGATCGTGAGCATTTCTTCAAGTGTCTGTTAGCCACCCGAATATCTTCTTTGATGAAGTGCCTGTTCATATCCTCCTGTTTTTCAATTGGGTTATTTGTCTTTTTGTTGTTGAGGTTTTGCAGTATCTTGTAGATTTTAGATATTAGACACTGATCAGATTTGTCATAGCCAAAAAGTTTTTCCCAGTTTGTAGGTTGTCTTTTTACTTTTTTGGTGAAGTCTTTTGATGAGCATAAGTGTTTGATTTTTAGGAGCTCCCATTTATCTAGTCTCTCTTCTGGTGCTTGTGCACTGTTACTTATGGTTCCTATTGTGTTTATGCCATGTATTAGGGCTCCTAGCATTGTCCCTATTTTTTCTTCCATGATCTTTAACATTTTGATTTTATATTTAAGTCTTTGATCCATTTTGAGTTAGTTTTTGTGCATGGTGTGAGATATGGGTCTTGTTTCAGTTTTTTGCAGATGGATATCCAGTTATGCCAGCACCATTTGTTAAAGAGGCCATCTTTTCCCCAACTCATGGACTTTGGGCCTTTGTCGAATATCAGCTGCTCTCAGGTGGATGAGTTTATGTCTGGATTCTCAATTCTGTTCCACTGGTCTATGTATCTGTCGTTTTACCAGTACCAGACTGTTTTGACTACCATGGCGGTATAATAGGTTCTAAAATCAGGTAGTGTGAGGCCTCCCACTTTGTTCTTCTTCTTCAGTAATGCTTTACGTATTCGGGGCCTCTTCCCTTTCCATATGAAGTTGGTGATTTGTTTCTCCATCTCATTAAAAAATGCCAGTGGAATTCGGATCGGGATTGCATTGTATCCGTAGATCGTTTTGGGTAGAATTTACATTTTCACAGTGTTGAGTCTACCTATCTGTTTTAGGCTGTGTTCTCTAGAGAAGTGAAACCAGTAAAATGTATAAATATATATATAAAGAGAGATTATATCAAGGAAACAGCTCACGTGATTGTAGAGGCTAGAACGTCCCAAGTCCGTGGATCAGGGTAGAGGCCTCTCCCAAGTCACAGCTGCAGAAGCTCGCAAGCCCAAGATCGGTAGGTTGGAGAGCAGGGCTTCCACTCACAGGCTGTGCAGATCAACGAATCCCAGGTTTGGCAGATAACCTCAAGTCCCAAGAACGGGAGATGAGACGACAGGAAACAGCTGCAGGATCCAGAGAGAGCAAAAAGCCAGAACGTCTGCTTATATACAGATGCGGGCCACACTTCCAAGGAGACTCCCTTTCATCTCATTGGCTACTCACAGTATATTCAGTCATGGGAGTGATTACATTAAAACACTGAGAATCATGGCCCAGCCAAGTTGACACACACACAATCTTAACCATCACAGTCCACCCCTTGTCAACTTGGCGCATGTACACATCTCCTCAAACCATACATAATCTCTGAATAAAGACAGTTAGAAAGTCATACTTGCACCTAACATGATACAACATGCATACAATCGAAAATGCACTAGCCCCGTTTACAGCTTATATAAGTGAATGAAACAAAAATATCTGATGCACACATACAAAGTAGAAATACTCATAACAATTACAGTCTCCTTTTCTACAGCTGGTCACGTGGCCATAACTGGTGTTGAGAACTACCTTCTTCCACCACCCATTCTGTATTCCCTTTGTCCTTAGCAAGCACCTCGGCTGGTCATGGTTCTCCACCTGGTGGGGCGACCCAAACCTTCATCCCTGAAGGATCTGGGTCATTAGTAGTCATGTCAAAATTAGGTTGCTGTAGTTTTCCATTGACTTTAATCACAGGGCATGGTAGTACTAAGAGACACCCCAAGGAATCTCCTGCATTCCAGACATACTCTTCTTTACCTCCATTATGTAATATCAGTTTGATTTCCTTTTGGTAATCAGGATCAATCACACCAGCCAGTATGGTAACTTCCTTCTTTGGCTGTTGATCCAGAGGCATAAGGAGCCCAAAGTGGCCAGGTGGCATTCTTAACTTCCAGTTCAATGGAATTAGTGATGTGTCTCCAGGTGGAAGCATTCCTCCCTTTGGAACTAAGACCTCTAGGCCTGCAGAGCATAAGGTTGAGGGGACAGGAAGAAAAATTCTTGCAAGTGGGTCACTGGGGGTAATACTGAGTGGTGCCACTCCCATTTCCACCCCTTAATTCCTGGACCTGTGAATCCTGGCTATGGGAGAAACAGTACCATAAATTGGACGCTGGTTTAAAGCATATACAGCCTCTTGGAGAACATTGCCCCAAGCCTGCAAGGTATTGCCCCCTAGCTGGCACCATAATTGTGTCTTTAGAAGGCCATTCCATCATTCTATCAAGCCAGCTGCTTCAGGATGATGGGGAACATGGTAAGACCAGTGAATTCCATGAGCATGGGCCCACTGCTGCACTTCATTTGCTGTGAAGTGAGTCCCTTGATCAGAGGCAATGTGTGGGATACCATGACGTTGGATAAGGCATTCTGTAAGTACACAGATGGTAGTCTTGGCAGAAGCATTGCGTGAAGGGAAAGCAAATCCATATCCGGAGTAAGTGTCTATTTCAGTAAGGACAAAATGCTGCCCTTTCCATGATGGAAGTGGTCCAATGTAATCAACTTGCCACCAGGTTGCTGGCTGATCACCTTGAGGGATGGTGCCATATCGGGGACTCAGTGTTGGTCTCTGCTGCTGGAAGATTAGGCACTCAGCAGAGGCTATGGCCATGTCAGCCTTGGTGAGTGGAAGTCCATGATGCTGGGCCCATGCATAACCCCCATCCCTGCCACTATGGCCACTTTGTTCATGAGCCCATCAAGCAATCTCATTGGCTACTCACAGTATATTCAGTCATGGGAGTGATTATGTTAAAACACTGAGAATCATGGCCAAGCCAAGCTGACACACAATCTTAACCATCACACTATCCATGAGCATATGTTTTTCCACTTATGCAGGTCTCTTTTGGTTTTGCAGTAGTGTCTTGTAGTTTTCATCTATAGAACTGGTTAGATTTATTCCTAAGTATTTTATTTTCTTGGGGGCTATTGTAAATGGTATTGATTTGGTGATTTCCTATTTGAGGTTCTCTTTGTTGGTGTAAAGGAATCCAACTGATTTTTGTATGTTTATCTTGTATCCTGATGCTTTGCTAAAAGCTTCTATTAGTTCCTGTAGTTTTCTTTTGGATTCTTTGAGGTTTTCTGTATATAAGATCATATCATCTGCCAATAGAGATACTTTAACTTCTTCCTTACCAGTTTGGATGCCCTTGATTTCTTTTTATAGCCTAGTTGCTCTGGCTAGGACCTCCAGCACAATGTTGAATAAGAGTGGTGATAGAGGGAATTTTTGTCTGGTTCCCGTTCTCAAGGGGAATGCTTTCAAAGTCTCACTTAGGATCTCATTTAGGATGATGTTGGCTGTTGGCTTTGTATAAATGCCCTTAATTATATTGAGGAATTTCCCTTCTATTCCTATTTTGTTGAGAGTTTTTATCATGAATGGATGTTGGACTTTGTTGAATGCCTTTTCTGCATTGATTGATAAGATCATGTGGTTCTTGTCTTTTATTTATGTGATGGATTATATTGATTGTTTTTCTAATGTAGAACCATGCATGCATACCTGGTATAAATCTCACTTGATCATGGTGAATTATTTTCCTGTTATGTTGCTGAATGCTAGAATTCTGTTGAGGATTTTTGTGTCAATGTTCATGAGGGATATTGGTCCATAATTTTATTTTTTTGTGGTATCTTTACCTGGTTTTGGTATCAGGGTTATGCTGCTTCATAGAATGAGTTTGGGAATATTCCATCCTTTTCTATGCTCTGAAATACCTTTTTTAGTAGTGGTGTTAACTCTTCTCTGAAAGATTGACAGAGTTCTCCAGTGAAGCCATCTGGCCAGAGCTTTTTGTTGTTGTTGTTGGGAGTTTTTTAATTACCTGTTAAATCTCTTGTTTTGTTATAGGTTTATTTAGTTGTTCTACCTCTGATTGTCTTAGTTTAGGTAGGTAATGAGTTTCTAGAAATTTGTCCATTTCCTCCAGGTTTTCAAATTTGTTAGAGTACAATTTTTCATAGTATTCTGTTATGATTCTTTTAATTTCAGTTGGGTCTGTTGTGATGTCACTCATCTCAATTTTTATACAAGTTATCTGCTTCCTCTCCTGTTTTTCCTTTGTCAGTTTGGCCAATGGTTTATCAATTTTGCTGATCGTTTCAAAGAACCAGCTGTTGGACTTCTTAAGTCTTTCAATTGTTTTTCTATTCTCTATTTCATTTAATTCTGCTCTAATTCTGATTATTTCCTTTCTTCTGGTTCCCGAGGGCTTCTTTTGCTGCTCTCTTTCTACTTGTTCCAGTTGTAGGGTTAATGTTTTGATTTGGGCACTTTCTTCTTTTTGGATGTGTGCATTTATTGCTATAAACTGACCTCTGAGCACTGCTTTTGCTGTGTCCCAAAGGTTCTGGTAGGATATGTTTTCATTTTCATTTGATTCTATGAATTTCTTTATTTCATCCTTAATTTCTTCTATAACCCAGTAGTTTTTGACCAAGGTGTGGTTCAGTTTCCATGTGTTTGAATATTTTTCCTTGCTTTTTCTGTTGTTGATTTCTACTTTTATGGCTTTATGGTCAGAAAAGATGCTTGGTAGTATTTCGATGCTTTGGATTTTGTTAAGGCTTGTTTCATGGACTAATATGAAGTTTATTCTGTATAATGTTCCATGTGCATTCAAACAGGAAATCTACTTTGCTGCTGTTGTGTGGAGTGTTCAGTACATGTCTATTAGATTGAGTTGGTCTATTGTAGCATTTAGCTCTTCCATGTCTTTAGTGAGCTTCTTTCTGGATGTTTTGTCCTTCACCGATAGTGGTGTGTTGAAGTCTCCTACTACTATTGTGGAGCTGTCTATCTCTCTTTTCAGAGCCATTAGAGTTTGTTTTATGTATTTTGGAGCCTTGTCATTGGGTCCGTAAATATTTACTATAGTTATGTCCTCCTGGTGTATTGACCCTTTATTCATTATATAGTGTCCTTCCTTATCCTTTTTGGTGGATTTTACTTTAAAGTCTATTTTGTCAGAGATTAATTTTGCCACTCCTGCTCTTTTTTTGAGTGTTGTTTGCTTGATATATCTTTTTCCATCCCTTGAGTTTTAGTTTGTGTCTTTAAGTCTAAGGTGTGTCTCTTGTAGGCAGCATATACACAGATTATGTTTTTTTTTAATCCAATCTGCCACTCTCTATCTCTTTATTGGTGCATTTAGTCCATTTACATTCTACGTATTTATTGATAGGTATGAGTTCAGTGTTGTCATTTTGATGTATTTTTGTGTGTTTTTCAGTGTCTTTGTTCCACTGAATTTTCTGTGCTGAGTCATTTTTTTTTAAGTATTTTCTTTTCATCTATTTCATTGTTGTTGATTTTGTGTTTGCTGAATCTTTATATTTTTCTTGTTTTTTATTTTGACTTGTAGGATTGTTAGTTTCCTTTGTGGTTACCTTAATATTTACCTGTATTTTTCTAAGTTTATACCTGTCTTTTATTTCTTTGTATTGCCTTGACTTCCTCTCCATATGCAAAATATATGTCTACATTTTTTAAGTCCCTTTTTCTTTTTTAATGTTTTCATCTTTTACATATTGACATCTGTTTCCTTATTTCCTGTGTTTTAGCTTTGATTTACTTTTGCAACTTCCCTATCTGGGTTGATACCTGGCTTCTCTGTCCTGTGTTCTAGTCTTGGGTTGTTATCTGATGTTACTGATTTTTTACCTGGAGTACTCCCTTTAGTATTTCTTGTAATTTTTATTTGGTTTTTGCAAATTACCTAAATTTCGGTTTACCTGGATATGCCCTAATTTCACCATTATATTTGAGAGACAGTATTGCTGGATATATAATTCTTGGCTGGCAGTTTTCTTCCTTCAAGGCTTTATAGATGTCATCACATTACCTTCTTGCCTGCATGGTTTCTGCTGAATAGTCAGAGCTTATTCTTACTGACTCTCCTTTGTAGATGATTTTTCATTTCTCCCTAGCTGCTCTTAAAATTCTCTCTTTATCTTTAGTTTTAGCAAGTTTGATTATAATATGTCTTGGTGACTTTCTTTTGGGATCTACCTTATGTGAGGTTCAATGAGCATCTTGGATAGATATCTTGTCATCTTCCACGATATCAGGGAAGCTTTCTGCCAACAAATCTTCAACAATTCTCTCTGTATTTTCTGTTATCCCCCCTGTTCAGGTACTCCAATCACTCATAGGTTATTCCTCTTGATAGAGTCCCATATAATTCTTAGGGTTTCTTAATTTTTATAAATCCTTTTATCTGATTTTTCCTTAAATAAGTTGGTGTCAAGTGCTTCCATCTCACTAATTCTTTCTTCCATTACCTCAATTCTGTTCCTATAACTTTCTATTGAGTTGCCTAATTCTGAAATTTTATTGTTAATCTTCTGGATTTCTGATTGCTTTCTCTCTATGGATTCTTGCAGCCTGTTAAATTTGTCATTATGCTCTTCTCTAATCTTTTTAATTTCTTCTATTGCTTACTTTCCTTCCTAATTTCTTGAATTGTTCTGTATATTAATGTTTTGTATTCTGCCTCCAGTAATTCCAAGAAATTTTCCTGCTCTGGAAAATTTCTAGATTCTTTATTTTCGGATATGCTGAAGCCAGCATGGATTGCCTCTTTATGTGATTTGATATTGACTGTTGTCTCTGAGCCCTCAATAAGTTATTATATTTATTTATTTTATGTTTGCTTACTGTGTCCTAGTTTCTCGTTTTGTTTTGACATGCCCAAATAGGCTGCTAGTATGAGCTAGTTTGATTATTGGCACATTTGAAACTCTAATGTCCTATCACCAAGTGGTTAGATCTGTTACTAGGTATGTGAGCTCAGGAGTCCACTTACTCCTCCTGTATGTATTCAGCTCAGGTGCCCATGTATATAGTCACCAAGTGTGTGGTGTAGGCTCTCACTTACAGTCCCAGACAGGAATGGGTGATTGGTGTAGCGACAGGTATCTGGCTGCATTGGGGGTCACTATCTGAGCCATGCAGGGGTCTGACGGCTGCCCCTGAGTGTCCAGGAGGAATGGATGTCCCTTTTCCCTAGAGCACATAGGTGGGTGGGTTTTGCAGCTGGATTATGAGCACCTAATGCTGTTGGCTGTAAGGACTCAGGGGCACCTCTTATTCGTGGCCCCTCTCGTAGGTGGCTAGGTGGCATGGGTTGAGCCACCAGTTCTCATGCCTCTGATGTTGGTAGGTGAAGACCCTGCTTAATGGGCATATCAGTGTCAAATGTCAAGAACTTGTTACTTCACAGTTAAAACAGTTGAAGATAGAGTTCCAGTATATACCCTGTTGTACTGCAGTAATGAGGACCTATGCTTTTGAGATGGGTCCACACAAGTCTCTGCAGGGGTAAAGGCATTCAAAGTCCATGGATCCCTTATGTTTGTGCCTAGGCAAAGGAGCTGTGCCTACCCTGGTTTCTGGCTTAGGGGAGCCAGCAGTTTATTTTTTTCCTGTTTGTTAATTTGTTCACTCTCCAAGGCAGGGAGAATGGCTCCGGGTGTGTAATGGATCCTACTTCTGGCCCAGGGGACTCAGCTATTTCTGAAGCCAGTCCAGGACCCAGTGCACAGCAGGGAGTGGGGAGGTAAATGGGAGAGAGTTTTTTCCGTAAGAGAGGTGTTTTTCATCCGTGCAGTAAGCTGTATGCAAGTACTTAACTTTCATGGAGGGCTGCTTGTCACTGTTTCTGGGTGGCCGTGTAGAGTCTCTTGTGCTGGGTCTCTCCCAGTGCACAAAATGTGCCTCCCAAGCATGCTGCTTGCCTGCTTCACTGCTCATCCCTGAGTTGATGAGGCCTGAAGGGCTCAGGCTCTCACCGGGTCAGGTCTGGCAACTCCTCACTGCTTCCAAACTGTCTCTCCCTCTCCCGCCACTCATTCCTGTTCCTCAACTCTACCTTTGATGTTCAGGGCTCCCAGACTGCCATATATAATCAAATCACTTGTTTTTTTAGGTCTTTGGTGTAAGAGGGTCCACCGGAAGCATCTGACTACTCTGCCATCTTGGCCCTGCCCCCTTAAGAGTCTATTTTAAAAAATAATTTTAAAATTTTAATAATTATCTCCCGATCTCCAAGTCTTCAGATATATTTAAAAATATAACACATTAATAAAAACTAATAATAGACTCTGGAAAAGGGAGAACCAGAGAGCAATAAAAAATTTGTTGAAATTTAAGAAATGATTGCCAAATTAAATTAAATATTTAATATAAAACCTCGAAGAAAAACAAGGAATTCTACAAGATAAAACATAGAAGCAAAAAAAGGCAAGGAATGGGAAATACTAGAAAAATGTCAAGAAACCTAGACTATCTAAGAGTGAAAAGACTCATCAAATATGAGTTCCAGAAAGCGAAAATAGAGAATACATATGTCTGTGTAGGGGTATTGAAAGTAGTATTAGAACATCATTATTTTACAGGTGAAAAACATATTGTTTGTAAGTTAAAAAGAAACCTTACAAAGCATTGAAAAGAAAAAATGACAAAGAATCCACACTTTGTTTTTGTTCATGTGATGTCCAAACAGAAGCTCTGGTGGTGTAGTGGTTAAGACCTATGGTTGCTAACCAAAAGGTCAGCAGTTCAAATCCACCAGGCTCTCTTTGGAAACTCTATGGAGCAGTTCTACTCTGTCCTATATGGTCGCTATGAGTCGGAGTCAACTCGAGGGCAAAAGGTTTGGTTTTTTTTTTTTTTTTTTTTAATGTCCAAATAGAAAGGATAAAGAAAAATACCTGAAAATGTTCAGAAATATGCTCTATTGAAAATCTGTGAGAAGTATACTCATTCAGGCTCCTCAGTAAGAGCAATGGATATTTAAAGACCTTAGTGCAATAGTATTCTAAGGGAAAATGGTTTGAATCTAGAATTCTGTAATATGCAATTTATCATTCAAGTACATGAAGAATATTTTTTATGCGTTTTGTAGGCATTAGGCACAGTGGTTAAGAGCTCAGCTGCCAAT